>CM062922.1:142465168-143863168 GCA_031878705.1 Tapirus indicus
AGAATGTTCTGTCCTGAGCGGCCATGGGAAGCCATGCTGTGGCCTCTGGAACGAAGGTCCAGGGACAAATGCCGGGAAGGGGAAGGACAATGGTGGGATGGGGCGAGGCAGGGGGTTGCCGTGTCTCTGGCATTCAATGCCCCCTGTGATGGGAGGAAGAGGTCCCTCCTGACTCCCAAGGGGAACTTGGGTGGCCTCATTGGAAGCAGGCATGCAGGTGTCCAATGGGTGTTTGCCAAGAGAACTGCCTGGGCTGAGGCTGCAGCCAGGTGCAGGAAGTGCTTCCTGGAACACTCGTGTTGGACAAGGGATGCTTTTCAGTGGCTTGGAGGGCCGGAGCACCTACTCAGAACATTTAGCCCACACTGTCCCACTCCATGGACACAACGTGGAGGAAAAGGCCATATTGAGAGCCTGACCACCGCTGACTGGCTGACCTCGTGCTGTCAGTTCAGGTCTCTGGCCTCCGTGTCCTGTTCTGTAATAAGAGATGATAACTGAACTTCCAGAGGCCCTAGGAGGCCAAGTGGTGGTGATGGACATGCAGGAGACTTGCATAATGTAAAGCCCTCTTCAAAAGTCAGGAGGCAGCTGGGTGAGTGGACATTGGTGTAGACGGAGTGACGTTTCTAAAGTCCCCTGAGAATCCTCCACCATCAGCATTCCTCTGGGAAGAGCTTGTGTCTCAGAACGGCCATTGAGAAGTGGACGGGAGTGGGCACATTGATAATTTTCAGAGAAAAAAGGAGGCATCGTCTGCACTGGCTGGCTGACGGTCACACAAAATTTTTGGGTCCTTCCCAAGCATGCAATGACGTCTGGTAACCCCATTGTCTGCTATCTGCAGGGAAGAAAGTGTTAGACACGAGGGGCAGATGGAGTTTGCCTAACGTGTCTGTTCTCTTCTTTGCTGTCTTTTCAACTCTTCTTGGGAATGCAGCAAAATAGCAGCTGTTTATAATTTCATGAATAAAGAACTATGTAAATTTCAACTATGAAAATGTGTTGCATCTCTGGTGGGCAAAGTGTGGTATGCGCTACTGTTCCGTCTCTATTTCCATCTTGTGTGCATCTTGGAGTTTATCTAAAGTGCATTCTCTGAGCAACTGCTCAGTTCAGAATCAGTCTTGGCTGATTGATGACAAAGGATCAGTACCTCTTCCTACTGGCCAGAGCGAGAGGCTTACAGGCGGGCTCCCGGGTTCCAGTTCAAGCTCCATCGCCTCTGAGTTGGGGTGTCAGTCTCTATGTGTTTCTTTTTACTGATCTGTAAGATGGGTATAATGATACTTCTGTCTTTCACAGAACACTTGCATAATAATTACATATTTGTGAGCTAACTTCCAGCAGCATTTGGATGAGAAGGCCAAGTATGTTTACAGTTTTCTTCTAAATACCTGCACGAGGCCAAACTTGCCAGCAAAGGATTCCACCTTGACTGGGTCTAAACAGGTACATGCAGCTCTGAAGCTGTCTCCCACCCCATTTACTCTACTCCTGGGGGCTTCTGGGGGATTCCGGGCAGCCTCAGACGCCGTTGCGGCATGTTTCTCAGAAGTGTGCTGCAACCTTCGGTAACAACCTTACCAGCTCGGCTCGAGAAAGGCAGGAGGGGCCCGTCCTGTCTGGTGGGTGTCATATGGGAGAGACATCAAGCTTGTTATGAGTGGATCCAAGGAAGCTGGAGTGAATCCAGTTTCAGCTCCTTAGACGGGGGAGTTCTGATAGTGCCCTGAGAGATGGACCTGTCTACTCTGGAAGGACGAGGGCTGAGGCCTGGTGGCAGTTGGTCAACAAGCTGCAGGGAAGCACTGCTCATCCTTTAATGCTCACATGAATTACCTCAGGACCTTGTTCAAATGCAGATTCTGACTCAGCAGGTCCAAGGTGGGGCCTGAGACCCTGCACTTCTACCCAGCTCCCAGGTGATGCCGATGCTGCTGGTCCCAGCACCACACTTAGGACTAGCTGGCCTGTGACATCTCTTCCTGCCCCAAGTTCCTATATTTCTGTGATTCTCTGACTAGGTGACCGCTGAGTTAATTCCCCGGGGGTCCTGGCCAGCATAGGCAAGGGAAGGCAGAACACGAGCTGGAGAGTGGCCCTCTGCAGGGTGTTCCTCCTGGCGCCTCCCGCTGCATCCTCTTAGACAAGTGGCTTTCTGTTTGGTGATTAACAGAGGAACACCTGTTGCTTCCGACCCTCCTCGCTGAGATCCTTTGGGAACTCTTGGAGTCAGGCCACTTTGGAAAGCTCGGCCCCAAAAGACTTCCACTGAGGCTGGGGCTGGTGTGGCCACCATTCAGCTTTGGGGAACGCAGACAAAGATCCTCCCCACAGTCAAGGTGAAGAAAAGAGCAAGTCACAGGAATGTCATTGTGCCCATGGGTCACTGACTGATCCGGCCAAGGGCATTTGTGAACAAGACCTTGTTTCTGCCCAGTCGTCCTTTGCTGCCGGAGGCCCTCTCCCATTCTCCAAGCCCAGCGCATTCCTGCCACTCCCCATCACACTGGGTCAAGCAGGCATTTTCCAAAGGTTTCCCTCCTCTTGCCAGGGACCAAGTCTGGCGCAGGGAGCACAGAGGTGGGCCAAGCACAGGCTCTCCTCATGTTGTACCACAAAGACAAAGCAACCAGTACACGGAGACAGGGAAGAAGATCCCTATAGACTGGGTAATCAAGGAGGACTTCCTAGAGGAGATTTCAGGTGGGCCTGAGGGATAATAAGGTAAAGATCACTGGAAATGGGTCAGAGGTGAGGATGGGGAGGGGATGAAGAAGTCACATCCCAGAAAGATCCCCACAGGAAAAGCCTTTTCAGGAAACGTGAGGATTACACCGCTGGTAGGAACGTGAACTGGTACAGCCACTCTGGAAAACAGTCTGCAGTTCCTCAAAATGTAAACACGGAGTTACTCTACGACCCAGCAATTCCACTTCTCGGTATGTGCCCCAGAGGAAAGACAACATATGGTCCCAAAGAAATACGTACACAGATGTTCACAGCAGCGTTGTCCACAATAGCCAAACAGTGGAAACAACCCAAGTGCCCAGCACCCAGTGAATGGATAAACAAAATGCGATGCGAGCTATACGGTGGAGCACTATTCAGCCTCAAAAAGGAATGAAGAACTGATCCGTGCAACAACGTGGATGACACTGAAGACATTACGCCAAGTGAAAAAAGCCAGTCCCAGGGCCCACGTACTGTGTGATGCCATTTATATGAAATGTCCAGAAGAGGCAACTCCATAGAGACAGGAAGTAGATTGGTGTTTGCCAGGGACTGGGGCTGGGGCCGGGTTGGGGAGGAACAGAGGGAGACTGCTAATTGGTACCGGGTTTCTCTTTGGGGTGATGAAAATGCTCTCAAACTGATGTTGGCAATGGTTGTGCAATTTGGCGAGTACGCCAAAACCTGTTGACTAGTATAATCTAAATAGGCAGATCGTGTGGTATGCAAATTGTATCTCAATAAAGCTGTGAAAAAAGAAAAGAAGAGGCATAAGGGTTGTTCTTGGCCCAAGAGTCATCAGTCGCATTCTTAGAGCTTAGACACAAGCACCCCTGGTCCCCTTGGTAGCCAATTCCCAGTCCCATGCTCTCCCACCTCCCTGCTGGTCTGAGGTCAGGTTCCCCAGGAAGCAGACTCTGAGGCAGATTTGTGTACAGGAAGTCTATTGGGAATGGATCAATACTTCTGGATCAATATTTTTTAAGGGAGGCAGGCTTGAGCACGGGGAACGGTTGAGCTGTGATGGAGTCACAAAAAGGCCTCAGCCAATCCCATGGGGTCCTCTGGACCTGGGATGACCCCTCGGAGTTGTCCCACCTTGAGGCAAGGGGCCTGGGCATTGACCAGCCAGGGGATGGGGTTGCCCCCAGGGAGGCGTATGACCTTGAGCAAGGTGGCTGTCACTGGGGAAGGGCAGTCCCTGGGACTGGATCCAGCTGAGCCCTGTCAGCCACCAGCACTCCCAGCAGCAGGGGGACGGAGGGTGCCAGCGCTGGAGGGAGGACCGGGGCATTGTCCCCACGGTTCACTATGTTTCTCTTCCTACCGGCTGGCCGGTCCACTCTCCAGCTGGTTACAGCCAGGAGCCTCACCTCTGGGGAGTGAACCTGGCCGCTTGGCCTCACAGCACGGATAAAACAAAAGAAGGTAAACTTGTTTTGAAAGGACCATGATAGGGATATTCTTGAAAATAGCTGCATCATAGGACGTTTCTGGAACTCAGTCCTTGAATTCTCTCACAATTCTTCCTTGTTGTTTTTTTTTTTAATTTTTTAAATTGAGATAAAAATCCACAAGACGTAAAAATTCATCCTCCTTGTTTTTAAATCTTTTTTTCTCCCCTTCTGCTGTTTGAAGGCATTTTGGCACAAGGCTCTCACCCTTGAAACAGCAGTAACTCTGACAGCAGAGAAACAAGGTCGGTGGCGAGTGTTTAAATGGCAACACTGATGACAGTAAGGAGCTGTCTTGCAGCTTATTGGAAAAGTGCTGAGGTCACTCTTAGTCAATCGTGACATGTCCCTGTCGGGTGTGTCCATAAGCCGCTGGGAAGCATCGATGTAAAACAAAGAGATGGGCTATTCCTCTGGATATTCTCTCAGAAGAAAAGAGGGGAAAGTGACTTCAGGATATTGCTGTAGCTTTTTCTTTTAAAATAATACATGATGTTCTGTCCTGCAAATGAAAGCAAACTGGATCCTCAAATTGCCTGAGTCACCTGGGAAGCCCCAGTTTAATGCCACCTTCCAGTACCCAGAGTTCCTATCTCCAAATCAAATTAAGTAGAAAAACAAGTAAAAAAAATCTTAAATAATTATGGAAGTGAGCAGAAGTTTTTTTTGTGATCAAAATGGTTGATAAGGCTTGTACAAGGAGTGAAAAACATGTCGTATAAAAACTTAATCTGAGTGTTTTTGTTGTTAAAAATCTCCTGTGAATCATGAATTATGAAAAACACGACTGGGGGAAGCTGTGAACAAGTTTATTCAAGCATCCCAGGCATCTGGTGATCTCACGCCCCGTCCAGCTTGGCTTCTGGGACGAGAGGATTTTATCAGTTCAGAGCTCACTGACGGCCTAATGCTGGCTCCGGGCCTCACCCGCCCCTACACACCGGCGCCAGATGTTTGGAAAGCGCTCAGGAAATTGTGGGGAACCGGGGCTCGGGCTGGTCACCAGTGGGCGGTGGCTGGTATTGCCCTCCCAATCTTCAAGACAAAGAAAGAGGGACCCTGAAAATGAAGAGCACAGCGAGATCGACTTAGACCTCATGACCCTTGACCTTTGACTCTTAACTGAGAAGTGAACCTGGTTCCTTTCTTCCTTCCTCCTTTCCTTCATCAAACATTTATGCAACACCTACTATGTGCCAGGCCTATAGGTGATGGGAATGAAAAAGAGAAAGAAGACAAGGTCCCCATCCTCAAACAGCTCAGACCAGTGGGAGAAACTGAAAAATAACTGACTTTTGGTTTCATTCTGAGATGGAATCTGTGACGTGCATGGAGGTGCGGGGCAAAATGTGGCCTTGACCTGGAAAGTCGGGGCCACCCGCCTGCCCCAGAGAGTGGCTGGTTGAAGTGCGCTGTGAAGGGGGCGGGAAGACTTGTCTGGCCCTTGCATGAGGTGGTTAAACTCTGGGGAAAGAAAGACGTCAGTGACAAATCTGGTGCCTGGTGGTAGAAAACTCTAGCAACTAGCCAATCAGAATAGACAGGTCTCGACCAATCAGTGTGGAAGCCGGCCATTAGAGGGCCGTTGGGGATACACTGGTGTGTATGTTCGGGAAGCAGGGAAGAGTCTGGTGTGGCTGGAGCACTGACTACAGGACAGGGAGAGGCGGGACGGAAGCTGAGATGGCAGGTGAGGGCTGAGAGGTTTAACTCCGGGGAAAATGGGGGAGAGCCTGCAAGAGCAGCAGGAGAGAGGCCAGATGAGAGCATTTAGGGATGCTCACCCAGATGGCCCTGTGGAGTGTCAAGTGGATGATTCGGTCCCTATGTCCTGTGTCCTTGAGAACACAGAAGCCGAGATTGAGGGGATGAAGGGACATGAAAAGCAGAGGGGCCTGGGCCATGGGTCCCCATCCTCCTCTCTTTCTGAACTCAAAGCCAGCATCCAGTCACTTGGTGCCCACTTACACCATGTTGCCCTTGTTCAAGATCTAGAAGCCAAAAGCGGAAACTAGGCCATGCAGACTTGATTTCTCAATCACCTTCTAATCTCCTTTTTTCCCGGCCCACCTCAGACCTGGTGCAGCCCAGCCCGGCCCATCCTGGGGAAGTCCACACTCACCATGCCCTCTAGGGGGCGCTGCCTTCACCGAAGCGTGGGCCCATGGAGCCTGGCCTGCTTTAAGAGTTTGGCCAGAGGGCGTGAGATGTCCCCAGCACACCATGGGCAGACTAATGACATCAAAGGGGAACCACAGTGATAAGTCCTAGCTCTAAGAATTAGAGCTACTATGGAACCAGATAGCGTACCAAGCACTTTACATGCATACTACTTAATTTGTGCCCCAACAGACATTTTAACTAGGCCCTCCTTCAAATCACAAAGTCACAAAATATACTGTAGTGTAGGTCTGCCCCTCAAATTGGGTACACAGTGGTGAGTGGAACCCAGGAAGGATGCTGGACCATGTGCTAGATAACTCTTTGGGAAAATGGCCAGCTCCCATGCACTTGCCTGCTAGCATCCACTAGAACTGCAAATTAGTGCAGATCCCAGACCTTCAGGGTTGATCTCAAATCCTGAAACCCACAAACAGTAAGTCCACCAGTGCTGAGGGGCTACGGAATTATCACAAGTTATAGATGAGGACACTACAGACTTGTTTGCAGAAGAATCCTTCCCAGTTGCCTTCCAGGCTCGGAAACCACAAGTCTCCCCTGGAGAGCAGGGTCTCCTGTAAGACTTTCCACGGTACCTTATGAGCCATTTGCGAGAGAGTGTATAATCCTAAACTGCCCTTTTCTTCTCTCTGTGCTGCAGGAAACAGGGGTCAAACCGTCCCACATTTTGAGTGCATTGCTTTAGTGGCTTCTCCCTTAATCCTCTGAGCTCAGTGCCCTCAGATCGGGACTGAACAGGACCATTGCCTCAGCCCTAGCAAGAGATGCTGTTGTTGAATGAGTTTGGCCATTGATGCCGTCTTTCATTCAACACATCATTGTTGACAGAGCCAGGCCCTGGAGACGAAACAGTGAGAAGGAGGGAGACAGACCTAGTCTTAGAGGTTAGCAAGAAAGGTCAGCAACCCAGGGATGCTTTCAAAGCTTGGTTATTATGCATCCTGACAACAGGGAAAAAATGAACAAAATCCTAACTGAATTCCAATCTGCTGAGTTGCATACCTGTTTTCTTTATTCACTTATATATAAATTAAATACATATTTTGAAATTCCTGCTGTATCAGTCAGGGACCCAGGAGGAAACAGAACCAGTGTAGATGATTCAAGAGAAGTTAAGAAGGGACTAGGGGCAAGGTGTGGGCAAAATTGAGGGAGCCAAGAAGGGGTGATGAGGCCCCCTGAGATTAGCAACAGCAGGAAGCTGTTACCACCTGTTGGCTGGAAGGGGCAGGGGAGGGAAGGGACAGAGGAAAGCTGGAGCCACAGTGGAGGGAGGGCGGCTTGGTGAAGGGACAGCCTGGTGGAAGCCAGTTGTGGGAGGATGCGGGACTGCCCAAACTCCAGAGGCAAAGCAGGGGGGAGTGGGGAAGCAGAGTCCCATCCTCACCCCCCTCCTGCCCTACAATCTCCCACAAAGCAGGAACCTCCATTAGCCAAACCCAGTGAAGCCAGAGAGCAAGGGAACCTGGCAATGTGGCCTTTGTGGGGCACAGGGCAGGGGATTAAAGGGCAGAGATTGGCTGTAGGGTGGGGGAGGTAAATGAGAATAACTATGAACTGTGCAAGGGGTGGGGGAGGGCCTCCTCAGGGAAATAGGCTCGGGTGTCCAGGTGCTGATGTGCCCGGGGACGTCATGCCTCCCAGGTGAACGCTGCTGAGAAGTTGGAGCTGTTGAAGAAGAAAGAGTCTTAGCACAGAAGAAAAAGGCAAGTTAGGATAGCCAGTTAATCCGTGCTGTTGAGGTAGTCAGAGTGCATAATTTAGCCTCAAAATGGGAGAAATGGGAGGGCGGGGGCAGCGATGGTGGTGGTTTCTCCGTATTCTGTCTATACCGATCAACTAAAGGGATAACTGCCAGCTGTCTCGTCCCTCAGTGCTGTGAATCCACAACCATAACACGTGTGCATCTGGCCCAGGATGGGAGTTCACGGAGGCTGAGCAACGTTTGGAGGGAGGGAAAAAAGGATTGCATTCAGCAATCGACAGCTGGTGAAAGAGGAGCTTTCAATCTTTTATTTTGTCTCAGGCTGAGCTGCTAAGTCTGGTGTTTCGCTGTATTTTGTATTGATTTCCAAAATGACAAAGAAAATTTCCAAAGCCGTCAAACAAACACGAGACATTCATGAAATGAAGTTACGTTTCGTTGCAATTTATGGGTTCCTCTTCATCCCTGATGGATATTTCATTAGCGATTTTGAGAAACTTTTGAGGCAAGCTCTGGAGTTCATCATTTAGAGCTTTCATATCAATTTCCTTAAAACACAAGAAATAACCTTCCTATAAATAAAACAGAAGGCTAAGTATGTAGGCAGATAATGCAATGCAGAAAGGAAAACATAATTTCCAAACATATGCAATTATGAGAAATAGAATAACAAAGTAGGCAATGTTTCAAATTAATTTCCTAAATGTACATTTCATTTATGCTTAACAAAATATCACTTATATTGCAATAATACCACTTAATTATTAAAAATCCTATCCAACCAGATTAATAACTATGTAAAAGATGCCTGTCTAAATTCTAAATTTTCCTTCCACTCAGCAGTCCCTCGTTATGAAGACCATCCTTCATTTTAGAAAGAATCTTCTTCTGTCCCTCAAGGACCTGCTGTTAACTCATTTCTAACACTGTAAATTATTTACATCAGGAGCTTGGAAATGCAAAACAAAGTAGAGAAGATGTCACTGATGCATCATTTTATGCTTTTTTCACCTACTATATCTTTTTGGGCTCAGGCAAATTTTAAAAGAAACATCATTTATAAAGATTTACACTTATGTTTTAAGGAAGAAAACCAGCCTGTGCTGGTACACGTGCCGGGTACCTTCCCAGACACTGGACGTGTTTTATCTTAAATACTCTTTGCAACAAGTCCATGAGGCAAGTCTTATTGCCTCCATTTTACAGATGAGAAAACAGAGGCTTCCCCATTTTGTGCTTTCTCTGCTAAATCAAGCTGCCAAAGCAACTTGTAATAATTACCTAGTATAATTCCCAACGTTGCTGTTCACATCAAATTCCATTGCCTTATGATTTGGCTTTTGTTGGATCATTAGCAACTTTAACACCTAATAGCAATGGGGCAACCCTCTAGCATGACACATCACGTGAGGGTATCTAAACTGATGGTTTTATTCATTAGTGACATGCCTTGGAAATTCCGTCTCACAGGGTAGGAGTCTGGGGACTTGGCAACCAGACAGGATGTGCCGGGGAAGTTTCTGTCTGTGTTTAAGATAGGTTTTTGAAGTTTCTGCTGTCCTTCTCTGGTTGCTTTTTACTCCACGGTTATTGTGATGTTGACCTTGGGACACTACACAATCAAACCTCAGCTGCCGTGGGAGTGGCCCTGGGTGGGAAGGCTGTTTTTCTTCCATGGAATCCATTGCTTCTTTCCTTGAGTTGGGCTTCAGAGCCTTTGGACTCAGAGAGAAGCCTCAGGGATTCACTCAACCACTGCATCATGTCTTACAAGTCAGGATGATGAGGCCAGTGGCTCAAGGGTAAAGGCCCAGAGCCTGGGAAAGACAAATTCATTACCATGGTTACAGCAGAGCCCAGGACTTGAAAGGTTGTATTCGTGTGTATGGTGGGGATGGGAAATGACAGTCAGTCCCTCCCACTCTGTGAACTCAGGGACACGGAGATAAGGGCTGTCCACTCCCAACACCATTTACTCCAGAACTTATGAGACATTGAAGGGACCTTGATCCAGAGACCCCTGGCCAGGCCTGAGAATGCCTCTTGTCTGTTTCGCTATGTCCAGGGACAAAGCTGGCTCACTGTGGGCCATTAGCATATGACCTGAGGACAGGATAGTTATTAATTTCAAGTCATCTATGAAGGGATGCTGTCACTTCCCGGCTGCTGGTCATTATTTGTGAGTGTGTTAGGAGGAGCAGAGGCATGCAAGAGCACCTGCTTTACCTGTGTTTTGTTTTGTTTTTTAATTAATATGCTTTATTTTTTAGAACAGTTTTAGATATACAGAAAAACTGAGAAGATAGTACAGAGAATTCTCATATACCTCCCTCCCTACACAGTTTCCCCCATCATGAACATCTCACATGAGTATGGTACATTCGTTACAATTAATGACCCATATTGACGTGTTATTATTATCATTATTTTTGAGTGAGGAAGATTGGCCCTGACCTAATATCTGTTGCCAATCTTCCTCTTTTTGCTTGAAGAAGATTGTCCCTGAGCTAATATCTGTGCCAATCTTCCTCTATTTTGTATGTGGGACGCCACAGCAGCACGGCTTGATGAGCGGTATGTAGGTCCGTACCCGGGATCTAAACCTGCGAATCCCGGGCCGCCGAAGCAGAACGCGCGAACTTAACCATGATGCCGCCAGGCTAGCTCCTGATGTGTTATTAACTGAAGTCCACAGTTTACATTAGGGTTCACTCTTTGTGTTGTATACTCTGTGGGTTCGGAGAAATGCACCATGTCGTGGACCTACCACTGCGCTGTCATGCAGAACAGTTTTCCTGCCCTAAAACTGCTGTGTTATGGATCCTTTCCTTAGGTATTTTCATCATCCTGAAGTTAAGCAAAAACCATACTCCTGGAACGAGAAAGTAGGCACAAATATTACACTTCCGACGGGCTATGAATGTTCTATGACGTGGATCTAGGCAGGTGAACAAAAACTGTGACAGCTGTGAAAAGAGTTAGAGACTGAAAGCGGAGCACACAGTCGTCGAGGAAGAGCGGGGCCAAACATCTAGAGCGAGCATGAGGAGGGGGAAGAGCAAAATCTCCCTGGAGATGTCTGAGCCCCAACTCTAACGTTTTGTGTGTATTAACTCTTTACTCCTACAAGGAAGGTGCGATCATTATTCTGTTTTACAGATAAAGAAGTGCAGGCACAGAGTTTAAGCAATTTAAATCCAAGGACACAGAGAAAGAACATGTTGGAGCTAGGATTGGAATCCAGACAGCCTGGCTCCATCATTAGGCAGGAGTTTGCTACATCATTTTGTCTCATTTCACTGCAGCCCTATAGGACAGGTTAGTTATGACTTAGATATTACAGGTGAGGACAGAGACACTCAGAGAAGTTAAGTAACCAGCTCAAAGTCACCCAGCTACATAGCTGCAGAACCTAGAGTTTGTGCACAGGGCGGTCCCGTCTGATGTCCTCAGCTGTGGCCTTCTCCGCTCCATGGCCCTGCCTCTTCCCCCTCAGACAGAGGGCGGGTGAGGATTTAGCTCTTTTCTGCATCTGTAGAATGGCCGTTGTGATTGTTCCAGGGAGCGTGAGGGAGGCAGTTTTTAAGAGAAGCGGGGACAGGAGATTTGGTCTATTGTTTGAAACAAGAGGTGCTAACAAATCTTCGCTTTGAAGTGCTGAATAACAATCCCACCGGGAATGGAAAGGCGAGAAGTTACAAGATTCTGGAGCTGGTGTCAAATGTGTGTGGCAGAGGGCAGGAGGGAAAGAGGCGGCCCTGGGAGAAACTGGGGCAGGATTTGTTTGAAGAGAACATGTCTTAAATAGATCAGGCTACAGAGGACAGGAGGGAGGCCCGGGGGTCAGTCCTTTTTTTTACCTAGGTGAGCCAGGATTTGAAGGAAAACATCGCATCCGAAGGTGGGGGTGGGAAGCAACCGGCTCAGCCGTGAAACGCAGAACGTTCCTGAAGAAAACAAAAGCAAACCCCAGCACCTGGTCCGCCGCGGTTGGTAATAAAACGCTATCGGATAAACGGAGCTTGCGTAAACCAATCCCACCTCCCACTCACAAGTCAGCAGCGCATTTAGGGATGAGAGGGTAGACACCGAACCTGGAGTAACTTGCGATTGCTTTCCTAAACTGCACCCTCAGACTCTGATAGCGTATCCATGACCCCACCCTCCCAGGAGGACTTGCAGCTAGAATGGGATTGTTAATCAGATACTTCCCCAGACAGTCCGTAGACCAGACTCCCCTAAACTGAAGAGGTAAGAACCTTGGGCAATTAGCAAGGCGATTCCCAATGATGCCTAGAAAAACACACCCTTCTCCACCTGCTTAGATTGCCAAACATCCTGTCTTCCTGTACTTAAGGGGGACTTTTGACTCTCCCCATTGTCTCTCATTTGCAATCAATGTCTCATTCAAGACCAAGGTCAGGTTATCAATCTTTACTATAGATGCCCTGGACCAGGGTGTCTGGAGCCTCCACTGCTGCAGAGAAATGTCTGGAGATAAAAGCTGCCCCGGGAAGGACTGCTGGCGAGCAGGCTGCTGCAAGGTAAGATGGCGGGGGCCCTCCTGGGCAGGCAATACCCACGATTTCCTGAAGGGGTGAAAGAGAGGCTACCTGTCCGACATCCCAGGTAGGTTCTGACCAGGTTGGAGCCCAGGTGGGATAAGGCAGCTGCAGGTAGGTCTAGGGTGGTGCAGACAGCCCAGACTTTGGCTCCCCAGTGAGTATGTCACATTGGAGAAGTGTCTTCACCTCTCTGGGCCTCAGTTTTCTTATATGTAAAAGGGGAATAATGCTTCCTGCCTTGCAAACCTGCCCTGAGGATGAGAGATAAAGCCGTATAAAGCACAGGATAGATGGCAGGTGCTCAATGGATAACAATTGTTGTTATTAGGTGGTTTTACAGAGAAAGATGACTCTTCCAGGCTTGTCACTTTCAATCTGGATTTTCCACCCTCAGGACATCAGGAGATAATAGGATGTCCTGCATGGCTCTATTACCAATCCCCTTCCAAGAGTTTCATAAATATGTTTTATTTGGGGGAAGCCTGACCTCAAAAGTCCCCAAAGGGGAAAGAAGTCTAAGGGAGGTGCATGGCTGAGTCAGAACGGGGCTGGGTGCCTCGGACCCTGACATCTCAAAAGCAGGATCTATGAGCTACAGTAATGGACCTGCGTGCAATTGGGGGGTGCGGGGTCTTTATCTCCACCAGATATTATTTTCTTGCGCACATCAAATAACCTATAGGATGGAACTAATGACATGTTTCCAATGTCGTCTCAGCCAGATTTTAAACTCACTCCAGGACAGGAGCTGCTGCATTTCATTTGACTTTATATCCACCCCACCTTGCCTTCTCACCTGCCCCCAGTGCACATGCGCGCGCACACACGCGCGCGCGCGCGCACACACACACACACACACACACACACACACACACACACACACACACACACACACACACACACACACACACACACACCCCACCAGCCCGACCCAGGGAGCAGTTGCAGATTTGAGTTGACTTTATTGCACATCATTCGAGAAAGCAGGAAACTTTGCTTCTCTGTCAGTGGTTGTGGTCCCAGCCCTGATTTCTGAAATAAAAGGTCCGGGGTGAACAGGCCTTGAAGCTGAATATGAAAATAGCCCTGGCCAAGGTCGGACCTACCAGAGACCTCATTCTGGTCCTAAGTGCTCACGTTGCCAAAGCAAAGAAGGCAGAAGGATTACAATGCCCTGTGGCATGAAGAACATGTGTCGGGGAAGGGAAAGGCATTGAATGGCCAGCGATGACCTGGCACAGGATGAGATGGCTGTGGGAGGTGACCCCCTCTCCCTCTGGGAAATCTTCCCACGGTGCTCAGCCCTCCGATGGAGAAGGAGCAGAGAACTCCCTCAGGCTCCATATCTGGTGCACAGTAGGCCTTCAATAATATTTGTTGGAGGAATAAATATATAAAAGCACCGATTGTTTCAGAAAGGTATTTGGGAGAGGGCAGCTGAGATTAGGTCATTAAAAGGTGGTCAGAAAATTGAGCAGTGCTTGGCAGCCTGGTTAAAAACCCAATCTCTCTTCCAAACACCAACATTCTGGGGCTCTGAACCTCAGTCTGCTTGTCTATAAAATGGTATTAAAATGTAAGTGCGAATGCAGGGAAGCAAAGTTAGGGTGTGTGGATGTAATGTAGTTGAATGAGTTTAAGTAATAACAGCTGACTTTTATTGGGCGCTTACTGTATGCAGGTGGAGCTCAAAGCATTTTATGTGGATTTTCTCACTTAATCCTCACTACACACAATGAGGTGTGTAGTTCTGCTGTGGAAACTGAGACTCAGCGAGGTTAGATGACACGCTCAAGGTCAAATCATTCTTCATCAGAATTGGAACCCAAATCTGACCCTGGGGTTGTGTGCTTCAATGCAAACCACCACTCCTTGGCTCTGCTGTGTAAATGCTGACTGGACTGTTAAGGCAAGGGTCCTTGTTGACACAGTGAGTTGCAAATGGGCGCTCACAGGGGAGTGGGTTATTTGCAGGAACAGCGTGTCAGCACTGCAGCACATAGTCAAAAATGGCCGTCTCCCCACTTTCCCCTTCAGAGATGCCACCAGCATCTTCCCATCTAGCTGGCCTTTAAGATGCCAGCCTGCTCTCCACCTCCTGGGCTCCGGGCAGAACAGCCCACTCACTGTGTCCCTTCTTCATGTGAGTTTAGTCTGTGCTGAACTGTGCATGCTTTCCTGACCCCAAATACCCTCCACCTTTCTTTCCACCCCTTACTTCCTGCCCCGTCCAAGACCCCATCATTTCTGGAATCTTTTGCTCATCTAAACTGGGAACGAATCTCGGTTAATTGCTCAGATCTAGATTCATGTTCTGGCATGTATTAACATTTCATTAGCTCCTTTCCTGGCTGTTGTGTGTCTTGTGCTTAAGTTGAATCATTACACTTTTTCACATTATTGCCCTACTCCCCATGAAAGCTTCTAAGGGCAGGGACCTCGTTCACCGCTTCTGTGTTTCTTTATGGTGTCTGACACAGCACTTTGCTCAACAGATAGTGTCTGGTGATTGGACAGTGGGCATTCCAGCGTTATTGGTGA
Source organism: Tapirus indicus (assembly GCA_031878705.1). Classification (NCBI taxonomy): domain Eukaryota; kingdom Metazoa; phylum Chordata; class Mammalia; order Perissodactyla; family Tapiridae; genus Tapirus; species Tapirus indicus. Next base: position 142,480,351 of record CM062922.1, read on the forward strand.
CATTTTATCTGCCCCCAAAAAACCTTTTGAAAGAACAAAAGGATCCCACGAAGCCACAGTTTGGCATTTGGCTTTGTGTCTGTTGTATTTTCCTCCACTGAACCGTAATGACTTAAGTTTCTCTCAAATGCCTTTGTATTTTATATTTACTTCAATTAGCAGTAATAGAACAATACTTTGCACCTTTATGGGATCTTTCGTTGGAGACCTCAAAAGCGTTTTACAAGAAAGTATTAATTATTCCCATTTTACAGGCGGGAAACCTGAGGCAAAGTCAAACAGTGACTCAGTGGCAAAATTAGGATATGATTTTTCCCTTTCTGTTTTCAATTGTCTATTATAATCATCAGATCACATGACCCCTTCTAGGTTAGAGTTAAGTTACTATTTATAGAAATGACATATCAGGCTTTTTCATCATCCTTCTTTTAAATAATATCTGCTATTTCCCTGCATCATAAAAGTAGCATATGCTCATGTAGAAATTATATAAAATACAGAAATATTAAAGAAGATAAAACTTACCCTTAAATTCATTGTCAAGAGACACCCACTGTTAACATTATAATGTGTTTTCTTTTGGCATTCTATACATATGGAGAATGTGCTATTCTTTATAGTTGTGCTCATAATACATATTTCATTATTTATTGAATAATTTCTGTATTGTTGGATATTTGGGTCATTCCATTTTGTTGTTTTTTGGTTTATTTTGTTATCAGAAATACCTCTATGATGAAAATATTTGCATTTTATTCTTTCATTTAACACATGCTTTTCAGATGATACTTGTGTGTGTGTGAATATTTTAATGAGAAGAAATAGTTGCTAGATTCAAGGCCTACTTTCTTGACTTTTTCCTTCTATCTCACACACAAACAAAATTTCCACATCCTATGAGATTCTGCTAGCTACTTAAACCTCTAAAGATATTATAATGTGGATCCTCAAAAACTGACACTAAATCAAATATTTAATGTGAATGAAGCTTGAGGGAATGAAAAAAGTTTCTACTTACTGCTAGAAATATCAGCTTCCCTATTTACGACTGGAACAAGCTTTCAAAATCCTACAAACCACACTTACCCAGGAAGAAAATAATATACAATCTGACAGTGCTGATGACAAAAGTAAAATCTAATTACATTTCATGACAACAAATCTTCATTCAATTCCTACTGTACAACTGCAGAGATGTGTCATAAAAGATCTCATGGAGAAACAAAACAATACTTTGCTCCATGTTGTGAATACAATTTTTAAAAAAACATGCCTCTGCCCTATATGTCCTGGCACTGGGGACATAGCTGTGTGTTTAAAATATTGGATGGAAAACTGATATTGTAAGAGCAATATTAATAATGAAAGGTCAGTATAAATAGAATGCATATGGCTCACAGCTCCCAGGAGGAAAGAAAAGGAATTAATATAAGATCTTAGCACAGAACTTGAACTTTACATTAAGCAACATAATAATAATATTTATATAGTACTCTACATATTTCAAGTCCTTTCAAGCTACTGATGATGTACAGTATTGTTTCTAGTGATTCAGTGATGACATCAGGAAGAGTCATTTAAGATGGCATTTATTTCAATAGTGTACAGGAAATATGTAATGTGACATTTACATGGGCTTCTTATGATGAGGAATGAGTAAAAAGGGAGAAATGAGATGTGATATTGTAACAAACTCTAAATTTCAAGGAAATTTATGTTAGAATATAAGTTTGGTTAAAGAGGCTGCGGTGGGGGTGTGTGTGGCTGGTGAGGTGGGGTTTGGAAACTTGTGGGGTGAGGAGAACCCTAGGTCCCTGTTAGGGGCTTGGAAGTCCCAGAGCAGTGAGGAGTCGAATCTATTAAGCTAGACTTATTTTCTAAGCATAAGCCACCTCCATCTGAAAGACCAAGCTGCAAGCTTTCTTGTTTAAAACAAGCGGAGGAGAACAGAACATAATCATTAGAGGGGAGAAAAATACCTAGAGCTAGTGACACCGACATATGCTGTCCAGAAGTGGAAGGCGGAGTTAAATGGTGGGCCAGAAATCAGCCTTTGAAGATTCCATACAGGGTCTTGGAGACTGAGAGATGCTGTCACCAGAGAGAGGCTGAGAAGGTGGTGAATCGGAGAGTCTACTGTTTAGAAATCATTATAGTTTGTTCTTACAAGTTTGGCAGGTTCTTGGTACAATTATATAACTACACATATATTTGGCGTATAGAGATGAATTATGTACTATGCATGTAATTACATGTAGCAAAATGTGTACTTTTATTTGGTGGGTATTTACATAGTACAGTGAATAGTGTACTTAGAAATAATTAACATAAAGTATTATTTAAAAAACAAAACAATTAAAAGTAGTTTGGTTTTCTTGAGCTCCAAAAAAAAAAAAAGAACCTGGAATCTTTCTTTCATTTATTCCAGTAGTCTATGCCAAATCGTTCTGGAAGGCAATCGCCAAAGACAAAAGGAAGACAGCGTAATTTCCCTCTGTTATTCATAATCTTTTGATTTAAGGAAAAGGCCTTTTCAAATTTAAAGTATCTCAAAACTTCTGTCTGGCCTTAGATATTCCTAAATTTAAAACATTTACAAATTCAGTCAACTTGAACGATTACCTTGATATAATTTTCAGCTTCTCTATTTGTGAAATTGAGATTCCCATATGACTTCTCAGGAGTATGATTTGTTTTATCACGCACCAAAAAGCAGCCAGGTCTTCGCGTTTGCTTGTGAGTAAATTATGATGTAAACATTTAGCGTTATGTATTGTCTCTGGTTAGCTGAAATAGTTCTTGTCAAAAACCATTCAAAATCAGTTCTAATTTGGATGTAAAAATATTCAGAAAGTGAATAAAGATTTTGGAATGAATCTCTTGAGTTTTCTTTTGGAGCATATCACATAGGACAGAAGATCAGAAGATTTCTGAAGTTTTTCATTATTCTTGGAGTTGGGTTAAAAAACTCTAGATTATTCTCCAACTTTTTCTGGAGACAAAGTTTCTAGATGAAACTTAATTTTATGAGTCCACTATAAATAAGATCTCAGAACATAAAGACTCTTTTGTATGGGATAAAGAGGAGGGCTTTTTTTTTTTTTTAATATAATGCCCTACATTGTAAGACATTTTTCAGTCTGGAAGAAATCCTTGATGGTTAATTCCTTGAAGGAATTAGGTTAAGCGTATCAGAACAATTACGACATTAGAATCTTTAGAAAACAATGTAATGTATTTTCATTTCTTGGGGCCACCAGAGGAGGATCAGTTTAGTAATAATCAACCCATATGATATTTTAGAGAATTCGCAAAATTTTACCTTAGTGTATTCGGTCAACTATATGTAGATGTTAGGAGAGAGGAGGGTCCACCAATGCCAGGAGGGTAGGAAAGTGTGTTTTACAATTTTCTCTGAGTAACATTAATTAGTATTATCACATCCCCAGTATGGCCACTGAATTTTTCTTAGGCAAAATAAAATAGGTCAGAAAAGAAATTTAGGAATTCTAGGCTCACATATTAGTCATTTAGTTGCCTTATTTGGTGCTAAGCTGTATTTCATTTAAACATGCCAGGAACAAACATCATTTTGGTCAGACCCCCCCACCCCCCATCTGATTACTTGGGGCTTGCTTTTTGAAAGCTTGGGATGGCAAATTAGTCATCTGCTTGGGAACTGTGAGCTTTCTTTCCCTAAATGGAGAGCCTGAAAGTCAAAATGGGAAAATAATGCCTCTAGACTGTTTTTCTTGTGCTTCATTTTAAGTAACATCATTTTTGAGTCAAGGTGCTTCTTGGTACTGGGCCAGTTATCTTGCTAACCTGCCTCTTTCTCACACTTTGTTCTGGGGGGTTATAGCCATTATTCTATTGTCTTTGTAGGTGCTAATGGAGATTTAGAGCCTTAAATCTTTCCTTTTCTCAATATTTTATACAGTACACAGCTTTGTAGATCCACTGTATTGGATGTCAGTGGGTCCTCCCCACCTTCTACTACGGTGAAGATGAAAGCCAATATGAAAGAAAAAAAAAAAAAAGAAAATAGCTTTTAGAAATAGATATAATTTGTTCTTATTCTATGTCTATACTCCGGAAAATAAAATGTACTTTAAAAAGGTTTTTAGGTCCCTGATGATTACTTCACTCAGCTAGGATAATTTTTGATGAGTGGTTTATCTTGAATGCTTTTCCTTTTCAAATGGTAACATTTTGTGGTGCAGGCAAAGTTATTCTAAACTTTTTTTCCCCTGTCGAGAGCAAGAAGCATTGTATAACTCAAAACTTCGGTAGAAGAAATCTAAATTTTATTTAGAGCTTAACCTCTGGGCCATTCAATGTAGTGTTCCTCTACCAAGTCAAGTTAGCATGTAAATAATGTAAATATAACCAGAAAGTTTATTTAATACTCATCAAATTTATTTCTAAAATATTGCGGTGGGTTCAGAACCCTGAATTCCAACCAGATGTACTTCTGGAGTATTACACAGGTCGTATATATTTCACTCTTTTGGTTCAAACCCAGGGGATCAACACGATAATTAGATTGAGAACATCTGCACCAAATCCAAACCATTTCCCTGATCCTTCCTTGAGTCTTCCCCATGGGAGGGATTTTTTTTTTAAGCCCCTGCACATTTTATTTGTCTACTCACCTTTAGCGCAATTTCAAGGTCTCGCCTGCCTGCCACTGCACAAATGGGAAGAGAGGGCAGACGTATCCCCAAGTGTGGGATAGGAGAGGAATCGTTAGATGAGGCATTACGTCGGGACAGGAATCGCCAGAGGTGGCAATGCCATTTCCCGCCAGGGGCCTGGCTCTGGGTCAGGGCGTGGCCAGGCGCGGGGCGCGCGGGTGGGCACGTGCGCAGGGACCCGAGGACGCGAGTGTCGGGGCGCCGCTGCCCTCTACCGGGCGGCGCAGTCGGAGCTGCAGCGCGGCCACTGGCTAACTGCGCGCGCGGGTTCAGGCGCCCCACACCGAGGCGGCCCTCGGCGTCCCGAAGTCGGGAGTGCCCTGCTGAGCGCAGCGTCACAGCATCTAGGGCCGAGGCCCCCGACGCGCCCTCGGCGCCCGCGCGCTCCCACCCACCTGCTTCCTGCCCCTTCTACTACTCAAAGCTGCGATGGGGACCGGAGAGAACTCCCCTCCAGACCTCAGGAGCAGCGCGTTGGCGCCACTGAGGCTCCTGGTGGGCAGGGCGAGACCCGGAGGCACGTGTGTTCTCTAAATCTCGGGGACTTTCATTTCCAGTACCTTCATTCAAAACTGCTGAATTCGCTGCAACGACCAGCGCTAAACCCTCGAACTTAGTTGAAAAAGCAATTATATTCCACTGACATGTTTTATTTGTATTCCATACAGATTTTATTTACATATAATTTTCAAGATTAAGGAATTTGGGGATTTGTTTTAACTAATTACATGTTAAATGAAGTGCGGGAAAGGAAAAGTACAGTATTCCTACCGGAAACTCAAACTCACACGTGTGTATCATCAATTAAAGATGACGATCATAAAACGTGTGCTTTTGCCAGGTTTCTGCGAAGAAAGAAATCAAAAAATTGAGTTTTTAGTTGAAATTTTAGTATTTCTGTAAACTAGGGACCTTACTTTGTTTTAAGTGCACCCACACTTTCCAAGTTGCTGCACCCAAAGGAGTGAAAACCGATGTATCTGAACTACAGGAAGTTTCTAGGGCTGTTCCCTTTAGCGGTGCGGGGGGATGCAGAACTGGGCTCCAAGACTTCTCCTGTCGTGGCCTAAGCTGGCGCAGCTCGGGCGCATAGGGGCCGCTCGGACCCATGGCCACCGGGGGTCCGGTGCGGTGCGGGGACTGCGCGGCCACTGTCTGCGGCATTAACGTGCGCAGCGACACGAGGGTCGGGGCTGGTTTCCCCCCACTCCATTGCCCCCCACATGAAACTCCGTTGCTGGCTTGCCCGGTCCGACTGGGACGCAGGGGGCGGGTGCGCGGCAGCCGACGGCCAGCGCGCCTCGCACACGCGCGGCTGCCGGGGCTCCGGTCCGCGCGGGGTCGGGGCTCGGGCAGGTGGTCGCGGCGGCTCCGAGCGCTCGGCGCCCCGCAGGAGGGCGAGCGACAGCGGCGGCGCGCCGGCGCCCGCTCGACCGCGGCCACGGCCCCCGCAGGGGCTGTGCTCCGCAGCCGCTTCGGCGACCGCGACCCCCGGGGGCCCGAAAGCCGCCCCAGGTGAGCCGGGCCCGGGGCCTCCCGCGGGGGCCCGGGGCGCCCCTCCAGCGCCCCCTCGGGGCCGGGCCGGCGGCCGCCGCCCGCTGGGGCTGGGGGCCCGGGCGGGGCGGGGGTCGCGGGCCGGGCGCCGCGGGGAGGGGGCAGGGGCCGCGCGCGCGAGGCCCGGCGGCGGCCGCTGCGCCCTCGGGCTCCGGCTCCGGCTCCGGCTCGGGCTCGCCATGGCTGCGGCGGCGCCGTGAGGAGGAGTCCGCGTCCTCCGTGGCGGCAGCGGCGGCCGGCTCCAGGCCGGGTTTTGGCGCCGCCCGCCTGCTGCCTCCTGGCGGCTCCTGAACTCCAGCCCCCTCTCTATCAGCCTCTCACTCCGTCTCAATATGTCTCAAGATGGCGGCCAATGTGGGATCGATGTTTCAATATTGGAAGCGCTTTGATTTACAGCAGCTGCAGGTCAGGCTTCTCCTCGCTCGGCCTCTCGCCCGGGGGTGGGGGCTGCGGGCGGTCGCGGCCTCCCCCGGGGCCCCGGGCTGCCCGGCCGCCGGGGGGCCGCGGCGGCGGGGAGGAGGGGGGTGCCGGGGAAAGCGGGGCCGAGTCGGGGACAAGTCCCTCTCGCTCCCCGGCCCCCATTGATAACTCGCTTGATCAGAAATTGATCCTCTTTGTTCAATTCATCGATCAGCCCAAGATGGCGCCGGGAGCCGCCGCCGCCGCCACCGCTGCCCCCGGTGTCGGCCCCCACCCCGGGCGCCCCCCCGGCCCTGCGCTGCCGCCGCCGCCGCCGCCGCGGGACCGGGGAGGGGGCGGCCCCGGCGGCCCGCGGGGTGCGCGCGCGAGCTGGGAGAGGGCGGCGGGCGGCGGCGGCGGGCGCCGCGCCGGGAGGGGGCTGCGGCCCGGCGGCGGCGCCCGGCGGCGCGCCCCGCGCCCCCGGCCCGCCGTATTCCCGGGGAAAGTTTGTGGGGAGTTGCTGTGGGGGGTGAAGCGCCTGCCTCTCCAGGAGGAGCCGCCGCCGCCACTGCCGCCGGCGCGGCGGAGCTGGGGCTGGTGGCGCTGTGGTGCCGCCGGCCCGGGGGAGGGTCAGAGCGGCCACCGGCGGCGGCGGCGGCGGCGGCGGCTGCGCGCCCGGCTCCGGCCAGGCTGGCGGGTGGCCGGGCGGGTAGGCGTCCGCGCGCCCCGGCCGGCCCGGGTCCCGGCCGTCGCCCCCGGCTGTCAGCCGGCCGGGCCCGCGCCGCCGCTCCCGCCCCCGGCGCTGGGCTCCCCGCGCGGACCCCGGGGTTTGTTTACGTCCGGGCGGGCGCCCCGGGGCCCCCCGCAGTCGCCCCGCTCTTTTGTGTGCCTGCACGCCTGTCGCGGACCGGCCTCTCCGCGCCAGGGACCCCGGTAGGGGCGCTTTGAGGAAACTTGCGAGGGGTGGCGGGGGCGCCCCGCGCGCGCGCGGAGCCCGTGGGTTCTGGCGCCCGGCAGGCGCGGCTGCGGGCGGAGGGCTGCAACTTTCCCCGAGCGCAGGCCCTGCGCTGCGCCCTGGCGCGTAGTCTGCCCCGGCGGGGGGCGCTTCCACCCGTCCGGGTGGCCCTCGCCCCGCGCCCCCCAGTGACCCGCCCGCCCGCTCCACTCGGGCCCTCTTCTCGGGGGCCCTGCCCTCCCCGCACGGTTCGCAGGCGCCATGGAGCGTGCGGCGGGTCGGTTCCGAAATGCCTTCTCGGATCGGGTTCTCGAAAGCAAAGCCTCGGGGGCCCCGCTGGACTGCGGCGTACCGGGCCGTGGTCCACGCGCCGAACCCCGGGCGCCGCGGAGGGATACGGCCGGGGCTTCCCATCGGGGGTCGGAGCCGCCGCCGCGCCCAGGGGACCCGTTCCTGCCTGCCACCCCCCACCCAGAGGAGCGGCGCGCCCTCGGGGTCCGCCCCGAACCTGCCGGCTCTGCGCTCGCAGCGCCTGGACGGCCCCGGGACTCTGCCAGGTGGATGTTGTGTGTAGCCGGAGCCAAGCTGAAGGTGAGCGGCACGTGGGCCAGAAGCTCCGTGAGCTCTGGGGGCCCGGGAGGGAGGGTGCCTGCGGCTTAGAAGGGCCCAGGGTGGCCTAGCGCTCCGGGGGGTCCCTCAGGGTCCCTGGGGGGCGGCTACTGCTCCCAACTCTCAGGTGTGCGTGAAGGTGAACTTGGCTGAACTTTCCTAAGCGGGAGGACTGGTGATAGTGACCTGCGGTACTTTTAGGAGGAAAAGCAAATGAACTCCAGATGCAGACTTGGATAAAACGCAGCGGATTGGATTAAAACGTATATAAATGGAGTCTGACAACTTTAATTGTGTACGCTTGTTTTCTGCTCTTGCCTGCGTAAGAACCATAAAGCAGACTCATAGTCGTTATGAAATTTCTTCACATTTCTTTCTTAACTAGGAAGACTATGTGAAGTATTTCCGATAAGATTAAAACTTTAAAGGAGTTTGAGTATTTATTGACTAAAATAGATTACTCCAAAGTGTCTGTTGTGTAAATTCGATTCCCAAATGTAATGAACACAGCTGAATGGCATTTTTGATAAATTGGTCTACCGCGTTTTAGTAAAAATAGCTCCCTTTTATCATAATTTAATTCCCGTGCTTACTGTAAAACCCGTTGTGGAGTTTTAAGAGACAAACCTTAATTTTTTTCCCCCTTGTCTTGCTAAATGTGACACACTAGCTTCATATCAATGAGGTTTCTTTTTTAAGCATGCTGGCAAAACTGCCTGGGAGATGGATTTGGTTTCTAGAGAGTTTTTAGTTTTATGAATCCCCGCCCCAGTGATTAGCTGCTTCTTCAGGGTGTCATGAGGACGTTGAACTGTGTGACTCTAGGATTCGATTGAAAGGTTCCCTGTCAGTTTATGTGAATGAACGTTCAGATGTTGCTCTTGTATAAAAACGTCGTTTATCTGGGCATCGTTCTCTTTGCTGAGCACCCTTTGGCCTTGGGTGGTGCATGACGACTGGGCCTTAGACGCTGCCGCATCGCATGTTTGAAAACTTAAGTTGACTGTGGAACACCAACGTCGAGTATAAGGCTGAACTGGTCCTTTCCCTGGGCCCTGAAGAGGCCTTTTGAGTTGGTATCTAGTTTAGCGTCGTCTCTATTTCCACGGACAATCGGTGAGCCAATGAGACTGCAGTTTGAGAAGAGAGAATTCATTCGTTTCAGACTCTTCTCATCTTTCCAGAACCCCTTACCCTGATGTCTCGTTGCCTGAAAGCCCAGCCCGGGTTTTGGCATTGCCACTTCCGGATGACAGGCGGCTCTCAGCTAGACCCAGATCCACTTGGAGATTTCCCGGGTCTAGGGGAGATGAGGGCTGGTGCACCTCTCCCTCCACGGGTGAGCCAGGGCTGTGTGCCTGTCCCTCCCTCTGCTGGGTCTGTCTCGAAGCTGCGTTGGGACGTGAAGCAAGTGCCCAGGAAGAGAGTTTCTGGAGATTGAGGTCTATTTCATTTCCCTTTTAGTCCCAAAGGCTGTGGTATGGAAGTTTGAGTGCTCTGGTGTTGCTAAGACTAGTTGGACAAGTTTTTGTCCTATCCCAGTCTTGTAAAAACCAGGCTTTTTTTTTTTAAATAAGAAAAATACCATTGTACAAATTTTCCTTTTAAATACACGTTTGGAAAGAGAACACTTTCTAAAACAAGCTCATGTAACTATGTTAGTGTAGCTTTGGGGGATGGGGCCTGCCAGTGACTGACTTGCCTGGGGGGCATTATTCCTACGTGGTGCCTAGTGTTTCCCTTTAAGGAGCCTCTGCAAAAGGAAATTTTAAACGTTTTCCTCTTTTTCAAAATAAGAAAACAATTTCAGTTTTGCTGAAAAGTGCATTTTCTGGTTGCTTTTCTTTTGCTTTCTCCTGCTATGGAAGTGTGTATGTTACCGGCCATCCAGGACTGTTCCCTGTGAGAAGTATATTATTTTGATTAAAATATGCGTCCCATCTAGTACCCTTTTTAAGATAATGAGTAAACAAATCGAGGGGTCCTCCACAGCTGCTGTCTTTGTTTCCTTGGTTCTTTTAATATCAGTGTCTTTTGAGATTGAGTGTGGGAAGGGGTCGTTATCAGTTGATTAAAGTTTTCTTTTTCTGTGTGAAACTCTGTGTAGGTTTTGTTTTTTTGAAGGTACAAGTCAGTGAAGGGATGGATTTATGCAACAACTCTTGATACAGTCGGGTCCATAAAGATCCCCTGTGCCTGCTTCCTCAGTTCCACATATCTCCTGCCAAGAGTTAGCTGCATGACAAAGTTGGAAAGGAAAGGGGACACATGGCCGATCCCTTCAGGACTTATTCTCTCTTGTCCACTGAGCTAACCTTAAAAATGCTGTCTGGGGAGCTGACTGAGCCCGGGAGTTTTAGTGGCTGTTGAAAAAGTCCTCTGCCCTGTTGTGTACAATTAAAACAAACCCACCAGGGTTTATGCACGAGCTGTGTGGAAGCAGGAGTCTGTCCTCCGGGCCCCCCATCACGGGTCTACCTGTAGCAGTCAAGAGTCAAAGCCGCTCCTGGGGCTGTGCTCGCATTCTGAGTCTTAGGAGAGAAAACAAGGCTCATAGTAGAAAAATCCATATTTGTTTCAGCTCATTTATAAAGCCTGAGGAACATCTGCAATGAAATGAAAGAAGGACAAATTTGTTAGAGGAAAACTTGTACATTTTTAAAAAGAGAAATTCATCATGTGAAAAATCCTACAGAGCTAGGCCAGATTCCTATCTGTGCTTCCATTTCACATAGTTCACACATTTGGCCTCATGTAAATTTCACAAGTTTAAAAGACTGGTGTGTCTGATGAACTGTGACACAAATGCTGCCTCAAAGTTACTGTAAAAGTTATTCTAATATACAGGATCATACATTATTTTAGGATTTATTAAAAACCTATTTTTAATTATTTAATGTATAACTTTTTAAAAAGTATATACTTGCTTTCCCTATGAAAGGTCTGATTTTTACAGTTGTCAAAGATAGAAATTCATGTTTCTCGTCCTATTGTTTTGTCTGAAGTTCTGCATTATGGCTACAGAGAGATAGTTTTGGTTTCCACTGAAATTCCCCTGCCTCTGATTGTTTAAACCAGACCCTTAATCTTATTTTAACATACTTAAAATGTTCAAAAAACCCAGAAGAATTGTTTTGTATAAGTAGCAAGTGAATATACTTTAAACACTCAAGCAATTCTGGTATCTAATTGGAAACAGGTGGAATTCTTGGAATCCTGTGTTTGAATCTTATTCTAGCAAAGCATGGAGACACTTTTTACTTACGGCTGTTCATTTTGTTGAAGCTGTTTGAAGAGGGGCCCCGTGACCTCTCGTTGTGCCCACTACTGTTTACCTGTACGTTCCAGTCATGCTGGGCATTTTAGGGACTGGATGCCTGCATACGCAGGGACACCCCGGGGACTGTGCATGTGGATCGTGGGGTGGAAAAGGAACTTTCGTGGCATAATTAGGCAAGCGATTTAATGTCTGTATTATGTAACTTTTATAGCAAAGAAGTTGTGAATTCATTTGTGACTTCTGATTTAATAAATGTTATTGCCATGTACATTTAGAGTACATTTTATTATGCCCTGATAATGACTTAGAATTCAGAGAGAAACTGCTTTCCCCAAAAGTTCTGCATTTGGAGGTTTAAGCTTAAATAGCACCCAAAATAATAGGCGAATATTTCAATCAAATGTTAACGATGGGGTCGTCTGAATTGTCTGAATCGTTTTTTCCTATTCTAGTTTTCAAAGCCAACCGATAGCCCTGGTTTTGCTGTGTGTTTAAGAACCAAGTGTGGGGTGGTGAGGTGTAGATTCATTGGAAGGACAACTAAGATTTGTATTGAGCTGTTGGTCCTGGCACAGTTTTGGATTCGCTGAGCTCTAATCAGCCCTGCTTTTCAGCTGTTTTCTGAGAACGTTGGTAGAGGAGAGTGCTCTTTGGCTGGGCGGGAGGTGTCCCTGCAGGAAGTTACCTGGGGTTGAGGGGGGACCTGTGGCCTCGCCCTCCTTTGCACCATGCTTGAAGCAAGCTTTGAAGCACCTGGGCTAATGCACCTGGGCTGTGACTTAAAGAGTTTTCAAAAGTGCTTGTGCTCACTGTTTGCATAATATGACACAGTTAAAAGACATACCGAGGGCAAACACCTTTTTCTGAAAGACATCTAATTTGTTGCAAAACCTGTCAAGAACCTCTCCTTTGAAAAGTAGATGACTCTTTAATAAAAATAATTCTAATTCGTGCTGTAATTAAATTCCAATAGGATGATGTTAGTGCACAAAATAAATGTTGTCAATTTCTTCATTTGGATCTGAAGCCTTTTCTTTGCTGCAGGAGGCCCAGGCAGTCGGCAGGATTTTTGTGTTTATCAGAGCCCTGGGCTATGGGCAGCCCAGGAAGTTCGTCAGACGGATTGGTACGGATTCGTACTTGGAGGACACCCCCGCCCCCCGTCCCATCCCTGAAGTTGTTCCTCAGGGACACCATCAGAGAGGTGACTGGAAGGGAGTGGGGCTGGGAGTGTTTGTTCCTCCAAGGATTTATCTAACACTGCAGAGCAACTGGAAAAATAGCCGGGGAGGAGAGACACATGAAACCGACAAGGTTCTGCTTCCTTTCATTAAAGTGTGTGTGAAAACGAGTTGGGAATACTGACCAAGTAGCCCACAGCTTTATAAAACACAGGATGCCACAGGGTCTTGCAGCTGACGGTAGAAATCCTGGGTGCTTCTGACTTTGTGATTTACGATGTTAATGTCGGAAGAAATCAGCAGAGCCCACTGTGAAGCTTGTTCTTAGTGCCACCCTGAGTGTACCAGCACGGGGCCCGTTTTCTTCAAGATGCCTTTCTGTTTGGCTGTGTTTATTCAATAAGTAATAGCAGTTAATGTTTTTTTAAAAGTTATATATGGTTGTGAGTTGTTCTAAGTTTGGTTAAGGGAAAAACAAATTGACAAATTAGCTCTTTCTTAAGTGAACATTGCGAAATTGTGAAAAATAGAATGCCATTCTTCCTGTCATTAAAATTTTATTTGGGTGTTGACAGCTTTTTGCTAAATGTAAGATGTTCGGATCCTGTCCACCCAGCTGTAAAAAAAAAAAAAAAAAAAAAAAAAACCCAAAAACAACAACCCTTTCAAAAGCTTCTTCCCAATTTACCCCTAAAAGCAAGATAATCTTTCTTAGATTGGATCTTTACCTCTTATAAATTGTTAATATTTTATCTTCTAACAGAGTTTTATGTTTTTAAGACCAAAAAGAATCTGAACTCATTTTAGACGTGTTGATTAAGTTGTTACTTTGGACCTGTGAGGGTCTCTGGTTTATTGCCATCTTCCCTCCTGTTTTTAGGGAAGAAATAACTACTTGGATCAAAATAATTTGATTGAAGCTAGTAAGTGACACCAAAGGTAAATCCTTGTCTTGAAGAGCCTGAAGCTGCAACCTGAGCAGGGCCCAGGGCTGGTCCAGGAAGGGCCGCTCTGGAGCCGCCCTCAGCCCCCAGCGCCTGCTGTCGCCACTGCCTGCCATTTCTTGCCCCTGTTCCAAGCTCCTGCCCTGCCTAGCCTGTCTCCTCCTTTGTTGTGACAACTGTTTCTTTTTTTTTTTAAGTATTTGTGGAGCTCCATTATTTTGAGATTCTTGGAAGAAAGATACTATGTAAATGAAAATTAAAAATAAAATTCTTGCTGGAGGGAATTGTACATTTAATTTTTTGGTTAGGTTTGGAAAAGACTTTTTTTGTTACCCTGAAAATAGGAACATTCTGTTGCTCCTGTCACCATTTTTGCTTCATTCTGAAAGGTGTGGCAGATAGTGGTGAAACACATTCTTTATTTTCTGTTTTTCACCATGGTAGTTGACCTAGAACTTGAACCCGTGCAGTCCCCTGTACCATGAATTATTTCTGGTTCACATTGTTCTCCCCTGCCCTCACCGAGCGTGTAGATAGCAACTGCCCATAAAACACAAACCTTTTAAAGGGCAAAGATTTTGAGTCACCAGTATACAGAAATTACAACCAAAATTATAAGTAGACCTGCAATTCAAATTCCATCTTCCCTTCCTGTTCACACAGCAGAGATGGTATAAGTTTTATGATTTTGAAACGGAAAACTGAGCACAGGATTGTTCATGTAAACCACTGTAGAAACATTAATTTACAGGAATTGCTTCATTTCAGCTACACCTTAACTCCTCACTTACATAACATCGTGTGTTGTCACAACATTCAGCCAAGTAGGGGACAAGGTCAGGTTGGAAGTCTTGCTCTGTTGCATAGACGTGGGAGGGACCCGGGAGCCAGACAGAAAGTCCAGGCTGCCTCAAGGTGCCCATCCAGGTGACTTGGTTTCCCTCGGACCTCAGAGTGGCCAGCGAGTGTGGAGGACCAGTGGGGTAGCCTGCGGTGCACTCAAGCTGGAGAGGCCTCACCTGGAGCAGGCCATCCCAGGGAGAGTGCTCAGTCGTCTCTCTTCTCCCCCACCCGTTCCTCAGCCCCAGCACCCCAGCTTGTCAGCGTTGACCTGGGAGCGGGAGGAGGGATTGCCAGTTATGGTTGAATGTCATTGTGAGGGGTGTACGAAGCGGTTTGCGATAGTTTTACGTTTTTACGTTGCTCGGTGTTGGTATGTAATTACGCTGTCATTTTAAAATGCACTGATACTTTATTAAATCTTTCGTGTGTGCAGTTAGTTTTGGAGGCTGCTCGTTGTGGGTAAGAGCCAAATCTTCCTAACACACAAGAGCTGCGTTGTAGCCTTTACTTGTTTCAAAATTGTTCATTCCAAACAGGTTGCAATCCATTATAGATGTGGCTGCTAGATTAATCTTCCCAAACATTGATTTCAGAATGTTCCTTTTCTCAAACACCCACAGTGGCTCACTTTGGCACAGAATGGAGACCACATTCCTTAGGCCGGCAGACAGAGTTCATGATGGTTGTGTCTACCTTACCTAAACCTTTTGCGCCACTTAGAAGGATCCCAGATTCAGGCTTAATTTCGGAAACTCCTTCCTCCTCCCTCTGCACATCTGAGTATCGAGCTTTATTTCACGCACTCCTTATTCGTTTCACCAATGCCATGGGAGCCCCTGTGTGCCAGGCACCAATGCAGGGTAGGACAGTAACAGTTTCTCCCTGGAGGAGTGGACAGCCCTCTGTGGGCAGAGCTGGGCAGGGTGGCTGGGGTTCGGCTATGACGGAGCTGTGTGTGAGATGCTGCAGGGCTGCAGAGGAATGGCGTCGAATCGGGGTACAGTGGGCATGGAAGCCCCCACAGGGAGGGAAAGCTTGAGCTAGTTCCATGCACCTGGGGAAGCACAGAAGAAAGCGCATTCCAGCAGAAGAGTTGAGGCTGGCCAGAGGTCTGAGGCCTGTCCTCTGGGCTCCGGCTTCCTTACTTGGTGTTTCTGATGGACCCCACTGAGCACCCACCACACTCTGGCCGTCCTTTCCACTCACGCTCCTGTTCTCACCTTATGTGGTTGTGCACCTGCTGTTTCTCCCCACCCTCTGCTCTAGCACCCGCCACAATTCTTGGCACCCACGGAGTCCTGCTGCATGAGAACTGGGGGCCTCTTTTCAGGGGGCGTCCCATATATTCTGATTTAGGACTCATTCAGCTAGTTAACTGACGAATGCAAACGGAATTCTTTTTAGGATTGTGGAAGGTAGGCAGGTTATTTTAAAATGGCTGTATTTGAAAGCTCCTGATGGTACACACCAACAGAACACGTATTTTTTTTTTATTCCCATTTATTAAATTCCTTCTTTGCAAAGTGACATATACATTGGTTAAAATATACGTAATTGTATTTGTGGCACATAAAACGTAAAAAATTGCCATTTTTAAAAATAGAATGGGGCAGAACAATTCTTTGACAGAGATTTCTTCTCTGACTGCTCACAGCCCAAATGGGAAGAAACTTCCCCATGTGAACGGGGAAAGTGCATATTGTAATGATCAGAACCAAACTAGTGCAGGAGAAAGCGAGTTGTAAGAAACACGAAGGTTTGCGTGTCAGCCCTGGAGAAATGTCCCACGTGTGCTCAGCCCCCAGAAGCTGCCCCGTGGGTCTGGCATGCATCTGAGCCAAGGTTCCTGGCCAGCCCCTTCTCAGAGTGGTGGCCTTCACAGCCTGTGAGCTTTCTCTGCTTCTTCATTTACAGAGAAAGTACCTAGGATATTTTTGTAGCGGTGATGTCACTGTCTGGCTGCAGAAGCATTTGCATGCATTTGGGGAAGTGAGGGTAGCCAGGACTGCACCCACAGGCGGGCTGAGAGGAGCCACAGACCCTGTGTCCAAGCATGGGTGGCTGATCGGGGGTGGGGCCTGGCCTCTGCAGGGACAGGGAGGAGGGGGAGGAGCCACCCCGGGTGGGGAAGAGAGTGTGCTCCTTGTGGGGTATGTGGGATGTGGGGGACTGGTGGGAATTCAGGGGCTGAGCCCCAGGGGAAAGGAGGGGTGAAGCTCAGTAGAGAGGGGGGTGCTAAAGTTCAGACGATGAGCTGAAGCCTGTGGAGGATTCGCTTGTGTTTTGGTGGGTGCTTGGGTGTGGCATTGTTTGCGGTGGGGAGGGCTGAAGAGCTCATCTTCGCTGGGGGACCCCACCCCTCGCGCCTGAACTCTCCCGGTCTTGGGGCTGGGTGTTCTTCGGCGCTCAGCACAAGGAGGAGGAGAGGGGAGCGGTGCTCGTAGTATAGGATTCCACATGTTGGAACTGGTTTTATGTCCACTGGTGACAAGACAGAAACTTAAAAAAATCATTTCTTTTATATACACTACAGCTGTCATTTCCTGGGTATTGACCCCGGGCAGGTGGTGGTGCAGCTCTTGATTTCTTTCCCGCCACCCAGACAACAGCCCTGTGGAGGAGATAGGATCTGGCTGGTAGGTGAGAGGCTGGCGAGTGGAAGATGGACTCCTGGGTCTGCTGTGTGCCGGTCCGGGCCGTGCTTTTCCTGCTAATCCCTGCTGTCCTGACACCCACCCTCAGTTGAAGTGGTGGGGTTGTCATGACAAGGCTGTGGGGGGATTCAGAAGGGGGCCTCTGTCCATAGGCCGCCCTAGATGAACTTGGGGGTGGGCAAGTCACTTACTGTGAGCAGCTGGAGAGTGAAGTAAAACCTGTGAGGTGGACATGAAGGTGCCTGCGCTGATCGGTGGGCAGACACCTGGAGGAGGCCTCTCCGGGTCTGAGAAGTTCTCTAGAGCCTCCCCTGGCCCAAGGCTTCAGAGTCAGCTCTTAGTGATAGAGCTCTGACAGATAATGCTCCCCTGGACCATAAGCATTCCTGCTGGCAAACTTTGTCTGCTGGTTGGGGTGCAGTTATGGCATCCTTATAGTGTCCTCTCCTTATGGTGTCCCCTTCTATCCTTGATACCCCATCTATGCATAGAGAAAATTTGGGGAAATGTTAGGCAGCAGAGAGGCCTGGTTGTGGTACCTGGGCCTGCGGGAGGGACCTGGCGGAGGAGGAGCTATACACTGTCTAGGGCGCAGTTCTGCTGTGAGCACCGACCTGAGGAGCGTGGGTCCCGACCAGGACTCCTTTCTGAGACGTGGGGCCTGATGCTGGTGCTGGCAGCGATTTGCTGCCAGATACTAGTATTTATATTGACCGCCACGGTGGCCAAGACAAATCCTCACTCTCTCAGCCCCTGGGAGTCTAGCTGATGTAGTCACCCAGTGTCTGCAGGGACACTGGGTCCAGATCCGTTCAGACCCATGCCCCTGGCAGCACCGACTACACTGGGTTTGTTCTCAGTTACACGGGAAGGTGGTGCTGGGATGTGTTCAGTAGGAGACTGGCTTTATAAGGGTCTGCAGGTGGACATCTGTCCGAGAGAAGCCTGGTTAGAGGACACTCCTTAGATATCTCAGCTGTTGTCCTCCAGGAATTATTGTGGGGAAACTGACTGTTTGGGCTACTCTGGATTCAGGCAATTTTTTTGCATGCCTGATTTTTTGTGATGGCGCAGCTTGTTTTGTAATGAAGTTATAAATCTAATAAGAAAATGTTTGTCAAGGTGCGCTGGGCTCAGAAAGAATGCAGCACGTTTGAGAGAACTTGTTTGTAGTTTGTTTTTGCAACGACTCATTTTTTTTAGACTGTTGGGTCCATTCATTCATTCATGTATCGAGCATGTCTCCTGGTGCCTGATGGCCGCACTGGATCCTGTTCAAGCTCCCAGGTGCCAAGAGGAGTGAGCCCCTGGCCCTGCTGGTCAGAGAACTGCAGGACATGCGGCGTATCCCCTGGCATCAGGCTATAAGGGCTGGGGCATCTGATTTGTGGGGAGAGCAGGGCGGGCGGGTCTGGACAGATGGGCCTGGGCCATCTTTCTCCATTGACTTATTTCACCTCCTGTGGACCAGGGACTGTTCTACGTAGCATCCTAATGTTGGGAGCAGCGGGCGGTCCCTGCCCTCAAGGAACTTACATTCCAGCAGGGGAGACAGAAAGTAAACAGGAATAGTAAGTTACAGAGTGCCAGTACTCACGGCCTGGAAACAGACAGAACGGGACCTCTGCAAAGCCCCACCGACTCATTTCTGTTCTGAAGGCCCTGAGAAGGGACTGCTTTTTACACAGAGGAGGGACAACTCAGCACTCATATTTGTGTTGAGGATCCTTCTGGAAGCCCCATATGAGAGGCTGGCCAGAGAGTGGAGGGAGGGGTGGTAGAGAATGGAGCCAGAAGAGTGCGGGAGTCGTAGTCCAGTAAGAGGTGGAGAGGGCTGGGGCTGAGAGAGAACATGCCAGACTGAGTGCTTGGAGGCGAGGGTGGTGCCCGGTCGTGGTGGCTGTGGCAGAGATAGGGCTGGGTGAGTGGCTTTTAGACAGGCCACTGGTAGGGGAGGTGTCAGTGGAGAAAACAGGGTGGGGAAGGCTGCTATGCAGGGGCAGGGAGCAGTGCACGGAGGGAGGGTCTTCAGGGTCCGGTTGACGCTGAGTGTCCAGCAGGCCGGTGTCACCTGGTGCCTAGTCCTGCCCTGCCAGAGGCAGCCCACGCACACGGCCGCTTAGCTGGGCCCCACAGGTTTATTAAGAGCAGGTGGGGTGACAGGCCCCATCCTTGAGCATTGGGTGTGACTCAGTTTGCGTGGAGTCAGCCTAGAGTTTCTTTATTCATCCCTGTTTGCTCTTTGTCGGTAATCCTTTGTAATTCCCCAGTTCATGATGTAATTTTAATGGAATTAAACTTGAACACTTCAAAATTATGTAATTAATTACGTTCGGCTTCAATTACAATGACTAATTATAGTGTGATACCTGGTGGCAAGTCAGGTACTACTACTGGTGGGGGGTCCATGCCTGCCAGCTCTTAGGACAGCCACTTTCTGTTCGTCATCGGAGTGACTGCCCCCTGCGGTCAGGCCCACTGCCTTTTGGGCTACCCAGGGTGCCTTCTCCTTGTCACCAGGAGCAGCTCCCTGGGACCTGCCGAGGTGTGAGAAGAGTGGGAAATGCAGGGAGAGGGAGGAAGGGCCGGTGACAGTGTGTGGGGAAGCGTTGTTTTAGGATGCAGAGGCTCGAATTTGTTTGCAGGTTGAAGAGAAGGACTCGTGCTGGGAAAGGGAGTTGAGGGTGGCAGGAGGGAAGCTGAGGGCACTATTGAGGGATTCTTCTCTTTCCTCGGATTCATGGATTCTTTACTCAGGGATATGGGAGGGAGGTGGCATTCAAGTGAATGTGAAGGCTTCTAGAATGGGAGAGGCGGTTCATGGGGAAAGGGAGAGGTGGGAAGGTCTTTCACCTTGGGGTGGAAGAGGAAGGTAGAAGCCAGGTTTAAAGATGTTACTGTGTGGTATGAATTCCCGGAGCCTAGGGTGCGGGGCTTCTGGGACCAGTAAACTGAGCTCGGATCCCGAGATGCAGCTTTGTATTTGTGGACTTCCTTTTTGCAAATACACTGGTTTTATTTTGTGGTAGGAGGAGAGTGTCTTGCTAAGAAATCTTCACCCCTGTTGACTGTTACCCCTAAAGCTGGGCACTCCCATCTCCTTCTGATGGGGGATGCACAGCTCGTCCCAGAATGGGGTGCACTGTTGGCACGAGGGTAGAGTGGTCGGCCCTCCCGTCCTGTCTCTGCACAGCTGCCTGCTTGCCCTTCCTTATTCCCCAGACACACCTGCCATCAACTGGTTCTTCCAGGGAAGCTTCTTGGATGGACTTTATGCCGTGGTGCCCATGTGTGGCATTCAGTGGCCAACATCCTGTTTCTGAGAGATACCTGTTATTTATTTGAGAGACTCAGGGCATCTTTTCAAAAGCCGATCCTCACGTCTCAAACTAGAGAGGTTTTCTTAATGCCGTCTGTGAGTTTTCCAGCGTGTTTCCGGGTGGATGTGCAGAGCGAACTGTGCTGGGGAGGGAGCCCCTTGTTCAGAGGCATGAGCTGAAGCAGGTATTTGGGGTGGGGCCATGAGGGTGCCTCAAAGTCTTACAGATTTCTGTTTTTTAAGGGGGAGTGGGACTTGAAAACATTTGAGTATACAGCTACTTGTATGTTTTGGGGAGGCACGACGGTGCAGAGAACTCTTGGAAAAAATTTTTTTCTGTTGAACATGCTGCTTGTTGTCTTGGTGCAAAGAGCAGCTCCTTTGACACAATGCCTGATGCCTCTGTTCTGTTACTTTTTATTTTTTAAGATAAAATTCACCATTTTAACCTTTTTAAAGTATACAATTCATTGGTTTTTAGGACATTCACAATGTTGTGCAACCATCACCACAATCTAGTTCCAGAACATTTCTAACACCCCAGTAAGAAACCCCATACCCATTAGCAGTCACCCCCAACTCCCCCCACCCCCCAGTAACCATTAATCTACTCTCTGTCTCTTTGGATTTGCCTATTCTGGATATTTCACATAAAAATGGAATCATACAACATGTGGCCTTTCACATCTGGCTTCTTTCGCACAGTGTAATGTTTTCCAGGCTCATCCATGTTGTAGCACGTATCAGTACTTCCTTCCTTTCTCTTTTTTTTTTTGGTGAGGAAGATCGGCCCTCAGCTAACATCCCTTGCCAATCTTCCTCTGTTTGCTGAGGAGGATAAGCCCTAAGCTAACATCTGTGCCCATCTTCCTCCACTTTATATGTGGGGTGCCTGCCACAGCACGGCTTGATGAGTGGTGTGCAGGTCCGTGCCCGGGATCCGAACCTGCAAACCCCAGGCTGCTGAAGCAGATTGCGTGAACTTAACCGCTATGCCACCAGGCCGGCCCCTTATTCCTTTTTATGGCTGAATAATATCCCATGGTATGGATAGACCACATTTTGTTTATCCTTTCATAAATTGATGGGCATTTGGGTTGTTTCTGCTTTGGGGCCATTATGAACGTGCCGCTATGAACATCCGTGTACAGTTATTGTGTGAATGTACCCCCTTCCTAGGAGTGTACTGAGGAGTGGGATTACTGGGTCATATTTAGTAACTCTGCGGTTAACTTTTCCAGTCTGTTACTGTTTGATCTCTTTTTATGTGTAACTCCTCTACATTCTTCAGAGTGTTGCTTGTTCCGGTGTATTCTCTTTACTCTGGTCTTCCTCCCGACTCCTCCTTGGATTCCTCCCGTGGCAGGGTTGCCCCCCTTTGGAACCACTGTTGTGTATAAATGGGTCTGTGGAACGGCTGTGGAGCGGTATGAATGAGAGCAGACCCTGTTGGTTGCCCACCCAGGATCTCTCCCCTCCCTGCCTGCCTGCCTTGTCCACCAGCAAGGGGCCTCTCCCCTGCTGGGGAGGAAACTTGAAGTTTGTCTAGGCTAATCCTAGTTGTGCTGCCCCTGGCCGGGTGTGGTGGGCATTTATCTTTGTTTTGCCTGGAGAGACAGGGAATGCCAGGTAGAGTCGCTCACGAGAAGGTGCCCTGAGCGTCTTCTCTCATAAAAGGAGATGAGCCAGGACCAACTGCCATTTTCTGCCTTTGAACACGCCTGTGCGAGAAGAGGCTGCCTAGGCCTGCTCCCACCATCTTAGCCCTCTAGGGGGGACCCCTAGACAGAGGGGTCGGTGGAGCAGGAAGGTGGAGGGAGCCTGAGCTCTCAATCCTGCAGTCGCCCTGACCCCATCTTTCTGTGATGTGAAACAAGAATATTATGGTGAAAATCCAGGTCATAGACAGTTTATCTTGACTGCGTTGGCCGGGGGTGGACTTTTCCAGTCATGTTGTTGAGACGCCCTAGTCCTGGGGGAAGGTAGACTTCAGAGTGGGAGAAGAGAATGGGTGCTCTCAGCTCCCTTTCTAATTGCAAGCAGAACTAACTTCATTTGCTAAGCCAGATGCCCCTCAATTCCTTAGATCCAGCCAGTAAAGCATTAAGCAATTAGAATGGTTAATATTCAGTTAAGTATAATTAGAAGCTGGTGTAAGTTGTGAATGAAATTGACAGTTTCCGTAAGTTACAGCAGAATACCAAATCTTTTTCAGTTGTGTATGTGTGTCTATGTGGGTCTGTCAATTCAGATAGTGTGTCATCTTACCTCCTCAGTGGGATAGAAATGAGGGGCTGGTATCAACTCAGTCCACTGCAATTTTGAAAGTTTAGGAACAATCCTGCCAGTTGTTTTTTTATGTTAGAGGTTGAAATCCTTAAGTCAAATTGTAAGAGTTTTAACACTCTCATTTCTACATAGTGGGTAAGAAAAACGGAATCCCTATTTTTTGCTTGCCTTCGGGACTGTGTGTGTGTTATGCACACACGTGTGTCTCACCCTATGTGAATCACTCCTCAGTTCACAGCACATCATGATGCATCTTACTAAATTTTTTTCTCCTCCATGCTCCATCCCCATTTCTAGTCCCCTCCCCTCCTCATTCTAATGTGTTTAATATGCCTTTATATGGATGTATCCTTATAAAATATGTGGCCTGTTTTGTATGTGTAAGTAGTTGTAATTCCCAAGTATGGTGCCATAAATCTCCCTCTCCTTCCTTTTCCCTCATCACTGTTTTTGAGATCTGACCATATTGCTCCCTATAAATTTCATTCATCATGATAAATTCACAATAGCTGCATTGGATTCCATCTTAAGAATCCACGTGTCTTAGCTTGGGCTGCTGTAACACCAGTACCACAGACTGGGGGGCTTAAACAACAGACATCTATTGCTCACAGTTCTGGAGGCTGAGAAGCCCAAGATCAAGGTGCCGGCAGATTCGGTTCCTGGTGAGGACCCTCTTCCTAGCTTGCAGACGGCCTGCAGACCCTGTGTCCTCACATGAGGAGGGGATTGAGAGAGAGGGAGAGAGCTCTTGGGGGTCTCGTCTTCTAAGGGCACTAATCCCATCACAGAGCCCCACCCTCACGACCTCATCTAAACCTAATCACCTCCAAAAGGCCCCACCTCCAAATACCATCACATGGAGGGCCAGGGCTTCTACAGATGAATTTGGGGGGCACACACTTCAGTCCATAGCACCATCTTCACTCACGTGTCCGTTTTGCTGGGGATAGCCCCCCTCACTGGCCTCTCACACCCCAGTGCCTCGGGCATCCTTACACACGTCTCTTGATGGATGTCCAGGAGTGGATTGTTGAGTTCCAGGGCAAAAAGTGTTCTTCATTGCACTCAGCACTACCAGATTGCTTCCCGGAGTGGTTGCACCCCTCTGCTCTCCCCACTTTCTCATCAGCACTTCCTGGAGACTGATTGTTGTTCTGATGGTTTTAAAGTGGTACTTCAGCATCTGGTGAGTTTTCTCTGGTCACTGGTAAGGTCCATACTTGTTATAAACCTCATTTTATACTTGTTAGATTTTCCCATTTCCCCTTTTGTAAATTGTCTGGTCATATATTTTGTCCCTTTTTTTTTTAATGGTTTCCCATCTTTTTATTGATTTGCAAGAGTTCTGTGTATGTTTTTCCTGCTAATCCTGTGTTGATTTTCACTGTGGCAGGTATCGTCTAGTCTCTTGTCTGTTGATTGTGGTGTCCTTCAATAAACAAAAACACTTAATTTAGATAAAGTCAAGTCAATCAATTTTTTACCCGGTTTTGTGTCATTTCAGTCTTGTTTGAGAAAATCTTTCCCCACTCAAAATCACAAAGATATTCATATTTTGATAGTCATATAGACTTGTTTTCCGCATTTAGGTCTTTAGGTTGGAGCTGATTTTTGTACAGCATGCAAGGTAGTCAGTTTTTCCAACACTACCTGTGGAGCAGTCCTCTCCTACCCACTGATTTGGGAAATGGCCTCTATCGTACTGCACATCCCCATGTATATGTAATTTGTTTCTGGGGTCGTTCTTTTGTTCCACTGCCCTATTTGTTTCTTCTTGCACTGGTACTGTACCATTTTAATTACTGTGGCTTTATATCACGTCTTAATTTCTGATCTGGTGAATTTCTCCTCTTTGCTCTTATTCAAAATATCTGGGCTACTCAAGGTCCATTATCCTTTCATGCACATTTCTGTCAAGTTCCCCCTAAGTTCTGCTGGAGTTTTTATTGGATTTGGATTAAATATACAGATTAATTTGGGGGAGAATTAAGAACTTTAAGTTGTTCCATCCTTGAACAAGGATATTTCTCCATTTATTTATGTCTTCTTTCTCCATAAAGGTTCTGTGCATTCTTTGTTAGATTAATTCCTAGTTCTTTATAGTTTTTCTAATATTGTGAACAGTGTCTTATTGATTTAAAAAATTTTTTTTCTCGTTGATTATTGTGGTATAGAGGACAGCAGCTAGTTTTTGTTTACTGATTTTGAAACTAACACGCTTGCTGAATGTCATTAGTTTTACTGGTTAACTTGATTCTGTTGATTTCTCAGGAGACAATCTCATATGCAGAAAAGTGACACTTTTGTTTGTCCCTTTCCTTCCACTCCTTATACTCGAGTGCCTTGTTCTGTTGTTCAGAATCTCGAGGACTGTGTTGTGTGGTGGTGGTGAGGGCCTGCCTTTTCTTCCTGGTCCTATAAGGAGTGTGCCTAAAGGAGACTTTTTGTAGCAGCTTTAATTAGGTTAAGGAACTACCTTAACTCCATTTTCCCTAGTTTTCTGAGAGTTTTTGTCATAAACAGGTGCTAACCTTTAGCAAATACTTTTCCTTACAGATCTGTTCCTGTGCATGCAATTTTTATCCCTCGTCTGTAATGTGGTAAATTACATTGATTGATGCTCTGATGCTGAATCATCCTTTCGTTCTGGGATAAACTCTTCATTATCTTGTATTTTAAAAATATTGGTGGATTTGATGTACAGTTTTCACATCTGTGTATTAAATGAAATTGGCCTATAATTTTCTTATCCTTATCCAGTTGGAATTGAGGTTATAATGTAAAATGGGTTAGAATTGTTTTGGAATCATTTGAGATGAGCACTGTCTGTCTCTTCGTTTTGATAGGGCTCACCTGTGAGATGGAGTGTGGGCTGGGAGGCCTTTACCATTTCACTTGCCTTAGTATTGCTCTCTCCAAGTTTTTCTATTCTTAGACCAATTTTGGCATTTTATAATTTTCTGGAAATGTGTCCATTTCATCTAGGTTTTAAAACTTATTGTTGTATGATTGTTCCTAATGTTTTTGTTATTTTTTAATATCTGTTTTTAGCTCTAGCTATTTCTCATTTTCTTGCTACATTGTTTCTGAATTTGTCTAGAACTTTTTTGTTATCCCTCGCACATAGAATTTTGTTTATCTTACTAATCTTTAAAAAAAACCCAGCTTTCACTCTTTTTAATCTCCTTGTCTTTTTTTGTTTATATGGCTGATTTCTCACCTTTATTTTACTGTCTCTTTGAGGTCACTCTCTTTTCCTAACTTCTTTTTTTGAATGCTCAGCTTTTTAATTTGAATTCTTTCCTGTTTCTGTTAATTGTATTCAAAGCCATAACATTTCTTCTAAGTATTACTTTAGCCATGTTCCACAAATTTTGACATGTAGTGCTTTCATTTTTATTCAGTTTGTAATTTTGTTTTCAGTTTGTAATTTTCCTGATAATTTCCTCTTTAACCCAAGGGTTATATAATAGTATATTTTTTTAGATTTTTGACATTTTCCTTTAATAACTTTTCTTATGTTATTGATGTCTGTTTTTATTGCATGTGGTCAGAGAATATAGTTAACATGATGCTGATTCTCTGGAATTAATATGAGAGACCTTTTTGGTGCATTTGCACGTGGTGGATTTTCATAAATGTTCCATGTGTGCTCAAAAAGAATGTGGTTTTTTTCTATCTATGTATTATTTTGAGCTTATTCATGTTACATAATTCTGTGTCTTTGCTAATTTTCTTTGTGTGTGTGTGTGTGTGAGAGGAAGACCAGCCCTGAGCTAACATCCGTTGCCAATCCTCCTCTTTTTTGCTGAGGAAGACTGGCCCTGGGCTAACATCTGTGCCCATCTGTCTCCACTTTATATGGAACGCCGCCACAGCATGGCTGACAAGCAGTGCGTTGGCGGGCACTCGGGATCCAAACCCGTGAACTCTGGGCTGCCAAAGTACAAACTAAACCGCTGCGCCCACCAGGCTGGCCTCGATCTTTGCTAATTTTCTTCCTATGGTTTTGATGGTTGTTACATTATTTTATGTTAAGGCTGTCGTGTTAGATGTGTATATGATCATGGTCTTTTTATCTTCCTGATTTCTTGTTCCTTTTGCTGGTGTGGTGTAGACTCTTCATCCTTTATGATGTTTTTCACCTTAAATTCTATTTGCTTTGATGTTAAAATTATTTTTTTTCTTTTGTTTTTTGTTTCTACTTGCCTGATAAAGCTTTTTCTCTCCATTATTTCCAATCTTCCCATTCCTTTTGCTTTAACTGTGTCTATTATAGATATACCATGCAGGATTTTGTTTTTTAAACCCAGTTTGAGAGTCTTTGATTAGTGGATTTAACTGGTATACATTGATGGTAATTGTGATTATATTAGGACTTCTGCCCTTTTATTTTTTCTTTTTCCATTACTTTTTGGGGGTATCTTTTCTTGTATTATTGGGTTGAATTTTCCTCTGCTGGATTTTAAAATTGTGCAGTTTATTTTCTAGAATTCAGAATCTGGATCTTTCCTGAAATTATTAAAACCCATTCATGTGTTTATTTTTTCCTATCAGTTTCTAAAGTTTGTCAATATCTCTGTCTGATTTCCTGTTTCCCCTGGCCTCTCCGCTGCCGGTTTTGACTGTGCTCCTTTTGAGCTCTTATATGGTGGCTCCATTAACTACTTTCTCTGTGCAGGTCGTTGGGCTGGTTGGACTCTCTTTTAGTGTTTGTTCTCCTTCCGGCTCTTTTCCCCTGTGACCTAGCTGATCCTTTGCCCCTGGGGGGAAGAGTTAAGGCCACAGCTTCTCAGCCCAGGAGTTTGGTGGAGAGGGGTGTGCCTTAGGGTAGAGGGCATGTGGGGGGAGGGTGTGTGTGTGCGCGCAGTTAGGCCCTCAGGAACCTCCTGGTGCCCTGCTTCAGTCACACCTGTTTTCCTAGGGCTGCCTCCTTCTGATATTGTTTGAGAATCACCTGGGGTGGGGGTGGGGGTGGGGGTCACCCTCAGAGATTCTGATTCTGTTAGTCTAGGGTGGGCAGTGGTATTTTTTAAAAGCTTCTCATGACAGGAGTAGGGTAGAATATAGACTGGCCATGAATTGATAATTGTTAAAGCTGAGAGATGGGTACTTAGGGGTTCATTATACTGTTTGTTTACATCTGAGATACTCTCTGTGTATAGCTAAAACTCTGACTACCTCCTGGCTAAGACCCACTGGCCCTAGCCCGTGGTGTGGGGATGGAGGTGGGGAGGGAATAGAGGAGGCTAGCTAGCCAGACCTGGGGCTGGCTGCCAGAACATTTAACATGACTTATCTGGCATATATTATATTTCTTTTGGACAGTGCTGTTCTAATTTAGGCCCTTGCTACTCAAAGTGGTCCATGAACCAGCAGCATTGGCATCACCTGGGAGCTTGTTAGAAATGCAGAATCTCAGGCCCCGGCCTAGACCGACTGAGTCAGAATCTGCATTTTTATGAGATCCTTGGTGATTCACATGCACATTAAAGTTTGAGAAGCTCTGGTCTAGATCCTTTTAAAAGGGAGGGTTGGTTTTGTTTAATTCCTATTTTAATAGAGTGACTCTTCCCCTATCTTCCCAGTGGAGCTTTCTAGAACAGAAGTAGCGACCAGTGGCTGAGCTGCTAGGGCCTGGCGCAGCCTGTGCAGTTATGCAAGGGCTCCTCCATACTCTCTCCCAAGCCTGTTTGAAACCTAGCTCCCTTTTTACACACAGTTTGATAGTACCAATGATCTGCTTTTCAGGGTCTTAACACATTAAAACAGCAAATTGGAAGAAGGCAAGGGACATTCTTATCAGCTTGAGAGCAGAAGGAGACCAGAAAGACAAAAGCGTTGCAGGCCGGGCTGTGTGGTAGAGAGGCAGGTTCTCCTGCAGTAGTCTGTGAGGAACGTAGGGATTCTCTGTGGATTTTAGCACTGACCTTCACTGTGATCAGAGATGACGACGGCATGTCCTGAGTGTGTGCCTACTACAGCCGTCCCGTGGGGACGCTAGTATTTTCACCAGTGCCGTAGTGAGTGTCAGGGCCCAGCCTGAAGACACACTCTTGCTTGGAAAATGAGCTTTGGGGAGCCTCTCCTCTGCTCGTTGTGCTGGATCCACAATATACTGTTGCCTGGAAATGGCAGCTCTTGATGTGTGAGATCCTGGGGGTTTCTAGGT
Source organism: Tapirus indicus (assembly GCA_031878705.1). Taxonomy (NCBI): domain Eukaryota; kingdom Metazoa; phylum Chordata; class Mammalia; order Perissodactyla; family Tapiridae; genus Tapirus; species Tapirus indicus. The sequence goes on from CM062922.1 coordinate 142,509,250, forward strand.
GGCCTGCCTTCGGATGTGCCCAGAACCATCAGCTGCCAGCTCCCCCTGGCTGAGGGCACAAACGACCCATCTGACTTGGAATCTTGCTCTTCCGTGTATCAGCTGTGTGACTCTGGGCACTTAACCCGCCCTTCTGTAAAATGGTAATAGTGAAACCCCTTGCTTTATAGGGGATTTGCTAAGACTCCACTTAGGACAGTGCCTGATGGACTTTCCTGAATTTTTTTTTTAGCCTCAAAATGAAAAAGTCAAAGAAACTATTGTGGTGGCAGCTCACCAACGGAGACCTCCTTGTATTAAATAAAGAGTCATAGCGGTGGTAACCCAGCCTGGGATGTCGTGTGTCGCAGTGTCAGCACTGATGTCTGGGTCACTGGGTACATCTCAATGTTGTGTTGTTTACTATTTTTACTTTTATGCTTTTCCCCAGAGATTTTTCCCCTTACATGATTAAAAATATCTACTTACATGTTAAACTCAATTCATTTTGAATCATGTATTTTTAAGGCAGAAGCCTGCTTCTGGGTGTAACTTCCACGTCAAATGATCAGTGGGCAAATGAGAAATGTGAATCATGCAATACTTGTACCTTTGGCTTTTCATATTTGGTGGCAAACTTCTATAGAGAGGAGGAATTTCAAAGAGGATGTCTTTTCCCGTCCACATGGCAAAAGGATTCTTCAGACGAAGGAACTTGATTCTTGATGTTGATCGGGACTAGTACTTGTTTGAGTTTTCTCCTCCACCGATTTTCTCAGCTTGCTGGGCCCCCAGGGAGGCCGGATCTGGTTCAGAACTTACCGCTTCTCTGCAGTGTGAAGCTCTGTGCTTGTGGGCTCTGCTTAACTCTAGGGATAAGAACAATTTCTAGTAGCTTCTTGAATGCACATAGAAGACAGAATGTGTGTAGTCCAACAGAATTCTTGCAAGGTATCTTTCTGCCTGACTGGATGGCTTGGGTTTGCTCTCTCTAGTGATTGCTGACAGCGATGAGCAGGACACAGCCATTGTGCCCTGTGACTTACATGTTGGGCTCTGAGTTTTGTTTTCTTGGCCAAGATCTTGAAGACTGTTTCCAAGTAGGTGCTTCTTCCCTGGCAGCAGATTTGGGCTCTTATGTAGTCAGCCCTGTCCTTTTCTGAAGGAGAGTTGAGTTGGGGGTGTGGGAGAGGGGGCAGAGTGGCTAGTCTTGGCTAATCTTAGTTTTACCTCCTATTATCACGTCATTTTGAGTGGAGTGGCACGAATGCCTGAAGTTCAGATGTAGAAATTCGTATAAAATACACTTTGATCTGAATTTTAGATATATAATATGAAATTTGGAGAAAATGGTCTTTTAGTTGTACAGAATATGCATCAGCAAGGATTTCAGAAGCAAAGTCAGAAAGTTCATTGGTAAAAAATCTTGGATGACAAGGAAAAAAATTTCATGCCCGGTAGGGGCTCCATGGTCACCGGCAGCACAGGTGCTCCCAGGTACGGTTGGGCCCAGGACTGCGGGAAGGACCCCCTGGGCTGTGCTTTTAGTCCTGGCAGCCGCAGGCAGCCTCTGGGGAGGCCTGAGCCGGGAGCCTCCTCCCCCTGACATTTTGAACCCAAGTTGGAGCAAAACCCCGAGTTTCAGCCATTATAGAAAAGGTCATGGATGAGAGAGGCTTGGGGGTAAAAATAGTTATAAGGCAGAATTAACACTTTTCTCTGTGGGCCTTATGGTTATCACGGTGTAGAATTGTTCAAGGAACAAAAAAGAAAAAAAAGAACAATTCTATATCTTGATTGTATTTCATTTTAAAATAAAAATTTTCTAAAGGTAGTCATTGTTTTTGCATGTTTTCTTTCTTTCTAAACATTTTATTTTTATTTATCAAAATTCTGTAGGGCTTAGTATTAAGAAAGAACTAGCCCCCGGCCCACATCTTCCACCCTCTGCTCCGCATGCCAGAGCATCTGTGTCTGAGGAGCTGCCTTCGGTTCCTTGTCCTTGGGTTTTCAGTGCTGGGCGTTTACTTACTGATGTGGTCCTGTGAGACATGCCTGGGATGCAGGCCTCACCAAAGGTCCCTCCTTCTCTCTCCTCTTCTCGGAGTTGTCATATTTCTCTTTTTGGCTCAGTCGATGTTCAGATATTCAGCGTTTGGATAGCTACGACTATGTAAATATTAGTTTTCTGCGTACGATACCTAATTTATTCCTAAACTCTCCTCCAGCAATATAAATCTCTTACAACATGGGAACCTATCAGATAGATAGAGTTTCATCTTTTCTTGGCACCAACCCTCCTGGTCCCTTGTTCTGCTCCAGGCGGGACTGGCTGCTGCCAGGCACAGGGCCCAACTGTCCTCCTGGTCCCCTTCCCCATCATCTTGGGACCTCCCTTTCCCTCTCTCTCTGGATCCCCCGTCTCCTGAATTCTGTGGTTTTGTCTTTCCTGGTTAATCTCTGATTGGGGGGGGGTCTTCTCCGGTAGCTTCCTGTGGGTCTGACAGGGTCTTCATTCTGTCCTCCCACAGTTGTTGCCCAGTGTAGAATTCCAGGCTGGAAAGCACTGCGCTTGACTAGAAAGATGGCCCCATGTTCTTCCAGCTTCAGGGGCTCCCCGTGTCCAGGGCATTCTGCTTTCCTGTCCTTTGCTGTTTCTAACACCTTTTAGAGTCGTCGTCATCTTCTCAGGTAGCATGCAAGTGTGCCTCGGTGTGGGTCTTGTTTTCTGTCCTCTGGGCCTCGCTAATTGTTCTCACCTTTCGTTTTTCATGTCTTTATCTTTTTTGATGTATTTTCTGAGAGAACTTGTCAACTTTCCAGTCTTTCTGAATTTTTATCTGTTGTATTTTTAGTTTCCTTTCTTTGTTCTCTGATTGTCCCATTCTTACGGCCTGCCCATGTTTCATAGACGCAGTGTCTTCTTTTGTTCACTGGCTGTACTCCCTGCAGTTCTTAAAAAAAGTTGTCTTCTGTTCCCTGCATTCACTTCTCTTCATTTTTACTTATTAAAATCTTTAAGAAAACATATTATTTAATACATGTAAACAATTTTATGTAACACAGTTTGGTTACAAAGTGTAATAATGTAATTAACAGCCATGAACTCTCCCCCCCAACCCAAGAACCAGAACATTACTAGTAATTTGCACCGCCTGTATTGTATGCACCTCCCCTCCCATTTCCCTGCCTCCCTATCCAGGACAGGTGACTCCTGTCCTAAGTTTTGTATTTATTATGTCATAGCCTTCAAACAATGTCCTTTTGTCACAAATGTATGTATGCTTCAATACTGTATTTACTGAGCTCTATAAAAATGGTGTCATCGTTCTCATGTAGACTTCCAGAACTTGCTTTTTGACTTGTTATGTTATGGACATTCAACTAGGATGTTGTAGTAAATGTGGTCTCTGTTTTCTGATGTTTATACCCAGTTGTGTGACTAGACCCAGATTTATTATCCTTTCTCCTGGTGATTCGTCTCTGCTCCTTTTTTCTCTGCTTTGGTCCCAGTTAGAGGTTTCTTCAAGTGTCTGGTGACGTCTCATCGTCTGTCCATATACAAGAGCAAGACACTGGCACGTGCATGTGGAAGTTCTGTGTGTGCATGTGTGTGTTGGGTGGTTTTGGGGGGCAGTCGGCTGGTGGCTTAACTGTAAGCGATCAGCTCCGTGTTTTGTTAGGGGGAGTTCCCCAGGTGTCAGTATCTGTGGCTCTTTTCTCTTGGGCTGACAGTTTCTCTTGGGAAGCCCTCGGTTTCCCTGCTGGGTGGGGTGGTTGAGGGCTATATGTCTGACCGCCTGTCTTCTAGGAGCCAGGCTGGGCAAGGGCTAGGGATGGTCACTCAGTCCCCCTGCATGTGGCCTAGAGAAACCCTGCTCCTGTTAATAGTGTTTTGCCCACCTTGCATGCCCACCTTCAGAAGTCCCTGCTGCTTCCCCTCCCCGAGCCTTTCCAAGTCCTGCAGCACCAATGACCTTGCTGCATGTGGGCATCCTGTCTCGAGGCCGAGCTGTGGGCTTCCTCTGGTCTGTGGAGGCCCCTGTGGCTGGTCCAGCAGCTCTCCAGCTTCTAGGAATTGGTGGACTTCTCCTTTGCTCCCCTGTTTCTTCTTCTCCTTGTCCTGTGAGTCTGGACCTTACTGTTCCAGAGGGAGGAGAGATAGCTTGGGTGTCAGGCTTCCACACTGAACGGGAAGTCTCATTTTCAGCATGCCTAAATTGACGTAGGGAGTAAGTCTGTATATGACGACACCGGTTTTATAGGAAACACGCCCATTTTGTCTTTCACGGCAATCTTGGGGGAGCTCCTTCCAGCCAGGCTGCCGTGAGTGACACGTGATGACTGCATGTTGGGTATCTGTGGAGCAACTTCATGAAACACCAGCAACAATGGTCTCGTTAGCGGGGGAGCCTTGGTGTGATGGGAAGAAGGAAGCAGTGCGGGCTGTGAAATCTGAGGCCTGGGTTCAAATCCTGCCCCCATCATTTAGTGGTGGGATGTCTCCTCTCCCTCATCTGCAAGAGGCAAGACCTTCTTGACTGGGTGGTTATAAAAACAAAATGAGAGAGTAGATGTGAGGTGCCTGTGGATAGCTGCTCTGTAAAATGGGAGCTATTCTTAACTGTAACATCCTCGTTGGACTAAGAAATGACACCACCCCATCTCACATTTATGTGGCACCTCATTCTCAATAGTGGTGCTCCCACCTGTTTTTATTCACACACACGCACACACTAGGTCACAAAGGACTAAAAATGGGCTCTGCTTGGATTGCAATGCTCTATTGCAGTGGTTCCATACCTCCCTCTCTGTTGTTTCATCCCCTTCCCTCTTGCTTGTAATCTTCTCCAACACGATGACATCTTACTTCCTGCCTCAGAACTCACTCTTCTCCCCGCATGCAGGGGGTGGACCTTGTGCCTTGGAGCCCCCCGCTTAGGGCCTGCATTCCTGTGAAACCCTTTCTGCCTTCCCAGCCTCAGGAGCTCCGTCTCCTCTGAAACCCCATGGCCCTTCACAGCCTGCCTCGTGCTTCTGCGGTGCTTACTGAGTCCCTTGATCCGGCCTGCGGGTCTTGCCTGCCGGGGGCATCCTGAGGTGAGGGACCATGCCTTGTGTGTGGGCTCTTTCTCCGGAGCGCCTGGTCATTTCTCATCGATGGACAGAGAAAAAGAGGCTTCAGGAAATGTGGGATTTTACCTGAGTTCATAGGTGGTGTGATGGGAGGACAGTCACGGGTGGGCTTGCAAGTATTTCTAAGTCATAACATTGAGTCTGCTACTTTCTGTGTCCTCCTCCTGTGTTGAGAACAGCTTAGGTCAGCTGGAAGTGGGCAGGGAAGGCAGAAGTTTTAAGTCACCAACGACACAGAATGACCAGAATGTTATCCCACAGTTGCGATTTGTTGACTTCATTAGAGTCGTGTGCATCCATTCCCTCCCCAACCGTAACTGTTTATCCTAGCTGCTGTCTTCCCTTCTCTAATTGAAGGCTTTAAGCTGGGCCCGTCAAGAAGTCTGCTGTAGATGGCAGATGCGGTGGGCCTCACAGAAGATAGCCCGAGCAGACGGGTGTTATTCCCTTTAGATGGAAACCCCTCGGAGGGCTGTGCCTCTCCCACCGGGACAGACAGAGCCGTGCAATCTGCTTCCTGCAGGCCTGGAGGGGAGGCTTCATCCTGTGGTTAGTGACTTCAAAAGCTGCCCCAGTGAGATGAAGTTCAACTGCTTCTCCAATTTGGACGACTTGGGGCAGCTGGTCGCACTGTTGTGCCACCGTTACTCGCGCACTTGAGGAATAGCCTCCTCCCCACCCTCAGGAGCACTTTACAGGGTTCACTCTTCATCATTAAACTGAAACTGCTGTCTTGAAGCCAAAATAGTTCTGGGTCCCTCCTCGGGCCTCATCCTCTGTGACCTCCCCGTGTCCCCTCACACTGTTGCCTGCTGCCACCTCCTTGACTCTCACACATGCCAGCCGGCCTAGGCCCAGGTGTTTGAACCCGCCCTCCTGGGTCATGCCCCTACCTCTGTGTGCGCCATGCCTTCTCCCTGGAGCACCCTCCCTGTCCCATCCTTCTCCCTCAGCCTCGGAAGTCCTGCCTGGCTCAAGTTCCTGTTTCTGTTTGAACGGAGCCCTTCTGATCCCCTCCAGCAGATGCAATCTATCCTCTGAACCCCCAGGGCACTTTGGACCTGCCCTATATCTGCCCTCCTTGCACCTTGTATCACAGTCATCTGGGTCCTGGTTTTGTTTCTCTTCCGGGTGGTCAGCTCATCCGCGCAGGGCTGTGCTTGACTCTGAAACTCCAGCACCTCCCACAGTGTCTTGCATATAATAGGCATAGCATTCAATAAATGTCATATTTTTGAAATATCTGTAGAAATAAAAAGGCATGTTTCTTTTTTTTTTTTTTCAGGAGTCAAAACGCATGGCTTTCATCCACTTTCAACACATAAAAGATGTTTTCAACACAGAAAGGCCTTTCACCGCTCTTACTTAATAGTCAGCTTTTGGAATGATGTAAACTAGAATGAAAAATGAGGATGAACGTCTCTGAAATCAGCTGTTTTGAATTAAATAAAGCCGAGTGAGGTTGGAATCAGGTGAAGCGAGAGGATGGGCTTTAACCAGTTGAGGATTAAGAGGCTGGCGTCCTCTAAACTCGGAGGGACTGTCCTCCCAGAAATGAGGCAGGAAGGGGAGGATGGGGCACGCCTGGCTTCCCCCTCCTGCCCTCCCAAGGCTGTGCCCCCCCTTCCGGTGACTTAGTTCAGAATGGCTTTGCCCCTCCTGTGGCTTTGCATAGTTGCAGGGAGGTTGGTTTTTTTTGTGGGGATTTTTTTTCCTTAGCTGTTCTTCCTGGTGATTTTCGGAGATCAGCTTCATTGGGTTTACTTAACAATAACAACCACGAGGGGTGAGCTGTCAGAACAGCGAGGTCTCCTGAGCCCACCAGGAGACCCTCGCTGCCCTGTGGACATATGCAGGTGCACTGGGCGGACTGCGCGTTGTTGTCCCGTGCTCTCCGTGTGTCTGCCTGCTTCACATCGAGCCTGGTGGCTTGGATGTCCTGTGTCCAGCAGCCCCCAGCCGCTCTGCAGTAGCCAACTTTGCACAGAAACTGTATGTTCAGCTAGCCATATGAAAACTGATTAAAGAAGCTAAATATGAAGCAAATCCTACTGAGTCCTTATACCACATGCTGAGCTGACCTCTGTCTCAGGGGGGCCGTGGGAGCCCCTGGTCTGACTAGGAAGAGGTGGAGGTGATTTTCCTGTGCTGAGGCAAGCTGTTTCATAAACTTCCCCCAACACGAGGGGTTCTCTTCTCCACACTGGCTGGGGACGAGACGAGGCTCTGCCACTGGCCCACTGATAGAACTGATCCTGGGAAATTCTGGGGCCTCTAGTTCCGCTGGCTTGTAATGAATTGTCTGGACAGCTGAATTTGTCTGCTCCCACGTGTTTCCTCCAGTCAGCCTTGTCCCCTGTGGGCAGGTGGGCACTTGCTGCTGGCAGTTCTTGCAGTAGCTGAATGCCCCCCTTAGAGCCAGCCCTTCCCTGGGCACTGTCTGGACAGTCACTCAGGGCCATTCCAGACCATGCAGTCCAGTACAGATCAGGTCATGCGTCACCGACCCAGGCTGCTGTTTTAACTGAATGCCGAGAGCACACACCCCATGCACACCTCAGTACAGTGCTGATGCCGGAACAAAGAGGAATTTGAAAACCGGACACTGGATTTCAGTTGTCCAACGGGCAGGACTCGTTACCAGGGAGCTTGATTAAAAAAAAAAATGTATCTAGATTCCTCAAGGTTATGACAAAGCTAAGGCAGTCTGTAACCAAGCAACTGGACGAAAGTCTTGCCAAGAGCGTTTCGGTTTCTGTTTCGGGGGTGGTAGCGGGGGTTCCAGTTTGGAGGCTGACTTTGGTTTGCGTTGGTGGGTTTTATTTCCTTCAGGTCTCAGCCCAGACATCCCTTCCCCACCCTGTATAAAGTGGCACCCTTCCCGGCCCAACTGTTTCTTCTTCAATGACTTATCATCACGTGAGCCACTATTTATAACAGCTGTCCCCTCCCTCCCCCTCCGCCATGTGGACCGTGGAGGCTTCATGAAGGTACACTTTGGCCCTTAGAGTGGGAATGGCTTTTTAATCACAAGATCGTCTTCCTATGTGTTCATGGGTCGTGAAAACCAGTACACTTCTACTTTTTTTCGTTGAAGAAATCCGGTAACATTAGGCTTTCTAGATTCAAAGTAGGTCAGATGGCTAATGATTGAAAATGTATTGGCGTCCGGAGTGTCTCTGGAAATGTAAAGCTGGACTCGAGGCCGTGTTTTGTTTATCCTCTTGTCATTAAAGCGGCTCGGATGGACGCTGAGTTTGCAGGAGCTGCTGAACCGGGGGTTAAGGGCAGAGCTGCAGAGAAACCAAGTTAGGGTGTCCCTCCCTCCACCTGAGAGAGGCGGGTTTATGATCAACCCAGTGTGTCTCAAATGCAATTTCTGGGGGCTGAAAACATTAACTTTTAAAAATGATTTAAAATTACCAATTGACCATATCCGGGGCTGAACCTGCATGATTCAGCTCCTTTTAAAAATATCTTTTCTCAACAAATTACTTCCTTAACATTTTAATTTGTTGATCATAAAGGAAGCTTGCCAAATATTAGCTGTTCTTTTCCATTTCCTACAGCTTCGAGCTTTCCTTATTTGGCATATTTCAGTGGAACTGTAAGGTCACTCCCTATTTTTCTTCCCAAATAACTATATTTATTACTGTCAAGTATTGGCGGGTTTGATCCAGCTGTCATCAGAATGTTTGGAAATATTGTTTTTTGCCAGAATGTTGATTTAATGATCTAATACTGACATGGCTTGTTTTCTCTGCTGACTTGATAAGTTGTTCAATCAACTCCCCTCGTAGTGAAACCACGCTGCTCTTTTCTCTTTCCTGCCATAAACTTCATGGGCAGTGTCTTCAGGACGGTGGTGGAAGGGGATCTCTCCTTCTCTCTTCCCTCCCCTCCTCTCTCCTGTCTCTTTCTCTCTCTCTCTTTTTCTTTCTCCCTCTCTCCCCCTCCCTTCCTCGTCTTTTTCTTTCTTCTATTTTTTGGGGGGGGGGTGGGAGGAAGTCCTAGATGATAACAAAGACTCTCCTTTAAGAAGCTAGCATTACTGCTGTTCGGATTTTGAAGAGTACTTAAGAAAAATTTTTCCTTGTGGAAAATTTCAAAGATACACCAAAGTAGAGAGATGACTATCGTGAAGCTCCCTGTACCATCACCAGCTTTGCCAGTTATCAGCTCACGGCCAGTCTAGTTTCATCTCTACCCCCATCTGTTTCTGGAATTTTGAACAGGACATCCTATTATTTATCTATAAGTATTTCAATATGTATCTCTAAAAGATAATGTTTGTATTTTATAAAAAACACCATAATACCATTATCACTCTGAAAAAAATCAATGAACAGTATGAAGCAGGCGTTTTTTTTCTGCGTGGCACAGTCGTGGGACAGCCGTGGCTGTCAGGGCGGGGTGGGGGGCTTGACACACAACTCTGCGCCGGGTCCAGTGCTGCTTCTGCCCTCACCTGCCGCCGGGCCTGGGGCTGCCTGCTGTTCTTTCTGAGCCTCAGTTTCTTCATCTGTAGGACGGGGGAGTTGCACTAGTTCTTCTGACTCTGAAAGTCATGAGTGTCTGCATGTGTGAGGTGCTGACTTGCTTTGAACTTGGCCTGTCACTTGACCCGTTGAAGGAGGAGCTGGGCAGACACTTTCTGTTGACTGTCAGGTTCTGAGAGGCCCTGTTCTGCCTCGTTCCTGCTGGTTGTGGGAGTTTGAGTGCTTTACCTCAGCTACATCTCCCCAGCACTTGAATGCATGCTCCTGCCCATCTTTTTTGTCCTGGCAGATGGTTTCATGTGCCATGGATTCTCCTGTGTTGCCCGTGCTGATCATCTGAAACTCTGAGTAATAGCTGAGTCTCTAAGTGGAAGGTCTGTTTCCACGCTTAGTAGTTAGTTGTTAAGGGTCAGTAACGGGTGTCACATTTGCAACTCATTTTCACCCCCATCTTTTGGAACTGAAATGTTTCGGTCATTTGAATTGAACAAACTGTCCGGCCCTGCACCAGGTGGAGGCTAGGGCTCCAGAGCTCATCCGGGTGCTGGCTGTCCCTCCAGGAGCTCCCGTCTAGTGGGGAGAGGGCCCATGCCCAGCGCCCTCATGCAGCAGGCCAAGCTGGCTGTAGGGCTGGGGGCTCAGTGCTGGGGTGGGGTGGATGACAGGTCCTGATTTGGTGTTAATGGGACTGCTGGGCCTTGAAGCATGAGTGGACTTTCTGCATATCCAGGCTGGTGGGGGACGGCAGGTAGTCATGTATCAGTCACCCATAATCCCACTAGTATACTAGCGTTATAATCACCGTTAACACTGGGATTCATTTCCTTTGGATATTTTTCTATGGACATATGGATTTATGGTATCCACTCATGTGGTCAGTACCTCAAGAAACATGTATTAACCATCTGGCCACGTGCCAGATGCCCTTCTTGGTTCTGGGGTTGGCGGGAGGGGTCAAGATCATTTTTGCCCTCAAGGAGCCTACGTTTGGGTAGATTTATATAATAAATCATGTTAGACAGTGGATGATGTTTGCGTTCTGTTTAGTTCACTTTACAAATGACACCAGGCCTCCTGTGGAATACTTGCCTGCCCTTCCAGCCTGCACTTGCCCTTCAGCTTGACAGAGAACAGCTGCCCGTGACATGTGACCCTCTCAGGCTCAGAAGGGCAGGGTGGGCTCAGGACCTGCCCCCTTTTCCTCTGAGTTGCCTCTGAAAGGGTGGGTTTTTCCTCTTTTTGAGTAATTATACTGACCTGATTTGCATTAAGGGAGATATTTAAAATCTTGGTATAATTTGTAACCCAAGTATCTCCTTAAATTGTTTCATCACCAGGGTTGGTGTAGGGGCAATTGTGTTGATTTTCTTACAATGTTTAAGTGCTGGGTGTGTGTTTGAAAATGTCAAACCTGAAGTTTAACGCTCAGAAAGGATAAAGACCTTTTATTGATCAGTGTATCTGGAAAATTTGGCTCCAAATTTAAATATATACCCAAATAGAAGAGCACAATGAATCCTTTTGTACCCATTACCCAGCTTCAATGATTATTTACTCCTGGTCAACCTTGTTTTAGCTCTACTGTCTCGTTCGCCACCCCAGCTTCGCTTTGAAACAAACCCCAGACAGCATATCTTATTTCATCCATAAATATTTCAGTATCTCTAAAAGATAAAGACTTGTTTTGTTTTTAAACAAGAACACAATACCATTATCAGATTCCCCCCCAAAATGGCAAAAAATCATTAATATCAACTATGCAGTCAGTATTCAAATTTCCATTTTTCCATAAATGTCATAATTTGAAAAAATTTGTTTGAATCAGAATCCAAGTAAGGTTCTCACATTGTGATTGGTTTGTACATCTTTTAAGTATCTGAATTGACCAGTCCCCCCCACTTTGTAGTCTATTTTGGAATCTGAAGATCAGATTTGGGTCTTTTTTTTTTTTTTTTTTTTGCTAGGTTCGTTCTTAGGTGATGTTGTGTTTCCATCAGGAGACATATAATGTATGTGTGATGGCAGGGTTTTGTTTTTTTTCCAATTTTTTAAATTGTAAAATACACATAAAATTTACTATCGTAATTAAGTGTACAGCTGAGTAGTATTAAGTACATTCATGTTGTTGTGTAACCGCCAGCACCATCCATCCCCAGGACTCTTTCCATCTTCCCAAACTGAAACTCTGCACCACGTGAAACACTAACTCCCCATTCCTCCCTCCCCACGCCCTTTGCACCCACCATTCCACTTTCCGCCTCTGTGAATGACCGCTCTAGATACCACACATAAGTGGAGTCGTACAGTATCTGTCTTTTTGTGACTGGCTTATTTCGCTCAGTATAATGTCCTCAGGGTTCATCTATGTTGTGGCATCTGTCAAAATGTCCTTCCTTTTTAAGGCTGAATAATATTCCATTGTATGGCTAGACCACATTTTGTTTATTCATCCATGGATGGACACTTGGGTTACTTCTACATTTTAGCTATTATGAATAATGCTGCTATGAACATGGCTGTACAAATAACTCTTTGAGACCCTGCTTTCAATTCTTTTGCGTATATACCCAGAAGTAGAATTGCTGGATCATATGGTAGTTCTATGTTGAATATTTTGAGGAACCTCCATACTGTTTTCCACAGTGGCTGCACCATTTTACATTCCCACCGACAGTACACAGGGTTCCATTTTCTCCACATCCTTGCCAACACTTGTTTTCTTTTTTTTGAATGAAGCCACCCTAATGAGTGTGAGGTACTATTTCATTGTGGTTTTGATTTGCATTTCCCTGATGATGGCACTTACATTTAATAACTTATTTAAACTTTATATTTCATCTGGGGATGCTTCAAGATGGGGAATATATTTAGTGAGACACTTTAATTCTAAAACAAATGGAAAATACTATTTCCCATATAGTATTTACAGTGTATATCATTTGTTTGAAATATTTTGTACAATCACCGAAATTAGACCAATCCTCTCAATCACGAAGAACCTGAAACCCAGAGACGTTAAGTGTTTGCCGTGGCCTCAGCCCTGTGAGCTAGAAGAGGAAGCTGGGATCTGAGGTCCCAGTCTCCTCCTGGCCCCGGCTGTCTTGTCCTTTCATCCCATCTCCAGGCCCCCTATGGTCCTTGACGGGAGGGCCAGGTGCACAAAGGCCCGTCTCTTGGCTACACAGGCCCACCCGCAGCTGCTCCTTTTATAGACTGGTTCTTCTTATTTGTCAAGAAACCCAGAACAACTGTTTTTATTCTTCACAGTGGATGCTTATGCACGTGACCTTTTGAGAACATATTTCTGGACGCTGTAGAGGCACTGATGTTCATGCAGATTAGCTAAAGTTAAATCTTTTATTTCTTTCAGCTGAAATTGCCTCTCTGTTCCTTTAAGAATTTCACTTTGTAGAGTTATTGTGTTTCTCATGCTGTTAAGTGTTTATTAGTAATCCTGTATAATTTAGTATGTTATTTTCAGATGACAGAAGAACCCCTTGGCAGAGAGTAGTGCTAAAGTCTAATGTTAGTTAAACCTCACCCTCCCTGTCACAGTCGGGGATACACAGTGTAGGGTGCAAATGCATATGGGCAGGATGGGACGGAGGGGGCATCGGACAGTTGAACTGCAAGCAGCCACGTGGCATGTGTCGTGTGCATGGGGGGGGCAACTGGCATCCGTTTACACACTTGTGTGTAGTCTGTAAACACGGATAGTTATGAATGTGGAAAGTGTGTGCATACACCTCGCAAGTGCCGAGATGTTGTTGAGCGCTGTTGATGGTGGCCGTGATGGAACGTTCGTTCACTCATTCGTTAAGCTAATCTTTATTTTTTGTTTAGTAAGGGCCAGGCACAATGCTGGTACTGGAGATTATGACAGACCCTGCCCTCATGGGACTTATATTTTAATGGTTTCAGGGGTCAGCAACACTTGTTTTTGAGAGACCTTGGCAAAGCAGACGACCTTGAAATCTACCAAAGGAAGAGATGCTTGGAATGCTTGTTTTATAGTCTCCAGACAAAAGAATCATACCAGACGCTTTATTGCAGACAGGAACATTTATTTTAAGGACTCAAATTAAACTAGAGTTGATAAATGAGCAGGCCTAGTTGTTTGGTGATCGTTCATGGTTGATACAATGAACCACTCATTATACTGTTGGTGACAAATGAAATCATGAGAATTTCAACCCTGAGACACTAAACAACACAAGCCATAAACTGTTGAGGTCAAGGTGATCCTATTTTGTCCTCTAAGCATTTGATTGACTTCAGAGCTTATACAGAAGGCACCACTGGGCTCTTTGGGGAAATTTCCATATAAGAAGGTTCAGAAAGTTCATAAAAGTTACATTTGAAGTTTCAGTGTGATTTGATTTTCCGTGGTGATAATGTACCCCATGTCACCACAGGCATTTTACTTTTGTTTTCTTCTGTATGCTTAATTTTACAAAGTAGAGAAGAGTCAACAACAGTGGATGAAATGATGATGGTTCCTTACACAGAGGTACCTTCCAGAACATGTGTGATGGAGCCAGCTCAGGCAGCAGCATCCTGGTTGTTCAGGGGGCTCTCTGGATGCTCAGTTTTTTTGTTTTTTTTTTTTGTGGGGAAGACCAGCCCTGAGCTAACATCCGTCGCCAATCCTCCCCTTTTTGCTGAGGAAGACTGGCCCTGGGCTAACATCGTGCCCATCTTCCTCCACTTTATATGGGACGCCGCCACGGCATGGCTGACAGGCAGTGCGTCGGCGGGCGCCCGGGATCCGGGCCGGCGAACCCCGGGCTGCCAAGCGCGGACGAAACCGCTGCGCCACCGGGCGGCCCCTGGATGCTCAGTTTTAATGGCAGACTATTTATTAAGTCTGGCCATCAAGCAGTGAGTCCCACAGCCAGAGCCATATAGAAGCCCTGCTCGTCCTGGGGGTCCAGCAGTGACCAGGATGCAGTCACACCCAGCGTGCTGAGTGGCATGGCTGTGGCAGACCTGAGGCTCTGTTGCGGGGAGAAAGAGGGAGGCCAGGGGGTGAGGACGGGCGTGTAGGACACTGGTGAAGTTCTGAGCAGCACACTGTGGGCGGCCTTTCCTGATACCTGGGGTGGGGGTCATGTCACAGGAGCCAGCTGACCGATGCTTAACCTGCTGTTCTTGTTCTTCTGGACCTTCATCTCTGGGTGTCTCCAGAAGCTCAGACTTCAGATAATTTGCTGTTTTCTTTTTAGCCAGCATCTTTGTAGAGTCATTTCACTTGCAGCTTGAACCGTCACCTCAGTGTCGAGGCAGGAGAAGTCCAGTCCTGCCAGCCTTGGTCACTTGGTGGCCCAGCTTCCTTTCAGTCGACCTGAGACTAGTCTCGTCTGTTTTCATTCCCCTTTCCAGAGCTGGCTTGTCCCGTGTGGAGCTGGCTCGTGTCCTCCTGCTTGCCCACTGAGCCTTGGCCTTGTGGCCCAGCACCTCCTTTGGCTGCAGAGGGTCTTGAATTGGCCCCTCTTTGGTCTCACTCTTCCCCTCCAGTCCGGGCGGCTCTCCCGGTTGCTGGTGGTGTCTGTGCGTCGGTCCCTCTTGACTGCGGATGTGTGAGCTGTTGGTGCTCCTGGGTGAAGCCAGGGCTTGTTGGACCCACAGCGCTGTGATCATGACGACTGTGACCCTGTCTCGCCCTCAGGGAGCCCCTCACTTAACTGGGTGATGGGACGTTTATGTGAAAAGTTGGCCATGTAGAACTTGGTCTCAGTTAACTGCAGGAGATGTCATGAGCAGGACAGAACTCAGAGTGGACGGATGGTAAGTGCTTTAGGAAGCGACAGGAGAAAGGGCGCTGGCACAGGAGTGATCAAGAAGGCTTCGAGGAGGAGCTGCTGTCTGAAGTGGGAGATGAAGGATGAAGACCATTTGGCAGGTGGGGAAGGGAGCAGTGACATCCTGAATCAACAGAAAAGTGCAGGAGACAGGGTGGGGTTGTCCCGACTGTGCCAGATTCCCAGTGTCCAGCACATAGTAGGTGCTTAGTGAACAGGTGGCCTGAGCTCAGGAGAGGGAGGGCAGTCAGACTGGCCTGGGTCTTCCTAGGGCCTGGCAGCCTCCGTTGACTCCATATAAGCAGATGAGTTTCCTGAGGGTCAAATTGAGCAAAAGGCCCAAGGGCTGAGCACAGGCGTGGGAGCACTGCATTGAGGGGTGCGGTGGGGTGAGGGCAGAACAGGCACAAGGTCGGCCAAGGTCAGGAGGCTCCTGGGAGGCGGTGGTCCCTGTGGGCATGGGAGGCCTGGGGTTCTGGCTGGGGCGGGGGGGGGGGCCTTGGTGTCCTCACGTGGAGAAGGTGGACAAGCGAGCGGGCCAAGGAGGGAGGCCAGGGAGGGCTCGTGGGGCAGCTGCAGGACCACAGGCTGTACCTTGTTTGGGTTTCTGATGGCTCTCCCTCCGTCCCCCGTGCCGACTCATCCGACAAATCTAAACACTGTTGCTAAGACCCGGTCTAGTCCTTCTCCCCCCATGGCCTCATTTCCCACTTTAGGGCCGCCTCCCACATGCACCCACTGTCCCCACACTCCCCCGCAGGACCACCACCGCCTGTGAAGCCGGGTCCTCATCCCTTCTGGCCTGACCCACCCTCCCTGAACGCCCTCTCTGAGCCTCCTAAGATGGCCATGCTGCCCGAAGGTGCATCCCCTGCCCTCCTTTGCCCTCTGGACCACTTGAGCACCTTGTGGTTGGGTCCCCGTGTCCTCATCCCTGTAGAGTGCCTTACGAGGTCACATGGGCATGGAGCAGCTACCTGGTCCCGATGTTTAGTTGTGTTGTCCACTCACCTCCAGGCCCATAGTGGGCCCAGTGAACTGAAGGAATGTGTGCTAACTCAGTCAGAGCTGTTTCTTCACTGCCTTTCCTTAAACTCTGTCTAAAAATTAATGGGAGAGAATCTAGGGAATCTTGTCAGGTTATTTCTTGAGGAAACCTCGAGAATATGAACTTAAAGGGCAACATCACAGCTGTCTTGAGACTGTAGGACAGTAAATACTGTAACCTTAAGTGGCAGAGCGGGTTTAACAAGATTTTTCCAACTTGTGGTGGTGGTTTCATTTTCCCCCTTTTAAAGTTGTTTAGATAAAGCTGGAGGATAGTGTAGGGTTTTGCTTTTTTAAGTTGGTATTGAGTAATTTTGGGATAGATGCTTATGAAGACTGTAAATGATATTTAAAAAAATCCTTGCCTAGCACCATGCATACATCAAGTTTATAAGTCTTTGTGTAGCTGGACTCACCTGTCTGTGCTTTGGAGGGCTGGAGACACCGGGGCTGTGGCTGTCACTCAGAGCAGGGCGGAGGCCGATGCTCTCTCTCTGGCTTTCTTCTTGGAAACCTGCAGCACATCATCGATGAGGTGCTCTCTGAGCCCCGCTTTCTGGTTGATTTTAGTATCTGATCCTAGCCTCCGAGGTTGGGGAGATCGTGGGGTTAACCCTCCTGCGTTCTGCTGCCTCGCAGGCACTGTCTGGGAATACTGGCTCATCAGAGTGGAGGCTTGGGCTCCACTTAATTTGGTTCCCTAGCAAGGACTAAGAGGGGATGTGCTTGGTTATGTGACGGCTTTCAAAAGCAAAAGCCCGGGTTTTGTTTTTTTTACACCCATCAGAAGGCAAGATTTTAAGTCTGACTATGTCGAGGGTTTGCAATGTGAACTCTGTCCTGCCGGTGGCCGTGCAGACAGGAGCAGCCACTTCAGAGAGCAGTTATTGAACGTGCGTACGGGAGATGGTGCAGTCTCCTTCCTGGAAGGAATAAATATGACCTTAGAGATGTTCTGGGGCGCGTGCACAGGGAGACATGTACAGGAACGTTCATTGCATACAGTCTACGGGAGTAAACAGCCGGGGAGTGTCAGGTGGGGAAGAGTGGCTGTCGTGCAGTGGAGGTCCAGGCGAAGGCAGGCCACATGCCACACGAGCAGACGGACCTCACAGACGGCGCAGAGCAGAAAAGCCCAGCTGGAGGGTGTGTGCGGGGTAATCCTAATTACATGGAGTTAAATATGCAAAATCATACCTTAGGTTGTTAATGGCACTGTAAAAAGCTGGTAAATATAGGAAGATTTTTTGAGAAAGGTAAATGCCAAATTCTGGAACGTGATTATTTTTGGGAAGGAGGGGAGAATATGGGACTGAAGAGAGTATAATGGGGGCTCCAACCATAATATTTTATTCCTTTGAAAATAGCAGATATGGCAGGATGTTAACATTTGATGAAGCTGGGTGGTAGGTACATAGGATTTTATACTTTTATGTATACTTGAAATATATCATTATAAAAAATTAAATAGTATACACTATCTGTGTATATATATGAATAGGCGTTAGTAATCTATTGCACTTATAGCCTAAATTTTTCAAGATTGGGGTGTTTTATGTGGGACCCTATAGATCTCTCTTTTTCCTGCTCATTTATAGAATACTAAAGTTATGGTGGCTTTAATTGTATTTGAAGAACTTTTATGTTCTCTTTTCTTATTTTAAATACTAGAAGGTAGGTGAAACTTTTTAGATTTCTCTACATTTTAAGAAGACTGTTTTAAGGTGTATTTCTCCTTTGGATTATGCCCTTTGATAGAAAAATAGGTCCTTGCCTCTGTTTCTGTTCAATACCAGTGAATTTTCTACAGAAAAATGAGGACAGAACTGCTGAAGTGAAGAGACCTATAGTGCCTGCATTTCCTGATGTAGTCCTTAGAATATTCCGGATGCCTTGACAGAAGTAAGCCATAAATTATGCTTAATGTTATCCAGGCTGTGAGTCTGGGATGGTTTCCTATTGTCCCTGAAACAAGAGATGCTTCTCAGAATGAGGTTTCTGGCTTAATTGAATTAGGATTATTGCAGTCAGGATGGGAGTGAAATGGTACATTCCTTTCGTGCCAGTCGTGGGGATGCTTCTAAAGCAGGCCGTTGATAGAATAATATCCTGTGCTTACTCGGTGTCTCTCGCTGAGGAAATAAGAGCTTAATATGCCCCATTCAATTAATCCTGACAACATCCTTAAAGGTGAATCGAAGGCAGGTAGTATTATCTGCTTTTTACTTAGAAAGCAGCTGAAACTTGACGAGTCTGAGCTCCTCGGGAGCCCTCGGCCTTTTCTCTGAGTACCAGTCTCGACCAGGAGCTGAGAAGACAAGACACATGAAGGAGGAAGGAAGTGTTGACGAGTTGCCTAGGTGCTGGGTCTGCTGGGAACTCACAGGGTTGTGATCCCTCTTGATCTGGAGCACAGCTCTGCGAGGTGGTGGAGACGTCCTGGCTTCTCCCGGGGAAGTCCCGGCATTGGCCCCGGCCCCCAGCTTGGCAGACTAAGTTCACGCCTTCTCCACCAGGCTGTGCGCCCAGCCTGGTGGTGGGAAAGAGAAACTCTTGGGCTCTCCCGTTGTAGATGACAAAGGTTCCATGTATTTGAAGCAAAATCCACAGATTCAGTTGTGATGGATGCTGCATGTTAAGACCACTGAAAACAATCATACCTAAATGAAATAATCTGAGGTCATCCAATAGCGCTCCAGGACGTTTGTACTCACACTTCTTGCCACTGGGCAGGGCTGCCTACCCCAGAGCTTCAAGAGCAGCTGTGACTCTCATAGGGTCCGTTGATAGACTTTATTTCACCACTTTAATGGGGTCCCATCGTGTGCTGGGGGCTAGGCAATTTTAATTTCTAACAATTCTGATTAGAAATTGTTAGGGAAAGGGCAAGGAGGGGAAATAAGGCTAACTGGGGCCTGTTGTCTTTGCTGCTCTGTCCCACTGTCTTGCGCAGGGCCTTATAGACATTCTGCTTTACGGGTAAGGAAAGGGACAGTTAGAAGACGAACTTGTCCAGGGCCACTTTGTATTAAGTGGCAGAGCCGGGATCCAAACCCAGACCTCTTTGATTACAGAATTCACAGTCTTTCAGGTGCAGTAAACCATGCCTTTGGTGGGGTGATGTTTTTTAAAAAATATTGCTAATCACTCATGAGAAATCAGGGTGAGGGCTTAGATTTCAGCTGCTTTGAATGAGACAGTGATTTCTCTTATTATAAGCAGAGCTCTTTATTAACCGAAAACGCTTGGCTGTTAGACATGGTGTTTAATTGCTGTAAGAATGTATTTTTGTCACACTGCCCTATAATAAGCCAGAGAACTGTTTGTGCCAAACATAGAAGGGAGAGTGCAAACCCTTCTGCTCCTCCAGCTCCCCATTTGAGCCCATGGTGTTCTGTTTGCTATTTTGGTTCTGGTTTCTGTTTACCACTTCTACCTTTTACTGAAGGAACACCTGGTCTGAAGGCTGGTCAGGACCTGTGAGGGGAGGCCCCCCGCTGACGCTCAGGTGTGCCCATCTCTGTGCTTTAGCTGAACAGTCTTTTCTTTCTGGTCTAAGAGGTTTCTTTCATTCTCTGTTGTGTAGGCCTTAACGTTTTGCCTAATAGAGGAAGAACAGCTATTTATTTGGCTTTTCTTTCGCAAAATGGAGGTGACTTTATCTCTGACTTTAAAAAGTAAGAAATCCTAGTAAAAATTAAGAAACTACAAAAAAGTATGATGAAGGAAATAAAAATCACCACGAATCCTATTACTGTTAACATTTTGGTGTATGTCCTTCCAGACCTTTCCCCTGCTGTGGGCTTTTGTAAACATGCAACTAGATGAGTAGAATAACACTTTGGGTACTGTCTGGTAACAGTCTTTCCCCTACTGACAGTTTACTGTCCTATTAAAACTATCTTTCAATTTTAGTTAAAAAATTAATATGCTGTTTGTTGAAGTGACGGTACATAGTATTCCACTGTATGATTTCCTGTATTTCATTAAAGTGATCTTCTCTTTTCCAACTTTTTCCTACTCTAGACTGCACTGAGATGAACATCCTTGTACATCTATGCGTGTTTATGATTGTTTAATGTCTGATTATTTCCTTAGGTTAAATTTCTAAAAGTAGAAGTGCTGAGTAAACGGCGTGTCTATATTTTTGAGACTTTGGACACATATTTCCCAAACTTTCTAGAAAAGGTGGACCAATTTATAGCAGCAGTTGCACTAAATTCCTTGTATTACTTATTTCTAAGTAACATAATCTCATGGCCCCCCCCCTTCCAAACAAAAGACATAAAGAGAAGTCTGTCTGCCTGCACCACTCCCCCATTGCTGATTCCTTTGTGTATCCCTCCAGAGTTTCTTTCAACACAGAAACAAATATGAATATATGTTATTTTCCCCTTCTATGCACAGAGTCTGGCATGCTATTCATACTCTTCTGCACCTTGCTTTTTAATTTTTTACACTTTCCAAATCAGTACATGAAAGCTTAAAATTCTCTCTCTTTGTATTTCTCTCTCTCTCTCTCAAAGCTACGTGATTTTCCATGATCTGGATATCCATATTTGATGTACCCAGTTCCCCACTGATAGATATTTGAGCTGCATCCAGTCCTTGCTGGTAAAACAACGCTGCCTTGAAGAACTTTGTACGTACACCAGTGGACACTTGGTGCACGTTTATCTGCAGGATACCTGCCTGCAGGGAGAGCTTTGGGGTCCGCGGACATGCGTCCGTGAATGTGATGGGTACTGCCTGCATCACTTTACGTGTCCACTGGAGAGAGCCTTGTTCTCCACAGCCCTACCACAGATTCCACTTTCAGTACTAATTCTTTCATGATCACTCTAGTCGTGCAAATAGTGTGCACATGAGGAATGCAAAAAAAAAAAAAAAAACCGCAAAACAAACCACCCTCTCCTGTAGGCAAGTGGGTAAGTGCCCCTTGAAGTAAGGAGTCAAAGGAGAATCAAGTCGGTTACTGTGGGACACCACCCCCAACACTCCTGAGCAGCCTCCCTCCCTCCTCTTCCTCCTCCTCTCCAACCTGAAATAATGCCACTTCCTTTTATGAAATGGGCAGTGACTCTCAGTGTGTGTGACCAGAAGGCAGAGTCCTTTTAGAGACTGACCTCACAACTAGCAGCCAACAGACTACACCTTAGCTAAATGGTGTTTGAAGTAAATATCCTGACAACGAAAAGCTTGAGGAATTGAAATTATTGCAGCTAAGACTGACGAGGTGTAGGCCCGGCCCAGTGAAAAGTGGCCGCGTCCCTGTTGGCTTTAGCCCCGCAGTTAAGCAGGGGCTTGCGGCCAACCCAGCGGCAGGGAGCAACCCGGGGAGTCGGTGGTGCAGCTCTAGCCAGGATTTGGGTGGACCAGACAAGCCCACCTTCCTGCAGTTTTGTTCAAAACAATGGTTTCCAAACCACAAAAACAAACCGATACCTTTTAATACAATGTGATTTTTGAAAATTCTCTTCATAAAGAGAAAAAAGATGAGCTGGTGGCTTACAAGTTTTTTAAGTAGGAGAAACTATTTTCTTCAAAATACTGATAGGGTAAGAAGCCGGTTGGCACTGTGATAGGGGATCCTGGCCCTGTCTGTTCTTTGTAGGGAATGCAAAGCTACATGCTCAAGTATCTGGAATTGTTGCATTTCAGGGCTTTTCCAAAATCCTGTAGCGTCCCCAGGGCTGACTTGTGCAGTTGAGCTGAGCCCAGGAGTTCGTGGGGCTGCCTGTGGGAATGCAGGGCTCCACCTGGCAGCTTCGGATGACCTTGACTCCCTCCCTGCTCCTCCCTGTGTCCCTTTCTCATGGCTTTAACATAGGAATATTTGTAAGTCGTCTACCCTGTACCAGAGTGGTCTCTAAAACACGCTTTGAAATTAGGGTGGATCTCTCCCTCTCCTCTCTCTATTTTATTTCTAGTTTTGAGTCCTTTAAAGTAATGTAACTTTCTACTTTATTCTTCTAGATAAATACATTCTAACCATTGGTGATTCTTTCTCAGGAGCTATTTGCTATTGTTAGCCCTTCCTGGATGAGGCTGGTCTTCTTGGGCTTTGCTGCCTTCTGCTCTGGAGGCCCAGCCAGTGGTCTCTCAGGCAGTACGACCCCCCCACAGTGGGCCCTGGCCCACCTGAGGGCTGGTTTGCTTTCCCCTGAGACCAGTGTGGTCCCCTTCTTCCATGGCCTAGCCTTGCTGAGAGAGAAAAATGGTCTTGTTGGGTGCTTAGCAGGCTGCCTGCATGGTCCCTGGTGGAATTCCAGTTGTAGCACTGATTCACCTGTAGGGTCTGCTCCTGCCAGAGGCAGCACGGTGGCTACCCTGAAGGTGTCCAGCTGGGTGAGCCATGGTCACTCACGATCACTAAGCACGGGGCAGCCTGCTTCCGCATTGGGCCGCGAGTGTTTGCGTGTGTGGGACTGTAGCATCTTGCTGTCATCTTCCCCCTCTTGGGGACCTCTGTGGTGGGTGGTGACAAACAGGAATCAGCTGGGACTGGAAGGGAAAGGCGACTTTGCTGGGGGTGAAGAGGATGTGTCTGTGGACTGCAGTGCACACCTTGTGCAGAATTGCATGAGCACCTTCAGGAAAAGGCTTACTTTAAAACAGTTCAAGGCACGCTCAAGACTCGATGCACAAGAGTATCAAAATGTATTCTGTAATGTGCTCCAATGAAAGGAACACTTTGAACACACTTAGAAAAGGATTTTTTAAAATGGCTTTCATAAAAATACATCTAGGAATGGGTCGTAGAGTTTGGAGGACTTGCCTTCAGAAAATTCTATTCCGGTGTGTTTATTGTTGATGGAGGCTTGTTGTGGAACCTGTAGAAGTCCATATTCCTTAGAAATGGCCACATTAGGATTGGCTGTGCACGGGGAGTTTGGAGGAGGGTGTGCGTCCCCTGAAAGAATGGGCTTCGGGGGCCTTTCTCCTTATCACACGTCCCCCAGACCCCACTCGCTGGCCTCGTAAAGAAACAGATGGCGCACCAGGAATAGCTCAGAAATCACATTGGCTCCTGGCTGTATAAAGAGAAAGGACTGGGACCATAAAAATTTGAAATGTCCCAGGAAAGGAGATTCTTCCCTCAATGAAATATCGATGTAAGGGGAGCATTTAAAAAGACAAAAATTATGAACCCAGATTCAAGTTGAACCAGATCCTGTACTTTAACCTTTTTGAGAATTGTTAACTTAAAAGCAAATAGAATGAAATATATACTATAAAAGCAAATTAAATGATTTTTATGCTTCCTGGGTTTTTTTGTGTCACGTGATTCAAAGAGCTAATAGAGAAAGAACAGATTTGGGAGTGAGGACCATGGGGCTCGTGTCACATCAGGCACAAGCTGTGACTCTTCAGGAACGGGAGAGAAGTGAGCCGGGCGAGAGCCTGGGGTTGGGAGCTCTGCACATCCAAAGAGGCCCCCAGAACGGAGTCCTCGGTGAAGAGCATTTTGTTGAGCAGAAATTGCCTGTCCCATGTCCACCCAGAGGGAGCAGGTGTTTGAGAAAGGTGTCTTTGTCTGATTGATTTTGGGGGAGCCGATGTTTTATGTGGAGGTGGGGGAAGCCGAGCCGGGTTACGTGTATCTACCTGCAGGAATAAACAATTCTTTTGAAACATCACTAGGAAAAAAAAAGGCAGCTTAAGATTTATCTGAAAAGGAAGTGGGAAGTTAAACTTGCTGGAGATCTCATTACTGTCTGTCTCGCTAACCGTAATTAAAAAATGCCTGAATGATCTTAATAACACATGATTCAGCTGACAAGCACTAATTGCCCTGTATCAGGCCAAGAGAAGATGAATGTTGTCAAGAAAACCACAAGTCAGACAAGCTGATTCTCTCTGAGTCTGACACCATGTTCCCATGTACAGACCAGTTTTTACTGGAGCCTTTCCAGCATCAAAAGAAGCTCTTTACCTTCCCATTAATTTCCATCGCTGGCAGGCCCAAGTTGTTTGTGATGCGCTGTTCTCATTACTCCTGCTCACCCGCTTGAGAGGCCGGGTCCGCAGACAAAATGTAAATATGTTTCTTGCTCTTATCTTGGTCCTTTTTAAGAAAAGAAATCAGTTCCCATCCAATACTAATGCCCCGGTGGGCTTGTCAGTGAATTACATGGTATTTGGGAATTGATTTTCTGACGCCGCCAATTTGTCAAGAATTTCTTCTGCCTTTTCAATGATTTGACAGAACCTGTTGGGCCACTGGATCGTGAGATTGGGTATTCTGCCTGCAGAGAAAAGAACCAGCAGCTCCCTGTCACTTGGGCATCCAGAAGCCTCCTTGAAGGGGGTGATTTTTGAGAAGGAGAGGGAAGAATAATAATATGGGCTCCTTCCTACACATCTGCAGGATGGCAAGTCGTTCTGTCATGCTGGAGCCGAATCATAGTCTGAATCTAATATTGAAACTCGGTTCCAAAAAAGAGACACTGAGTACCTCCATGTCCAGGCAGTGCGCTTGTGGGAGAAGGGGCTACAGCCATAGTAACGCCCTTGCTGGCCCTGGCTGTCCACCACGTACTTTCACCCCTGCGCGCATCAGTCCCTTGGCACCCGACCCTGCGCCGGGGGAGGCTCCCTACACTGGGGGGCAGGGGGGAGGTGGACGCGGCACTTGCCCTCACCCAGGCTGGGCAGACCTCTGCAGGAACACAGTGGCAGAGCACGCTAAGTCCAGACCAGCATCCTCTGTGACAGCCCTGTCCCTGCCCTCCAGAGAGGCAGGCCAACTGGGAATGGAGAGCTTGGCTCTGAAACCTGGCAGAGCTGGGCTCTGGCTGTGGGGCCAAGGGCCCGGTTCTCGACATCTGAGCCACTGTCCTTGTCTGAGAAAGGGCAGTGACCTCCCAGGGCTGGGGTGAGGTCCTCATGAGGGGACGCTTGTAAGCCTGCTTAGCACAATGCTTGGTCCGTAACGGGCCAGTCGCTGTTGATCTATTGTTATCACCGGCGAGGTCGGGGAATCAGGTGGTGAGGCTCACGTTGCCCAGTGTGGTGAGGTGCACGTGTTCGGAGCACAGTAAACTGCTGAAAAAGGAACTTACCTCCTTGTAGATAGAGGCTCATGAGGCTGGTAAATAAATAAGCATAACACGGTCAGTCCATCTGTCCATCAACTAGGTGAAGTGACTCAACTAGTCACCGAGTGCTCCCTGCTGGCGGGGTGGTGACCATCTGCCAGGAGTGCTGCGGAGCCTCCCCCACCCAGGGCTCTGGGTTTAGCCTAGTTAGCAAAAGTGTCTCTTTTCGGAGACCTATTTTCCTGAAATTAAAGTGAAAATTTGTGATGATCATCATGTACTGTCACTGTGACTTAGTTGTGGAAAAAACAGAATAATCAAAGAAGGTGTGCATGGAAATAAAGCCAGGTGCCCTTCTCCATCTCCCTTTCAGAACCCGTGCTTGGTGATGTCTCATCACCTTTGACTTTCATTCTCAGGGCCTTGAGCAGTGCCCCACACGCAGGGTGCTCAGGATGTGGCAGTACTTGTTCCAGGAGGAACCAACAGTGTGCCTGTGGGTCCTTGCTCTGAGCCCGGCTCCGCCATTGGAATCTTCTTTTTTTTTTTTTTTTTTGTGGGGAAGACCAGCCCTGAGCTAACATCCGTTGCCAATCCTCCCCTTTTTGCTGAGGAAGACTGGCCCTGGGCTAACATCCGTGCCCATCTTCCTCCACTTTATACGGGACGCCACCACGGCATGGCTGACAGGCAGTGCGTCGGCGGGCGCCCGGGATCGGAACTTGCGAACCCTGGGCTGCCAAGCGCGAACTAAACCGCTGCACCACCGGGCGGCCCCTGGAATCTTCTTTCTTGATGACCTGGTGACCTCCGGAGTCGCTGGAGGCCTGGACTTCCCCACAGGCAGTGGACAGGCTATCCCTGTCTACCCGGCTCTGGTTGTCCTGGAATGTGAAAATCAGGGGTAAAGCCTTTGCAGACGTAGAGACCCCCCTGGTTCTGCATATTCTAAGTAACAGCACCTCTGTGTGGTGTCACCTTTGTCATTTAATTTATGCATAGCCCTGAGTCACTGGAAACGGGGACTAGAGAACCCAGATCAGTGACTGATTCCAAGCCTCAACCTCGCTGGCTCAGGTTTTAAATTTTAGGCTGTGAGGGGGATGTTTGTTCATTTAATCTTCAGATTTCACCATTTTCATATGTAGGAGTGGTGCTCATCACTCTGATTTTTTTTTTAATCAAGTTATTTATATTATGGGGCGAGTCTGTCACATGGTCTGAATGTGGAATGTTGCCACCCTTTTAATCAGAATCCTGCCAGTAATTTCTGTTTACAATAGAACTATTGAAAATTATATTGGGATGAAACTAGCATAATATAGAAATTGTTGGCTTGCATGAGATCTTTATAATATGTACACGCATACAAAGTTGGCTTTAGTTCAGAAGGCTATTTCTATTTATTGTTGTGCTTTTCTTAGCTAATGATACAGAGCCCCCACGGTGTGCCAGATGCGCAGATTGAGAAACACGGGGGAGTGGAGTCCCTGGCCGAGACCTCGCCATCTCTCATCTTATCTGTAGCGTCCTTCTGATGGGCTCCCAGAAATATCTGATTCCAGAACTCCTTTCTCCTCTCCCGTTATTTCATACATGCTTTTCTCTACGGTAATTGCTGTAGTACTAACTTGTAGATGGGTGGGAAGACAGTGTGCCCCACGGGGGCCTCATCCCAAAGCCCCGGGGCTGTTTTGGACAGGTAATCATTTAAGCCCCCTGCAGGGTAGGTGAGTGTTAAGCTCCCCATCTCCAGTGTCCCAGCCCACCCTGCACGCTGGATCCGCAGAGTGCCTGGGAAAGCTTGCTTCTCCAGGAGAGCAGAATACTAACAGGCGGGTCTTTGAGACAAAATACATGAGATTGTCAATTTCATGGATTACAGTTAATTCTGTTTAATGTCCTTTTTTTTTTCCTTTTTGCAAAGTCCTGTGCATGATAGAACATTGACTTTAGCATGGGGCGCTTAATCCTTGATTTGGCGCTTTAATGGATATTTACACACTGACACCACAAATGTTGGATAAACAGGGGATTTGTCCTAATGAGATCTTCAGCGACTCGAATCTGTTCTCCCCCTTGCCTTCCGGAATCCTGGGCTCCACTTGTGCCTCCTTTCGGTGGTGCGGCAGCAGCGAATGCTCTTCTCTGGAGCATCCACGCACTCGGTCTCCTCCCTGGGTGCCAGGCGCTTTGAAGCACTCACTTCTTCCCCTCTCTCCGTGTGCCCTCCGCAGCGCCTAGTTCTGTGATTTGCATGTAGCAGAAATATTTGTTGAACTGAATTATTTTTACACACGAGCCTTTCATGTGGCCAGCGTTTTGAGGTCTGTTTCCTTTGGCTGGAGGCTGGGAGAAATCTTCAGTTCACCAAGAAGCGTGATGGCTCCAGGTACGGGGGTGCCCTGCTCAGGGCTGGATGTACCAGCCAGGAGGGGAACGAGGCCAGTGCACATCCCCCCACATGCCCCCTGCAGTGTTTAGACGGGGATGAGCCGAGTTGTCAATGGTGACAGTCAGCAGGGAGGTGCAGAAGGCCTCTGGATTGATGCTGTTGGAGAGGCTGGTTCCTCCTGTGGGCCAGAGGGGATGGAGGGAAGGGAGAAGGAATCTGAGCCAGAGGACTCTGCCCAGGGAACCCCAGACCTCAGAGGCCCCTTGTCCTTAAAGGCCGAGCTCAGCACTGTCGAGATTTCCTCATCTTATCTCGTGGGTTAATCAAGAAATCTCCATGTTCTCCAGGGATGTTTTGCCTGGCTTTTTCTGATGAGGCTGTTGGCTTCAAGAAATAATAGCAATAGCTTGTTCTGACGGAATAGTTACCTTGTGCCAGGGCCTTTTCTGAGCTCTTCTCATCTTCTAACTCCGTCGGTCCTCACAGGCTTCATTCGTATAGGAGGAGAGGAGGCATGAGCAGGTGGCAGGTCTGGCCCCAGGGTCCCTGCGCCCCTGTGGTGGGAAGACCCCCTGGGAGTGGCAGGTGCATAGTCTTCTGAGCCTCTCCCGTCTTTTGATGGCCCTGAGTATCCACACAGTTGAGAGCCCAGCTGGGCGTAGTCCCCTTCCTCAATGTCAGCCCCAGCCTCGGGGAGCGCCAGGGACTTAGTGAAGGGGGCGCTGGCTTTTTGTGCTGACTTTTTCTTTGACTCAGCCGCACGCAGTACTTCTGCCAGCGCTTCGAGCTCGCAGTCCAGTGCGGGGACCCACGCGTCCAGTGGGTGTTTGGGAAGTCCTGTCCTTGGGAGTCTCCGCACCAGCCTGGCTGAAGTTGGGTCTTGTCCCCGAGTATGCCACAGCGCCGTGGCGGTCAGGTGGGCCTGGCCTGTGGATGAGGCCCTGCACGGCCACCCCATCCATCTTTCCGCCCACTGCCTCTGGGTCACATTTGCCTTGTTGGGACTTGGAGGCAGCTTCAGAGCTCTGGCCCACCTGGTTTAATGCTGCTCCACGGTGACCAGAGGGGCCCTCAGGACTCAACCACAATGCAGCCCCCACCCCGTCCCAAGCACAGATCGGGGACAGTAGTTGTGCCCAAGAACATATGTTCCTGTGAACGGGGCCGATGACCAATGCTGTTGGGAGTCACCTCTGGGCTTGTGGACACTGGAAGTGGACCTTTAAAGGGGCCCTGCCGGTGGGAAGATTTCTAGGAGGGGTGCCCTTACTAGAGGGGCAGGGGGTGCTGGTATCATTTCCTCCCTGCTTCCTGATGTGGGCAAAATCCTACCCCTCTTTTTAACCACTCCCTCGCTGTCCCCTCTCTCTGAATTGTGGTTCAGAAAGAGGGCGAGGGCCGCCCAGGACACTGGCATCAGCGTTAGGACCACCTGCGTGAACCCAAGGCAGCGATGCCCCCTGACCCTGACAGGACCTGCCAGGGGAGCCAGTGGTCAGGGCGGAATCTGCACTGCTGTGTGGTACAAGCCAGCAGAACAGTATCCTCCTCTGGGGTTTGTTCTCATCCCGCATTTCCTGCTATTAGTACCAGGAGTTGAAAAGCCAAATCCCAAACTGTAGCTGATGAGGAGAATGACCTTCTGTTTGCCTAGAAGCTGACAATTTAATTGTTAGTGTCTCTTGGTTTAAGTGCAGCTCAGCGATCGTGGGGACCTTCGTGTGCTTGCTCCGGGAGGACACATCCAACGACAGGAAGCTGATGTGGACAGTTGTGTAAGTTGAACTTCCAGGATAAGCTCATCCAGGGTCAGTCAGTTCAGTAAGCCTTTTAAAGTGTTTTCCTTGTGCCTGGCACAGTGCTTTGTCTCATTGAATTCCATTGGGTACTAAATTCCTATTTGTCTCTAGCCTTATATACATCTGTATACTCGTGTTTACTTATAAGTTTACTTAAGCCAGCCCTGGTTAAGATTTGGTGCTCTCGCTACCGCGACCCAGCTGTTTCCTGGTCAGGGAACCACAACACCTGTCTTTCAGTTGTCATGCTGTGGTGGCTGCGTGTTGCTGAAAGCTGTGCCACTGGGATTTCAAATACCAGCAGGGTCACCCATGGTGGACAGGTTTCAGCAGAGCTTCCAGACTAGACAGACTAGGAAGAAGGGCCTGGTCACCCATTTCTGAAAAATTGGCCATGAAAACCGTATGAATAGCAGCAGAGCATTTTCTGATAGAGCGCCAGAAGGTGAGAGGACGGAGCAAAAAAACCGGACAGGGTTCTGCTCTGCTGGATGCAGGGTTGGTAGGAGTCAGATTTGACTTGACGGCGCTAACAACAAATTTATTTGACACGTTGGTTCATTGCCTTTCTCCCTATTTATCCCATCAGCTTGAATATCCTGTTTACTGTGATAATTTCAATTCCTAAACTGCATGCATGAATGAATGAATGAGTGAATGAATGAATGAATCAGGCCCATCCTTTTCTTTCTCCCCAGAATCTGGCACACAGGAGATGGTCATTCAAGTTTGCTGAATTTAATCAGTCCTCACAACACCCTACACTCTTATTTTGCAGATTAGAAAATTGATGCTCAGAGAAAAATCTCCCCCTGAGGATGGTTGTGGAACAGCCAGTGCCTTCTCCCCTTTGCCACAATGTTGTCTCCAGGTGCACGTTAGCATTTGGGTTTTTTTCTCCTCCTTTAGTTCTTACTTTAAGCTTTCAAGGATTCATAAAATTGACTTGAGAAGTGTAAGCCAGTTTTCCTTCTTCCAGAACATCCAGTGCGTGTGAAGTCCTCAGGAAATAATTTCTCAGAAGCAGCCACCCTGCAATTGTAAATAGGATATTTTGGCTGGTTGCATGCAGGGTGTTGAAACTCTCCTTTAATCCAAATGATTGGAGATGCTTTGTTTTCTGGAAATCCAAGCTTTCCCACCCTCACTTAGCTTAGACAGGGTTCCAGGGTCTTTGCAGCAGAAACACAGCTGTTTTGAAAGTAGACCCGTTCCTGCTGGCCTGTGGTGGGGTGTGCCCAAGGATTTGAGGAGAGGGGAAGCCAGTGGTAGAAACCAACTGGAAGAAGAGAATGCTGGGGAAAACATGGGGTTTTAGTGTGAGGGAGGCCTAATATGGCATAGTGGACAGGTGTGATGAGTGTTCAGAGATCCAAAGAGTGGGGGCGACAGGGAGTCTGTCGGCTCAGAGCAGGAACCCCACACAGGCACAGTGGGGTAAGAGAACAAGGTCAGACAAAGGCAGGGGTCAGTTCCAGAGGTGCCAAAATCCCAGAGAGTGACAAGAATGGGGACATGAGAGCTTGAGAGTCAGAGCAGACCAGCAGGAGGGCTCCTGTCCCCTTCTCCCCCACCCCCCCCCCCCCCAGCTTCCTGCCTTGGGTCAGAACTGGCTGGACAGCTGACCCTACCGTCTGTCCTGGGCAGGAGTCAGGGCTGGAGGGGCACAGTGCCCCGCAGAGCCCTGCACTAGACTTGTTCTTGGGATCAGAGTGAAGCATGCACCTCACATTTTTAAGCTGCTCTTTTTAGAGGTCAGCATGGGGCAAAATGGTGTGTCTCTTTTACAAAACATATAAAGGTTGGTTAAAAAAATAGCTCAATTCTCCTTTGTGTATTTTTGCACACCGCTAGAACACAAACCCACCTTCCTACTTTCCGGATTGTCTGTATTGGAACCATCATTTTATCATTATCTGCTTAATGAATTGGACAGGTAGACCTTGAACCTTTTCATGTCCGTGATTATTAACTTCCATCCCTTCTCATCTTGCACCCTAGCAGGAGATGGTTTTTATTTCTGAAGTGTGGCTTGACATTGTTCAAGCTGTTGCTTGCTTCTTATTTTTGACTCTTCTTTTGTCACTTAAGTAAGATGTCTTAATTCTTATTTAGTGTTAGATCATTTAGAATTTTTTCTTTTTTAATATGTTTTTGTGTCGCGTTTTGAACACTTTCTATGGAGATATCTCTTAGAATTACTATAGATCCTATAATTCTGCTCTCAAAGATGTTTAACTATTATATGTGGACACCAAAAACACTTTCTTCAGTCATTTCATTTAGAACTGCAGTGCAGGGAGGCTGGCTGTTTGGAATGAGCTCCAGAGTCTGGGACTGGGTTTTAGAGATGCAGAGCGGGTGTTCAGACGGACTTAATGATTGGGGTGCACTTCTAACCTGCATTCGGTGCTGGGGGGATCCCAAGATAGGGGAGTCAGCCCCTGTCTTCCAGGAGCTGTGTTTAGCGAGGTCAAGAAGACCCGCTAACAACCAAACACCACACTGAATGTGGCACGTGCTACAGAGTGCAGGCGAGGGGGACAGTTCTGACTGGGGTGGGCCAGCGCAGAGGGAGTCATGGAGATGGTGGTATTTGAATTACAAGTTTGTGGCTGTTGGCTTCAAATATTAATTTGAGGGCAGGAGTTCTTTATTTTTCCCCTTAAATTCAAAGAAATTGTGACATTTTGGTTTTTAAACCAATTAGGGTGGATATTGAGTTTCTGAATGGAGGCTCTCTGCTCATTTTTTTTTATTGTCTCCTCCATTGCATAGTGTCAATAAGTATGAAATTGAATTACTTTTAAGCCTTTGTTGTTGCTGTTCGTTATCTTCCCCTGGGTTACCATGTTTTGTTTCACGTAGACCGTAGATTGGAAGCCCTGTGTGGGTAGGGACGGTGTCCATGTTAGCTTTTTGTCCCCACAAATTGACTTGTCAGAGGTGGGGGGCTCACTAAATGCTCCTTGAATGAGTCAGATCCAGGAGCATCTTTTTGAGTTTAAGCGGAGTGTTTGTCCATG
The DNA here is from genome assembly GCA_031878705.1 of Tapirus indicus. Classification (NCBI taxonomy): domain Eukaryota; kingdom Metazoa; phylum Chordata; class Mammalia; order Perissodactyla; family Tapiridae; genus Tapirus; species Tapirus indicus. Next base: position 142,541,973 of record CM062922.1, read on the forward strand.
TTCTGTAGGTCCCCTTGCTCTGAGTTGACCGTCGGCCAGCTGAGGACCATCGGACTTCTTAAGAAAACTACATCTAGAAGCAATTTGTTGGTCAGATTCTTTTAATTTTAGGTTTAGTATTGCTCCTTTTTCTCCCATTTGGTGAAGTGGTGTAATGCTTTAGCACATTTTAAATAAGATTACACAAGCTGCTGTTAGTAGGTATCAAGTGTCCTTTAATCCGGAGAGAAAATGTTACCTCCTTCATTTGCAAACCGGAGTGCTTCTGGCACCAAGTCCTGGAGTGTCTTCTGGTTGTTCTGTTTTTCAAAACTTATCGTGGGCTTCTAATTACCCTCATTTAGACGTCCGGGGCAGAAATTGCCACTTCAACAAGAAAATTTTGTAATGAGCCGGAGGAAATGGGCTCGTCATTACTATGTTATATGCAGCCTAAAAATCTGTGTGGATTTTTATTTTGTGAGAATGTGACTGTTTAATTGAAAAATGTTGTTAAAATGTTCTTTTCCTTCTCATCAGTGTATTGTTAATGCTTATATATCCAAGCTCAAGTCATTTAAAATTGATGCCCCTTTGCGAAAATACTTCTTTTCATTTTTTGTGCAGAATTTTGTGATGCTAGATCTATTTTTGTTTAATTAGGCCCTACAAAAAAGTGAAGGAGACCTGTATTTAAATTTTTAGACCATTAAAGGGCCTAAAACTAGCCTAGATGAAAGGCACAAAAAATTCACTTTAATATTTATTATATGAATAAAACCAATAGAGACAATATCTCCAGAACCTCTTTCTCTTTTTCCTTCTTCAGATGGCTGGCTAAGATAAATAGCAGGCTGGAAAGCGGGCATGTTTGCTAGTTTTTCTTGTTCTATTACTAGAAATAACTCTAAGAGGGAATAGAAACTCTCAGTCTCCTGGTTTTTTGGGGGCACATTGTAGACTTTATAACTCACTAATATAATAAAATGTTGACAACATCCTATTTTGCTCTCTGATAGAACAGTCCCAATTTCTACTTTCATTGGAATTCCTTTTAAAATTTTAATCTAGGAAACAAAACTATATGCGACGTACTTGCCTTGTACACAGAAAGTTCCTAAAACACCCGCCAGGGCCGTGGAGTCAAGCTGGCTGGCTGTGGCCAAGAGAAGCTTGGGTGAAGCACATCTTGGCCACAGCCTGTGAACCTTCGTTTCAGTGTTCGAGCAGCCATACCCCATCTGGGCTGTGGGTTACCAAAGACTCTTGTAGAAAAATGGACAGACCCAGTTGCATCAGATGAAGACGATGGGCAGAAAGAAGGACGGGGAGATGGCCTAGCTCGAGCGTTTGTATTTCTCCTGTAACATTTGACTTCCCAGATTGGATTGGCTGTTGTGATGGAAAAGATTGTCAGCACTATGTAAATGAGAAGGAGAAGGGAAAGTGCATCTCATGCAGATAATTTCTATGTAGATAATTTGCCATAAAAATTTATATTGCAGTCCTTAAAACCTTCGGAGATTTAGTCTGTCTAGGGAAAGGTGATTTATATGGTATTAAAACAGTTTTTATGTTCCAGTCCTTTAGATTTAATGTTTATTGCCTATAAAAATGAAATCTTCTTGTGGATATTTAAAAGTTTTGGTACTGTATGAAATATATATTCAAGTTAGACTTTGAGACGCTTTGGAGATGTTGTAAATAAGTGGCACATTCTTTCCTCCAGTGTCCGTGCTGCTGTTTGGGCCCATGTCCCTGCTTTGCACACTTCGGAGGCTGCACAGGTATGGCATCTCATTGCCATGGTGAGGTTGCCAGGTAGGAAAATGTCTTATGTGGGGATTGTGTTGGTTTTTTAAAAAAAATTTAAATTAGCTAACAAGTCTAAAAGCATTACAGTTCCTCAGAAAGTTATGCAAGGTGTGACCAGAATTTCATTCAGATCTGGAGAACTACATGAATTATGGCTCAGGTGTTAAACCAAAAAGTGCTTTGGCAATGCGATATCAGGTGCAGAGGAGTTTTTGGACTTTTGCAGCCCCTCGGATTCATAAATAATGGCGTGCTTTAATGCCAGTCTTAAATAAAACTCTTATGGAGTAAATCGTACGGTGGGAGACGGTTCTGCTGGGAAGGGGGAACCGTTTAAGCGTTTTGGAAGCTCTTGAAGGATGTCGTGAGCTGAAGCCCTGGAGACGAGGACCTGGTTTGATCGTGAGCTAGAGTGTGTTTCCGTAGTCTTGGCGTGTGCTTCACTGGCTGTCCTATCTGGATGCTGTCCGTGCTTGGGGAGTGACTGGCCACTGGAGTGCTTATGTTCCCAGCGCCCGTCCCAGGCTGAGCCCTGCTCAGCTGCCCAGCCTCTTAGATGCTGGACATGTTAGAAAGTACACGGGAAATACTTTTCCTTGAGATTTGCAGAAAAAGGTAGAGCTAATCAGCAAGGCCACCCCATTATAGCCACAGTGAGTATCCCGACGGCATAGCAATTGGAAAACTGAGCCTGTAGTTAGGGTGAACCTGGCCTGGGGTGCTGGCTACTCTCTGAGGACTGGAGCGGCAGGGAGAAGAGACTGGGTGTGGAGACTTCAGTTGGGCTGCTGGGTTTGGATATTGGGAATAAAATTTCAAAGTAGTAATATTTGGGTAATATTGGGAATAAAATTGGAGACCTTGAAATTGCTGTCGTGTTCTCACCTGTCCAGTGGAGAATGTTTGTCATGGGGTGGGGTGTCAGTAAGCATCCCTATGTGGCTGCCCCATAAAGGCTCAGCCTCCAAGCAGCAAGAGTAACCTGCATTTCTTTTTTCTTTTTTTTTTTTTTTTTTGGTGAGGAAGATTAGCCCTGAGCTAACATCTGTTTCCAATCCTCCTCTTTTTGCTGAGGAAGATTGGCCCTGGGCTAACATCTGTGCCCATCTTCCTCTCTTTTTTATGTGGGACGCCTGCCCCAGCATGGCTCGATGAGCGGTGCGTAGGTCCACGCCCAGGATCCGAACCTGCGAACCCTGGGCCGCCAGAGCTGAGCAGAGGAACTTAACCGCTACACCACTGGGCTGGACCCAACCTGCGTTCTTAAAGAATTCTAGGGGAAGAAAGACTGAGAGAGCCACTGAAGTTCTGAACCCCTCAAGATGGAACTCATATAGCTTCCTGCAGTCATCTGCTGGTCAAAGCCTGCCCTCTAAGAGATATGGCAGCAGTCGAGTTTTAAGGCAGAATCAGTGAAAAGGTGATTACTGTTGCCTAGCTATTGCAGTGGTGAAAGTGGTGGCAGTACACAAGGGGATGGGTTACTGATGGTTCGGGGGCCACATTTTCTTGGATCATCAATAACATGAAGCCAGATACGTGCTTCAGAGGAGCAGACCACAGTCAGCGTCCTCCCAGCTTTCAGCTTGCCTTAACCCGTGCAGGTGGTGTCCGGGCCGGCAGGGCAGGGTATTAGACGGTGAAGTTTGGGAATGGGGTCAGTGAGGGAGCAGGCGTCAGGAAAAAGAAGCACCAGGCACCGTGGGGACAGTCCCTGCCCAGAGTAGGTATGGAATCAGTATGCATTTGTTGAAAGGTAAATGGGTGTATGCCGTGACAGTCCCCTCCCTGAGTGGGGAGGGGCAAAGTAACGCCACAGTCAGCTTTTTGTGAAAAAGGCCAGTGAGCAGATTGCTCGCAGTGCTGCTGCTTGGGAAGGAGTCGTGAGCTCACCAACCTCAGAAGGCTCTTTTGTCAGCGTGAACTATACCATCTGAGAGGCGTGCAAACATGCAGACTTTTCAGTGACAGTGTGTGAAGCGAGGCCCGTTACACAGCTACATCTACTAATATTTTTGGTATAAAGCAGTTGCTAAAATTAATTCTAGTCTGAAACTTGATGAATTCTCAGTCATGGAATTAACAGGTTTCAAATGAAAAAAATTAGCTCGATTAAAAATAAACGTTTCTGCTGGGAATTTTGGAGCCTGTCCCTAACACACTGAACACAAAGTTTTTCGTTTTAGAGGATTTGTTTGCCTTTGTATATATGGGGAAAGTACATATTCATATGCAGAAACATATAGACCATTAGCCGTTGCCCACCCCAACAGTCTCCTGTGAGCAGTCGGTATTGTCCTTTATGCACAAGGCTGGCAGTCGGTCCGTAGGAAGGATAAGATGCACACTGGCTCCGCGGGCCCTCAGCTAACTTAGGCAGGAAGTAAAGTCCCGCACGTGCCGCCACCTATGACGCTCTCGGTATCCGGGAGGGGCAGCCAGCATGCCCAGTTTGCCTCTAGTCTGATTAGGCCTTCCTCTGAATTTATATCAAGTGAACGATTTAGGACACCTGTGTGTGTTTCATTTTGTTTTCTATGATGTTTCAGACTACCTCTGCCCGTCTCTGTCCTCTCAGTGACAGCACAGAGTTTTCCATCATGTGCTGTTAGCTATGGTTTGACACCCTTGCAGGCTCGGCCATTCCTGGGTGTGTTGGGTTAACACAGCAAGAAAAGAACAGGGGCTCTTTGTTAGGAATTTGGAGATTCTGCACTTAGTTAATTGGAAATTTCTAACTGTGGAGAATGAGTTAGGCTTCCTTATTTTTGCTGGATTGAGGATTACACGTGGGTCATCGTAAACCGTTTACTCTTTTCATGCCCAGCTTCAGTGTTGACTAACACCTAGAATGTAGCATGACCAGCCCATTATCATCCCCAAATCTCCATTGGTTTAGCTATAGGAATCGAAAATTGAGTAACCAAATTTATTTCCAGTGTGTATGTATTTCAAGAGAAACCTGTGTTCCTGGATTCATTTAGGTAGCAACAGTAATGCAAAAAAGCTGGATTTTATCAATAGTTTTGTAAAAAAAAAAAAAAATCCTTACCCAGGTGCCACTGTAGTACCAGTTCTATGAAATAAGCCGTCCTCCACCATCACCTTTCTCTGAGACCCAGTCGCACACCCCAGTCTGCGCCGTCAGGCCTGTCTGGCAGCCAGCCGGCTGAGGGATCCAGCTGAGTGAGGTCACCCCGGGAAGGGCAGATGTACTGGGCGGGGGAAGCCCATTCCCCGGCTTTAAACCACAAATGTCTTTTGATAACTAGTAAAATTGGCAAGCAGAATGATTGAAAACATGTGAGAGGTAACTGGATCTAAGTTTCAAGTAGTACATATTTGAAAAGTTTTCCCCAATGTAAAAGTTACTCTTTAAGAGCCTTAAACTAATAAAAACAAGGAAATTCCATGTTACGGCTGCCACTCGGCCTTTCCATTTTTATTCCAGCAGTCAGATTTGACAGGTCCGGTGCTGATTGGCTCCGGGACCCCCTCGAGCATTTACAGCAGGGGGGGACACAAGCAGAAGCTGGCAACAGCTGGGATGGAGAAAGTCTCCGCCAGGCCTCCGTGCCAGGCTCCTAATTCCATTTTGGTGTATCCTATTTTCTCTTCTTGCGGCTGCTTCATGTATTTACTTTATTCACTGAAGCTGATTCAGGATTCTTTTAGAGACAATTCTTGTTTCTTTGCTTTCCTTTTTCTTGATCTCATTGCAGATTTTACTGGGTAGCTGCCTTCTCTACAGGCATTAGGCTGGACCTCTCCTGCCCTTGGTGAGCCTGTCGCTTGTCCCGTGGCTTCTTTGCTGAACGGCTGAGCGGCACAGCCTACCCTTAGCCTCTCCTCCTTCTAATCCAGAGTGATCTCTCCAAGTAACTTCAGTGATGGTCAATAGCCTGGAGAGTCAACTACACGTTGACTCAACACAGAGCCACGTGCACATTCAAGGCTCCGGTTAGGCACTCCGCACCCCCGTCTGTTCCATGCTCCACCTCCCGCCTGTCTCAGTGACCCAACAAATCATGGTGACTTTGGTGCTCGAGACCCTGCTGTCTTGCTTTTTTTCAAAGCAGACCTGGCACCAGCAATGAATGGTGGGGGGAGCAGGGGAGGGGACTACAGAAAAGGAAAGCTGGAGGGTATGCAGACCAGCTTCACTTGCCCCACAATGAAGACATAATCACAGGACTTTAGAGAGGGAGGAACCTAGAGTTCTGTGCCCCTTGTGCCCCTGGAGCCGTGTCCCCATGTCTGCTCCAAGCCTGCTGCACTTCTGAGAGCCTTCTGCTGGAGTGGAGGGAGCAGAGTTAGGTGCAGAAAGGATTGCCTCTAAAATCTCGCTCTACAGCCGTGTGATCTTGGTCGGGTCACCTTTACCTCTGAACCTCAGTGTCCTCGCTAAGTGGAGAGGTGTGAGTAATGCCTGCGTTGTGGGGTCTCGTGGGGATTAAAAATGACAAGGGTCAAGGAGTCAGTAAACTGTAGCTGCAGCCATTTTTATTACCTCTACCCATTCCAGGCCTTCTGGAATCCTCCATTTTCCCCCTTCCCCCCATGTGAAATCTCTCCTACCCTCTACCGCCATCTCTTGCTACCATCCCTGTGAAGTCTTCCCTGATCCTCCCAACAAAAGTCATGTCTCTTCCTCTCAACTCCTGGGCAGTCCGGGTACCTCTCCTATAACGTTCTGCCTCACAGCCATCCGGTTACCTTACTGAGTTGTAAGCTCTTTGAGCACCTTGGCCCGTTTATGCCCTGCCTCCCACAGCAAGCCCACGGGGAGCCGGGAATGCCTCTGGTGAGTGGATAGTAAGTTGACCAAGGGGCTGGTTGGGAGGGGGCAGTCTCCTAGAGCATTTGGGCTGTATAGCTGTCCCCCGGGAGTGAAGCCTTTGGTTTCCTTTGGCCCTCGTGTCACATAGGTGTGCCAACTTGATCCGACCGTCTCTGAAACCATCATATCCTTTCTCCTGAGAGACTTTGGGATGCAGGTGGATTCTTCATGATTCCAGTGGACCTTTCCAATTCAGGTGTTCCCACTGCAGCCACGCAGGCTGAGCCTTTGCTCTTAGTGATTATGTGCAGTTTCTTAAGTATAATACAGTTGTGTAGAAATCCAGTGACACTCATTAAGCTGACACTTAGGGATGGGGGGTATAGCTAGGAGTGAAGCAGGAAGTCCTCTTTTGTCTTAGCTGTTGTTGAAAATCTTGATTAAATAAATATATTGGTGTGCTTTCCAGAATTAGTAAGTATAGTATCCTGAACATAATTGATTGTTTTTGTTTTTGATGATTGAAGATCTTGACTATCGTTTTGGATCTATGGCAGTATTTCCTTTATGTTTACGTTAGCTTGGTGGAATCCAGTACTCGCTGGCGTCGCAGACGATGGCTGCTGCTCGAGCATCACGCCTGTGGCTTCCTGCCTGTGATGGAATGACGTGGGCAGAGAAATAGCCGCGAGTGTAGTGGAGGCTGCTTGGCAGCGTTGCTTCCTGATGCTCATGGGCAGTGTCCTGGCGTCCGGGCCTCTGGCCGGTATTGCCGAGAGGGCGATGGGGTGGGGCGGTGTCCTTCTGTAGATCACACTCCACTGGGAGCTGCCTTTGCCCCCAAACCAGCTCAGAACCGTCTCCTCCCGCTTGCCCCTCAGGAAGTCACAAGAGGCGCAACACACAGAGCCGAGAACATAGGGTGTAGAGAAATGTCATTCCCAGGCCAAATGAAAACAGCATCGTTTCACCGAGTTTGATGGAGAAAAATCTCCTTGATGTCTGTGTACTTAAGAAATGACATCCAGAGTTAGAGGAAAACAGGTGATGAGAACCTGAACTTGGAGCTGTCACGGTGAGATTGGGAACGCTTTGTAATTGGCATTAATTTCCTGCCTCAAGAACATGCCCCCTTGTCCCCCGCCCCCACCCCGCCCCTGTGGGGTCCCGAGGAGACCAGGAAGTAGAGACCCAGGGTGAAGAAGGGACCGTCCGTGCCAGGTTAGAGCTTGGAGGGTGTGGGGAGCTGTGCTGGCTGAGGGCGCTGGCTGTGGCTTAATCTCAGAGCCCCATTATATCGTTAGTGGCAGTTTGTTGTAACTGTGCTTGTCAACTGTGTGTCGCCATCCTTTCGTGTGAGTTTAGATACTTGGCAATAGCTCTTTAGCTAGCTTTATAAAGTCTGTGTTAAAGAGCCCCTCTCACTGTTTTTTAGAAAGCTCCCTGGACAGGATGGTGTGCAGCTGACAACTGGAGTTGTCATTCTGGTGTCCAGAGTGGGCAGACTGGCAGCAGCACTGCCCGGGCAGCTCATGAATGGTCCTTTGCCTCCCTGGGTGTCCCTCACTTCTAGCATAGCTAGAGGTGATGCTCTTTAAGGATATAAATGGCCCCTTTAAAATCACATTTCTGCTCTTGGCACCGGGAGCCCTCGTGTCGTGTCACCTGTTGGTGCCCAGCACCCAGGTTTCCTGATGGCAGCCAGCAACGCTGGTGCCAGGAGAGAGTGAAGGAATCACATGCAACATTCACATTCTCTGCCATATGAGTGTCATTCTGCTGGGCCATCTGGCTGGCAGCAGCTCTCAGCCAATGGCAGGATGTTGTAAACCTTGCTCGCTGAACACAGCACCGAAAATCTGGAAAATCAACTGCAAAAATCAAATCAAAGCTGGCTTGGAGGTGGCATCTCTTGGCCTGACATCAGCTGTTCGGATGAACCTGCTCTGTGTTGTTGATCGATGTCTGTACTGGTGTGGATTTCCCAGGAGCCACTTGGCATCTTACAACTTTTACTTATAAATTCCAGGCAAAACATTTTGAGAGCTTTTTGGAGTTTTTATTTGCTAATTAAAATGTGAGAAGGGAGTGCAGCTACAGGTAGGGTTCTAGTGCAAGCCACAGCTGTGATTTTAAAAAAACCAAACCTGACGGTTTCAAAATGAAGTTATTAACACCTCACCTGTAACTGTGATAGCTTTTAACTTTCATGATCTGGCTCTCACCCCACCCCCAGAGCAGACAAGATGGGAGCCAAGTGTGGAAGGTGGAGGATACTTCATCCTTGCAGAATAAGAACTGCCATTTCTGTGGAACGTTTTTAACTTACAAGAGTTTTTCTTATTCTTTACGTCATGCAGTTTTCCAACAACCCTGTGAGCCAGAGTGGGTGTATATTTTACAGATGAGAACACCAAGGCTCAGGGTGTCTTGGTGACTTGTTCAAATTCCTGGAGCCAGGATGGAGCCGGGTCTTCCCGAAAGTCTCCTGCTTGTTGCTCCCTGGACTTCATTGGTGCCGTAGAGACAGCGCTGTGCGAAAATCACCTAACGTTGGGTCACAAGTCTTCTACCACTTGCAAAATAATTAAATAAAATCTACTCTGATTCTGAAAAGTGCATTCAGCCGATTGCCCACCAAGCCCAGTTACGTATTCCTAGTAATCCCCCAAGCCTATCTATCCCAGCACACGCACTGGGCGGTTGGGTTTCTTCACAGCCGGTGTCTGTGCCAGCAGATGTTTGTGGCTGGGATAGCCCAGAGAGAGAGAGAGTGCTGCAGGGCGGTGCATGGTTTTGCCGCCAAGCTTTTTCCCAGAGAAGTGGAAGGGAACCTTTGCCAGAGTGACTGGTGCCCTAACAAATTGATTCCTGCCAAACAATAGAAATAAGTATTTTCAACAGACAGAAATTTTGGCTCCTCGAGTATTCAAATTTTAAAGGCTTATTTCTGAAACAAATAGTTTAGGAGGAAAACATTTACCAGTATAGATGAGATCAGAGTTATTCTTTTCGGCAGTGGCATAATTATTTTTGAGATTAAAACACATTTTTTCCTGCCCCTGGCCTCATTTTTAGCCCACAGCCTTGCCTCCTGTTTCCTGGAGGAAGTCGAGTGCATTAAGCGGGGGCACGGGAAAGAGGTGTCGCCATGCTTTCCTGCAAGGAGCCTCAGTGTCCCTGGAGCTAGTTACCAGATCTGGATTCGAATCTCGGCTCCAGCCCTTTGTGGCGCAGTTTGGGCAGAGCCCGCCATGTAATCATCAGTTTCCTCAGTCTGTGAAATGGGCAGCAGTGTCTGCCTTGTAGCAGTTGATAACGTCACCCCCAGAACCTGAAGAGTCATTCTAGACCAGCACTGTCTGATAGAACTTCCTGCGTCAATGGAATGGTCTTTATCTGCGCCATCAGATATAGTTGCCACTGGCCCTTGAAATGTGGCTACTGTAATGGAGGAACTGAATTTTCTATTTACGTAGCCACGTGTGGCTAATGGCTACTGTTCTGGATAGCGTAGTTCTTGTTCATCCCCCTCGTTCAATTAACTGGTCTGTGGGTCCATTTAATTGGTTGACAGGCCAGCCCACTAAAGATCTCTTGAGTCTTGCTCTTTCTCCATTCCTCTTGTAGGGGTTTAGGCATGTCTGTTCTCTCTGACGCCCATTTTCTGTCCTGCTGCCAGAGCATTGGGGCAGTTCCATCGAGCTAGGCAGGGGAATGAATGTTTTAGCCACAACCCCCCCAGAGCAACCTTCATGGACATTTTAAAATTGTAACATGGGGGCTGGCCCGGTGGCGTAGCGGTTAAGTTCACGTGTTCTGCTTTGGCCACCCGGGGTTCGCAGGTTCGGATCCCGGGCACGGACCTACGCACTGCCTATCAAGCCATGCTGTGGCGGTGTCCCATATAGAGGAAGATGGGCACGGATGTTAGCCCAGAGCCAGTCTTCCTCAGCAAAAAGAGGAGGGTTGGCAACGGATGTTAGCTCAGGGCTAGTCTTCCTCACACACACACAAAAAATTATAAAAAAAAAAAAATTTTAAATTGTAACATGTTCCTATTTGGTTTTAAAATTCGCCTCATAATGCATATATACTAGGTATAAAAAGAGTAAAATCCATAGAGTCGAGGGGCCTCTTCCCTGGGCATTTGTTAGGAAGGGCAAGTCACATACGTGCCCAGCCTTGGTCTCCTCGTCTGTGACATGGGATTAGCAAAGCTCCTGTGGCCACTTCTCTCCTGAGGCTCAGGGGATGGGGAGTGCCAGCATGTCAGACCTCAGCAGCCCCTCCCTGGTCCCCAGAGTGGGTCCTGCAGGGGAAGATGGAGGCTGCGGCCTGGGGGGAACACAGTGGAAGCAGAAGACAAGGATCCCATGCAGGGGGCCCCTACTTCAACCCAGGAACAAGAAGGGGAGAAAGCAATAGAGTTCAGGTGAATGAGATACCAGACAGCAGGGACCAACCCCGATGGCTTGGTGGGGGTGCTCGTGAGAGGAGGGGGAAGGTCCTTTGGGCTCCTTGGAGAAGTCCAAGGAGGGGCGAAGCGCTCCTGCCGTTTGGATCCGTGTGTCTGAAAGGCTGAGGCTGGCAGGCAGAATTTAGTTTTGTTTGCCATGTAGCCAAAGAGAGCAGTCAAGAATGCTACTTGTGAAACATTTTTGTAGCTCAAAACTGGTCAGTTATCAGCAATTTCATATGGTTCGATTCTTATGTAAAGCAGAATGCTTTTTTTGTTAGGGTTAAAAGACATTTTCCTCTCCCTGCAGCAGCCCTGGGCGCCTGTGCCTCCTGTCAGCGGCACCAGTCCTCTGACGCGCCTGTATTCCATTATGCATCCCCGAGACGCTGTCTCTCACGTCCCGCTGTTTAAATGAGAGTCTGGCAAGTATTCTGTGTGGTGCGGTGCTTGTTGGATACATCTGGCATTTTTGTCTTCGCATAGTGGGTTTTCGACGGGGTGCAAAACAACGAAAAACAAAATCTTGGTTCTTTATTGAAATTTCTCAATCCCGAGGAATTCACAAAAAGGTTTGTATGAAAACTTTGTATTCATAGCTTTTGTTTGGCCAATTTATTTATTTTTATTCAATTTTATTTTCTGAATAGGTAACATAGTTACTTCATCCAAAATCAAAATTATATTAAAAAATATACCCTGAGAAGCCTGCCCCCACCTCTGTCCCCTCCCTCCTGCACCATCCACAGTGGGGTAGCCTTTAGACAGAAAGGCCACAGGTAGTAAGTGCGTTGTTGAGTAAATTGTTTACTTGACTTTCCTAGTTTGGGAATTCATATCAAGTCATCTTCCCGAATCAAGAAATAAGGAGTACATAACTAGATGTCTAACACCGTTTTAAGAGTTAAAGGAGCATAACAAAATAATCTTTATCAGAGGTGGGGTCAAGTTGAATATCGAGCCGAAGAGAGAAGCTAACGTGATCAGTCATTGTACTGGGCATTTTATCTCATTTAACCCTCAGGGCAGCTCTGCGGGGTATGTGTCCGTGTTCCCACTTTAGCGTAGAGAGCCGTCCGGTCACAGAGCTGACAGGTGGGAGTCCATGTGCAAACGCGTCTCCCTGGACGCTGCCCTGCAGACCCCGCTGCCGATTCCTGGTCCTAGCCTCACGCTCTCCCTTCTCTGGGGTCCTGGGGAACAAGACCCCCTTAAGGGAACCCGCACTGTCAGTGCAGCCACTGTGCTCTCGGTGATCGGGCCTGAGGTCGCCTGCTGTTATTTCGACTCTGATCTCTGAGATGGGAGACGATGGCTAACTGTGCGGTACAGATTTCGGCGAGGATTGAGACATGCAGCGTTTCTGATCAAGCCCCCAGCTCACTAGAGACGGGAACTCTAGGCAGCCCCTTGCTTGTCCACATGCTGACTTTGTTGTTCACTGAGTCAAAGAACCACAGGATCTGCTTAACGCACACAGCTCACTTCCGGTCTTGGCAGTTCAGCCAGCGTTTACTGGGCACCTGCTGCGTGCCGGGCTCTGCTGGGCCCCCAGGAATGCACCTTCCCTGCCCTGGGGAGCACTCCCTTCCCAAGACCCCCTCCTGGGACCTCGCTGGGGGGCAGCCACGGGTATGCGGAGATGAAGCAGACTTGGCCCTTCTAACAGGCAGGGAAGAACCTCAGCAGTGAACCCCACATCTGCTTTGCTGCTCCCTGTTTTCCCAAAGCATGGTTGGAACGGACTCTTCCCACCCGTTTTCCTGGTCCCCGTTCTGACAGTGGAACTGTGATGGAGGTTACTTCCTAGGCTGCTAGGAGGGCTTGCCCTGGTGGCTTCAGCAGGAAGGAGCCCCCTTAGCCATATGATCCTAATTCTTATAAAAATGGTGCCCTTCTAGGGCTTGACCCAGGATCCTGTGAGGCTGAGCGAGAGGAGGGTGTGAGTCTCCTCCAGGTGCCCTTGGCCTCCCTCCCTGCTCATCCATTCTTGCCTTCAAGAAGCTGATTCTGTCAGCCTGTCCCCTTCCTCCTCCTCAGCCCTCACAGCCTCCTGAACTGTTCCAGACTGTTCTCTGCCATTCACGGCTTCAGCGCTTGGGCCAGCCTTTTTCTTTTAGCCATCTGTCTTTCCCACTAGAAGCGTTGCCATCTGCAGAGTTCTTAAATCCACCCCTCTCTCCGACATCGGCTCCTCTGTCCTGAGTGCGCCCTGCTGCCCCAGGCCCTTCTTCAAGGTGCTGTTATTTCATGGAGCTGTTTCTGATTTTCTCCCAAGCAGAAGTCGTCTCTCCTCTTTGGAACCCTTTTGCACTTTTTTCTGGACTCTTGTTATAGCATTTAATTTATTTTGCCTTTTTTTTAATCTTAGTCTTTCATTTAGCAAATTCTGACCACCTGCCTGTGATGTGCCCCAGCATGGCATGTGTTGCTGGGAATCCCATAGGGAGTAAAAGGCAGGCCCTGCTGGAGCTTACAGCCTACAGGGAGACGGGTGTCAGTGCACACAGACGCATGCACACGTGCATGCAGTGTGGGATTGCAAACTCGCTTTGCACCGTGAGGCACACAGTTCAGGGAGTTGAACACATACCTTATCGCCTCTTCCGGGGTGGGATGGAGGGGACGTGGGGGGTCGGGGAAGTGGTATTTGACTGGAGATACAACAGTTTCGTGGAACAGAGAAAGGAAAGGCTTCCAAGCAGAGGGAACAGCCTGTGCTGAGGGTCCGAGGGAAAGGAGGGGACCCAGCCCTCTGGGGACACTAGGGGAAGGCCAGAGTGCCAGTGTGAGGGTCTGGTGGGCCCTTTGTGGTCTTATCCCAGGCCTCCTGGAAGCCACTGAAGGCTTTTGAGCAGGGAATGAGAAGCTCAGATTCAGGCTGTGTCACGGCATGTCCCCTTTCCTGCAGGGTGTGTGTCTTGGTCATCTTTACAGCCGTACAGTGATTGATGCCCGTGAGGGAAGGAAGGGCACCTTAACCTCACACCAGACTGAACTCCTGCGGCCCCCTGTACACTCCAGCTTCTCCTCCATTCTTGTCTTCGTCAGGCTCTTCTCCATTCAGTTCGCGTTTCCCTCGTTGCCTTCGGTTGAGATTCTCCGGGCTGCGGGCCGGGTGGGCGGGAGCTCGGGGTGTGGGGTGGGGCCGGTCTGCCTCCCACTGTCCCATCTTTGCCATTCATCTGCTGCCCCTGAGGGTCCCTGTCGGACGTCTGTCTAATTCTGTGGAAACCACAGCTTCTTGGGTGGGAATGCCCGATGCCGGCGCACGTGGCTGACATCACGTGACAGAATAGTGTAGCTGTAATTCAGATTTTTGTGTTTTATGAGTGGGAAAGTGATGGGTAAGGATTAAGTGTCTGAAAGAAACCCTTGGGAAATCTGGGTCAGACGTGGGTCTCTGGTTAAGCTTATAAAGTGAGTGACAGCATTAATATTGACTGTGGGAATTCTACAGGGTCCTCTTTAAATGGAGACTGTCGTCAGTCCACACCGGGAGCGGGACAGAAGGCGCTTCCTCCTGTGCCACGCAGGGTACCTTCCTGGGAATGGAACGTCATAGGTCCTTCAAAGCCTATGTCTCGTTGCAGGGAGAAATGAGATTTTAGAAGATAAATGTCTACTTTTTAGGAATAGTCATTACACTTATGTGCTCAAAATTCAGAAGCTATAAAGGGTAGAAAGGGCAAGGACCTCCCCCTGCCTAGAGCCCCGACAGTTCGCTGTCCTCTCCGGGGTCAGGAGGGGCACCAGAGTCTTGATGCTGTGGACGTATGAGCACATTATACCCATGCACCTGTGTCTGTGCCCTTACAGCGCATCTTGGTCACTGTTTGGGGACATGGTTTTTACATTTCTAATTGAACACAGTTATTTCTGCGTTGGCCCTAGCCTACCTCCCGGAGGCCCCGTTCACCACTTCATCCCAAGCCAGGCTGGCCTATGCTCACTGGTGGCCCTTTCCTGTCATGCCCCCACCACCCCCACCCCCACCCCAGGGGAACCTCACCAGGCTCCTAGTTCCTCTGAGCCCCGTTCTTGGTCTCTGACAGCAGCTACCCCATGGGCTGTGCCGGGTACCAGTGAGCCCGGATGAGGAGGATGAGGAGGAGGGTGATGGGGACTGAGCCCGTCCTGCCCACAGGCCCCAGCCAAGATGGGTGTCCTTCACAAGAACGTGGAGACCTTTCTTGCGGGCAGTATTTCTCCCTTTTCGAACGTCAGCCTGTTTTCATTCCACCAGCCCAGTCCCTTCTGTCTTGTCGCTTTTCCATGCCTGCCTAGCTTCCTCGGCTGCATTGAAAGCTGGAGGTCAGGGTCAGCTTCCAATTCATCTGTGCATCCCTGGAGCCCCTGACCTAGTTGGGGGTACTGGTGACAGGATGAATTCAGGCCTGAGGTCAAGTGCATGGCTCTGATAGTATAGAAAAATTCACTTTGATGGAGCATTTACCATGCCACGCACTTGATGTGCATTATCTTAATTATCTCCAAGGAGGGGACGTCATTTGACCAAAACCACACAGGTTACAGCAGAGATGGAGCCTGGATTCCAAGCCAGGGTTCTCTGAGGCCACTGTCTGCAGGGCCTTCAGATGTTCTGTGTGGGGGGTTGTGGGGGGGCGGGGTGATGGAAGGAAGCTGGTAAGTGGGCTTGGGCCCTTCACCCCTCTCTAGCCAGCGCAGCTTCCATTTGTCCAAATGATTCTGTTGCTGGAAGCGAAACAGAAAATGCCCCGAGGACTTCCCCCGTGCAGAGACCACGGCTGGCCTTTCGCTTTTTGCACAATAGTTCTTTGATGTCACTGATAAAGCTATTTTAAATTCTTATATGGGATCTGCTGTTCGATGGGTTTAACAGATTAGCTCCCAAGAAACATCAGATGAACACTCTTTGGAGTCAAGTTAGCAACAATAAAAAGACATTCCTTTACTTGCCTTTGGCCTGGGTGCGTTTTCTCTGCTGGCCCAGGGGTGCTGGGGAAGAGGGGCCCCACCCATCTGCTAGAGCACCCGCAGGCCTGGCCTGGGGCTGAAGGAGAGAGAGTCTCACAGAAGGGGTGGTGGCACTGCAGGTGCCCCCCAGTGTAAAACAAACACTGACACACACACTTGAAAGGGGAGCAGTTCCAAACTGATCCCTGACATCATTAAAAGACTTGTTTTATTTGGGAAGATTTTTTTCCCCACTGTTTCTTTTAAATAGGCAGTCGTGTGGTCACTTTTTATTTTTTGTGTTTAATAAATCTTTAACACTTGGCTGAGAGGCTGGAGTTCAGGCAGAAAGTAACTTAAAATGTTAGGAGCTTTGCCTTCCGAGGCTCCGTCAGGAATGGAGAAAAAGCATCCCGGGCGTTATCTCTGTGAGGAGCACAGGAGTGCAGCCAGCCACGGCTCCTCCACAGGACGCCAGCTTCGTAGAAAGAGGTATGGCTGGTCCTCGGAGGCGGTGGTTCCAAAGCCAGAGGTTTTCCCTGCACCTCTCGCCTCCTGACATCGTTCATCCCATGATCGCTTTGAAAGAAAGCCCCACAGTTTCTGCATCTCAGGTGCCTATCCTGGCAAGACCCTTTCTCAGTACGGTCTCCAGCTCTCTCGGTCTGGTGGGAAGTGCCTATGTGTTCAGAGCCTATGGATTTGCTGCCAGCCCGCCAGTTTCCCATCCCTTCCGATCTGGGGCTGTTGGGTGTTTCCAGTGGGGGAACAGTTCTAAATAGTTCTGAGAGGATGCTCTCCTCTACCCTTGCCCGAGAAAGTTCTGGCCTGGCCGAGTGGTGTTCTCTGTGACCGGCCACCTCCTCCTCGTTCATAAGCCCTGAGACTGGCCAGTGTGCAGTGCGTTGTGCAAGAACCAGCTGTTGTTTTGACAAAGGACGCGCTTGCCTCACTTTTTGAATCACCAGAGTGAGTCAAGAGGTCATCCATCTCTTCCAGGCCTCTGCCCCTGGGCAGGTGGACATGCAGACCATGATCACTCATATATGGGATACATTTGGAAAATATATTTCTATAACTATATGTGTATTTTTTCACATTAGCAGGATTTTTTAAATTAAGGTGTGTATTGCAGTGTTGCAGTTAATGATCCATGCGCGTGGCAAAGTTGTCAACAGACGTATACTGAAGAGCAGGTCCTCTCCTCCCTGGTGTCTCCTCAGGGCCACGCAGTTACGAGTGTCTTCTGTATCTTTCTAGAGACAATCAAAGCTTATGCAAGCATATGTATAGATCCTCTTTTAACCACTACTAACAGTGTTTTGCACTTGGCGTTTTTTGCTTAAATATAGCTTGAAAATTATTCCATCTCATATAGTGCATATGGGACTGTATGTATTTTTTCTTAACCATTGCAGAATAATCCTTGAGTGGGTATGCCGGTATGCTATTGCTGGACATTTAGGTTGAGTCCCGTATTTTTTTTTTTTTTTCTCTTTGCGAGTTTTTAATGTCTTTCAGATGTGGGGACTCTCCATGCTCCTTTTTACATGTGACCAGTGACTCGGGCTGAGGGTTCTGTATTTTAGCGCCCCCCTCCCCCCTCTAAACACATTAAATTCCCTTGTTAATGTGTCATTGTATTTTGACACTTGGAGGAAAGGCAGGCTGGGTAGATAATAAAACAGTATTTGGCTTATGTTTAATAGCGTCTCCTCCCTTTGCATTGTCCCCACAGTCTCAGAAAGCCTTGGTGTCCTTCAAAGGGATTTGGTGGTGTCTTTTTTTAAGGGACTCCGTCAAAGTTTGCAAGCCTTCAGTGTGACCAACCAAATCCGGGGCAGGGGGAGCTCAGTCTCTCCTCCTGGCTGTGCCAGTCTGGCTCCATGGTGGCGGGTGGCAGCACGGTATTAAATTTGGAGATCCCCCTTGGTTTCTCACGTGGACCTACATATGACTGCACGCATGGGGACGGGAGCACGGCGGGCCCCTGGAGGGTCCCCGACTGCCAGCAGCAAGTTGCCTCAGGCGCGCTGGCCCTACAGCCCTGTGATAAAGGTGGGTTTGCTGCTTTCCATCAAGTGACCTGTTCCAGGCTTGGCCCTCCCCAGTTGGGATCCTCAGAGCCAGGCTTGGGGGGGGGCCTTCAAGTGAGAGGGACATGTGGGGAGCCAAGGGCAACAGGGGCTCCCACAGACCATGTGCTCTTCACTGTCTCCCTCAGTGTCCCCCCCACTGTCCCTGAGCTCTTTCCCTTAGATGGGAAGGCAGGGGCGGGGACCTCACAATGACCTTTGTGCCCTCAGTATCCAGCACCTGGTGACAGAAGTCACCTGATGCCACTCATTAGGTGACATCCCCCCTCCTGGAAAGTAGGGTCCTCGTCAAAAGCAGTCAGTGTTCTTTGTTTTTCTTGAAGTTTTCTGCATCTGTGTGTGATTGGAACGAAACATCAACTTTACTTTTTTTGTCATATTTCAATATTGGCTTTTCTTCCCCATCTTGAAGTCTCCGTTTATAGCTTCTGCTGCTGCTGCTTAAATATAGATGTCTAAGTCCTCCTTCTTACCAGATTGTTTATATTTTTGAGAAGCCTTCTGCTTATCTGCGATTGCTCTCTCTTCTCTCCCTCTCCCCACGTCGCCACATTGGTGAGGTTGCTCTTTTTTCCTCCTTCACTTGCCTGGGATGTGTTTCAAATGTGGTCTATCAAAATGTGCAGTGTTTCCCTCTTCCGTGCAGTAGCTTTGACATCTGTTCTTGAATGCTAGCCCACGGTATTCTTTTGGGCTTGTTTGCCCAAGATTTGCTGTCATGCCAGAAACACTGAAGGCGAGAGTGTGGTGTGGTGGTATCTCCCTCCATCCCCAGTTTTTCTCTCCCTTTCCCCTTTTAAAACTCTCTGTGCTTTCCAAGTTGACAGCACACTGGATGTTTGTTCCGGCACTGTCGTCTTGTCTGGCGGTGGCCCACCCCGGAGTGGCACAAATGAAGTGTTCACCAGGAGGGCTTCCAGACTGCTTCGGTTGTTTCTGCCAAAGAGGAGAGCGGGTGGAACTTCAGGAGGGTGTAGGGTGGGCGGAGAAAGACTCACGTGCTTCCTGGATGTCCGTGGCTGGACCTTCATCTTTGATTTTCCTCGCTGTTCAGCCTTCGACGGGGTCCTTGCTGTGCTGGGCCTCGGGGGATGGTCCATACCTTTGAGAAGCCACCTTTACCCCTGAGCAGAATGTGCCAGTGTGTGTCTTCAGTGACTGAAGCCACACAGCAAGAAAACAGGCCTTTCCGTGGCTGCAGGAACGTGTCCTGTGCTCCTGCTGTCAGCCTGGGGCACCACTCTGGGCCCATCTGCTGCAGGCTTGTTTGAAACACATCGTCTTGGCAGCTCCTCGTAGAATTTCTGAGGCCAGCGCACAGGTTCTCTGATGCTTTGAGTGTCATTTTGTCGTGTGCTGCAGAGGTGCTCTTATAGGGGACCCACACCCCTGGTGGTTCTCAGAGTTTTAGTGCCAGTACAATAGTTTGAGGAGAACGGCTGTTTCCAGGGGCCCCGGTTCCCAAGTTTACAAGATACTGGAAGTCATTCTTCTTGGAGTTTGCCTTTTAAAGGTCCCTCTTGAAAACAAGTAAAGGTTAATTTTAATGGTCCTGGACATGATGTCTGGCCTATAGTAAACCCACAATAAGTATCTGTTGCATGAAAGCAAGGGAAGTATCACTACAGAAGATTCCAGGCCCCCACTGTTGAAGGACAGACAAACAGAATGAGCCATTGAGAGGCCCAGAGTAAAGCAGAAAGACTGGAACACAGAGACGTGGCAAGAAGAGACACTTGTTAAGGACAGAAACGAGCGACTCCAGGGAGGGATGGCGTTTGGGCACTGGCCTGACTCTGGTTTAGCAAAGAAAAGTGGGTCTGCGTGTTCTGTTGTAGAAACAGTCAGTTGTGAGGTGCGTGTCAATACACGCCACTTCAAGCCGAGCAAGTTTTCTCTAACCAGCGTAGGGTCTGGACGGGAACCCGTGAGTGCCGCCAGCCCCTCCTCTGCCTACGAGTTGACAATCCTGGAGCCATGGGGGCTCTCTCCAGTGTTCTGGTCAGGTGCAAATATGGTCTCCCCTGCTACCAAGTGCAATTACAATCTTGTCTTTCCTTTTTGTTTCTCTCGACAGAGGGAACTCGATGCCACCGCAACAGTATTGGCGAACCGGCAAGATGAAAGTGAGCAGTCTAGAAAGCGGCTCATCGAGCAGAGCCGAGAGTTCAAGAAGAACACTCCAGAGGTGAGGCTGTGTGACCATCAAGATCTTTTTGAAGGGGTCTTCCTATTCTATTATATTCAGAAGACATGTTGTAAGCATTTCATGTCTATTAGACAGTCTGCTGCCTTCTTTAGATTGTCCTCAGCCCCGTCCCAGCAGATGCGGGGCCTTTACGCGGGCTGGGGAGTGCGGGCCTTGGTAGGTTGTCTGAACACATTCAAGCAGGAGCTGACATCCACACGCAAGTACCGAACAAGCTGGGTATGTGAGAGCATGCGGCCGGGTGTGGGGCCAGCTCATACCTTCAAGCTCACTCCTCCTCTGGCCCCTGCGCTCCATGCCACATCTGTTAGCATGCCACCTCAAGTCCTTAAAGGACATAGCGGAGTGGAGGGGCCTCAGAGGGCCCCCCTCCCTGGTGCTGGGGCAGGCGGGGTGTCTGAGAGCTGCGCAAATCTGTGGATGCAATATGTCAATACTTCTTGCAGAACAGACATTTGGTCTAGTAGGGCCATTTAAATGCCTCTGTGTTTCCTAAAATATGCTTTAAAGGGCACTGGAAAGGTGCTCTTCGTGTGCTCCTATTTTTTTTCTTGTAAGTACATGTTCGGAGGACAGTGTTTAGAGTGGCTCAGGCAACATTTTCCTGGTCTGTTTTCTAGGTCCCTTGTTCCCTCAGTCCCTAGCAAAGGCTTCGTAAGAAATAAAAAGAAAGGAGAGTTTTACAGATGGTTGAGCAGATGTGGGAATTGCTTTGCGGGGGAGCTTCTGCCAGGTTGGCCCATGATGGTTCTCCTGCCTCAGCCTCCTGCATCCCCTACTCAGGTGTCAGTGGATTACAGCTGCCCGCAGCTTTGGCCCCGGCCCCCAGGCCTCCAGATTCTTCCACGAAGGACAAAGGAGCAGGCCTGGAAGAAAAGCTGCTTCCTGGGAGGGATGTGTCTAACTTTTAAAATCATCCTGAAAAGTGATGTGTGAATTGAATTTTTGAAAGTGGACTCATTTTAAGTTCCAGAGGAGCTTGCTGTTTAAGGGAGTCCTATCACGAATCATTGTGGAAAACAAATAATTAACCCTCTATATATTCAGAATAAGTATTTGGGGAGAAAACATGATAGCCCAATGGAAGGAAGGAGGGCTCTGGGGGCAGACCCACCCAAGAGTTTTAAATTTTAGACCCACTACTTCTCTCTCCAGCCCAGCCTGCATGTTCTGTCAGACCAGAGATGCAGATGAGGGTCATTCATGCCCGGGGGGCGCCGGCCTCCTGTCGCTGTGGAGGGAACTGCTGTTCTCCATGCTCTGTCTTGTTCTGAAAAGAAAGCAGCCCAGCGACAGGGCTTCCTCCCTCTGCTTGCTTTCCTCCTCCAGGCTGCTTCGGAGCAGACCTTCCTGGAGGGTCTCGCTGTGGGTTTCCCGAGCTCTCGTCCTTGACTCCGTTTCCCCAGGCTGACCCCGTCATGTCTGCCTCTGTTCACTCTCAGCACTGTTCCAGGAACTAGCTGTCATCCGCCATCCTCTGTTCTTCCTGCTCTCCTCTTGGTGACCGTATGTCCAAGGGTGTCCATAGAAAATCTGAAAAAGAAGGGCAGGGTCGTCCTTCTGAGGCAACAGACAGCAAATAAGTAAATATAACCTGCCGTACAGTAAGTGCAGTGAAGAGGACGAAGCAGAGACCTGGATTCCTGCATGTTCCTTTGGAGTCCCAGACTCCTGCCAGCTGCTAAAGGCTGGTGCCAACTGAGGAGGGGCGTGTTCCCCTCCAGCCACCCTGGGTCCAGCTCCTGGTTAATAAATGTTGAATGGACTGAACTGGGCCCAGTTCCATGGACATCTAAACAGGCCTCATTCTGCAGGAACTGGGGACCAGCTCACACGGCTTGTGTTGAATCCCATGCCAGTTACTTGAAGAAACCCAGCTTTAAACTTTGCATTTTATCTCCTAATCCCAATAAATGGAAGAGACTTGGGGAGGAAGCAGCCTGGTTGGTAAATGCCATTTGGGGCATTTCTTTTCAGGGCACAGTTTTAGACATTGTCTTCCATGTAGAAGGGGACCCAGAACCTCACCTGGAAGGGAGGGGAGGTTGCCGTCCTGCTTGTCCCTGGCCTCTGCCTGCCAGTTGAGGCTGGAGCCTCACCCTTCTTCCAGTGCAGCGGGGAGAATCTTGCTGCGGCACGAACCTCCAGGAAGTGTGGAAGGGTGGAGCTGCTTGCAGGCTTCTGTCCCTGCTCCTCCCCTTGCGTTTCCCTGTTGCAGGTCCATCCTTGAAATCTGTGTGGGGTCCCTATGGGAACTCCGAGGCAAGACCTGGTAGAGAAGACAGATCACTTACTCTGCCAACCAGAATCTTCTGTAAATTTTGAAGCCACTTAAGGCCAAAGTGGAGGTGGGGGCAGGTAGCTGCAGCTGAGGTCCTCTGGGGGACACGGAGTGGGGGGTATGTGGGGGAGTTCTTTGTGGCACATGTTGGGGGCTCTGGCTTGGGATCCAGAGGGGATATCGGATCGTCGCTTTGTTTGGGGTTTCAGTCCAGGGGAACCCGATATCTCTCCAACATCAGTTGCTTCTGACTGTACTGCTGGACAGATTATTAAACAGCCAAGGACAGATCAGCACTTACTGTGGAGGGAACACTTCTAAAAATTGGATGTGTGAAAATGAAGATTGCTGAGAGCTTTGTTCTCAGGAATAGAAAAAATTTGTCTTGGTGGTGGAAAAGGCATCTTCCTCATGTGGACACAGACCAGGATCCTCGCACCTCACAGGATCAGCTGAGTGAAGACCAGGCCCTCCTTCCAGGGCGGCCAGCGAGGCAGAGCCAGGGCCGGTGGTGGTCTTGTTGGTGTCGCACCAAGTGCGTTGATTCCTGGTGGAAACACTGAAGTCCCTGTTTGTTCTGGGAAAGTAGATAATGTCCTCCCAGTGTCTGTGGAACGTCTGGGAAGTCTAGTGTGCAGGATTAGGCACCAGGGAGAAGTCGGAGGTAGGTAAGGTTGTCCCGACAGGGAGTTTGTATTTTCCTGGACGGCCCTGCCCAAGGGCAACTGGAAAAGCTCAAGTCCGGGGGGACAGGTGGGCTCTGACGAGAGGCCTCTGGGAAGGCCAGTGCAGGGTGCTGGTGGCCGGCCTGGCTCCGACGGGCGGGTCGTTCACACAGGACAAGCCATGGAGCACGGGGAGGTGGGCTCCAGGGTGGGCAGAGCCTTTGATTCTTTAGAATGAATTTTTTTTAAGTTTCGGTTTTATGTCATTAGATTAATACATTTGTAGTCAGTTGATATGATTGGTTATGTCTTTTTCACTCAAAAATTGTAGTTAGTTTGAAGGAGATTGCAGTTACTCCACAAATAAAGTTTTATGCTTTGCTTTGATTCAAAAAGAGTCCCTTGCGAAGAAAACCAGTTTTTAATTTTAATTTTGTAACTAAACATCTGTTACCTATTGAATTAATAATCGATAGTTGAACAGCAAAGACTGTGGGGTAATTCTAGGTTCTGTCACTTTCCATGTGTGTTGCCTCAGGTGACTTACTGGCTGGTGTCACCGGTCAAATCACTTAACCTCCTAAAGTCTCAGTTTTGTCACCTGTAAAAAGTGTAATGACAGGGCCCAGCTCACAGGATTGCTGTGCTCGCGCGCGCTTGCACGCGCGCGCGCGTGTGTGTGTGTGTAGGGCTCCACACAAGCCTGGTCCCTAGAGTTCAGTGCACGTTTGTTGCTGGGGTGTGTGTGTGTGTGTGTGTGTGTGTGTGTGTGTGTGTGTAGGGCTGAACAGTACGCATTTGTTACTGGTATTAACTTGGAACGTACTCTATGGAACGCATTAGATAGTTGATTTCTGCTTCTCAAAGCCCAGGGAACTTGGAACAAAACCAACAAATATAGGTAATTTCAGCTTAAAGTGTTCCAAAAGTTGATTTGTAATAACAGTTAATCATTTTACAACTGTTTTTTGAACACCTTCCATGTGCCAGACGGTTCAGCCCTGGGGATAAAATCCCATCCTTATTCTTAAAAAACTTCTTATCTGGGGCTGGCCCCACGGCCCAGTGGTTAAGTTCGGCACACTCTGCTTCGGTGGCCTGGGTTCGCGGGTTCGGATCCTGGGCGTGGACCCACACCACTCGTCAGCCATGCTGTGGAGGTGTCCCACATACAAAACAGAGGAAGACGGGCAACAGGTGTTAGCTCAGGGCGACTCTTCCTCAGCCAAAGAAGAAAGTTTCTTATCTTTCTCATGAAGCAGGTAGAACACCCTGATGTGGAGTGTTCAAGGCTGGGTGGTGTAGCTGGCATCTTCTGAGTGCACACTCACTCCCAGAAGTATTTGCACGCAGTTTCTCCTGGACTCCCTGAAACTCGCCGGGGCGCCCCTGGCTTAGAATACGGCTCTGAGGCACATATTGGCAGTCTGTGTGCCATGCCAGGAGCATTGGATGTGTCTCCTCCTTCACCCTCCCCTAGTTGTGCCCAGGGTAGGGGGGATGAAGGACTGGGGACAGGGGCTGTATGAGAGGTGGGTGCCAAGGCCCTGACCGCTGGGCAGAGACCACTGTGCTCCGGCCTCCAGGCTGGGCGCTGGGAGTGGGAGACGGGTGGAGGACCTGCGCCACCCCCAGTGTCGTGGGGGCCCTGCAGGCTGGTAGCTGGGGCAGGCGTCTCTGCACTGGGTGACACTTTCCTTCTGCCCGAGGCTGGCCAGGAGCAGGGCTAGGCTGGCGCAGCTTTCTCGAAGCCTGGTGGTGGTAGAGCTGCGTGCAGTGTGGGCCATGAAGCGCTTGCCTTTTGCTCTTCTGTTGCTTTCGTCAGAGATCCAGGGCACAGGCCAGGATCACCTCTGGTGCCCCAAATGGCATCTGTATTGATAAAGCTGACTGCTGATTGGGTCACCAGGGACGTGGAAGCATGCGGGTGCTGCCCAGAACCAGCCCGGGGCACCAGGCCAACTCCCCACTCCTGGAAACTCATTTCCCACTGGGGACCGTGAAGGGGACAACGCTAGGGTGTCATGATTCTGCCTGGGAATTGCTTTTTTTTTTTTTTGCTTTTCCATTCGGTGAAGTTTTAAATTTGCTCCTTGAACCAAAGTTTGACTTGAAGATCTCATAGTTACTGCTCAGTCAAGCCGGGACTCGAACCCAGGCAGTCTGGCCCGAGTCAGTCCTTTCTTAACCACTGGGCTGTGCTGCCGCCCCAGTAGGCCGAGCATCTGAGCAACACGGATGCGGCTTCGTGCAGTGCCGGCCTCGGATGCTGGCAGGGGAACGCAGACCGCTCACCCGCCTGTGCTCTCAGAGTGTGGTGCTCAGCTGTCAGAAGAAAGGTCTTCCGTGTTGGACTTGCTTCCAGAAAGAGCACAGGGATGTTTTCTGTTTTGTTCCAATTCTTCTCAGTAAGGGAAGGACCATCCTTTATGGAGTGAAGAGGGGAGGAGAGCCACAGACCTGAGGCAGCAATTTTATCATAAAACTGTGCTCGGGTTTGTTTTTGTCCTGTCGGTGTGTCCCTCTCCTACCCCAAAATGTGTCTTAGGTGTCTGTCTGTCAGATTTGCTGGGTCAATTTTCGTTCTTATAAAAAAGAGGTCACATCTCTCCTGTGAGGTTTAAAACTGAGCTGCAATTCAGGAGCTCTCGTTGGTCATTTTTCCCCGGATGTATTTTTGCCTAAACATTTCTTGCTCTCTGGAGCGTTAATCCTCGTGACACCTGGTCCATCATGCTCACATTCTAGGTCTGTATTTTCTACATCTTTCCTGCCTGAATGCATGTGGCTTCTTTCTCCTGTCACCAACCCCCTGCTCCTGTCGTCAGCGGCAGAGCTTGGCCCCGGCCTGACCGTTTTGGGCACAGCTCCCTGGGGTCAGCACTGGGACTGACTGCCCCTTCCTCACTTGCTGTCCCGACCGGAGAAGGTGGCCTGGGCCTGATGCCAGCCACAGCCTCACAGCCCCGCTTCCTGGATCAGCATGCCAGGTCCATGACAGGGAACATTCTCTTTACTGCTGACATAACTGCCTGTTCACTGGTGTACATTTCCTGAGTGCCAGAATCTTAATTTGCCCTTTCTGTCTCAGGCTAGAGTGTTCTTCTGATTTTTACATTCTTGGGAAACTGTTATAAAAAAATCAAGAGTCATCTTGAGATACGACTTGGAAAGAAATCCCGTGCCATCGTTGAACTAGATTTGTGAATTCCTTCCCAACTCACACAGGTGGAGGGGGAGGCTTCTTCAGGAAAGCCACAGTCATCTTCTTATTGATCAGGGTGGACTCTTTCTGAGTAAGATATGAAATCACACACCCCAACATCGTCTCCTTCACACGTAAGTCACCTGCTCCCCTTTCGCGCAGGTGAGGAAGGCGACAGGACGAGAAGACACTGCAAACTTTCTGACTCCTTTTTCATCCGTGTGAGAAAAGGAGTCAGCAGGCTGGGGGAGGGCAGGGGGAGAATATATAGTTGTGGCCCAGGCCCAAGTGCGTTTAGTCACTGCCTCTACAGCCTTTATATAGACACTGCAGGCAGTGACTCAGCCTGGAAAAAGAGAGTCACTTAAAAATAAAAGTTGCAACTCAGATGGACACGTCCTGCACGGGCCGCTTTGAGACAGCATGGCTGGGGCTCAGTGAGAAGCCTGGGGGCGTCTTCGCCCTGCATGGCCCTGCAGGGTCTCGAGAGAGTCGGGGAGTGAAGGGGAGGATGATCATTAGCATCATGGAATTGGCATGAGGATTAAATGAACTCACATGACTCCCTGTGCTTTGTAAACCACAGAACAGTGCTCAGACCTTGTTAGCTACAGTGGGGCACATTGGGTGTTGAATGGTGACTGAACTCTCAATTCTTCTCGTTTTCAACACATTGACACACTGTGGAGACCTGTATGGGTCTTCAGTTTACCACTCAAGCTTTTGTTTTGGTTTTCATCCTTATAAGAATCTAAAATCAGTGCACACGAAAGACTAGCGGCACCAGGATAATTTTCCTTGTGTCTCATTGGACATGTGAGTGAATTAATTAAAGACTGACAGCACTGATTTGACAAATTGTGACTTTTAAAGAGGAGGGGAGACCAGACGTGCCCCTAGGGACACGAGCCTTTCAGGAAGGGCAGTGATGGGGAGGGAGGTCTGCAAGCTTGGAGGACCAGGGGACGCAGGGTGGACACCAGCCAGGAATACAAATACCCCACTACCCAACAAACCGCCTGTACTGGGGCTCTGAGAATCTGCCGAATCCGCGGCTCTAGTCCAGTTACCTTCCCCCACTCCTGAAGGGGAAGGGCCTGCAGGCAGAAGCTGTGCCTGCATCGTGTTTTTATTTAGCCATTCACCTTGAATACCGTGGATCCTTGATGGTGACTGTGCTGTGAAAGGTCCTATCATATTTAAAGCATTCGTTTAGGAATCTTTTCTTTACAAAACAGAATTTTTAAAAATGTTAATTATGTTACTCTGCAAGATTCATTTCTCAAACAGGCAGATAATAAAGTTTTATTTGACACTTCAATTTTATTTTATTTTTTGTACAGAATTAAAAAAAAAAAAAGAATTAAAGAAATGCCTTTCTTTGGCAATTCCTTAAAATGTTAAACATTGAGTTACCCTGTGACCCAGCATTTTCACTCCTAGGTGTGTATCCAAAGGAACTGAAAACATGTCTACACAAAAACTTGTACATGAATGTTCATAGCACCATTATTCAAAATAGCAAAAAGTAGAAGCAACCCAAATGTCCGTCAGTGGATGAATCAATAAACAGAATGCGGTGTATCCATACAGTGGAACATTTCTCAGCTAATAAGAAAGAATGAAGTACTGATACACGCTACAACGTGGATGAACTCTGGAAATATTATGCTAAGTAAAAGAAGCCATTCACAAAATGCCGCATGATTCCATTTATGTAAAGTGTCCAGAACAGGCAACTCTGTAGAGACGGAAAGTAGATTAGTGGTTGCCAGGGGCTGGGGGCTGATTGCCAATGCTTATGGGGTTTCTCTTTGGGATGATGAAAATGTTCTGGAATTAGAGAGTAGTGATGTTGCACAACTTTGTGAATATGCCAAATGCTACTAAGTTGTACACTTTAAAAGGGTGAACTTTATGGTATGTGAATTATATCTCAGTTGAACTGTTATTTTTTTTTAAGTGCCTCTCTTTGTAGGGTGTGGGAAATCCCTGCTTAGGTGTGTGCAGTTCTCTCTTATACTCTGAAGAAATCCACATGTAAAAGCAGCTCGTGACTTTTCATTGTGCCAGTAGCAACTCAGTTTTAAAAAGGCCACTCAAGGGCTGGCCCAGTGGCGCAGCGGTTTAGTTTGCGCTTGGCAGCCCGGGGTTCGCCGGTTCGGATCCTGGGCGCCCGCCGACGCACTGCCTGTCAGCCACGCTGTGACGGCGTCCCATATAAAGTGGAGGAAGATGGGCACGGATGCTAGCCCAGGGCCAGTCTTCCTCAGCAAAAAGGGGAGGATTAGCAACGGATGTTAGCTCAGGGCTGGTCTTCCTCACAAAAAAATAAATAAAAAAATAAAAAGGCCACTCTAGTGTTTGGCGAAATTATAAAGCCCAAATAATCAACTTGGATGTTTAATCATTCTAGAATTCACCCACTGTTAAGGTGTAAGAAGACTTTAACTTGAAAAAGTTTAAAAATTAAAAGTGAACTTTTAACTGTTACCAATTAAACTCTTTAAGCCAATTTGTCAACCCAAGAGGTTATTTCTTGTTCCTTTTGGGTCCTGAGGAGAGGAAACCTGTGATAGAGTAATGAGTACACCTCAAACCTAATTCAGCCCCAAGTTGGTAAATGACTGGTGGCCACATTATTCCCCCACGTTCCAGAAAGACCATGAGTTGTGCTCCAAAGGTACCCAGGAGCCCTGCGGAGCAGAGAAATTAGCTTGGGCCTGGGCACATTGAGCGAGAGTCCAGTCCTAGCTCCATTGCTCAGTAGCCTTGTGACCTCAGTAGCACCGGGACAGAAACTTAACCTCAGCTGCTTCATCTGCCTGCTTCAAGGGGTCACGGTCAGAAGTACATGAGGTTCCTGGAGGGTGAATGTCCAGGCCTGGGCCGGGAGTGGAGGGGATAACTAGTGAGTGGTGACGTAGATGTTCTGCTGGAGTGACCTTCACCAAGGTTGCTAAGCATTCTGAGACTCGGACCCATATATATAAGGGGACTGATAATGTCCCAGCAGCTGGGCAGGGGAAGTGAATTCCAGTGTACAGAGCATATAGTTGGTGCCCAATAAATACTTCTTCCTGTGTTCTTTCCTCTCTCCCTTCCTTCTGCAGGTAGTTCTGAGCCCTTTCCAGGGGCCAGGGGCAGTCTGAGGTTCTGAGATAGAGCAGGCAGTGGGAGAGAAGGTTCCACCTCTCGTAGAGGGGTAGGCACAGTGACCAAGTAAACAAATGACTTGTAGGATAATTTCAGGAGGTGATAAGAACTAAAACAGGACAGTATGGCAGTGAGTGAGTGTGGATGGGTGAAGGTTCTTCGGGAAGTTAGGGAAAGTTTTTTGAATCAAAGAGTGGAAAATGCCCCTTTGCACCGCCCCCCCCCCCCACATTGATGAATTTGGGGCAGGGTGTTACCATGGGGTTCCTGAAATTTCTTTCAGCTGAAGTCCTGATCATCTGTGTGTGCTCTTACCACCCGGTTCCTTTGAGGCATCGGATTTATCCCTCCACTTTCTAAGACCAGGGATGCTATTTAATTTGAACGTTAGAAAGTTCAGTCAAGGAGCATTGGAGTTGGAGGGAAACCTTATTTTGTTTGATTGCCTTTGGCCCAGAGAAGTGAATTCTTAGGTAATCAATGAAGAGTTAATCTCTCAGTTTCTGTGTTCGTGACTCAGGAAGTGGTCAGAACTGTGCATGGAGCCCTGACAGGGGCGGCAGGGTGGCGTCTGAAGAGCCCCGGGCCCCGCTTGCTGTCTGTGACACGGCAGGGCGGCCGGTCCAGACTCACTGAATGCCGACAGCCCGGCGTTCCCTTCCTTCCTGAGCCCATGTGTCGCTTCCTTCGTGTGTCTAGCAGTTTTTAAAGGGCTATTTTAAGTATAACAGACAAATTATCTGATAGTTTAATAACTGTCAAAAGGAAAAGACTGTAATTAGCTTCATGTGGTATGGAAGTTTCATCGAGACGGTGCTGAGTTGTGTAACCTCTGAGCCTCCATTTTCTCATCCCAAAATGGGAGTGATGACAGCTCTCAGAGACACTGTGAGTCAGTCAGAATGTTGTAGAATATCCAGAATAACCTTGGCGAATAGTAGACGCTCAATAAATGGTGCATTGTGTCTATGATATTAAAATCTAATCTTTTGAATGGAGAAATGTGTTCGTGAGTGGATTTTAAAGCTATAAATGAACACTAAAATTCAAAAAAATACTCTTAAAGCAGAGTAGACCTACAGGTCTATAAACTACAGACCTAGTTTCTACCGCAAACCTGAATAGATTCAGTAAAATTAAAATGTGCTCCTTCCATGTGTCTAGAAGGTCATTTCCTCCCCTTTGTGTTAGCTTCACTGTTCATAGAGTGGAAATATTTGCCACTGGACTCTCTCTCTTTGGAAGCAGTTCTTTGAGAATAGCCCATAACTTGTCTTTCTGGTCAGTAACCTCAACTGAAAGGCATTTTGAATGGAGAATGTCATTCTATGTAGGATGTAATAACAACTTGGGTGTAGAAAGGAGCTCACAGCGTCTTCTCAATAAATATCCTTGTTGCGAACAGTTTGTGAGGTATAATGACTAAAGGTGAAAGCCATAAAGTTTGGTTGAAATTGTGGTGAACTATTTATTAATATTTATTGAGTACTTGCTAAGAGCCAAGCATCTTATGCTAAGTGCATTACAGACATTTCACTGGCCCCCACAGTCACCCTGGGAGGTGGGTGTCATTAGTGCCACTTTACAGGGTGTAAGCCACCTGCCTACCAGGCAGACAGAATCCTGAGCACCAGGCCATAACCACTGTGCCAGACTGTTTCCTTTTAGCTTCTAGAAGTCAACTTTTAGTTACTTAATTGTAAGCGGTTTCTCTTCTGTTAATAAAAGAAAAAAAAGAGATTTTTAAGTATTGCTTTGCAGCGTCATGCTCATTTGAAGGGTTTTGTGTACTGGGGAGAGGGTTTTGTGGAGTATACCCAGGGAGGAGCAGTTAGGATAAAATCTGACATTCCCTTGAGAACGCTGGTTAACTTAGGGGAGTTATCATCAACCAAAGCGCAGGAAAATCTGCCTTTCCATTTGGAGATTGTCAGTCAGGAAAGAGACACTCGGATGACAGGTCCCACTGACCCTGAGACTTGTTTTCTTAAGTTCTTCTTCCATTGGCCCGTGGGCTGGGGGCAGGGGTGGGTGGGGCTAACCCTTTCACGTTGAGTATTGACTAATGTTGGCTCTTGATTTTAACTTGCAAATGAGAGTTGCATAAAAGGTAAGTTTACAAGGAGCATTAGAGCCTGCCGTGCGGAGTGTAATAATTTTGTTTGTGGCCCAGTGTTTGAACGGGAAGACATTCTGGTACAGCTGATGTAGGTATAGGAGTGTTGTATGGGGAATCAGGGCACCTGAATCCTGATTCTGGCTCTGCCACTGACTGGGTGTGTGTTCTGAGCGAGCCAGGTCACCTCCATTCGGTTTGAGAAAGGAGGTGAGGGCGCCGCGCCGGCTGAGCACCGAGGGATCTGGAGTTCCGCCCTCCCTGCTCCTCACCCCGTTCACCTTCTCCGTGGGCCCAGAACTTAAGTGCTGCCTTTCTTCTTGGTAGGCCTCACCTCCTGTGCCTCGTGGGGTTTTCTATTCAGAACTCGTCTGCGTGCATAGCAGTCCTGGTGGCCCCACTGTGTGTGGGATGGGCGCACAGGGCAGCTCTGTTTTGAGGGCTCTGGTCACCACAGACACAGCAATGACAGCTGCCAAGCACGGTTCTAAACACTTCACATGCACTGGCTGACATAACACTCACAGGATGCCTACGAAATAGGTAAAATATTTATCTCCATTTCAAAGAGAGGGAAACTGAGGCCCAGAGAGGAGGAGGACGTCCCCTAAATGGCGAAGCTAGCTAGAGGTTTCGAGCCCAGGCCGACTGGCTGCAGGGCTGTGCCAGAGCGGGTCCTTGGGGAGCACGTCCTGAGCTCTGGCAGCCGCCGTCCAGGCAGGCAGAGCCCCACTGCTGGGTGCGATGGGTCCCCAGGGTCGCCTCTCCTGCCCAGAGGGGCCCGGCCCCTGCAGTCGCCCTCCCCTGCCCCCATCTCCCCAGCAGATGGACTTTCAGTGCCTTTAGGGGAGAGAAGAGAGGTTGAACTACTTCTCAAGTGGGTGACTTGCATCCTGAGATGGCTTCCAGCTGCAGGACCCCCCTCTTGGTGGTTCCCTACTTTACATTTGAAAGGGCACTGTTTTAATTCAGAAGGTTGATTGGGGCCCCAGTCTGACCTCGTATTTATTCATCCATTCACTGACTCTGCACTTGGGACGCTTTAAAGAGTGCTGGCTGCAGAGAGTCTGCGATCAAGTATCCTGAGACTGGACAGTTGACGACAGTTCAGCTCTTCCTGAAGGACTCCAGCCTTGGGAGGGGGGCCGACCACAGCTCCTGACACCTCCCGCTCCGCTTTCAATGCTGAGCCATAGCATGCTCCATTTGTAAGGTATGGGATACGTTTCAACCCAAAAAACCTTTTGCATTGAACAGACCCTGGCACATGTTTCTTCTGAGAACTTATTGTTTCAAGGAGAGGCCTCTCAGGTA
This sequence comes from Tapirus indicus, assembly GCA_031878705.1. Lineage (NCBI taxonomy): Eukaryota > Metazoa > Chordata > Mammalia > Perissodactyla > Tapiridae > Tapirus > Tapirus indicus. The sequence goes on from CM062922.1 coordinate 142,574,986, forward strand.
CAAAGACCCAGAAGGTACAGCCACCTCTGCCTCCCTGAGCCTCAGTCACAGGCCTCACGCAGGGTTTTGTAAGCAGTGGCATAGTTCTTTTGTACTCGAAGCTGTGCAACCAGGTTTAATTTATTTTCTTTTTTTGCTGGGAAAAATTTGCCCTGAGCTAATATCTGTTGCCAATCTTCGTCTCTTTTTTTTCTCCTCCTCAAAGTCCCAGTGCACAGTTGTATATTCTAGTTGTAAGTCCTTCTAGTTCTTCTATGTGAGCCACCACCACGGCATGGCTACTGACGGACGGGTGGTGTGGTTCCACACCCAGGAACCAAACCTGGGCTGTGGAAGTGGAGTGCACCGAACTTTAAGGTGCTGGCTGTAATTAATTTTTTTCTTATGAAATATTTCTAACATACTGAAAAGTATAGAAGACAAACATTTCTGCATCCTTCATGAAGATTGGGTAGATGTTAACATCTTGCCCATTTGCTTCTGATGCCTCTTTTTTCAAAGAGAAATAAAATGTTACATATATAGCTAATCCCACTTCCATGCCTTCTCCCTCGCTCCTTCCTCGGATGTAAACCCCATCCTCAAACTGCTGTTTCATTTCCACGTGCTTTTTGCATTCATAGCAATGTTTATGCGTTCATAAACAATAGATTTTTTTATATACACATGTTTTACAATTTATGCAAATGGCGTCTTGCTCTGTCTGTAGATGTTCTTTGACACCTTGCCCTTTTCACCACGTGTTACCTTGTAGAGATGGAGCTGTGTGTGCATCGGTTTGTTCATTTAAGCTGCGACATAGTATTCTGCTGTGTGTGTGAACCACAGAAGGTATCCCCCTCGCCCTACTGAGACGGCAAGTGGATTTTGGGTTATTGTTGCCCCCTTTCTTTACTATTATATGGCCCTGGGGAGTGGGTTCAGGGATTTCCTGGGGCAGACACCCAGGAGTGCAGTCGCTGGTCATGGTTTGACCGCATAGATGTTGCCAGTCACTTGCTTTCCAGGGTCGTGGGATGCTGTTGAGCTCCCAGGACCTGCTCCGGCCGTGTCCTGGATGATTTTTGCTGTATTTCCTTATTTCTGATGTGGGTAAACATCCTTTTGTGTGATGACTGGCCTGTACAGGTTCCTCTTGTGTGTCTTAACTTCTCATATCCTTTGCTCATTTTCCTATTGGACTGTGTGCTGTTTTCTTACTGACTTGTAGAAATGTTAATATTCCGAATCCAGATTTTTTTTTTTTTTTTTTTTTTTTGCTGAGGAAGATTCGCCCTAAGCTAACATCCATTGCCAATCTTCCTCTTTTTGTGTATAAGCCGCTGCCACAGTATGGCCACTGACAGACGAGTGGTGTAGGTCTGTGCCCAGGAACTGAACCTGGGCTGCCAAACTTAACCACTAGGCCACTGGGGCTGGCCCTGAATCTGGATCCTTCTTTGCACGTGTACATTGCTGATATCTCCTCCCAGGCTGCGGCCTGTCTTTTTATTGTGTTTATGGTGTCATTTGTCACATGGAATATTTTAATTTTAATGCAGCTGAATGTTTTCCGGTTTTCAGTGTGAAGTTTATGTTCCTTGGTATCTCACTTTCAGAAATCTTCCCTCTGCTTCCCTCTTCAGAAACAGTGTCCCATGTTTCTTCCAGCAGTTTTTTTGGTTTTGCTTTTCACATTAGGCCTGTAATGCATTTGTGTGGACGACACTGAGTGAGCCTCTAATTTATCCTTGTCCATTAAGAGCCCCTCGTCCCAGGACCATTTACCGTGGAGTCCACCTTTGCCTGATGAGTTAAGGTCAGTGCCTCTGTCAGGTACCATGCCCCGCATCGAGGCTCCCGGTCTCTCCCCATCGTCTGCTTGTTTCTTCCAGCACCAATCCCATACTGTTTTCATGATGATTACTATATTGTTACCGTAATTATCTCCATACTATTGCTAAGTCTTGATATCTAGTAGGGGAAGGGCCTGTCTTATTGCTCTACACAGTTATCTAGACTGTGCTTCCATATGACTGTTAGAGTTATTTATTCAGTTCCATTTTTAAAATTCTGTTGGGATTTTTACTGGAATTTCATTGAATTTGTAGATTAATTTGGAGAGACACTTTATAAAGTGTTTGGAATTTTGATGGAATTATTTTAGATCTTATTCTTAGGTGAATTTCATTCCATGTTTGACTCGAGGGGTCCATGAAAACGACATACTCTTAACTTACTCTAGTTCATTGTGTGGCTACAAAATAGTCAAAATTGAAGGATTGATCATTGTAGTCTGGAGCCAGGCATAAAAATAAACCCCACTCTGTTATCATAGGTGGCTATGATTAAGATCAGGGGAAAGGTTGGCTCTGGGCCTCCTAACATTGACAGTTTCCTTCAGAAGATTAAGTGGTTCTTCATTTTTGGCCCAGGTCATCAGTAGCTTAAAGCCATTACTGTCTATTGGCTGTTTGGTTTGTCTGAAATATGGGGCCGGTCTAGCCTATTTCCCTGGGGTCAGGTGTGTTCACATAATCAAAGTGCCAGGAACCCATATCGTTTGCGCCAGCGTGTGTGTGTGTGTGTGTGTGTGTGTGTGTGTGTTTACACAAATTAGCCTCCTCTGGAGAGGAATGCACAGCGCCAGGATCCAGAGATGTCCTTTTGTACTTTGCATTTTAAAATGTGCGTTCTTTATGTTTTCAAGCTTATTTTTGAGATAGGCTTATTCAGCCACAGCCACATGTGCTTTTGAAAATGACCATTTGTGAAGCTGTCAACCATTGGCAAACTGAAGAAAAATGAAGATTCCTTTTCTGTTGATGTGTGTTCAGAGATTTTCATCAGCCCAATGCAGTTCCCATGACCTATTCAGAGAAGGGTGATAGCTTTTATTTCCTTTAATTAAAAGTTGAAGACAAGGATATTTTTATTTATTTTGTTTACATATAAACAGCCTATGAAAAGTATTTCATATATATTTAAATGATTACTTTGCCACAGTAAAGAAAAATATGCTAGTTCCAGCAGTGATATGCGGGGGAAAAAAATGACCTGTGAATAGGGATGAAGAAATTAAAGTGAAAAATATGATTGGGGCAGGTTGGCTAAATAAAGTGAAGAAGGGAACTTGGTTTAAGTCTTTGCTGCTGTAAGATAGGGGAAATATTTATTTATGTTTCTTTCTTTTTCTTTCACGTCCATTTGTACTTGAAACTAGATAAAATGTTTGACTGTATTAATTTTCTTGATTATAAGTGAGGGAAATGAGTTCCATGGTAACCCTTTTAAAGTAAATGAACTGATATGTTGGAACCAGCGGAGTTGAGAGTAATTTTTATTTTAAAATTCTTTGTGCATTAACACATCTGCAGTGTTGAGGAATATATGGAAAATTGAAATAGTGCTTCTATCCTGCCGAGTCTCCAGCACGTCAATAAATCACTTTTTTTTCCTTTTAAAATGTCTGGCCTTGTAATTTATGTTTGCATAACCCATTACTAAATTCATAGTAGGTGTTTTAGTTGGCAGGCATTATTCCAGGGATTCTGAGGATCTTTAAAAAAAAAATCCAGAGCCTTTGTTAGTATTTATATTTAAGTGGACATTTTCCTTTTTTTTAAAAAAAATAATTGGATTTTTAAAAAATAATTTGAAGCTAGCCATTTGCCTTTTTCTAAAGCAAACAATATTAAGTCCATATTCCCACATTATCAATTGTCATGGATTTCTTAATAGACTTTATGGTTTTTCTTTTTTTATTAAACCGGCAGAAGAAAATGATTCTGATATTAAGGTCATACTAATTTCCGTATCATTTTCAGTAGGCTTCATGTGGCATAGAAAATAAAAATTTCTGTTTTAGTAATTTTTTAATTCCCTAAATACAGTTCACTGTTTTAGTTGTAAAGTGAAGATTAATATATTCGTTATTTACAACACTATTTGGTGCTTGAACAGAAATAGAAATGTTCAGGGTTAGTTCACATACTTGTGGCTTACCTTTGAGACTTTCTAATTTTTAACCAGACATTTAAAAATAATCATTATGTCTTCTAGCCCTAAGTTAGGAAAGCTTCTCGAGCTCTACTTTGATATGATGAAAATAAATTATTTCTTGTTTTCTATTGTAAAATTTTTAACAGTGATTTTTATGGTAGTTAAAAAGCCGGAAGGGCCACTTATGGTTTTCTGAAGAATTTGCTTTGTTTAATCATCCCTCCCTCCTCCTTCCCCGACCCCCATCAGCTGGTTAATAATGTTTTCAATACAAAATACGTGTCTCAGCCCATTGAAATCACCGTGACCTATCAGAAGAGGAATTGTTTCTCCCTTTGGGAGCCTTAATATATTTCTCAGGAAGTCTTAGCCTCCTCAGTCTCTTTGTGAACTAGACTGCACGTTACTGTTCAAAGGACAGTATGTTTAAAAACTCAGAATTTAACATGTTCAAACTATGATCTAAAAAGTCTAGTTGTGCTGTAGAAGTTTGAAAATCTCTCTCTGATTTCCTCCTACTTAAGTTAGGGATTAAAAGAAATGACAGTTTTCTTGTGTTTTTGTTTATTTTAAACACATAACTAATCTGACATTTTTAAAGTGTCTTATTTTCGTTATAATAGCATTTCATTTTCAGAGATGTTTATTCTGCTTGTATTGCTCTGATGATGTTCTGCACTTATCAGATAATTTCCATTGGGTTCAAAAGGAGCCTCTTCTATTTCTGCATTTATTTCTGGAAACTTTGGGGGTATTACTCACTCTTCCTGGTGAAGTGCAGGGTTTCAAGAATCTGTGCGACTTTTAAAAACTCAGCTCTCAGACCAGAGCCTCTCCTGACCCTTCCAAGAACGATGAAAATAGATTACAGAAATGGTATTGCAACTTTGAGTTGACGAGACACACAGTTGATGGGTTTTTGTGAAGTTTTCTTCCCCTGCTCCATCCTCCCTGGAGTTGGTGGCCCCGTCATCATGAGCCTGTGGTTGTGTCCCAGAAAGCGTTTGTACCAGGGGAAGGTCCTGTGCCAGAAGCAGAAAGAAAGGAAGAAGGAGGTGTTTATCGTCCCAAAGATGCCTTCCAGCTTTTTTTTATTAACTCCTTTCCAAAGTAAACTTTCGGGTTTGTTTCAAGTCACTTCTGGCCAAAGTGCAGTTGGGTTTGCTGTGTCCTCTAGGAACAGAGGCGAAAACAGCATCAGCCTGCGACGAGGGTGGGGGAGGGATTGTTGCCTTAGTGAAGCGGAGGCGATCTGAATGACTGCTGCCGGGCCAGTTTGGGCTTGAGAATTGGGTGCTTGAATGACCGAGGCCCACCTCGGTTAGCATTAGCCTTTCCTGGTCCTGTGCTGTGCAGCCTGCTGGGTGGCACGGTGGAGAGCCTGCGGCTACTGCTGGAGAGGCTCGAGGGCCAGGCTGAGGAACTTGGACTTCACTCTGCCTGAGGCCCTGCCAAGGGAGCACAGGGTACACGCTTGGGAGTGGCATGGCCTGGTTTACATCCATAGTTGGTGCTACATGCTGTGGTGTGGAGCACAGATTTTCTGGGAAGGAAGGTGGAGCCAGCAGGGCTGGGACCCGCTACAGTGGACCAGGAGAGAAACAGCCACTTTCTGAATAAGCAAGTGGTGGTTATGTCATATTCATTCAACAGATGCCCATTGCGCGCCCTCTCTAGGCCAGGATTAGTCTGGTCCCTGAGGATGCAGCAGCGAACAGAATACCGAAATCCCTGCCCTCTCGGTGCTTCCGTTCAAGTGGAGACAGACAACAAACCGGAACACAGGAACACAGGAACGAGCTCCAGGGGATGCGGGCTCCAGGGGATGCCGTCGTGGAATTCTGATCATGGAATTCTGATCGTGGATTCAGGGAAGTAGAGGCATGAACTTTGAAAATTCTTGGGTGAGAAGGACAGGAAAGAGATAGGGCAGTAGCTAGAAAGGACTAGGTTTAAGAGAGCAGTTTCCCTACCCTGAGGGGGATCTGAGCTGGTTTCTGGGAAGGGCATGATTCTGGTGCAAGGTCAAGGTCAGGGGTGGGAGGAGAGGGGATCAGGCTCCTGACTGGAGGGCAGGACTGGGCTCAGGTGGATAATAGGGGTGGGCCAGAAGTGGAGGTAGGTGCCAGGTAGTGGCATCAGCTTTCCTGGAGAAGTAGGAAAAGAATTTTCCTTGAAGGGTGAGCAGGGTGAGTGCCGGAAGAGAGTTTAAAACAAGGACGAGGCTACAATGGTCGTGAAGGCAGTGGGACAGGGATCTGACAAAGCACAGTGGAAGGACAGGGGAGTGGTCGTGCCCTACTGTGCTGGGAGGTCTTGGATGTGTGGTGGCACCTGCCCACCAGGTGTGCAGAGGAGATGGTGGATGTCCTGTTGAGGGTGGTGGAGGACAGGTGAGGAAGTTGCCCAGGTGACCAGCCCTGCTGTCCCCAGTGGCCTGCTTGTGCTGGGCCTGGATGCTTTTGAAATCACACAGGACCAGTTACTTATGGGTCCTGAAGTCCAGGCTCTCGTCTTTCCAGATTTTAATGGTTAAGAAATCGGCTTCACTTCCAGTCAAGCAGGAGCCACCCTATGTCAGTATTTTCCTAACTTGGCTAATCATAAAAATCTCCTGGGTGTGTGCTTGTTAAAAATACTGTCCCTGGGCCGCACCCTAGACATAGTGAGACATGATCTCCCGGGAAGGGCCTGGGGACCTGCATTTAGAACCAGCACCTCGAATTCTTACTCAGAGGCTGGTTGAGGCACCCTGCCTCCCACAGTCTCCCCATTTGGGATGATTTCTTCTCCCACGAAGATGTAGGTGTTTCCCCTGTTGGGCTGCGAGAAAGCCAAGGCTGTCGTTTGCATTTTACTGTCTCCCCACAATGTCAGTACTGGGGAGTGTGTGTCAAGTGGCCTCCTGAGACCTGGGTGGTGACGGCCGCACCCTGGGGTGCACAGGGCAGGCGGGAGGGCTCAGCCTCAGTCATAAGCGCACGGGAGGGCACCCTGTGAAAGGTGTCAGTGCTGTCCCTCGTGGAGGGTGGCTGGGAACATTTGCAGGGTTTCTGGAAGGCCTGGTGGAAACGAATATTGTGCTAACCGTGTCGACCTGGAAGGGCTCTCTGGGATTGTCTAGTCCAGTCTCCGTATTTTGTCCATGAGCACGTTGAGGTCCGTGACTGGCCATGGCTTCAGCACTGGACAGAGGTGGTGCTGGGTGTCTGCAGGACCGTTTTTGACCAAAGACCTCCCCCAAGCTTTGGCTTAGGCCAGGGTTATTCAGATGTTCGAGCCCTTGGTAGTGGGGTGCGAGGGTGTCATGGGGTGCCCTGGAGAGAGCAGGCGCCACAGGCCAGAACTCCTCCTCCCTCAGCAGGACTGTGGGCGGTTGTCCAGTAGGGATGACAGCTGCCTTCAGAGCATAGGGAAGGTCAGGACCCGTGTTGGAAGGCCCCCGCCCAGAGCAGGATGGAGTGGTGCTAGTCTCTGCCGTGCTCTTTGTACAACACCTCGAAGTACCAGCGTGCTTGTGTATGTGTGTGTGCATGTGTGTTCTTTGGGCGACTTAAAGCAGTTGACAAGCAGAAAGTGTGACTGTAATAACAATCATAGATACCAGCGCTCAGAGCTCACAACATGCCAGGTACTGTGCACTTCTCACAACAAACCTCTGGGGCCCGCCTGTCATTGCCCCCATCCTGCAGAGGAGGAGACTGAGGTCTAATGTGCCTGAGGTCGCCCAGCTGGGACATGGCAGAGTCAGAGTCTGAGCCCCACACTCTGCTCTACCACCCCCTGCGATACAGAACACTGCACCGCTCACCTCAGGCTAGCAAGTCTCCTGTTTTTCCATTAAATGATATTAGTCGTTTTCTACTTAGTCATTTGACCATCACCAGCACTTGCTAGCAGATTTGAGTTTAGCAGGTGCCAAAGATTTTTATAAATAATGGGAGACAATCTTATATTGAGAATATTCTTTCTTCTACCCGCATACCCCCATCCCTGCCCCAAAAAAATCAAGCTGGGAGAGGGTGAATAATTGAGTTACAGTAGTGAGTATCCTGGTCTAGCTACTCAGGGATGGTGATGATATCAGTCGGGAGGAAAGGTTTTTGGCCTTTTTGGTGACACTCACTCCTTTTCTATTACTAGTATGGAGATATTAGTGTAAAATCACTTCTTCACTTGGGGAGAGATTTTTTTTTTTTATAAATGAGGTTTGTACTCAGTAAAGTTCACCCTTTTTAGGTGTCCAGTTCTGTGAATTTCGGCAAATGTGTACCATCATGAACTACCACCACAATTAAGATATAGAACAGCTCCATCATCCCCAGATTCTTCTGTGCCGCTTACAGTCAGCGCCTTCCTTCACCCTCAGCCCAGGGCGACCACTGATCTGTTTTTCTGTTCCCATAGTTTGGCATTTTCCAGAATCTTATACAAATGGGTCATACAGCCTTTGAGTCTGGCTTCTTTCCTTTAGCGTAATACATTTGAAATTCAACCGTGCTGTCGCTTGTATCATAGTTCCTGCCTTTTTAGTGTCGAGTAGAATTCACTTGTATGGATGTACCACAGTGGGGAGACATTTGTTAAACTGGTCGAGCTGCACTTGTCTCAGGATCCCCGATATCCAGTCCCCTGGGACGTTTAAAGCCGCATGCAGCCTCGGACCTACTCCTGCCTGATACCCTGATTGGCTTAATAGGGGGCCAGGCATCCTTACCAAGAATGATCACGTGCAGTGCTCTGCCATTTCTCTGTTCACATTGCCTCTGCACCCTCATCCTGAATGTGAGTGCTCTTCCTTGAAGAAGGAGGGGTTAGTGTTGGTAAAGCGGACCGATTTCTGGTCCTGCGTCACAAAGGAAGAAAGGATTTGAGAGTTGTTGGAAACTAGCTCATGCAGAGACATGCTCCATGAAGATGCCAGCCCCCCACCCCTCACCCCCCAATGGAGGTGAGGTGAGGCTGGGTGAGGCTGGGAGGCTGTGCCTGCGCTGAGCACACAAGTGTGGTGAGATGGAGGGTTGCTGTCTGTTAGTTTCTGGGAGGAGCAGCACTTTATTCTCTGAATTGTAGATGCTCTTCTGGTATTTCCTTATGTTGTTATTTAATTCCTCTCTCCTTCAACTCACGTGATGTGGTTTCTCCTTAGATTGTAAGCTCTGGGAAGGTAAGCACAAGACCTCGGATCCTCCTTCATCCTTGGTCGGATTTGTCGATTGGTCGATTGATTAAATGTGCACTGAGTGATCCGGACCCCGCCTGGTCCAAGGATGCTGTCATCACAGCTTGGGGGGGTGGGGGAGGGGGGAGATACTTAGCAATCACTAGCCCACCCTGTCACATTTTTCGGGAGAAAACTAAGGCCCAGAGAGGGACACCCGTTTACCCAGGGTCACACAACAATCCATCAAAGGGGCTGACACATCGGAAGGGTCTGCTACCCCCCGCCCCCCGCCCCCATCTCATCTTTGTGCTGTAAATTTGAACAGTCAGAAGGAAAGGGCAGTGAGCCGGGCTTCCTTGAGGCAGGTGGCTCTTTTAAAGCTGGGGCGTGTTGCCAGTCTGACCTCGTTTCCATGGAGGCAGCCAGCAGGGGCAGCTTGTCCCTGTCAACCTGACGGCCTGCAGGAGCCAGTTTGCTCAGAGGGGCGGGCGCGGGAGCCCTGCTGCAGTCGCTCTCTGGCTCACTTTTTGCTACAGGAGTTTGGTTTGAAGAGAACGTTGGTGAATGGCTAGTCCCAGCCTGCCCTTCCCCAGCACTGGCACAGGGGTGGCCTTTGTCACTGCACTGGGGAGACCTCCTTTGGGGGCCCTGCTTAGTGGTGGGTACCACTGTAGACTCTATGGCTTACCTCCTTGTTCCCGGAGAAGCTTAAAGACGAAAATAGAAGAAATATCTAGCATCTTTGTTTTGTACTGCAAGCGGACTCTTCAAAAAACTATCTCTATGAAATCTATTTCTTGAAATTAATTTCATCCAGCTCCTGGATTTTCTTTCTTGCTGAGATCGCGGTTCGCCAGTTGTGGTTTGATAACCCAGTTGTGAGCGTAGATTTGTCTCCTCTCTTGTCTGGGCGTTTTAATGTCTTGGCATTCCTGAGCTCGGTCTGCTTCATTTCATGCTGGGATCACAGCTCAGTAATGAAGCCTTTATTATATTAACTAGTCAACAGATACATTCTTTGAAGAATTCTGAGTTTTTAATTACCCCACTTAAGCCTTTGGACACATGGGTTCCGAGGGGCGTTTTGCATTGCTAAATTCCAGAGTTGATTGCAGACCTTAAAAGACTAGAAAATGCTCAGAACAACTTGTTAAATCACAGACCAGGGAGAGGACACCCCCCACCCCGGCCCCTGTTTTCCAGTCTTTTTGGTCAGTGGTGGTGAAAGTGCAGTTTTATCAGACAAGCCAGCACACATTGTTTCCCAGGTCTGTTTTTGCATTAGTTTGGGTAGAAACGTAGCCCGACTCTCTTCCAGTAGGTGGAGAGAGATGCTAAATCCTAGAAGCACGCTCACCTACCTTTTTAGGGTATTGCAGGTTTAGCTCGAGGGCTGGAGGACTTCCAAAAAAGTATGACTAAGGGAGAAAAGGACTCCTCCCAAAGCTAACAGGGTGGGGTATATCCCGGCCCGACAGGAAAATTCCCAGCAGGGGAGCTGCCTGTCTGTAACGCAGACGCCCTGGGTCATAGATCTGCTTTCACAGAATAAGTGAAACGGAACAAAAGTTTTTTGCATTCTCATTCCAAAAGGCCCAGTTTCTGCAGGTGTGTCTTTTGGTCTCGACTTGTATTCAGTGTTATTTCAAATGATTTTCACTTTAAGCGGTGTCTCCTCCAAACCAAAGAGCTGGCTGAAAAGGGGAGACATTCTGTCGCCCTGTCACTCTGCCAACCACTTGTCTTAGGCAGAAAGCGAGCAGCATCTTTCCTTAAAGATCCCGGCCGCCTCGCTTTTCCTTCCTCTGCAGTTGTTTCTCCTTTGCCTCTGAGAGCCAGCAAGTGTTGTGTGGTGTGTGTGTGTGTGTCTGTGGCATTGGAGCAATAGAGATCTGAGTTCAAATCTTGCCTCCACTGGCTGCTGGTGGATTGCTTAACTTCCCTGCGGCTCAATTCAACTGGGATGGGAATCTGTCCTTAGAATGGCTGTGATTAAATAACCGAGCCCACGTCCTGCACACAGGTATCTGGTGAACATTGCTTTCCTTCCCAACCTGATAAGTGCTCATACAAAAATGAACAACTCCTCTAACTCTGAGCAGGTAGGTAGATGCTTTCCCACATGCATGTGGCTGAACTCAGCCTTTGGGGATCTTTTGGTCCAGTTTTAGTGTTTTCTCTCAAGTGGGCTTTTTTCAGTATTATGTGTCGTAGGCAGGATGCCGACTGAGGAGCCAGGCTCAAGAGAGATGGGGAGTGAAAGGAGCAGCAGGGCCAGAAGTAGGGTGGGGGCTTAACAGTATGAATTTTTGTTTAAGAAAAAAAAGGCAGAGATGAGGTTCGTGGGCACCCTTTGGTTTTAGGAGGTTCAGAATGTAATTTTGCTCACTGCTGTACACACAGCGCAATGCCTGCCGTATAGGCATTCCGTAGATATGGTTAATAGATGAATAAGTAACTCATGAAAAGATCATTAGTGCTCTTGCATTTGCACAGAGCCGGATCTCATTTCAGCTCTTCGTTGATTATATCTTTGTCACACTTAGATATTCTTGTGCTGTCCTGCAGTGGTATAGGAAATCTGTCTGTACAGAGCACCACCTGTAGAGCAGACCTTTGCTTTTCCTTTGTTTTTTCTCATTATTAGGGTAATATGGACTAGTTATAAAACATTCAATTAATGAAGAAACAAAAAGTTACCCCAAATTCTGCCATCCTGAGATAACCACTGTGAACATTTTGTAAACAGTGTTTCCAATATCCCTCTATGCTTAAATGCACCTACGGGCTCAGTTCTGATCACTGATATTGAAAAGCGCTTACTATGTGCCAAGGATTTGGGGATCATACCACACACGTGTCCTTTTGTGAGCTTGTGTGTCATTACCATCTGTCCAGCCAGTCTGTGCTGGCCTGTACTTTTCATGGCTGTATAGTGTGCCCATGCTGGGCTCACAATGATGCGTTTAGCTAATCCCCTCTCGATGGAAGTTCAGGTTGCTTGTTATTTTAAGTAAGCCACGTCTAATCAAGCAACATGACAATGTGAACCACGCGCAGGTTCTTGCCAAACCCTCCATTAGTGCCATAACTCAGGAAAGAAAAATTTTTTTCTTCAGTTCCTGGGCTCATCCATTCCCAGGTGTGAGTGACCCAGGCCTTGAGGGCAGATAATTGACTTGTCAGAGGCATGGGAGGGAGCCCCGTCCCCACGGAGAGGGACTGCTGCAGCCCCTCCCAGTGGCTCTTTCCACAGAGGGGAGTGGCTGTAGGCAGTGGGGGCCGGGGGAGCTGTGTCAGGGAGTCCTCCACGGTAGAGTGGAAGGGGCATGCAAAGCCTGCTGGCCTGCAGCTCCAGCTTTTCATTGGCTCCAGCACAATGGAAACAAAACTCCTGCTTTTCCCAAGGAGGACGTTGCTAAGTTGATCGGGTGGCATTGACCGTAAGTGATGCGCCCCGCTGTCTCAATGATATTAATTACCTAGCATCACCTACTGGGAGGTGGGGAGCAAGCTGGGGAAACTCTAGGTGTTATGGTCCCTGTTCACTCACCAAAGGCCCTACGGAGTGGGTGGTCTGGGCAGATCGACCTGTGGGAGCTGAGCAGAGTGACCATCTGTCGCTATTAAGATCTCTCTGTTCTGCCCAGGCTCACTTCTGCTTTCCAGTGGCAGCCAGTGAACCTCCAGTTGAGACCAGTGATCTGGTCCACCCCCGCCACGCTGAGGAAAATAGGGACCTGCTCCTGGTTGCACTTCAGTGAGTTATCAAATCGAGTCTCGTGGCTGGGCCCTGAATCTTTCCACCAAGCTCCTGCTAAGAGGACAGTGTTTCCACATCTCCTCTGTTTTGTCATCGTCATTTGCCACATTGGTGATTCTGTTGTTGTTTTTAATAAAACCCTGTGCCTTGTGGTTGGTGCTCTTACTCCTCTAGGGTCCCACTGACCTCCAGCAGACACCTCAGCCTAACCTGAGAGCAGGTGGGCATATCCAGGTTGCACTGGGAGAGCCAGAGCCCCCCACGTCCCACGTCAGTGAGGACTGTGCCATACTCCTGCCTGCCAGGTGTAAGATAAGAGGGCCTCTCTCCTGGAGCGAGGTGCTGTGGTTTGGCCTGGCACGTGGGTCCACGTCAGTCCTGCTTCTTCTGTTACCTAGCCTTAAGACCAAATGCCACGAGAGTGAGAAAACGTGGGAGCATTGCCCTTTCCAAAGTGCTCTCATTCATTTAGTGAGCACCAAAGCCAAGGGCTGTGCTGGGCCCATTATGTGTGTTCCCCTGGATCATCCGAGGTAGGTCTTAACTTTACAGATGAGGAACACCAAGAGAGCTTGCCCAGGCCACTCAGCTGGAATCCAGACTTGGTTCATCTGACTCCAGTGTTGGTGCCCACCCGACACTGCCACTGAGGAGGGCCGGGGGCAAGTGTCAAGTGAGAGCAAAGAGGCAGCATCCTGGACCAGTCTCTCCCCGGGCTTGGCGGTGAACAGAAGATGCAGAGCAAAGGGAAGCATGGAAAGCATTGGGATGTATTGTCCACGTTTTCAGCGGGGGTGGGGGTGGGGTGCTGGTGGCAAGGATGATGGAAGCAGGTCTGAAGAACAAGAAAGTAACTGGCCTTTATTTCACATGCTTTGGTGACAGATTTAAAACTTGACTAACTTCACTCCAAAATAACCTCACTATTCCAGGAATGACCCAAGCTTGAATATTTTCCCTATAAATCCTTAAGTTAGTGTTGGGCACAAATCCACCAGTTTCATAAAGAAAGGGGCTGCTCAGCACGGAACACACTGATCTGTCAGTGAGGCAGTGACTTAGACACGGGGTGGAAGGAATTCAGTCTTAAATTTGAAAGTACACAATAAAATCCCTACAATTAAAGGAGATTTGTTTTTTAAAAAGCCTAAAGTGAAATAATTGTCTCAGCCTGTGGATAGAACTAATATGGGGAAGAATTACATATTTTGATTTCTGGAATTTTTTTAAAGGAAACTTTTCAAGCACTAAATTAAATATTTTTGAATGTAGACTAAGATGACTGACTTAGCCATTACATCGACAACATGGAAAGTACAAAGACAGATTTTGGGTTAGCAAGAATACCTTCAAAAAGTTTGGCTTCTGTGGATTATTGACCCCTAGCAAAAAAATGTCTTGTGTTTTCTTAGGGCCACTGCTTAAGAAATTAATTGAGAATAATGTCTGTTGCACAGGATCTCTAGCCAAAATATTCCCATTTTGCCTCATCTACAGAGAGGCCTGAGCTGAGTTTTATCTCTGCGTCTTTTTGCTAAGTGCTCCAGCTCTGTTAACTGAGCTATAATTAACTTGCAGGATGCCAGGCAGCCAGCCTCGGCCAGGCGCCAAGAAATCAGCCCAATTACTATATTCACATTGTCAGTAATGCCCACTTCACAGCTTCTGCTAATTTGAAATGGCAAGTTCCAACTTTCCATAGTAAAATTACCATTTTTGTCCTATTCTATTACGTAGTGATATTTGTCCATTATTTTGGTAAACTTGGTATTATAACGACAATTAGTTGTTGAGCATTTTCTAAAATGATTTGCAATTACATCTCTTAACTGGAAAACTCACGTCTACTCTGACGGAGTGAGCAGTGCAGTCCCTCTGCCCTAGATACGCTTCAGGAAGCAGCTTCTCACGGGAGAACAAAATGCCACGGGATTTTATAATAAAGGTGGGCGTTTAAAATAAGAGGTAGCCTTTGAATGTTGCCTGTTTTGTGGATTTGCAGCATTCGAGTTGTCTGATCTCTTTGTAATGATGGAGGAATGTCCCACCCTCTGTCTCCCTGAGATCCCTGGGGGCTGGTGCTCTGGTTGCTTCGCTGGGCCCATTCGTCCCCGCTGCACTGTAGCAACGCAGCCACCAAGGGTCTCTGATCCATGCCCCAGACGGGCAGTCACAGTGTCTCTTCTCCGACGATCGCTGGTCTCCAGTGTGCCGTGGTGTCATGGCAGTGGTTGGTTTTCCTGCTGGTGCACAGGAAGGTTCCCAGTTTTCCAGAGAGGCTTGTCCCTGGGGAGTCACCTGCCCGAGTCCCGCTCAGCTTGGGACCCAGCTGTCCTGATTGAGTTGTATATCTTCTTCTGTTCTCAGCAGAGAAACTTCAGGAGGCATCCTCTAGGCCAGGGTGCCACTCAAAGTGTGTCAGAGTGCAGCCTGAGGAATAGAACACCGGTCGTTACTGTCTTGCAACTAGCCAAGTACGGAAGTTCAGAGCAGGCGTTTGAAAACGTTTATAGCATCTTGACATTACAGGGACATCCAAGTAGCATTTTTATTGCATTTTATAAAAATACCAGTCCACAGCAGACTGGAAATTTAAATATCCATGGAATATCCTTCTCTACAGATTGTCTGAGAGGCACTGATCATTATTTAACTCCTAATCCCTGATTGGATTTCATAGTAATCATTTATTTTGGATAAGGCAGAATATTTTCTTTTTCTGCTGGGCAGTGGTCTGCAGGGCAAAGTCACTGAGGGAGGGGCTTCTGAAAGGAGAAGGCAGGAGTCCCCAGAGGCAGCCAGGGGCCCTTGGGGGAGACTGATGACCCCCAGTGGCTGGCAGCATGAAGCATGGGCCTTTCTGGGGGTGCTGGTGTGCTTCTGAGCCTGTCTGTCAGGACCTGACAGTTCAATCCAGACATCCCTCTTGAGCCCCAAACCTTTTGTTTCACAGGCTGGCTGGGCATCTGGACCGGCTCTCACATCTCCTGCCTCCTCTTTGTGCCCATTGCCCCAGTGCAGGGATCAGTCAATCATGTACAGCCCACCATGTGTGTTTGCATGCCGCACGAGCTTAGAATGGTGTTTACGTTTTTAAATGGTTAAAAGAAAACAAAAGAATATTGTGTGATACATGAAGTATGCAATTCAAATTTCAGTATTCATAAATAATTTTTTTATTGTAGTAAAATATACCTAACGTAAAATTTACCGTTTTAACCATTTTTGAGTGTACAGTTGGTGGTGTTAAGAACATTCGCCTTGTTGTACAGCTGTCACCACTCTTCATCATCCCATATTGAAACTGTCAATAAAGTTTTATTGGAACACGGCCCTGCTCTTTGGTTTACCTATTGTCTGTGCCTGCTTGTCTGCTGCCAGGGCAGAGGTGAGTAGTTGCAACAGAGACTGTATGGCCTGCCAAAAATATTTACTCTCTGGCCCTTTCCAGAAAAAGTTTGCTGACCCCTGCCCTACTGCATATTCTTGTCATGGCCTGTCAGTTATCATAGCAACGATCTAACTGGTCTCCTTACCTCTAGTTCCAGTCCTTTCCAGTCTCTCTGCTCCTGGAGTGATTTTCATAAGATAAAATTCTATCATGAGCCTTCTCAGTTAAAATCCTTTAGTGGCATCCCTTAGAATAATGTTGTGTTCCTGGGAACCAGTCCCAGAATAATAACACTAGTTGTTCAAGGCTCTGAAAAGTCCTGCATGGAAGAAACCTGCTGAACATTGATTAATCCAGTACCTTCCAAAATTAATTGACTGTAAAATTTTTTTTTTTTCTAATCACCCATGAACTTCCTACAGCAGGGCTTAGCCAACCTTTACTGTAAAAGACCAGGTGGTAAAATACTATAGGCTTTGCAAGCCATGCGGTCTCCTTTGCAGCTGCCTTTGCTATAAAGTAGCCACAGACAATACATAAATGGTGGCATGTTCCAATAAAATTTTATTTAGAAAAATAAAACAGGTCATGGGCCAGATTTGGTGTGCTGACCCCTGTTCTGTAGAACAGTAGTTCTGGAAGGGTGGCCCCAGACCAGCAGCCTCACGTCGCCTGAGTCTGCCTCAGACCTAAATCAGAAACTCTGAGGGCAGCCCAGCAATCTGTCTTAACCAGCCCTACCTCCCGGCTGAGGTGTGAGAACCCCTGCTACAGAGCCACAGAACACACCTCAGGCAGGGCATGTCGGCCTCAGGGATAAAGGCCAACATCAGCAGGGACAGAAGGCCCTTTGAGATCTGGTCTTTGACCAGTTTCCCTCCCTCACTTAGCAGATACTGTAGTCAGGCTGAAGTACCTGCAGTTTCCGGAACATGCCATCCTTTTCCCAACCCATGCATTTGCACAGGAGTCCTTCTGTATGGAAAGGCTCCTTTCTCCTGCCACCACCTGCCCCTTCCCTGACTCCTGCTGGTCATTTATGACCCAGCTCAGGGTTACCTGTCGTGGAAGTGTTTTTGGAGCCTCCCAGTCCCACCCCTACCCCCACCTGTTGGGTTTTCCTCCTCTGCACATTTGTAGCTGCTGGTGCATCCCTGAGCAGGGCACTTCTTGTGTGTGTCGCACTGCAGTTGGGGGCCTTCTTGTCTGCTTTTCCCATGTGGCGTGGACTCCTCAAACGGGGCCATTTTACTCTTCTCTGTATTCCCTGCACACATCAGGCACCCCAAAGATGTTTATTGAGTAGTTCAATGAATGAGCAAAGGCACCCTGTACTGGAGCGTGACGCCCAGTTTTTGGTTGAGGTGCCTGGTTGTGGGTATGAGGAGATGGGGAGAGTCCAGTCGGCACCTGGGGGTTCCTGGCTTTCTGTGGTTCTGGGAGGCGCTCGAGGTGGAGGCTCCCCAGTCATTTCCTCTTCTCCTCTGACTCACCGATTGATTGATGTTTGGAAATTGTGACTCATCTCGTTAGAGAAGGAAAAGGAAATTTTATTCTCCCTCTCCCTCCCTTTCAAATAAGTAATAAATAAAAGCAGCTGGCATTCCACTTGATGCAATAAGAAGCATTTAAGTGCGTTTCTGGTTTTTGTAATTGGTAGCTTTCTTATGGAAAGGTGCTTATTAGAAGAAAAAAACTCTCTTGTATGTTTGTTTTCGGCCTTCTTGTCAGTAAAATCATAAAGTGAGTTGATGTGAGAATTGGCCCTCCCTCTTTTTAAAGATATTTGTGGTGGTTTGTGTTTTACCAGTGGAGAATGAAGCTACTTCTCTTTTAGTAAGAAATGTGAGGTGTCCCCTCTCCGCCTCCAGAGTTTCAGAATGAGTTCACCAGGGTGGTGAGTAATATGTCTTAAGCTGGTTTATTAAATGTGAAAGAATAAGATGTTCCAGGTTGACATCAGGTGCCAAATACAGATAAGGCCTGGATCAGCTGGCCTCTAGGCCTGGGGCTCGTGCTGGGGCCCCAACACAGTTGGATCTGGTGATGTCTGTTTTGTCTCAAGACATTGACGATGGAAGTGGATGCTCCGCCTTGCCTCTTAAGAGTCTTCTCCTGAGAAATCCGAAGAAAGGTGTGAGTTCCCGTATCAGTGTAACACTGAAATGAGAGCGTAGTGGTTCATATTTGCCTCTTAGTCTCTTCATGTTCAGCGTGTCCTGAATGTCCTAGGCTCTTGATTCTGGAAAACTTACCAGTGAAGTCAACATGTTTTCAAATTGTAACTTGAAATAAGGGCTCAATACGTGTCAGCTGTTGTCATTATTTTGTCGTCGCCATCCTTATTATTTGCCAGGCATAAGGCCCAGCATCTTAGGTTCTGTAATGTGTTATCTAATTTGATGTGCATAACAGCCTTACAATGCAAAGTGCCACGCTGTCCCCACTGTAGGGAGACGACGCCGTGGCTTAGAGGGACTTCTGGAATCACTTGCTTCCAGTCACACAGCCGTCGGCAGGTGAAGCCAGGACACACCTGGGTCTTTGCCACGCTCACTGCTGAGCAGTAAGCAGCTCCATGGTGCTCGGGTCCCCTGGTGCTGACACCTGGAGTCTCACCAAGTAAGAAATGGAGCACACGTAAGTATTGGTGTGTCCCATTAACTGGGAAGCTGCTTAAACGCAGGTTCTAAGAAGGAGAAGACACTTGGGGACCCACTCTGCGCCTTCTCCCTGTGGGACCGCTTCTCCCGGCTATGCTGCCGTGGTGAAGCTGGGTGTGCGGGTACCGTGCAGCAGGGAGTGGAGAGGAGCCTCTCGCTTCTCAGTGGTGATGTCAGCAAACCCTTGCTGCCTGCCTTCACTGTGCTTCTCTGATTTAACCTTCACAGCTCCCTGTGTGGTAGGCATGACATCGTGCCTATTTTACAGACAAGGAAACTAAGGAGCTTGCCCAAGCCGCTCAGCTGGTGACCGACAGAGCTGGGATTCTGCCTGGGTTTGTCTGCTCCGACCGTCGCTGTGCTTAACTCTTATGCCACCACCTCCACAGCTTGGCTTGTCTCAGGGAACACACGGCTGGGCCCTTCTGGGCCAGCAAGTCCAAGACTGTGACCTTACTGCTGGCCGGTCACCAGGCCCCTCTGGCCACAGGGCTAAGAACCGGGTTGGCCTGGGGAAGAGTCCAAGGAGCCGTTCCCACTAAGGGGAAATCAAATGAAGGAACTTACCAGAGTGCGGGGCCAAGGCTCGGGTGTGGGCATTTGGAGCTGCCCACGTGAGGCCAATCTGTGACAGCTAAGAGGCAGGACTTGCCCTCTACCCAAAGCATCTAATACTTGCCAAGCCTCGTTTCTAAAGTGGAAAAGGAAAGAGGGCAGCTTGGGAAGAGAGAGAATCACATGGCTGTCTGTGCACATCGTACAGAAGGGATGAAGTGTACACAGCCATGTTGACATGAGAATTTCAGTGCCTCTGTCACGCTGTGGCCTCGGCTGTGCCAGGCTTAGGTCATTTCCATTTCTGAGTTGGGAATGGCCTTTTGCAGATACTGGTTATATTTATCACCAGCTAACTTATCAGCATATGACACCAGATGTGCAAAATTGTAACCTGACTCATCAAAAAATAGATAGTTTGTGACTCAATGGTCAAGTAGATCAGTTTTTAAAAATCAAATGGATTATGGAATCAACATTCCCTTAGAAAACTCTGTGTGATGGTCTAATAGGAATGTTAGTTCAGATCATTCTGAAAACAGTTACCTTAAAAATGTTTATACTCCATTGACCCAACTATCCCATTTTTAAAAATCTATCCTTAGGGGAAAAATTAGAAATGTGGTCAAAGCTTTATGAGCAAGAATGTTCACTATGGAATATATTAATAATGCTAAAAATATGGGAGCAGCCTAATGTCCAATATAGGGAAATAGTTAATTTATGTTAAATTCATTCGTTGAAATGATTATGTAACCAATATGGTTTTCCAAGAATATTTAATAACGTGGAAAATGACCGTGATAGAACCTAAATAAGAATTATAGATGCTGTATCACCCTAGTTTTATTTATGAAAGAAAAATATACAAAAATATAGACAATATGAGTACATGCACGTATAGCATAAAACATGCAAATACCTATTACGTATTCACAAGGCCTGGTACACGTACTTACAGAGAAAAAAGACTAGAAGAAAGTAATTAAAAGTCTTAGGAGGGATTATTTCTGGATGGTGTGAGATTTTGATTTTTTTTTTTAATTTCATTGTCTTGCTTTCTTATATTTTCCATGTTTTCTATAGCAAGAACGTTATTGCTCTTTAATTTGAAAACAGTAACTAAGAAAATGTTCAACTTTGCAAAAGAGAAAAGAATCTTTTTGAAAGACTCTGGTATTTATTAATCCCTTTGCCAGACATTTTTAAGTGGGGAACAGAGGTAAAGTGCGACACGCCAGAGTCCCAGCCTGCTGATTATTGGTCGTGGTCCCCAGGCAGGGAATTCCGCCTTTCCAAATCTCAGTGTCCCCATCTGTAAAATGGGAGAGTTCTAGCACCTGTCTCTTAGAGTTTTTGATTGATTAAATGAGACAAGGTGCGTGAGCCCCTGGCTAGAACACGTATCGGGAACATCTGCTATTATCACTCTGCTCTTGTCATTGTGATACAGTCCCAGCTGTGTGCCAGACTCCATGTGAAGTGCGGGGAGTGTTACCGTGGGTAAAAATAGTCCCGCTTCTCCAGGAGTGCCCAACCTGAAGGCAGGAAGGGGTGCTGAAGTCTGACGTGTGCTGTGTAAGTAAAGATGTGCATTCTCGATCCTGGGGGGCTCAGGGAGGATGGAAACAGGGGTGTAATGTGAACTGGGCCAGAACTGAGGGATGGGAGCTTGTCCGAGAGCCACTGAGGGCCCCGTCAGAGGCCACAGCAAGATTCGAGAGCATTTAGTAGTTGGAAGAATCTAGAGAACTTGGTTTGATGGGAGAGGTGACCAAAAGGGAGTTTGGGGTGGCACTGAGGTTTTAACTGGGTCCTCTGCCTAAGAGAGAGTTCTTTTTACATCGTAAGAAGATGATGCCTTTGCTTTAAGGAAAAACAGACTCTTTTCCAGAGTGTCCACCTCCCTTGAGCTGTGTGTGTGTGTGACTAACAGGCAAGAGCATGGCTATGACGGGTATTCACCTGGCATCACCATTTCTGAGTTGCCAAGACTCTGTCTCCCTCCTTCCTTGAACTCACCACCTAAGACTGTGTGATGCTCCTTTTCACCCCATCCTGTCTGAGAAGAACCTTACTCCCTTCTCGCAAGCCCTTTCTTGTCCAGTCGTTCATTACAGGACAGACCAGAGGGCACTCCCGCCCTGAGTCGGGCCTCCATTTGTTTGGGCATGGAGGCCGGGAGCTCTGCCTCCTCTTTCTGCTTTTTAAAGCAGTGTGAAGAAACCGTGGAAGCCCAAGTAAGATCTCTAATTATTTCTGTTAAAACTGATTATATTGAGGGTGGAGTGCGTTGCCTTTAATTTCTTTGTGTGCATGTATTTTTTCCCTCACAAGGAGCATATTCTTTTCTTTCCTGTTTGTTCCTGCTGGATTCGGGGAGGCTGCTGCTTTCATTGCCTAATTAATGGGGAAATGTTCTGTTGAGGATTTCACGGTGTACGTGTTCTCTGTTTGAACATGGTACAACCTGTGGCCGCTTTAAAACATAGTTACATGCTTGACTCTTTATAGGGCAATAACTCGGTTAATTTTGCAGTGCTTTTCAGAATACCATTGTTCTCTTTAAAAGAATAAGTTTGCTGTTTTTATAAGACTTGAATGCCATCAAGATGCCTCCACTTGGCACAGTTGCTTTATAATAACATGGTCCCTTAAAATGAATTTTCTAGAACATTTTATGGCTGCCTGGCTGTTTAGGACTGCCCCAGTGAGTGCTTCTGCCGCCCCAGACCGCAGTTACTAACCGCATTCACCCTTGTTCTTTCTCACTTGCGTCGTTCACTCTCTTCTTAGCTTGTAGCGAGATGCGTTGTGTTCGTCTCAGCGCATTCCAGGCTTCACTAATGAGATTCATTTTGTAAAGGAGAATTGAAGATTAATTGGATGATTAATTACAAGATTCTTTTTCCTTCCAAGGAAAGCTATAGAAGTCGTGGTTTCAGATAAAATTTGTAATGAGCCCTTAATATACGTTTTTTTATTTGTTATTTTTAAGAGCCTGATCGTGTAAAGGGAAGTGAGATAGAAGATTTTTTTCTGTGCATTTGCCACAACTTTAATTCCATTATAAGACAGTGTTATCCTAACACTGCAGTGTATGGAGTCAGAACGTTCCTCCCTCCCGATGTCCGTTATAGGTCTCTTCTTTGCCAGTCACTGCCCTGTGACCGAAGGTGAGCTCAGCCACGGCCTTTCCGTGTAATGGGGACTGAGTCTTGGGAATGGTTAAATGTAGAGGTGAGGGAGGAGGGAGCTTTCTGGTTTGGCCTACTGTGGGTGGTACCATTAATGAGAATCCAAAAAGGATTAGTTTGGGGATATGGTGAAGAATAAGTTTGAAATAGTGGGATACTAGATATAGCTATATAGAGATAAAGTATAGGTCTATAGAGCTGTATATATGGAGAGATATCGGTGAGATATTTCCAAGATATGTCCAAGCAGAGCTGCCCAGTAGATAGGCTGGCCCTCAGGAGAGTGGTGTGACATGGGAGCCACTGACCTGGAGACAGGTCCCACCCAGGGGTCCTGCCATTTCTGGCAGTGTGGTCGTGGGAAAATCTCTTAACCGCTAATCCTTGGTTTTCTCTGTAAAGTAGATGTAAAAAGAACTCCTGTACAAGGTTGCTGAGAGGATTGAATGAGCTTAATGCACATGAAAATGCTTTGTAAACTCTAAGCTAGCTATAAATATTAGTTATTATGTTATTATCATTCCTATGTTAAAATCTAATTTGCCCAAACCATCTGGGAAGCATCGTGCACGGTAGCTCCACATGGAGATTTGCAGGGCGTATTACTCTCTGTTTGTTGTCAGTCACAATATTGATTAGTATTAGAACACAAAGCAGTATATTTTAAAAAGCAACCAGGAGCAGCCATTGTTTGAAGTGTTATAACCAATAAAAATTATGTTTTCAGCGAGAGAGTTTGTAGTGTCTGGGCAGGCTTAAACAAAACAAGCAGCTTAGGAAGTATATAGAGGGTATGATTATAATTATAAAAGAAATACACAGAAAAAATACTGGGAGGAACTATGCTAAAATAGTATGTGAATACCTTAGAGGGCGGGCCTTGAGTAATTTTTTCTTCTTTTTTATACTTTTCTATGCTTTAAGCATGCATTACTATGGTATATATGACTTCTGTAGTCAGAAAAATAAATTAAAAATAACAACAGCAGCCCCCCCCCCCCCGCCCCAATACAGGTGGGAATTAGATGTGTGAAGAACTGAAAGGGCAAATGTATTGATTTTTCTCTTTTTAATATTTTCCTGTTTCATCTTGCCTTAAACCCCATTTCATCTGTCATTGAAAATGTGAATCTGACGGCACAGAAACTGGAGGAATGAACCCAAAATGTCCCTGAGCACAGTCTTGAATTACTCTGCCCTTTGGGATCTCCTGTTTAGATTTTTTGATAATGAAATTTGATCTTGATTTCGGCTAAAGCTATTGTGTATTAATCTAACAGTTCCATTTGGTGAATGTTTCTAGCAGCCTGTAGAGACCGGAGATAACAAATTATTTATCTTCTGTTTTGCCCATGAGTGCCATGGATTCTTGTTTGCAGGAACGTATAAATGGGTATATTTATGTGCGCCCTAGCGCACAAGAGGGTGGTGGAAGTGTGTGAAATATTCTTTTCTGGGGGCCGTGAATTTCTCCAGGGCTTTCATAATTCTTGACTCCTCCCTTTCGTTACAAGGAATAGTCATCTTACCATATTTAACAGTCTCAGATTTCTAACTTGGCCCGAGGCACTGACTATTAAGGTGTAGCTGTACTTTGTGCCTCTCTTCTGCGTTTGGGGTCTCCTTGTTCCCCCCTCTCGGACTCTTGTCCCTGCCTTGGCTGTTGCCGCCCTGTCTTCTGGTTCTTCCTGCTAACACCTGCTCTGTGCCACCTGCTGCTTTCTCCAAAACCATCCCCTTCCCTGACTTCACAGGAAAATTCCCTGGAAAGCTTCACCCCTGCCACCAATTTTAGTATCAGAAGACATGCTGTCTTTACTGTAGTTGGACAGCCAGTCCTCCTTTTAACTGATATTTTGCTACTTATCAGGTGGGGGAGGAATGATGTTGGTTAACTGCTCATCCATCCATTCATTTATCTGTCTATTCAGTGCATATCCATGGGGGGCTCCTAGGCAGGCGCAGGTGTGGTATGGTGAACCAGGCAGACATAGCTCCTGCCCCCTGTGTTGGACCCAGTAATTCATCCCTGGGTCCAGGATCGGCCTTCGTTCCTTCCCCTCACCTCTTCTCACTCTTCAGAGGTTACTGCCGCTGCTCATGGGGTGGAAAGCAGAGGTGGGAGGGCATTCCGTGGACGAAAGGAGAAGCAAAGGATCAGGGATGGAGCGGCAGACCTGACCTGGTCCCAGGTCGGTCACTAACTGGCCAGTTTCTCCATCTGAAATGGAATAATAACCATGGTAAAGCTACTAGTTATTTGTTACCGATAAGTGTGGGCCCTTCACCTACCTTCACTGCCCCTTCTCAGCACCCCTGTGATGTGGGTTGGCAATTTTTGTTCCTATTTCACATACAAAGAATCTGAAGCTCAGAGACTTATCACGAAATGGCAGAGCAGGCATTTGGCTCCAGGTTTGGTGCCTGAGGCCTGTACTCCTTTCATTACACCAAACAGCAGATTAGCCTGAGTGATCATTTCCCAGTGTGTTCCAAAGAGCACAAGTTTTAAAAGGAGTTCCTCGGAGAAAAGGGTTAGTGACCAGTTGACTAGGAAACACTGGGCTCCAAGTTCCCAGTCCTTCCTTCCCGTGGTGCTCTCTCTGTCCACTCAATACATATTCCCTGGACACCTGGGAGACAGTGCGAACTTGTGATTAAAGGGTACACACTGGGGAGCAGGACCACCTAGGCGTGGATTCTGGCCCCGCTGCCTACTGTGGGACCTTGGGCAATCCACTTAACCTCTCAGTGTCTCAGCCATCTCAGCTCTAAAGAACCTGCCTCATTGGGTTGTTACGAGAATTGGATGAGTTAATACAAATGAAGTACTCAGAACAGTAGCTGGCACATGATAAGTGCCTTGTGTTTTAGCTATTATTATTGCTGTCCTTGTCATTGCTGGTATTGGCTCAGGGCATAGAACGGTATGTAGGACACATCCAGGTTCTAAGAGTCAAAAAGAGAGAAGGCCTGGGGCCGGCCTGGTGGTGCAGCGGTTTAGTTCGCGCTTGGCATCCCGGGTTTCGCGGGTTCGGATCCCGGGCGCGCGTCGACGCACTGCTTGTCAGCCACGCCGTGGCGGCGTCCCATATAAAGTAGAGGAAGATGGGCACGGATGCCAGCCCAGGACCAGTCTTCCTCAGCAAAAAGGGGAGGATTGGCGACGGATGTTAGCTCAGGGCTGGTCTTCCTCACAAAAAAAAAGAGAGAAGGCCAGCTTTGTTTTATCCCGGGTTTCCCATTCTTTTTCACCATCATATGCTTTTGATAATGAAAACGCCCACCTGCCTCCCAGAATCCACAGCTCCATGGGCCGCACTTTGGAAATACTGGTTCAAGTGGTTTTGATGGCTTTGCACAGATTCAGAACCCAGCAAGCAGACCTCAGTGCCTTCAAACCATCTCCAGTCAGTGGAATGTCGTCGTGTCAGAGACGGAAGGGGCCTCCACAGTCCGCCAGCCCCCCCGTCTGGTCACAGGCCTCACTTGGAGGACAGTTTTATTTGGACCAGAGCAGAGAAGGACATCCCTTCGCTACAAGGCTTTTCATGAAATAGAAGGGCTTGTGGTGCAGGCTTCTCATCCAGTCTCCATCAAACTGCAGGAAGAGAGGGGGCCTTTCCCTTCCCAACACGTGTGTGCACAGACACTCGTGCATGTCGGGTTTAATGCTGATGGTGTGTGTGTGTAGAGTTTGATGGTATTGGGGGTGTGTGTGTAGAGTTTGATGGTGATGGGGGTGTGGTTTAGTGGTGTGTGTGCGTGTGTGTGTGCAGGGTTTAACAGTGATAGCAGGTGTCAGCAGAGCCCTCACCACCTTTGCTGTTAGGCCTTTGTTCTATATCAAGCCTAACTCAACGAGCACCCAACAACAATGAACCTATTTCAGCCAAATAGAAAAGTCAGTCCTGTGCTTTTGCGACTGTGCATCCTTGGAAATGGCGGATCTGTGTGTGAGGAATTGTATCTTCCTCAAACAGCAGCGTGTGGTTAGGGTTGCTTTCCTGACTCAGCCAGCTTTGTGGCTCTCACCAAAAAATATGCCAAGGAGTAGAGCTGCAGGATCCACCAAACTTGCACAGTAGCCTGAAATAATCGTGTTCCAGTTTCGTGAAAATGGGCATCGGTGTGTCTACAGTGATTACACGCTGGGCCCTGATGAGCTATCAATTATAAATGGATCCACGAAGAATACAACTTTAATGCATCACCACTGTGACCTATCTAAAACAGATCCGTTGGGACATAATAAAAATTAGATGTTTAATCATGTTGGAAGCTTAGGGTTTTTAGAACTTAGAGTTTTTAAGTATTAGCGGTCTTAAATCTCTCGGAAGTGAGTGCCTCTGTATTCTTTAAGCAGTGAATATACTCCATGATTCTTCTAGTTTTTAACGTGTTCACAAATTGGGATCAACCTTTTCAAAAGTGTCCTTTGGAGGCTGTGAACGAGGACCTGCCTGTGACCTTCACAGTGAGAGTCCAGGGAGGAAGGGTGTGAGCAGCTGGTTTTATTGGGACCTTCTGGGCACTGAGGAGGGCGCAGACAAGCACTCCATGGGCATCTGGTGCTGCTCCGTTGTGGCACGAGGAGCCAGCTCATTGGGTTTGCTCCCGCTCCAGCACTTTCACTGCACTGTGACTTGGACGAGTTGCTGTGCCTCAGTGACCTGAACTGAAAAATGCGGGCAACTAGGATGTTGCCCGGCCTTGTTGATGAGTTCGTGCAGGTGGAGCGTGAGAGCAGAGCATGGCACGGAGTCGGGCACATAAGCATGGGTTACTGATGTGGCGGAGGCTTGCTGTGATATCCCCATGACTCCCTGAGGAGGCTGTGACGACGTGCAGGGAAGACGCATCACTTGCCATTCAGGGTTAGGGAGAAGCCAGGGGCCCAGGCCGCACCTCTCTCGTGGACACTGACGGTTGTCTGTGCCAGACACCAGGCGCTCTGGGTCCAGAATCGGTCTCCGCTCTTGAGGTACCTGCAGTGCTGGACAGGGGCAGGCCTGAAAACAGACATGTGATTTTTTTAAAATATAGTATAGTGCAAATATATGCCATTATAATGTAATGAGTGACAGAATGGTATTGAAACCCCAAAGTGAGAGGTTAATTTCACCTGGGGACCTGAGAAGGTCATATTTGAGTTACACCCTCCAGGGTGAGCTTCCCCAGTGGGCGGTGCTCCAGTTAGAGGGTGTTGGTGGGGCATTATCTGGAGGTACTGACCAGGAAGCATGGTTTTGTCCCCCCAGTCTGAGCCCCAGGCACCTTGAGAGTGGCTCTGGGCCATCCGGACTCAGAGGAGAGCCTGCCTTGCAGCCCGTTCACCAGCGCTGTTGTCAGCGGCCTGTCCTTCCCTAGCCTCCTCTAGGCTGGCTGTCCCTCTTCACAGGTGGGTCTCTGAGGGAAATCGGACTGGCCAGCAGGCCAGGTGGGGGTCCAAGGACCTTGGTGGCTGGGGGCCTGAGGCTGGGACCATTGGAGGCAAGACCACCTCCTCGCCAGTGCCCACCACCCTGGCCGGGACCGGAGACCCACAGTGTCTTCCGTGCACTGGCACTTGGTTCCTGTCATGCCCCAGAGGCTCTGCCCAGGTCACCCTCAGCTGGACTTTTCGGGTGCCTCTGAGATTTCTCAGTCCCCTGCTCTTAGATTATGGCCGAGGGAGAGTCCCTTTAATGGGTGGCTGATCTCACTCATATTTTTCCTACAGTTTTATTCCTAGAGTGTGAACTTACCTTCTGTGGTTGGGACTGTCTTGCCCTTGTTCTCTTTGATCACTGGTTAGGAGTGTTTAAAGTGGCAACATTCTAGAGAAAGGGAAATAGGCTTCAGGTAATGGAGAGCCGTCCTGTATTGCTAGATTACTGGGCACGGGGAAGACGTGAAGTAATGTATGTTACATTATGAAAAACTCTTCCTTACTTATAGAGCAAGAGAGGGAGGAGGAGAGAGAGAGAGAGAAGGCAAGCAGGGGTGAGTGTGTGCAGGGTTGTCAAGGGGAGGGGAGGTTTTTTTACAGAGTGATTGTGCAGGTGAATGAGGCCTGCCCTGCTCCGCCCTCCAGCATGCCTCCCAGGTGGCACGTGCTGTCAGGTAGAGTTTGCATCCTTGGAAGAAAGTGGAGTGGGAGAAGTAATGAGAGGGGAGGACCCGTGTGTGGGTTTCCAGATGCTTTCCCTCTAAGAGCTGCCCTAACAGTCGATGTCATGATTGTCCTGTGTCCGTGACATGTCTGATCTTTGCTCAGACATGCCTTTTTGTGCCCCATTTGTCCTGAGCATCCAGTGACCAGAGATGGTGCGAGGTGGCGAGGGCCTCAGATCAGGGCCTGATTTCACTCTTATGCATGATAGTGGCATGATTTGTGCTCCACAAAGGCCCCCCTGGCCGCAGTGGAGATGAGGAGCAGTGAGGGGTATAGCTGGGAACTGGCAGGGCCTGGCTGGCCGACTCCCCAATCCTGCCCTTGCCCTTCCTCTGGGGCCCCTTGGCACTGCCGCGTGCCCTGGCTTGGCACTTCGTGGCTGCCCCATTACCTGTGCTCTCCACCTGTTTTAATCCATAACCTACAGGGTCCCTGTTAACGGATCACACAGCCCGTCGTCAGATCCTCTGGGCTGAGCAGATCTGCCAGGGTACAACCCGAGGATGGGCTGGATGGACGAGCAGAGGGCTTCTTTACAGAAGGACAAGGACAGGGACCATTTCTTGAGCATCTGCTCCATGCTGGCCTTGTGCCAGGCTGTCCCCGGCCGTCCAAGGGGGACTTGATTCCATCCCAGCACCGACACCCAGCTTGTGACTTGGGTCCCAGCTGCCTTCGGAAAGGGACTGTTTAGAATCTTTTTCCGTTTAACACATTTGTGACTTAGCTAAGTGTCTTTTTCAGAGACTAATAAAGCCTTAACAGCTTCTGAAACACCACACTAGACCTGAGAGTAGCTGACAATTTGGATTCTGTCTCCAGTGGGAAAGATTCAAAACTGCAGGTTTTAGAAGCTTTTAAAGGCTTCTTGTTTGTGTAATGTTCATTGAACACAAATTCTTTTCCAAATAACTGTCTGCAACTGCTTTAAAGAAATAAACTCCACTTGCTTAGCCAGGGCATGTATCTGTCAATGGTAAAACCACAAAACACACGTTCTATTAGCTGAATTGTTTAATTAAACCACATCCTTGAAATGATCCACACCGTATGAAGGGGCAGTATGTATACCACACTTTCTGAAAAGATATGTGAAGGGTCCCCAGAAACAAATAACCAGAATTTATCCTAGACAAGTCATTTCCTCTCTCCGGACCTGTTTCCTCATCTATAAAATGAGGCAGTAGGTCTAGGACATCCACAAAATCCTTGGGGAAATGCAGTTTGAAGATTCTCTGTTACTTGTAGTAATTGTAATGCCTTAAGGTTTTATCTATTTTTTCCTATCTTCACATAAAAATTAAATTGTAGGAGATCCCCGGATCAAATGCATATTCAAAATATGAGAATCAAGAGACCAAGACCGTGGTCCAAGTGGGTCTCCTGGTCAGCCCTCTCCAGGCTTGCCATTGCTTTTAAAGTGGCTCAGAACTCTGGGTTATGTGGATGGAGAGGGCACAGGAGGAGTCCCTAGAATCCTTCAGAACTTTCCAGGATGTCCCTACGGCCGAATAGGAGGCAGAGCTGGGGAAGAGCAGATCCAGAGGCTGACCCTGGCTCTGCAGCCCCTCAGCTGTGTGGCCTTGGGCTGGACACTCAGCTGTAGTCAAGAGGGCTGGCCAGGCCACCTAATGGGCTAGTGGTAAGAATTCAGGGAGTGGGAGCCTGGGGTGTCACAGTGAGCCTGCAACAGCTAGTATCCCATCCCCTCAAGGGTGTTAGACCACTTGGTTGGGTTAACCGAATAGGCACCCAGGTTTCCTGGGCCTTAGCGAGAGACAGCTCGAGTCTAGATTAGGAGGACTGTTACAGACAAAAGTAACCAAATCATACTTTTCGAAATTTCACCTCCTTTTTTACAAAACTTAAATCTTCACAATAAAGAAAAATCTGACGTCAAGATAGTCCTGAATTTTTAGCTTTTCCAACATGTGGGCTTATAGAATCATACACTTTCAGTGGTTGAAAGGAACTTAAGATGTACCAGTTATTTCAGAGTTGTGAAGCAGAGACTAAAATAGTTTGAAGCTAAATTTTCAGCCTCTTTTGGCCGGATCAAAGAAACCCAAACTTCTAAAAATACCAAATTAGCTTTTTAAGCATAGTTTCTATCTTTAGTTGAAAAAAATGTGTGCAGTGTGTGCTCCTGGAGCCTAGTTAAATGTAACCACTGAAATTAGCGTTTACCTTGAAAATGAGGCGTTGGGCCTCCGCTAATAATTCAGTCACTTTCTCTGCCCTTGACCTTCCCCTGCCCCAACCCTGTGTCAAGATGCCACCGGTATAGACCAGGTCCGCTCCCTTTTCCTTTCTTAGTCCATCCCTGCGTTCTCTCTGGAGTTAGTTGTGGTATAAGTTATCCTTTTGAAAACCAAGATAAACAGACATGGGGTAGAACTTTCAGTTTCCATGTCATAAATTAGAAGAGATATTCCTACACGGGGCCTAATCTGAAATATTTTGTCTGGGTTTCGAATGTGCTACATGACGCTCCACGGCAGATTGCCTTTCTAATTGCTGTGCTTGTTAAAATTCAAATTAGTGCTTACGCTCCTAGCAAACGTTGACTGACAGTCGCAGAAGGTGGCCCAGAACCCTGTTGAGTGATGGGGGCCGGGCGGCCTGGGGAGAAAACCTGGGACAGGCCGTTCACAGAGACATAGCCTTGACTTCCGTTCTTCCGTTACAGGTGTTTTGGCGGCAGAGCTTCTTGCCACACCTGGCTGGCTGTGGGGAGGCAGCTCTCCCCCTGCGGTTATTGAGGGAAACACTGTCTCAGATACGAGCTTTGTGCGGGCAGGCCCGACCCCGCCCAAGTGGAGTTTAGGGGTGTCAGCAGTGGGCCACACTCCCAGCATTGCAAAGCCTAGTCTCTGACAGTGGGACACGGTCTCCCCAGGCCTCTGCTGAACATCTCAGACCTTCACATTCCTGGCCGGGACTGACCCATGGGTCACCTGCCCTCCGTGGGGTGGAGAGGTGCCTGGGGCTGTCTGAGGCCTTTGGGTGGGGTCTCTGCCAGTTTTGCCTTGTTGAGGAGCAGGGGCAAGGGGAGTGTGCGGTGGAAAGAACAGGGAGTGACTTTTCTTAAGCACCTACTTTATACCAGGACCAAGCTGAGCATCTTCACACACGTCAGCCAATTAAGTCCTCAAAACAGCCCTGGAGCGATGCTTTCCACGTTTCACGTCTAACGAGACTGAGGTTCAGAGAGGCCCCCGGCCTGCCTGAGAGGGGCTGCGAGTAAGTGATGGAAGCTAACATTGAGCCCCAAACCATGTTCTTGCCACTATGCCGTTCCTGCCCTGTTGGCTGGTTGTGTTCTGCCCACTTCCAAAAAGATCTCAGATGGCTTACAAAGGTACAACAAGCAAGGTCGAGAGGTCGGAGCTAGCGGGAAGAAGAGATAAAGAGAGGGAGAGAGGGTGATGAGATCCAGAGGTGGGCAGCTATCCAAAGTCATGTTCCCAGGCCCTGTACGCTTCATAGCAGTGAGACACAGACTTGATTGTGAGCTTCCCAGCACCCCATGCAAAGAGGGCAACCAGATAAGTCATGTGGTTCACACGCACACAAAAAACAAAGCATTTGTGTAGGAAAAGCACAGCTCCTGTGGTGTTGGAAAAAATTTCTCCCCAGGATCCTCATAAAGAGGGCTCACTTGGTTTTATCGCTAGTTACGAGTTTCTGGCAACCACATGCCATTGGCCTGTATCTTCTAGGTTAATAGTGGCAGCACTGCATTTCTCTGAAAGAAGAGGAAAAGAGGATTGCAGGCCCAGTGTTGGGAGTGTACACCTGTGTCTAAAGGTCGAGGAACTTCCGTCTGGATTTATGAGGTGTTGGTGACAGGTTTTGATTTCAGATCCAGGGCAACTGTGGCATGTAGAATACTGATCATCAGAAGAATCCCCCTCCCTTCTTAAATCTGCCTGGTTCCCTCTTTTGGGGGTACAGACTGTTTTGGGACAAGGAGGTCTATAAGGATTTTCTTGGCTACAGGTAACAGCATCTGATGCTGGCGGGTTGAGGGGGTCTGTTGGAAGGAGGGGGTCTCATGGAGCCCACCTGCAGACAGCCTGGAAGAGGGCCCTAGCGCTGAGGAGCCCAGGGAGGCCTCTGACCATGGGCTCTTCTGGCCTCTCTGACTCTCCCTTGGCATTTGCTCTGCCAGCAGCCTGTCCTGCATTCGTGTGGCAGAGCGTGCCCTCAGCATGTCCTGCGTATTTTTGTGCTTGGGTTCAGCCGCTGAGAAGGAGAGAGGGTCTTCACTCCTCACAGCCCTTAGTTCCACTGCCAGAGCTTCAGAGAAGGACCCTGGCCCAGTGCAGGTCCAGTGTCTCCTTTAGACCAGCGGGCTGCAGCCGGTGGGAGTCACGTTGTGCCCATGTGGTGGGAGGGAGGAGACGCAGCTCCCGGGTCCCCCAGGCGCTGTCTGTAGAGGCATCTGTGGGATCAGGAGCCTGTTGTGTCGTGACCAACAGACACTGTCCTTTCTCCACATTCAGAGATGTGGCCTGATGCCTTCAAGGAATTGTGACTTCCTGTCACCGCTGACCAGGACAGGGTTCTGATCAGTGACCTTAAGGTGAAAAGCCCCAGATCTTACTACTGACCAGTCCAGCCAGCTGCCGCCTTCCTTTATTGATTCCATAAGCGATACTTGGGTTTTAGAGGATTGCTTTTCAGGCAGCGGCATCACTGCTTACACATTCTGGTACGTTCAGGAGAGAAGAATCCGGTCGCTTCATTTTGTCCTCATCCAGGCTCTCGGATCCATCAGGTGCCTTTCGGGTTTCGGCACAGCTGGGCTTGCTTCCTCCGGCAGAGGCTAGGCACCTCGGGACTCTCCTTGTGGCCTGAACTCACCTCCCAGCCCTTCCCTGCTCGGCACCCATGGCCCCTCCCTGTGGCTCTGTGACCTCAGCTGGACTCACGTCGCAGCCCCTAGAAGGCACGTGTTTTCCAGAAGAGGCTCATCTCAACCATTCCCGACAAGCCAGTGCCAGGACGCAGTCTGCTGCTAGGAGCGCTGGGGACTGGAGGGGATAAGTGCTCCTTTTTCGCTTTGATCATGTGAATTGTTTGATATAACTACAGAAAAATGCCCACTTCATTAATGTACACTTAATCAGTTTCCCCAAACTAAATGCATCCATGTCACCAACACCCAAATCAAGAACATTCCAGCACCCTCAGAAGCCCCTCTCAGGGCCCCCCTCAACTGGAAAGAGTTTTAAAGAAAGAGGGAAAGGGAAACAGTGTTACTAATTAGCTCTTATGGGACAGCCACTTTGCATACTTTTCACCTTGCCCTAAATCCTCATCTTAAAGATTAGGAATCAGACACAAAACGGGCGAGCAACTTGACCGAAGCCCGGGGCACAGGAGCTCGCTCGTCCAGACCACCCTGTTGAGTCTCCATCTCTCCAGTCTCTTACAGATCGTTAGGAATGAAGTACCATACTAATATTTCAAAACTTCTTATGAAATTCGAAGTGCTGTAGAATGATTAAGATAGAAACTAGGAAACGAGAGCTTTTAATCCTAGCTTACAGGAAATTCTAACTAGTAGGAAATCTAATTCAGGCAGTCCTGGGAAACATCACACGCTCTGAGATGAAAGTCAGCTAAATTGGGATCTAATTCTATAATCTAAATATAGATGTAGATATATTACAGGTTGGCCTTTTCGGCTTGGGAGAGGATCATTCACTCTAAAAAGTGCCTTTTTTTGTCACAGAGAAGAGCGGCTGGCCACGGTGACAGCTCAGGAAGGCCAGGAGGGGCTTTTCCTTTTTTATTCTTTAGTCTTTGTTTTCTTAAATTTTATAACAAGAGTGTACTTGTGTGTTACATGTGTCATAAACAAGTTGAAAGGACAAGACGGAGGACACCCCAGCAGTGTTTTCAGTGTGGACGGGGTGGGGGTGGGGGGTTGCAAGTGGCGTTTGCCTTCCCTGCGGCAGTGATCGTGGAGGTTGGAGGTAGCCAGTTGCTGTCCCCAATCTGTGGGTCACAGAGACCCTCCTGGAGTTGACTAGCTTGTTGGCCTTTGTGTGGCAAGGGCTCATTTATTTAAAAAATGTTTTATTACAAAATTAATATGTTCATGAAAATTAAATGACGTATGTACATAAAAAATTTAAAGTCCCCGGGGCCTCCCGGTGGCGCAGCGGTTTAGTCCGCGCTTGGCAGCCCGGGGTTCGCGAGTTCGGATCCCGGGCGCCCGCCGACGCACTGCCTGTCAGCCATGCCGTGGTGGCGTCCCATATAAAGTAGAGGAAGATGGGCACGGATGTTAGCTCAGGGCCAGTCTTCCTCAGCAAAAAAGGGGAGGACTGGAACAGATGTTAGCTCAGGGCTGGTCTTCCCCACAAAAAAAAAAAAAAAAAAAAAAAAATTTAAAGTCCCCCCTCTCTCCCACATTTCAGAGGTCACCGCTGTTATTTACCTAGTCTGTGATTATTCATTTTGATTATTGTTTTTTCTCTATTAGAATGTAAGGGCAGGGACCTCCTGATGTGTCTCCAGCACCGAGAACAGGGTTTTGCATGCAGTAGGTGGTACATAAATGTCTGTGGACTGAGTGAATGCCGCAGCAGACACCTTTGTCCACGAGTCCCCTACCACTGGTGCCGGTGCTACCATGGGTGGATTCACAGGTGAAATTGCCGGGCCAGAGGGTGTGTACATGGTCTCCTTTGGCTGGGTCTGCCCATTGGGCATCAAAACGGCAACCTTGGTTGTCACTCCTCATCAGGTGACAAAAAGGACCATGGGACTGTCCTTTCCTCATAGCCTCACCAGCACTGGATGAGAGTTGTTAAATCCTCCATTGGTGAAAACATATATGTGTGTATATTGCTTTAAGTCCACATTTCCTCAGTCACCAGGGAGGTTAGCCATCCTTCTGCGTGGTTATTAGCCAGTCGTGTCTCTCATGTCAGTTGTCTTCTGATATCCTTTGCCCGGTTTTCTGGTGGGTTGCTTGCCTCATCTTCCTGGTTCTTACTGGTTTTTAGAGAGTGTGGTATTAGTTCTTTCTCTCTTAGGTATTGCAGATAGTTTCCCCAAACCTATCATTTGTTTGTAAATATAAACCTGTTTTTCTACATCCTCTTGTCAGAATTGAGGCGTTGTGGGTTTTCATTTGATTTTTTCATCTGACTGCAGTTTGTTACTCATTGTGAGGTGTGGGGACCTAACTAATTTTTCCCAAGTGGATGGCTGATTTCCCAGTGCAGTATTCTTTTAAATACTCTGAATCAAAGAGAATAAAAATTTGTCTTTGAGAGATGGGGATTGTGAACCAAAAATATGCACAGCGATTTTTATTTAAAAACCCATATGGGAGCAGGAGTTTGAAATGAGTTTCCCCTAAAAGCCAAAACTTGGAGAAGTGGTAGCCCGAGTCCTTTCTGGGGAGCTATAATTGAATGTTTCTACCATCACCTTTCTCCTCTTGCCCATGCTTTCTTGAGCAGCCATTAAAGATCTGATGACTGGTGCGAACGCGGCAGCATCCTGGCATTTAGGATGGCGGCGTAATCACACATACTGAAAAACTCGAAATTTGCATCGGTCGGTCTGCTGTGTCTCATTATACTGAGGTGTAAAAACTCCACGTGCCTGTTTGTACAGTTCGTCCTGCTGTATCACGGTTCAGGGGAAACAAAAATAACTTTTAACTCACATTACAGAGAATTATTTAAATTAGACTTTATTCCGTCGAGTTGATACCGAAACTAGAATTTGAATATCCTTTTCTTCCTTTCGTTTCCCCTTACCTCATGCAGTTTAGATCACAGAACTGCCCAGTTTGGACCCTCTGATGCCATCCTACGTGACCCACCCGGCTGAGGGGCCCCTCGAGACGCACAGCCATGGCCACGCCAGCCTAGTCCATGGGCCTGAAACTTGCCTCAGTCTGTGGTTGCCTGTGGTCCCTTCTCCCTGGTGTGCCCAGGAGTCCCCAGTGCTTAGTCCCAATCTGAGGTCGTTCTCCTGTGATGGTCACACATTGTCTCATGTGCTGTTCTCCTTTTCTGCCTGTCTACCCTACTAGAATGTCAGTCCCACGAGAGCAGGGACCCTTCTTATCATTTCACAGCTATACCTCCACCGCTGGCACAGAGCCTGGGACATAATAGGGGCTCGGTAAGTGTCTGTTGACCGGCTGGCCGGCTAGTCTTGTGAGCGGAATAATGACCAGCAACCACATCTTACAGAGGGGCTGCCCGCCCTTTCCCATAAAGCCAGGAGTACCCAGTTAATCGGCAAGGAACTTGACTCCTGGACAAGCCGTACAGATGTAAGCTCTCAGAGGAACATTTTTACGGCTCAGAAAATGTTCCAGGAGGCGACTAGGAAGACACTGTCGTGCCCCAGCCTGTGAGGCTGGGAAATGGGTTCTAGGCGGGAAAGCAGGCTCCCTATGGAGCAGGCTGCGGTACAGGCCCCCAGGCAGAAGAGGGGCTTATGGCGGGGCCCCTGGGGCTGTCACCCCGAAGCAGGTCATCACACACACGGGCGGAACTAAGTTTCAATTTGGTAATACTTAAAAGTTTGAATTTTTGGCAAAAGCCCAAGTTAATGAAATAGCAAGGAAATTGAATTGCAGTTAGATAAATCACGTAATTAATTATCAGTATACTATTATAAATCAAATATTGGGTTTAAAAGATCACTTCTAGTGTCTTATCCATATAATAGTGACTCAGAAAGAGCCTGCAGTGAGAGAGGCATCAGGATTGACTTCCAGTGCCCTCTCACTGGGTTCTAGTTTCTTATGTCTTCATTCATTTGTTCATTCAGGAGCAGTGTTTTGAGCACTTGTGGATGCCAGGCCCAGTGGTGGGTTCTGGAGTGGGCAGGGCCTCACCCGTGAGCTGTGCTTGGAGGAGCTTCTGCCGAGCACTAAGGTGGTGAAGCAGGGACCCGCAGAGTCGCTCCGGGCGGGGAGGATGTGATGAGTATTGTGATGAAGAGGCCCACTCAGGTCAATGATGCTGCCTCTCAAGAGCAAGACCTTGCGGGGGAAGAACTTTTATGTTAACAGATTTGACCTGTTCTCTACCTGGCACTAGAGTGGAAAATGACAACACAAAGGCAGTGGCAGATTGGTCCCAGGCTGGCCCTGACACTTTGGCTTTTCCCCTCTTCTGACCCAAGGGACAGCGGTTGGGATGTTGACCGCCTCCTCCTGCTCATAGTTAGCTCTTTACTGTTTAGGTCCCAGCCAGCCTGTCCAGAGGAACGCTGTCATCCTTGAGGTCCCAGGAGCACGGCTCCCTGCTACGGGCGAGGCTCTCTCTCCCCAAGACCAGCACGTGCCCCCTTTCTCTCCTCTCTCTGAATCCAGCCTTTGCATCCAGTTTCTTAGGTGCTTAACTCCAGAAGGTTTTTTTTTTTTTAGCCACCCAGTTACATGCTGTGTCTTTCGGAGTTTTGAAAATAAACGGAAAATTGAGTAATCACCAGGCTTGTCCTGCTGAGGGGCTACATGCGCCACTCACTTGCCACAGTAGCTTAGCGGGGTGGGTCTGTGACATGTCACCCCTCTTCTCTTCCTGAACCCTGACCCAGCACTATCCCCCCCTGCCACACAGACATCCATCCCCTTGACTTTGCTGTATTTTCTCCACTGTGCTATCTCCTGGCACATTATCTATCTGTTTGTCACCTGTCTTTCCCTGTTGAAATGTAAGTTCCATGAGTACAGAAACTCATCTCATTTCCATATCCACAACAGGGGCTGGCACAGAGTAGGCACTGAAATGTTTTATAGTGGATGGTGAATATCAGGTCAGAGCATGGAGAGTTAGTCTGGCCTGGGCTCCTTGGAACCACTGATTAGTGGCTGGACAAGGTGGACAGCCATTCCCAGGAGGGACCCTCAGTCACTCTCTCTGACAGATGTGTGTGTGTTAAAATTACATCTGAAGGGTTCCGAATGGTGTTGAAACTGTGAGTGCAAATGTCAGGGCCTCTGAAGTTTCAGGTCTTACTCTAATGAAGCCAGGGAGGTTTCACTGGGACACATACACAGGAGGGAAAATCAACTGTTGTTTTCTGTATTCACCAGGATGACCTGAAATAAGAACATAGCAAAGGAAAGAAAGAAGACCAAAGTCTGTGAGGTTGTGCAAGTATATCCTTGCAGGCATCTTCTTGCCTGTTGATTGCTGGATTTTCTCTTTACTGGCATTTCAGGCTAAAAGGTGTGACTCAGCTGTGGCCGATAATGCACTGATAAAAGATAGGTTACCCTTAGAGCTTTCCCTTCTTCCGTAGCTGGGAGTTCTGACAGCAGCCACAGTATGTGAGAGAGGCTGGGTTTTCCCTGGCCGCCTCCTTTTTCTCAGGGAGGTGTGGTGGGCCGGGGGCCGGGAGACCGGGAGCCGGGGCCCAGCCGTGGTGGGCCTACCATTTGCCTGCTCTGTGCTCACGGGCGCAGGAGCCCATGCCCAGTAACTGTTGGCCTTCTCCTCCTCCTCCATCGCCACCCCCCACCCCCATTACCAGCACTGCAGCCTCTGAAAATCTCCCATCTCTTAGATGCAGGAGGGAAGCAGCCCTGGATTTAGTGTCAGGAGAAGGCAGGAAAAATCATATGGCCTCTGAAGCTTCCTCATCTTCCAAACAGGAACAGTGTCAGTCCCCTCCCTGAGCGGTGACTGGGCACATCGTGATGGAGTGTGCTGTGCCCAAGAACCACTTGTCAATGAGTCGATTCATTCATTCAGCCGGTAGTTACTGACAGCCCACCTTAACAGGAAGGAATATTACACAGCCGGTAAAAACTAAACCCACGAACACCATTCAGAAACCCGGAGACATTTATGTTAGAGTGATAACGAGGCGGGGCCCCTGTGTTGGCAGGAGGTCAAGGAGTGAGGCCAAAAAGATGGAGCTCTGCTAGGGATGCAGGATGGATTCCATGGAATCTTTCTTTAATGTTGTTTTATGTGTTCTCCTAAAAATTATTTTTAGGGTGGCAACCTTTACCTTAGAAATTAAACCTTAAAAAAAGGGACAAGTAAATATTTGTATAAAACTCAGCCCAGATACAGTCTCCTCCCCCAGGAGCCCTCCCTGCCACCCCTGTCACCAGTTATTCCTCGTGCTGGGGAGGCGAGGTTAAGTCCTTTGCCTCTGTGCCCCCTGATGCTCTGGGCCTGCTGCTGCTGATCACACTCAGCAGTTACTTACGTGTCAGTCGGACTCTAAGCTGTGGGGTACGGGCCGTGTGTCTGATTTTTCTTTCCTTGTTGGTTAACACCTAGGTGTACCTCCTAGGGATGGGATGAGAGCGTGATTCACCTTTCTAAACCTGTTTCCTAATCTGTAAGATGTACCCACCCTGCAGGGCTCCGGTGAAACAATGCACATAACAACCTCAGTACAGGTCCTGGTACACAGGACACGCTCGGTAATCTCTCTCCCAGCTCTGTGCCTTTCATTTTCCAATGCTGAGATCGTTCTCTAAAACATTGCTTGCAACAGGAGCCTGCCCTGCACTCGATCAGGCTATTTTTACTTAACTGTTCTGTGAGTGTCCCATGGGACCGGGTTTGAAGGCCACGCAGTCCCTGAGCAGCACTTGAGGATGGCATCCCCAGGGCCCAGGCCCAGCACCAGGAGGTAGCTTCAGCCTGGGAAAGCTAGATGTCGGTGAAAAATGGTGGAGGTGGTTGGCATCCACAAAACCTGGTCATAAAACCAGCGCGTTCTCAGTACAAAATGAGCACTGTTAAAAATAAAACGTACAAGAAGAAATATATTTGAATACGAGGGCACTGCAAACAGTTTCGCAAGGTATTAAGATCACATTAATCTTAATTTTATTATATATTAAAGTTTCTAACTTTTCAAATAATGCAGTTTTCGTTGTTTTAAAACATCTGAGAATTATAGAGCTATTTGGTGTGGCTGTCAGGCAAGGACTCCTGCCATTTATTGGGGCCCTGGTTTTATTTAATAGCCAGATGAATGGAACAGTTAATAAAAGAAATATTGCTTTATTCCCTGACATTTATGTCCTTGGTTTCCAATAAAGAATTGAAATTATGAATAGTTGATGGTTTAAATTGATGTTTTATGTTGAACGCTAGCTATAATTTGCCCTCTGAGGATTGTAATACCGAGAAACAGATGGTTTTTCACAGTAACAAATTGCTATGTGTGTACAGTCTGTAGTCTTGGCTTTCAGATACTTTCACCTTCAGTTCCAAGCTGCCCTGCCTCTGGCAGGCCAGGGGAGACGCAGCGTCTCTGGGAAGGGGCTTCCTGCACTGGGGGAGACCCAGCCGGGCCCCGGGGTTCAGTTGCCGTTCAGATCGGAACAAGGGGAAGTGCTGTGCCCCAGACGCAGCCGGTACATGCAGTTCGGGCCCTGCATTGGGAGCCAGAGCCTAGAGGAGCAGCCTGCCTTTGGAAGTGGCTCATCCAAGGTCATGGTGGCGGCTCTGAGGCCATGTCCGCAGCATTGCTGCGTGTGACGGTCCGAGACCGTGCGCACTGCAGACTTCACAGTCCTAGAACAAGCAGAGAAACGCAGTGGAGACAAGTTGTTGTGTTTTGTGGGTGCCCTGCAGTAGAGAGAGTGAGAGCTAGTTTGGGCTCTAGAGCCAGGTAGCCTGAGTCCCTGGCCAGACTGCTGCTGGCTGGTTGGGCGACCTTGGGGGGATTTCCTGAGACCCCCAGTCTCAGTGTCCTTGTCTGTAAAATGTGAGGGATTGAATGAGATGATCCCGTAAAACAACAGTTAGCACAGTGCGGGGTACCAAGTAGAGTGCCCAATAAATGTCAGTGGTGGTGCTGAGTGCGAGAGACTAAAAGTACAAAGCAGATTGATGTAGGGTGATTCTTAGCGTTGCAGAAGCTTCCTTGCTCATCCAGGCAAGTTCCCACAGGGTTTCTTTAACGGCAATGCATTAGGACTGCAGAAATGTACTTTCCAGAATATTTAAAGGAACATGGCTTCCGTGCAGCAAGGCAACTGAACAGTAACTATCTGAAGTATCTGTCGTGTGAGCCCCGGGCTGCGGGCGGGCCGAGAGGCTGACTCATCTCCCGAAGAAGCTGGGAGCTTGTTAAGCTGTTGCCGTGTGAACCAGAGCCCCTGGTCGACAATTCAGGAATACGTAAAGGTAGAAAATGGTGCCTGGTTTTATATGTAATTTTGCACAAGTGATAACAACACTTGGTAATTGGAATTGGTAATGATGCACTTGGGGTTAGGTCTTAATATTTTTGTAAAATGTCTTCAGTTGAGATCGGTGGTTCTGTCTTCTCCAAGAAGAATGTTGAATTTAGTGTTTTTGCTTGTTTAGGTTGCGATCCAAGAGCTTGTTTTCAAGGCATTTATTTATTACTTAGAATGCAAAGCTCTTTTCCACAAGGAAAGAAAATATTATAAAAATATTTGAGCTCTTGGTTGATTGAATAAAAAACGTATTCATCTCCTGACTCACCTGGGAGAGAGCGAGCTGTGTTTCCTGAAAACCTCTGATGTGCTGTGCTTTATCTTGCTTAATCCTCCCAAGGAGGATGAGAGGCAGGGCCCTTCCCGAGGCCCCGTCACTGTGCCGCTGAGTGACGGAGCCTGGATCAGAACTGGGCTCTGCCGCCAGAGCCCCTGCTCTCCCTCTGCCTCGTCTGCCTCTGTAAAGGATCCCAGGGGACACCAGCCCCGGGGGCACCATCCTCTGGAAGCATGCCTCCAGCTTGGGTTCCCGCTCTAGCACAGAACTGAGCGAGTGGCTGTTATTCTCCAAATTCATGTGAACTGGTGGTGGCTCGGAGATAAGAAGTACTGGGTTGGCGTAAGGAGACCAGGGCCTGACTTTGGACCCTACTACTCTAGAGCAGATGTCTTTCCGGACGTCTTCCCCATCTGTACCATGGAGTTATTAATCTAGAGTGCTCTTTCTCCAGCACTGAGCCGATCCTCTCAGGGCCCTGCTTCAAATCCTTCAGCATCTCCCTGCCGCCTAAAGGACAAGTCAGCTCCTTCCCTGGGAGCCATGGTGACACGGCCCTGGCCTGTCTCCAGCTGTGCTGACCTCCGTGGAATCCCAAGTCCATCTCTCTGGGCTCTTCCTGCGCCCAGTCCATCGGGTCCCCGCCCACCCCCACTTCGCTTCTTTATTCCCATGCTTCACTCATGGCTTAGCTTAGACCGGCCACGCCGGGAGCTCGGATTCCTTCCTGGCTGGGCCAGATGCCTCTGAGGAATGCCAGCGGCCTGCGATCCTCTGTTCCCTTCAGGTTAACTCCACCTTGTCCCGATACAGTGCCCAGCACACGGCAGGCACTGTGCATGGAGAACGGATGCACGGACAGATGTACTCATGTGAGCCGCTGTGCTGGGCTGAGAGGGGCTTCTTGTATCCTAATTGTGAGATTCTTCGTAGGGAGGGGGTGCATATGCCTACAGTACACTTACGGCTCAGGTCGTGAGCACACGTCATGGACTGGCAGTAGTTACTAATGGATTTTCCTATCTTCAAGCGGAAGAAATGATGAATCCAGGACCACTGCTTGTTTTGAAGTCTGTTGTAGATTAGAGTCATGTTTCAAAGCTTTTGAAAAATTTTTTTT
Organism: Tapirus indicus; assembly: GCA_031878705.1. NCBI lineage: Eukaryota > Metazoa > Chordata > Mammalia > Perissodactyla > Tapiridae > Tapirus > Tapirus indicus. The sequence goes on from CM062922.1 coordinate 142,618,464, forward strand.
AATTAAAGAGTAATTTGTTTCATGAGTTGAGTGGCCGGGAGCTGTGTTTCATGAGTAACCAGGGGCCGTTTATCCTGGTTACTCCACGTGACAGTGGAGACCCTCGGGCTCCTCTACAGGAAGCAAGGGTAGGGACAGTGTCTTTCTTGGTCAGTGTGGCGTCTTGGCCACCTCAGGGACATGGGAGCGCTGGTCTGACAGGAAAGCGCACTTGAACAGAATCAGTCTGGCTCCATCTTCTTCCTTACCTAGATTGAAAACAAATGTACAATGTATCTTACGCTGGAAATGGGTCTAAATTAACTGTTGAGGAGAAAAGCCAAGGTCAGAAAAGGTGAAGGTCTGGTGGCGGGAGTTGTTCCCCATGAGTCAGCCCTGGTGTCTGCTAAGTGTCCCCAGCTCATCCCTCACAGCTGGTGTCATCCCCGTTGGGGGGCTGGGGTGGGAGGTGAGAAAGCCGGCTGAACTCTGGAGTTCTCGGTGAGCTGCGAAGAAAGTGTCACCTCTCCGTGGCTGTGAGTTCTCGAAGCTCTATTTGTGGTGTCCACGCCACAGTGTGGCTCAACTTTTCTGAGAACTCTTTCATCAGCTGCACTCCTCAGGTGCGTCATTGCCAACTTTTCTTCCTCTTCACCTCCTGCCTCAGATCTCTCCCCACAGTCTCTCCACTGCTGTCTTTCTTCGTTCCCAAGTCCACAGCCCTGCTCGGGCCTCCCAGCCCTGCAGCCTTCTGAAGCCTCCTGGTCTCCGGGACGTGGCCTGGCCAACCCTTTCCGTCGCCATCGTCCTCAGGATCTCCCGGCTTCCCAGGGCATTTGGAATGTGGCCTCCACACCTGACGTGCACTCCACACTCTTTGGCTGGGTCCCACGTGCCGGTACCAGGCAGAGCTGGCCTCTGCCCGAGTGCTTCAGGGCACCCTGTAGTCAGGACGCCAGGACCTGTGTTCCGAGGCCTGGGCCTTGCTCGTGCTTCTCTTCCTTCTGTCAGTATCCTGCTCATCTTCCAAGGCCTGGCTTGGACGCCCGCCCCTCTGTGAACCTTCCCATGCCCTCTCCTCTCCCACAGCACCTTCGTCACTCCGTCCTGCCTCCCTACATGGCATAGGCCCCACTCCTCCACCAGACTGTGGACCCAGAGACGCTGGGTGGTGTCTGATCCCACACGTTATCCCCAGTGGCACCTCACCTAGGACTTCTCATGCACTGAGCCATGGTAACGATGACAGTAACGGCAGGAATGGCTGGCTTTATGGTGAGGCGTGGTGCGCAGCACTCTGCAGCCATTACTTCATTTAACTTCACAGCATCCCAGTGGGGTGGTTAATCATATCTTGGTTTCATAGATGGGAAAACACAGGCTCAGAGGCATTAGGAAGTTTCCAGGCTCTCACAGAAGGTCACAGAGCTGCCAAGGGGTAGAGCCCAAACCCGAATCTGAACCCGTGCTTTCTACCGCCGGCCATGCTTGGCGTCGATTTCAGCATAATGTCCTGGTGTTTAAGAGTTCGAAGGCATTTTGGCAGTGCCGTCGTTTGGTGGAAGCTGAGACAGATGTGGTGATTGCCCGGGTTCTCGCAGTAAGTTGGGGCACAGCTGGAGGGCGGGAGTGATGTCCTAATCCCCAGCATGGTTTCCTCCAGCTGTTCCACATTCTCAGTTCCTGTCCCGATCCTCTGCCATCCATAGCCACAGAGTCCAGGTGCACGGAGTTCAGGAGGGCAGCCACATGGGTAGACTGGGGTGGGAACATGATCCACCCCCCATAGAAGACACTCAAAAGGTAATGTCTCTCCATACACACTTTCTGTGGCGGTAATTTGTGTGTGGGTTCTTATGCTCTGGGGAGTAACTTGAAATGACAGCTTTACCACAGTGGAGATAAGACGTGACTGGGGAGAGGCTGAAAGGTGGAAGGCAGCCATCCACAACATGGATCCTACAGCCTCAGCCCTGCCAGGAAGAGCAGGTACAAACAGGAATTATGTAAGTTCCACGTCCACACCTTCCTGCTAATCTTCCCCGGAAGTTCTCCAAGTACATGTCGTTATGTCCTTTCGACAGATGAGGAACCCTAAGGGTTTGCAGGGCCCAGGCCCGTATAGTTAGTTAGAGAGAAAGCCTGTTTGGCCCCAAGGCTCTTGTTCCTCCCTTTCATAGATGCTTCTGGGTGCATCTGTACAGGAGATAAATGTTTGAGTAAAAGGTTTTGTTAGAATAGCATCCGCACGCAAATGAGAGTCAAGGGGGTAAATGGAGAAAATGAACTTGAAACAAGACCAGATAAGTAAAGTAGCTGCTAAGCGTGAGTGATGGGATTTCCCTGTGTGTGGCCGGGGGACCACTTGGCTCTTATCCCCCAGCTCTTAGCCTTTGCATTGGATAACACTGCTGATGTTCCTGGTGGAAGCGCTGGGGAGAAGGTGGCCCGCTGTGTCAAAGGATAAAGGCCATAGGAGGATTTCAAAATTCCCTCTTCCTTTCAGTGTATACTTTTACTGAGCCTAGTCAAGGCTTTTTAAACCTCCCACAGGATGTGAACTAGCACACGAAGGCGCAGATGGCTCGTCAGGCCATCTAGGTGCTACTGGGCAGCAACCCCCCCACTCCTCCCCCCACCCCCCGGCTCAGAAGGGACTCTCGTCCCTGGCTGGCTCCTGAGATCCAGTGCTTCTAGTTTCACTTCATTAAAACATAAGAAAGAGGCTGTCGAAATACAAGCAACATTTGAGACAAACACTGGGTTCCCCACCACCACCATGGGCAGAATGGTTTCAGTGCTCCAAAATGCCAGCTTAAATGTTGTACCCAAGAGAAGCCAGGCACCTGGGCCAAGGGGCCAAGGTCACGCAGTTGTGATGTGTGTCCCAGGGAAGTGCAGCCACAGTCACAAGGTCAGAACCGAAAGGGGCCTGGGAGGCCAGCTCCTCTAGTCGTGAGGCTTCCCACTGAGTTCCTTGAAGCTCCAGGGTGAGTGGGCAGGGGCTGGCCCCACCCTCACCTGTGTCCATCTGTCCTCCAGTATCGCACGTCCACGTACAGCTTTGTTTGAAAATAGTCTCCTCTAACTGAAAATACAAAAAAGTTTGAAAATCACCAACTTAGACTCCACCCTCTTTGTTTTTGATTTGGGAAACTCCAACCCACAGAAGGGAGGTGACAACCTCGTGAGCTGAGTCCAGGCTGTCACCTCACCTCAGAGGTCCTCCAGGGCCAGGCAGCGTCCTGACTGTGTGCCCAGTGCCTGGCAAGTCCATGTTTGTAAAATGAAATAAACAGATGTTTCCCGAATGGCCATCCGGCCCATAGGGTTGATTCAGGTCTGCATGTGTCAGCTTGGCCAAGAGGTCAAGTCAGATGTGAATGAGCAGAAGTCTGACCATCGTGGCTGCGTCTAGAAGGTGATGTGGTCCGCTGTTAGCGGGTTAAACCTGGGGTGGGGAGCTGCCAGGGCTTTGATCTTTTCTTGTGTTATTTGAGGGGTTTTTGTTTATGGCAATTGTATACTATTAGAAAATAATATAGTTCCGTTTCAATAGAGAATAATACAAAATGTGTAAGTGTGTAATACAGTCCTCAGATCTGGGGAGCGTCTGACCCCCCCCACCCAAGGATGGCCCAGGCCCGCTGTGCCGACTACGTCCAGCTCAGCATTTCGTCTCCCTGGGCTTATGCTTTTCCTGTTAGGAAGAGAAGAGCTTGGCCTCACGTCCTTACCTTTTCTGACATTCTCCGACTTCTGTGCGTGGCGGAGGCGTTGAGAAAGCAGTTCTGATCAGGAGAATCCAGTTGGCTGGTCCAGTGCAGAAATCGAGGAATGCTGAAGTGGCGGGGGTCACAGGCCGGATGCAGCCTCGCTGGCAGGAGATGGGGGCTGAGGCTGCAGCTGCCCCGACAGGAGTGCTCAGGACCCTCTGGGGGTGGCCTCCAGGGGAGCCCTTACCTTCTCATTTCATAGTACTTCAGAGAACCGCTGATACAAGAAAGAAGCAAATTGCCACTCAGCCAGACTGTGCCGTGAGTGCATTAATTAATGTATTCATCCCTTCTGCACACCCGTGGAGGTGAGAAGGAGCAGCCCCTCCACTTCCTAGCTGTGTGGCCTACACAGGTTTCTGAACCTCTCTGAGTGGTGCAGACGGGGTTGGTCTTCCTGGCTGTCATCCTCTCCTCACTGCCCACTCCTTCCCCAGTTCCTTCCATCTGGCCTCGGCCGCTGTCCCCCAACCTTGTCTCCAACTGTGGAGGACGCTGTCGGGCCTCGTGTTAACCACCCCCTCATCTGAAAACGCACAGGACCGCCCTGCCTGGTTTTCCTCCCACCTCGTCAGAGCCTGCCCAGCTTCCTGGGGTCCCCTCTCTCCATCACCACGGTGCTCCTGGGAGCACTGCCCTGGCCCTTTAAACCTTCATTCTCTGTCCGGACGGCTGGGCTCTTCCTAGGGTTCCAGTGATTCTCTGTGCTTTCAGCTCTGGATCCACGTGCCCGGCTGCCTCCCAGACACAGCGTGTCCAGAGCCAACCCGGCAATCTCCACTTGCTCAGGCCCCATGGCCCACCAAGCTGCTCCAGCCTGGGGCCTGGGAGTGACCACGTGGTGCCCCCTCCCCATCGATACATCACCCAGACTTGCCAGCGTTACCTCCTGAGGACCTCGGGCTCATTCACTTTCTCTCCATCATACCTTAGTCGTTGCCATTCTCTGCTGGTGTTGTCTGGGCAGTAATCTCCCTGGGACACCTTACCTGTCCTTGCACACCTTTCATTGGCTTTCTCTGACCAGTTACTTGCATTTGGGTCTGGGCTGACGGCTTCAGCCTTCTCCTCGCCTTCAGGAACCTACTTGTTCCCTGCCTTCCAAGAGCATCACAGGAGGTCTTGGTTTAGTCTGTGGAGGGCATTTGAGTTAGCAAGTTGTCTCGTTTGTCTAGAATAGAAACGTTAGAAAGGCAGGCAGCTTTGGACTATTACTGGGGAGTGTTGGGGGGTTGGGGTCCCTAGGCGGCACCTTGACCCCCAGCTCCCACTATTTTGCCTGAAAAGCTTAGGACTCTGCCTCACATTCTCCCAGGAAAACCCCTTAAAGCCACTCTGGCTTACTTCTTCCTCCCACATGGACTCCAGAAAACATTCTTGACAGAAACCGTGCACAGTGACAGAGCACGTGCTTACCTCATCAGGTTCTTCCTGGTCTTTCTGCCGTTCTTCTAAAAATTAATTCGTCTGGATCCCTTCTTATAAGACATCACCATCTGAACCTGCTTGGCTTAAATTATGGCCCTTTTGAGCAAATGACCTTAATCAAATATCTCTAAGGTAAGGGTCATTTATGACAAACCTCAGAACTCCAGTTAGCAGTTCACTTGGGAAGTCATTTTCATCACAAAATAGAAAAACAAGGACAAAAAATAACCCTGCAGACGATTATAAAATGTCTTAGACAGCAGTCCTCAAAGATGAGATTTGCATGTCCAAAACTCTTGTTGATGTTTGAACAGCACATTGGCCTGGCCCTGGGCCCATAGGCAAGATGACACCCTGGTGAACACAGAGCGATTTGTGTTTATGGGGCTTAGCAGATTGGTGGGTACTTTGCAGTAAGCTTGGCACTGCTTATTCGTATTTATCCAAGAGCTGCAGGGCCATCTGCCTATTTTACATTTTGGTGGAGATGTCTGACCTTCTTATGGAGGAGAGTTCCCAGGGAGGCCGCACACACGAGGATGGCTGCAAGGTGACCACAGGCCCTTCCTGAGTCACTGACCTCTGCTCCAGGTCGGTACTGGGTCAGGGCAGTAGGGAAGGCTGCTCAGAGTCGGGGCCCATGCTCTCGAGCCTGGCTGGCCCTCTCGGCATCGCCCCTCCGGGCGATGAGACAGCAGCCCATTCTGGGCAGCCAGGCGCAGCTGCTCAGGCATATTGCAGCAAGTCATTTTTTTCTGGTTTGTCTCTGCCCAGCCTGGCATGACCAAGCCTGGAGGGCCCTGAGCAGATCTGGAGGTGGCCATACCAAGACGAACGCAGGAGCTGTGTGGTTTCCAAGGGAGAAAATGAAATGGTGGTCCCCAAATCAAGCCTTTAATTATGACTCCCTCACTCCCTCCCTGCCATCCTTTTTTCCTTCTTTCTCTCTGTGCCTTGTTGACACCACCCCCTGCTGTCTTCTCTTTCTCCCCCGTGATGGCCCTGTCCTTACCTTGCTGTCAGTGTCAACCCATGAAATCTTGCACCCTTTCAGTCTTCCTGCCCAAAGCAGCCTCCTGTAGGAACTTCTCTGGCACGCTCACCTAGGTGGGGCCGCCCCACTGCAACCTCCCCTCACCGTCCGTGTGCATGCCTCCCTCCCCATTTTACAGACTCGCCCCCCAGCCCAAGAGTGGAGGAGGCTGGCCCAGCACAGCTCAGAGCCCATGCTTGGGGCGAGGCTTTCTGACAGTCCTTGGGCTTCTCCCTCCCCAGCACGAGGATCTCAGAGAGGGTTCACTGTGGGTCAGAGTGTCCGGTCATAAGGCTGACCCCAGGCTCCTACCCATGACCTCATCCAGGGTCACTGAGCCCTGCCAGCACTCACAGAGCCGTTCTTGCTGGCCTGGCTTCCGTCCCCAACCTCAGGGATTCCTGGGCCACAGGAGCACGCACTGCCCAAGTGTCAATCATTTATCTTAAATTGGGCACCTGTAGCAGAACCTCCAACTCAGGCCTGTGCGCCCTCCGCCCCCACCCCACGACCTAGTGCAGCGCCAGGTACTCTGCCATCATGAGCTCAGGAAAGATTGCCCTCTGCTCCACCACACGTGTCCCGGCATCTGCGGTGCTCACTGCAGAGCTGAGCCTGGGGTGCAGAGACGAGGCCGCCAGTTCCTGCCCTGGGCGTCTGTCCCAGCATAGGACATACCTCCGGCTGAGGGTTCACCCGGGACAGCCTGAAAGGCGTCCGTCATCTTAAACAGGCTAGTGCCGCCTGTTGTGGGTGAAGCACTTTTTTCACACCCTGCTTAGGCCTCTAAGGTTTCAGGATGGAGAGGAAGGGAGAGGGTTGGCTTCCCTGCCTCAGTCTTCCCGAAGGCGAACCCATCACTAGTGAAAAAATTGGCCTTTTGGAACCAAGAGAGTGGCCTCAGCATCTGGCCCCCAGCAGGCCCTGGCATGGAAGAGGGCCCACCTCCCAGGATGCTCCACGGCACACGTGGGCAGGGAGCCACTTCCTTGTCTAAATGTCAGTGTCCAGCTCTTCCTCTTTTTCTTAAGTGGAGGGGAGTTGTTCTGTCAAGGGCATGGTAGATAAAGGCCCCTGACCTCTCAGGTTTATGGCATGGCTTTGAAGTGTATTTCCTCTTGGCCCTCGGGCCACTCCTCTAGGAGGGTGCCTCCTGTGGTGCTTCCCTCCTCCAGGGCCCGGCACGCCTGCAGAGAGCAACCAGCTTCCTCTGGGTTCTGCAGACGGGCGGGAAAGACACGTTGCCTCCACCATGCCACCAAATCCTGTGTCTCAGAGTGTCTACTGTCCACATGACAGCCCAAGCCTAAGTGGTCTGGTTGTGGGGATGAGGGAAGGGGGCCAGTCCTGGGGTCTCCATCCATTACCTGGGTGGGCTTCCATGAGAAGCTGCCCTTACTGCCTCTCCCTGAGGATTGTCATCTGTCCTGCTGGCTGCGCCTATGCATGGCCCTTTGAACTTTACTGACAACCAATGTTAGAGGATTACTTTGAAATCACAATTCTCTAGCAAATACGCCAATTCGGGGCCTGCCTTGTCTTTGATTTATGTGGGTTACATCCAGACGGCAGGATTGCCACAATCCCCAGAGAGCACCCCACAATTAGAGCGTTGGAGTGTGCTTTCTGCTCCGCCGAGGCCAGTGACAAATTGCCTGAGAAGACCCCCTGACAGAGGATGATGTGTTCCTCTGCAGCAGGGCCGCTGTGGCCCAATCGCTTCCAAGATTCAACTTCCCCGAAGGGTCTGCGCTGCCCTGTGAGTTGTCTGGCTGCTTGGTTTAAGATTACTGACAAATGTGCTGAATTGGATCTAGTTCAAAACTATACAGGTTTTGAAGGTTTTAGGTTTGGTAAGAAAATGAAATCCTTTGTCCCAAACCAGGGCCTGCTGGTTTTGTCAGTGTCGTGTGTGCGGGTTTTAAAGTCTCTATCTTGAGCTGTTTGGAAAAGCAGCTGCCCTGGCTTGAGACACGTGTCTTCAGCTTGTGTCCCGATGTTGGCACTAAAATAGAAATCAGACTCTGTCTGCAGTCCACGAAACCACTTCCAAGTGTTTTCTCAAGTACACAATTTGACCCAGCTTCTTTCTCATCTGCCTTGTGTTGGAAAATAAAGATTTTTAAACAGTTTCATACCTGGAGTGCAACATATATTCCATCCACATTGAAATTTGAAAACGTTCTTGTATAATCAGCCCCCCTCGCCCTTCATTAGACTCCTCCAGAAGCAATCAGATTGTGGGCACGTGGGCAGAGCAGTGTCCCTTTACAAGCGCCCAGTTTCCTCCTTCCACCCTTCATTTGCTCTTCAGCAAACTGTCCCCTTGGTTGGCTCTGTGCTGTTCCCCATCAGCCTAAGGGGTTGGGTGTTAATATTTAGGGGAAGATAGTTTTAAATGTTATTTACTTTTGAACACTGTCCTGCAACCTGCACTTGGAGAATGCACGGGGTAGCTTGGGACCTTTTAAAAATGGCCGAGGCCGTCCACCCGCGAGACTTGGGCTGGAAGTGCCTGCATGAGCAGCATCTTAGGTAGCTCCAGGTGACCTCTCCCTGTTGAACAAAATTCTGTTTAATTTTTGTGTTCCTTGTTTTGTAACTGAAAAGTTCTTGTTTATTTAGCTGTGGCGGGGGGCGGGGAGTGGAAATGCTCTTCCTCCACCTTTAAGTTCTTTAATAAACGTTTATATTAAATGCGTCTTATTTGCCAGGCTGTGTGCTGGGAATAGAAACATCAGTAAGGCATGGCCCACCTGCAGGGCTCTCAGGGAGGGCGTCTCAGACCTGTGAACAGGGCGTCTTGGCGTTGGGGACGCAGGGCCAGCACTCAGTCCTCCCGGGGGCATTGGTGGGCGTCGTGCAGGAGGTGACCTAGCAGGTGAAAGTCTAGAGCGGCCCTCCTCTAAACTCTGTATGGATCTTGGAGATGCCCCTGTTTTGCCTTTTTCACGCTATGTTGCCATTATTTGCCTGTTTCTCTTCCTTGTGGAACTCTAGCTTAAGCGGCCAGGATGATCTTCCTGGTCATGCAGGCACACAGCAGGCACTCAATAAGTATGTGCTGAGCAAAATCCACGCCTTCCTTCTGGAGAGAGTCAGCACAGGTTTGCTGAAGGAGCCAGCCCTCGCCTTGCTCAGAAGTGCTGACTTACTGATTAACTGCTTTTACTGCGTGTGCTGAAGTTTGAGACATCACTCTTCGTTCTTTAGTTATGTCAATGAAAAATGTGCTTCATTTACAAAAATCTGAGTAAAAAGATGGTCAGAGAACTGTTGTATAAAATGAGGTAAAATGGTGTGTGGTTGAAACTTTTGTATGTCGCCTTGAGTTCTGGGCAGAGGGGAGAAATTTGGTGTGGTCCCTTCCCTCTTGTGCCGAAGGCTGTGGGATTTGGGTTGGTTCTCTTGCTCTGTAGCACATTCCACCTCGTTTTTTCTCACAGGTTTTGCCCCATTGGGTCTTGTCTGGTTCTTAGCACAAGCAGAATTCCAGATGGTGGCCTCCCCGGCTGCCCTGGTCCAAGGACACCTTGCTCTTGGGCCACAGTCCTCCGAGAGCTCAGCTCCCCTGTTTGCCGGGGGCTGACTTGAGGTCCACTTGGGTGTCTTGGGTGTGGCTCCTTGTCAGAGAAGCGCAGCGTATTTGCGGGCCTCCAGGGAAGTGGGCGCTCTCTGTGGGTCTGAGAACTGCTCTGGCCATCCCACCCTCCTCCAACTGCAGCATCTGCATTAGTGAAAGGCCTGCGCCTTGGGTAGAGTTCCTTCACTCCTTGGAAGGGAAATGTTAGCTGCTGCCACCTCTTGAGGGACTCTCTAGAGAAGGTTCTTTGATCCTTCCGGGGAGGATCTCTGTCCCACCCGAGGGTCCTGCAGACCAAAGGGGCTGCCGCACATCTCCCTGCTGCTTCAGGCATGCTCGCTCCAGTTTTGGGTGACTGGGGGAAGCTATTGTAATAAAGGAGGTTACTTTTCAGCTGCCCAGAAAGTGAGCTGAGAGGGGCCGACCACTAGCCTTGTATTTGCAGGTAATACCAGCCCATGTGCCATATTGAAAGGTGCTTGGGGTTGGAGGGAAAGGGCTCCGGTGTGATGGACAGAGCTGGGCCTCCTGGAGTCGGAGGCCCGTGTTCCACGCCAGCCCCACCGCTCCAGCAGGTCACCCTAGGATTTTTAAGCCTCAGATTTCTCATTCTCATAGTGGCTGCATGCCCTCCTCATAGGCCATTACATTAAATGACCGGGATTCGTGAGGTAATAAGGTCACCCTGGTGTCACTTAAATTAAACTTCAGTTGCAACCCCAGTTTTAGAGTGACCTCAGATGTGACAATCACCCTTCTCCCTGAATTACTCGGTGTTTTGTGTTTTAAGATGTTTAGATGGTTTGGGTTTCCTTAAAAATATAGTTTAATCCTCTGTCTCCCTTCACACATGTCTGAGTGCAGAGGCAGAAAGATTTTCTGAATGACAGACAGCTGGGCAAGCTGTTGCCGGCGGGCAGTGCAGGTGGCTTTAGCCAGGTAGGAACAGCCAGGTTAACCTGACCTGGCGATGAGGTGGGAGTGGGGGGAGCTGCTCAGGTCGTCTGTTTGGCAAGTCCCCCCACACATTCTGTATTTGTGTGGACTGGGAGAGAATCTTTATAAGAAAAGAGAAGAAATTTTGGTGATAAGTCAACTCACAAATAATCACAAATGACAATAAACTTTCATCCCCAACGTGTTCTGAGCTTTTAAAAACTACCTGCATATCCCACATCTCATTTGCTGTTCATGGCAACCTTTTAGCTAGAGTCATTCCAGGGGGGGAGGCTGAGGCTTGAGGGCGACGCCTGCCTGGGTTACACAGGTTGAGAGTGGCAGGGCTGACGTGGGCTCTGGTCTCCTGGCTTCTTCCACTGGGCCCAACTTCCTGGACGTGAAGCGACGCTTATCCTTCTCACAGGTATACACACCTGTGACAGGAGTGGCGAGGTGACTAAAAAGGATGATGAAGGAATAGATCAGGGGCCCCAAACCTTCTCTTAAAGGGCCAGATTACTAAATGTTTTAGGCCTGTCTGGCCAAGAGGCAAAATCAGGATATTTTGTAGGTACTTATCTAACCATTTTAAATGTAACCATTTGAAAGTGTAAAAACCATTCGTAGCTCGCTGGCCATAAAAACACCAGCGGCCGGTTGGATTTGGTGGGCGGGCCGCGGCTTGCGACCCCTGGGGTTGATGGTCTGCTGCTTGTTATGGGTGGGACTCTGTGGGTCCTGTGCCTTCACCCCACTCTGCCTCCTGCAGAAGGCTTCTTACCAGCAGTCAGTGGCAGTTGTGGAGTTTCCCCAGGGTCACAAAGAACTTGGCCTTTGATGGAGTCAGAAAGGACCCATGGAAAGTATCTCCTTGCACTGCTCTTCACTAAGGCCCCCGTTCTCTCCTCACAAACTTGACTGCTCTGCCCAGTGCTGGGCCCCAGGTCCACGTCCTATACCGTTTGCATGTTCCTTCTAGAAAGAAGGGTTCCTTTGACCGTTTGCAGCACTTGCCTGCACCAGCCTTCCCGGTCTTTATTCTCTTCTGAGCTCAGTGTTGCCCATCCGGAGGCTTGGAGAAACAGGGAGTTCCAGGCCCAGCCTCAGAGCGCCGCCCTCTCCTTGGAGCCACCTTTCCATCCAGCCGGAGCTCATTTAAGGCCCGAGTCTGGACTGCTGACCTCTTTCTCCCTGAGGTCAGTTTTCCTGCCGGTGAGGTCCCCAGGGGCCTGCCCCATCTCCTCTCTACTCCACCCACTGTGGACCCCAGCCCACCTCCGGGCTGAGACTGGGGGCTCTCGAGGAGAGAGTCAACAGCATGGCCTAAGGGAAGCACACAGCTCATTTTGCTTCCTGGAAAGATCACATCCCTTCTGGAACCTGCTCTGGAGGCACAGGTGGTACGGCTTGTTATTAGGCCCTTTCCCTGAAGAAAGAGCAGCTCCAGAGGTCCCAGAGAAAAAACATGAGAAATGGGCAGGAACAAGGGTGGGCATTTGGGTGAGTTTAGCCAGAGCATCTCTTTCGGTGGGAGATGATGGAAGATTCGCTCGGAGAGATAAGGCCAAGGAGTCTGAGTCTGGTTATTAGTCGCTGACCTCGGGAAGCAATGGGTACGAGGCCCCTGGGTGGAGCTGCAGCATTTCAGAAGGAAGGCCACCGAAGTTTCGTTTCAGTGTCTTCCTCCTTTTAACCTGGGAATGGAGGAGAACAAGATTGGCAGGGTTGACTGGCATGTGGTCCACTCCGTTGGTTTGGACTGGCTCTGGAGGTTCCAGTTGGTAACCTGTTTTTTAAACCACCAGGCCAGTTGTCTAGTTACTGATTAAACAGGGCAGCCTTACAAGACTCTCGATTGCTAAACATACCGTGCTCTCCCTTTAAAGGAGATGCTGGAATGCCAGGACCTACTAGAATCCAGGTAGAACGGGGTTTTTTCAGGGAAAATAACGTTCTCAGTGAATAAGTCTGGCCCTTTATCTTCAGAAACTGACTTAATTTAGAACAAGATGTGTGTGGCAGGAGTGGAATAAAACTGTTTGATACAGCAGATGAAGCATCATTGCAGCTTCCACAGCAAGAAACTGCGTGCTGGGGGCACAGGAGCAACGAGAAGCAAGCCCCCCACTGCCCCCTCAAGGACCCCCCCCCCACACACACACACAGTGCAGATGAGGCCGCGGCGGAAAGCCTTTGCTTCTCCAGATTTTCCACGTGGAAATGTCTTTCTGATTTTGTTGTCATCATCATCCCCATCGCAAATAGCTCTCGGTGAGCTGCCTTGAGGTCGCTCTCTCCTTCTCTCTGCTACTAACTCTTCAGGAGGATATACTCATGAGCCTCATTGCTCCCTCAGTTCTGAACTGATTTAAGTCGTCAGTCTTGACGTCTGACTTTTAACCCCTCTGCCCTCTCTAAGGTCATATCAAGGCTTTTTCATAGGCCTTATCCTGTTGTCCCTTTTAGTATTTGTAACTTTCTGTCCTCTTTCCCTCTCCTGGTACATGGATATCCCCCAGGGCTCTGGCCGCAGGCCCTCCTCACCTCCCACCCTCAGTCCCAGGTCCTCATTCTCCAGATCACGATTTCCTCCCGGGAAGTCCTGCTGATTCCTAGTATTTCCAGAAGCAGGTTTCTCATGGTCTGTTCCCATCCTGTGCTCCCCATACCAGGCTGGAGGGCCACCCGCGCCCTCACCCAGCCTGAACCTTCATGCTGACCCATCTCCGCCGTGTCTTCTCTCTTCACGTCACCTCCCTCACCAGGCCCTGTTCGTTTTGGTTCTGGAGAACACCGTGCTCCTTCTCCCTCTCCATGGCCACCATCCCATCTGGTTTTACCACTCTTGCAAGAATTTCTTTCCCAATTGGCGTTCTCGTCTCCATGTTTTCCCCCTCTGGCCCATCCTATAAACTGTTCTCAGGTTCACGTTCCTAAAGCAAGCCCTGATCTGAGCCCTGTGTTCCTTTGCTGTGGGTGGTGGCCCTCCTTGCCTCTTAGGCTGTGTCTGGGTCCCCTGAGTGTCCCAGACGCCCACCCATGTTGGTTTTTCCTTGAACATACCTTTGGTTCTTTCTTATTCTGTGGTTGCCTCTTTCTAGAAAGCCCTCCCTCCCCGCTCACTCCTCTGTAGCCAAGCTGTGTCTAGCTCACGTGCCCCTCCTCCTAGTGTCCTTCCTGGATCCAGCGAGAAGGGCTTTCTTCTCTAGCCTCCCTCATATTTTACCTTTCGCCCCCCCTGCCCCCACCATGTCCTTATATGCACGCGTGTCTTTATTTCCCCTGTGCGACTGTCGAGGTGGAAGTGCAGGCCCTGTGTGCACCTCTGCTCCCTGCGGTTGGAGTGCACATGCTCAGTCCCCACTTGCAGGAGTGCCTGAACACCGGGTCTCACTCTGTCCTGCTCTGTTGTGAACTTGCATGCCTGGGGACCACAAAGGACAAGATACGTGTAGGAACTTAACATTTAGCAAATACCAAATTGCACATTTATGGTGAACAAAATATTCTTTCAAGAGGAGAGGCTAAGGGACAGTTACGTGAAATCATGACTTTGCACAGGCAGGCCCTTTATCAGGATTTTTGTTCCTGGTGGGCACAGGTTTACGTGTAGCATATCAGAGGTATATTGGGTTCTTGATCACTCACCACAGTTCAGCCTCACCAGAAGTGAGGGTTCCAGACAGCCAGGGAAGAAAGCAGGCGCAGGGAACCCTTGGACCCGCGTGCTCCAGCAGGTCCGAGCGATTAACCTGAATTGCAGCACACAAAGACTTGCCTGCCACCTGTGGCAGCTTCAGATGATATATAGCTTAGGAGACAGCACGGCGGAGGAGCTTTGGCGCCAGCCGGCCCCTGAGTTTGCGTTATAGCCAAATGGCGTCAAATGAAACAGCCTCTCCGAGCTGGTTTCCTCCTTCCACTGGAGGCTAATCCCACATGCCCGGAGGGCTTTCTGCTGCACACAGGAGGTCGCATAGTGCAGTGCCTACCGTGACGCTGGCTACAGGAAGAATCCTCGTGGCATGTGGCCAGGTGTCACCCATTACCCTAAAGTACCTGCTACGGAAGGGCTGTGCAGGGACAGCAGAGTAGCTCAGTTCTGAGAAAGCTGAGGAAACGGCTCAGTCAGACCAGGGAGCTGAGCCACTTCCTACAAGTGAAAGGAGTCGAGTGAGTTAGGTCCCAGGCCGGGTCTTGAACTCCAGCCTTCTGCCCTCCAGCCTTCTCTTCTACCACAGGATCTTTCTGCTTCTCCACACTGGGCTGAGGACAGTTGGCCAGCCTTCTTGAACTTCTTTATCTCTAGTGTGTGTTTCTGTAACTTAAACTTTCTCAGTTGGGTAAAAGCTTTAGAATTACTAAGATTCCTTTTGTATTGCATAATGGTCTTGCCATTTAAAAGATTAGCAGGCATAATTTCAGTGAGCCTTCGTGAATGGCATGCCTCACTTAGCCTAATCTCTCTTTGGTACATGTAAAAACACATAGAGAGCACGTCTCCTGCACTCCTGGGAGCTTGGAAAGGAAAGGTCCCTCTGACCCACCTCTCAGAACAGTGGTCTTCTTAAAAAAGGAAAAACGTAGTGAGCGGCCTCCCTTGCTATCAGTGCCGGATCATCTGATATAAAAATACCAGGTGCCCACAGGACGGCCATAGGAAGCCATTCCCACATCTTCCAGGAGAAAAGGGCAAGATGCCGAGTTTGGGGTGACACTGGAGGAACCAGTGACATGAACGGACTTTCCCTGGCCACAAACTAGCAGGCAGAGATCACCTTTGAAATTTCTGTTTGGGAAGAGCTCTCTCTGCCAAGCCCTGTGTAAGACGTTGTGAGCCGTGTTGGACAGTCTGGGGGATGGAGTAGGGCAGAGCTCGAGAGAACAGGGGTACTGAGGCTGTGTTGGGAGGCCGGAAGTCAGCAGCACGGAGCGAACACCCAGTAGATGTTGGGCCCTTGACTAAGTGCCCGGGAGGAAGTAACAGCCCTGCCGTCAGTCCAGTTAGACTCCCCGAGTGCCTGCCTGTAACAGGAGCACTTCACAGGCCACCCCAGTAAAAGTCGTAGCGTTCAGGGGCTCCGAGGAACACATGTGTAGACAGAGATAATGTCATGATCATCATCATCGTCGTCACCGTAACAGCTACATTGAGGACCTACTGTATTCATTCATTCAAAAATATTTACTGGATGCCTACTATGTGCTGAATATTATTCTTACAGTAACATCATTCCTACCTCACAGGAGAGAAAACTGAGGTCAGAAAGGCGCAAGTTAGTAAGCAGCCTAATTCACACAGCTCTTAAATGGTGGAGCTGGGACTCCAACCCGGTCAGTTTGAATTTTTCTGTAAGGATGACTGCAGATGTACTTACATAAGAAAGGGAGATTTCATATGGAGTGACTGAACCGTGCACAGCATTTCTTGAATCACATCTATATTTGGGTAATGCGTGTATTGGGCGTCTGTTATTTATGAGGCCACACCCGGGGAGCTTGTCGTCTGGAAGGGGAAGGAGACAAGTGGCGATGGAGTTGTTTGTTGACTTGTGTGTCTTTTTTGCATGCATGTCTGCATGATTCAGAGTGTCCCGGAGAGGTGAAGGTCTGACGGAGCTCTGAGGGGTCGTGCATGTGGATACCAGTGACGTGCTAACCTGAGGACTGCTCAGGAGATGCCAGACACTGTTGGTTTACATTGCTTGGTCCAGGGCGTGTATTACATTTTAATTTATTAAACTCATTCTGCAACCCCTCGAAAGGATGTTTTGTTTGGAAGAAACCCTCTCTGGATGTATGGTATATCCATGCTGCCGTCTGTTCTCCTAACATTCCTACCAAGTAGTGGGAATCAGATAAGAGCCTCGTGTTGCAAAGAAAGAACCGTAAGAGGCTGAGGCTTCACAGTGCTGCGGGCGCAGGACTTGACGTGCAGGGGACACTTGGAGAAGGACACACTCTGATTCGTGATCCTCTGCCTGACAGAAGCCACCCATTCCCCCAAACTCCTTCCCCAAGACCACCAAGAAAGGCCTTTCTAGAAAGGTGTGCCGCTCTCTTGGGATGTTGATGGTACTGGGGAGACAAAGATGGCCTCTTCTGCCTGTTTTTGTTAACTCCCTCTGTGTAAGAGAGCTCCCGTGTGGAGCTGGTACCTAGCCAGGACAGGAGACTGTTATACCCACCTCGTTCAAGGGGGAAGTTTTAATTTTTTTGCCTAGACACTTGAATTTCAAATACATATTTTGTTGCAGGTAATTTTGGACTACAGATAAAGGGTATTTCAAAATAATTTCACCAAATTAAGTTTTAAGCATATGTCACTATATTCTTAATTTTGAGTTATTTGTTTTATATAAACAGACCTTCCAGTGGTCCTCCAAGTATATGAACATTCCCAGCAGACACACTTCTGCCTACATCGAGTCTCAAGGAGCCGCCCGGTGGAGTGGAGGTGCATCCGCGGGTGGCTCAGGTTTCTCGGCCTCAGGTTGGACTGCTGAAGGTGTCAACCTCGTGCTCTGTAGCCGGTTTTCTTCACTTATCTTTTGTGGGTCTTCAGCATCTTTTAAAGGTTATGTCTAAAGACTTGGCACTTGTCACAAGGGAGAATATGAAAATAAAAGGAGAAGATAGACTGACAACTAGCTGGACACCCTTAAGGTGTGGCCTGGGGTCATGCGACGCCCCCTGCCTGGAGTCCGGACCGCCCGGCCGCTGTTCCTATGGGCAGCTGCCTAACCTTGCCGTCCCCTTCCCACAGCCTTCCCTGCACCCGCACCCCCTTTCCGCTCCATGACCGCCTCCATTTACTCACTCAAAGCCCCACTAACCCCCCACCCACAACCGTAGCTGTCTCTGAAGCCTGGAGTGCTCCGTCCTGCCCCAGTGTGTCCTGCTCCCACCTGTGTCCTCGGGGGTGGGGCAGGCCTGGGGCCATTTATCTTCATGCCTTTATAAGCTTGACCCTCAGTACACATTTGTTGAATGAATGAATGAATGAACGAATGCAGTAAGCATTCTCCAGAGATTTCTTAAACTGCCAGTCATGGAATTGCCCTGCAGTCAGCTTTTGGAGGCCTGAAAATATTTTTGATGTTTATCTATTTAAGGAATATGTTGAAAAAAATCAGCACCAACCACTATTTTTCAGCTGATTCCTGAATGTGTGATAAGAAACACGATTTCTTGGGGGAGAAAACTTGTTCAGGTTAAACTCTTATGGAAATCGTTCTGGCCCTGTATTGTTCAGCTAAGATGTAGCAAGAATGTAAATGGCTAGGTAGTTTGACCTACCTCAAGTATTTACCGACGTAAAACATTCTGTCTTCATACCAAAAAACCCAGCCCGGGGTTACGAATGTCAGTACTGTCATGGGTATACTGTCTTGTGTGGCTGAGTCGTAGATCAAGAGAAATTCTTAAGAAAGGCAGTAAGGTAAGAAAAACGCTAAAGCTAGAGTCGAGATGATTGGAGATAAATAGATCTATATTTGCCATATATGGTAAGAAAAGACAAGTCTGTGCGAATGCGCTCGACATTTATGGACTTCTCTATGATTCATCTAGCAGGACCAGCAGCTCTGGCCAAGAGATATAGAATTTGTTAAACTGTATCTCTTTCCTGAATTATTTCACTATAAGGAAGCCATGCTGTGTATTCAAAAGAAAATTCCAGGACTCTGTAAAAGTTAGTATTTGGGAACAGGCCTGAGAAAGATTGCTAGAGGAATTCCAAAAGCATTTTAAAGCCATTTGTTTACCAAAACACATAATAATTCTCTAAGCATTAGCAATTTTCTGTAGACCCATATCCACTATATTTCCTAGTTACTCTCCCTCGCACGCCAGAAATAGAGGGGTCTGTGCTTTTTCGACTGAGTTGCTCTTGTACACACTCTTCTCACTTTAATCTGTTATGGAGTTAGGTATAATTCATGGCTCCATTTCTAGGGACAGGATTAAAAATGAGCACCTCGGCCTGTGTTTCCCCAAGTCCAGCGGTTTCCGAGCTGTGTCTGGCTCTCGCCACCCGGGTCCTTGGCCCTCCTCTGGGCCACAGGCCGGAAGAGGCCACCTTCTGTGGACTTCACAGTGGGGTGCTGTTACAAGTGCCTTCACAGGCTATATTTATGGCACCCAAAGAGCAAGCGCAAGGGACAGTTCATATGCCCTTCGCTCCCACCACACGGCCCACCTTCCCCACCCAGGATTTCCCATGAAATGTGCTAATTTTGAAATGGCATGCATGCTTAGAACTGCAGAGTTGGGTGTACATGTCAATACCAAGAGGACTTCTTTTCAGACATACTCCTTAAGCTGTGCCGACTGAGTGAAAAAATCAACGAATGAAGGATCTTTTGGACCTCGAGGACGCAGCATAATCAGCATGATGAGTAACTCACCTTTTCTCCGCGTCCTTGCCGGGCATCATAAACTTCATCCCCGACCCCTGGGGTCTCAGGGCTGGGACCTGCTGGATGAGACTGGGTGATGATGAGGGCACTTCCTCGGGGCCCTCAGACAGACTTCCTTTGGTGCGTTGAAGTGCGTCCCCTTCCCAGCAGCGTTAGTCTGGGATGCTGAAGCGGGAGGAGGGCCGGGAGGCCCCCAGGAAGCATTTCTTTGCCCTGGAAGCTTTTGTTTCTCCTTAATTGTTAGGTTGGGGTAATCCACCAGGAAGCCTCTGAGCGTCTTTAAACAGAAAATCTGATTCCAAAGGTTTAAATTCCCCAGTTGCTCACTGAGTCACATGTTTCTTAGACTTGGTTTCCAGCATATGATATAAATAATTCCATTTAGACATTAGGAGATTATGGTCTGCATTTCAGATGCCTGTGGCACTGTAGTATTTTCCAAAAAAACAAAATGCATGTAAAAATCGTAAGGTCCCTGTGTGGATCCCACATCTCTGAGACCTTCTGGTTGCACAGGGGTCACCAGGCACCTTATTCTGCTACGGAAGAGCAGAGCCTGTGGATGAAGGACCTGCCTCTGTTTCCATTTGTGCGTTTGAGTGAGTGAGAAAGCATTTACAGTGGCTCTGTGTCTGCAAGTAGATTTTCCCATCGTTTATTATTAATCATTCCTCTGAGCAGCTCTGTGAAGCGAGTAAATATTAATAAACAATATGTGCTGATTATTAAGCTAAGATGGAGCTATATCTCCATCATGCTGCTTAATTTTAGGTAAACTAGTTGCACACAACAATGAATAAACTTGAGGTAAGGCCTTCGGGTGGGGAAACGAAGAAAACTGAGGCCGGGACTGGGAAGGAGTGTGTTTGAGGTCTGATCTTAGATCTTCTCTTTCTCCTTAGCAAAATCGGTCCTTGTTTTGTGATCTGCCTGCTGAGTGCTAGCACTTCCTACCTGGGATCTGGGCGGGGCTGTCCCTGCCCCTTTGGCGCTGGTTTGAGGTGATGTTGTAAGTTTCTCCAGTGTTGTCTGAGATCTGTGACTTCGTCCTCTGCTTATAAAAATTAGGAATGTTCATTATAGAAATTTGCATATAGCATGAAGATAGTAATAAATCACCTGTAATCCTAGACATAAATGTTAGCATGTTGCTTTAGACCTTTCTTGTCTTTTCTTGTTCATAAGTATTACATATTTTGAAACAATAAAGATGATGCTGTACATACTGTTTTGTAGCAGTATTTTATATAAGTAGAAAAAAATGTGAAACGTCTGCTGGACCAGTAGGTTTCCTGCTGACACTTACTACAGTTATGAAATAATTTTTCCTTGGAGAAATATGTATGGTTTAGCTATGCATTAGCAGGGACAGTATTTGTTTTCTTTGTGGGTTGTGCACAGGCGAATGCTGGCCGTCTGTCCAGCCCTCAGTTGGCCATGTGGACATCACTGTGTCTGGAGATTCTGTCGGTGAGGAGCTGGCGGGGGATAACCCAGTTGCTCTGTAAACCTTAAAAAGTCATCTTGTTTAAACTATCACTTGATCCCCATCCTTAATTTCAAAAGAATGTTTTTGATGTTAAAAGGATACAATTTATTTAAAGACAGAGAAACGAAAAATAAGCCATAACTCCGTTCATCTACCATTTAACACCGATGGTAGTTCTTGCCATTCTTTTCCACACACATAAATATGTATATTCATTCATTTTTACAACGTCAGGGTCCTACTGTAAACCCATTTTGTGTAGTTTGTGGCTTCTTTTTCCCACTTTCTCCCCATTTAACTCCCCCTCATCTTACAGATCTGGGCTCAGGTGCCTCTTCCTCAGGGGAGCCCTCCCTGCCGTCCTGGGCCAGGTCTGCTTCGTAAGCGTACCCACAGCGCCATGGGCTTCCTTCTCACAGCTCTAACCACTTGGAGTGTTCTCCCGTGGGTGGTGATTTGACTAGTGGCTCTCACCCATCAAGACAGGAGGCGTAGGAACCCACTGGTTTTGCTCATGATCAAAGGAGCACCTGGAACAGTGTCCAAGGGCATGTGATATTTGTTGAATAAATGGCAATCGTGTGCATTATTCCATGGTATTAGCTATCCTTTGAACAATAATTTTACTGACTACCTAATATGCCATTGTACTGCTTTACTAAAATTTGTGTAACAGGTAATCCCCTACAGTGTTTCTAATTTCTCTCTCTTCTAAAAACATGCTAAACACTTTTGTGCAGAAATCTCTGCATGTATTTCTGGTCATCCTTATGGGTAAATTCCTAGAAGTAGAAGCAGTAACTGAAGGAGTAAATTACAAGGTGGGTGTGTGTGGCGGAAGTAGGAGTTGCAGTTCCTGTTTCCTTTCAGAGAGTCCTGGGGTAAAATGGGACCTCTGGGGTGCACGTGCCCCGTCCAGCACACGAACCCCCTCTGCGGCAGTTCCCATAACAGGGCAGCTTGGTGATGAGTCTGGGAAGAGTGTCTGCCTGCCATTCAGTCCACAAGTGTTCCCTGAACGTCTCTGGGACCGTTGGCGGTCCCCTCAATGGAGTTAGGATGAGTATGGCCCAACAATCTACTGGAAATCTAGATCTGGTGGATCATTCGCAGCAGACGTAAGCCCCATGAGGGCAGGGACTGAGGCTGGCGCATTCTGTGCATGCAGTAAACACTCATGGTTGTGTAATAAATTTGGTTCCTCTCTTTGACAAACCCAAACCTGTCGCTGCACAGACACGTAAACAAACCACAGCAGTGTTTTCAGAGTTCTGAAGTAACACTAAAGGTTTAGACATGAGCATTTGTTCAGAAAGTGACCTGGAAGACTATTTTGGAATCAGACATATTTGAAGAATTAGAGAAACCTGAAGTTCCCTCCTCCCCTGCCCCACTGTTGAACCCCTGGCACTCCTGCAGGAAGTCTCTGTGCCACCGGCATGGGCGGTGCCAGCCCAGGCTGTGAGGGCCAGTGCTTCCAAGCCCTCAGGCCCGCAGATGCAGGGGGAGGGCTCCTATGCCCAGAGGTGGCTGGCTGTCTCATCTGCTTCACGGACCAGCAGGACATCGGCAGACCGACAGCCTTGACATCCTGATAGCAGTCCGATGTAGTTCTCTGCTCAAAGACCGGAAACCTTAGAGCTGCCATTTCTCAAACATTTGGTCTCTTAAAATTGAGGACTTCAGAGAGCTTTTGTGTCTCTGTGTATCTATCAATAGTGACTGTGTTCGAGATTAAAACTGAGACTTTTTAAAGCACAAGAATCCACAGGCACACGTGCTATTATGTCAGAGTGATGACGCCATCGCACGTCACATAGCATCTGGAAAACTACATTTGTGAGAGTGGAAAAGGTAAATAAAAACAGTTTTGACCTAGTGGACCCCTGGAAGTGTCTCAGGGAGCCAGGAGTCCCCAGACCCTACTCAGGACCACTGGCTTAGCGGCGTTTGGGTCTCCTGTCCGGCTCAGCTGCCGCCACGTGCTTCCAGTCCTTCCTGCAGACCAGGGCCTCTATGAGTCTGGAGTCTGCCCTTCTTCCCTGTCCTGGGCACTATCTTCAGCCTTCGTCACCTTGTGTCCAAGTTCAGGCATTACCAGTCTGACCGACCTGCCACTTTTCATCATCAAACGAGTCTTCCCAGAGAAGAATGCTACCAGCTCATGTCGGGAAGCCAGGGTCCTCCCTCTGCCTGGCCCTTGCTGCTTCCCACCAGCCCTGCATACGCTCCTGCTCGCTCCTGCTCCCCTCCGGCTCCACAGAGCCAGGCCTCCCCATTACGGGTTTTATTAGGACAGCGCTCAAGGCGCATCCGTCAGTGTTAGAGACTTTCTGTCGAGACCAGAGCATGTTGTAAATGGAGCAAAGAAACTTAAATGGGAGAAATTATAGCATGAGTGAGTTTATCCCTTTCAAGATAATCTTGTTTAATAACCAAAAATTCACAAAGATGTGCATTTTATCCAGCTACAAAGGCAGCGTGGCAGGTTATATATTGTGGTAATTACATGTTTGGGGTTTCATTCCTTCTTTAAACTAGATTTCTATTATTTCAGAAAATCAACCATTGTAGAGAAGGACTATTCATTTATTTCATTGCTGGGTGGCCCATCCGCTATAAAAATAGGTCAAGAACAGTAATCTAAATTGACTGCTGATAAATAATTAAAGCTAATGGAATTTTCTCAAATCTGTGAACTAAAATCTTTGAGAAATTGCCGGGGACATACTGTCTGCTGTTGTATAGAAAGATATTTTTTATTTAACACTTCAGTTTAAATGCCATTTAAAATTACCCTTTTCTATCACAAAGACTGGAAGGAGTATGTGTTCATCTATGAAAGTAACTGAAAGTATGGTGCTCCATTGATGGCTGCATGAGTCAGCTTCAATGACGAGATGGGAGGCGAAGGTTTCGGTATCCTGGCACAAAGAGAAACTTCAGTGTTCACTGAACTGTATTCCAAGTTGAGCTCTGCAGTCTGTGCATCAGACAATATATATTGTCTTGTTTTAAAAAACTCCATACCTGGTCTGTGCTCCTGTGGACATGATTAGGGGGAATCCTAGTTACCTTAAATGACATCCAGGGAAATAAGTATCAAGAACTATTTTTCTTTTACAGATAATTATGATTCTCTCCTTGGTGCCTCCAGGACCTTATAAAAATATACCTGACAGATATGCATAGATGTTATTTTGGAAGAGATGGCTTATCAGAAAGCAGGTTATGTTAAAGTCAATAAAATTAGCCTTAGATATGGTGCACTGTGTAGGTTTTTATTAATAAGGTTGATTCAGCCATCATCAGGATATTTTAGAATCCTAAAGATATCAGAATATAGAATCCATAGCTCAATGCTTTTGAAGAACATGTCTTTAGTATTTTGGCTTTAAGGTATAGAAAAGAGGTCATTTTCTCATTTCGGTTTGATTAAATATCTTAGTTGAAAAAAATCACCAGCTTGCTATTTATTACTTTTTTAGAAAAGTTGTAGTTTTGTTAAACTGTAGTACTTATATCTAATCTAATATTGTATTACAGTGTTTTAATATATTTATAAATGGTGGACTCTGTTTCTGAAATTAAACTTACTTGCATTTTTCTTTAAGAAAATACTTGACGTAGAAATTTCTTGATTTAAAAGGAAATTAGTCCGTTCAGACTGCCTCTAGCTAGCATCTGTGTAATCTAGAATCTGAGTGTTTGTATGTAGTACTTTTAAAGATCTCTAGAGTCCTTTATTTTGGGGTAGCCCAGATAGCTGTATAGAGGTCATGGATATTAGTGGCCTATTAGAATCCCATTCTTTCTTCTTCTCTAGAACTTTGTTCCAGCGTGACTAAGTGGCTCCTTGCACAGTGCAAATAATGGGAGTAGATGGCATTAGAGGCACTCACAGGGACTTAGAACATCTAGCAGACCTCTCCTGTATAGAATGGGAGAGAGACATGAGACCCTGGAGCAGCCCAATTAGCGAGAAGTCCCTAATTTTCATTCACCCCCCTGCCCCAGGCAGCAGGGCTTTGCTGAGGGTGTCACACAGCAATGGTTACAGTGGCCTTAGATCTAGAGAGAAGACACGGGTGGAGAAGAAGGTGTGTGCAGGGAGACGAGCAGGTTCTCAAGTACTTGAAGGGCCGCAGGGAGAGCTGAGCTCCACTCCCCAGGCATGGTCAGAGGACAGGTGTGGGCCTGGGGGAGGAAGGTTCAGCCATTTGTGTGCCCATGGGGACCCAGGGGTATGGGTAATTGCTTCTTTGATCTCCCGCTCAAGAAAACACGTTAGAAAACAAGTCAGTGAGAGTGGAATCACCTCAAATCTGCTCTCATTTCTTTTTTTTTAAGTGAATTATTCACCAACAAACTGTCACTAGTAATACAACATGACTTGCACCCGCCTCAGGACAGCTTTCCTCCGAATATCTGCATTCGGTGGTAGTGCTGGCAGCATGAAAGTCCTGATTCCACGATGAGGCCATTCTAACACTGGGTCCCCAGTGGGCTTGGGAGGGTGAGCCGTGTGGCCAGTACACCACAGAGAGCAGGACACCACTGGACCAGATGACCCTTAGATTTCCAGGATAACTTGATGAAGATGACTGTTAACTATCTGGTAGATTATAATTTAAGAGAGACGGTTCCTTACCCATATCTCATAATTCTCTTTTTTCCTGTTCTGTCAGCTGAAGGCTTAGTGTGTCTCAGAGTGAAATATAGTGTTTTAAAAACATTTTCTATTTCAGACGTACACAAGATAGGGTGAAGAGTACAGTGAACCCCGAGTCCTGTCATCCATCTGTAACAGCCATCAACCCACAACGTTCTTGTTTCCTCCTTATTCTCACCCATTACCTCTCCCCATTAAATTATTTTGAAGCAAAAATTGTATTTCATCCATAAATATTTTAGTATGTATCTCTAAAAGACAAGGACCCTTTTAAAAAACATAGCCGCAATACCTAAAATATAGGCCGCTATAGTTTAAAAATAAACACAACTTGGAACCTGTTTTAACTTTAGTTCATTTCGTGGTGTGCCATATTTTGATCATAATACGTACACTTATGCATTTTTACCATCCTCAAAATCAGAGTATTAAAATCAATGACATCACAGTTTAATAAGCATTTTTTCTTAGTGTAGCATGAATGATGGTACATCTTACATTTGACAGTATCAAATTTAATGAAATACACTATATTACATAATGGTTTTCTTTGAACATATACCTAAGACATTTTCAAGTCAGAATTCTCTTGCTTTGAGGCCTGAGTAATGAGGGGTTAGTAAACTGGTTTGGAGATCACTTTTTAGTCCTGGTGGGTGTGTAACATGTAGCCTCCTTATGCGTGAACATTTCCTAGGGATTTCAGTGCCAGCCAGTCATATATTTTTGCCTGGCCCCTACCAAGGGTTCAAGCTCATCCTACACTTCACCCAAACACAATGAAGGAAGGGTGGACTAAGACCAGGGGAGAGGGGAAAGCTGAGAGTTACCCTGGGTTGAGGCGATTCTGAAACGGAAGCTGAAGGGGCGAAGCCACTGCTGTCAGTGCCACAGGGCTGGGTCCCAGTGGTTCCTGTGCCTGCACCAGGGGCAAGGGGTGTCAGCAGCCCTGGGAGAATCAGAATCGAGCCCTTTAGGGATGACCTAGTCCAGCCCCTCCACTGCCCCCAGTGCTCTTGGGATGACTGTGCTGCCCCCAAAGAAGACAGGACCCCACTGCTGTGCTGCTGCTGTAGAGGACGGGGTGCCACCGAGAGAGACAGCCAGAGTTGCAAGTCTTAAAGGGCAGGCAGTTGTTCCCTGGAAACGCACGTGAGTTACTGTGGAGCAGAAGTGAAGAGGGCTTTGTAAAACTTAATCAGATGTCCCGAAAAATCTGGATTATGAAATATTTTGAAAATAGAAATCATTTTATGACTTGGAAGATGCACGTGTAATTCATAGCCTCCTTTTATTTATGCATGATGCCTGGCTGTTCCCCTTCTTCTGCTTGTCCTTCCAAACCTAAACAGCCATGTCCTGGGCGCCACTCTTTCCCGGACACTGAGGTGGACCTCAGTGGCCACCAGCTCTGAATCCATGGCACGAGGTTCTGTGGTGCTTGGCCCTGGCATCACCTGCGAGTGTAGAGTGGGAGAGACGTCGTGGGGTATTGGGAGTCCCAGGCCCCAAAGTGGAACAGAGCCTTCCAGAGATCACCCAAGTGCCCCAAATGGGCAGAGAACCAGAGTCACACTGTGTGTGTTTGGGGACATCTCCTGCTTGCACCACACAGGTGCAGCTGAACACGGCATGATGATTTTACATTTTTGTTTCTGTTTTGCTTTTACATCAGGACGGTTTTCTCCAGCAATCATCGTTACATAGAAAATTCCTCAGTAGCATTTTACTGTTCAATTTTCTGATCTAAAAAGTGAGTTGTGAATCAGTGGTTTGGAGAATAGTGAAAATCCTTTTCACATAGAAGCATCTCTCTATAAACATTGCTTATTATTTGCAATGTACTCAAGGGAGAGAAGGTTGAAATGCACTATTCCAGCTTTGCCAGCAGACATCCGATATTAATAATCTCAAGGACTTCACCTTCTCCGTGTTAAGATGTTTGCTGCTTTTTGCTCCATAAATGGTACAGGATTGAAACAAATTTAAAACACTGCTGAAAAACGTGCCCCTGAATTAAGTGTGTAACCCTAAATTCTTAAGTTGTTTAACTTTGTGTGAAGTCCCTAATTTTCATTCACGCCAATGTGATTTTCATTGGCCAGGATCCCACTTTCTTCAGTTCATGATTGCAGAGAAGGGCGCGTGGACGCACACGGTGACCGGGGGTGGCAGCATCTGCAGTTTGTGGGGCTGTCCAGACAGCAAAGGGCACTCTGTTCTAAAGAGACAGTAGATCATGTCGTGTCCTCACTAACCAACGATGGAGTGGCCCAGGGGTCAGAAGTGAGCATCTGACCTTGGCGGGGGGGGGGGGGGGGGCACTTGGCAGCGTGCGACCCGTCCAAAGTGAGATGTGCTGAAGTGCAAAATGCACACCAGATTTCTAAGACTGAATACCAAAAAAGGAATGTAAAATATCTCAATAGTTTTTATATTGATTACATGAGAAATGATAATATTTTGGATCTGTTGGGTTAAATGAGGTTAATTTCACCTATTTCTTTTTGCTTTTGAATATAGCTGTAGAAAACGTTCAGTCATATGGGTGGTTGGCATTGTATTTTTGTTGGGCAGCGCTGGCTTGGACTGTGGAGCCCAGCCTCGAGAACGCATGTCCAGGCGGGCACCCTCACTTGCCCAGTTCCTGACGCACTGTGAAAGGTTGTTTGTTCTTCGTTTATTCACTCGCTCACCCTCTCCATGTCTTTGGAGATCCCCCTGTGCCAGGCCCCGTTTTAGGCACAGAGGAGACAGATAGATGCTCCTACAAATGCAGCCCAAGATCACATTCGCACTCTCGGCAGCAATTCCTTGTTGATGGTGCAGGTCAGTCTTCCTGCTGACTGGTCCCTGGGCCGCAGAGAGCGCCTGTGCACCAAGCCAAGGGCCACCCCTGCGCCCTCCCCCACTGTACAGTGTGGGGAGTGGGCTACCGTGGGTGGGATTGGCTCCTCTGGGAAAAGGAACATCAGACCTGGCGTGGAATGTGATCAGTTCTGCAGTCCAACCTTCTGGAGTTTTAAAACCTCTCATGCCTCAGTTTCCTCAGCAGAATATCGCCCAGTCCTGTGTTAGATGCTGAAGAGGGGGGACAACTAAAACCCGTTCCCTGCTGTCAAGCAGCCCCAGTCTGGAAGGAAGAGGATGCACTCCCAACTGTGGTCACAGCTGCCTTTACAGACTCAGAGTGAGAAGCGATAGGAAGCATGTCCCATGGCCCTGGGGCCTGGCTGCTTCCAATTCTGCAAGATCCAGATCCAGGCACGTTAGAAACCATAGGGGTCCCCTCTCAAGACCCCAGAGGCCATCAGGTGCAGCTCGCTGTCAGATGCAGCAAGGCAGGCCGGCGGCCCACCCCCCCAGGGCTCCCAGACTACCTGCTGGTGGAGCGGGGGCTCAGCCGTAACTCCCTGAAAAGCAAAGGGCTGCCCAGAAGCCCAGGCCTAGGGGGGCCACGGTTCCCACTGACAGTTGGAAGGAAAGCATCGATCGATTGAGGTTATTGTCCTTGAATTGCTCGCTTCTTAATTTTAAAAATTAGATTAATATGGGTTTGTGGCCTTTTGAGAGAAAGATTTGTCACACGTCTGTGCAAGCCAGGGTCATAGGCCACGGATGCTGGGTCAGCGCCGGCTTGCTTCATGGAAGTTTGTTAGCTCTTTTTGACCCACTTGGGTACGTACCCTAGCACCCCACTAGTCGGTGAAAACACTGGAAAATACAGTGACACTTCATCAACGAATCACCTTCCTCAAAGTCAGCCTTTTCGGAAAACAAACAGCAAACAAACTCCATCCATCACCTTGTGTTTGCAGTTTGTGACCAGACTAGTTTGGTGCAATCATCCTGCCTTTTGTCCTTGCCCAGGGGAGGAGGGGAGGAATGGGACTGGGCCACCACAGAGTCCTGAGGGCTCTTTCTGCCTTCACCCTCCCCTCCACAGAGAGTCCAGTCCATGTCATCCCCACCCTGCACACAGGGAACTGCTCATATTCACACTTTCCAGGTCGTTACCAGTTGTTGCCAAGTTTCTGACAAAGAAGCCTGGCTTATTCCTCATGATTAAAATGGAGGCTTTACCATTGACCCTGCCTGGGATCAAACAGTAACCTTTCTTCCATCATTCTTCGCCCTTTCCGTCCTCTCTTCCCTCACTTTCCCTTTTGGTGTATATTGTGTCCTCTGTCTTTCTGAGAAGTACAGGGGGCTGAGATATGTGTTGTTTTCCCACTGCTGCTGTATCAAACTGCCGTGGACTTGGTGCCTTAAAACAACAGAAAGTTGTCATCTGAGAGTGCTGGAGGTCAGAAGTCCAAAATGGGTTTTACTGGACTGAAATAAAGTGTCGGCAGGGCTGTATTCTTCTAGAAGCTCCAGGGGGGAATGGTTATCTTGCCTTTTCTAGCTTCTCGGGGCTCCTGTGTTCCTTGGCTTGCGGCCCTACATCGTTCTGAGCCCTGCTTCCGTCATCACAACTTCTCGGACTCACCCTCTGGCCTCCCTCTTCTAAGGACCACCACTGTGATTACACTGGGCCCACTCGGATAATCCAGGATAATCTCCCCGACTCAAGATCCCTAACTTAATCACATTGGCCAAGTCCCTTTTACCATGTATAGTCACAGGTTCTGGGGATCAGGACCTGGACATCTTTGGGGGCCATTATTGTGCCTACCACAGATAGCCTTATTTATTTGAGAAGAGATAGTAAAGAATTTAATTATTTTTTGTCATTGAACTTGGTGTAAAAATATAGAAGATGATCCAGTGGAGGAACAAGTATTGACTTCTCCAAGGAAATAATGGGATCACCCTTAGGAATGCAACCTATAGAAAAATGTATAATTAAAAGGGAAATTATAATACTTGATCAAGTACTTTTACAGGGTTGCAGTACAGAATAATGTGGGTTAGTTGCATTTGGAAAAGAGCTTATGGTACAGCCCTGTCCAGTAGATCGCTCTGCAAGGGTGGAGATACTCTTTCTGTGCTGTCCGGCGGGTAGCCACCAGCCTCGGGTGGCTGCTGAGTGCTTGAAATGTGGCTCATGCAGCTGACAACTGAATTTTAAAATTTAGTTACATTTAAATATAAATTGTTACATTTAAATATAAATGGCACAGGCTGGAACAAGGAATCCTAAACTGGGTTATGTGGGCAGGCTTTAGGAAGGCCTCAGTGAAATAATTTGCAGAGTTTTATCCCCGAGGGAAGGGTCAGTAGCTTTCCTCAAGATTCTCGAAGGCTTCATGACCAAAAAGGTTGAGGGCCCCGGTCCAGAGGAAACCACGAAGAAGCTGGATCGCACAGAATACCTGGAACCATTCTTCTTGACGCTGCAGGGCGGGACTGTGGTCGTTGCTCCTGGTGAATGAAGGAGCTGGTGAGTGAGCAAGCTGGTTTCAGGGCGTAGGCTGGGGGGCCCTTTGATTTGGGTGCTTCGTGAAAGGAACACAGAAGACTGTCAGTCAGTCAGTCAGCAAAAGAGCTGGCCCAAACGTGCTCGTTTGTACATAAAGCTGACTAGGGCGGCTCACCTGGGGGCCTGGGCATCCCAGAGCCAGGAGGCCGAGGGGTCATGGTCATCCACCCACCCCCCCTTCTGTGATGTGTGAGTTCTCTCTTCATCCACCCTCACGTGATGCAAGAACGTGCCGGTGCCAGAGAATGCTGCCTTCTGTGGCACCCAGATCCATTTAGGGTAACTTTAACTTTGCTAGAAAGCTTTTCCTTGCATGATAACAATGATGTTGTTACTCAAAATAATTATGGTGGTTAATATTGTTAAGCACTTCCTGTGTGCCAGGAACTGTGCTGTTCACGCGGAGCGGTTTTGTTCCTTTTCCTACTGGGAAGACGTCGTTCTCCTTAGGCACACTGGGGCTGGAGAACTGAGCTCAGGAGTGCCATGGCGTCCGTGTTCCCACAGTTAGCGAGTGGCTGAGCCAGCATTTGGAGTCAGGGCTGTCCGACTCTGCCCGCTGCCTTCGTGGTCTGATCCTCCCTGGAACTCTCACCCAGCCGTGCCGCTGTGCTTCAGACCCGGGAGCGCTGGAGAGAAGTCCAGGCTCGTTTGCTCATCTGCATTCACGTGTCTGACGGCAGCTTTTCTCGGGGGTTTAGGGCTGGACCAAGCAGCCAGGCGTACTAACAACTGATCTGTCTCGCCCTCTCCTGTTTTCACCCATAAAAGTCCCCCTACTGCCCCGCTCCTGTGCTGCTTCCCCTGTGAGACTGCTCCTCACCTCCTTAACCTGCATTATCCTGCCTCTCATGTTCTGCCTGTAGGACTGGGGCTGTTTTCCTGAAATAACACTTGGGCTTCTTCCCATCTCGTGGTTTGATTGGTGCGTGTCCTTCTTTACCAACACGAGTCAGTTTCACCTGGGCTTGTACATCGGCCCTGGAACTTTAAAAAAGGTTGATGCCTAGGCCTTGGCCCAGACTTCCTGAATCTGACATGGCACATAGATCATGCTCAGCGAATACCTTACGTCCCCCCTCTCTCAGTAAAGAAATTGCCTTACTCAAGTCCTTTCAAAGTATTTGAAGCACTTTATCAATTACTTCATTTTTTTCCTTGAGATACAGTTGACGTATAACATTGTGGAAGTTTGAGGTGTACAGAGTGTGGTTTGAGACATGTGTATTGGCAGTGTGGTTGCTGTAGAAGCGTTAGCTGACACCTTTGTCACGTCATCTAATTATTTCTTTTTTGTGCTGAGAACAGTTAAGATCTAGTCTCTTAGCAACTTTGAATTTTATAATACAGTATTATTGACTATAATCACTGTGTTGTGCATTAGTCATTTGCTTCATTTTAAATAAAATATTCTCAATGAGATCATATGGACTTACCTCTGGGATGTCCCATCATCATGAAATGGGTACTGGTGGCTTGGGATAAAATTTCCAGTGACTTTGTTACGCATGGATTCAATACAGGTGTACCTCCCATAAACAGTGCTCGGAAGTAACAGGTGAAATGCAGGATGGTGGCCCAAATCCATTTCAAATACAAACAAGTCAAACCTACGTTATAATGTGCTATTTTATTACAAGCAAAGTATCTAAGACTAATAATTCAAAATGAGGAAAATGTAGAAATAAAATCTAGGGGCAAGCCCCGTGGCTTATTGGTTAAGTTTGTGTGCTCCACTCTGGCAGCCTGTGTTCGTGGTGTCAGATCCCAGGTGCTGACATACACTGCTTGTCAGTCACGCTGTGGCAGCGACCCATGTACAAAATAGAGGAACATTGTTACAGATATTAACTCAGGGCAAATCTTCCTCAGCAAAAAGACAAAAAACCAAAAAACAAAATCTAGCGGTATTCCTGAGTTCATTTAAACTATGGAGCACCGGTTAGCATTATGTGTGTCGTACGGATGAAGGAACGGGACAGGAGAGGCACCAGAATGGCTTCATATAGCACGAGCCATCACTGCGGTCGAAGCTGCTTTTAGGAGGCCTTAACGAATGTTTCCCTTCTCTTTCCTGCTCCAATGGCTGTCTCCTGACCCACCGACCTTGCTCCAGGATTTGCGCAAGCAGGTAGCGCCACTGCTGAAGAGCTTCCAAGGGGAGGTAAGTGTTTGTACTTGTTTTATATCCTGAGCCACCCTTCATAGTTCATCGCGCTTTCTTTTTATTCTCGTTAAATAAATGCCATTGACAGAAGGTGTGCTTACCCAGATGGAGCCTTCCCAGCTGCGCCAACCCAATGTCGTACAGATTATGTGCTTCTCAATTTGGTGTCTCCGCTGGGTCTTCGTTAAAGCCCATAAGGAAGGCGAAGCCACGTTCAGAGTGTAAGAAAGCGTGGTGGATTCAGGAGGGAAGCGGCCGGCGTGGTTGCGCTTCTCACGGTGGCCTGAGTTTGTTCAGACCACAGCCTTTAGGAGCTCACTGTCCCCTGAGTTCGTTGGGGCTGCTGCCACCACAAGGCCTCCCATGTGGAAGGATGGAGTGGGGCAACCTGGTGCTTTCACGTATGGCTGTTGGAGGAAGAGGAATTTCACTTGACTGAGGCTTGAACAGAACAACAGGTAGATGCCGCGGGGAGTAAGTTTGGGCTCAGTATAAGGAAAAGTTATCTAATGGGTCCTCCAGAAAAGGACTAGGCCAGATGGCAGGCGGGTGGCCAGTCATCTGAGACGTGTGCCCTGACTGCCGTTTATGGAAGTAGTGTCCACAGAGAGGACAGGTAGTTGAGGGGGTGACTCTCCAGCTCCTCTCAGCCCTTTGCACAGAGACTCTAAATTTTAGACAAGCAGGAAGTTTGTTATTGTTGTGGAGTTATTCACTCTTGGCTCTTAGCTTCTCCTGTTGGAATGATGGAAGTTGTAATAATACTGAAAGAGGGAGCAAGACTTTTAAAGCTCTGTAAAGAACCCATATGGGTGGGATCGTAGGAATTTTATGTTCTTGCAACTACCCAGTTCGCAGAGAGCATGGGGGAGGGGCAGGGTTCGGAGAGGTGAGGTGGCAAGTCTGGGAGTGACACAAGGCGGCAGGCCAAGTGGGTGCCTCCTTGGCCACATCACTGAGGAGCCTGGAGTCCTGGGCCCAGAATGCCAGAGTAAGAGGTCGGGGCTACTGTTTGGCACATTCTCCAGCATGTGGGTGACAGCAGAGCGTGAGGGAAGGAGTGAGGTTAGGTAGGGGACTGCAGCGGGAGGTAAGAGGAGACGTCAGGGCAGCGAGGGACCCTGCTGGAAGAAGAATGCAGCGGGGACCGCTGGTGATGGCTGAGGATTGTAAGAATGTGCAGCCGGGCTCTTCTCTCTGTGTGTCCTGCCAAGGATGCCCTTGTGCTTAGCTCTGTCAGGCACAGAAGGTCTTAGAAGGACTTGAATTGCCCTTTCCTCAGAATTACCTCTCTGAGCCCTCATTCTGTGAGTCAGATTGTCACCTTACACCTCCCCACGCTCCATCTAATCTCTTCTTCCCCCTGTTCGGCAGCTTTTGTGAGGCCCACTGGCTTTGTGTTTTCCTAGCTGAAATAGCTCACCGTGCTTTTCTTGTCGTTTGTTTGTCTCTCCTTCTTTTTGAAGAATTTCAAATCTACGTAAAAGTAGAAAGAGCCATATAATGAGCACCTGAGCGCCTTGACCCAGCCTCTCCACTTGGTAACATTTTGCCGCATTGCACCCCCCCCCCCCCCCACCTTTTGCTACAATAAACATTGGAAAGTAAGTCACGGATGGTGCACACGGCACCTTTAAACACACACGTGTGTCTCCTGAAATTAAGGACATTCTCAACATTTCCACAATAACCCCGAGTATCACACCTGGGAAAATAACACTAATCCATGATATCTGATCTTCAGTACAAAATCAAATTCCCCCATTTATCCCCACAGTGTCTTTTATAACCACCCTGCCCCCAGTCGAGGCCCCATCAGGTTCATGCATTGCATTTGGGGAGATATATCTCTCTTTCTCTTTTAATATAGAATACTCTCTCTGTGCCCTCTCACTTTTGTTATTGTTTTTTTAAATTACGTTGAGTTTTATGTTTTCTTTTAAGAATCTAAGCCAGTTATCTTAACAGATTATCCCACATTCTGGGTACTGGGTTTGGTTCTGAATATATTAAATTTGAAATGCCTTGGAGACATATAGGCTTCCAATTTGCCCATTTTTTAAAGGCTATTTGAAAAGTAAGTATTTTATAGCACCATTAATTAATATTTGCCAAGTTTCTGCTCATTGCTATATTTACATTAAATAATTTGTGCTTACTAGTCAGCTAGCTGATTTGAGTAGAAGAGACTAAATCCTCCTTGTTTCTGATTTTGAACTTTCATGGCAGAGGGTAACCGCAGATGGGGACCTCACAGGCAGGGTCGGTTTTCCAATGAGGAAGGCCAGAAGGCACCGTGTCTTGGTGCTTAGATCCGTCAGGATCCATTCAGCTGCTTTTTCTAAAAAGCCACCTTGTATATCAGAGGCTTGTTCTTGGACCCTTCATTAATGTCTGTGGAATGCGATTTTATTTCTCAGGTGTATTCCTTGAGCTCATCCCAAGGTGCCTGAGTTCCCCTTGGAAAAATGTATGGTATTAGTGAAAACATGTTCTTTGCCTCAGAATTTGTATACATTACTTCCCTATTTGAGATCCGCAAAAGAAAAAACACTACTAAGTTTTCAGACGGCAAGAAATTTGCAGAAGACTTTAGAGTTCCTGCAGGAACTATACTGTAGTGTGTTATTTACAACGTCATGGGAAACATTGACCTGGCCAGGGTAACACTCACCCCCGCAGTGTTTTCTTGTGGTTCTCAGTGTTAATCCAGACACCTTCCTTCCTGTGGTTTGTGAAACCCGCACGATTCGGTGACTGCTTGCCTTTCTAGACCCCTCTCACTGCTTACCTCCATCACTGGACACACAGTCAGTCTGAATCTGCCAGGCCCTTGTGTGTTGGGCGTCCTCGCCGGCCTCCAACCCTTCACGCAGGCTGACCTGCTTCCTGAAACGCTCCTTCCTCCTTCCACCTTGCCTAGCTCACTTCAGCTTGGGTGTCACTTCCTCAAGGAAGGTCTTCCCTGGGCCCCAAGTGATAGGCCAGGTCCTCTCTTCTATGTGCTTTCATTGCACCTCATGCTACTGGTGACAGCATTTGTCATCGTGCCTGACAGCCACCTGCCACTTTATTTCTATACCCCGTTAGTCCGTAAGTGTGTGAAGGCACCCACTGTGTCTTGTCTAGTGGGCCATTGTATTCCCAGCACCCGACAAAGCAGCTGGAACTAAAAAGTATTTGGGCTCTCAAAAATGGCTATTGAATAAATGATTGAACGGTCAGGTTCCTCTGGAGGTGGTTTTAAAAACATTTTTGCCTCATCCTTTCTTTAGGTTGTGTTGCTGTTAATAAGGTCAAAGGAACACCGGAAGATAGGCTCAGGAAATACCTGTACAAGAAACTAGTAAATAACTGTGTTTGTTGTCTTTGATGGAAAAATTTGAAATACTACAATTGTAATGATTACTCATAGTTACTATAGCAAAGTCATCCAATTTAAGTCACTCTGAAATCAGGTTTATTTCTTTATTGCTATACTTAAGTCTATGTGTTTCACAAGCCCAACCAACTGATTAGTAGTGGGAAGGGGAGTAACCTAAATGGTCGATCCAGTTTAAGGCTTATTTTAGTCCATTAATTTAGAACAATCCCTTCAGGGAAGCGACACCCATACTCTCTAAGTCTTTCAAATTGTCACCCCTCCTCACCGGCTCTCCTCTCTGAGAAGGGTCTCGGTGAGAAGGTTGATGGGTAAGGAGTTGGCTTAGGCCGTACCCCCTCTCGGCTGTAGGGGGCAGCGCTCAAACCCAGTGTCCTCAGGAAGGAAAACCCTCTTGAGAAACGACTCAGGTGCTTATGTTAGAGGGAAAATAAAAGACTGGAAATCCAAGAGCTAAGCATCCAGCTTAAAAACTTAAGAAAGTACAACAGAATAAGCTCAAAGAAAATAAGGAGGAGGAAATAATAAATATAATTAATAATAATAATGCAAAAACTAAGAATGAAAATGAGGACCTGGCCCAGTGGCGTAACGGTTAAGCTCTCACACTCCGCTTCAGTGGCCCAGGGTTTGCCAGTTCAGATGCTGGGCACGGACCTGCATGCTGCTCATCAAGCCATGCTGAGGCGGTATCCCACATAGAGCAACTAGAAGGATGCACAACTATGACATACAACTACCTACTGGGGCTTTGGGGAGAAAAAAAAGCAAAAATAGATAAATAATAAAGAATGAAAAAGAAAACAAAGACACAAGAGAGAAAGTCAAAAGTTGGTTCTTTGAACAGACTGCTGCAATAGACAAACCACTTTCCTAATCAAGAAAAAAAAGGTTAGGAATGGAAACGGGGATATCTTCGTAGCTGCAGCAGATATCAAAAAGATAATGGAATATTGTAATCAATTTTATGCTAATAAATTTTAAAACATAGACAAAATGGACAAATTTCTAGATTACTGTAATGTACCAAAGGTGATAAGAGAAGAAGTAGAAACCCTACAGAACTATTCCCACAAGGTCTAGACAGTTTTGTGGGAGAGTCTTATCAATCATCCATGAAACAGATAGTTCTAATCTTTTGCAAACTCCTTCAGAAAACAGAAAAAGAGAGAACACTTCCTAACTCTTTATGAGACTAGTATAACTTTGATACCAAAACCAGACAAGAATAGTACAAGAAAGGAAAATTAAAATTCAGTCTTAGTTATGAATAGATATGCATAAGTCCTTAAAAAGGTATTAGTAAATTAAATCCATCAAGATTCATGTATCCCAAGAATGCTATTTGCTTTAACATTAGAAAAATTTATTAATGCAAATTAATATCATTAACAAATTAAAGAGGAAAAACTCAATGGTTATAGGAAGAAAATTTGATAAAATTCAACATTCATTCATGATGAAAACTACCAGCAAACTAGGAATAGAGGGGAACTTTAATCTGGGAAAAGGGAAACCTACATCAATCATCATACTCAGTGATGTTAAAAACATTCCCTTTAAAATAAGGAACCAGACAAGAATGTCTATTGTTGCTACTTTTGTTTAACACTGGGAGTCTTAGCTAGCATGGAAGACAAGAAAAAGAAATGAAGTATAAGTATTAGAACAGAAGAAATGAAACTGTCATTTTTCAAATGAGCCTCAATTATGTAACAAGGTTGCTGGATAATCACATGCCTCTACATCAACAGCAGACTGTAAAAGGTTACCACTGGAGATAGCAACAAAAAATAAAGGCTACCTAGAAATAAGTATAGCAATGCATAGGAACTCTTTTTTTGGAGAAAGATATAACACTTATGTTGAAGGGGATAGTAAAGAAGATTTAAATGGAAAGAAAGAAGAAATTCCCACTATTATTAAAGATAGCAATTTTCCTCAAATTGATTATAGAGTAATTGTAGTTCCCATCAAAATTCCAACAGGAATTTTTATGAATCTTGAAAAGCTGATTCCAGAATTTATATGCAAGACCTAATGTCAATAAAGATGAAGATAATAATAAGTAAAAACAAGGCGGAGGATTTGCCCTACCAGATTATCAGAGCGACAGTAATTGGCACAGAGATAGATACATACACCAATGGAACAGAATAAAGAAATCAGGAACTGACCTGTGCATATATAGAAGCCAAATATGCTGCAAAGGTAGCGTTGCAGATCAGTGAGGAAAGGGTGGACCTTTCAATAAATGGTCCTCTGGCAATTGCTTGTCCTTATGGAATTAAATGAAATTGGATCCCTACCTCACACCATATGCAAACACAAATTACAGGTAAAGACTTAAGGCAATACTTTAAACCTTTTAGAAGAAAACACAGAATATGATGACTTTGGGTTGGGTAGGATCTCTTAAACAGGAAACCATAAAGGAAGAAATTGTTATATTCAACCATTAAAATTTAAAAGTAAAAGCTTTTTTTTTTCATGGAAAGACATTCTAGAGAAAGTGAAAAAATAAGCCCGTGGCTCAGTTCTACCTTTGTGTGAACTAGAAAAAGGTTCCACCTTTCTCAAGGCATTTTATACTCTCTGTTGGAAACTTGTCATAAAGATTCAAACCTATCTGAATCTTTTTCATAATAAAGATCAAATGCCTGTAATGTGAATGGTGCCCCTAGGGCCATACCGTGGGGTGTCCTTGGCCACGGATCACAAACCAGGAGGAGATAGTTGCCACACACATAATTGACAAAGGATTTGTTTTCAGAAAGTATAAAAAACTTTTACCTGTTTATAAGAGAAAGACAGATATCCAAGTAGGAAAATGGGCAAAAGCCATGAATGGCATTCTCAGAAGAGAAAATCAGAATGGTCAATAAATATATGAAAAGATGCTCAACCTCATAATCAGGGAAATGCAAATTAAAATAATTTAAATGCAACTTATTCATATCTACCAAGTTGGCCAAATTTCAGAAGTCAAGATAGGAGTGTAAATTGGTGTAACCTCTTCGAAAACCAGTCTGGCCTCAGATACTGCGGCTGAAGCAGCCCCTTGCCTCTGGGTGTGCCCTAAATAAACTTACACATGGCCCAGGAAACAAGTCTAAGAGTGCTTAACAATAACCCAGGTGTCCCTCAGCGGGAGAAAGTGCGTGAAGAATGGTATATCCATATGATAGAATACAACAGAGCAGGGAAAGGAGTGAAATTCAGAGATGTGCAGTACTACACTGATGTTGTTTAGAGACACAGACATAATAAAACCATAAAGAAAAAGATAAAGAGAAAATTCGGAGTAGAGGTTATCAGAGGTGGACGCAAAGGAGGTTTCAAAGGTCGTGGGAATGTTCCTACTCACAGGTTCGTTTCGTTATTTATGCTTTATGTATTCTTTTGTAAGTATGAGCCGTTTCTTTCAAAAGAAATAATTGTGCTTACAAGGCAATCACTACACAATCCTATTTTTGCATGTCAGAAGCTGAAGATTATCTTCTCCCTTCTCTTTGCATTTCATCTACCGTAAGTTTTAATCTCCAGACAAATGGATGCTTCTGGTGAGGCCGTGCACTCGGGAAAGCTGAGGGGGAAGCTCATCTGTGATAATGTTCAAAATGGCATTTGTGGGACCCTTAGCAAGTCCAAGCACAGTGCTAGGTGCTTCTCCAGCATGTGCTGGCCCCATCTTCACAACACTGGAAGGTAGCTGCTGCTTTGACCTTCCTGTCACTGGGCCTCCAGAGCTGCATCCGTCTTCCCCGTTGGCTTTCACTGTGGGAGGAAGAGCCCCTTCCTCAAACAGCAGTCCCTCCGTACGGGCTCCGGGGCTGCCCTCTCTGGCTCTCTCAGGAACCATGGTCCTGCGTCAGCCCCTCTCCTGGATCTTTGGTCTCGGCCACTTCCCGGATTGTTCTCGTCAGCATTCCTACGAGTGCTAGTATGTTCCATCTTGAGACAGAGACAGACGGAGTGCGTGCTTCCTCTGTCCCCCAGCCCTCTTGGCCGAGCTTCTGCAAAGAGCCGTCTCCGTCCTGTGTGTGCACCCCCTAGTCTGGTGTCCGTCCCCCTCTCCCTTGACTCTCTTTGTCCTTAGCTCTCTCACCTCAGCGACCTTCAGCCCACCTGACGACTCCCCTCTGGATAGATTCTCTTCTCTTGATATACATGATATTGTGCCCTCTGGGTTTTCCCTTTCAGTCTCCTTGGGCATTTCCTTCTTTTCATTCAGACCTCTGAATAATGGCATTCTTTGCTATATAATCTCTCAGTCTGCATATGCTGAAAACTCAGATTTTTCTCTCTTGGGTTCCAGGAGACGGCTTGTAGGAGACGGCCTGTTTGCTGTTACCTCTCAGGTATTAAACAGGAAAGAACTCTGAACTCACAACCAATGCCCCTTCTCCAGCGTCCACACCTGCTGAGATTTCCTCCTCTCCATTCCTTCCCTTCTCAGGAATAGCTCCCCACTCCACCTAGCCGCCTCAGCGGGAAATCTAG
The DNA here is from genome assembly GCA_031878705.1 of Tapirus indicus. Taxonomy (NCBI): domain Eukaryota; kingdom Metazoa; phylum Chordata; class Mammalia; order Perissodactyla; family Tapiridae; genus Tapirus; species Tapirus indicus. The sequence continues at coordinate 142,659,260 of CM062922.1, forward strand.
GCTCTAGGACGGCCTCCTCTCTCCCGTACGCCCCCTTTCCTCCATCTGACGTCCACAGTGTACTCAGATCTGCCTGATTCTTTCCATCCCTACCACCCACACCCTTGTCATAAGCCATTGTGTGTCACTGAGGCTGTTGCAGTGGTTCCCTCGCTGGTCTCTGTTCCAGCTTTACCCACTCCACCCCTACCTTTCCTCCAAGCATCAGCCAGGATCAGGTCACTTCCTTGCGTACAGCCTTCCAGTGGCTCCCCAGTGCCCATGAGGCAAACACAGAACTCTGACCTCAGCCTTCAGGGTGCCCTGGCCTGGCCGTGGCCCTCCTCCCAGGCCCACCCTGTCCCCCAAACCCCCTGTCTGGCCCTTTCCAACTCATCCCTTCGGGTTCAACTCAGATGTTGCACCCTCAAAGAGGTCTCCTCCGACCATCAGTCCAAACCAAGGCCATCTTGCTGTTTCTCTTGTGGCAGCTTGTCGTCTTGTTCAGAGCACTTTTCTCATTGTGTTTGTGACTTTGTCGTGCCCACCACTCTTTCTAGACTTTCTGTGTCGGTACTGGCCTCCTCTGTGTACCCAGTACCTGGCCCAGGTGAGCATGCAGTGGCTGTCCATGGATGGGTGGGGGGAGGCAGCATCCTCATTTTACAGATGAGGACACTGAGCCCAGAGAGAGTAAGTAAACTACCCAAAGTCACACAGGTGATGATGGCAGGACTGGGGCATTCTGATACTGCTTGGGGAGTGGGGAGGCGACGCCTCTGCCCCTCCATCTTCAGTCAACCCCCCCCAGTCCTTGATAAGGACAAGTGGTGTTCATCTGTGTAAAGTGCTTTGCACACGCGCCTTAGGCCTCCCTCCCCTTCTGACCAGTCCCTCCTGTGTGGATTCTGGCACCCTGTCCTGTCCCACCTGTATGTAACTGTCTGTGACTGTGCAGACCCTCTGCCACAACCTGACTGCCCCTGGGAGGAGTGGCGCCCAGGTTAACTGCAGACCGTGACTTCATCCCAGTGTCACCTGCTGACACGGCCCACCCGAGGGACTAGATGATCATCTGAAACTTCCCTTTGTGTACTGAGTGAAGGTCCACTGTACACGTGACACACCAACAGTCTTCAGAGCCACAGTCAGGCTGTGTGAAACCCCACACTGCCTCTGATGCTGGGTTTTACTCTCTGGTATCCATTCATTTCTTCATTCAGTAAAACCCTCTTGAGAGCCAACTGTGTACAGCACTGCGCCAGTAGGAGCTAAGGATGTAGCCGTGGGTACAGCGATGAGGCCTCTGCTACCTTGAAGCCTGTGTCCCATGGAGGGACACAGACAGTAAACGCAAGGAGTGATGTGAGATGGTGACAGGTGCTGTGAAGGAGGTGAGGTGGGAGATGGAGGAGAGCAGAGGAGCAGGTGGCTTCTTCAGAGACAGGTGTCATGGAGGCCTCTCCCAGGAGGGGACGTTTGAGGTAAGACCTGAGTGATGAGAAGAACCAGCCAAGCACAGAGCCAGAGAATGAGCGTCAGGCAGAGGGGGGCACGTGCCAAGGCTCTGAGGAGGGACCACGCTCGGGATGACGGGAGCCAGAAGGAAGGCCGAGGGGGCCGGGCATGCAGGGTCTTGTGGGCAGGGGTGGTAAGCTGCCTTGAAGGGCTCTGGTCCAAAGGAGAGGTCTGAGTGCAGTGGAAAGAAAGGCCCCGTGCACACTTGCAGGGCCATTTGACACATTTTAAATAATAGATGAAATGGATTAGGCTGGGTAACTATTCCAAGGATTAGTTAAAAGTGATGAGGAGTTGCAAGGGTGTCCTGTGGCCCGCATCTGTTACACCATAACATGTTTAAGTGTTCAGATCTAAAGGCCACATTTAAATAAAGCTGGGGCGTCCAAGTGCTTTATTCCAGAGAACACTTCACAGGGAGCCAGAGGACCTGGGAGCCGGCCCAGGTGCTGCCGCTCATTCTCCCGTGACCTCGGGCCTCTCTCTGCCTGACTCTTCTCATCTATAAAATGAGTGGGTGTGCGAGATAGCCGGCAAGGAGCCCCAGAGCTCTCAAGTCCCGTGTGCCTCGATGCACTGATACTTGGGTTGACTGTCATCGACAGAACAGAAGGGGACCTTTTCCAGCAATTAGAGCTATTCAGGAAGAATGAGTGAGTTTCTCATTACCGGAAGTGCTCAAACAAAGGCCAGAGGACCACCTGTCAGGGACGTGGTCAGCTCTTACCCATTCTTCTTCAAGGCCCAACTCAAATGCCAGAGCCTGCAGGTCATCCCAAAATAACCCGCCAGAAACACGCTTCCCCTTCACATTGCTGGCAGGGCTTCGTTTGCATCTCCCTTTTGATTTTGAGCCTGAAGACATTCTGCCTTTATATTTTAGTTATTGGAACATGGGTTAACTTGCTGTATACTAACTAAGCCTTACGCTTCTGAAACCTAGAGAGTAGGAATTGTGTGTGTGTGTGCACGTGCGCACACACATGTACACGTATTTATGTCCCCATCGTGCCTGCACTCAGCAAGTGCTGCATGGAGTGTCGTGGGCAGGGTGGTGTTAGAGAAGACTGGACCAGATGGATGGTTCCTAAAGCTGGTCCTCAGATGGACCAACTGGCTGCATGAGAATCACCCACGTTTCCAGAAATTCAGCCCCCTGGGCTCCTCCCCATAGGAATCTGTAATTTTACAAAGTCCACACCTGATTCTCATGCGGAACTGTTGTAGGAACCCCTGAGTGAGGTTCCCTCAAAGGGCAGGGCACTTCCTCTAGGTCGAGTTCTGTGACTGCCCACCCAAGCGCCTTAGATTGCTGTGTAAGGAGCTCCATGATTCAGCTTTAAAGTGTGTTTCCAGGCTTCACGTCCTGGGCTTCTGCTCCGGCCAAACTGGCCTATTTACTGTCCCCTGAACATGCCTGGTGGTTTCCTGCCCTGACCTTTTCCTAAAGTCACGCCTCTGTTGTTATAACCTTTTGCTCTTTCTCACCTATAAAAACCATTTCTATCCTTTGAGACCTCACTGAAAGTTGGTCTCCTTCCTTCCTTTTCCTGACCATCTCAACCCGTTTCTAACTTTTTCCTTTCCAGGGCCAGCATGTTTTCCTAGACTTTGCATCACCTTCCTTGCCTTCCCAAGCTGGTTTAGTAAGATGTTCTTAGCTGAATTTCTCTCTCCCTCTCGCCTTCTGCCCTGTGACAAGTGCTCATTGAGTGCTGTGGGCGAGGCTCTACACAAGGTTCCTGGTGCCCTACAAGGAAAATAAGGCTGCTTCCCCTCCCCGGGCGTCAGTGCCATCTGCGAGTTTGGGCCCAGGGTCCATAACAGGCGGGTATGGGGTGGACTGGGCCCCCTGAGGACACTGACGAGCTCTGGCTGGAACATGGGGAGGCTTCACAAGGACCCCAACCCAGCCTGCTGTCCTGACCCCTTTCCTGGGGGCACCTCCTTCTCGCCCAACACGGCCATCTTCAGACTCTTGGGCCATTTCACCTGTGTGGTAGTTGAGGTGACAGTGGTGGCCGTTGTCATGGTTGTGGCGGTGAAGGTGACGGGATGTGTTAATTCCCTTATGGTAAACTCCGAAGGCCTGGTGAATACAGTGTCTTCCTGTAGGCTCACTCCATGATGGCTCAATTAGGGGAGCAGTAGGACTGTGGTTCAGCATTCAGGCCAGCTTCCTAATTGAAAACACATTTTCTCCTCCAAAGCTGCAGCTGGTTTGCTTCTGCTCATGCAGAAAAGGATATAACCTTGCATAACATAGGAAATGAACGGTTGAGAGAGAAGCCAAATTCAATTTCAGTCAGATATGTTGAGGCTAAGCCCATGATCTGTGGAAGCAGGGGAGCGAGCCGTGTGCATGTGGAAAGGGACCCACTCAGCAGTCTATTAATCACGGCCGCCCGCCCGGCGCTGCCGCCACCGCCATGTGCCACCGCGCCCGCGCCGCTCCTCCGACGGGGGCTGGAGAGCAGCCAAGCACTCCAGAAGTTAACCTCTTAAAGACCCGGAGCTGCTTTCTGTTGAATAAATGTAATTTTGTGGTCAGAAATAAATGCTTGTGATGTAGCGGGAGCTTGGAAAACAACAGCGAGCCAAAGCGATTACAACTGCTCCGCGTTGTGGAAGTCAGCAGCACGCCTCGAAACCCCGAATGTACGGACATTGATTTCGGCCCAGAGCTCTGCGGCTCTTCAATAAAAGTCCTATTAAGCCATTGTATGTAATGAACAATCCAGAGCAAATCTAATATTTTCAGTAGATAATGATTTTTAACATCCTCTGGGTAACCGTCGGTAGGGTTCTTGGATGTTTACAGGGCAGGCTCACGTGTGCTGGGCCCTCCTCGGCTTTCATTTGCCTCTCTGCTGGAGGACCCGCCTCAGGCACCCCTGAACTTGGGGCTCCCCGAGGATTCAACAGCTAACCCTGCTCCCAAAGAAGGTCCTGAAGGGTTCTGGTCTCCCAGAGCCTGGCACACGGTAGGTACCTGGGAAGTATTTGTTGAGTTGAAATGGAGAAAAGGGAGCTCAAAGAGCTCTAGAATAAATTAGTACAATGATATATTGGCAGAGTTGACTCAGAACCTGAGGCCCTAGAGACCAGAAGGTCACAGGTAAGGAATTCTAGGTCCTGCGTGAGGAAAGGCCTGGTGCCAGTGCTCATGGGGAGCCCCAGGACTCGTCCGTTGCGTTCTACTCCTTGACAACTCAGGAAACAGGTTCTGTGTCAGGGGACCCACCCTGATGCAGCCACCAAGGCGATCTTGTTGCCAGCTGAGTAGGGGTCACCTTGGCAGGGGCCCCCACGCCCTCCTCAGCTGCTCTACTCTGTTCATGGCTGGGCCATGACCCCGGTCACACTGAATTATGTCACACTCTTTATGTCGGTCTCCCCTTCCAGACCATAAGCTTCTGGAGGACAGGGTCTGCTCATTCATTCTTTCATTCAGTAAGTATTTACTGAACATCTACTGTGTGCCAGGCTAGACCTGAGCTAGCCCCTGGTATGTGGTGGTGAGTCATTAACACAGACACTGCTTTCATGGAGCTTAGTAGTTGAGCAGGATCTGTACCCTCACATGGCACAGTGGTTGGCATATAGTGGGCCCTCACTAAATGATGGATGGATTGATGGATGGATGGGTGGGTGGGTGGGTGGGTGGATGGAGAGTTAGCACTTGATAAAAAGGCTTTATTCTGTCTGCTTACACTCTCAGCCCCATTCAGGGAATCATGTGTTATCAGGAGGCAGTTGTGATATGAAGATAAGCACATTGGACCTAAGATTTAAGGTTCGAGGCCTGACTTGCCACTGGCCTTGACCTTTCCCAAGTCAGCTGATCTCTCAGTGCCTCTGTTTCCTTGTGTGATAAATGTGAGAGGTTGGTGGGAATAGATTTGAATGAGGATTAGAAGTAGCATTTGTCTGGAAGAATTGACTGATTCTAATAGTTTTTTTTTTTTCCTGGACTAAAATTATCCAGCTTGGAATATTGAGTTATATAGTATTTATCTGAATACTGTAGAATTTAAATTATTAGGGTATTTTATTTTCTGCAGATCTCTCTTCCCTTGGAAAAACTCAGTCTGGATGTTAATTAGGTTTTACTAATGTTCCATCAATTTAATGCAGCAATTCCTTAAGTGAAACTGACACCAATGACCAGATGGTCAAAGGAGGATGGTGAATGTGTGTGTGACTCTGGGGAGGGAGCACCAGGACGGTCTGATAATAGCTGAGAGCCCAGAGAAGTTTTGTTGCTTGAATGTGGAGTATTCCACCTCTCCCAGAACTGTTCCAGACTGTGCCACTGCTCTCTTTGCTACTAATTATCTGCACAGCATTTTATTTCTACAAATCACCATTTCCATGATCTCATGCAGCCTTCCCCACCATCCTGTGCTGGGGACATTATTGCCATCCAGAGTGACCAGGCGGGAGTCTGAGGAGCAGACTGGGTGCCTGGAGGTGAGGTGTGTGGCCCCCCCAGCTCCAGGCTCTTGGCTCCCTCGAGCCTCGTTATGCCCAGCCAAAAGCCACCCTCTTGTCACTACATACTCACCACCTCCAACAAGTGTCCCATACTGAAGGAGCCCAGCCCCAGTGACTTTCAGTGACCCAATTGTTAGCCATCTACACAGACAAGCTTCGCAACAGCCCTCGAGATGGGAAGTGGACTGAGCAGGGTCACGGGTTGGAACCCAGGTGTTTGGACTCTGTTGAATACTCATTCCATCACCCCCGTGGATGGGGGCATGACCACGAGGACCTAGAGTGGCAGGGCTGGGGGTAGGAGTCAGGTAGGGTCCACCATGGAGCAGAACAGTATCTATAAGATCCTACCATGTGTGTTAAAAAAAAAAAAAAAAGAAGACAGTGTGTGTATACAGATGATTGTAAACGCGTATTTCTGGAAAGATGCACAAGAGAATCTTTGCCCGTAGGCTGGGCAGCTGGGTGACAGGTGGACGTGGATGAGACGAAGACCTACTTTTCACTGTATACTTATACTTTCTTGGGGGGTTTGTTTCTCTTTTCCTTTTACAGTTAAATGGTTGTCAGCGTATTCACAAGGTTGTGCAACCATCACCACTCTAGTTTTGCAACATTTTCATCACCTCAAAAACAAACCCCATTCCCATTAGCAGTCACTCCGTGTTCATCCCATCTCCAGTGGCTGGCAGCCATGAATCTACTTTCTGTCTGTGGAGCTGACTGTTCTCAACATTTCGTATAAATGGAATCACACAATATGTGGCCTTTTGTGACTGGCTTCTCTCACTCAGCGTAATGTTTTCAAGAGTCATTTCTGTTGTAGCATGGATCTGCCTTTCATTCCTTTTTGTGGCTGAATCATTTTCCATTGTATGAATATAGGCTTTATATATCTACGTTTTATATATCCATTATCAATTGATGGTCATTTGGGTTTTTCCCGCCTTTGGGCTATTATGACTAATGCTGCTATGAACGTTCATATACAAATTTTTGCATAAAGATACATCTTCATTTTTCTTGGGTATGAACCTAGGAGTAGAATTGCTGTGTCGTATGGTAGCTCTGTTTAACCTTTTGAGGAACTACCAAATTGTTGTCCAAAGTGACTGCATCATTTTACATTCCCATCAGCAGTGCATGAGGGTTCCGGTTTCTCTACGTCCTCTCTAACACTTATCATTATCTGTCTTTTTGATTGTGGCCATCCTAGTCAGTGTGAAATGGTATCTCACTGTGGTTTTGACTTGCATTTCCCTAATGATTATTGATGCTGAGTGTCTTTTCATGTGCTCATTGGCCATTTGTATATCTTCTTTGGAGAAATGTGTATTCAGATCCTTTGTCCATTTTTTAATTCAGTTATTTGTCTTTTTATGGTTGAGTTATAAGAGGTCTTTATGTGTTCTGGATACTAATCCCTCATCAGGTATATGATTTATAAAAATTTTCTTCCATTCTTTGGGTTGTCTTCATTTTCTTGATAGTATCCTTTGAAGCACAAAAGTTTTAAATTTGATGAAATTCAATTTATCTTTTTTTATTTTGTTGTTTGTGTTTTTGGTGTCATAGCTAAGGTGACAAAGATTTATACCTGTGTTTCCTTTTAAGAGTTTTGTAGTTTTAGCCTCTTACATTTTGGCCTTTAATTCATTTTGAGTGAATTTTTATATACAGTGTAAGGGAGAGGTCTGAATTTGTTCTTTTGCATGTGGATAACCAGTTATCCCAGTGTCGTCTGTTAAAGACTTCTTTCCCTATTGAATTGCCTTTTCATCCTTGTTGAAAATCACTTAACTGTAATGTGAGGGTTTATTTCTGGACTCTCAATTCTATTCCATTGATCTATGTGTCTGTCCTTATGCCAGTGCCACACAGTCTTGGTTAATGTAGCTTTGTAGTAGGTTTTGAAATTGCTAAATGTGAGTCCTCCAACTTTTTCAAGATTCTTTTGGCTATTTTGAGTCCCTTGCATTTCCTTATGAATCTTAGGATCAACTTATCAATTCCTCCAGTGAAGCCAGCTGGGATTTTGATAGGCATTGCATTGAATCTGTAGATCGATTCGGGACTTTTGCCATCTTAATAATATTAAGTCTTCCAATCCATGAACACCTCTTAATTTCACCTTCAGATTGTTTTTGGCTAGTGTGTAGAAAGACAGTTGATTTTTGTGTGTTGAGCTGGTGTTGCACAACCTTGCTGAACACTGTACATGTTTTTATACCTTTACATTTTTTTTTTACTACATCCATATATTATCTGTTCACAAAAACAGTGTTTTAAAAATCTCAGATAGGCATTCTTCCTCTGGGAAGCCTGCCCGCCCCTGCTGTGATTCACCTGTGGAGGGTAGGGAGATGTTACCACCCATCCTGAGCCTCTGGGAGAAGTCGGAGACTCCGGGAGGACAGGACAGCACACCACCTGGCACATTTTAGCCACTCCTTAAATGATTTTATTGTCCAAGTGAAGGAATGAACGAACCAGTAAAGTGAGACAGGCAGCTAGCACGTTCCACCTCTGACGCGCTCTGTTGTCTGCAGAGGTTTTCTCGCTGTTAGGCTGTGACCTGCCTTCCTGCAGCTTCTACCTGTTGGTTCTGGTTTTGCACTCTGGGGAGAGAGAAGTTAGCTAATCCTCCTTCCCCACCATAGCCCTTCAGATAGATGTTGACAACTGGAATGTCACATGTACGTGACAGGCCTTTGTGAACTATAAAGGAAGATAGAAATGCGTGTTGCTGTCTTATTGTCTTTACTGTTGTTCTCGTCCTGTCCTCTGCCACAAATCTCTTCTCTGTGGCCTCACATCCCTGCTCGTCCTTCATGGCACCCTCTTCTGGACTTCTCTAGTTTTCTTATTTTAGATAGTTCAGGAAGACTTGCATCAATTTATGCAAGACGCGATTTTGCATCACTACCCAGGTCTACACTGTGTGGCCTTTAAAACCGAAACTGCCCTGTGGAACTTGCCCACCCCACTTTGAGCAGTGTAGGGAATCCCAGTAAGTCTGTTCGGTTCTCTGCGATGGAAGTATCGCGGACGTGATTCTTCCGCACTGAACCCTGTCTGTGTGTTGGAAGTCATGAAGGAACGCGACCTTGAGAAACAAAGCTGGTGGTGGCAGCTGGGCTCCCACACCTGTTCCTAGTCTCTCTTCTCTCCATATCGCTCCAGAGGTGGCCGGTGTTCTGGAGAGGGGCTCCCTCCACTCTCTTGTCCCCCCATAGAAGTCCCACAGCAACAGCAAGCCTGGGGCTTTGCCCGACAGTAAGTGAGCGTGTACCTAGAGGAGAATGACCGGGCTCTCTGGTCCTGTGGCCTTCCTTCAGAAAACACGTCTGCTCCTTTTTCACGGCCACGTTCAGTTAAAATTGGAGCTCTGAAGCTGCTGCCACGTTCACGTCTGTTTTGAACAAGACCTTGGTCAATCTCTGTTGACTTCTGGTATTCCATGTGGCTCTTCATGTCATGTTTTGCTCTCGAAAGAATTCTGCAGCCAGCTGTAGAATGAGACAAAACTCTTCTCTCATATCCCTACAGCTCTTGTGGATCCTTCTTGGCCTATAGTCCAGCAGAGCACATAGATTTGAAAACTCTATTAATGGTTTGTGCTTGTTTCTAAATCATTAGCTTGTCAAGTCCCAGGGTGTGGGCTGGTGAATTGTTTTTGAGTATGCTATTGCCGCCATGATGTCTTAAATGTTGTCTAAGTGTCTCCATCCCCCAGGACTTTAAGTATTTTGGCTTTCTGCTTGGTTTGATAGCAGAGGGGGACAGCCTGTGGTGCAGTGGGAAGAGAATGCTGGATTTGGATTTATTGAGGAAAGTTCCTGATGTTTACTCGGTTTCTGTACGCTCCAGACCGGGCCGGATTCTTGATGTGGGAGGTTCTCACATTTCATTTTCATGATGATTCGGCACGGAGGGAGTTATTCACTAAACAGATGAAGAGACCAAGGCTTAAATAGTGTAAGTAGCCTGCCTCCAAATCATCTAGAAAGTGTGTGCCAGGGCTGGATTCAAAGCTAAGCGTGTGTTTCTTCAAAGCACACATTCTTTCCACCAACCGTGCGGCCCCAAGCCCCACACCCAGCCCCAGGGCGCTGTGCTGGGGTGTCATCGTATCCTTGGGTGTGGTTCTTTAGGGGCCTGGTTCTGAGTGACTTGGTCAGTTTCTGCATCTGAGAAGTGGTGCTGCCAATGTGGCAGCTCTTCCACCATTCACCAAGTGCTGTCATAGCTTTGGTCTTCACAGCACCAAGATTTATTCTCCCCACTGTGCAGACAAAGAAACTAAGGCGCACAGAGAGGTTAATTCAGTGGCTCGATACTATACCTATGTTAGTGCTTGAGCTGGGACTCAGCCCTCCTCCAACACTGTATTCAGGCTCTTGGCCCTGTGGGACACTGCCCTGCCTACCACCTGGGCATGGCAAGGCCTGGGCGACACCCTAGAAAGATGAGCCTTTTCCATTTCAAAACACTGAGCACTGGGGAAGCATCCAGACCAGTCTTTCTGTTTCATATTTTTTTTGGTGATCCCCAGGCCCTTGTAAAAAGTCCATGGTGTTGTCTGTATCTGTGCCTCACAGCTGGTGTGACAAGGCACCCTGTGTGTGGCCCGTGGGGGCGGACCAGCTGGGCAGCACCAGGGCACCTGCAGTAGCCCAGTCAGTGTACCCCGGTGTGCAAATGAATAGCATCCTTTTCACTGTGAGCTGAGTGTGCAACAGTTTTGACATACAGACAGAGGCCACCTCAGAGAGATTTTGGAGTCACCAGTGTACAAGCAGAGCATTCAGTGTAATAGTAGTGGCTACAGAGTATTCCGTGCCTACCAAGTGCCAGGCCCAGTTGTAGGCACTTTGCACACATTCCTTTTTAATACTTAGAAGAATTAATGAAGAGGTCTTACTTTCTCCATTTTAGAGATGACATCACCTGGCTAGTTCATCTCCAGCCCCAAAGCCCCTCCCTTCCCCTTCCTCTATTGACACCCCCTTACCAGAGTTCTCTTGCTCTGAAAAGGGCAGATTGCTCTTCCCTAAGCCAGGTCAGAGCGTGGCTCTCATGCCTTCCGCCTTTCTAGACCAGACTAAACTGTGTGGATAGTAAAAGCTTTTCTGAAGCTCTCAATTATAGGAAACTGTCTTCTCCACTCTGATCTTCCAAAGTGATCAATGCTGCAGAATTAAAGAATGAGTTCAAGGACTCCCCGAGCCTGTGCAGCCTTCTCCGCTGGAATCTACCCTCCTTCATTCACAGACACTTCCCAGGCAGCCTCCTGTGTCAGGACCTGGGTGCTGGGGTGAAGAGAGGACGGCGCCGCCGCCCCAGGCCCAGGACAGACCACTCGGTGGTGGAGAGGAAGCTCTTGGTGTGAGTCCTTGTCACATGGCGTAGGAAGTGGGTAGAGAGGGATTTGCAGAGCTCAGGTGGCACACGACCAAGTGCCTGGGGACATTGGGAGGGTGAACACCACAAAGGAGATGTGACCTAGACCAACCCATGAAGGGAGAATTGGATTTCCCCGGGTACCCGGATGAAGAGCGTCCCAGGCAGAGGACTGAGTATGTGAAGACCCAGAGGCATGAAGGGGCATGGCAAGATGGCCGCATAGTTCTCTTGGGCTCTGGGACGATGACTCAGGGCCAGTGTGGAGGACAAGTCAGGCTTTGTGGCAAGGAGAGGCTACCGTTAGGGAGACCCACTGGATACTGGTCTGCGGTGTCCAAACCAGAAGTCACGGGGGCTTCAGTTAAGGCTGAAGCGTCAAAGGTGGGAAGGAGATTATATTCTGAAGTCAACTTCTGAGGCCAAATGAGCAGGACTTCTTGACTGACAGGTGGTCAAGGCTGGAGGAGAAGGAGGATTTACACATATGTAAATATTATATGCTTTTATCCTTCTTTCAATTCTAAGCAAAGCCTCTTCCAGTTAAAATTCATGCTTGTGCTTGTTCTTCCACATTTCCTTCCTCTGCAAAACTGGAGACTCCTATAGACAATTCAAATAACAACCCCCAAAGTCTCAAGCCCATTTTGTCTGAGTTGTACGTGGGTGAGGGATTTTCTGCAGGGCACGTCACTTTCAGATATAAGCATACTCCTAAAAAGTTGTAGCAACCTATTGTAAATGCTGTTTAAGAGACAATCTTAAAGGTTAAAGGTTAATTATTTTCCAAGTGGCGATTTCTTTTGTACAATAACTAATGCTGTGAGTGTGTGAATTCTCCTCTAACGGACCCACTGAAATTTGGACACTGAATTTAGATGATATTTGCATGATGTTTCTCCTTCTAAATACATTATGGGTCAATAATTATCACCAGCACTGAAGACTAGCTTGTGACTAGCTCCTCACTGCTGTCACATCTTCCGGCTCCTTCAATTATCCCAGGGTTCCCACAAGGCAGGCCTTCCTGTCATTCCCATTTCCTAGACGTAGAAAATAAAATTCAAAGAGGCAGAGAGCACGTAGCTGGCTCAGTATTCCAAAATGCGTGATGGAGCCGTGTCTTAAATCCAGTCTTCTGATTTCAAATCCTGTGACCTTTCAACTTGATCACACCATCTTCCCCCCTGCCCTGCCCCTGGCAAAACGAAACACTCAAGCTTCAAAACAAATAAACAAAAATCCTTTGGCCCTCAGGATGTTGGGTGTTTGCTCCCTGTTTTTACTTTGTGCTCTCTTCTTAGAGATGTGACCACCTCTTGGGACTTGTAATAGACAGCTTTACTAGATCATGCTGCAGTAACCAGTACCCCCTAATCTCAGTGGCCTGACACCAAAAGATTATTTCTCATTCATGTTGCATGTTGACTGTCACGTCTCTGGCACCACGTGCTGTCTTCATTCGAAGATCCCAATGGAAGAAGCAGCTCCTGTCGGATCATGCTTTCTCACAGTGCAACAGCCGAACCCTGCAGTGGCACATCTTAAGCTCAGATGTGGTGGATGGCCCTGTCATTTAAATTCCATTGCCAAAGCAATTCATGTGGCCAAGTCTGACATCAGTGGGGTGGGGAAGCACCCACATGGAAGGTGCTGTTACACCACAAGCCACATGGCCGTGGGCAGAGATGGGCAATGCCTCTCCCAGGGAGGGTGGACATTGATTGGGAGCAATAACCCGATATACCGCATGACTCTCGAAACCCCACAGTGGAGCCCTGCGGGCACTCTCTCACCCCTTCTAAATCTCAGGGGTCTCGCAGGTAACTTCCAGGAACTTGGTCTCCAAACCTGGACTCTGAGTTTTTATACTACTGTAAGTAAATATTGATTGTTTGAGATTTAGGATAAAATACTTTCCATAGACCTTTATCTTTAAATTTAATTCTTATTACAGAAGAACCAAACTCAGCGTTATAAAAATGATGCTGCTGAAAGGATAACTGTTGAGTCCAGGAAACTTGGCAGTCAAAGCCATGGGCATCTTACTAGAGTGATAAAGATTTAAAACTGGATACCTTAACCATTTGCTGACTTCTGCGGATAAAACAGTTGACCAATTTCAGTAGATTTTCATTCACACAGTGAACATGTAGTAAATACCTACCATGTGCTGGTTGTTGGGAGGAAGGCAGGTGAGACAAAAGAATACTGTGGGCTTTCAAGGGATTCAGCATCTCCCGAAGGAGTCTGATCTGCGGTCCTGGAACTTCAGGACAATTCCCTGTGGTGATGGGAGTGGCCCGCACAGGGAGATGGATCAGCTGAGCCTCAAGGATCAGAGGAACATTCCAAGGAGGCGCCTTCCAGGCTGCAAGGAAATTGCTCGTGTATTCAGGGAACAGGGAGTAACCGGGTGTGGCAGGAGGTGAGGCTGATTCCTGGAGCAGAACAGGTTTTCTCCGAGGCCAGGGCCTGAGCACAATCAGAGCTTCTCCACATTTGCCCCAGTGCCACCATCACTGGAACCTCAGTCCTTGCCCTTCCTCAAGATGGCTTTAATGGGGTGGGGACAGTAGGCAGGATCTCTACCTCAGGATATCTTGCACATTAAGTAGGCAGACCGTCTAACCTAGGATCCTACTTTCAACTGTCTATGCCATAAGACCCCACCCCAAACCACTTCTCATTCACAGATCTCTTCCCTTGTTTGAGGGGCTGCCATGCCAAGCCCTCGCTGCCATCTCAAAGGCACGCAGAGCACCTTGGACAGACAGGCATGGAAGGCGGAGGGCGTGAGGATGAGGATGACACTCGCTTTCCTCCCTCACTCACAGAATGATAGGGGACACACAGGGCCCCGCTTCCCGGGCTGTAGCTGCGTGGACGCCTGGAGGAAGGCTCTTGCACATGACAGAGTCACTGTCAGGTAGCCCTCCCTGTGCCAGGCACTGAGCGCTTTACCCACATGAGCTCATCTAACCACCCAGCCCTGGGAGGTGGGCAGTGTTACCCCTTGTACAGGTAGGGCTGGCCAGCCTGGCTCCAGGATCCACTTGTCTCTCTCTAAACTCAGAACCCTACCAGCCAGAGGGAAGCCAGCACATGCGCTCTGGGGGAAGTGGAGCCTGAATGGGTCTTGAAGCGTGGATCGGTCTTCAGCAGGCAACGATGCCAGCCAAGGGTGTTCGAGAAAGTGACTGCATGGAAACCGGAAGTCCCAGGCAGCAGGGAAAGCCCACCACAGAAAAGATGGAGCTAGCAGAGGACAGACCAAAACTCGGACTCCGAGACCTGGTCTTGGCCGAGGGCAGTGGCCATGGTGGGGGGAGTGAAAAGAGTGAACGAGCATAGGAAGTATCAAAATTGCCAGAATCAACAAATTTTTCCAGTTTTGGAAATCTCTAAGGTTACTGGGGAGGCCTTATCAAGTAGAAGCTCAGCCACATGTGGAGGACTTGTCACGTCTCAAGAAACCTCATAGTCTATTGCAGCATTATTCACCATAGCCAAGAAGTGGAAGCAACCCAAGTGTCCCTCGACTGATGATTGGATAAAGAAGATGTGGTATATACATACAATGGAATACTACTCAGCCATAAGAAAAGACAGAATTGTCCCATTTGCAACAACATGGAGGGAACTAGAAGGTATTATGTTAAGTGAAATAAGCCAGAGAGAGAAGGACAGACACTGCATGATTTCACTCACATGTGGAATATAAGTGAACACACGGACGGAGAGAACTGGTTGGTGGTTACCAAGGGGAAGGGGGGTGGCGGGGTGGGCACAAGGGGTGAAGGGATACATCCACGTGGTGACAGACAAACAATAACGTACAATTAAAACCCCACGGTGTTATAAACTATTAAGATATCAATAAAAAAAAAAGAAACCTCATAGTCCAGTTGCTTAATGAATTAATTAAACTCATTGGCCTGACCTTGTTCTCTCAGGACTGGGTTTTAGTTTTCCTGCGTTTGTGGAAAAAAGACCAGGAAGAGGCCTCCGGATCCTGGTCCCTGTATTTGCTGGAGCTGCTGTAACAGTACCACAAACTGAGCAGCTTCGACAACAGACGTTTATTTCGCACGGTTCTGGAGACCGGAAGTCTGAGATCAAGGTGTGAGCAGAGTTGGTTCCTTCTGAGGGAGAATCTGTTCCAGGCCTCTCTCCTAGCTTCTGGTAGTTTGCTGGCTATCTTTGGTGTTCCCTGTGGATGTATCACCCCAGTCTCTGCCTTCACGGTCACATGGCGATCTCCCTGTGTGCATGACTGTCTCTGGGTCCAAATTTCCCCTTTTTATACGGATACAGTCATATTGGATTAGGGCCCACCTTAATGACCTCCTTTTAACTTGATCATCTGCAAAGACCCTATTTCCAAATTAGGTCACATTCAAAGGTATTGGAGGTTAGAACTTGAACATCTCTGGGGGACACAATTCAATCCATGACAGTGCCCAAGTGTGCTGTGTAGATTACCAACCCCCACCCCCATCCCCATCAACAACACAGACAGGAGAGAGAGGACAGTGTTTCAGGATCCTTCCAGATCCCTTCCTTTGCCCATCCCGGAGGCAACCACCCTTTGTACACTCAGAACCCCTGGGAAGCGAGGGGCCCTCCCCAGGCGGATCCTGAGTTGGGTGGAGAAGCCTCTGCGGGTGTCCAGAGGTTCAGAGAGCAGCCTGGGCATTTGTCCTGCTCTCGGGGCAGAGACTCTGCTCCCCGTGGGCGCAGCACTCTCAGGAGGTGACAGAAAGACCCAGAGCACAGGGAGCGTTCCAGACAGCTGGAAAGGCAGCTCAAATCCATTTTTACTCAAAACATCTATATATGTGGTGGTTAGGTACAGTTGAAATAGTCCTATTAAGACATTTTCCAAATTATGTAAGAGATGAAAAAGATTTATGATATGTGAGTGAAAGAAAGCACAATACAGAATTTTACATATGGTTTGATTTCAAATACACACACATACCTTTTTAACAGCCTGATTAAAATATAATTCACATACCATATAATTCACCCCTTTAAAGCCTACAGTTCATTGACTTTTACTGTATTTACAAAGTTGTGCAGCCATCACCACAATCAACTGTAGAGCATTTCATCACCCCAGAAAGAAACCCTGCACCCCTTACTCATCGTTCTCCAAACCCCCCATCCTTCTGCCCCCAACCCTTGACAACCTCTGATCGACTTTTTGTCTCTAGTTTGCCTACATTTCATTCAACTATATAGTTTTTTAAATTAGAAAAAAAAAAAGGAAACACAGGCCAGACAAAGATGACCTCCACCAGTGAATGGCAGTTATGATTCTAATTCTCTTCTCTATAGTTTTGGTATTTTTCTAACTACACAATGAGCATGAATTGCTAGTAATCAGAGGGGGAGAAAAAACATTTTATTTTAAAAATAGAGAACTGTCTTGTTGTGTTTAAGTAATCCTTGTGGATTATTCTGAAAACTTCTCTAACACCTAAATCACAGCCTTATTTTGTGGGGGAAAAAATGTGTCAGAGTTCCAAACGGCTGACTTGGAAATAGGAATTTCAGAGCACAGTTGTTAGAAGTGGAGGTGCTTGTGTGCTCTGCCCTGGATTCCCAGGACCTGGCCTCGCCAGCCCTGTGTCCCACTCCCCAGGGCCTGCTGTCCCTCCTCAGGCGACCTCTCTCAGCCCTTCACAGATTGTGGGTTGGCTCAGGTGAGAGGCCCTGTAATTAAACCACATCCTTTTGCCTCTTTAATAACATTGGAGACAGAGAGTATAATTCTGTGCGGGGACGGAAGGCATATATAATTTAGTGTCCTTTTCCGGAGCCAATATGAACTTAGGGCATGTAGCATCTTGCACGCTTCAGGTGTAAAAAATGATCTGTTGTCTCAGCAATTGTGTTATGTGAGCAGAACCTGTACTGAGTCCGTCCAGCAATTGGAGGTTCCGTGGACGTGTGTTCACCATACCTGGGAGTTTCCCACGTCACTGTCTTTGATGAATAGACTGTACACTGGAGGAAAACTAGCCCCGCTGGGTTAGTTCACCAGACAAACTGATCCTGGCCACAGTCACGGAAACCTGCCTGTCGTCTGCGCTAAAAACCTGGGCGCCGTCCCTGACTCGCCTTGCGCCTCTGTGCCCCACATCAACTCAGATGGACCCTAATCTCTCTGATTGGCCTCTTCTCCTCCTCAACCCCCACCGCTGCTGCCCCACCCATTTCTCACCTGGGCCAGGGCAGCAGCCTCTGAACAGTCAACTCCTTTCTGCCCCTCCTGTCCTCCTTCCCTCTGACTTATGCCCAGATGATGAAGGTCATCCTCCTCCACATGCTCAGCGGCCCTTCGTGATCTAACCCCTCAGCTGTCCAGTTTCATCACCCACCACTTCTCCCCATGTATCCATGTTCCCATCCCAGCAGACCCCCATATTCCCTGGTGTGTTACAGTCCTGTCCGTGTGTTCTTAATCGGGTTCCATGGACAGAACACAGGCAGATATATGAGTGTCCTAAAATAGAGTGCATGACCGTGTGTGTCTGTGTGTATGTGTGTGTGTGTGTGTGTGTGTGTGTGTCTGTCTGTCTGTCTGTCTAGGAGGAGGGTCCTTGGTTTTCATAAAATTCTCAAAGAGGACCTGTGGATCCTCAGATTTAAGGACTTTGCTCTGGTGTGTGAAAGTGTTCTTCCCCTTTCGTGCAGTGTCTGACCTTTCCACCCTGGTGAACTGTTCTTGAGGACTCCCCTCTAATGTCACCTACGTTCCTGCTTGCTGTCCCTTTCCATGTCCCCGTGCTCTACTTACCTAGCACTTCCCCAGCTGGACTTTCATCACTTGTTGATGAAACATACCTGTTTCTCCTGGCCCACAAGCTCCTGGGACTGGGAGCTGTCCCTCTCTGCCCCCGCCTCCAGCCTAGTGCCCGGCACACGGTCAGCTCTTAGTAAATATTTGAAGAAGAAGGAAAGAGACCAGGAAGGGTGCGCTGGGCCATTCTCTGTGGAAAACGTGGGAAAGCCCTACTTGATGGACAGTGGCACTGAGTGTTGGGAAAGCTTCATAATCTCAAAGCACCACACCCGCCTCATTTACCCTCAGAACCGGGCCCACAGGGACTGTCTCCCTTTCGTGAGTTTGCAGGCATTACTCTATGAGGTTGAAGGCCTAGTTGTCTGGCACCTGCAGGGAGAAATCAGACTTGTATTTGGTATGGGAACTCACTAGATGTGTAATGATTTTTAAGTGACCTCTTGACAAATTTTGAGCTCTTTGTTCTTCTTTTCTTTCCTCCACCCCCTTTCAGATTGATGCACTGAGTAAAAGAAGCAAAGAAGCTGAGGCAGCCTTCTTGAATGTCTACAAGAGATTGATTGACGTTCCAGGTAAGCCCGTGCAAGTACAGCCCGCCAGCTGGCATGGCGTCTGGTGAGGGGATAGGTTTCAGGCTCACTTGTCTCAGCTTTCCTGAAGGAGTTACCCCATCAATGGTAACTGCCCTGGGAAATCAGGGAGTTTGGGAACGGGAATTCTCCAAAATGCAGACCTTGGATGGGTGTGGAAATTGGATGCACATTTGCTAAAGTAATCATGTAACCTCCAGTTGATGCCTTCTCAATGCAGAAACTCAGATCTGTGGGGCTGCCTTTAGCTTTGGTATGAAATGCTGCACAATTCTCAGAGGAGAAATAGAACCTGTGTGTGTGCTTGCAGACATCATGGATGTTCTCGGTTCTGGGCTGACTGATTCCACATTCAAGAATAGCCCTACTAGGCCACTGGAATGCCGCACTCCCCTCCCAGGTCATCCAGGGAATCAGTGACCTCTGGCCAAGTCTTTCACTGAAGAGTTATGGCCAAGGGCAAGTGGTAGCCCCATTAGCTACAACCAAGTATGTGGGTTGTTTCTTCTTTGAAAGGAACTAAAGTTAAAATTTAACGGTGCTTGCTAGGCATTCAGAGAGATGATGGCTTCCCATTCCTCATCCTTATTTTAGAAAGTGAGACGGAATCTAGAGCACCTTGAGCCCACTGATCCGATTGGTCCCTGCTCCCAGGTGTTCCCCTCACCTGGAATCCGTGGGGAAGTGATGGACACGATCACACGTCCCAGCTCCAGCCTGGAAAGACTCAGATCACAAAACTAGGAAAGTCACTTGAATTTTTTCCTCTGCTGACCAAGGAAACCTAATTACTACCACCCGCCTCCCGTTGGAGTTGCACGCTTGTCTTTATTAGTAATCCCCTGCACATCACTGATGTTACTGGAACTACTTTCACAAAAGTTCACAAAGCAGAAACGGCCTCCTTTATATCTGAGCTTGTGTTCTAATTCAGGTCCACCGAGCTGGGTTAATAGAAGTCACCCCAAGCGAGGAGCAGCAGAAAGCTGCTCAGGGACAGACAGGGAGCAGAGAGATCCAGATTCTCTTGCCAGGGCCTTGGTGTGAGATCTCTTGGTCACATTCTTTTCCCTTTCTGGACCTCAATCTTCTCATCTATAAAATGGAACAGCATGGGAGGACAGCCTAGTGATGGAGAATGGTTTTCTTTGTTCTAAACTTTCACTGTCACAGGAGCTTATCCAACTCTTAGTTCCAAAATCTAGCCTTTTAATTTTCTGCAAGAGTTTGTAGCTGACTAGGGGTTTTCTTCAGACTCTGACCAAGGCTCATGAAGAGGCTCCTTCACAGCAAATGGACCATTTGATGCCCAGCATGTGCTGTTTCTCAGGCACCAGCAGCTTGGTGGGCCCACTGGCCTTTTCTTGTGCAGATGCCAGTTTAGTGTTGGTGACTCGGTTGAAAGGGGGCTGCCTTATTTCATCTCTGCCAAAGACCCAGAGAGCCTTTAGCTGCTGTTTTCTAAATAACCTATACTCTCTTTTTTAAAAGTCCCGTTCGTACCTGGGTTTTCCCTTAGTGAAGATTCTCAACTGGGCAGCCATGTTAGTAGGTTGGTGGGTTTCTTTTTCTGCACTTATTTTCCATCACAGTTTCCCATAGAAAAAGACGAGACCCTTTTTCTCATCAGCGTCCCTTTTTGCCTGAGCAGGCCTTGTTCATGTACTTATATCATTTTTAAAGAATTTTGATCATAACATGAAAATGTGTTCTGCTTTTTTCCCTTAATATTATACCATAAGCATTTTTCCCGTATTGGTGTTATTCTTCATAATTATCCTTTTGGCCTGGAGAATTAAAGTTGGCAGTTTCAATTTATGATGGTGGGAGCAAATGATGTTTGATCTTTTCTATAATAATAAAAGTCAATCAGAGTACGTCTGCATGCCACATGGATCACGTTTGCCCGCCTCTCAGATACTTCTTTCTTACAAGTGCTGTGGTCTGACAGATCTAGCAGGTTACTTGAAAAGTAGGAATGGCCTTGGAGCACTCTACCTGTGTTTTGAAGTCTGCTTATTGCTCAGATGAAGTAATCCTGCGGCCAAGGCTTTCAGGAAGGGCCCGGTCAATAGCGTTGCATTTACTGACAGTCACTCACACAATGGGGGGCTTCAGGGGGCATTAACTGTCTATGTGCTTCAGGCTTCAGTCCAGCCGATCCCAGAAACATTGGTGGATGCATTAAGTTCTTCTAGTTGCGAGAAACAGAAACCCACACTATCTCAGAAAAATGGAGGAAGCTCTTGGGAATAATGGGACAAGTATTTCGGCTGTATGCCACGTGGCCCAGCCCCAGGGCCCCAGAAAGAGGCAGAGCCAGAGTCCCATCAGCCTTGGAGACTGGCACAGAGACTTGACTGAACCACCCCCACCCACCGCCCCTTCCAGAAATTTTATTTGTGTGTTTTCTTGTGTCTTACCTGCTGGTCCTACTAGAAGGAAGGCTCCTTGAGAGCAGCTTTGCTTTATTGCTCTACGCCCAGCACCTGGAGCAGGGCCTGGCATACCACAGGTTTGACATGTTAAATGACCCTGCAAGTCTGCTGACCCAGAGCCACCCCAGAGTCCTCCATAGCAGGATTCACGAAGGGTCGCACTGGTAGCTCTGAAAGCTTTATCTTGGTCCAGTTCTCACTCCAGGGTGTCAGCTTGCATATCCACGGCCTCCCAGACATTCCTCCTGGGGTGGCTGATGGACACCCTGACACCACCCAGTCTGGTTTCCCTGAGTTCCTTCTTTTCATGAGTGGCACCACCTTCTACCCAGCTGCTCACGCCAGAGCACTGGGTCAGCAAGTCCTGTGCATTCTACCTCTAGAATGTTCTTGATTCCATCCCCTTCCCTCCATCCCAGCTTCTGCCCTCCTCTCTCGTGTCTGCAGTGTTGCGACATAAGTCTTCACGCTTACCGGGTTGCCTCCTCCTAACCCATTCTCCACACTGCCGGCTGGCCAGGCTCCTTCTCAGCTCATCTCCTCCCCCTCCTCCCCCTCTCCCTCCCCCTCCTCCCCCCCCCCCCATTAGCTTGTTGAGACACTGCTTCCTGACCCCTGAGATCCGCCCTTCTCACACCCATGCCCCACTTCCAGCACCCCTGTCTGCCTCTGTTAGAACTGCTTGGTCCTCGGCTTTTCCTTCCTGGCTGGGCAGAGAGATTGGCAGTGCAGTCTCATCCCCAATTATGTCCCTAGCGTCTACCCCAGTGGCTGCCATATAGCAGAAACTCCATAAATATTTGTTGAATAAATTGATGGATCAAATTGTTTCTTCAGAATGCTCTCTGAGGTTCTTTGGTCTCAGGCTTTAATTGTTGACGTTGAACCATGCTGCTGAGATTGACGCTTCCCATTGAGGGAGAGCACTCTGGAGCATTCTAACAACCTAAATTGCAAGAGAACAGGATGTATCTTGCACTGAGTTGTAGCGATTTAATAGCTCTCTGAACTCTCATTTTGCTTTGGTGTCACTCTATGTGAAGATCTACCTGCCTGCATAGACATTTATATGACACTTAGCACTCGGGGTTCATCAAACCAGCACGTGCCCCTCAGAGGCCTTGGGTTTTGTGGCCAGCACGGATGTCCAGAGTCTGGGTTTGGTTTAGCAGCTCTCCTGCTGGTGTCCCAAGCTTCACACACCTCACATCGAGCGTGAGATTCCCCTCTGCCCCCACCCGTCCCTCTCCTCCAGCAGTGTGACTCAGCCCTTCAAGGGAAAAAAAAACGGCGACATCCCAGCTCCTCCGTCTTGTTGCTCCACATCCAGCATCCACAGTGATGTGATTTCTCCTTCCAAAAGCTACTTCCAAATGCAGAATAAACATTTAAGTACACAGTCATCCTGATGAGTCCTCTGAAGAGTTAAAATAGTTAAGACCCTATGTTTACATTCTTTCTCATTTGCCACCAGATCTCTCTTCATTCTCTAGTCAGTTTTGAGAGTATTTTAAGACCCTTTTTATCAGAAATATCCTGCTTACTTTAGCAGGGCATGCTCTCCTTCCACACTGCTGTGACTCGTCTCCCTGGGGTTACTTGTCAGCACCTTAGCACCTCCCCTTGCTGTGTCTCAGGAACTACTCCGAGCCCTAGGGACAGAACAGATGGCTGCCTATTCTCATGGAGTTTAGAGTCTGGTGGGAATGTGGGCACTAAAAAGGAATTGCAGAAATAATTACAGAGTTTTAGGTGTGATAACTGCTTCAAAAGCAGAGCCCATTGGGCATGAGAGTGTAGATTGGGAAGGATTGGGCAGGGTTAGAGGCAGCTGCCCTGGAGCAGTGAGCTCGGGGAGCAAGAAGAGGAGAGGGCAGTGACAAGAATGGCCACATACTATATCGTCCAAGCCAAGACACCGTCAGTAGTCGAAGGGGCGCTGGTAATAGCTTGCATAAAGGGCACACACCAGTGTGGTCACCCAGCTGCAAAGGGGCCTGTAGATTATGTGAAGGATTCTGGACTTGATCTAACAGAGAAACCATTAATGGGTTTTAAGCAGGGAAATGACATGATCAGATTTGTGTAATAAAAAAGTCATCCTGATTACAGTTTGGACAACAGATTGGAAAGGAGTCCCAGGTGATGTGGGGAGGGAGAGAGGAGGTCGCTTGGTTTTGGGTGGTGGGAGTGAAGTTAGAGAGAAATGGAAAATTTTCACTGTATGTCGGAGGTAGATTGGGTGTTGAAGAAGGCGTCTGGGACAGTTCTAGCCCGCGGCTTGTTCCCACAGTGCTATTTCCTTCATCTCTGGACAACAATCCTTCTTTCCGTGGTTCCATCTGCTTTACAAAATTAAAAGGAAGACCAACAAAAAGTCTGGAGAATTAGCCTCTTCCTAATTCTATGATCCTCTCTAATTGTTGTTCTAGTTGAAAATGGCCTTTGCCTCTATTGTCAGTGTCATAGCTGTAGGAGAGTAGTTTTACATTTAGATTCATAACTAAGTGATAATTTTACATCGTTAAGTTACATGGCTTCATCTGTCATTTTTATCACGGACAGATTTCATGTCATAACATGTATGGTCAACATATAGGGATTATCTTAAACTTGCAAATATCTAAATTTTTTTATTCTACATCTCTAATTGAGATTTGTATTTATTAATTTGCTGATGATTAGCTATGTGAGAAAAAGCATTGTGGCCGTCTGCCAACAACATGACCTGCAGGGACACAGGGGCAAGGCTCCCCGGACACGGAGCTCCTCTCCCGCAAGCTGCCTAACTGGGAGGCCAGCGTCCCTTTGTGCTGGAACCTATATTCGTGGGTGAGAGCAGAGTCCCATGACTCTCTGTCAGCAGCAGTGACCCCGGGTGTGTAAGAAAATGTTCAGGGTATGCTCTTTAAGGAGTCATCTTCACCCGTTCCCTCAGCCAGCACTTCCTGCAGTCCGCTGTGCTCCAGGCCCTGGACCGTGCACCTGAGGTACAAATGCAGATGAGCAGTGGCCCCTCTCTCCCTTGGGTGGCTCCCACTTAGGTGGTGAGAGACTGTACAGTACCTTCCAGAAAATATTCCATAGCTAAAGAGGCAAAATAGATGGCCTTCATTCTTTATTGTAATGAAACGAGAAATAAATGTCTCCACTCTTAAAATGTGACCCTCTCAGATATCTAGAAATATCCTGGAATGACATCTTAGAGGCTTTTGTGTAGCTGGAATTTTACTGTATTCTGAGTAAAATTATGGTGGTATGCATAATCTGCCAGTAATTAACCTTGCGTGGGTGACTTGCTCTTGCTTCTTGATACTTTCTCAGATTTTTTATACTGAGCATGTATTTATCTCTCCAATCGGGGAAGAAAGCAAAAATCAGCAAAATACTCGACTTGCGATCTTAGTTTCTGAATAGCCCTTGTTAATGGATTACAGATAAGAACGTAAGCAGTAGTCAATTGACATTTGTCAATTTGTGTAAAATATGACTGTGACTTTTCTGTCCCAGAAACCTCTTGGTAATGGTATTTTTTTAAAGTTCCTAGAAAGGAAAAAAAGAGACAAAGTTGGTGGAGCCACCACCTGTGGTTGGTGTCACAGAACTTCTCTGCTTTGGCTGCAGAGTTTGTTGGAAGACTCTCTTTGCAGGGTCTCCTTGTCTCTGTCTGTGGCCCCCTTAAAAGAGTCACCTTTCACTCCTTGCTAAGATGTGGTTTAGGTCTGATGGACACAAACCCTTCAAACACAAAGGCAGTGCCTGGAAGGGTTTAAGATTTAAATCTTAGGAAGCACATTACCAGTGATATAAAATGTTCATTGACTCATGAAACCCTGCTAGAACTCAGTGTTACATGACTGACTTGTCTCACTTTATTTCCGTAGGGTAGCTTCTTCCCTATCAGTCCCCACTCAAGGATCCCATAGCAAGACTCCTGGAAAAAAGTGGCAAAATCTTATGATTTAATTAGAAATACCCCGTTGCTTCTCATACCAAGGTTTCATCTGTGTGCTACTTGGCGGCGTTTTTGAAGCTGGAGAAGTGCAGCCACTCCAGCCGGATCCTGTAGGCTGCTCCAGTCCGTGTATTCGAGGTCTCCCGGTGTTGGCAGCAGAGTGGTGCCCAGGCCCCCCAGAGAGAACTCTGTACCCTCAGGTGCCTGAGGTCACAGGACCCCTCACCCATTTGCACTTCACCCTCATGAGACATGGTCTTGCGCGCGTGAGGATCAGCCGCTGGCACCACAGGGGACGGAGTGGTGGGGCTGCAGCCACGGCGTGGAGCCTCTGGGTTGTAGTTGCCCTCCCGTCTCCCTGGGCTGCGGGACTGGAGCCGCTCCAGCCTCGGGGACGGGAGGACCAGGGACAGTTGTGCTCTGCCCAGCGCTGCGCACTAGACAAGGACTCGGCTTCTCCACCCCCTTGACCAGCTTCAGACAAACCTGGGCCTGGTGGGCCTCTCCGCCCCGCGTCCCGAATGCGTGGGGGCTGAGGAGTTCACTGTAAGCGTTGTAAAGAAGGCAGGCCGCCAGACGGGCATCCGAGTCACTTGCCACCCTTTGCACGCTGCCTCTCACCTGCAGGGCTCTCCCTCTGTGCCCCTCTCCCGGTCCCTCTGCACGGGCTGGAGTGCGATAACTCACCCCAGGTGACTTGGGGACTCCTCGCTTCACCGTGCGGGAGGTGTGCCGCCTGCTTCCCCCGTCCCTGTAACCGGGGTGGTCCTGGCGCACTGACATCTAGACAGCTTTTCATCAGTTGCTCATCAGCATGCTAATTGCTGTATGACTAATTATGCCCTGAATTCCAGTTGATTTTCTTAATGAGACAGCTGGCTTAATTATGTAATCGTATGATTACATTAGCCTAGAGTGCCCTGGCGAAAAGTAGTGTCTGCCATGCCATGATGTCATCACAGGGACGGTCCTCACAAGGGGCACATTCACCCTCTGGGTGGTGGCAGGGGCCGGCCCCATTGCCCGCAGAGCTCGCGGGGCAAACGTGGGCTCAGATTTAGTGGGGTCGGTCTTTTCAGTCCTCACAACACATGGAGAAGCAGCTCACCACGACTCCCCGCCACCCTCTCCCCGCTTCCCTGCACACCATGGCCCAACCGAAGCAGAAGCCCTGCTTTGCAGCCTCTGCAGCTCTCCTTGACGTTCAGCACTGTCCTCTTCCGTCTTCCAGAACTTCCCTGCACCAAGACCGTTGGGCTTTATTGGGGCACGCCAACACTTCCTTTATAGTGATCCAGAGGATCCGACACAAAATGTGCCAGAGTCCCTGGGGACCAGAGCAAGTAAGTTTACATCAAGTTTAAACAGCAGAGACCAGCCTCAGCCTTATTCCCACTATTCCCCATACATGTCCTATTTCATACCTTCTTTCTGCCCTGACCTCTACACACCTCATGTTTTGCGGAGAGAATACATGTGGTCAGAAGAAGATGATGTCTTCCAGCCACTGGCCAGCTCTCTATTCCCCATCCCAGCTAAACTCCTCTGAGAGTCGATTCTGCCTGCTGAGCCCACCTGCCACCTGGTTACACTCTTCCTTTGCAGACTTGCATGATTTCCTCTCTTCCCCTGCAAGACTCAGTGTGGGAATATCCCAGGACCTTATTCTTAGCTTTTCTCTTTTGTCCATTTACATTCTCACGCTAGGTGACTTCTGATGTCTGTTAGGCTCTCAAATTCCACGTGAGCACAACAGAAGGGTTGATTTCCCCCCAGCCCTGCCAGGAAGGTAAATGGCGTCACTATTCATGCCATTGCTTAGGCCACAAGTGTGGTAGTCAGCCTGAGTTCCTTTCTTTCCCTCACACCTTATAGCCAATCTGTCTGTAAGTCTTGTTAACTCAGCCTCCAGGATGTATCCCACATTCAACCACTTATCACGTCGGCCAACACTGCCTTCATCCAAGCCACCATTACCCCTCGCCTCACTGGGCTTGCCCCTTCACTTCACCCCCTCCTGTCCATGCTGTGACAGCAGCCACACGGGTCCAAAGGTCAGTGGTCTCAAAACTACCTTTATTCGTGTACCCCGACAGTAAAAAATCTTGAATTTGTACCCCTAATATAGTCTTATTATTTATTTACTTATTTAAATGATACACATGTAATTACAGTAGGGTATTAAATACATTATAAATCATATACTAAAAATAGAATTAAAAGGCTGTGATGAAGAGTAAAAAGGATTTAAAATTTATATTTTATTAGCAGTACAAAAACTTTCTGCTCTCATTAAAAAGTTGTATTTTAAAACGAACTTGTCTGAGGCGTAATTTATATACAATAACATGCACCCATTTAAGTGTGCAGTTGTGTGAGTAACCACCCTCACAATCAAGATATAGAACATTTCTGTCACCTGAAAAGTTCCCTTACAATCCCAAACCCCAGCAACCACTGATCTGCTTTCTGTCAAGATAGATTAGATTGGTCATTTCCGGAGCTCCACATAAATGGAGTCAGTGGGTATGCACTCTTCTCGTGTGTCTGGCTTCCCTCACTCAAGCTGGTGCTGGGTATTCGTGTTGTTGCTGGTGGCTTAGTCTCAGTACCATCTCATTGCTGAGTGGTATTTCACTGTGTGGATATACAGCAGTCTGCTTACCCATCCACCTGTTAATGGACATTTGGATTGTTTCCGGTTTGTGGCTGTTAGGAATAAACCTGCTATAAGCATTCATGGACAGTTGTCATGTGGAGACATGTTTTCATTTCTCTTAGGTGACTATCTAGGACTAGTATTGCTGGAGCATCGTGTAGGTGCATGTTTAGCTTGATAAGAAACTGTCAAACTGATTTTCAAAGTATTTGTGTCATTTTACCCCCCACAAGGAACATATGAGAGTTCCATTTGCTCCGTGTCCTCTCCATCATTTGGTATTGTCAGTCTTTTCAATTTTAGACATTCTTGTGGGTATATAGTGTATTTCGTTGAGGTTTTAATTTGCATTTTCCTAATGACCAATGATGCTGGATATTTTTTCTTGTGCTTTTTGGTCATTCATAGATCTTCACTTATAAGGTGGTTGTTTAAATTGTTTGCCCATTTTTTTAATGGATTGTTTGTCTTACTATTGGTGTAAATTTTTTAAGTATTCTAGATACAAGTCCTTTGTCAAATATATGCATTATAAGTATTTTCTCCCAGTTCGTTATCATTTGAAGAGCAAAAGTTTATTTTAATGCAATCCAATATATTTTTTTCTTTTTTTGGTTCTTGCTTTTTATGTTCTAAGAAATTCATTGCTTAGCCCAAGGTTGTAAATTTTTTCTCCTTTGCTTTTTTAGTGAAGTGGTATAGTTTTCTCTCTTACCTTTAAGCCTATGATGCATTTCAAGTTAATTTTTGTGTGTGGTATGAGGTGAGGATCGAGTTTCATTGAACATAAATGGATAGTATATGTGTGAGATTTTGTTTCTGGACCTTCTATTTTATTTCATTGATCTGTATGTGTGTCCTTATGTTAATATCACACCATCTTGATTACTATAGCTTTATAGTCAGTCTTGAAGCTAGGTAACATAAGTCTTTAATCTTTAGTCTTCTTTTCACAATTGTTTTGGCCAGTTGAGTTTTTATACAAGTTTTAGATTTAGCTTATCAGTTTTTATCAACAAGCCTTCCAGGATTTTAATCAGGATTCCACTGTATCTGTAGATCAATTTGAGGAAAATTGACAACTTTAACACTGTTGAGTCTTCCAATCCAGACATGGTATATTCATTAAGGTGTTCTTTAATTTCCCTCAGCAGTATTTATAGTTTTCAGTGTACAAGCCTGGCACATATTGTGTTCTATCCCTAAGTAGGTAATGTTTTTGGATGCTATAGTAAATAGTATTTTCTTTTCCAATTGTTTGTTGCTTTTATATAGAAATGCAACTAATTTTTATATAATAACATTTGTGACCTTTTTAAACTCACTTATTAGTTCTAGAAGGTTTTTTGTAGATTCCCTAAGATGTCCTATCTTGAATATTCCCTGTGCCCTTGAAGAGACTATATACTTCATAGTTGGGTGGAATGTTTTTTAAATATCAGTTAGATCAAATTGGTTGATAGTGTTATTCAAGTTTTCTGTATCCATATTGATTTCCAATCTGTAATGCAATATATTTCTTTTTCTTGCTTTTTTTGCAGTGGCTAGGACCTCTGGTACAATGTTAAATAGAAGAGGAGAAAGCAGACATCCTTTTGTTGGCCCCAACCCCAGGGAAAGGCATGTTAGCTGGTGGTTTTTGGTAGACATTCTTTATAAGGCTGAGGAAATTCCCTTCTATTTTGCTGAGAGTTTTTGTCATGAAATGGTATTGAATTTTGTCAGATTTTTTTTTCCAGCATCTATTGAGATGAGCATATGATTTTTCTCCTTTATTCTCTTAATATGGTGAAATAGTTTGATTTTT
The DNA here is from genome assembly GCA_031878705.1 of Tapirus indicus. Classification (NCBI taxonomy): domain Eukaryota; kingdom Metazoa; phylum Chordata; class Mammalia; order Perissodactyla; family Tapiridae; genus Tapirus; species Tapirus indicus. The sequence goes on from CM062922.1 coordinate 142,688,920, forward strand.
GAATGTTAAACCAATCATGCATTCCCAGGATAAACCTTACTTGGTTATGATGTATTATGCTTCTTAGAATTTGCTGGACTCAATTTACTAATATTTTATTAAGGATTTTTGCCTTTTAAGTTCATAAGGAATTCAGGACTGTAGCTTTTTGCTTGCTTGGGTTTTTTTTCCCCTCTAATGTCTTCATTGGGTTTTGGTATCAGGGTAGTGCTGGTCTTATAAAATGAGTTGAGAAGTGCTCCCTCTTCCTCTATTTACTGAAAGAGTTTATGTAAGATTGCTGTTATTTCTTCCTTAAAGCTTCTCTAGTTCACTAGTGAAGCCACCAAGACCTGGGATTTTCTTTGTTGCAAGGTTTTTAATGACAAGTTTGACTTCTTTAACAGATACAGGGCTGTTAAGATGTTTTATTTCTTCTTGAGTCAGTCTGGTAATTTTTCAAGGAATGATGCATTTCATAGAAATTACCAAATTTATTGCGATAATGTTGTCCATAGTATTTCATTATCTGTTAAATATCTGTAGGATGTGCAGTGATGTCCCTTTTTTCATTCTTGATCTTAGGATTTATAGATCCTCTTTTTGTTTTCTTCTCTCAGTCTGGCTAGAAGCTTATCAATTTTAATTATTTTTTTTTAAGAACCAGCTTTTATTTGCATTACTTTTTCTCTTTTTGCCCTATTTTCAGTTTTGTTGCTTTCTGTTATTATTATTTGCTAACTTCTACTTATTTGGGTTTTAATATGCTGTTCTTTTTCAAGTTTCTTAAGGTGGAGGCTTAGGTCATTGATTTATTCCATTGTGGTCAGAGAACATGCTTTGTATGATTTCTGTTCTTTTAAATTTATCGAGACTTGTTTTAGGGTCCAGTCTATGTTGTATCTTGATGAGTGTTCCAAGTGTGCTTGAAGGGAAGGTGTGTTCCGTATTGTTGAGTGGAGAGTTCTGTAAATGTCAGCCGGGTCAGGGTGGTTGATAGTGTTGTTCCAGTCTTCTGTATCCGTCCTGATTTTATTTCTAACTGTACTATCAGTTAATGAGAATGGAGTTTTGAAATCTTCATTGTTGTGGATTTTTCTTTTTCTCCTTTCAGTTCTGTCAGTTTTTGATGCATGTCTTTTGAAGCCTTGTTTTGGGGTATATATCTCTTTAGGACTGTTGTATCTTCTCAGTGATTTGGTTGATTTAAGTTCATACAATGATCTTCTTTCTTCCTGGTAGTATCCCTTGTCCTCAAGTTTCTTTGGTCTGATTTTAACACCGGCACTCCAGCTTTCTTTTGATTAGTGTTTTCATGTTATATCTTTTTCTATGCTTTTACTGTTATCCTATCTTTGTCATTATATCTAAGTTGCATTTCTTGTAAAAGCTATGACTTGCTTTTTTATCCAGTCTGACAATCTGCCTTCTAAGAGGAATGTTAAATCTTTTACACTTGATGTAATTATGGCTAAAATTGGGTTTAAGTCTACTGTGTTACTGTTTGTTTTCTACTTGTCTTACCTGTTTTTTATTGTGTTTTTTCTTGCTTTCTTTTTTTTGTGTATGTGTGTGTGAGGAAGACCAGCCCTGAGCTAACATCTGTCGCCAATCCTCCTCTTTTTGCTGAGGAAGACTGGCCCTGGGCTAACATCCGTGCCCATCTTCCTCTACTTTATACGGGACGCCGCCACGGCGTGGCTGACGAGCAGTGCATCGGCGGGCGCCCGGGATCCAAACCTGCGAACCCCGGGCTGCCAGGCGCAAACTAAACCGCTGCGCCACCGGGCGGCCCCTCTTGCTTTCTTTGGATTATTTTTTATGATCTTATTTTATCTCCCCAATTATTTTATTAGCTATAGCTCTTTGTCTTATTTTCTTAATGATTACTTTAAGGTTTACATTAAACATCTTTATCTCACTATACCTTCAAGTAATATTATACCACTTCACATATGATGTAAGAATCTTACCTCATTTTCTCCCTGCTGTTATTCATTTTACTCCTACGTATGTTATAACCCTAACACATTGTTACTATTTTTGCTTTTAAATAGTCAATTATCTATTAAAGAAATAAAAAATTAGAAAAATAGTATTTTATTTTTACCCATATATTTATCATTTTCGGTGTTGTTTATTTCTTTGTGTAGATCCAGGTTTCCACCTGTCATCATTGTCTTCCAGCCTATAGCATTTCCTTTAACATTTCTTATACCACAGGAACACTGGCAATGAATTCTGCCACTTTCGTTCATCTGAACCAAAAAAATCTCTTATCTCACCCTCTTTTTTGAAGGATATTTCTTGTTGGATATAAAACTGTGTTAGCAATTTTTGGTTTTGTTTTTTCTCCCTCAGGATTGACTGACTTTCTTCCTCTATAAATAGTGAGTTTTTTCTTCTCTGGCTTTAAGATTTTTTTATTCTTCTTTTCAGCAGTTTGATTTATGTTTATTAATGTTCCTTGTGTTTATCCTGCTTGGAGTTTGTTGAGTTTCTTGGATTTTTAGGTTTATAACTTTCATCAAATTTGGAAAGTTTCACCACTGTTTCTTCAAATACACTCCTTACCCCTTTCTGGGACATGTGTGTTAGATTGCTTGATAGTGTTTCACAGGTTGCTGAGGTTTGAGTAACTTTTTTTCAGTCTCTTCTCTCTGTGCTTCTGTTTAGACGGTTTCAATGACTGTGTCTTTGAATTCATTGATCTTCTCTCTTTTGCTGTGTCTAATCTGCTGTTAAGCCAATCTAGAATATTTTTTCATTTCAGACATTGTATTTTCAGTTCTAGAATTCCATTTTCTTCTGTATATCTTCTGTTTCTCTCCTTATTGTGTTCATATTTTTCTTTAAATCCTTGAGCATGCTTATAATAGCTGTTTTGGTCTTTGCTAACTAGTCCCATCGTCCCTTGTTATTTCTGGTTCTGTCTTTATTAACTGATTTTTTTTTCCTGATTATCCTGCTTCTTTCCATGTCTAGTAATTTTCGATTGGATGGTGGACATTGTAATTGTTAACTATCTGGATTTTGTTGTCTTTTTTAAGAGTGCTGAAGTTTGGGCAAGCAGTTAAATTACTTGCAAATCAGCTGGATCATTCTGAGGCTAGTTTTTAAGCTTTTGGGGGTGGGTCTGGAATAGCTTTTACTTTAGGACTAGTTTAGCCCTCCACTCTGGTGTGGCCCTTCTGGTATCTCTACTGAATGTCCTGGCCATTCAGTGAGTCTCTCCTCTCTGGCTGGTTGCAACTCAAAAGTCTCCCAACCCTCTGTGAACTCTGGGAGTTGTTCACTTTGAGCTTCCTTATAGTTCTTTGCCCAGCCGTGTGGAATTTCACCCTATGTGTATGCACCTTAGCTTCAATCAACAGACTCTACTCTTCTGCAGATCTCTCTAGCTCCTTCTCTGCATATCTTCCTCCTTTCCAGTGCCCTGCCCTACAAATTCCAGCTGCCTCAGCCTCCTAATCTTCTGATCTCCATCTTCTCAACCCAGGAAGACTGTCATACTCTGCTTGGGTTCCCCCTTCCTTGTGCTGCAATCCAGAAAGTGCTACCTGGCGGAAAGTCAGGGTGATCAAAGGACTCATCTCATTTGTTTCCCTTCTCTCAGGGATCACAGTCCTCCTCTGCTGGTTGTCCAACATCTGTAAACGGTTGTTTCATACAGTTTGCCTAATATTCAAGTTGTTTATGGCCAGAGGGCAAGTCCAGTACCAGTTAATCTGTCGTGGCCAGAAGTGGAAGTCTCCAAGTTTTGTTAACTTTGTTCTTGGTTTAATGGCTATCATAAATGGCAAGAAAAGATAACTCACAAAGATACATGGATCCAAACCAAAGCAGTGCATTATTGACTGTATTCATGAAAATATGATTGATTTTTTTGAAACCTGTGTACTAATTATAAGAAAATATTTGTTGAAATTCAACTAGTAAATTTTTATTTTCTCTGATATTCAATTTTTCTTGCTAACCAGTCAGAAGTTACTGTATTTTTTATATTATTAACAAATCGTTTGAAACTTCTTTTGGCACATATTTAATCAGGTTTGAGTTGGTTAATAATAGGTAACATTTATTGAGTGCCTGGCAATTTTCTAAGAGTATGCACATATTGTCTCAGTTAATCCTCACAACAATCTCATGATATAGGCACAATTATTATGCTCAGTTTATAGGTGAAGAGACTAAGATACAGAGATAATAAGTAACTTGTCCACAGTTGCACAACCAGTAAGTGGCAGAGCTGGGTTTCAAACACATGCAGTCTAGCCCACATTCTAAATCATTACACTACACTCCCTCTCATGATATGAGGCACTGAGACATTTTTGTAGAGGATGTTATCTTTGCCCATACGTTTATATGACGATGGGAACATTTCCAAGTATCTGCTTAGAGAATGCTGTCGCTGTAGCATGAGTTTCTTTCAGGAAGTAGTTTTTTTCCCACAGAGTATTAAAACATCATGTTTACATGGTGACAGACAAAAAATAATGTACAGCTAAAACCCCACCATGTTATAAACTATTAAGACATCAATAAAAAATGAAAAGTAAAAAAAAAAAAACCATTGTGTTTACTTCAGAGACATAGATTTTGTGTTTATGTTTTCAAAAATGTCTGCCAGGCAGCTTATTACCGATAGCCACCTGCCATCGCAGAACAGGGCAGCTAATTTGAAACACGTAGCTTTTTAAAAGAAAATTGTAAACTCATGTTTAACTCATGTCTTAAATACTTTGCCACTAGAAAACCAGCACACCTTTTTGTGGCTCAAAGTACCACAGTTTTCTTCTAATGCCTCAGGGACTCATCTTGCAGAAGTCCTGTTCTCTGATGATTTTCCCATCAGGAGTAGAACTGGATCCAAACTTGGTCCTCTGGCTCATTGCAGACACTGTGCTTTTGTGAGACTGATGCACTACCTACTGCACTAATGAGACACCTTGGACATTGTGTTTTCAGCTCTAGAATTAATTTGATTCTTCTTTTTATCTTCTATTCTCTCCTTAATTGTGTTCATATTTTTCTTTAAATCCTTGAGCACAGGCCTCCTTCCCTAACCACTTGCTGCTCTCACTTCCCTTCACTGCAGCCTCACTAGCTTCTCTCTGTGTCTTCAATATGCCAGTTCACACCCATGTCTGGACCTTTGTACTGTTGCTCTCTCTGTTGAGAGTGAGTCTTCACAGATCCAAATCCCAGTGTCACCTCCTCCAAAAGGCCCTCCCTGCCTATCTGTGTCCAGGATCCATTCCTCATTCTCCACACCTTGTTTCCTCTCTTCATGCTTGGCAGTACCTGAAAGTATTCTGTTTTGTTTGGTTTTGCTTTTTGTCTGTCTCCCTCACTTCACTACAACGTTAAGTCTTTGAGAGCAAGGATTGTCTTGTTCACCACTGGGTCCTCCTGGCGCCTAAAACAGTCCTAATGTCATAGAACATGTACACGGGTGCTAGCAGTCAGACTGAACTGTTCCTTTGGCCATTCTTGGCACTTCTCAGCTCCTTGCTCTTCCACATGGACTAACTGCCCCATTGGCTCCACAGGTCTAAACTCAGACTCCTCTTTCTAAAAAAAAAGAAAAAATCTACTTTTCCCAGTTTCTGTATCTGGGAGGGATCTTCCACTCGTCTGCTCTTCAGCGTGGCCCTTCTTGCTTTACCTTTGTTATTTGTGAACATGGTTTATCCTACTATGAGGCTGGTCCCAGCCGACTTGTCCGAGTGTCCATCCGAAGGCCTCACCCAGGGCTTGCCTAGAGCAGATACATGCTTAGGAAATACTTGTTAAATTAATACTTGAAGAGGCGGTGTAATTTAGTTGGCTGCTGGTTCAGGAAGCAGATATCTTAATTAAAGTTTTGCATACCTGTTTGCCTGGCTGACTTCTCTCCTCCCCCTGTCCCTGGGTGAGATGCCAGCATCTGACACATTGTAGAGCCCCCTCCCCTGACCTCTGACTGTGGTGGCTGGAATTAATGAGATAATGTTACATGTACTTGGGAGAAGGTGCTGAATAAATACAGGTGACGGTATTACTATTGTTTTTTATAATTATGTTCTTTGAGTCTTTTGTTGCATAATGAGCTATATGGTACCTCAAAGAGTGTTATAGGAATTAACTATTAGATGACTGTGAAACACTTTGCAAGTTTGTCACCTTGGGTGGGTGGAACTGGCGATGAAGCATGTTGACTTGGAGGAGGCTGGGCAGACAGAGGTTGCAGGATTTTGTGTTCCTGTTCCACGTATGGGCGTGTTCTCTTGCCTCCCCCAGACAATTCCCTAATTGAGCTGCTGAGATTGGAGGCTTGTGACGTTCAGAATAAGACCTGACAATACTTGTGTGGGGTTTAAATGGCATTGGAAATCATTAACAAGACAAAAAGCTATGATTTCCCCTAGATTAACATTCAGGTTAGGGTTTGGCATGCCGAAATTCATTGTTTTGGTCTCCAGCCCAAACATGCTAGAGTCGTTATACTGTCATGTGGTAATTAGCTGTTCCTTTAATACAAGTAATAAAAATTAAGCCTAAGAGGTACTTCAGCAATGCTTTTTACATAATCCAAAACAATATTCAAATGCTGTAGGCGTTTAGTCATTCAACTGTACTGTAGTAAAGTTTGAAGTTTAATGCATAGAGATGTTTGAACATTCAGTTCATTCTTTATTCTGTGACCAGTTTTGCTACTTACCATTAACCTTTAATAGTGTTAAATTAAATATACATGCCATAAGGAATAATGATGAGATTGCCAGAATTTTCATGTACAATATAAAGCTTTGAAAATTTGTCTGAAGGTCTAGTTACCATTCACTTGATAATGTGCATGTTATTTTTATATGTCACTGAATTCCATGCTGGATCGAATGAGGGAAGCTATTTTTTTATTCGAAGCAGACGTAGTGGGTCCTGGCCTTTTAAAAGGAATGGACTGGAAAAGTTGTCGGCAGAAATTTTAGGGATGGAGGGCAGTATACTAGCTGAGCTCTTTAAAAATATAATTTGTACTGGCAGTTGTGCCAGAAAGCCTACATGAGTGAATGTTAATAGAATTTTATACAAGTGCAGCGTTCCCCTTCTCCTCAATCTTTCCATGACCTCTGTTTCAAGTTCAGATTGTAGTTCTATATGAAGGGGTCCGTGGGCATACTGTTTATTTCCTTCAGGCCATTTTCCCAGCATGAGGCCATGCGCGGAGGAGTGCAAGGGGTGGGGGGTTGGAAGGTACCCTGGAAAGATACTGAAATTAAAAAAAAAAAAACTGCACCTGGAATGTTCTGAGGAATTCAGTCTTTAATGTTGTTACTACTCCTACTTACAAGGAACCATCTCCCCAAAATAGCTTTTGAAATCTAATTTAATATAAATATTTTAATGCTGATTAAAATAATAATAAAAAGCCACAAACGAGAAAGTGATGTAGTCATAAACTGTGTATATACACACAGAATAAATGCCTGACAGCCAAGGGTTTCACATGATGGACAGTGTTGGTGTTAAACCCTGCGGGCAGGTCTGGTGCCGTGGGGCTGGACATATCCCAGTGCCTGCCTTTCATAAACTGCAAAGACGTTGGCATCTCAAAGAGGTCCTGGCTCCTGGTGGACTCGCCGACAGAGGCGCGATGGATCTTGCCCTCGTTTCCAGGAACCAGGGGTGGTCTGAAAAATTAACGACTCTGGTGTTTGAAAATTAAGTGAGCTCTTGAGTATATACCCTTGCTGATCCAGTGTGCTCGGTGTTTAGCATTCCTCAACCGGAGGCTAAATCTTTGCAGCCATCTCACGAGTGATGCTGGCCTCCATGCCAGGAATATCTTCAATAATCTTTTTCTAAGCCCGGTGGACTTGGGTTTTCTTCTCCTCTGACAGAGCCCAAGAATTCCAGGGGAAGTGCTCCACTGGTGCCCAGCAGGTGGATTATAAGTGCCTCGTAGGCAGCAGAAGAAAAAAATAAAGATCAAATTGACGCCAGAAACACATTTAATGTCTCTCTATTTTGTGCTGAATTAATGGTAAAGGCAAAGGCCAAGAGTTAGCACTGTAAATTCCATGTCTGTAATCTCTAATTTTAGGTTAAAACCCAGTTTTTTGTAAGTAAATCTGATGGCGGATTGTACATTGAATTGGCCACAAGACCTCACATAACTGACCCAGATGCCATCTCCTGCTCTTTGAACTGCAGTCGGGAGTGTGGTGGCCTCCTGGCTGGCTGGCCTGCTGGCCTAGGACGGGTCCCAGCAGGCTGGGTCACTGGCTTTGCCTCTGGGGAAGGGCAGAACTAGCCGGGGCAGAAGCCTCGGGGCCTACAGTCTTCAGATCACCAGCTGCTGAGCCCTGGCTCTCTCCTGTGAGCAGCCGTCATTAGTAAAGGGGGACTGTGGTGGAAGGGGTCATGTCATACATAGGATGGCTTCTCAGAAAGCCCATGTTAGTTCCTCTGCTCCATCAGGGGACCTTCCCTGTTGGAAGAATGGTCACTTGGATTAAGACTTGGGTTCGCACTCTCTCTGCCCACGAACTAGCCCGGAAACATTGGGCAGGTCCCTCAGCTTCCCTGAGCTTTAGTTTCTGCTTCTGTGAAAGGAACATGATACGTGTCTCCCACTCTCTCCCAGGGTTGTTGTGAGGCTCAGTTGAGAAAATGTCTGAAAAAGTGTTTTATGACCACGAGACGCTCTCAGAGTGTCAGGTGTTCTTTCCAGTGTCATGGAGTTATTGGAAACTGAGCTCATGGGCACCTCCCGCACAGTCCACGTGGGGCTCTGGGTTCATGGTTGATTTCCCAGAGGCTCCTCCCCTTGCCTCCACCCTCGCCACCTGTATCTCTCTTCCTATTAGGTCAAAGATCTAGGTGTCACAGCGTGCCAGAGCAAGGGGTAAGCCCAGGGAACCACGGCCATTCCCACCCCATTTTCAAGCACTGGGGACCCTGGAGCAGGTCTGCGTGCCACGGCCTCACTGTCGTCTGTGTACACATCCTTTGTAGACCACAGAGAAGGCCCCAGCCAGCCACGGGGCTCCTGGGGGCTCTGCGGGAGGCAGCAAGGCCACAAGTGTCCTAGCTTCTGGCAAGTGGTGGCAGCCCCAGGGGAGCCGCTGGAGGCCGACTTGCTGGGCACCCAGGAGACCTGCATCTGGTTGCTGTGTAACCCTAAAGGTGGCTCATCCATGTCCACAGTGGGATGACATGTGCTTTCCTCTCATCCAGACCCCGTGCCGGCTCTGGACCTCGGGCAACAACTCCAGCTCAAAGTGCAGCGGCTGCACGACATTGAAACGGAGAATCAGAAACTTAGGGAAACTCTGGAAGAATACAACAGGGAATTTGCCGAAGTGAAAAATCAAGGTTGGTGGAAGATGTGATCCTTTTGCTTTTTTCTTTTCCTTTTTTTTCCCCCTTTCTTTCTTTCCTTTTTTTTTAATTGCTTTCCCCATACTGTTGCGACTAACTCTAAGTGTCATATACGTCATCAAGTCAGGGCGGGGCCAGAATCAGAATCTTTAAAGAGAGATAATAACAACGCTTAGCTGTTCAGAAGTGAAGCTTCTCCTCTGCGCATGTAACTACGTATGATTTTATTGCCCTCCGACGGAACCAATCGGGATTCTTTTAAAATTCTTCTGGATCATCATGTGATACGATCTGCCTTTTAAAAGACTGATGTGTTGCCTGCGGGCGACACCTGCCAAAGAGCCAGCTTGTGATCAAAGGGCCACATCCAGTCAGTCATTTAATAATTGCTGCTGATACATTAAGGCTGCAGACGCATCCTTCAAGTCTGCATGCTTAAGCACCACTGTTTCCTTGTCAGCGTCACCTATTCATTACGAATTTAATGAAAGAAAACAACCTCTTGGGGTAGTGGCGCAGCCGCCAACACGGCAGAGAGGCCCAAGGTTGCCTGGGTTTTCCTGTCAGAGAAGAACACAGTAGTGTCTCCTCCACCTGAGACCCAGGTGTGTTCAGAATCTGGGGGCCTTGTGGCTTCCTTGTCTCTTGTCTTAAGAAATGGTCACCCCGTCTGACAGCAGCTGCAGGTTTTGCAGCCAACTCCAGACAGAAATTCACCCGTTTGTTTTTGTTTGGGAATGTTGGTGAGGGAGGAGCTAGAAAGAAGAGGCAAGCAGCTTGGGTGACTCCCTCCGAGTGGCCTTCTAGTTAATATGCTCCGAGGGCTGGATGAAGAATTCACTGATGATTTCTAAAAGTGTACTTGGGCTTTGAGACCACTGGGGACAGGTTTTCGAGGAGAGCTTGTCTGAGGAAGGGGTCCAGGAGGAGACTGATGAGAAGCTGGAAGGTCCAGGCCTGAGTAGTCCTGAGGGCCCCTTCCTCAGGGGACCAGGGTGGGGGACAGCTGACCTCAGTCTGGCACCCCAGGGAGCGGTGAGCCTTTGAGACTCAGAGGGAAAGCTTTGTCCTTGCTTGAAAGTGAGGTGTTGGACTTCCTAGGCTAGGAGCCAGGTGAGAGAAGGGGCAGCCTCCCCCAGCAGTTGTTGTTCCATGTCAGAATCCGCCAAGTGCTCCGGGGAAAGATGACCAGTCAGTACGCACGTTTACATATCACATGTCTGTTGTTGCTACGGCTCTACGTACCCAAAAGGAGTGTCCTTTGGTTTTTCCTTCCGGTGACCTCTGGCATCTAATTTTGATAGGTCCACTCTTATGTTTTCTTTAGTTTGCTTTTGTTTGGTGGAAGGATGGTGCAGGTGGCCCAAGGGCTCTGCGTGGCCGCCTGCCCTGGCCTTGCCTCATCAGTGCCCCCAGGGCCAGTTGCCCAACTGCCGGGGTGCACGGGGCTGATGAGGAGCCACAGCAAGTGTGGGACATTCTCCTCCCCAAGGGCCTCATCCAATGGGTGTTTTTAAATGAAATATACAGTCCAGGATTAAGAGCAAAGGCTCCGGAGGCAGACAGACCTGATTTGAGTCCCTTCGTTGCTGCAGCTGAGCTCTGCGACCTGGAGCTAATGACCTCACTTTGTCACAAACCTCACTTTCTTGGTGGGGGGGATTCCTATCCTAACCACACGGGATTGTTGTAGGATTGAGTGCAAGTGTGTGGGGAAGCATCTAACACTGTTCCCGACACTCAGTAAATATCAACTGCTCTTATCGACCACTGTTGTTTTTTCCAGAAATGTCCTCCACTTTTCTTTCTTGATTGATATCTTTACAGATTTTCCCAACCTCCAGAAAAATGGCAGTTTCCTTTCCTTTCTTCCCAGTATAAGACGGTCATCATGTGGAAGGGTTGTGGTGCACGTCACTTGTTTTAATCATCACAGCCATACTGTGGATTGACGAAAAGTTAGCGTGGGAAAGGAATTTCTTTATCATGTGCTATAATTCTCCCCCTTCCCCACCTAAAGATGAGTAAATGGGGGCCTCAGGCACAGCTAATTAGAGCAGAGCACTTCGGTGTCCTTTCTAACAAGCTGTTCCTCCTCCTCACCCACTCACATGTGGAGGGTGCTGCCAGGACAGAGCTGCTGGACAGAGAAGGGCCTGAGGCTACAGAACGAGTTGGCCCCTGGTGTTGGCTTGGCCGGTCAGTGAGCAGCCCAGCCAGGGTGGGGGTGGCAAAGAGACCCCATGAGACAGAGTGCGAGCTCCCAGGTGGTGCCCCCACCCCACCGGAGGGAGCGTAGATGTGTCACACTGAGAAACCCCACTGGAATGAACACTGGGGCCCACGGGCTCTCCAGACATTTTCAACCATTGTTAAAGGCAAAAATGCTGGACGTTTACACGGTCACATAGGCCATTGACTTAAAAGAATGTGCAAGCATTTTCAGAGGTGAACTGTCTCGGCGTTGATTTTGGAAGTGCTCCACCCTGGCCCAACTCTGGCCTGTCAGTATGGCGTGAGAGGAATGTGTGTCACTAACCGTTGTGCTTGCGGTGCGTTTCGTTCAGGCCCAAAACAACCAGCCAGAAGGCCGGAAGCCCCCCATTCTTTCAAATGCCCTGACGGGGTCATTGGTTTTAATTCCCTCTCTCCCTCTAAGGAGAACCTTCTGGGTTCCACTTAATGAAAAGGGCCAATTTTTTCTCTTAACAAAAGAGCCTTTGGCTTTTACCCACTCGGCCACCTGGGTACTGAATGCCCAGTTGATGTGCTCCTGCCTTGCCCAGCATGTCCGTGCAGCTCAGGGAGTAAAAGTGGACATGAGTTTCAACCTGAGGGAACAAGGACCACCAAGTCCAAGTTCTTACTTGGGCAAAGACCGGGCAGGTGGCATTGTCCCATGAGCCTGGAGCCTCGTTGTCACAGGTCCCGTCTGGGCCCCACTCTGGTCAGCCTGCCCTTGGTGCTGTCATTCGTTCATGCCCCGGCCACTTCCTGAGCACCCAGCAGGTGCTGGACCACAGAGAACCTCAGCCTTGCCTTCTACGAGGTGGATTCGTTCCCCAAGAGCTCTGCTCCCCTTAGAGCTGGGACCACAGTGCTCTGCTAGGGATCATCCAGCACACAGAGTGGCATCAGGCAGTCTATGGGATGGTGCATGTGGAGCGGTCCTGCCCTGGAGCCACCCACAGGTCTGAGTTAGAACCCTGCCTGGGTCATTGCATCTGCTTTGGTGTCCCCATTATGGATAGTTGAAGCGAAAGCTGTAAACGTGCACTCGGAGGGGGTGGGACCTAGCTTTCCAGGGAAGGTCCTGCCCCCAGAGGGGCCCAGTGTCCTAAGCACTGGGTACTACAGGGCTCCTTCGTCGCACAGCACTGCTTCCCACGCTCCTGGCACTCACCCTCCCTCAGGTGTGGCTCCCCAGGCCCTGCATCCTCTGCTCTGCACACACAGCCCCAGTCCGCCAGACTCTGGCCTGGGTGGAGGGTGCTCTCGACGCCCAGGCTCTGGGTAGGTCCCTTCCAGCTGAGGAGGTGGCACTCTATACACTTGGCACGCTGTCTGTTTCGTCTCTTATGAAACAGCAGAGCTGTGGCCCGTGGCCAGGGACGTCTGTAGGTTCACCTGACTTTGGCTAAGATAGCTTCTTCCAAAATGGGCACACAATTATGAGCTATTTTCTCTGTAAGAATGTACTTAAAGCCACACTAAAATTTTATTAATCTTTCCCTCAGTCAAGGACTAATTTAAGACTCATCAATAAGATGATATTGTATTTTACTATCGATTTTCCTCCCTCTCTTTTTTAAGTTATATTAGAGAAACCATAGCTCTCCTTCCCAGCAAAATCCATCGACCCGTCTCAACCTCAACATTGAAAGTTCAATTTAACATTTAGGGAGTTAAAGGTCTCCAAAGGGACTTGTAACCATTGATTTTCTGCCAGTTGGAGAGTGTAAGTTTAAAACACTCCAGTCCTCACAGGTTACGAACGCCTTATATATGAGCCACGTGGAATTGTGCTTCTCTCACTGTAGTTTTTTTCTTTCTGCAGAGGTTACGATAAAAGCACTTAAAGAGAAAATCCGAGAATATGAACAGACTCTGAAGAACCAAGCTGAGGCCATAGCTCTGGAAAAGGAACAAAAGTTACAAAATGATTTTGCAGAAAAGGAAAGGTGAGTGCATGTTGAGGTCTGCACATACTGACATAATGTTTTATCTCTCAACCTTGACTTACAAGACAATTTTAAAAAATGTATCTGTGCAATAAGCCCAGGTTGTAAACCAAAATCCTAGGGGTTCTAGGCAAAATTTTGTTTGAAAAACAAAGGTGTCCCTTATTCTGTCATTTGTGAGATCACCTTGAGTGACATGTCCCAGTCTTTCCCCACTGAGGGATGGTGTCAGGTGGTCAGCGGGCCACAGTGCGTCTGTCGGGGGCCGTGCGAGTCCAGTGGCTGAGCAGAAGCACGTGTGGCTGCCACGTGACAGTTGTACCTGAGATGAGGTGAGAGATGGAGACACCATCCCCCACTGCGTGTCCTGTCTGGACCCCTGCTGCCAGAATTCTTAAAAGAATTTTGATATTTAACATCACACATGCACACATTGTATCTTGGGATTTTCATACATTTTTGCCTCTTCTCATCCTTCCCTTGTGTCACAGCGCTTCGTGCATCAGGGAGCTGGTGTCAGTAAAATGCGTGCTCACGTGCCATCCGGCTGCCATGAGCCTAGGTCTCTGATGGCCTGTTGCACCCAAAACTTTTGCACAAATAATGAGTTGTTTTTTCACTAGCGTGACGATTTGATGAAAGTTAGATTTCTTGTAAAAACTGTGAAGACTATTGAACTTACCAATTCAAAGGGCATAAGTCAGGTTTTTTTAGAACCCGGGTGAAATTAAGATTTTAGAGTCGAACCCTATCATGAAGAAATGTGTGTGTGCATTAACAAGAGGCACTAAAGGTATAGTTACAAGGAAGAAGCCAGCCTGATGATGGCATGGGGTGTCGTGTTGTTTCCTGTTGGCTTCGAATGCAGCTACTTGGACTTCTGCGAGGTGGGCTCTGCGAAGCTCCTGGGTGTCACCGAGGCCTCCCTGGAGCACCATTAAGCTGGCTTCACTTAAACAAGAAGAAACCTCCTCCACTTGCTGAGTGCCCATGACAGACCTGCAGAGCGGATGGTCTCTTTTTACAGATGGGGAAACCGGGCCTCAGATTAGGGACCTGCCCTGGCCTCCCTTGTGTTCAGAAGTGCTCACAAGTCCTCACTGTGGGACCAGGGCCGAGCCCAGCCCTGAACAGGGACACCACACCCGTGCTGCTGGGAGAGTGGTGCCAGCTACAGCCCCCAAGAAAAAAGGGAGCCACACAGAGAGACAGGGCTCTGAAAGATGAGTGGACTCTTGACCCAGCAGATGTGGAACTGGTCCTAAATATGCCTCCTAGGAAAGCACTTTATGCTCAAAGATATTTCTTACCATGTTGTTAATAATGGCCGGGTGGGGTGCAAGCAGTCAGAATGCCCTGACAATGAGAAATGGGAAAGTAAAAGATGGGCCATCCCTAACTGGAACATTATGCAGCCATTAAAATAATAGTTACATAGAATTTGCAATATCACCAGAAATGTATCTGGCATAACATGAAGTGAGAAATGCATGATGCAAAATTATGTGCAATGTGATTACATCTGCATAGAGGAAACTCATGCATTGTAGAAGCATGGAAATAAATTCGTACAGGAATTTAATATTATTAAGTTGACTTTTCAAATTAGGCAAAAGGATTAACTATATTAAAAGATGTGAGTAACTGACTGATCACTGGGGTGGACGGTAAAGCTAGATCTTTACCTCATTCTTTACACCAAAAATTGAAATGGATTTAGGATTTAAATATTAATAATTAAATCATGTACATACTAGAAGAAAACTTGAGCAAATATTTTGTTTCTAATAATTTTGGAGTGGGGAGATCTCTCTAAACATAAAAAAGTTATACAACTATGACTACCTAAAATTTAAGACAGTTTTTTAAAAACAAATAACAATAAACAACATTTTAAAAACATCAAAAAACTGGGAAGAAATATTTTCACCACTTAAGAAAAAGGGCTAATTTTCTTTATATACAAAGAGCTCTTAGGAATTAGTAAGAAAAAATCAGCACTACAGAAAATGGGCAAAGGAGATGAGCAGACAGCTCATACAAAGAGAAATAAATGCTCAGCTTTACTCAGCAGTAAAATTAAGTTTAATTTTATCCAATGTTGGCATAGGAAAAGACTCACATATTGTTGGCAAGAGTTTAAATTGGTGAAGTTTTTTGTTGGGAAGTTTCTCAATATCTATCGAAAAAAGTTGCACATACCCTCTGACCATTGTAATTGCTCTGTTAGAATTTTATCCAAGAGATTCACTCTCAAAATTAGGCAACAATTTCTACATAATGATCGTTGCAGAATTGTTTAGTAGAAAGAAATGATAAACAATCTGAATGTCTGTAGAGGCTTGGTTAAGTTAATTATGTAGTAAGAATAAAGAACCATATATGCTGGAGTAGAACATTTCCAAATTACGGAGGTAAGTGAAAAGCAAGCTGCAGAACACCATATCTGCTATGATCCCTTTTGTAGTAAAAGAAAGGGGTGGGGAGTATATATTACACCACAGTATATTACATATGAATGTATATTACACTACAGTATATTAAATACGAGTGTGTATTACACTACAATATATTAAATGGGAGTGTATATTACATATTACACTATGGTATATTACATGAGTGTATATTACTCTATATTAAATATGAGTGCATATTACATGAGTGTATATTACCTGTTACACTACAGTATGTTACATGAGTGTGTATTACTCTATAGTATATTACATATGAGTGTCTGTTACACTGCAGTATATTACATATGAATGTATATTACAGATGACTATATTATATATGAGTTTATATTACACTACAGTGTATTATTATATGAGTGTCTATTACATTATAGTATATTGCATTGTATTTCTGTACATGGATAAAATCGTTGGAAGTCTACAAAAGAACTCTTATCTGAGGAGGAAATAGAGCCAAGGAAGGGAAAGGACATTTTACCTTCCATGCTCTTATAATATCTGTGGGTTTTGTTTTTTAACTCAGAGCATATATTAGTTTTATAATTGAAATATGTGAAAATGTAAGCAATCCTTTTCCATAGGTGATGGAAATTTGGGTACTTTTTTTTTAACTGTGTAATTTCTACTTTTCTGTATTCCCAGGTTTATTATTATGAGAGCATGTGTTATATTCATATGATGTAAAAATAATAAACTTATTTTTAGAGATTTTCTGCAGATTAGGAGGAAGGAACGCTATTTATCGACCAGGGAATTCATTTGGAGATCATGGGAAATAGAAATATGTGGAATGTAGTTTAAAACATTCCGAATTTCCCCATTAGGTATTGGAGTTGCATTCGCATTCCATTATAACAGAAATGGAACAGCTGTCACATCTATTTAGTACCTCCTTTCTTCCAACAAATTCCTTCATTGTGTCAGCAGAATGTAAATGTATCATTCTTCTTGGGCTAACTTCAGAAAACAATGAGTGCATGATGATGGTTTTCTTTTTTTAATATCTGGCATTTCAAGAACAAGTTACATTTAGAATAACTTTCTACATCACTTACCACCGTCAAGTCCCACAGGATGCACACTTCATGTTATGTAACATGTGGGTACAGAGTTGGGGTGTCAAAGCTCAGTAAGTGGGCTCCCCAGTGCGCTTGGCATGACAAGTGACACCCGATGGTGCACCTGTCGCCAGCTGTGTATGTTATAGTGAAGATGCTCCAACACGCACAAGACGTGTAAATTGGTAAACAAGATGACCAATTTGGCTTTATTCTCTTCCTTTTCAGAAAGCTGCAAGAGACACAGATGTCTACCACCTCGAAGCTGGAGGAAGCGGAACATAAAGTTCAAACTCTGCAAACAGGTGAGATATTCTTCCTCCTACTCAAGTTGATGCAGGGAAGACTGGCCTGGGGGAAGTTTGGTCGACCTCCTGGTCCCTCCAGGTCCCCTCTGACACCTGTTGCCCTGCCTGCGGTGAGCCTGGAGGAGTGAAGGGGGAGGCAGAATGCTTCAGAGAGCCCCCCGCTTCCCCACCTTGACTTCATTAGTCACCCACATTGAGTTGTTAATGTCGAGGTGGGAGGATCTGAATTCCATTTTCATCCCTTCCACACGCCATCCTTTCTTCCTGCCCTTGTTCCAACAAACACGTCTAAATCACCAGACTGTCAAGGACTGACATTTCATTTGGAGCAATAATAGGGAAAAAACCTTATTTCTACCCTAAGTGAAGTTAAGGAGAACAGTAATACCAGACCTTTAAAGTCTAAAAGATACCAAAAAAGGTATGCTGAAGTTTTTATTGTTTCTTTAAACTTTTTTCTTTTTGTTCTGAAAGGGAAACAACACTATATATTTAATTTAAATGTGGAAAAACACATTGGAAGACATCATAATCCAAGTTAAAACACAGATAACAGAGTGGGAGAAAATAATCATAACAAATTGAACAGACAAATGAATAATATCCAAAAAACATGAAGACTTCATGCAAATCAGTAAAAATAGATAAACAGTCGTGTAGAACAATGGGCTAAGGATGAGAACAGGCAGTTTGCGGAAGAAATGCACGTGGCCAATACACATATGAAGAAATGTTAACCATTTTTAACAGTCGGGGAGTTGCTAATTAAATCAGTGAAAGATTGTTCTGCCTGTCAGACTGTCAGAAAGTTTTCAATTGATGATATCCGGTGTTGATGAGAATATAGGAAAATAGTCACACTCATAGTATTGATGACAATGTAAATTGCCAATTGGGAGGCCAACCAGATGGTGTTTCTCTGAAGTTGGGATGTCTCAGCTCCTTACCCCAGCACCTCCACTTGTAGGTGTCCTGAAGTGCCCGGCACACGGCAGGCTCTGTACAAAAGCTAACTGTTACTGTTATTGCCTGTGTCCTGATGTGGAGACATTTTCATGCCATTCTGCTAAGGGAAGAGGGCAAGTCCCAGGAAATATTTGGATCATCCTATTTATCAGGGGGTGAAAACAAAATATATGTGTATGCAGTTATGCATGGAAATATTTTTAAAGTAATAAAATATATTTAAAAGTATGACATCGACACGCTCAACTGTTAGCAGTGGTCATCTCTGAGGAGGTGCTGGGGATGAGAGGAGGCGGAAGTGACAGGGCATTTTCTCTTCCCTTTTATGTACTCTGTAATCTTTGACTCCTTTGAAATGAGAATATATTACTTGTATGCTTTTTCTTTTTTAATTTAATTTGAACAATTAGTATCTTATCTTATGGTTTTATGTCCTCTGCCTTTTAGCCCTGGAAAAAACTCGAACAGAATTATTTGACCTGAAAACCAAATATGATGAAGAAATTACTGCCAAGTAAGTCTCTGCCTGGCTTCCTCCATCTGCATGTGTTGGGTCAGGTCCCCCCGATTGGCTAATCCATAGAAGATTTCCTCTGTTCTGTCCTCTTGTCTGTTGGCTTTGCAAAGCGGTACCAGGTTTAGAAGGTGCTTGACCTCCAGACTGCTGTGAAGAATCTGGTCATTCCTGTGAGTTGCCTGTGTCAGTTTAATATCCAAGATGTGACAGCAAGCTCTGGTGCTCTCAGAACAATCCTTCCAACTGAAACTTTTTTCCTTAATTATCGTGAAGCCTGGTCAACATGGTGCCTTTTTCTAAGAAAGTTGGGAGAGTCGGCTTATAGAAGATGTGATACGTGGGACATTTTGTGCAGCTTGGTCTGTGCAAATTGCGTCACCTTTTACCTGCGCCCAAGTCCTTCAGTTCCATACAGGTGTATTTGTTCACACCTTACAACGCTGGGCGTCCCTGTGCAGACACATTCACAAAGGGAGCGTGCATATTTGAGCAGGTATATCACACAGGCTCTTGTCAGAAGGAAATCGGTGATCTGCCACAGGTACGCTTGTTGCCAGCCCACCCTCCATGCAGAACACCAGAAAGAAAGAAATAATATTGATGTAATTCAAGAAAGATGAAGAAGCAACAGAGATTGTTCCTAGCCACAGCCTCCTCTATTGAAGTCCAGGCAGGCAATGCCAGGCTAGAGTTTGAACCACCTTTTCCTGTTCTGGGAGGTTCCTCCCATCTCCTGCAGAAACCCATGTGTCACTCCCTTCCCCTTCCCCATGTCCGCCCATTTGTCCCCTCCCGGGCTGTGTCTCTCTGGCTGCCCTAGGCCGGGAGGAAAGGTCTCCTGCTGTGCTCACACAGGGCCTCAGTGGGCATTGGTGAGGGGGTGCCTCTAAGTAGTGCCCCCCTCCTCCCAGCCTTCTGCTCTCTGTGGGGTGCTGGTGCTTGGCATTCCTCTGTCCCATCACACTCGCCCCTGGCCTTTGAGGTTGCTGCTAGTCCAGCTGCTCTCAGGGCATGTGGAGGGTGGGCTCTTGACCTTTGCTCTGGGTTGTTGAATAGCTCGAGGCCTTGAGAGCCCAGCTTCCCAGGCCTGGTGGTCAGAACCGATTTTGATCGTGAGCACAGAACTTCTGCACAAAGACTAAGGTATCCTTGTCAGTCTCGACAACTGTGGCTGACCTGTCGGCATGTCTAATCCCAGTGGGAACTGCCAGAACATTTTACCCTCTTCTCAGTGTGCTAAAATGTGACTTTAGGTGATGCAGAACAAGCTGATTCTAAGGTATGGTAGCTGTTAAAATTTCACTTTGAAAATTGGAGGCTCTTGTATGAACTCCTCCAACCCAGGGCATCAGTGTCTGTGGGATGGCAAGTGTGTGTCTCCGCCCTCCCCCTGAACCCGCAGCCTGAGAGCTCCTCACCCCTAGATGTGAGCTCGGCAGAAATCGCACCACTGCTGTCACCTTGACACTCCCCAGTGTCCACGCCTGTGTTCCCTCCTCTGCTAGCCCGTCATCTTTGTTTTCTATTATTTCTGCCTGGGCTTTATTGTACTAAGTAGGTTGTTTTCCTCAGTAAATTCAATTTTTAAAAATTATAATTCAGTCAGCCCTCGGTCTCCACAGGTTCTGCATCCATAGATTCAACCAAGCCCAGGTCAAAAGGCCTATAATGGTGCATCTGTACTGAACACGTACAGACTTTTTTTTCTTGTCATTATTCCCTGAACAATACAGTGTAACAGCTATTTGCATAGCATTTACATTGTATTAGGTATTATAAGTAATCTAGAGATGATTTAAAGCATACAGGAGGATGTGCATGGGTTATATTCAAATACTACACCATTTTATGTAAAGGACTTGAGCATCTGTGGATTTTGGTATCTGTGGAGGTCCTGCACCAGTTCATCACGGATACTGAGGGACTACTATGTTTTAATCTAATACATAGCTCTATCCTCAGTTTGTAGCATTTCTTTTCTAAAATAGTTTGATCCGCAGACAATATGCTAATTCCTTGATCCATTCGCTCTTACCCGCATCATTTTACTTGTTGTCAAAATTCATGGTGACTTTGCTGGTGATGTATTTGATTATTTCACTAGTTTTCATTATTTTATTTTTATTAAACCACACCTCTTTCTAAAAGACATAGATACATTTTGTGTATCTATAATTTACCAAAGTTTGCTTTATTACCCACTTAAAAAAAAACTAGTGCAACCAGCCTCTAAGCCCCTCTAAGCCAGTGTTGTTTTTTAAATTGTGGGTCACAATCATCAAATAAGTTTAGTGAGTGGCAACCAGCTAGTTGGGTAATAAAATAGAATATAAAACTAAATAGTAGAATAGAAACAAAATGTCATGGCACATAATAAAGTTAGGTATTACTATGTGACACTCTTGTTTTAATTATATGTATAAAATGTAAAGATAGAGACATGTGGTTATTGGGTCATGATGTAAAATGTGCCTCCTCCTGTGAATCTCAACCAGAAGCCATTTGAAAGCCACTGCTCCCAGAGCGTGGTAAAAGCTCAGCTTCCAGAACCCAGGGTCCCGCATGCTCTCCCCATGCACGCTGGAAGTGCTGTTAACTGTGGACATCCACCTGCCTGGGGAAAGAAACTCCTGATGACGTAAAGCGTCTACCAAAACTGTTCAGAATTGGCAGCAAAGAGTGCTCCTTGTCATGTGATGGCTAAGTACAGGTCCCTGGTTTAGATATATAATTTCCTATTGGGCTTCTAAAAAGCCACAAGGAAAATTTATGTCCATTTAATTGGTTTGTTTTAGGGGTTGAGGAAGCAACACGACAGAGAACTAGGAAGGGCTTAAATTTTCATTCACTCACAGGTTTTCATCTTCTCTAGGTAGGGAATATGGCAGCCAGGGAAGTGACCGGGAGAGAGGACCAGAGAGGGAGGGACATCTTATCTTCTGTCCCCACCCTCTTCTGGCCTTGGTGCAGGCCAGGCTGATGCTGGGGGTTGATTCACTTCTCTCAACCAGAGCTGCCAGTTAACAGAGGACAGCTCAGTCACCTGCTGCCAGGTGATCCCGCTCCCTAGATGGGGTCAGAGGTACCTCGTGAGATGACAGGGGTGGTTTTCAGTCTTTAGTATTTCCAATTACTGTTTATAGACACATTGACTCCTGGGCTGTTCCTAAGCAGCCACATCTGTCATTTAACAGGTAAGAACATTAAATCTTGGGAGGGTCACCCAAGGGAATGCCAGAGGCTGGCCCTCCTGATCCTAGAGCGCTTCTAGAACCCTGACTCCGCTGGCATCTGATGAGAAGTGGTGGTCATGGGTGTGAGCTCAGTGAGAAACATTTCTGGGCTGATACTTCTCATCATTTCAGTGTGTTTTAAGGCCAAAAAGATTTTTTTCCCCAAAATCCAAATAAATGAAAATCTACATATTACTTGTCCAGTTTCATCAAACTACAGTAAATGGAAAATAGAACCAAAATGTATGAGGTTGATCGTTCTGTCGGTTAAAAGTGCTCTGCCTCAGGACTGTGGCTGTTGTCACAAACTGCTGACGGGGCCATGGGTGCTCTTGGGGTGCGTCCCCTCCTGTCATCAGAGCAAGAAATTCTCTCGTCTTATCCAGCGATGCGTGGGAAGGCAGGGTGTTGTGGGCGTGCCTCGTGGAGAGAAGGAGCCTGACTTGTGTGAGGGGCACGACTCTCGGATGACAGGTCCACTCGTTAATTGCAGACATGCCTGGAGGCCTCCTTGTGCCCGGACCTGTGCTGGGCTCTGGACGTCCCGAGGTGAAAGGCTCAGGGGGAGAAAAGCCATTGCAGGCCAGTGTGTTCACTGCTGTGATCGAGGGGACGTGAGTGAGCACAGCACCTGTGCCGTCAGGGTCTCCACAGAAGACAGACAGCACGCTCCAGCTGGGATAATCAGGAGAGAGTTTCATGTTGGCACCATTTGCCAAGGTGTGGGCCGGGAAGAGGGAAACCAGAGGGAATGCGGCGTCCGAGGCTAGCACTGGCCAGGCTTTTACCACACCTACATTGGAAAGGGCCCCCTGGAGAGGAGCTGCGGACTTTGGGAAGGGAGAGGGATCCAGGGCTGCACCAGCAACCTCTGACCTTACCCTCATCCTTCCCACTGCCAGGACACCCCATGGTCAAGGCAGAGGGCAGCCGCTGGCAGAGGAGCAGGGGGAGAGGGAACTGCAGATAGGAATGTCAGATCTCCAGCACAGGACCCCACGCAGGTGGAGCAAAAGGAAAGGATTGTCAAGGAAGTTTTCCTGAAGGTGGTGACATGTGATCTGAGGTTAAACTGAGTCAAGGTGAGGGGTCCCTGGAGGCTCGAGAAGTACAGTTTGTGAAAACACAGGGCCAGGCCGGCTGATCTTCTGGACGACCAACCAGAAGCTCCGAATAGCTGATCCACAGGGGCAAGGTGGGCGTGTCCAGGAGGGGCTGCACTGATGCGCAGACAGGGATCAGGCAGGCACTTACCAAATGAGAAATGGACTGACTGCTAACAAACGAGCCTAGGGCCAGGCACTTACTGTGAATGGTTCCCAGAGTAAGTAATCCACAAAAATGCAGAGAATGGACTGAGATAATAATTGCTACTTTCTTTTAACTTCGGAGGCAATTGCTGCAGTCTTCCATCCCATGTGAAGCCTCCCCCTCCGCATTCCTCTCCCCTTTTATTTTCTGGGAAAGGTTTGTCACTCTACCGTCTGCTTCAGGCCCAACGTACATATATTTTATTAGACTTGACATTTTTTCATTAATACATATGAATATAAGCCCACCAGGGCAAATCTTTTCACAAATGGTCATAAAACATTTCAAAACAATTTATTTTCTCTCTTTGAAAGGAGAAGATTATTTTCTCTCTTAAATATTTGTTGACAGAACACATAGGAAGAGGACTGGGGAGGCCCAGTGGAGCGTGGACTTTGGAGAAGACTTGACCTGGGAGTGGATCTCTGGGTGGGGTCATGTGTGACCTTGGATAAGCTCAGTGATGACCTCTATGTCTTACTTTTCCCACCTGTACAATGGGCATAATGGTAGCCATCACTAACAGCTATTAGCTATTTTACTCTCACAGTAGGGCTTGGTGTGCATTTCCGAAATTATCAGGCCTTGGAGAGGATTGACATTAATGACATCATCTCCCCATGAGATTCGAAGACCATGTGTTGCCTTTGCCTCCCTGTCTCTGGGAGCTGTCAGTGGGGTGACCATCCCTCATCCCCACTTTGGAATGAAGCCTGCAAGTCGAAGGGACCAAGGCTGCTCTGAGACCTGGGTTTATTGTGTACAGTCATCGCCCTGCGTCAGCTGGGACAGCACCGGCTGCCCGTGACGGGGACGGCAGCAGTAAAGTTTTCCATGTGTAGGCTTGAAGCAAAATGTAATTAGCCTTTATGTGCAGAACAAGGACCCATTGATGAATACAGCTGGGCTCTGTTTTGTCCTGTCAGTGAGAGTGGGAGGTAAAAGTGTTCTTCTTCATGTTTATTAATGCAAGATTCCTTAGACAAATGGCAAGCACAGTTTAATATCTGTTGGAACACAGGGGGGTTTGCCAAAACAGTTGTTGTGTAAGAGCATTGCAAGGATTCAGATTATAACCATTTCTGGGTTAAATAAATGAATTATTTCTCTGCATTTTTTTTGTTTTTTTTTTTAGTTAAAAATGTACCTCCTTCCCAGACGGCCAGCCTGTGTACACATCTTCCCACTTCTCTTAGCAAATGGAGATTTAGGGCTCTAACTGACTTGAACGTGGAGAGAGTGAAGCAAAGCAGAGGGACGTGAATTTTCATATTTAAACGGTTCTCCAGGATGGCCTTGGGAGTGGGCAGACTTCTTTGGGTAGACAGCGGCGGCCGGAGAGAGGCCTGGACAGCTCTCCCTCGTCTCTGCGCCTGTCCTCTGCAACTATTCGCTTGTGCTTGGGTTTAGGGTGCTGTTACATTGCTGCCGACACTGCAGGAGGAATGTTGTCCTCCCAGCAAGATAGCAGCGATCTGGGCAAAAGTACAGGAATTCCCATTTTTGCTCAAGTCCACGGCCACCTCTTTGTCCCCCAGAATCCTGGTTGCAAAAGGAGCTTCGGTTGTAACACGTGCAGTCATCTTAGAACATTCCTCTTGACTTGTGGGCTGAGCCTGTGAGCCTCCGATGAAGGAAAATATTGAATTGCACTGAAATACTCCATGTTTCATAGCTAATGTTAGTCTTAGGAGAATTTGCACCTCCCAAACCTTTCCTGCCAGTAAAATTCATATTTCTTAAGGTCTCATGTTGTATTCCTTGCCTATATGCTTTTTAAAAAGAACTACATTGTATATACACATCCTTACATAGTACATTACAAAAGCGACATTTATGAGGAACTTCACTTTGGGTTAATTTTAGAGTATTTTCTTTATATCATGTGTGTATCACAAAACGCAATATGCTGTGAAAAAGCAGGAAACTTTCCCAAGTAAGCTGGCTTAGGGCTTTATTGAAATTGTTCAGGGGGGACTGTACCCCACATCGTGGAGCTAGGGAATTCCGTGTCCCAGCAGCAGGGCACGAGAAGTTAAGACGCAATTGGAAAAGCTCCAGGCACAACTCCCTGGGTGGGAAGTGCGGCCGCTGTGCTGGGGAACAGTGGTGGGATGACACCGTCCACGCACACGGGCAACTCTTGGGCTAGTTCACGGCGGTTTCTTGCATGGCATCTTGTTTACTTTCTCCAGCAATCATTGAGGAAGCTTTTATTGTGCTCGTTGAGTAGACGAGGAAACAGTCCTACGAGTGGAGAGGCAGGCTCCAAATCCAGTCCTTTGGATTCAAATTCCAGTGACTCGCCCACTACCACGGTGGCCTGTGAAGTCCCTTTCTGGTGCTGCCTTCTTCAGAGAGCAGTGCTGCCTGCGTGAGGCTGCCAGGCGGTGGGCATTCTTGGAGGGTTTCAGGTCTCCTTTCCCTCTCCCACAAGCCCCATTGTCTTTACCCCAGCAGATAGATTTCTCTTTTATTTATTTTTTCACAGTTTCACATGAAAGACGCAGGAAACTTGGCCGGGTCGAGCCCAGTAATCACAATAACAATATTAGACAAATTTGCTTTCCCCAACTGAATTTGAAAAGACCAGCTTCAGTGTCCTAAAATAGAGTCTCTCTGCTGTACCTTTAAGAATGTAAAATTTCCAATTTCCTTTCTTTTTGATGAGTCATCAATTTCTAGTTCTGATGCTGTAATCATCCTGGTTAGATTAATTTCCCTAAAAATAGAGAAGCAGCTACTTTGATGGTTTTGAGAGGATGGTCTTAAATAAAGAACCTATTGTCCCTTAAACCTTAAATTTTAGACAACTAAATCAGACTTGAAGGGAACAACCAATGACTTCCTTTTCTGTATCTTATCTCCAAAAGAGCCTAGCTGTGCACTTTGTAGGATTCCTAGGATTTTCCATCTCTGTCCAAGTATTTTGCTTCACACCTAAAATTTAATGCCTGGGTGAGCCTTGGGGGCTTTCCTTGGCTTTTGCACCGAAGGTGGCTGTTTTGTTTTCTCTGGAGTTCTCCCAGGCCAGAGGACAACGCAGAAAGAAGCGGGGGCTTCATATTTTCAAATCCAGGTAGAAATTCCTCTACCATGGAGTCCGTGGATTCCAGACAGATCTGGCAATTACATGGCATCAGCGAGAACTGGCAGCCTTTACTCCTCCTCCTGCCAGCTAATCTTCCCAAGGCCACGTTCAAACAGCAGGCCTGTGTCAAGTGCTAGAGCTACAGAGTGTGTGTTGGGGAGGGTTCAGATGTGATATGCACACAGATACACAGGCTCACACGCCCTGTACACATACATGTACACACAGCTGTCCTGTATGCATGTGTGTGTATGAACATGTTTATGAACATAGAGATAGTAATCCTATTTCTCCAGCATGCTTGGAGGGGCAGTTGTAAAGAAAAGCATCATTCATAGGCTGTCACCTGGGTTTGGCATGCTTTTATAAAAATTTTGCCTTTTTTAGAGATCGTTGAAGTTTTTCTGATTCACTCTAAAGGTAAATTTTGGGGAACTCACAGTTTGGAGCTAAAGGAAACGGGTCTAGGAGACTGCTGGAGAAAACATCGCTTGTGAAGATGATAGCGCACTGAGTGATCTGTAAAATGGGCGTTACAGAGTGCGCCTTCCTGCTTCCCAGACTGGGGGGTCGAGGAAGATAAGGGGTGTGTTCCTGCAAACTGCAGTGTTGACAGTGCTGATGGAACCCCCTGTGAGGAGGCCCTCGTCTTAACCTCTGTATACCACCTGCTTAGTAGCACAGCTGCCGGTACTTCCCCAACACGCGAGGCTTTTGTTGAGTCAATAAATCAGCGTGGGCCTTCGCTGTGAAGACAGGTGGATCCGGTCTTGGCAGCATGTAGCCTGGAGCCTGACCAGTGAGTTCCTTTGCCCTCTAGAAAGGCAAACTGAGGAAGCTGTTGGCTCCTCAGAAGAAAGCAGGTGCCATCCGTACTTCTAAAGTGCTTCAAGAAGGAAGAATTATGATGGAGGCCCAGTCTGGAACAATCACGCCCCCTTCTGCCCCCAGTGACATTCCTTCAAAAGCCGTGCATTTCTGACTCACTATGGGGAGTCCCTGGCTGCTGCTGCTGAGAGGGCTGAGGCCTCACAGGCCACCGTGATGCAGCACATCTCTGTGCTTCTGAAGTGGCAGAGGAGAATGCAATCTGATGCACACTGACCACTCGGGCCCTTTTGAAGGGACACAGGAAGGCTGGCAGAAGTGAGAAACCATGGATTACCCCCAAATCGATGAAGACGAATACCTTTTGTGTAACATT
The DNA here is from genome assembly GCA_031878705.1 of Tapirus indicus. Classification (NCBI taxonomy): domain Eukaryota; kingdom Metazoa; phylum Chordata; class Mammalia; order Perissodactyla; family Tapiridae; genus Tapirus; species Tapirus indicus. The sequence continues at coordinate 142,716,608 of CM062922.1, forward strand.
TATTGTTTCTAATTACAAAAGTCATACATGTTTATTATATAAAATTTAGGAAATTCTAAAAGATTTTTAAAAACTGTCACTCATTATCCCACAACACAGAGATAACTCTTGTAACATTTTGGCGTATTTCCTTCCAGTCTTTTTTCTATACAGTGCTTTATTTTTTTCTTTTATTTTTTACAAATGGCATCAGACTAATATGCAGTTTTCTTTTCTTTTTTTTTTTTGCGAGGAAGACCAGCCCTGTGCTAACATCCACTGCCAGTCCTCCTCTTTTTGCTGAGGAAGACCGGTCCTGGGCTAACGTCCGTGCCCATCTTCCTCTACTTTATATGGGATGCCGCCACAGCAGAGATGACAAGCAGTGGGTCGGCAGGCGCCCGGGATCCAAACCTGTGAACCCCGGGCTGCCAAAGCGCGAACTTAACCGCTGCGCCACCAGGCGACCCCCAATATGCAGTTTTCATATCTAAATTTTTCTTACTTAGCATGTTGTAAATATTTCCTTTGTGTCATTAACTATTGTTCGGAATCATAATGTGTGCTGCATTCTCTTCCATCATATAGGGGCACCCTAAGCTGGTCACACTTCAGTTTCCCTGTTGTTTGGAGCCTAATTTCTTATACTGCTGTTATTGCCCCACAGGTTTAAACAGGAAGCTTACTGCTTGCTCTTTCTTTCTGTGTGTTTATATTCTGCCAGTGGCCATGGCATCTTTAGGTGGCTTCCCTATGCTCTCATCAGACGAGACAGTTTGGAACCCCAGAATTCTCCAAGGGCACACAGCAGCACTGGCACAGGGCCCCATTACCAGACTGCTGTTCTGTGACATTTATAGATGTCACAGCCTCCTCTGGTCAGTGGACAGTGGCAGGTGCACTAGGCCTGGAGTCAGAAGACTTGTTCTGGTGCCAGCTCTGTCGCCAGGTGTGGCCTAGCACAGTTCCCTCCCTTGGCAGTAGCAGTGTCGTTGTTTGTAAAACAAGAAGGTGGGACTGGGTGACAGACAGGATGGAAGAGCCTGCCCATTTTTCGGCCTCTTGAACTTTATCACCCAGTTGCTTCCCAAAAGCTGGGATCTCCAATCCTCCCTCCCAGCAGGGCCTGTGCAGCCTGTTTGTGGAGTGGCCCTCAGAGGCGGACAGTGTGAGCATGGGGGGAATAGTCCGGGCCTCAGGGTCACTGCAGGGTTTGACTCCTGACTCCGAGTGGGGTAACCCTGGGCAGGGCCCTCAGTTTCCTTCCTCAGGCCTTAGTCTCCTGGTAAGTGAAATGGGGTAATGCCACGTAAAGTGCCTGGCACAGGATCTGCACGGACAGCCTCAATAAATGCGGCTGCCATTGCTGCCGTGGTCTTCAAGGTGGCTAGCATCCTGCCAGCCCTGTTTAAAAAATGGTGGCTTACTTCCCCTGGTGTAGGGTCTGTTCCAGCCCTAACAAATCATTTTCCATGTTGAACTTGTGAACATACAGTCCATCTGCAGCATAAGACCTGCTCTTTGTCCGTACTAGCACACTGCTGCCTTCGGAGTGCAGTGCAGTGTCGCGTCATCTTCCTAAGGGACTCTGAGTTCTAAAATCTTAACTCGTTACCGTTTGGGTGCTGCTACTACTGGGGGCAGAAAATTCCAAGTTCAAACCATTGCAGAGCTGTTAATGCCTTAACCTCGGGGGGTTGCTAACCACGGAGCGACTGTCCTCTGGAGTCTCAATGCCGCATGTGCGGGACCCGTGTTCCAGAGTGGGAGCAGGGTGTTCAGTGTGTGGTCCCTCCAGCCACACGTTGGGGCAGCTCTTAGAGTTCAGCCCAGAGCTGACTGCATCTGGCTTGGAGGTCTCTGGGCGGGTGTAAAACAAATAAGAGAGGTACCAAGCATCTGGGCACCAGCGGGAAGGGCTAGGGCTCTTGTTCTGGGACATCGTAAAACAACTTTTTGGAACCAGCCTTAAGAATGAAAAGTTTCCTATAGGAAAGTGAGAGAGAGCTAGATAATTGAACTCATTGATTTCCTTCACGGCTGGTTTGTGCTTTCATTCTCTTCCTGAGGTGCTGTTTGTTGAGGAATGTCTCCAATTGCCAGAAAGACAGTGGGGTGTCGCACATTTCCCCGCCAGCTCTCCTTCATCCAGAGCCGAGTTCTCAGGCAAGCCTGCAATATGAATTTTTAATGCAGAACTTTATAGCATCACTCCTGCAGCCCAGCTGCATTGCTCTCCTGAGCTTTCCGATTTAATGCTCTGATGAACAGAGCAGACTCGGGACCTTCAACACCAGTGAGAATTAACCCCCAGCTGACCGTGCATGCGCCCTCTCATTTCCCTGAAGGGAGACCTACAGAAGTTGGGAGAGAAAATTAAAATTATGTCGTGTTTGCAGTGTTATCAAAATAGCCTGAAGCACAAAAACAGAGCGTACTCTTGAAATTTTATTGGACAACATATATTTTTACCTTTTCATTTAGCTTTTTAAGTTTGTCTATTTTCACTTTGATAGATTTCTGTGATCTTTCTACCTTTAAAAAAGCTGTACTATTTGTAGGATTTGCAGAAAATAGATTACTGGATACTTCTATTCTCCATGGAAAGCCCAAATGTAATTAGAATTTCAGAATTTGTCATTGATAATAGAAAAAGAACCAGTTACGTGAAGTGGTTAATTCTGTGTGTGGGCATATGGTTGAGTTTTTCTTCTGGTAGCTTTCTATATTTTTGAAGGTTTTAAAATTAAAGGGAAAAATTTTTTAGAAAAAGTTGTCTATAAAAATTGCTTGAGTTTAAATAAGTTCGAGAAGAATGGACTCTGATCAGTGGTGCCAGAAAGTTGACTGACTGTGTAGCAGATAACAGAGTCAGAGCAGAACCTCTTGCAAAATCAAGGCTAGATGTTTTAAATATTTAAATGTAAAACAACAAGACCATAAAAACACTAGGAGAGATTTTAGATGAATATTTATATAATGTGGGGCTGGAAAAAGTCTTTCTGAGCATGATATCAAAGGTAGAACTCACAAAGGAAATTCACAGCTTTTGGTGATTGATTGATTGATAGATAAACTAGCAAAAATATTTGCATTGTATATGACAGAGAAAGAGCTTATATCTATATAAAGAGCCCTTACAAAGCAATAAGGAAAAGTTTAATACCCTAATGGATAAAGCTTTATGTTTTCAACTCCTTGCTAGACAGTTCTGCCACACTCAATTGAACTCATTAGCCTCCATCACTTCCCTCTTCCCCTACACACAGCTTCCCTTCCATTTTTTCCCTCCCCCAGGCATACATGGTCCTCCTTTATTCCAGAGACAAAGGGTCCTTCCTGACTCTTATTGTCCCTGCTATCTAATCCATATTAATTCCACCTTCTTGAGGTGGTCCGCATTCCCCACTTTGTCTCCACTGCCACTACAATAATTGGCTCTTTTCATCTCTTGGCCTCACTACTTCAATATCTTCCCAACGGATCTCCCTGCTGCCAATTTCTCCCCGGACTGATCCATCCTCCAAATATCTGCTGAAAGTATCTTTCTAAAATATAAATCTGATCCTGTTAAAATCTGTCCTCCTTAAAATCTTTCCATGGCTCTCTCTTGCCTCCATTGAAAAATCGTAGCGTAGTGTTCCAGACGCTTCGTGATGCCGCTCTCCCTTCACAGCCTCATTCGTACCAAATCCAACTCCCCCCACAGAACTGCGGGCCTTTCCCAGGCTCAGCAAGCTCTTACTCACATGCCAGGACATACCTAACCACTGTTCTTCACAAATGGATCCCTGCCCCTCTGCGCCCGTTCCTACACCCATACTTACCTGCACGAGCCTCTGCATGCATGTGAGGGGGCTCTCGTCTCTCTCATTCCACAGGGAAAATTCAGAGGGCTCATGAATTTGGACCTGGAAAACATACGTCTTTATTTTCACTAACTTCTGAGTTCCATTGCGTTTCCTTCCATTGCAAATGAAGTCAACAAATGAGAGCAGATCTGTGATTTGGTTGCAAATGGAAATCAGATATTTTCCCATCACATTACAGTTGTTGCAGGTATTTCAAATACTGTTTATACTCAGCACTACTTCAAAATGTCAGTAGTTCTTGGACCCGCCTCTAGACTCTTTATTAGTGCATCAATAGAGAAGAACATTTGTTACAATGTTAGCACAGGAAGGGGTAAGCATCCACATTATTGGCAGCATCTCAAGAACCAACTGGACCCTCCTCGCTTTGTGCCCTCATAGTTTGCACAGTGCTTACCACATTACAAAGGCTTTTAATAATAGTCTGTTCATGTGGTTTCATAAAACCCACCTCTTCCGGATATGAAACGGTTGGGGTGGGCCTGGGGCAGGTACTCTCCGGACTATACACGCGCTGAAGCAGCTTGTGTTCAGTGGCCGATGCCATCAGCATGACATGGGCATGAACTGAAGTCAGCCTCGGTAAAGAACCAGCATCAGAAAGTCTGGCTGATTTTGACAGTGAGCGGAAGGTGTAAGTATTTTCAGTCTAGCTAAGGGACGTTTCTCCTTTTGTGCAGATGGAGGCAATGCCTCCTATGTCAGGTTAATTGGAACATTGATTTACCTAGTAAGTATCTATTGAGTGCCTCCTGTGTCCTTGGCTCTGGTGGTGCCCCGGGGCCTCCGGGCTTAGTCTTTGCACTTGCTCACCTCGCTCCCCAGGAGGTTCAACACACCACCGTACCTTTAGATTCCATCCATATCTGATGACCCCACATTCGTGTTTCCAGCCCAGGCCTATCCCTTCACCTCCCGGCTCCGCAGCCATCCTTGACAGGCATTTCAAGCTTCACCCAGACTAAACCGAACTTCTGAGCTTTCCCCTCAAACCTGGCGAAGCAGCAGGCAACGTGGTCCTCTCACACTGTAAGCTTGTCTGAGACTCTGAGACGGCTCCCATATCAGGAGTCGAAGGCACAGTGCTTGCAGGGGCCTCCCGCTCGCTGTGCAGTCTGCCCTCCCCTACCCTGACTCTTTCCCCTTTTTCCCCACTTTCTCCTTAGGCCACACCCTGTATTTCCTGATGTGCTGATCTCTCTCCCCAGAATCTCAGCTCTTGTTAACTTGTTCACCGCTGTATCCCAGTGCCTAGAACAGGGCCTGCTGGGCGCTCCAAAGTGTTCCTCGAATGAATGGAAAGAAAGTCCCCGCCCCCCTGGAGGCAGTCTCTAAGCCAATAAACAGATCGCCATGTAATGAAAGTTTGGGTCGTGTCAAGCGCTGAAAACTTGAAGCAGGTTAAGGGAAGAGGCAGTGAACGGGAGTCAGGGCTTCGAGGGTGGTCAGGGGAAGCCGTTGGTTGAAAATTACATGTAGCAGCCTGGAGCAGGGGCTCCATTCTGTACGGTTATTAAATGGAACACATGTGTGCTTACTCTGCGATTTGTCTTTTAACTCGGGCGTTTACTCATAGATTATTTTAAGTGGGAGGGAACCTTGGACGTGGTTCATGCTGAGACGTAGAACTCCCTCATACGCTCAGGTCAGAAAATGTAGGGTAGTTCCAGATGTCTTCTAGAAGGCAGGGATATATGGTGGGAGGGGGAAATGAAACACATCTGTGACTTCTGACCCCGTTAAAATGGTCCGTCCCCCCAGCTCTCACCCCGACTCTGGGAGCAGTGGGATTCATACATTGCCCCCCATCTCTCAGGTCAGTGGCTCGTGAACTTGAGCAGGGTTCCCGAGACCGTGGTACAAATGCAGGTCCCAGGGCCGCACGCCAAGTGTCCGACACAGTGGGTCTGGGATGGGCCCAGGACTTTGCAGCCCTCCACACGCATGGGGTCTGGTGACCACACTTCAGAAGACTCCGATCCGGTTATTCTTGTTTGATCGTTGATTTTTGGTTTAAAGAAGAGTTGTCCAAATGAGGACAAAAGGACAGTGCTGTGATGGCTCTCCTGGAGCCCTTTATCTCTGTCCTCATGTGTGGGTGCCTTCCTCTGGGGCCCCCAGGTGTGTCAGACGTGGGAGTCTGACCATCCCATTTGCCAACCCAGACTGGGAGCTCCTCAAGGGCCCACCTCTGGGTTCCCAGGGTCCAAGACTGTGCCTGACACAGAGCGGGATGTCAGTCAGTGTTTGAATACTCCGTGAGTTGGTGTGGCCGGATGCGCAGACACCTCCCTACGTTGTCTCATATCATTGCCTTCAGGACACTCACACAGCCACCACGTCCCACCCCTGACTGAAGGGTCTGAAGAGCAAGATTTTCGGAATATTAGCATGTCTTAAGAGCCACTAGAGGTGAGGGCACAGGTGGAGGGGCACACTCCGGCATGGGTGATGGCTGCAGCTGCCCCGCCTCGGCGCCTGCCCCCGCCCACCCTGCCTGTGGCAGGCAGCTCTGTGAGGCTCTGCCGTGCCGTCTCTGGCACACCTTTGAACTTCTCCCAGAGGAGTCCCAATGCCAAGTGTCAAGGTACCAAATGAGGGGTGTTCTGATTCTTAATTCTCAGGACGTGCAGCCAGGTTGCCGATTCAAGCCTGGCAGAGTTCACTCGGCGGCCTGCGAGAGTTCCGGGATTCGAGTGGCTCCAGAGCAGTGTGAGGGGCTGTGAGGGGCAGGGCTGGGGGAAGACCACTGAAGCCCTTCTGCTTCTGGTCTTCTAGAATTCGTCTTCAATTCACTTGCTAAGTTAGTCTGTCTGCTTTTATTACTCTCAAGAATGAATGCGGAAGCTCCTTAGGTACTGGTGTGGAAAGATCTTCAACATTTGTAATTAAGTGAAAAAAGCAAGATTCAGAACATGTGTTTAGTATGCTGCGTTTGCTTGTAAATGCAGAAGACATCTCTGGAAGGCGATCTGGGGGACCAGAGAGAGGCGCTCTTTCACTGTATCCTTTTCTGAGTTTTGAACATTTGCGTTGATGAACCTACAGTAGCCTTGTTAGCCATGTAGCCTGCTTCTTCGAAGGTGGTTACCCATCACAGCCTCTATCTAGACTCGCTTGTGTTGTAGTCATCTCCCTGTAGCTCAGAATCACCAGGATGAAACAAAAAAGAACTTGGAAGCATCTTTGTGAATGTTTGTGTCTTTAAAGCAATTTGTACTTCTGTGCTGAATTTTTAGTTAAATACACTCCAAACCGCACGGAGAGAAGGAATAGTGTGCAGGGGCCAAATCTGGGGGCTCACCTGGTTCTACCTTCCCTTGAACAGCAGACGCTCGAGCTAGCCAGTTAACCTCTCCTGGCCTGGGTTTCGTGTTCTGTAATCGTGTCCACCTCCACGCGAGTTCCGAGGAGTTAATCGCCATGAGTGCTCAGTGGTGCCTTTGCCAGGGTTCAGGCAACATTAGCCGCCATCATCATTTTTAATATCTCCAACACCCTCTAGTCTTGCTCCTGTTTGAAAGCTAGCAGCTTCCAGAAACGGTGAGTGGACTTCCACTGGACCCATCTCTGTTGTTTGCTATTAAATAGCCATCTTTATAGTAAAAAATAAAATCTGAGATGTGTTTTGTCTCTACCTAACCAGTTCTGTTATCAAGGGCACACATGTTTATAATGCACATAGCTGTGCATACGTGTGTCCCATAGCTGTGCCCATGTTGCTCTTGCCACTGGACATGCTCAGGACGTCGGATACTAGACTTTGTTCTTTTGGCTTGACGTTATTTCATACAGTTTTTATGACACCTACTTATCTGCTGATTTGTCATTTTGATGGCAAAATTTTATTTCCTGTCGATGGAGTAGAGATTACGTAACCATTCTTGATTTGCAAGCTGTCTGGTTATTTCAGTTTTTTATAGTGAATTTTTGTTTAGAAAAATAATTTCTTAAACTGTTTTTCAGAAAGAAAGATCATAAGGGCCAAAGAGATGCTGTTTCAGGGCTCCTTAGCATGTTGCTTTTCAGAGGGGTGGACCCATTACCACAGCAGCAGCGCAGGCTGGGCTCTCTCTCCCCGCCCCACCCTGAACTCCGGAGATGTAAACCCAACACACCAGTGTGGCCTGGGGAATAAACACTGCTTGTCTCAGACCTTTTGTGCCAAATCCCAAAGATGCGGGGTGGGCTGTAGCCAGCTTTGCTCCTCCCTCGGCCACACTGGTGGAGCGCACCGGCGTCTATGTGTTAGCACCGAACTCAACACTTACCAGTGCTCGTTTACTCTGTCTCCTGGTGTCCTGTGAACATGGGTACAGTGGGAGCTGAGTACTAATTCTACCTGTATCGTGGATTTTAACCACTCACTCACACTTATCATTACTTTTACCTATCAACTGATTTTCTTTTCATTTGAGTTTTAGTGATTTCTTTGTCCAGAAGTAGTATATATATATATATATATATGAGACAGATCCCATCAACCTTATTATTAATCACTTTTAATATGGTTTCAGTAAGAGAAAATGGTCTTTCCTTCCCAATCCATTTCTTGTGTTTTTTTTATGATTTATTATATCTTTAACCTGTTGAATTTATTATAGCATATAGGTAAGATATGTGTCTATTTATTATTCTTCATATTAATACCCAGTTTGCCCAATAGTACTGATGACTCCTTCCTCCAATATTTAACATTTGACAAATCAGGTGTAAATAATTATGTATATCAGATGTTAGTTATATATAATTATATGTATCTCTCATATATATGTCTAGAATTTCATTCCATTGATCTAACTTTTCATTCTAATAAATACCATACTGTTTTGATAACATCTCTTTGTTTTCTATCTTGATATCTTGTACAACCAGTTTACTGTCATTGGGTTTTTTTGTTTAAAAAAAAACCCTTTGGTATTTTGGTCACCTAATTTTTCTTCATGCATCTTGTCATTTTACCAAGTTTTATAAATCAGCTTGAGCGATACATTTATATTTATTTATCTTCAATGCAACTGCTAATAAGAAATGCCACCACGAGCTTTCTTTGCCACCAGCATTTTGTAATTCAGTTTTCTATAGATGGAATTTATACCATGTTATTTTAATTCCCACATGTTTAATATTTATATCCCTGTTGTAGATGAGATCTTTTATTTTATTTTCTGGATATTTATTATTGGTATATGGGAGTTTATTGTCTTGTCTTGACCAAAAAAAAACATGGGGCAGTGCTGAATTCATGAGTTATCTCTGCTCATTCACTCAAGTGAATCCCTTGGATTTGGTGACATGTGACCATATCACCTACAGTTGAGAATTTGTGCCCTTTTGTGACAGCCAGCACATCGGATCCTCTCCGTTCATTCCTGTTTGTAAAAGGAGCGTCTCTCTTCTCCCTCTGTGGAGAATAGCGGAGGCTCTTGGTTCTCAGGGTCTGTCATGTTCGTGCTACCCCGCCCTCTAGTGAGTCCCTCCATCTAAATTCAACCATGACCTGACGTTTAGATTCCACGTGATTGGAACCCTTAACTGTGTCATACTCTCCTGCAGTGTAGTACATTTTCTGGTAGGACTGTACTTCTGTAGACTGCATTTCTTTCCGTTTTTATATTGCACAGTTTATAGATCTTCTTGCCTTATGATTTAAGACAAGTTCAAGCTTGTTGTGTTTTTATTATTTACTGTGCCTTTTAATATGACTTCTCTCTCCTTACTGTTATTTTGCTACATATAATATTGGCTAGTATGACTTAAAACCTTTCCTTTGCCTTTAAAAAAAAATCTAGTCAATCTTGGCCTTTTTACTTGAAGTGTGTTTCTACTACATTTTGTTAGATTTGGAGTTTTCTTCAAATATGTATTTTGTTTTTATAGGTGGATTTGTCCTGCTTACATTTACTGGTATAACTCTTCTCTTAACTTACATTTTTCTTTGTTGTTGATACTTTTTATTCCTTAATTCACAGTATCTCTGTCATAAACTTTCTGATCTATTGAAGGAAGATGCACTGAAAAGCTTAGTTGACTCTGAATGTCCAGAGTCTTCCAGTCCAGTCCTGCTCTCAGTCTCCTCTTATCACTGAAGTACACTGTCAAATGCAGAACCACTGAGCCCTTCTGAAACCTTTGAAAGAAACCATATATTTATTTTAAGTTCTCTTACCCTGCTGTGCTGTTAGTACATTATAAGGCGAGCATAGCGGCGAGTCAGACTTCACTACATTAACCTTGCTGCTTCCCTCTGCAGTGAGACCTAGTTGTTCACACAGTACTCTGAACCTGCAAATTCCTCCTGCTGAATCCTCTAAAGTTATTTGGATTTTCCAACAATTTCCTACTACCTTCACAAAGCAGCTACTGTCCAGCAGATTATCAGCTAGTGATAGGAATCCTTTATTCCCTGGTTTATGGTAAATATTTTTCACAAACTTGAAGTTGGCCGGGTAGATCCCAAGGGCTGACAGACATAGACAAATTTGTCCTTATTACCACACTGTTTAACTTTTACTAAACCCAGAAATGTATCACCCAGGTATCTGGGATCCTTCTGAAGGGTTAAACCTGGGGAGCACCCTACCCTGTCATTAGAAAAGTGGCTGAGTCCAGTTTCCGGTCCAGAACTGCAACAACATTGTACATCGCTGATCCCAAGTGTAGCTGAACTATAAGTGGCAGTGATCTGCTCTGTGTGTCTTCCTGGCGGAGGGGCCTGGAGATTATATCAACTGAAGTTTTCCAACTGTGAACATAGGAGAGAGGGTTTGGCTTGTCCAATGAGGGTCACTTCCAGAATGAATTCTGTAATAAACCAGGAAGGTTGTTTGTTTAACTTAAAATTTTCATCACACCTACCTCCAAGAAGTATTAGAGGTGGCTTTAATGCAAGACACAGAATCTAAGGCTCTTACGGTGGAGCCTGGGAGTTCAAGGGTAGAGCTCCGTGGGGAGCATGCTCCTAAGGCTAGGATTTGGACAAAAAGCTGAACTTCGATAACCTGATGTGACTGAGACATTCCACACATAGGATTTTTAAAGAGCCCACTGTTAACCGGGCTGCCCTGCTGAACTGTTTGCTTGGCTACGAGGGAAAACTTTATGTTGCAATTAACCTTTCTATTTTTTTCCCTGTGTCTAAGTATTGTGAACTCCTTTGTGGTATTTTAGTGATTAGACAGGATGGAGGGCGTTCTTAAAGATTCACGGCCAAATCCGATGATGTCAGAGTGAAGGGGAGGGACGGTCTTTGTGGGGCCAGCAAGTCTGCCCCATCTGAATTGTTTGTGTGACATTAACAAGTAGAAGAGGAATCGCTGAATTATTCATTTTCAAGTTGCCCTAAAAAAGGCACTTACGCAGCCGAAATGCAGACTTTCGGTGCCAGGGGGAGGAAGAGGAAGGATGCTGTCTCCTCAGCACGTGTGGCTGCCTTCGTTGCCTCCTTCTCCAGTTTCACTTCCAGCCTGGCAGGCGAGGGAGACCACCAGCTGACCTAAGTGCAGTCAGGGGAGGGGAGTGGACAAACACTGGAAGGCTCTGAAGCAGCAGGTGAGCTGAGCATATAGTGTGCTGGGGAAAGACCAGGAGGACAGGAAGGAGCTTCAGGCTCGGGAGGAGCCTGGGAGGTGGGCCCCGGAAGTCACCTTGGCCTTGGGCCTGGAGGTGAAGAGGGGGAGGGCGCTGAGAGTAATGACTAGTATGCAGTCGGAGAGCTTTTTTTATTCCTGGTTTTAGCTTCTCTGCCACCAAACCGTTTCTTAACAGTTCCTACCAAGTAGTACTTAGAGGAGATAGGGGGTAATTAGAATCCCTTACATTTGGGAGTAAAAGCAGGGTTATTACCCTAGACTGGCTGCTTGAAGTGACCTTGACCTTGAGCTCCTTTATCACTGCGCTGCCCTGGGCCTCAGTTTCCCCACCTGTAAAAGCCGAGCCCTTTTCTTCTGTGAGTCTGGTTCTTGCTGGCGGCTCATCCTTTGCGTGATGTTGGGCAGTGAGAGAAGAAGGGGCGAGGCCAGGAATCAGATGAATTCTCTCGAGCAGTCAAGAGCTTGGCCAGCACCTATGGCCACAGGCAGAACGTTCACGGGTTAAGTAAACAAGGAGAGGGGAACAAAATCTGAAGACAGTCTCCAAAGAGCGACTGCTCAGATTGGGCGAGCAGTGCTCCATCCGCTAGAGAGAGGTGCTGACAAACTGGACGCTACATACGTGAAGGAGACTTTAGAAAAAATATTTATAGATGGTGGAACAGCAGCTCTTCCAAATGTTTTTTGAAATTCGGAAAGTAAAGAAGCAGCAGCCTGGGTCCACAGTCCTGCTGGTGTTCTCTGCCCAAGATTCCTGAACAGTCTGGCGAGAGCCCGGGGACAGGGCGCTCACCAAATGGGCGGGCCTCAGTTTCCTCCATGGGCGGCTCCCGAGAGCCTGTTTCCTGTGGGACGAAGGATGGGACTTGGGTGTCCAGAACTCGCTTTCTTCCATTCTCTGTCCTCAGCCAAGTCTTCTCTATATCAAAGAAAAATAGTCACACACAACTTTTCAATCACGCTCTTCTTACAGAGATGTGCTTTTAGTGTCTCTTTTTTCTCCCCTTTGGTGAGAGAGTAAGTTGACATTCTGCGAGGTTAATTGTCTTGACTAAAGTTTGCAAAGTGCTGCACTTCCGGCACAAGACGCCCCTCTCTGACCTGTGCTCTTTCCCAGGGGCCTGGCTGCAGCCCCCCAGGCACACGCCTGCTCCCCTCATTTCTGTGCAAGCTGAGCAATTGAGGTAAACATCGGTACAGACTTTGTGGTTGCCAAGTGGTGATGGAGGGATACAAAACTGCTGTGATGAGGTTTGCTTTTTTTATCACCTTATACTTTTTTTTCGTTTACTTTTTCTTGTGTTAAATTTCCAACCTACGCTAGAGGGCAGAACCCCTGGTGCCTGTATCACAGTTCCAGCCATCCCATTCATGGCCCGCCTTTTGCACCTGTCCCCACCCCCACCCCACCCCCACTCGATCTTGAAGCTACAGTAGGTCCCCCTTATCCGTGGTTTCCCTTTCCACCGTTTCAGTTACCCGCGGTCAACTCTGATCCAGAAATATTACATGGAAAATCCCAGAAATAAACAATTCATAAGTTTTAAATTGCAGGCCCTTCTGAGTAGCGTGATCAAATCTTGCACCATCCTGCTCCATCCTGCCCGAGACGTGAATCATCCCTTTGTCCAGCAGATCCGCTGTATATGCTCCTGCCCATTAGTCACTTAGGAGCCGTCTTGGTTATCAGATCGACTGTCGTGGTATCTGGGTGCTTGTGTTCAAGTGACCTTGTTTTACTTAATAATGGCCCCAAAGTGCAAGAGTAGTGATGTTGGTAATTCAGATATGCCAAAGAGAAGCTGAAAAGTGCTTCCTTTAAGTGAAATGGTGAAAGTTCTTGATTTAATAAGGAGAGGAAAACAATTGTATGCTGAGATTGCTAAAATGTACGGTAACTTGTATTTCAGTATACTGTTGTAATTGTTCTATTTTATTATTATTGTTGTTAATCTCTTACTGTGCCTATTTTATAACTTAAACTTTATCATAGGAAAAAACATAGTATATATGGGGTATGGTACTGTCCACGGTTTCAGGCATCTACTGGGGTCTTGGAACGTATCCCCCACTACAGTACTTCCAGAATCCTTTCCTTTCACCTCTAAATGTTTTAGCATGTAGATCCTCGCAATTAAGGACTCTCTTTTTTAATATAGCTACAATACAGTTATCACATCAAAAAATAATTTCTTAATATCATCAATACTTAAATTTCTAGTTATCCCTCAACATCATATATGTTGTTTTTTTTTTTTAATTTGAGTCAGGATCCAAATAAAATCCACACATTGTGATTGGTGGTATGCCCTTTAAGTCTCTTTCATTTTATAGATCTTCCTTTTTTTCTTTTCCTTGCCATTTATTTGTGGAAGAAACTGGCTCATTTGTCCTGAAGAGTTTCCCACAATCTGGATTTTGCTGGCAGCATCCCCAGATGTAGCTGAGTGTGTTCCTCTGTAATTCCTGTGAGTTTGTATTTGAATCTAGAGGCTTGAGCAGATTCAGGCTGGAAATTTTTGGCAAAACCCAATTCATGGATGGTTGTAATTATTGTCTCATGGTCTCAGGTATTGAAAATAAGCTCCCACCAGAGGAGAAAGATCGTGAGTTTTGTGCACAACAATAATAAAGAACAAGAGTATGGGTCTTTTGTGTTTACAAAGCCCTTTGCTGCTCCGTCAGTGTTCTTATGTTATCCTCATGCCACATTTCTTTGAGAAAGGCCACATTATTCCTCATGCCGGTGGCTGTCGAGCTCCAAGGTCTGCCCGAGGTCAAACGACTCAAAGGCAGTAAGGGGAGTTTGGCCCGTTTGCTCTGCCAGCCGTGCTCTTGCAGTTCTCTAGACCACATTTTCCTAATTTCGCCTGCAGTAGCTTCACTCTGCTTGTCACCCCATGGCACTTGATTTAAGGAAAGAAAATAATTTTTGCATCCAACCCGCTCCCCGTTGCTTTTAGAGCAACAGTGTTAGAACTCTAGAGAAATGGCAAGAATCATCTGAAGATTAATCCAGACACTTATCCTGGGAGGCCTTGGATGGTCTCAGTGGCAGGAGCAGAATGAATTATGCAGTCTCATAACCCAATTCTCCAGGCACAGCTGTCCCTTGTCCCTGCCTAAAGATGACTGAAGCCTGAGTGACGGTCACAGGCTGTTTGTGATCATACTGAGGGCCATAGTCTAGTAAGTGACCAGCCCACTGGAGCTGCCCTATTGGTTTGGCCCAGGTGGAAAATTAACCCTGTGTGGGCTGTAGACCACCTCACTCATCAGCTAGACTCAGATTAACAGGAGGATTTTATTTGTCATTTATTGTAAATAAGTCAACTAAATAGTGGAGCAAGAAGGGAAATTTTCTTCCCATTTGTGGTTAAAAAAATGAGGCTTAACTAAAATTGATTTTAATTGTTACTGTTGTATTATTTAAATTTAATAGGATGGTCATAAAAATGAACAAATTGTGGTTAATATCTGAGCAGGCAGAGTTGACATTCTGGCCACTTAACTGTCTCTCGGCACAGTTTCATTTCCTACAAGAATGAAAACCACTATTTCCAGAACATTATCGCCAGGGGTCAACAGTCTTCTGTCTGCCCAGACCCTTGACTCAATCAGGGTGGCATGGGTCGGCTCCAGAGTGACAGGCTTGTCCGGGGCTTGGAAGGAAGCTGTGCAGCTTCACCCTCTCTCCGCTCCTGCCAGAGCGCAGAGGGGCTTCACCCAGGAAGGTGAAAGCTGGGACTGGTCATACAGAGGGGATGTCAAGAAAACCTTTCCCCAAGGAACACTTTCTCCCCCTCCCCTCCCTGCTTCCCCTACCACTCGGAGTTTGCTGCGTCTCAGTTTGTGCCCAGCTCTGTGATAGGCACAGGGACACGCTGAGAGCCAGGCCGGCCGGCCCTGCCCCCCAGGAGCTACAGTCCCGTAGACCTGGGTCCTTATGTACTTTTTTTTCCAAGGAGATCGTTGCCTTCTTTTTCGTGTGTGTGTGTGGTGAGGAAGACTGGCCCTGAGCTAACATCCGTGCCCATCTTCCTCTACTTTGTATATGGGACGCCGCCACAGCGTGGCTTGATGAGTGGTGTGTAGGTCTGTGCTGGGATACGAACCCCGGGCCACCAAAGCGGAGCACTTGAACTTAACTGCCACGCCACTGGGCCAGCCCCTTGTTGCCGTCTTTTTCGAAGGCTATGAAAAGTGGTAAGAAAAGCAAATTATTTTGCTTCTGCAAAAACAACTTATAGACTCTTTCCTTACGAGCCATATTTACAATTTGGCAAAATAGCCCTACACTCTCTGCTCTTTAAACTACCAGCCAGTGACTATTGCCTGTCAAGAGCAGAGTGGACTGCAGGTAGCACAGATGTTGTTAGTTTGCATATCTCATCACCGGTATTTAGTGAGCTCCTGTGCTGTTCCCTGGCATTACAGCAGTGAATTAACAAGAAATCAGTGTATCAACAAGATACTTTGAGACAGCAATAAGTGCAGTAAAAATAAATTAAAAAACAACAACAACAACAATGGGGAGTGGGGCTGCCAGGAGACCCTTCAGAGGACGGCCACTAGAGCTGAGACCTGGATGGTGACAGCAGCCACCCATGGAGACCTCAGCAGAGAGGACGGCCATGGGACAAGCATGGTGGTTTCAAGGAACAGAATAGGACTAAAGAAATCATGAGAGTGTTGATTGAGCTACAGAAGGAAATTTACGCAGGATGCATGTTACTAATAGACTGAAAAAGCACATCTGCCAGAAACAGAAGACACCAGCACAATGGCTCTGATGAGGAAGCAGTTCTGCACTGAGGCTCCTTTGTTTGGAAGACTAAATTGTTTGAACTGTGGGAAATAAAGCTGGAAAAGGAGCTGAGGTGTTTATGGGAGGTAGTTCTGTAATCAGCTGTGGACCTTCTCCTCCCTGCAGGGTCTAGGCCCACGGGGCCTGAAGGGCTCCTGGCCCAGGAAACACTTGGGGTCTAACTGGGAGGGAGGGAGCCAAAAAGAAACTCCTGGAAGCCACAGCGCCGTCTGAGGCAGGCTGGTGCCAGTGGGCTGGATCTGAACACAGCCCCGCCGTGGGAATGCAGTGGAGGGAAGGACTAGTCCAGGCAGAAGGGCCACGGCCCTCATGGAGAGGAAGTGTGGAGGCAGCCCCGCAGAGAGACGCGGGCTGGCGCTGCGGGCAGGGGGCTCGGCCTGGGTCCCAACACTGCTGGCAACCACACTTAAACCATACAAGTGGGATATGGTTTAGGGGTTTTTTTGGTTTGTTTGTTTGTTTTTGTGAGGAAAATTAGCCCCGAGCTAACATCCGTTGCCAATCCTCCTGTTTTTGCTGAGGAAGACTGGCCCTGGGCTAACATCCGTGCCCATCTTCCTCTACTTTATATGGGACGCCGCCACAGCATGGCTTGACAAGCAGTGCGTCGGCGGGCGACCGGGATCCGAACCCGCGAACCCCGGGCTGCCAAAGCGGAGCGCACGAACTTAACTGCTACGCTACTGGGCCGGCCCCTGGTTTAGGTTTTTTTAAAGGTAATATCGTCAAATCTGTGATAGTTCACTCTGCCTACGGAGAGAAGGAAGTGCCATAAAAGTATTTTGTATGATTTCACCTGACAAAGAGAAGACAGAAGAAACTAAAGGCCAATCTCATATATAAGTACTTAGGAAAAGAAACTAAATAAAAAGTTAGCAAATAGAATTTAGGACCATTTTAACTATGTAATACACCATGACCAAATGGGGGCAAATCACTGTCAGTATAATTTACCATTTTAGTGGGTCAGAGGAGAAAAACCATTTAATTAGCTCCATAAATGCTTAAAATGTACTTAATGAAATCAATATCCATCTTTTATTTAAAAGTCTTACTAAAATAGGAACAGTTGGATATTTCATTAACAAAATAAAAACATATATATTTAAAGTTCAAAATGAGCAACATGCTTAATGGTGAAACGTTTGATGTGTCACCCTTGAAGTCAGGCTCCAGGCAGGGATCCCCTCTGTCACCCTCGCTGTGTGACATGGTTCTGGAAGCCCTGGTCACTGCTGTCATCCCAGTGAGCGGAAGAGGAAGCATAAAGGGTCAGGCCTGTCATTGTGTGCAGACGAGGACATGGGATGCCCTGAAAATGTGAGAGCCCCTGGAAGCTGTCACAGAATTGAACAGGCCCCCACCACGTTGTGACTTCTTTCTCTGTCTGGAAGGTTGTGCCTCCCTCTGCCCCACTTTTCTCTGCCCAACAAACTGATCTTCACCTCCAGGATGCAGACCAAATGTCCCCTCCTCCGTAAGACGGTCCCTCCTCCTGTTTGCAAGGCCCTTTGTCCCTCGTTCTCAGCTGTCACTGTACTGGAACTACTTGGGTCCCTTCAGCTCCCTGCACCTACCACCAAGTAGGCAGTAACAGGGTCCCATCGGATGCATGTTTACGAGCTGCTAGGATGTGCAGGGTACATCCTGTGTGCTAGGGATAAGGCAGATGCCAATGCCACTATGGCTGCCAACTCAGCACCTGGCACATTTGCTTCCCTCTCAGGTGTGACATACAGTAGGTGCTCAGTAGGCACTGTTGAGTGGAGACTGCCCCCCCACACCTAGGCCTCGGGCCAGTGCCTGGGCTGGAGGAAGGCTGTGCCGCCTTCTCCGGTGCAGTCTCGCCCTGGCTCTCACATGAGACTCTGCAGGCCAGCCTTTCCTCTCAGTGAGCTCGGGCTTCTGGGCTGTGCCCAGCTCCTTGTCTGGGGGGTGGGGGGAGGGACATTTCCTGAGAAACTCTCCCCCAGCAGGGGGATTCTAGAATCATAGCCAAGAAACCTTCCTCAGCGCCTGGCCCTCTGGCCACCTCCCTTTCCTTTTCCTGCCTGCTCTTTCTGAACCCGGTCTGGTGAGCCCCGCTTCTGCGTCTCCTCGGCCCGCTGTGCTAGGCGAGCTTGGCCTGGGGTGTAGGTTGTCGTGAAGGTGATGACCTTCCTGGCAGCTGAGGCCATCAAACGTAGCATCCAGGTGAAGGGGAGCTGTTCACTTTACTAAACCTACGGGAGGTTTTTTTTGTAATTTTTAAAGCAGGGAGAAGCTATCTTCAGATATTTCTTCTTTTGATGCCCAAGAACTTTACAATCTAGTATTGAGACTGTTGGCTTTTGACTTGAGTCCAAGAAGACACACTGATCTTTGAAGGCCGCCCTGGATGGTTTTGCGACTGCCTTGGAGATGTCCTTTGTGTGAACAGCTCCTGCTGTCGTGTGATTGTTTGGGTGTTGAAATATGCGCCCGCCTTGCCCTGGTTCCATCCCTTAGCACTCAGGATGCTGATGTCAACGTAAATACAGTTCCTAGTGTGGATATAATTTCCCTTCCATCGACCTTGACCGTGTCCTTTTAAGTTCCTCATAAACATTGTGTGCTAGCCCAGAGAATACCCTGGAATGATCTGTAGGGAACTGATTGAATGAACCGCATAGTCTCGGCCAAGCTGAAATTGTCCGCTCTTTCAAGCCGGAGTGGAGCGTGAAGTAGTGCAGGTTAATAGATCCCTGAAAGCTGTTTTGTCAGCTCGTGAAAAGGGGAGAGAACTAAATTTTTATAATAAATAGTTTGCTGGGCAAACAGTATGTGTGGTTACTGTGGACTTCGGAAAATAAATGATTTTAGGCTAACGTGAAGCTCCACACCCTGGCGTGGTGGTTGAGCCTTCCAAATGAAAAGAATGGAAAACCTTTGGCATATGTTGACACACGCTATGAAAGCAATTAATTCATTACTGCACTTTTCAGATAACATTTACAGTTGTAGTTTCAACCTCTAGGCATTCCTGTGTTGCTTACTGGGGGCACTTTGGTGAGAACATTTGTGTTAGGGGCAGGGGCAGCTGTTCAGAGAGGAGTGGGTCGCACAGACTCAGTGGCAGGTGTGTTCGGAGATGCGTTCAAAGGCCCCACCATCTTGGTCCTGGTCTGTGAGTGCCCGTGGCTGCACTTTGTCTTCATCGCGTGAAGACGCCATCATGTTTAAATAAATACCCGGCTAGTTCTGTTTTCTTTGACCTTTTAAAAGGCATGCCCCTTGGAAAAATGAATCACAAGCCTACAGACTTTTAAAGTAATAATCTGAACTTTTCCTCGGGCACTGCAGCCCTGGTTCCTTCCATTGTCTCCTTCTGTGGTTTCTGGTCCACTCTGTGAATGGGCACTGCAGGCCCTCTAGGCCCTCTGTCATCAGGATACTGGGCTGAACGGCCCTGCTCTCTAACTGCAGACCGCAGTGTTGTCATTTTCCTATGAGAGCCTTGGAAATAGGAGAGCCACTCTCCTAATCAAAGGTAAGAAGTTGTTATCACATTCAGTATTTTGGTCAGTTTAGTGGTTGCTTAGTAACCAGAGTTAAACTGACCAGAAGATGGAAAAACTTGAAATTCATTTCCAGGGGTTGCCTCAGACTGCCAAGAAGGCACCTTCCTGTTCCAGTGTGACTAATTTTGTACAAGTGACTTGAAATCTTTCAGAGATGGTGCATTGTTTGCTGGATATTACGCATACTGATGAACATCCACAGCCATTCACTGTTGGAGGAGGGCCTCAAGCCACCCACGTCCCCTAAACCTGCCAGGATCTGGAAGCCACTTCCCAGCCCCCACGGGTCCCAGCCTTGCCAATCCAACCGCTAGATGCAGCCAGGGTCCTGGGAACCCCTCTTTTCTCTAGCCCTTCCAGGTGTCTGACCCTGTACTGGCCCCTTGGCCATTGGCAATGGCCAGGCAAGGAGAAGAATGGATGGAAACAGGTCAGGGTGGGCCAACGGCCCCCAGGCAGCCACCCCTCTACCCCTTATCTCCAGACCCCCAGGACTGGGGAATTGCACCCAGGGAGACTGCCTCTCCTAATGCTGCTTCTCCCTGAGAAGTAAAGGCAAGCTCTGGCCAGAGGGTTCTCCTGGTGGAGAGCAGTTACCAGTGAGGAATCTGGGGGGCCCATTGACGGGACCCTTCCTTCACTCAGCAAGATGCATTGAACACCTGCTGGGTGCCTTTCTTCTTCAGTTCATCCTGAGACACACAGCAGGGCCTGCCTCTCTGTTCTCCTTCCATATACATTACCAGAAAGAGTAGCTAGTACCCCCAGGGAAAAACAGCCAGGCCCCCAAGAGAACACCTCCCTGGGAGACAGACCCCAAACCTGATAGTGTATGTGACCTGAAGCAAGACGAGATGGGCCAGGAATACAAAATAAGCATAAGAAATATACTCAAGGAAACCAGGGAGGGTACTAGCAACATAAAGCAAAAACAAAGAATAATCAAAAAATGAATGGGGGGGACCGGCCCGGTGGCGTAGCAGTTAAGTTCGCGCGCTTCGCTTTGGTGCGGACAGACGCACCGCTTGTCAGCCCTGCTGTGGCGGCGTCCCATATAAAGTAGAGGAACATGGGCACGGATGTTAGCCCAGGGCCAGTCTTCCTCACAAAAAAAAAAAAAAAAGAATGTGGAAATAATAGGTTTGAATGGAAGAATGGAATAACTGAACTAAGGAACAAAAGAGAAAAGATAAATGACAGGATAGTCCAGCTACAGTGGGTCACACTGAAGAACCACCCAGAAGGCAGCAGGAAATAAAGAAACAGCAGATGTAAAAGAAGGGTTGGGTGACATGGGGGATGGAAGTGGATATGCCAACAGTATCCAAATAATGGGAGTCCCAAGCGGGGCAGAAGAAATGTTTGAATGACAAAGATAAATTAGCCAGAATTAAAGAGAGATGGAAGGGCTCCTCTGGGATCCCAGAGGAGAATCAGGAAGAACCCTCCCCGAGGCCCATGCTCAGGTCTCTGCTCACTCAGCCCCGCCGTTCCCGTCCAGCCACCGGTTCTGCAGCTGGCTCCCCCGATCTGCTCACAAGAGAAGGGAGATGTCACCTATTCAGCAGCTCGCATTTCCGTCCTTCTCTTGTAAATGTGCGGCACCAGCAAGAGCTGCAAGAGCCGTGTCTGTCTGTGCCCATCCTGTAGCCCCACCCGGAGCCAGGAAAACGTTCATGGAGGGAGTGAGTGAGTGAATGATGCCAGTAGCCAGGGAGGCTTGCTGTGGTGTCTGTCTGGACTTTGCAGATGCGTGATGAACGACTGTCTGATTAAAGTTCAAAACTGTGTTAAACTTGTTACTTCATCTTGTTCCCAGTGAAGTTTACACTTCATCAGCAGGTTGTTCAGATGGCAGCTTTCTGTCCCGACTGTCAGTTAACCTTTTGTGTCACGTTTAAGACCTTTAACACTTCTAGTGATTTTTTTTTTTTTTACCCTTTGTAGTCATTAGACTGTCGTTTCTATGGCACAGCCGTTTTTCTGTGAGATCTTGAAAGTTTTCGAATGAGATGCTTTCGTAACTTACGCCGCCCCGGGCCCACCCCCTTGCACCCAGCCTCACTGCAGAGGCCTAGTTCGGGTGTTTCTCTTAGAGACACTGCCTTCTTCACGAAGTCGTCCTAAAAATAACTTCGTTCAACTAGGCCATTTTATGAGTGGTTTCAGACTTTTCTCAGACAATCTGAAAGCAGGATACTATTTCACACAGATACGGTGAGGCTGGAACCTGAGCACAAGGCATCTGTGACTGCGTTCAGCCTGCTGGGAGTTGATAAGATTGCTGTGATCAAGTTGTGCACGTAAAAGCTGGAAAAGCCTCAGGGCCAGAGGGGGTGAAGGATGCAGGGAAAACAGACCAGCCAGGGCCTGGATACAGTTTGTCAAACTCTTGGATTTAAGGATGGGTGGTTAGGACCAGAGAAGCAGGTTTCGGGGACAGAAGAACTCTCTAGGGGGGCCTGTACGGGTGCCCCAGACCATCCCAGGGAGTCAACTGGCCCATCTCTGGCAGGACAGGCTGCACTCAGGACTCTGGCCTCCAGCCTGACGCCAGGCCCTGTGCAGGCACCAGGGATGAGAGCGAAGAAGACACAGACTGGGGGTGCTGGGTGCTCCCTGAGATGGAGCCCCTGGAAGGATTTGGGAAGGGCCGGGGGAGGGGCAGAAGGAGGACATGAGGTTCCCAGGAGCGGAGGACTCTCAGGCAGACAGCAGGGGGAAGGCTCCTCTGGGTCCCTCAAGGGGTAGGAGTAGTCAGAGCACTGGGGACGAGTGGCGGGCCAAGGTGGGAGCTGGGCAGGAGCCATGGTGCAGAAGGGCCCAGGGGCGGGACTGAGTCCTGTAGGCAGCAGAAAGAGCTCAGGTCCACAGGATGTGAAATCAGGAGGTCCAACCGGAGCGAGCCCTGAACCCCACTATGGATCTGTGGCTGTAACATTCCATTCCATTTCCCTGGGCATGCCAAATCTGCCTCGGGTTACAGCCATCCCGGCCATGGGCTCCTGACAGGGGCCATCACCAGGACCCGTCTTACAGAGCTTGGGACAGTCACTTGCCCAGGAGTCCTGTGACAACCTCCACAGAATTTTGGAATTGACCATGCCCTTCTCACTGGGACTCACAGCTTCCTCTCTTGATGTTGTATGTTGGAACCGTGTATTTATACCTTCATGTTACTTAAGGAAGTACTTTCAAAAAAGAAAAAAAAAAAGCACCTGTACGTGAGCAGGCCAGGTGATGACTCAGGTGGCTTATAGAGCAGACTACAGAGACCCCCAGCCTACAATCCCATCATCCCCTCCACCTTTCTCATGGTTCTCCTGGTCCTAGCAAACTCCTACTCATCCTTCAAAACCCAATTCACGCCTCCTCTGAAGTTTTCCTGAGTTCCCTCCCCCAAGGAGAATTCATTTCTCCCTCCTGTTTTTCCAGAACATTCTGTTCAGAGCTCTATTTGATCTCTTGGGAGGACACACTGTATTTTATCTTTTTGTGGCTCTGTCTCCCCAACAAGATTGGGAGCCCCTCAAGGGCAGCCCGGCCCTCTCCCTGATGCAAGCCCACCTCCTCCTGATGGGCAGCAATGTCCCCACACAGGTGTGCATGGCCCCCAACACTGAGGACTCTGCCTGGCCTCTCTGCCTACAGGTCCTTCTGCCGAGTTCGGAACCGTGAGCACCCCTAAGCCTGCCTCGCTGCTGACTAACTGCTCTCTCCCTCTCACCTTCTTAGGGCCGACGAGATTGAAATGATCATGACGGACCTTGAAAGAGCAAACCAGGTAGGATGTTTGCTGGCTTCAGGCGTAAAATCACAATAGCGCAGCCATTTCTGTTATCTTGGAAGATGCTTCTCTCTAAGTTAGAAGGCCAGTTATTCTTGTATTTTTTTACATACAACTATCAACATCGACAGTTTTTCTGATGTCATGATAAATACATGAAAAATCCCAGGCCTTATTTCCTTGGCAAAGCCTTTGATGTGGTCCCAGCATCCCAGGCACCCCATGGTGAACATCCACTGAAAAGTGGTTACTTTTTTTTCTTTTTCTTAATCCATCTCTTAAATATGCACCCGTTCCCACGGCCGGCTTTGTGCTATAGAATTTAGACCAACAAGTTATACTATAGAGAAGTCTTACCTCTACCTTCTAATAGGTCGAAGCCACTTGCTCTAGCGAGGGCTGCCAACTGACAGCCCCCTCTTGGCTGACACTTGGTTGTCACAGATGCCTTGCAGAAAGTCCCAGCACAGAACAAGCACACGGTATCGGGTGGCTCCCAGTACTCAGCTGCCTGGAAAATTCAGCCAATCTGCAGAACTCCTTCCTGCCCCAAGGACTTGGAGAACAGTAAAACATTTTGCGTTTGCAAATGGTGCTGCTGCTTTGGAAAGAAAGAGGTCTCCCCATTTATTTTCTGTATTTTCGGGAAGAAGCAGCCAAAGCCGTGATGTGTTTCTCAGCCCCAAAAGGCCACAGGCTGCAGCCTCTCCCTGCTCAGTTTAACAGCTGGGCAGCCACAGGCCCAGGAGAGCTTCGCCCTTCGCCTCAGCGGGCCCAGGCAAGGACAGCCCCATGGGATGGAAATCCGTCTTGGACCTGCGGTCTCTGTTTGTCCCCTTGTGAGAGTTCCACAGGGCACCTGCCCCTTGGCCAGCATTGCTTACCTAGATCTTGGCAGTTGCTCATAAGCGAGAGTCCTTGTCCATTCTTTGGCCAATAAAACCATCCTGAAGTGTGGTTGAAATATGAAAGTCAGGTTATGCCTGGGAATGATCACAAGACATGTGGATTTATTTTTAAGGAAAACTTTGTGGGTTCAGTGTTGGGCCCTCACACACCACTGAGGGCCCTGGTCTGGCCCATGGAAGGCACTCAGTAGAGATGAGTGGAATGAATCCCCTGAAAGGACGTCATTAGGTATTAGTTGTCCTAGTGATAGTAAAAGGAGCTGACAGTTCTTGGGTAACTTACTTGTGCCTGGCTCTGTTCTGAGCCCTTCACATGAACTCAGTCACTTAAGCCTCACCACAGCCCACTGAGTCAGTGCTGTTATGATGCCCATTTTACAGATGAGGAAACTGAGGTCAGTGGCTGGTCGGTTGCAGAGCCAGGACTGGAGCCTGGGCTCTTCACCACGCTTGGAAACAGAGCCGGGGCTCACTAGGCCTTTCTTTCCAACCGTCTCGTTTCCCAAATACACCCATCCACCCAGCTCCTTCCCATAAAGCACTACTTCTGCCCCACCTCCAAAGGTGCTTAAGATTTATTTACCAACTTAGTCCTGCCACATGTAACGACGTTTAGGTACGTAGGACGGAGGTCCCATGAGATCAGTACCGTATAGCCTAGTTGTGTGGTAGGCTGTACTATCAAGGTTTGTGTAAGTATACTCTGCGATGTTCGCATAATGACAACATCGCCTAACAACACATTTCTCAGAATGTATCCCCATCATTAAGCTCCGCATGACTACATTTGTTAAACTGCTTTGCTTTGGCCCCTTTGTTTGCACTCAGCTGCTCAATTTTGCAGAGACCTTAACTCAGAAGTAGTTACTGGAAGGAGTTAACCTTCTCTGCCACACAACTGTCATTTGCATTTCTCAAATTTCCGCCCACCCACTCTCTCCCCAAGGCCTACCATGGGCAGGCGTGCCTCCCCTTTTGAAGGCACTTTGGAGTAAGCTCTGGTTTGTTAAATAGACAACCTTATTCTGTGATGATCAAGTGCACTGTCCCCGAGGTAATCCTCAGGTACTGAAGAAGTTTGGCAGAGTCAGTGCACTTCTCAAAGTGCATAGTCCACCTAGGCGGATCTCGGTCCTAGGAGACACCAGGCAGGACGGTGGAGGAAGGTGCCATCTCTGAAGTGACACTTGGTTCAGGTCTCAACTGAGTTCTTCCTGGCTGTGTGGCCTTGGACAAGTCTCTTAACCACTTACGTTTCTTTATAAAAAGCAAGGTAAACTTTGCAGACATTATGCTAAAGGGAAATAGGCCGGTCACAAGAAGAGAGAGACTGGGATGCCACCTGTATAAAGGGCCTAGACTAGTCAGATTCACAGAGACAGAGAGTAACATGGTGGTGCCAGGGGCTGGGGGAGGGGGAATGGGGAGTTGTTGTTTAATGGGGACAGCGTCTCAGTTTGGGAAGATGAAAGCATTCTGGAGATCGGTTGCACAACAATGTGAATGTACCTAACACTTAAAGAACTGTTCGCTTAAAGATGGTTAAGATGGTATATTTTATGTTGTGTGTATTTTACCATAATTGAAAATTTTTTGGTTTTTTTTTTTCCAAGATGAAAGAAAGAGAGAAAGGGATAGAGGGAATGATAACTAGTACCTCCTCTGCAAGATTGTTCTGAGGATTAGAGGTGAAATGCCTGGGTAAGAAGTAGGTGCTTAAGTCAGTTAGTCCTACAGTTGCTAAGGAAGCGCAGATTTGGTGGGAGAATTATAAAGTCCTGCCTTAGGGGAATCCAGCCTGGCGGGGGTGGGGAGAGGAATAGGAGAGTTCTAACCAACAACTCAGGGTGAGTTAATAGCCCGATGTGGCTGCCAAAAGAAATTAATGCAACCTCAGGCTATGTTAATAGAAATAGAGTTTCTAGAATGAAGGAGGGGGTGGTTCTGCTCCAGTCTGCAGCAGTTAGTCCACACCCAGGAAATTATAATTTATCCTGGAAACCACACTGTCAGGAAAACGGGGATCTGCAGTGCATTCAGGGTCCACTCCGGGAAGGGCCCGCAGTGGGGAAGGGACCCCAACATAAGAGAAACGAGCAGGTTTGGGGATAGTCCTGATCTTTGGGAAGCAGGGGAAGAAGACAGAGGGACTTGACACCAAGCACCAGAAAAATCATTTCAGGAACCTGGGATGTTAAAAGATCAGAATGAGGAAGGCCTAGGATGGGGACATTGTGAATTCTGTCCTTGTAGCCCTCTAGGGCTGGCCAGGGGAAGAGGTCGGGCTTTTTCATGGCTGAGCATGGAGGCTGGTGGGAGGGAAATTAATGCCCAGCATTGAGCAGCTGGCTGTCAGTTCTGGCTCTCCAGAGGTGCCCAGAGAGGCCTCCAAAGGGAGTAAGCTCCCTGGCACCAGAGCTGAGCAGGCAGATGTGGGCCAGCCCTCGTGAGGGTATGAGATGGGGGATCAGGCACAGAGTGGATGGAAAGAGAGATTGAACTCAGTGACTCAACAGGCCAACAAGGAGAAAAACTCCCCTGGTGGACATGAGGAGGATGGCGTTCCAGACAGGCACGGAAGGGCGTGGTGAGCTCTGGGTGTTCCAGGCCATTCCATGAAGCTGGAGTGGGGAGGTGCAGGGTAGAAGACTGGACCCATAGGAGGGGATCTAGCCAGGTTTGGGGACAACCTCGAATGTCAGGCCCCTGCATGGAGGACCCCCATCCTGAGAACAGTGGAAAATCACGGGCGGGAGTGAGACATCAGATTTGTGTTCTAGAAGGATCACTCTGGCTAAACATTGGAGGGCGGATGGGAGTGGGAAGACCAGAAGCCAAGAGTGCAGGAAGCAGCTGTTGTGATGGATCAGGGCAAGGATGAGACAGGCCCGAAATGCGGCGGTCCCAGTGGAGAGGAGCTGAGACGGGCTGGGCAGAGGAGGGTACGAGAGAGCCGCACGCTGGTGCAGGCACAGCCAGACATCTGATTCAGCCACCTCTCCCATCAGGGAAAATCCCCAGGAGGAGCAATTTACCGGTTCATTGGCATATAACATTATTTTTGCACTAGGTTTATAGTCAGAATGTTCTACTGAGACCTGCAGCTCTATTTTATTGCTGAAGTACTCGCATTTCTGTTGGGGGAGTGGAAGAGCAGTCAGCGACTGCTGATTAGGTCCGGGTCCCATTTACACCTGTGTGTTAAACTTCAAGGCTGTTGCATTAATGTTCGCTGTCTTAATTGGGGACAGTGAAGGTTTAGGACTTCTGAGACTTCATGGTAAATAAGAAGCCACAACTCTGCACCCCGCAACCACATGAAACCCTGGCCGTGGGCTTCTCTGGCTGCACTATCGCCTGCCTCTCCTGTCGGAGCGGCTCTGATTGCAGTTGCCAGGGCACACAGCCACAGCACGGGGAGAGTGGTCCTGCCCCTGCTAACCTGCCTGATCCTTGAGGAGACTGCCCTAAGGGAAGATCCTTCAGGTTGACGTTAAGTTGGAAACCACAGTTTAACTGTAGCGAGGAGGAGGAGCCAAGTGTAGAGAAAAATGCAGAGAGCAGAAAGAACTCATCGCAAGGTGGGGCGTTTTCTTTGACCAAGGTTCCAATGGGACAGAGGACTGGGTTTGAACCCCACCCCCACCCCCCATTTCCTGCCCCTGTGGCCTTGAGCAAGTCTCCAATCTCCCAGGGCCTGTTTCCCTGTCTATAGAATAAGGGTGATAATTCACACGTCTGAGAGAGCGCCCACTCATCGAAGCCCCCATTCATTCAACAAATAGTTTTGAGCACCTGCTACGAGCAGGCCCTGCTGGGGTGCGGCCCATCCATTGCTGGCCCCTCATAGGTGCTGAGGAAGTCCTGGTTCCTCCTTGGGTCTCCTGGAAACTTTAGTTTCTTCATGGAATAAATTGGGCTCCCAGCCCAGGTCAGGCATGCCAGCAAGGCCTGGAGAGAGCCCCTGGGCCCCCTATGGGAGACCTTTGTGGCAGGAGAGGTAGGGACATTTGCTCTTCCGGCTTTCGTGAAATCGTGACTCAGGTTGTGACAAGCAATGTTTTTGTGGATGGTGTGGGTGCAGTTCCAGCTTTCAGCCTGGCCCACCTGAGAAAAGAATTCCAGATCAATATGCATCAAGTCCCCAGAAACACAGACAGCAGGTCTAAACAAAGACTTTGGTCACCAGCACAGGGCTAGCTTGGGACACATGACAGTAAGTTTCTTGGCAGACCTTTCTGACCTCCCTGCTGCAGAATCACTGAAGCGGGGTTACCTCTGGGATCCTCACTGTTCTTTGGAGTCGTGCGTGGGTATTGCTTTGGAAGGATGACCAGAAGCTGGCTGTGTGCTTTCCAAAGCAATGGAGGCTGTTTCTTTGGAAGGCCATTGGTTGGTTTCTGTAGTCTTGCTCCTCTTTTCTCTCTTCATCCAGAGTGCGGGGCCTTGGGGAAGCAGGTCGCAGGGTCATCCCAGAGGAGAGCTTGCCTTCTCCTTGAAGTGGTCCAAACGTGATGTTATTTTTCTTTGATGAGAGTGGAAACCAGAAGAATGGCCCCCAAAGATGTCCACGTCCCAGTGCCCACAACCTCTGAATATGTTCACTTACCTGGCAAAGAGGAATTCAGGCTGTTAATCAGCTGACCTCGAGATGGGAGATTACCCAGAATTATGGGGTGGGCCCTGAGTCGCCACCAGGGTCCATAGATGCAGAGAGGGAGGCAGAAGACTCAGTGTCAGAGGGATGTGATATGAGAAAGATTTGACTGGCCACTGCTGGCTTGAAGATGGAGGAAGGGGCCACAAGCCAAGGATGGGGGTGGCCTCTAGAAGCTGGAAACAGCAAGAAAATAGATTCTCCCTTAGAGCCTCAGAACAGAATGCAGCCCTGCTGACACCTTGATTTAGCCCAGTGAGAGCTGCAGACTCCTGGCCTCCAGAACTGTAAGATAATCACTTTGCATTGTTTTAACCCAGTCAGTTGGTGGTGACTTTTTCAGCCTTAGGGAAGTCATACAGGGAGGGACTGACTGACTGCTAACAGATGCGTGTTCCTAGCCTGTCCCCCCTTGGGAAGCTGTGCGTCTACCTGGGGGTGCAGCCCATTGCCAGCTCACGTGGCTGCGTTGTCACTGAAGGGACTTGCTCATCTCTGCTGTGGCCGAGCCTGGGTTTTCATGGCCACACATACAGAGGGGACAAGAGACAAGGCCTAGGACCAGGTTGGCCAGAAGGCTGGATCAGAGACCCCACCACCGTCATATAAAACCAGGAACCCCAAAGGCCACACCTTCCATGGAGAAGCCTGCCTTACAGGGGCGATGGGGAGGATTCCCGCACGTCTCAGCCTCGGTGCTGGGCGAGAGGAAAAAACAGCCACATCTCCATGGATCTGGGCCCGCGTTTCACATGAGGCTGTGACTGGCCTCACCAGCCCTCCCCTGGACCTTCCCCTGCCCCAGCTGCAGCTGCCCCGAGGCTCTGCCTTTCCCTCCTCTGTCTGCCGCACCCAGCCAGGCTTCTCCACATTGAACGAATCCAATCTGTCAGACTTTAAGGTCTGGAGATGGCTGTCAGCATCCTGTATGCACATTCCCATGTGTGCTCCTTGGGCACTGATGACAGGAAAGACTGCCTTCCCTGCTCTTCCCAGGCCTCCCAGGATCCCATGAGGAGCACGAGGGTCCCCATGGGCCTTCCTGTAGGAGGAGGTGACACTGCGGGCCCACACTGAGGTTGCCCTTCCCGACATGCAAAGCTCACCTGTGACAGTTGGGCTCGCCAGTGTCATATGGATGGGAATCGTCACTGCTGTTTGCTGGCTTGACTCTAATAGAAGAATTCTTGAAACGGTTCACTAGCCGCTTCCTGCCCTCCAGGTGATTGCCAAAGGAGCTGGAGTTTAACCTGAAGACCAGCTACAGTCTCTAGTAATTCACCCCCCCCCCCCAAAAATTTTCCATTTTAAAAGGAGGAAAGGGTAATGACCATCTGGTAGCACATGTCAGGGGCCTTAATAATAGTAATTTACCAGACACCTGTCACCACATGGTGAGCACCATTAGGCACTTGGCCTACGTTACCTACTTGGTCCTCAGTCATCCCACGAGGCAGCTGTTTCTGTCTTTGTGGTCAGAGTTGCCGCCAAAATGCAAGCAGTAGCCTCATTCATTCACGTGCCCGCCTTCTTTACTTTCCCTGTGCTTCCAGCATTTACTCACTTCTCAGAAAAGTAGAGAGTAAGCAGCAGCCAGTGAGAGAAGTCTCTCAGGAGAGCTGCTGGGCTTGGCAAGGCGCTGTCATCATGGGCAGCTGCTGAATCCCACACAGAGCCCTGGCCTTGGGCCCCAGGCTCTGCCTCTGCAGGGACAGGGGAGGAGGGAGGGAGACCATCAGTGGGAACAAGGAGTTGGGTGTCTCATGGCAGCCACAGCTCTGTCGGGGGGTCCAGATCAGAAGACAGTGCCGGAGCTTTCCACCTCCCGTATTGATTCCAGTGCTAGAAACACTTCATCTGGTCGGCCTATGGTCACCAGAAAGATGGGAGACTCTGGAAACAAGTGATACACAGCGCTGACCCAGCCCAGCACCCCTTGCTTTCTGCCTCAGCTGCCAACAGTGGGGCCAAATTTGACAACTACAGAAACTAATTCACCGCAGCTGCATACCAGTGTCCAGTCCCCCCCGCCCAGCTGCTTTTAGGCCTGTTCTTATTTTTAATCATTCTGCTTTGTGGATGTTTAGCGGCACAAACCACTCCAACTCATTTTGTTTGGTTTTGTTTTTGAGGTACTCGGTATAAATCCTAAATAAATAATGTAAATCCTAAACAATCAAAAAGTGGCGCTGAAGTAACGAAGTCCAGCCAAATGTAATAAAAGGCTGTGGCCACTACGGACAGGCACAGGGTGACTGTACATGAACTTGGAAACTGCATAAAGTGCAGAAGCTCTGGAGAAATTATGCAAACCGAGGCTGCAGCCAGCAGCAGCTAGACCCCTCCCCGGGAGCCCTCGGCCCTCGAGAGACAGAGCTCAGCTTCGGGCAACTCCAGGCACACGGATGAGCCTGGTGGCGAAGCCACTGCTGGGCCTGAGTTCCAGTGGTTCCAGAACAGCTCAGAGCCAGTGTCCCCAGGCAGGGTGGCAGTGCCACCTCATTGCTCCTACCAGAACAGTGGCTCTACCAGGCTACGAAGTGTTTTTCCTAGTCAGAGACTAGCAATGTGTCAGAATACACCTTATTCCTGGCAGAGTCATCGAGACTTTATGCCCGAGGGTTCGGTTGACTAGAGAGAGAAGAGTCAACTTTTCAGTGATAGGACATGACTAGTCAGAAAAACTTGGAGTGGCACATCTGGAAAGAAACTGGGGGAAACCTTCTTCACTGAAGAGGGGACTTTCCTGCAGTTCACATGAACTGGAAGTCACCCTGCCAGCTTCACCACGCTGGTCACATTGCTGCCTCTCCTGATGGGTGCTTCTAGATTCTGTTTGGAGCAGAGAGCATGGGAGGTGGCTACTCGGGCACAGAAAGGCCTGGCCAGGTACTGTGTGAATTAGGTTGAGTGCAATTCCAAGAGCCTCTGGAGCAGCAGGGCAGGCAGCCACGAGCGCCGCGCTGGGCAGAAGGAGCCGTTGGAAATATCCAAACTGGTCTGTAGGCAGAGCAGATAGATTCGCACTGCCATCACAGCATCGCTCCGGCTGCCAAACCTGTGCCTCCCACAAGTGGATTGATCAGCGAGAACTGGGGCAGGCTAACTTCTTGTTTCTCTTTTTCAGTTCTTTCTTAGCAATTAGTAGACACATGCTGTCACACCACAAAATAAGAACACACGTGCGGTAGCCCTGCTCACCCGGGCTTTTCTCGTTAGTCTTTTCTGTTAGCGAAATGTAAGTCTGCTGGAGAGAACAAGCATATTACCTCTTAGTCTACATGCCCGACGTCAACTAGCTACTGCTTCCCACCCATCTTAGAGTTTCATCTTAATCATGATCTTAACGCCAGGACAAGCCCATTAATAAAACACTTCCGAACGAGTTCTGTGTACAGCGCACTTCTGGGCATTAGTCCTCACGAGGTCCCCGAGAGGGAGGCAGTGTTCCCATTTCAGAGGAGGGCAGGTGGAGGCTTAATTAGGTCACTTGCCCTGGTCCCTCTGTTCCCAGATGCCCCATTCCTGCCCGCTGCGCCACGGTGCCTCCTTGGGTAGCGGGCACTGGAGTGACTGATTCTCGCCCATCCAGGGAGAAATCCTGGTTTGCTATCCGGTGGCGTTGGTTTCCTTGTCCAGGAATTACGTGCAAATAATGGAAGCATCCACTGATTTCTCTCACAGCTCCTTCCTGTAGCCGGCTCGTTCCTCCTCACCCCCCAGGGGCCTGGGCCACCCTCCTGCCTCTCACCCCAGATTGGTCAGGCAGGCTGGAAATATCACCGTCGGCATTAGAAACGTCGTTGGGTGAAGGG
Source organism: Tapirus indicus (assembly GCA_031878705.1). Lineage (NCBI taxonomy): Eukaryota > Metazoa > Chordata > Mammalia > Perissodactyla > Tapiridae > Tapirus > Tapirus indicus. The sequence continues at coordinate 142,749,585 of CM062922.1, forward strand.
TTAAATATGTTGAAATAAGCCCGGCCCTCACAAAAGAAGTGGCATTTACACCCTGTGCATTTATGGGAATACTTGCTGGAGGAAAACAACCACAACATTGTGCATGTTTTTAGGAAGAGAATGGCCAGAGTGTCTTTAATTCACTGTTTACCCGTGAGAATTACTCCCAGGAGTAATCCTGCAATAAAATCTTCTTGGTCTATGAGAAGAGAAAGAAATTGAATCAAAAGACTCTATTTCCACTTGTATTTATTCAGTCTGGGAAATTCAGTGGGCCGGAGCGTTAGTATCAGCAGGGGATTCCTTGCTGCTAGCGTTAAATTACTGTCATAATCGCTCAATTATTTCTTCCTTGTACTGTTTAAAATAAAAATCCATCACATTCTATGTTTTTTTTCTAGCATTTATTAGGTTGAGTGTTTAGGAAAATCAATTATGGTCAGTCAGGCATGAATTGATGAATGTTCTTGTAATAATTGTCAGTTGTTAAACTGAATGTACTTTCTCTTTTCGCCCCTTTTCATTTCCTTCAGAGGGCAGAGGTGGCTCAGAGAGAGGCGGAGACCTTAAGGGAGCAGCTCTCGTCAGCCAACCACTCTCTCCAGCTGGCCTCGCAGATCCAGAAGGCGCCGGACGTGGTGGGTAGCCTGGCCCTATGGGGACTCTGTCCGCCTCGCATCTGTACCTCTGTTACAGCCACTTACTTTGCTTGCTTTATGGTGTCCCTTCTTGGGATAATCTGTTAAGCAGTACTGCTGTCTGGGTGGGGAAGGCTTTTAACAATTTGAGGATGGAGCTTGTTAGAGTCAAAGGAAAAGCACTGCCGCTTGGGCATCGTTGCTCCGTAGTCAGTGACGCCCACCCAGCGTCAAGGTGGAGACGTGAGACCCTGTCACAAGAGGGCATCTTCCCAGCCAGCCTGTGGGGTGACTGCTGGCGGAGGGGTAGAGGTCTGCAACTGGAGCCTTGCCAGAATTACGCAGGGTTAGTCTCCTGAGTGTGTCCTTCCAGAGTGAGAGACAGCTTGTCAGGATCGGGCGCCGAGGAGGCGGTAACACAGCAGCCCGCTCTGAGGCTGCGAAGTAGCTAGACCCTCACCTGAAGTGCCAGCATTCAGGAGCAGCAAGGCACACATCTTGGTCCTTTCTTGCCTTTTGATTTTTCTCAGATTAATGAAAATCGCTCTTAGCCAGAACTTTGCCAGCTTGATCAAGGCTACTTTGAACTGTTGAATTCCAGACTCATTCCTTCAATGCTGTGCAGTGAGGAGCAGCATAGTAGTTAAGACTCTGGATATTGGACCCAAACTCCTGGGTTCAGACCCCAGCTCTGCAGTTTATCAGCTGTGTGACTTTGGGCAGGTGGCTTAACCTCCCTGAGTCTCAGTTTCATCATCTGCAAAATGGGTTTTTGCAAGGGTTCAAGAAATTGCTGTGAGCATAGCGCTTAGAGCAAGCCTGACACGTAATCAGTCCTCGGTAAACCTTGGCAGTTCCTCTCAGCGTGGTTGGCATCATTATCTCTGATCCGGGAGCCCCAGGTTTGAAGCTCAACCCCGTCACTAGTTCACTTACAAACCTCAGGTAGTTAAACTTATGAGGCCAGTTTCCTCGTGTACAGAGTAAGGAGTGACTGATCCCGAGGTCCCTTCAGCTCTGACAGCCTGTGACGGGGAAATTGCACTTCTGGGTGTCCTTTTATTTAACAAGGAGTCACAGAGCCCATGCTGTGTGCCAGGACCTGGGACACATGTGGTGGACCTGGGAGAGCAAAGAGGAGAGGGCCAGGCCCTCCCCAGAGAGAGCAGTCCGGTCGGGGACCCTTGCTCTTGTCGGAAGTTCACATGTCAGTTTGACTCCTGTTGCACCTGACCCCTGAAGTGGGGTGTTGTTGTTTCTGTATGTAGATGAGGAAACGGACGTCAGCCCCTCACCCCACAGCACCTGGCTCCAGTGGCCAAGCCAGGACTCGACTGAGGCCCTCTGCCGCCCCAAACCAGGACTTATAAATTATTCCCCAGGAAGCAGAGTTTTAGTGTTAGGACCCCTTTTAAGAATGCATTTTCATTTTCTTTCTTCAAATTAACATTAAACAGGGCCAGCCCGGTGGCGTAGTGGTTAAGTTCGTGCACTCCGCTTCAGCAGCCGAGGGTTCTCGGGTTTGGATCCCCAGTGAGGACCTACGCATGCTCATCAAGCCGTGCTGTGGCGGCGACCCATATACGAAAAATAGAGGAAGATAGGCACAAATGTTAAGCTCAGGGACGATCTTCCTCACCAAAAAAAAAAAAAAAAATTAACATTAAATAAAACATGATTTAAGTGTTTCAGGATATAGAGAAAAATTTTTTATTTAAGGAACCATCACAACCTTCATATTTCATGGACTCTGATATTAATTTTACCTGAAATGTCCCTTTAGCTGTGTCACCATCCCCTCATCCGAGTTTACCTGGACTGGACCCAGCACCAGAGCCAAGGCAGGGAGAAGCCCTCGAGGATGGAGTCAATACAGCTTCTCTGGGCCTCTCTGGTTGTTCTTGGTCCTCCAGAGAAAGCCATCCATCCTAATGGGTCTACACGGGGCTCCTGAGCTCAGTGTTTTGATTGAAAGGGTTTCTGGCACCGTCCTGGACTGGAGCAACCAAAACATTTCAGAAGGAAATGAATGTTTTTGCAGGTAGAGTAAGTTGTGGATCCTCGGGGTGCTTAAACACTTCATCATCGGCTAAGTGCAGTGTTTACATGGCACCAGTTCAGTCTTCCAAGAGCCGTCCTGCCCGGGCTCCCCTCGGTGTGCATTCCCACATAGTCAGTCAGCTCCAGCCCCAGCCCCAGCCAGTCAGGGAGCAAACAGAGGAAACTGGGCCAGCAGGAAAATGTCTGTTGGGCTTGGCTGGATAAACTCGGCAGAGAAACAGTAGAGTCTACAGATCCAGCAATTCTTAGCAGAATCACCAGTTCTGGAAGGCAAGCCGCCTCTCAGCGAGCTCCTGCCCTGTGTTAGGGGCCATGCTGGGGCTTTGTATGGTTATCCCATTTCTGCCTCATGACACCACACTTGTTAGAGGTAGGTTTTATCATCATCATTTTACAGGTAAGGAAACAGGCTCAGAGGAGTTCAGTAATTTGCCCAAGGTCACACAGCTAGAAAATGATCAAGCCGGAATTTGATCCTAAGTCTGTCCTACTCCAAAGTCCACTCTTTGTCGCCTGCATCAAGCCACCCCTCCTTCACATGCGTTAAATGGAACAGGATGTATGCAGGTCCTTCATCATGTTCTGGTGCACCACACCAGGCCAGCTTTTGAACGTAAACAAACCATAATATCAGAAAATACCCCTCTCTATCTATCTGCCAGGTGAGTCTATCAGGAGAATATTGGGTAGAATCCAGCTGACTTTGGCCACTTGGTGTTGGCAGGAATAGAGGGGCAAAAAGAAAGGGAAGTAAAACCAAGGCTCCCATTTCCTCTTCTTCCCCCAGGGGAGTGACTAAGAGGAGGACTAGCCTAGACTGGAGGTATGTGTCCCTTAGGCTGGGGTTCTAGGTGCTCCGTCACTTCACAATCAGCTTCCCTCTCCTGAGTGGCACTCTTGCATCTCATTCGTATTTAATACGAAAAGGGCAAAAGGACAAAAGAGATCATTATCTGGCTTATTTCAGCCTCGATGTTCTAGTCTTGGTAGGAGGACTCAGTAGACAGTTATGCAACTTGTGATATTTCACTCGAGCAGGTTGGGAGAGGGGGGAGGTGAGTGGGTTCGAAGGGACAAAATTTAGTGGGCTACGACATCAGTATCTTCTGTTTTTATCTTCATTTTCCCTTTGGAAACACATCTCTTACAGTGTCTTTAGATGCACAAAGCCTTCCCACAGAGCCTCTCCTGGCTCCTGAGCCATCGGCCCCACCCCCAGGACCCTGCACCCGTGAGGAATGCGGGACACCCTTAGAGGTCTTGGGAGCCTGGAGCTGTGGGAATGTCCCTCCTGGGACAGACTCTCAGCACCTCGTTCTGGTGCCCACAGGGGCCTCTTTTCAGACTTGGGAAAGTCAGTTTCTGTTCCTTCCTTCAGAGGCTTGTCCAAGCCAGGGTCCTGGCCCTAATCCCCACCAGAATCACCAGGGAGTCCCTGAGCCCCATCCCAGACCCCCTGAACCAGTCTCCAGGTTAGGGCTCAGAACCCATGTATTTCCTAAAGTCCCCAAAAATTCGAGTGCCATTGAGTTGAGGCCTGGACAGACTCGGGGAGCTGGTGGTCCTGGCCCTCTGAATCACGTGTCCCTCCTCATATGCCTCACTTCTCACTAATGGTCTCGTCTGAGATGCAGTCAGCATCTGAACTGCCTGCACCCCGCCTCCTGCAGTTTTGAAGGCTGCCCTCCCCTCAGCACGTTCACCTGTCCGCCCTGTTGTACAGTTTCCTTTCCAGCTTGTGCCCACGGACCGAGAGGCCCCACTCCATCTCCCAGGCGCGGGCCTCGCCCTCCACTCATAGCCCCTTGATCATTTCCCAGCCCTTGTCCATTTCTTCCTTAGTTTCCCATCGTGTCTTCCCCTCGTGTTTGAGATGGGTGTGAGCCACATTTGGACTTAAGTAGGATGATCTTTTCTGTCTTATTTCCAAAGTCCTGCTGCTTTTGGGTGTATTGTCTCATCTCATCTAGTTTATGCAAGACACGAATGACTATTTTCTATGTTATGAATGGCCCAGGTTCCGGAGAGTTAGCTGAGGTGCCCAAGGTCACACAGTCAGCCTGTGACCAAACCAGACTGGGACCCAGGAGCTCAGCAGAAGCCCTCTGGGACTGCCCACCCCCAGGTCCCATCATCAGCGCTGAGAGCTGCTGTTTTTATACATAGCATTGGAAACACTTGTCCCTGCTACAGTAACGCACACTTGTCCATTTAAAACCCCAGATTACTCTTCGGCTGGTTTTATAGACTCTTTCGCTAAGAGCACTTGAAACAGTTTTCATGGCCGGCATCCCTTAGGTGGGAGATTGATGGAATGAGTTAAATTAGATACTGAGACTCAGTCTTGACCCACCCTGAGGCCGACCTCCAGGATGCCCCTGCATCGTGTCCCCTTCCCGCTGCCCCAGACCTGCCGCCATAAGTCCAGGCGCCTCTGGCCGCCCTTCCAAGCATTCACCATCAGGCGCCAACATGCCCGCTCCTTTTCCAGCTGGCCTCTGAGCACCGGTAACTCCTTCATCATTCCCTGCTCCCTGCCCCTTCCAACCTGTGTGCCCGCCTGTGGTGTGCCCACCCTGAAACGGAGCCCCTCTTCCTTCTGACGAGATCCACCAGGCCTTTCCTGCTGTGTCCTCTCCCTCCTCACAGCCCAGCTCAGCAGGCTTCTCTCACTGTTCTCTGGCACTACTGGGTGGACTTGTCTTAGGTCCCTGTGGCTCCTGACCTTGGTTCCAGCCAGTGTTGGGACCAAGGGCCGTGCTTCCCAAACTCTGTGGTAAAGGTTTGTTCTGATTTTTTAAATTTCCAATCTGTTGCAGACTGATAGTTTTATAAAAGACAATAAAAAGCGTCATAGCAATGTTGAATTGCTATAAAAATTTCTGAACACTTACTCTCAACTTCTCTACTTGTCTCTACCGGCCACGGTTTGTGATTTGGCACCGTCCTTGGAGCATGCTCTGAACAGAACTGGTCTGCACAGCATGTGCCTTTTAAATAAGCCAGCGGGAAGATGCTTGCTGGGGCCCCAGGGCCGCGTGCAGATCTTCCAGAAGTCAGGAGAAATGAAGAACTTATTTCACAATATTATACAAATCAAAGAAGCAGAAAGGAGTCACTTCTTTGCACAACAAAACCGTACATTCTTAAATGGCAAAGGCCTTAATTTCCCAGAAGGGAGATGTGAAAAATTATTTCCCTGGGTGATCGGCTGTCCCCAGTGTGAAAACCCCGTGATAAGCACCTCGTGCATGGAATGGCCCGGCTGCACCAGCCTACCGGGGCTGCAGCTGGCACCCTCTCCACCCCAGTATAGGCAAGATCAAGACATGAAGTGGGGCAGTTCAGGAGTGGGGGGATGGCAGCGAGGAGGTGGCATTCTACACTGCAGTGTGAGCTGCCCCCAGCTCTCTGCTGTCAAAGAGTCCCGTGCAGTCCTGTCCTCCTCGTCCCCATCAGTCATGTCCAGAAGAGCATCCGCCCGGCAGAAAAGCTTCCAGAATCGTTCAAGAGCCATAATTACTTTTAAAACTTGAAAAAAGTACTACTTTAGTCCTTGGGAAGTGGAAGTACAGATTTGACTTTTCCTTTTTTAATACCTTTTCCCTATTTTGCATATTTTCCAAAATGAGCAAATTTGTGGAGGGGGTAAGTTTTTAAAAACATCAATTTTCATGAGTTTCTAAGCAAAGGAGCCCTAAATATGTATCTTCCACATCTTTTAACTCTTTTTTAAAAATGTTGACTCAGAGAATCAACTCGTCAAACATGTCAGTGTCTAGATAACTTAGTCATGAATTAAAAAGACATCGAATCCCATCTTGTGGTAGAAAATCTGAATGCTTCAGAATATTCCAGATGCCCTCCTCAGAGCCTTCCCATCTGGTGTTCCCCTGGCTGGAGCACTCGTCCCCCAGCCATCAGCAGGGCCCTGTCTGTCACTTCCTTCAGATCTTCACTCAAATGTCACCGTCTCAATAAGGCTTTTCTGACCATCTTATTAAAAACCCGGACTGCCTCTCCCAAGTCTGACCCCATGTCCCCTCCCTGCCTCAGGTTTTCTGTGGCACTTATTGCCTTCCAACATAATTTATCCTACTAATGAAGGTATTTAAGGCACCTCGCCCGCCCCGCCCCATGCCACCGCCTGGCAGCCCTTTGAAGAGAGGGACTCTGTCCTTCTGTTCACTGCTGCCTGCCTGGTGCATGTGGGTACTCAGTAAGTGTTGGTCGCGTGGACGAATCCAGGCGGCAGCCCACCATTCAGATAGGAAGGGGATCTGGGGAGGGCAGTTGGCAGTTCAGGCCAAGCAGAGGCAGGAGGGGATGTCTTCCCAGGGGTTCACCGTCCACATCCTTCCATCTGCATGCTTTGGTCTCAGTCGCCAGCACAGATAACCCTGAGCCCTGCCCAAGGCCGGCGCAGTTTGTCATTCCTCTCTCCTCCGCAGGAGCAGGCCATAGAGGTGCTGACCCGCTCCAGCCTGGAAGTTGAGTTGGCCGCCAAAGAGCGGGAGATCGCCCAGCTGGTGGAGGACGTGCAGAGACTCCAGGCCAGCCTCACGAAGCTGCGCGAAAACTCGGCCAGCCAGATCTCCCAGCTCGAGCAGCAGCTGAGTGCCAAGAACAGCACCCTCAAAGTAAGGGCGCCCAGGGGGCCTGCGGGCCGAGGGAGGGTTGGGCGCACACACACACTCTCTGCCTTCCTCTGCACACGGCCCTGGAGGGAACCCAGGGTCGGCCAGTATGGTTCTGATTCCCCACCAACACCGTGAGCTGTTCAGTGGGTCACCCCTGCCCTGGCGTCTAGGACATGCACTGGATGGAGTGACCGTGGCGGGAGGCCTCATCTTGGAAGTGGCCTTATTTGCCCCACCTCGGCCATTGCATAAGTAGCTCTCATTTTTCTGGTCTGCAAAGGTAGTGGTTAAAATTGGTTCTCCTTTAAAAGCCGAAGTGACTTCTTGGGTTAGCTCAGCCTGAGCTCCAGCCGTCAACAAAAGTTTTTCCCTCCAATGAGAGCAGGATAAGGAGGCCCAAGGTTCCCCTGGACACATTACCCAGAAGCGTGGTGTGTAAGCTCCCTCAGAGCTCTTTCTTGGAGGGCATCATGTCTGGAATTGACAGCAAATGTGGCAACCTTGAACCTCTGTAAGGGAGCTAGAAGCAGAGTCCTGGAGCCCAAGGCAGGGAGAAGGACTTGAGCCCTCTACCAGCCCTTGTCTGGAGGCACTTTCCTCCCGATCGGCCATCCCTTGCATGCAGCACTCGGTCGAGACCCCCGTCCTCGGTGCCCGCCCACCCACAGTGCTGCGTCACCACCTGAGGACTCGGACACTGACAGTGCTCAGCCTGGAGGGTCTGTGTGTTTCTTGTGTGGGCTTGGAGTGGTCGGCACAGTCACAGGCCGTCCCTGTACACGTCCCTTTGGTCTAACTCCGCTGGCCTTGCCTGGATTTTGGAGGAGGCCGCCAACGGCAGGGCCCAGAGCACTGAAACTCGGGCTCTTCCTGTGCCCGGATGAAATGAACGCCGGGAGAGGCGCCGAGCGCGTGTCTGCACCAAGCCCCACGGGCGGTGCTCCCAAGCTGCAGGGACATCTTTGTCCCCCGGGCCTGTGCTGCACATGAGTGACCCAAAATGTAGTGTTGCTTTCAGCATGGGGGCCCACACCGTCAGTCTCTTACCTCCCGGACGGAGTCGTCGGCAGCCTTACCACAAGCTAGTTCTTCTTGGGGTTTCTCATAAATTTGTGTCCCAGATTCAGAACCCAAACGTTGTTCATTATTATTTTTAAAAAATTATACTTTATTTAAAGTATTTCCAATCAGCCGAAGTTAGTGTAATTTGAAAATAGTCCTGAGACCCTAGATTCGTAGTATGTCAAGCCAGAAGGGACTCCCCAGAGGTGTATTATTTACCAATGAAGAGATAGGACCAGTGAGGGCACGGGAACCCAACTGCTAGGCCAGACTTCCCCAGCTCTGCCATCTCTCCCCAGCCCAAGCAAGTGCCTGCTCAGGCCTCCTTCTGCCCCTGCTCAGCATCCATTTTTGGAGTGCAGGAATGAATGAGTGACCGACTGCCCAGTATATCACTGTACACTCAATAAGGCAGATCAAGGTTAGTTGTAAAGATGTCAGGACAACTTTTTCTTATATGAAGTAATCTATCCTAGAATGTAGTTAGGCTCATTTTGATGGAAAAAAAAATAGAGATTTTTTTTATTCTTGACACATGAGCGTGTTTCTGATCCAGAACTAAGTTTCCAACAAGTCTGTCCTCTTGGCAGCTCACTGGCCTGACTGATGCACGCACGGCTCTCCCTCACCATTTCTTCTTTGCCTCTTTGGGGTGCATGGTGGATTTCGTCCACTGTCTGAGAAACTGCCAGGTGCCCGGGCCCCTCCGAGGAGACGGTCCTGCCAACTTGGGGAGGTGGGTGAGACCTGTTCACGTTTGTCATCAACCTTGGCATTTATTTCTCCAATTTCTTAATCGCTCATCAGCCTGCCCAGTGGGTACCAGTACTCATTTTTTATTTCTAGATTAAATCTAATTTTCTCGTGTTATAGCCGTTCTTGACCCTACCAGTGGCATTATTATTAGATAATTTGCCTTTTTCTCCTTCGTTACAGTTAAAGGGTACAACTCTAATGCATTCTGCATCTGACTACGTGAGAGAGAGGTTGCAGACCTTCCATTTTTTTATTATAGAAAATTTCTTCTAAATCTGTTAAGGTTTTAATGTTTGCCTTCACAAAAAATGAAACGCAGTTGCACAAATTAATGTTCTTTATCCGTATCTTGGGGGAATTCTTTAACACTGTGCAGTTAATGAAACAATTCGGCAATACTTCTTCTGAAATTATTGCTCCCTTATCCTCATCTGATCTAATAATCAAAACATATCCTCTAGTAACAAGACTTCTCTGATTTTAATTATCTTAACCTCTTGCCGCCAGGAGTGATCTCCCCAACATCGAACCCGCACACAAAAGACGTTAGCCTTCCCCAAACGAGCACATCTCCCTCCCTCGCCCAAAGGAATAAGGTTAATTGAATGAGATACCTTCCCAGGGCTTTTTCTTTCCTAATGTGTATAATTTATAGTGTCAAATCTAAACTAAGCAGCGATGCAATTATTAAGAAAATATTTTATGAATGAGACCTGTCGAATTGGCAGCCTGATGCTTTGGTAACGAGGTCTCTGCCCCAGTGGTGCTGGCCGCTCAGAAGCAGCAGGGAGCTGCACCTGTGGGGCCTGTGGGGCCTTCCTTTCCTCCACCTCCCTCTCCTACTCTCTCCCTCCCCGGCTCAGTCTTTTCCTTCTTGGACCATGTTGTTCAGCTTTTGGGGGACTCTGGGACACACTTCGTGGGACTCAAATTGGGATTGCTCTTTGAGGATGCTGCAGCTTCTGGCCTGTCTCTCAGCATCTTGGCGTTGTGGGTGGTTTTGCCATGAACATTTGACAGTGGTCTTTGACAAATGCTAACGTGCTTGATGACAGTCACTGATGGGGTGGGGGTGGGGGGTTGGTCTCACAAGGGCAGAAGGCGTAATGGGCAGTCTTTGAGTCTTGAGTCTTGAGCTCACTGGGGTATTCTCCACCAGTCCACTCTGGTGGGACACTCTGTAATGGAATATTTGGGGACCAGTTGGTTTGCTTTTTCTGGCACCTTGAAAGTCTCCATCTCTTTGCAACTAATATTTCTTCCCTTCACTGAGACATCTGATTTGTAATTCTGTGAGGATAAATTGACAGCTGGATGCTCACCATTCTTTCTCTACCCGTGGTCTACTTTTTCAAGCCAAGTTCACCGTAAACGGATCACTGTCCACATACAGTGGTGCATCCTCTAACCTTTAAATAGACATCAAAACAGACTCAGAGTGGGAGATGTTTCTTCCTACCTAATCTGACAAGTGCTCAAGCACGGTGCCACTTGTAAAGGATAATTCTGTATTCGTAATTAATGAAGTAACCTGACTGCCATGACAAGGCTGCTATTTCTGATAACTCTCTATTCTGTGGTCTGCTGGCCCTCTTGAATACAGAGGCGGTATAATTGGGCGGTCACCTGCATCACGTTCACGGCAGCACAGAAAATAATGCTGCCAGTAGCTGCAATTTAAAATGGGTATTTATAAGAAAGACTAGCTAAAAGAATGCCAGTCTCCCACAGGGAGAAATTATATTTTCTAAAGATATGCTTTAGAGATCAGTGCTTCCTTCTGGGTAGGTGGGCATGGATTACAGTCATCTGGGGGACTTTCTCCAAGCTGCCTGTGCCTCCCACCCTCTGCACCCCTCATCCCCCTCCTGATGTTCTCATGGGTCCTGTGAGGCACACTGTGTCCCTTCAGGGCTGGGACAGGAAAAAGACTGATGACGGCTTCTCCGGACTCATTCGGCGGCCTTCGTTCCCAACTCTGCCTCTTTGGCTTCAGAAGTGCCCTCGGCCGGTGGTGGGTTTGCTCCGCGCCGAGGCTGCCCTCCCTCAGGTTCTAACAAGCGTCTCATCGACGGCTCAGTGCCTACAGGTCTAACATCCACATCCCATTTGACTCCCCATGCTGAGGTCAGGAGAGGCCAGGCCCCGCGGTGTCCAGCGTGTGGCTCTAGTGGGGGGGCCCCATGCATGTCCTTCTAGGGCACCCGCCCACCCGCCATGAAGGGAGACTTACCCTGGACAGCACGTGGGAGTTCTGACATCAAACATCCCGATAACCGAGAGCCCGGGGGCCGAGCCTCCCAGAGCCTGGTCCTGACTGGGTCCCAGAGGCCCTGTGAGCACAGATTTGAGGAGAGGGAGGGTGATGGTGGCCCGGGCACAGGAAGCAGGCAGGTCTGCCCAGCAGGGGTGGAGAGGCCCCCAGAGGAAGAACACACTGGAGGCAGTCTCGGGCAAACCAAGGGGCTCCATGCTAGAGGCCTCAAGGTCCGTATTGGGGTTGAGGTGGGAGCTGGAGGTCACAAGTGGGTTCCTATAAAATCGCTGCAAACCAGTGGGTGTTACTGGAAATGCTTAGGAGCTAATTCTTTGTGGGAATCTATGATGAATGCTCTTGGAAACATTTGATGAGTAAATCCAGATATCTCACCTGCAGACAGTCCCCAGCTTGTAGCACACTTAGCTGACCGTGACATGCGATGTCCAGGTGGCCTCAATACTAAGCCAGGGCCCTCCTGGTCTGGGATGGCACCATTCCGTGAGAAGGAGTTGGCTCCCATCCATCCTGTGCCTGGGTCACACCTGGACCACAGTGCGGGGAAGTTGGAGGTGGCCTGTGATGGGGTGGCCATACAGGGGCTCCCCCTTTTCTGTCCAGAGCCACACGTCTTCTGCCTCAGCAGCCCCTTCAACATAACTGTCACTCCCCACCCCCCCTCCATCTGGCCTCGGGGGTTTCCTCTTTTTGTCTCATGTTCTCAGCATTCCTATAGTGTGAGCACAGCGCCCACCGGGCATCCCTGGGCTTCTCCCCGATGCCCAGCATCAGGATCCCAAATTTACACACCTGCTACCTCTCACCAAGGAACTGTGGAGACCGGAGGGGGTACTCGTTCAGGTGGAAAGGAGGTGCATGCTGCCCTGCCCGGACCCCAGAGATGCAGTGTCACCCTGGGGAGCTGTGCCTCAGACGCCTGCCCTGGACCAGGGAGCCCAGTCACACTTACTTAGTTATGACGGGTGGCCCCTCAGCCCAGGGGTCCGTGTGAGGACAAGGGGTCACTCACTGATGCCCCTGGCCTGAGCTGTCCGTCTTCAGACAGCACTACTGAAAGCTGGCTCTGATCATCCTGAAGGAAAAAGGAGCCATTTCCAGATTATAACACGGTCACCACTCTGGCCCACAGTCTGTTTTGTGGCTAAGAGGTCTTGCTGCCTGAACGCTAGCTGTGAGACCCGGGAGACAAGGCCTCTCTGACGGTCTTTGCAGGAGTCTCCCATGCCAGAGGTCCCTAAGCTGGTGGCCCTAGAGCACAGAGTGTCCTATTTTATAACTTGACTAAGACAGGATACCTTTTATAAATCTAGTGCCTAACTCGCTACACGCCAAAATCCTTTGCATTTTTAATTAAATTTTGTTATTGTTTGAGTCTTAGCCAGGCTTCTAAGAATTTCATGTAGATAATTATTCCAGTAATTCAAGAAACATTTGATGGGCATTACCAAGTTCGCAGAACCATGTATGTGCCCTGTATTATTACATGTATATGCCCTATGTTATTACATGTATGTGCCCTGTATTATTGCATGTATGTGCCCTATATCATAAAACAACCATATTTGAGGGCACTTGGCAGCTCATCGTACATCTCCTCACCCCTCTGCTTTGAAAACCCTTATTCTTAGCTCTTCCCATTTTCCAGATGAGAAGCATGAGGCCCAGCAGGCTAAGTCCATCTCCCAAGGTCACGTTCAGCCAGCCTGTCTCTTACACTTGACCTTCTCTCACCTCTCTGTCTAAAGCCCATGTGTGCTCCTTGGACAAGGACCTTTGCAGGAAGGTAACTCAGTTCTCAGACTCTGTGTTCACAGTACTGGGTGTGGGGCCGCCTTTCCTGTCATCATCATTTAGCAGCCAGAGCTACTCTGGGCATCTGTGCTCCTTCCCCATGGATCTGCCACAGAGCAGCGGGGACACCGGGCGATGACAACTGGGATGTGGAGAACTTCATAATGGAGCCCCTGAATTCAGAAGCAGTGTCTCTTCAGAAACGATTTTGTCATACTCAGTACCACCCACCACGGATAAGTAATAATAACTACAGTAACGATAATATCAACCATTATGGAGCACTGTGCTGTGCGCCAGGCACCAGGCTAGGCATTTAATATACATTATTTCATTTAATTCTCACAAAAGCACCATACTACGTGTACCATTATCCCCATTTTATAGATGAAGAAACCAAGGCCTAGAGAATTTGTGTCCTATTCAAGGTCACCCTGCAGCTAAGAGGCAGAGCCAGGCCTGGCCCCCATCTGTGGGGCTCCAGAGCACAGGCTGGCAGTGGCACACCAGCATTTCACTTCCTCCCAGAATTGCTGTGGGCGTGCGGGGTTGGCCTCAGCTCTGTCAGGGTCTGATTTAGAACTCGGTGACTTTTTTCTTTCTTTGGACAGACAGACAGATGCTCTGCAAAAGTGTTGTGGTAATTAAGTAAGGTAGTGTATGGGATGTAGAACCGAGGCCCACCCAGTGAGCGTTAGCAAGATCTGAGAGGAGTCTTTCTCCAGACAGAACGACAGACCGGAGTACCCGTTGCCCTTTCCAGATCGAGAGTCTCTGAAAGTAGACTTTCCGGGAACCCAGCTGGGAGTTTCTGGTCAGAGAACCAAGCGGAGAACGACTGGTCGTTTTTCCACGGTGGGCATTTTCATTGTCAGAGGCCGGCGTTCGGCCCCACACCGTGTGCTTCCCGCTTCTTCTGAGACACGGTGCTCCGTGAAGGCCTCGGAGAAGGTGGGAAATGGTGCTCACAGATCAGGACAAGCTTTGCCAGGCAGCCCCTGCCAGGCCTCCATCCAGCTGTCTGCCCAGTGAGACAGAAACGTCGTCTGAGGTTTACAAGTGGTCTTGGGTTCTTAATTAAGCTGCCCCCAGGGAGGTGGCAAAAATTTCAGTGGAAGCTGTTTCGTTCTCCATAAAAATGGTCCTGTCCAACCACATTACACAGACTCCAGTCCTAAACCTGACTGGGGGCCGGTCACAGGTCTGCAAAGAACTGCAGCTGTGCCCTTTGGAAGACCGAACTGGCACTCGGCCGTGGTAATGGTCCCTCATCAAAGGCCCCACAGTGCCAGCATCTGCACCGGATCCTTGTCTTGTGCCCCTTAGCTCAAGCCTTTAAGGTAATTGCTGCTATTCCCATTTTACAGATGAGAAGTGTATTAATGTGCCCAACGGTGTCCAGCTTGTAAGTGACAGAACTGACTCCAGGTCTGGTGCCACACCGGGTTCTGAAGGGCCGTACTTCCCCTCACTGCCCTTCTACCTGTCTTTCTCCTGTTCTCTGAGCACAACCAAGTTTTATGTATGTTCTATGTCCAGTGTCAGTGAATTCCTCAATCTGAAAGCTGCTTTGCGTCCCAGCAGCACCAGATAATCTTTGTTAGGGACGACTTGCATGTTAGTGCCTCCCGCTATTCGACTGTAGGGAAAAGAATGAAATAATCGCTTCTTCATGAGCACCTTCTGAGAATCTTTTGTCAGAAAATGAGCGCATGCTACCCCCTGTTTGGTTATGATGAGAAACCATTATAATATAGAAAGTTGGCAAGAGGTCTTAAGAAGGAGCTAGAGCAGAGCAATTTTACACAATGGTAAAGACACACACACAAAACTGCCAGCGAAGCCAATAGGAAAAGATGATCGAAATCAGTCTTGTTTGCAGCACACCTGAATTCTTGAAACAGCGGGCAGGCTGGGGTTCAGGTGAGCATCGAGGCTGATGGCCAGATGGGCATCTCCTCCCCAAACTCTCGAATGTTCTCAGTCAGCTTTGAACTGTGGTCATAGACGTGGCTGGTCAAGCAGAACCTAAAAAGGCACCTGGAAGCTGCATTGATCCAGGCACTGGAGTTTGTTCTCCCCAGGCTTGAAAACACACTAAATCATCAGGACTGAACCCCCTCACCCCCACCCAGGTGGGTCTTTGTGTTTTATGTTCTGCTGCCTTATTTCTCCCTCTGGGTGAGGTCAAAAGCAAACTAGTCCAAAGCACCTTCATGGAGGCAAGCACCCTCTGCTGACCACCCTACACCAAAGGCCCTTCCTGGCAGGAGAGCCCTGCAGAGCCCTGGGAAGAAACAGGCACGTAAGCGCCCAGTGAGCTCACAGACTTGAACAGCACATCAGAGCGTCATCACACCTGGGGAATGTCCAGTGTGCCCCTGGGCCCCGCCAGGGTGCGTGGGCCAGAGCCCCTCGCCCTCCCTCTGAACGAGCCAGCTGTGCACTGCTCTGGCCCTGCTGGCCAGGGCACCCTGGGAGGGCCCTCCCCATGGGACTCGGACGACTGTCTGCCAGGGAAACCACTGACCACCAGCTGACGGGCCTCCACTCCTAAAGTCCCCACATCTGGGGGATCCAAAAGTGCAAATGCTTTTTTCCTGATGCCGACCTCAACAGCACAGGGACTAGTACCTCTTGTTAGCAGGGTCCCACCAAAGGTGTTGACAACCGACTGCATGTATCAGCTCGCCTAGCAGATTTCGTGAAAAGCCACACGCTGATTTTAAAACACTGGGAGAGCTTCTTTTCATTCTGTTTGCCATTTCATGATATTTCATACACAATGGGCTTTTTTCCTTGTTCTGTTTTCCACTTTTGTAAAGCTTTTTCCTCCTACTTTCATTAAGTTTTATGTTACAATTTTATGTTGCTGTGTGTGTGCGTGTGCGTGCATGTATGCGTTCATGCCCATGCCCACTCACACACACACACTCACAACCGACCAGAGAGGGAAGGACAACGGACGACACGGCCAGCGTCACCTTTCATTTGTACGTGTTTGCGCTCCCTCTCAGGGACGTGGATGTTTTACAGGGAATGTAGTCAGTGAAGTACATCTTAGTCCTGTCGTAACAGAGTATCATAGGCTGGTGACTTATAAACCACAGTTCTGGAGGTTGGGAAGCCCAAGATCAAAGCCCTGGCAAATTTGGTGTCTGGTGAGGGCCTGCTTCCTGATTCACAGATGGCCTTCTTCTCGCTGTGTCCTCACAGGGCAGAAGGGACAAGGGAGCTCTCTGGGGTCTGCTATAAGGCACAAATCCTATTCAGGAGGGTTCCACTCTCTTGACCGAATCACCTCCCAAAAGCCCCGCCTCCTGACACCATCACACTGGGGGTTAGGATCTCAGCACGTGAATTTGGGGGGACACAGACATTCCGTCCGTTGACCTGTTTCAGACATGGCCACTAATGAAATTCCTCTCTGTTTTCAGCAACTGGAAGAAAAACTCAAAGGACAGGCTGACTACGAGGAGGTGAAGAAAGAGCTCAAGTAAGTGTGGCGATGTCTGCTTGGCCACTCACAGCCGGGGCTTGTTGGGGACGTCTGCTGAGGAAACACCATGCCAGCGAGGGGCAGCTGCAGGGCCTTGCGCTGGGCCCCAGTGGACACTCCGCCATTAGGCCGTGTTCTGAGCTGCCCAGTGCTGTGGGTGTGCACTCAGGCCTGTGCCCGAATTCTTTGGACTTTTTATAGAACTCAGTGCATTTGAAGTATGCCAATAACACATGAAATCAGGGGAGACATTGCCATTATAGAAGTTATAAAATCTGAGCTTGTTTTTCAGCTGTTAAGTTCTCCAAACGGAAGCAGAGCAGAACATGGAAACGTTTTCCAGTTGAAGGAGTACATGTGGCCTCACACCTCCCTGGCCGCCTGGACTCTGGGACTTTTTCTCCCAACTTCCAGTTCCCTATCCGAGAGGCAGCCGCCGAGAGGTTGTCACGCCTTCAGTGCTAACGCTCACATTCTCGAGCTTAGAAGGTCCCTCCTCAGGCCCCACCACCCAGCCTGGCCCTCCCGCCTCAAGCTCCTTGACCCAGCCTGCCCTTGGCCCTCCTGGTGCTCCCAGACCCTGGTTCCTACCTGTCCCCCAAGTCCAGGACTCTCTGAGCTCACAACCTCCTCCCCTACCTAGAGCTCCCAGGCAGCCCACCCCCCTTATCCTCCTACCTTGCCTCAGAGGGTCTCACCCTGGGCTTCCCCCACCTCCACAGCCACGTTATGAAACACTGCAAGGACTGGGTCCCTGCAGGCTGTGTGCTCTTCACCACTGCTTGCTGGCTCTGTGCTTCCCTGGGGGCCCTTCTGCACTCTCAGCATGCTTTTTTGCCCCTAGCTGAGTCCCAACCCCTAGCCGAGGCCCTGGTGCTCTGTCTTAGGGAGGAGACAGACACGTCCCCCAGCTTCCCTCTTTGCCTGGAAATCACTCCTCTGGTCTTGGCTTCTCACTCCCGTCTCTCCAGGCCGACCCCTTTACCTGGACCCTGGGTCCCTTCCTTCCTCCTCCTCCCTGCTATTCCACCAGCTCCTTTCTCTCTTGCTGACATTTTTCATTTCTCCTTTTGAAAGCCTACACCCACTCACCATTTTGTCTTTGTGTTCTATATCCATTCCCTCGGGTTTGCTAAAAAAATCCCATTGGAAGGCCTCTTTGACCTTCTCCCCACCACGTCCAGGAGCCTTCCCTCGGTTGTGACCTCCTCCAGCCTCCCTGGTGAGGTGGCTTCCCTCAGTCCCGTGCCCACCATGGTCTCTCCCCAGCACCTCACCCCCTCTGTGCGCAGGCAGCCTCTGCCCGCACCTCCTCGGATGACCCCTAAACGTCTCGGCAGGTCCAGCCTCCTCAGGCTCTGTACCACCCCCATTTCCTACTTAAGGGTGTGTATTTTTACCTGGTTGACCTTCTGTACCTGCGTCCTGTGCCAGTCTTTCCTTCCCCTCCCTCCTCTGACCCCTCGAAAGAAGAAAAGTGTGTGCCTTCTCCTAGTGTTGAATCAGAAATGTGAAGGCCTTCGCCCGAGTGCCCCCCCCCCCCGCCCCGACCCTGGCTGAGCTGACATCGCTCCCACACCTCCTCCAAGCTCGCCTCCGTTTCCCCGGAACCGAGGCTTCTTGGCTCGGGCCTGCAGCATGTCCCTTGTCTGTTCCTCCCCTCCACCAGCCTGCCCAGCTTCTTGCTGGCCCTCGCCCTTCTCCCAGAACAGGCCCTTTCTGTTTCATCTGCACACCGTGGCCCCCACCACAACGTCGTGTCTAAAAACCCCACTTGGGTGGCTTTTCTGATAAAATGTGTCCCTGGCCTCCTACTTCCTAGTGATCCAAGTGCCGCCTTAGACACACGCCTGCATTCCCATCCCATCTCTGCCCGGGGTCCCTGCCCCGCTCCGTGGTCCGTAAAGCATCCTCCTTCAAGGCCCTTTTCAGACACTAACTCCTCATGAGACAGGCCCCGTCTCCAGCCCCATGAGGTCTCTCCTGCCGAGGGCCCTCTCCAGGTTTCCTCCTTCACTTGCCATGTGGAGTTTCTCTTCTCCCGTCATAGCCTGTAGAGATGGTGAGGGTGAGGGGGCGGAGGGGTTCTGATCCTCCCCAGTGCCTGGCGCGCAATAGGTCATTGGTAAATATCTGTTACATAAATGAAGAGATGCAGGTGTTTTTAGTGTGAACTCATAGACTCATTTAGTCTTTTCTTACATGATCCCAAAGAAGATCTCAGAGAAGAATATAGTTGCAAACATGTGATGGCCACTAAGAAAGGACAAGTTCCAGACTGCTTGCCACTTCTCTCCTGCCTGGTGCAGTGGGGCCCAGAGTTCTTTCAGTATTTCCAGTAGCTCACTATAAAATAAAATTACATGGTTTACCTCCATTAGCTCCTCTTTGCTCCTGTTTTGTTAGTTTATATGATGAGGGCCACAAAGATAGAACCACAGAGAAACTAAGGGCAGCCAGCTCCTTACTGAACCTCGCGGTGGCCGAGGTGGAGAATGAGCTCCTGGGGCCCTGGGCATTTTTACATACCGTGATCTCATGGTGACATTTCTGTGGAGCTTAAGGAGGGCGGAGGCTAAGGTCACGGCTGCGAGTATGCTGGGAGAGCGCAGGTGCCTGCTGTCATTCTCCCCTTCCCTCCTCATGTGTGCTGGGAGCACCCCAGCCACTTGGGGCCAGGGCCACAGGGATTCACTGGCCCTTTCCTCCCATTAGACTCAGAGAAAAAAAGGAATGTACATGTGAAAGGAACGCTGGAAACAGCCGTCCTGGGCACCTGTTGAAACAGGCCAGACTTGTTGAAACAGGCCAGAGACCAAAGTGATTTCAGCGATGAGGAGAACAAAGGAGGAGCAGTCATGCTCTCCCCCAGCTCACAATGGCCCTACTTCCCCAGCCAGGGCTGCAGAGAAGGTCTGCCCGCTGGAACCCTCCTGTTGTGGACCTTGATCTGTCGAGTTCTCACGGTCACCAGGTGTCAGCGGCCACCTGAGCGTGTGGGGCGGCCGCCAGGAGGGTGATGAGGCTTCTCTCTCTGGCTTCCTTGTCACAACTTTTTCATTCCCTCTAAGCTTCACAAATACATTCCACTTGCAACGATGTTATGTCTGTGTGAAACTTTAAAATTATACTCTGAACAGACCTGGTGTGATTCCATATGGAATGATTTACATGCTGGGCAAGAAACTTTTGCTGGCCAACTGCTAGTTGAATAGTTATTCTAGAGACTCTATCAGATTATAATGCTGCCAGGGAAGTTGTTAAAGTTGTCAGTTCCTCAGTTCCTGGAGAGCAGGAAATTGTGATGTTAATGCTCATTAGTGTGGCTGTTATCAAAGGCAGAGTAGGAAATAACTGCCTCGTCTTGCTCCTCACAGTATTCTGAAATCCATGGAGTTCACGCCCTGCGAGGGAGCTGGGACACAGGTACGCGGTCTCTTTGCTTTTGGTGTGTGTCAGCCTCATTGTCGTCGCTGTTCGTCCCTGGGTGAGCTTCAACATCTTGATATTTCTATGAGAACTCTCACCTACAGCTGACGAGTAATTCCTCAAGCAGGTTTAACCAAGTTAAAGCAAATTGTCTTTAATTTTAAAAAGGCAAGAAGAGAAAAGTTAGTGTTTTCCAAACTGGGAACTCAATTCAAGTGAAAGTGAGGTTTAACTTGGGCAGGTACTCAGAACATGGATATAAACAATTCAGATCATGTTAAAGATCAGCCCAAATGGACTGGCTTAGGAACTTTTATTATCTACTGCCTCACCTGGAGAAGGAACAGGGCAGGATGACAATGGCACCTGGTAACCTGGGGGCCAATTAAAATGTAAGTGATCAGATGGAATCCTGCTCCTGATGCCCGTAAGGCAGCTGACCGTGGCTGGCACCAAAAAAAGGGTTATGTTTACCATGACTTTCTCATGGGTTTGTAGCTCGACAGCCAGTCCTACTGCCAGATGAGACATAGGTTTAGACTGCTTGAATTTGGGGATAGAATAGAGAATAATTAGTTGTCTAGAAGCTATGCAAGTCTAGAAGAAGAAAAATGACTTCAAATGAAATGAATTCTTTTGGAAAAGAACTTGAGTGTTTTCCACGTACATGTTGAGCATCTTCGGGGGAAATCAGATTTCTGTAATGTGTCAGAGTCAGAGCTTGGGTGGAAAGTCGTCAGAGAGCAGGGGTGGTGGGCTCTGGTGGCCCCGGGGGCGGGGGGGGTGGCCGGCCCACAGTGAGCCCTGCTCTGCCCCATCTAGGACACATCAAAGCCCCTGGAGGTGCTGCTGCTGGAGAAGAATCGCTCGCTGCAGTCCGAGAACGCCGCACTGCGTATCTCCAACAGCGACCTGAGCGGTAGGTTGACAGGGTCTCGCGGGCCGCACTTGGTCCCTTCCTGGGCCTGAGGAAGCGGAAGGTGGACCGTGAGTCTGGGCCGATGCATGACGGGAACATCACCGGCTGATGAGAGTGTTTGGTCTCCTCCTCGTCCAACTCACTGCTCCTCCACCTCCCCCGCCCTTAAAGCTGGTCAAGGTGAGACGCGTGGCGGCAGGGCGTCTGCGGAGGTCAGTTTAGGCCAGTGTTGCAGGCGATCCCAGGAGGGATGCGGAGGGCGTTGGCTTGTCTGATCTTTTTCTAGTTGTGCGGCCTCTCTCTTGTGGTGTCTTGGGGGCTGCTGACAGGGATGGCCCTGCCCTTCCAGGCTCAGTGGAGCTTTTCTTCCTTTGTCAGGTTTTCCTTGGGAACGCATCCCCCATCCTTAGCCTTTCTTTGCTCATCCCAAAATGGTGGCGTCACTGACTGCTTCTGGTTTTGGCAGCTGGTAAACCGTTTAAAGTGTCTCGGGCTCCGATGATAATTCGTTCTTAACATGTGCGTGCCTTCGATCGCGTGGACTCGGTGCCGTGCATTCGCCTCAGAGCAAGTGGTGTGAGCGAATCCGTTGGTCCCAGAATGTCAGTGTTTGCTGCTCCTCAGGTGGGGCCCTTCTGGTCATAGCTCGAAGGCCAGAGGCCCGATATGAGGCCCGCGACCTGCCGACTCTTTACTGTGTGTGGTACCGGCTCCTTGTTACTGTAGGAATTTGAATCTATGTCAAGGGGACTCTCCAGGCTGCAACGTACAAGAAAGGTGCAAACATGAAATGCATGTTGCTCGTTTCGGGGGGCCTCGTTTGGCTGATTTACAAATTCAATTGAAAAACAAACCAACACACCTCATTGGCCCTTGTAAAATCTGCACTTTTTTTTTCCCTTTTGTGGGGCAAACTTTGCATTTTGGTCTTGGTTTTTTTCCCTTTTGAATCCCCCATAATGCATTATGTTCGCCCTTCCTTGTAGGGTCAGCCAGGAGAAAAGGGAAAGACCAGCCTGAGAGTCGGCGTCCTGGACCTTTGCCGGCCCCTCCTCCTTCTCAGTTGCCCCGCAACACGGGGGAGCAGGCTCCCAATACTAATGGTACACACCAGTTCTCACCAGCGGGGTTAACTCAAGACTTTTTCAGCTCATCCCTGGCAAGCCCCAGTCTACCCCTGGCTTCTACGGGAAAATTTGCACTAAACTCTCTCCTCCAACGACAGCTAATGCAGTCCTTCTACTCCAAGGCCATGCAGGAAGCAGGAAGCACAAGCATGATTTTTTCAACAGGTCCATACAGCACAAACTCCATATCTTCCCAAAGTCCATTACAACAAAGCCCAGATGTAAATGGCATGGCCCCATCTCCCAGCCAGTCAGAAAGTGCTGGGAGCGTCTCCGAGGGCGAGGAGATAGACACTGCAGAAATCGCCCGGCAGGTGAAAGAGCAGTTGATCAAGCACAATATCGGACAGCGCATTTTCGGACATTATGTCTTGGGACTGTCTCAAGGGTCTGTGAGCGAGATTCTGGCCCGGCCCAAGCCATGGAATAAACTGACTGTTCGCGGCAAGGAGCCCTTTCACAAGATGAAGCAGTTCCTCTCGGACGAGCAGAATATCTTGGCCCTGCGCAGCATCCAAGGCAGACAGAGAGGTGAGACTCCGTGGGTGAGCGCCAATGTGTGAGCCCGTCACAGAGTGTGTGCGCGTGTCTGTGTGTGTGACGAAACATTCGTGCATCGCATCAGGTAAAATGCTCTTCAGTTCCACCATTTCCAGAGTTCAGGGGTCAACTGACATGAGCTAAAGCTATAGATTTGGGAGATCTGGCTCTGAACTCGCTCAGCACCTCATGTAGTAAACCCAGTATTTCAGGGCTGTGTATTGAATCGGAGGGACTTACGTTACATACAACGTCCCTACGTGTCAAGCGTCCAGTGGTCCAATTGCCCATGAGTGCTGATCTCACGTGGGGAGGAGCCCTGGGTACCATCCCGCCCTAAAGCAGCGGCATCAGCGGGTCGATCCTCACATAGAGCTGGTTCCCTTGGGAGAGCGTCCCATCCATGCGTCCTCTCCTCTCCCCACCACACAGGAGGGAGTGTGGCCTGCGGTCAGCTCCCTCCCAGTATTGATGTTCTGTTAGTGATTTGTTTAGAGTCTGGAACAAAACACCCCCGCCTTGAGTAAAATGCATGAAAATTTATTAAAATACCCTTCCAGCCCCACCCTCCATAAAAAGATAAAAAGTCAGTCACATCCCTAGTTGAAAGAATTCCTTCCCTCTTTAACAACAGGGGGCCATTCTGTTACATCAACAGAGATAGAGAGAGGTAGCCTTTGAGACACATTAGAAGTACCCTGAAATTTAGACTCAAACAGAGAAGAGAGATGTTTTGAACAGCATCGATTTGCACAAAGCTCCTCGAGCTTTTCATGGTGATGTCCCTGAAATGGACTGACCTTGGACGGTTAGCGTGAGCTTCATTCCGGGGCGGGGGGCGATTCGCTTGGCGGCGGTCGGTCCTCCCTCCCTTGACCCTCCTGGCATTGGTGCCAGAGGCCGCCCCTTAGGTCTGTCTGATCTCCTTTTGCAGCAGAGCCATGGCCTCTGCAGGCCAGTCAGCCAGGGAGGGGCCTCTCCGAAGCTTCTAGTAGCTCCCGAGTTGTACAGGAAGCCCTGAGCCCTTTCTGTGGTGACAGGCGGCTCAGATTTCATGTCACACAGCCCATATTGTCAACACCACCATCCCCTGATTGTTTTGTTCTTACCACACTTGTTTTTCAACAGAGAATCCAGGCCAGAGCCTGAACAGACTATTTCAGGAAGTACCGAAACGAAGAAATGGGTCTGAAGGTATGTCGCAGGCAGGGGTTTCTCTTTGCAGTTAGTCGCATAGGAAGCAGCATGTCCTTAGCTGTGTATTTGGGTTAAAACTGTACAGTGTGATTCTGGCCTGGAACCTGATGGAAAAACAGAGCTAGTAAGTATAAAACAAAGCACGGGTTCAAGTTCGCACAGCCCCTTCCTCCTGAGCTGCCTGCGCTCTACTGAGCGCAGAGGAGGTGAGAAGAGGGCGGCACCCTAAGAATGAGTCCCCAGTATGAATCCCAGCCCCTTCAGATTCAAATTCCGCCTCCCCCCTTTTCTCAGAAGCAGGTGAGAGGATAATAATTGTTGCTCTGAGAAAAATCAGATGACCGAGTCCTGCTGCTTCCTTGTACCTCCTTTTTACTGTGAAATACGTTAAAGTGGAGTGGACCGATCCCAAATGTAATCAGTTGTCCCATGGGCCCCAGCAGGCCAACTCTTTGGAGTTGGATCTTTCACGGGGCTTCCTCCTAGTGGTCTGCTTGTTTTTAAATGCTTTGGTGTGGCGGTTCCTATTTAGTAAGCTAGTGAAAAACTGAAATATGTGGATGGCTTCCAGAAAGAACTGGGACCAGCCCCCAGGTCGTAGTAGCTACAGTGCATCCATACATGTGGCTACTCTGCAAAGCATCACCACGTGACCGAAAGACTGAATTCCTGTTCTTTAGGGATTTCTGCAGGTTTCTCTCCTCGTTCATAAATTTTTAAAAGACAGTGTGTGATAATAGATCTGAAAGTTTTAGGTTAAGCCTTCAGCCTCTTCCCCTGGAACCTCCAAGTGATTGATAGATAATCAACCTCAACCCTTCACCCTCCTCTCCTATTTTTCCTTTTTGGGGATACCAGCCTCAAATACACACACAGAACCTTGA
Organism: Tapirus indicus; assembly: GCA_031878705.1. Classification (NCBI taxonomy): domain Eukaryota; kingdom Metazoa; phylum Chordata; class Mammalia; order Perissodactyla; family Tapiridae; genus Tapirus; species Tapirus indicus. Next base: position 142,774,406 of record CM062922.1, read on the forward strand.
ACATAGTCCCAAGCCAAAGCAGCTGCTGGAGTGGCTTTTAAATGACTCACGAAAAGCATTGCCTTTTAATCCTTCATCTCTTCTTATACTGGATTAAATGATTTGCTCTCCCTGGTCCCAACCCAAGGGCACTGTGCAGCCTGGGTAACATGAGAGCTCGTCCCACTGGCTGAATAACATTTAACGCCAGGTAGACTCTGCAGGAAGTCCTCCCTGCCCGGGGTCGTGGTACCTGCTGTCAGGTTGCCCACATGGCAGGTACAGGTCGATGGGAGTCCATGCCTGCCTGCTACCGGCCTCACCGCGGGAGCTATTATCAGAATGACATCTTTGTGCAATACAGATTTTCCTTCTAGGTGTGGGTTTGATGTCGTTGCTGTGGCTTCTTCCTGCAGGTAACATCACCACCCGGATCCGAGCCTCAGAGACCGGGTCCGATGAAGCAATCAAGTCCATCCTGGAACAAGCCAAAAGGGAGCTGCAGGTGCAGAAAACCGGTAGGGATTCCACTCTCTGACCACCATCTTCCCGACCTAATTACAATTTTCATGAGCATTCAGTCAGCAGTAATTAACTTTTTTATTTAAACAATAGAATGTCTGTTTTAAGCATTTAGGTGAGTGCAGGGGAGAGCAGGTCTGTGTGATTTTGCTAATAGTTAACCACTCTTTTTATAATGTCATTCCCTAGCATTGACTCAAGAATGTACCTCTGGCCTAAATCTCCTTGACTTAACGTTAGCAAGGAGTTTGTATCAAGTTCCCTTTTTTAAAGGCAATACAGGCTTTTGTTATTTGGATCTGTACTTGACCAAACACTACTGAACAAGAAAGGGTGAAAAATAAATTCTGAACAGCTGTTTCACGGAGTGCGTGTTGCTGGGGAGGAGCCGGGAGTTTTGATGGTTGGCTGTCCCCCTCTGCAGTCGGTCTGCCTCCGGAGTGGCCCTCGGAGCCCCGAGAGCTGCCCTGTCTCAGAGGGAAGAACTCGCACGTTTCAGCCTTTCTCTGGCTGAGCGTTGAGGAGAGGCTCACCGTGCTGCGGGTGCAGCACAGACCTTCTGCCGGAGAGGAACCTGGTGCCCGAGTTCTCTTCCTCTGGCAGCTGAGGACAGGCCACCACCTGGTCACTCCCCTGGTCACGGAGTCCTCTCCCCAGGCCGCCCCACTCCCACATGGCTCAGTCAGTGAGTGACCAGGCGTGGGCTAGGCATTTTCCCCTACCTTATCCTGCTCACACTAGGTCCTCACAACAGCCCAGAAGACAGATTTGGTCATCTTCTTATTCCTGACTATCAAACTCGGGCTCAAAGTTAGACTGATTTGCCCAGACTCATTCCATGGTGGACCCTGGACGGAAACCCTGATCTCTCACCTCCTGCCCTCTGCTGCCATCTGGTCCTTCCAGAGATCCCAGAGCCATAGAAATTGTCTTTTTGGGATCTGAGGCCTGACGGGATGGAGTTTTCAGTTTGGTGTGGTTCTTGCTCTCAAGGCGAGAGCTGAAGTTTAGGCCAGCCCCTCCTCTGGGTGGCTAATCAACCAGAGGGCTTGGCAGGGCGGCCCCAGCAGGAGAACCCCCAAATTCAGAGTTAGAAGGCCCAGTTCAAGGTGTGGCTTCAGTTGTCACCGGTCCCTTTGCCAAGCCACAGTTTCTCCTCCTGCACAGTGGTGGTGCTGCTGCCTGCACCATGAGGATGCTGGGAGGACCGCGTGAGTTGGAGAAGGGAGGGCCTTCTGTTAGTGAGTAAGATAAAACCCTCGACAGGTGCTAAAGGTTGTCACTGTCATTTGAGGCATTTTGCAGCCTCATTTAAAGCAGATGAAGAGCCAGTTTATCTGATTTCCTCCCGCAGACTTGAAGGCTTGTTACAGAGCCGGTGCAACCTGAGGGAGCCCTCAGCTCTGCGCTTCTCAACCTGGGCTGCACCCACAGGGACCCGGGAGCTGGTTAAAAATGCAGATGCTGGCCCAGCCCCACACCTGCTACTCAATCGGACACTCCAGGGCTGGGGCCTGAGCATGTGATTTTAACCAAGCCAGCGGGTGATTCTGGTGCACAGCCTTAGTTAAGAATCCTTGATCTAGTCTGTTACCCATCCCAAGTTTGCAGATGGAAATCCTAAGGTCACAGCCCCAGGTTCCTGGGCCAAGTCCTGCCCACTGCGCGTCATCGTGGGGCCTGCTATTGTGGCCACACCACAGCCACCCACCCAGAAGAGAATCTGAACTGACCCAGACACAGTCATTTAACTTATGACTAGACACTCTGGTCTCGCATCACAACTGTTAACAGAAATTATGTTTCTAAAAGACGACAAAACCACTAGATTTTTGGAGTGTAGCACACGAGAATATTGTCTGAAATTCAAGGGGGAAAGGAAGTCCAGGGTGGCATGTCACTGAGCCTTTGCACACTCCCCCCTCTTATCACGCTCTGTGATAACACATCCTTCCAGGTGGTGTGTAATAGAGGCCATCGGTCACAGAGCAGTAGTGTTAGTCCTTTGATCGCTGCTCAGGCAGATGCACGAGTGTTTCACTGACGGAGGAAATGTTGGACAAGTTGTGTGGCTCTCCCAAATCATCCGCATTTTGTGGTCGGTCAAGTTAGAACGAAGTGGAGTGAGAGAAGCATGTTCCCGACCGAGGAGGGCGGTCCACACCATTTCACCTCTGCCTTTGCTCCTGCAGCAGAGCCGGCCCAGCCCTCCTCCGCATCCAGCAGCGGGAACTCTGACGACGCCATCCGCTCCATCCTGCAGCAAGCCCGCCGAGAGATGGAGGCCCAGCAGGCCGCCCTCGACCCCGCCTTAAAACAAACGCCACTGTCCCAGACTGAGGTGGCCATCCTGACCCCCAAGTTAATCTCCACCTCGCCCATGTCATCGGTGTCCAGTTACTCTCCGCTAGCCATCTCCCTGAAGAAGCCCCCCTCAGCCGCTGATTCCAGCGCCTCCGCTCTGCCCAACCCCCCGGCCCTCAAAAAGGAGGCCCAGGACACGCCTGGGCTGGACCTTCAGGGAGCAGCCGACTCTGCACACGGGGTCCTGAGGCACGTGAAAAACGAGCTGGGCCGCAGCGGCGTGTGGAAGGACCACTGGTGGAACACCGTGCAGCCAGAGAGAAAGAGCAGTGCTCCTTCCGAAGAAACCAAGGTCGAAGAAGCCAGTGGTGGGAAAGAAAAAAGTGGTGGCAGCCAGACCCGGGCCGAGCGCAGCCAGCTCCAGGGACCCTCGTCGTCCGAGTACTGGAAGGAGTGGCCCAGCGCTGAGTCGCCGTACTCCCAGAGCTCCGAGCTGAGCCTGACCGGAGCCAGCCGCAGCGAGACACCCCAGAACAGCCCTCTGCCCTCCTCCCCGATCGTGCCCTTGTCCAAGCCCACCAAGCCCTCGGTCCCTCCACTGACTCCCGAGCAGTACGAGATCTACATGTACCAGGAGGTGGACACCATCGAGCTCACCCGGCAGGTGAAAGAGAAGCTGGCCAAGAACGGCATCTGTCAGAGGATCTTCGGGGAGAAGGTAAGGGATTCAATTTGGGGGCATGGGTTTCCCATCTCTTTTCATTGCTTACAACTAAGTATCTGGAGAATGTGGCCATCTTCCATTTAATTAAACAAAGAGCATAATATGTCATCCACTCCCAAACTTCCGGAGAGGCCGGCCAGTGAATGTTCCATTTGCTGTGTCCCCGATGGGGCCAGGTTCCCTGCTGAACCCTCTCACTCATTGCTCTCCTGTAGACCTCAGGCACACCACGAGGGGATGGTAAAGTCACCGTACAGATCAGGAAACTGGGGCTCAGGAGAGTTGACTGTGTGCCCCAGGCTGACAGGTGACTAACTTCAATTCCCGCCTCCACTGCCAAATGGAGCCCAGAGGCTCCTCTGCAGGCTGTTTTGGCCCGAAAAGATTTGATCTGCTCACATAGAGAGACGACCAGCGTGCATAGAAGCACAAGGCATGCAATCGTAAAAACTCTGTGAAGCGGAATTGTATCTTTCTCATAATTCAGAAGGCACCTGGTATTGTCCCACCAGAGAGGTAAAATGACTTGCCTGGGGAGGCACAGCTAGAGGTGGCATGGGCAGAACTGCCCAGGGCCCAGAAAGCCCTTGTTTCCACATCGTCCTTCCCTGGCTCATGAAAGTACACTGGTTTGTGGAGGAGCTCCCAGACCCTATGTGTTCTTGGCTCTTCCTGATAACTGTGCTTCTGGGTAATGGGGATTTGCCAGGCCTGTAAAATATCAGATAAACATAATAACCCAGGATCGTTTTAGATTAAGTAATGAATGCTGAGCATAATGAGAAGCACTCCGCTCCCCTAGAAGGCAGCCTCCCTGAGGGGCACGTGGCGAGGTCCACAGTGGCCTCCGAGGGCCCCATGCGGGCCTCCCCCCTACCCACCCCTCCCCGTGTTGAGTTCAATGTCGGCAGCGTACCGTGCTCTGCATCCTTACAGTATTCGATTGTGATCTCTTTGCCCTGATTTTGCAAAAGGTGATGGGGTGAATAGAAATGAGGATGAGAATTTAAAGTCCTTTGAAATTTCTAGTTTGGTGTTGTAAAAATATCATTTGAGAACATTTAAATAGACATTTGTGCTCATGCCTTAAATTTAGCAAAGACTTAATAGCATTGAACTTGTTTGGCCCATGAGTGCAGTTTATTCTGGAACTTGAGAACTTTTCAAAGAGAGATCGGATGCAGCCCCTGAATATCTCTGGGCTGCATCTGTGTCCTGTGGGGGGTGTCTGTGCCCATACATATGTATGGCCATATGGGAGCGTAGGAAAACTCGGGTATGTATGTGCCACTTGTCGATTGTCTGCAATGAGTTTTACTCCCAGACTGGCTCCCACATCGCCACCAGCTCACCTCTGGGCCCCCACCATAGAGCAGGATGTGATCAGAGAGAGCAAGCCTTTAAATGCCGGCCTGGCCCGGCGCCAGCAAAGGAGACTGGCTTCCCGCATCCTGCCAGCACCCGCTGCTCCTGCCTCTAAAGGGGTCTGTGGCCCCAGCACCTCAGCCCTTCCTGGCGCCACTAGGCAAAGAGCAAGATGGTTTCAGTGCCTCCTCCTTGGGTTGTCAGGACAACAACCCTGCAGCCTTGGCAAGATCGAAACCTTGGGGCAAGAGCCCCCCCTCTCCCCTTCCCACCCACCTATCCCTGGGAGCTGAAAGCTGTGACTATAACTGTGGCTCCCCATGCCAGGATGTCAGCCCGCCAGTGACCTTGGAAAGCTTATTCCCCCACCCCAGGCTGTGGCCAGCTACCGAGTGGTGTTTCTCTGCTCAGCCCAAAAGTGCTCCCTGTGCGTCACCCATCTCTGCCACGCCGCCAGCCACCTGTGTGTGCTTCACTAAAGCATTATGCAGCCTCTCACTAACCCCGGGTGCTGATGCCGTGTGTCTTTGGTGCCACTCCAGGTGCTGGGCCTGTCCCAGGGCAGTGTCAGCGACATGCTGTCCCGGCCGAAGCCATGGAGCAAGCTGACCCAGAAAGGCCGTGAGCCCTTCATCCGGATGCAGCTCTGGCTCAACGGCGAGCTGGGCCAGGGCGTCCTGCCCGTCCAAGGGCAGCAGCAGGGGCCAGGTAAGGGCAGCCCCGCTCCAGCGCCTGCAGCGGGGGAGCGGGGGAGTCTCTGCAGGGAGACGGCCGGCCACGCTCTCAACTCTTGGCTGGCGCTTGGAGGCAGAGAAGTGCCCCCCTTCCTCCCCCACCTGTTGCCATGGGACTGACTGTAGTTTTTAGGAGAGAGAAGATTGTGCCTAGCTAATTTTATAAGCAGCAGAAAATGAGTTACCAATTAAGAAAATGCTGTTTATACATAAATATAGGTAAAAGTCAAGTAGCTAAATCAGGGAATAAGGAAAGAAAATCAGCCAAAGGCACAGAGGTGAAAGACGTCACGGGCAAGGGCTTCTACCTGCCCCCCGACTGGGGTCCTAGCCTTCTACCAGCAGCCCTCTGCCTGCCTGCATGGATCCCCCCATAAGGAGTGGGACCCTCCCCTGGGCCTCTGGGGCCCTTACGCTGTCTTCCTCTGCTGGGCTCAGTGCAGTAGGAAGCTTGAAGCCCCTGGGCTTTGTTTCCTCATTTAATTGTGACCCTTTCTCTCCTTTAGTCCTCCATTCTGTGACGTCACTACAGGACCCCCTGCAGCAGGGCTGTGTGAGCTCAGGTAACTAGCCGATTTCTCTTGTTCTGTATGAAATATTTCCCTGCCCTTTCTGTTTTCCTGTCCTCTGGTCTGTAGCGGGGAGACTCGAAGGATCGCTCGTTCTGGATCCGAGGAGCTGAAAACATGGTATGCTGGTGGCCAGCTGCGTTCCTCGTGGCCGTAGTTTGCAGTGGAGAGAGAGCCACAGCCGAGTGAGGAGTTCCTCCGGGTGTTGTTGCTCTTCACCGCGTTCTTCCAGCAGTCTGTTGGCCTCTCCGTGTGAAGCCGTGTCCAGGGCTGGGAGCTGGGGCCCAAGTCAGGGACAGATTGTGTGCTGGAGGCTCCATTCTAATAGGAAGGGACAAGGAACGGGCACACATCACTCTCCAGCAGGGTCGTGGTGGGAGCAGTCGAGTCCTTCGACTTGCTTGAAGGAAATGGAGGCAGGAGGGGGCACAGGTGAGGGTGTGACTGGATGTGGAGCTGGTGACACTCAACAGTGGGACCGAGGCTGGGAGTCCAGCCTGGGAGCAGGTGGTGGAGGCCGGGCGTGCAGGCCAAGAGCCCTGGCTGCTTCCTGTGGGCAGCTGAGGTCTTTGAGGTCACACTTCTGCCATACCGAGTCCTCGCCGCAGCACCTGGGTGCAGCCGGCTGGGCCGGCCCGTGCCCCTGCTCCCAGACCCCTCCCGTGTCCTCCCTACCCTCTGCTCACGCAGAGCTGTTCCCACCCGGCTTCCAGGAGCCGCCAGCATCGGGAGCTTTTCCTCTGCTTCCTTTCTCTTATTTTTCTAAACATGTTGATTAGTCTCCATATCCCACTGATTCATCGAAAACACAAACAAAGCTAAGTGAGGAGCATGAAGCCCGCCAGCCTGCTGGAAGGTTTAGGAGGGAAAACATGTGTAGGGAGGGGAACAGCTGGGCGGCAGCGGCCGCTACCACCGCGAGATACCAAACCCACGCGCAGATGCGGCTCGAGGGCCTTGCTTGCAGCTACGTTCCCGGTTGAGATGCTTTTGTGCTTTCGGTATTTCATCTTGATTTAGGCCGAAATGGCGGACAGAAGACTGTATCTTACCTGAGCTGTTGCTTTTGTTGGCTGGACATCTAAATGGAGTGGTTGTCCATCTGAGGGAGGACCAGGTGTACTTCCTTCTCACTTCATTTCTGGGTTGGCCAATTTAATTAGCAAGTTCCAGAGAACTTATGCAGCACTGGCTTGCATTCAAAATACATTAGGGAAAATAATGGACGTAGTTGTTTGTGCTAGTTTTGCGGACGTTTGCATGGAAAATTAGCCTGGCCTCTTGCTCTAATGGAAAGTTGGCCTCCCCTTAAACTGAGAGCGTTTGCTGCCCCCGCAGTCAGGACTGAACTTGGCAAAATGTGACTAACATTTCTTAGATCAAAACCCCCCGTTCCTAAATAAAACAGGAAATCTCCTGCAGTTCCAGGTCAGTTATGATCGATGCCAAAACCTTCTCCATGTCCGAACAAATCTTTGAAGAATGACTTTTTACTTTTTATTGTAGCAGGTAATCGCCACCGTGCTAGAACATTCATACGACAGTCACATTTCCTACCTTGGAAAAACACACAGGGTTCCTAAGAGGAATGTAAATGACATTCGTAAGATATCAAATTACTTTATAAAGTGATGTAGAACTCTTGGGGAGTCTGCAGATTGGAGGAGGGCTGGAGGAGGAGGCAGTGGGCCTCTGGGTAATGGTGAACACGCAGAACACCCCAGTGGTTTCTGTGAAGAGCGGGCCGGCAGCCCTCTCCCTGTGTCATCGCTGTGAGACGGGAGGTGGATCACAGACCCCCGCCCAACACACCTGTTGTCAGTCAGCAATAGGGGAGCCATCAGCAGAAACAATAATTATGGTGATTTGAGAAAGATGGAAAAATATTTCTCATATTCTAGGAAAAGATAAAATTTTGAATATTATGAAGCAAAAATATTTCTCTGGATCAGCAAAGACTAGAAAGTGCTTGTCAAAATGAAAAGAAAGATTATCGTATGGTGGCAAGATTGTGGGTGGTACTTGTCCTTGTTTGAAATTTCTTTACTATCAGTGTTACCCTTTCAAGAGTGTTTCTGAAAATTAAAGTAGCTTTGCTTTTCAGGATGTGGAATTTAGATTCAAAAAACAGGATTACTGGGGCCAGCCCAGTGGCGTAGTGGTTAAGTTCTTGCACTCCCCTTGAGCGGCCTGGGGTTCGCAGGTTCAGATCCTGGGCGCGGACCTACACACTGCTCAGAGAGCCATGCTGTGGCGGCATCTCACATACAAAATAAAGGAAGATGGGCACAGATGTTAGCTCAGGGCCAATCTTCCTCACCCCCCCAAAAAAATTTTACTTTATAATGATGAGTGTTGGTAGATCATTGGGATGAATGACTACAGGAGACTCCAGAATCTTCCTTGACAGCTTGAAAAATCAGTGTCTCTGAGAAAGCATTGAGTACTGTCCCCCTGAGGCAGAGGAGTAAAGCCTCTGTTCTAGGATTTCCCCAGGATTCTGATTCCCTGTTCTCACCATAGCTACCACAGAATCCTTCCAAGAGGGCCCCAGACCCAGAAGGATGCTCTGTCCTTGGTGGTGGCTCCAGGAGGCCTCCCCGAGGCAGCTCAGCATGGTGGAACCAGGTGACTGCAGGAAGGTATATTATAACTCTGAGTTGGTGTGCTCCTGAATATTGGTGAGAAACACTCAGCGTCTGAGAATCCAGACCATTGAACTGGCCTGGCAGTCGGTTTCGCCTCCCAGGTATGGATGGACTTTGGAAGACTTGCCTGCAGTCCACAGCCCTTCAGTAAGAGCTACAGGCTCATAGCAGAGATCCTGGGGCCTAACGCCTGGCTCTGTGCTTAGTTACCATGGCGATAAGGTGCCCCTGGAGTGGAGTGGCCTCACTCATCGAAACAGCAAACTGCTGACACAGGAATCTATTTTCCTCACTAAAGAATTCCTGTCTGCCTCTTTCTGCCCAGCTTTATTGCCCCTCAATGTCTCCATTTTCCTTAATGATTTGCATGTCAAACGTGCTGATCAGTTTTATGATAAGGAGAGAGAAACTGAAGTTTTGATTGCATCATCGTTTTTTCCTCTTGGTGGATATCACCATTTCTGAATGTTCCTTTGATGATCTGAGTGCTGGCAAGGTGGCCTTGGGCGTTAAGGAAAGTTGATGCTGTTCTCAGCTAGTGACCTTAGCTTTTTCTTGGAAGCTGTTGGGCCTTGATGAAGAGTAAGAGCAGAGGGTTCCATGCTAGTCACATGAGTAACTTTTAAAAAGGGGGAGGTTTGGGGGCCAGCCTGGTGGGGCAGCAGTTTAGTTTGCGCTTTGGCAGCCCGGGGTTCACAGGTTCGGGTCCCAGGCGCCATCCAACGCACTGCTTGTCAGCCATGCTGTGGTGGCATCCCATATAAAATAGAGGAAGGTGGGCATGGATGTTAGCCCAGCGCCAGTCTTCCTCAGCAAAAAAAAAAAAAAGGAGGATTGGCAATGGATGTTAGCTCAGGGCTGGTCTTCCTCACAAAAAAAAAAGGCAGGGGGGGTTTAAAAGTCACCTTCAGATCAGTTACCTGTTCATATATTTCCTGGTAGTCTAGTTTTCTACAAATGTTTTTGTGTTGGCTTCTTTCCAAGTCCCCAGTATCTTGGGGAGGGGCTGCAGTAGTTACACCCAGGGTCATCTGTGATCTGACATACAAGCCTATTTGAAGATAGGGTTTCAGGTAGACCTTTGGGGATTGGTTCTCTGAGTCTCTCTTCTGTCTGTTTTCTGTCCCAGGTAGCATCCATCAGCTGCCCTTGCATGCTCGGCAATAGCAATGCTCCAGGGAAGTGAAGGAAGCTTCTAGAAGGAAAAGGGAGGGGCCGAGTAAGACCTGTTTTCTCTGAGTGTGGCCCACAGTCATTGCTTACCAGTTAGCAACGTTTTTTAAAGGGAAGAAAACCTTGAGATACAACGAAGGGTGGGGGGGTGTGTGTATGTGTGTGTGTGTGTGTGTTTATAGGTGGGTGGGTAGGTAGGTGCAGAGATAGATATGATCTACATTGGAGTTTTTTTCTTTTTCATTCCTTAAAGCTCATTTCATATTCACAGTTCCTTGGTGTGATTAATCTTTTTGCCCCAAGGGAAGGAAGGAGACAAGAGACAACTCTAAAAGGGGAGAAAAAAAGGGAAAGAAACAGATTTTTCAGAATGCGGCTTAGTGATTACATATGGAGAACTGGTAGAGAAGAGCTGCCCAATGTGCTCAGCTTTGTAACTTTAACATGGGAACTTTTCATTACTGTAGCAAACAAGCTTCCACACAGCTTCAGAGGGATTATTACAAGCTGTACAAGTGAAAGGATGGCCCAGTCTCCTCGGGTTAATCATGAAACACCCGGCTTTTTCCCAGCATGCAGTAAGGAACTTCGAGTTCCAAGCCTTCTCTACCCGTGGAGAATTCCATGCCTCCATGTCGCTGTTCAGCAGAGTATCAGTTGCTCTTGAGAAGACAGCTGCTGCTGTCTTACACCTGGGTGGTCCGTGGGTGCCACCTCCCTGACATGGTGACCACGGGTGTCATTGTGCTGTACATGGCCTGTCACAGCCAGGAAAGGCCTGTGGCCACAGCCCCCGCATAGGGACAAGCCAGTGTTCCTTTTCAACATGCATGCTGGCTCTTGCTTGTTGCCCGTGAGATGACCAGGAAAATGTCCAGGGGTTTAGTGCTTTGAACTCAGCAGTAGGATTCTGAGGCAGCTTCCTTGAATAAGCAATCAGTTCTTCAACTTTAAGGACTTAGGGTGGGGCATTCAGATGCATGTTAATAGGCAAAGGAAGAGCTAGTGACCCCCAGAAAATTCCATGGCACTGTCTAAAGCAAGCAGAACTCTTCATTCAATGCCTTAGACTAGATTTGATTTGATTTTTTTTCTCTTTCATCGAAATAAATTAGTGAAAGTAACTGTTAGTTCTCTCCAAAAAGACTTATTCTTACCCTTGTTTATTTTGAATAGCTGAAAAGATTTGTTTATAGCTGATTTCTACATAGCCATAGACAACAGATCAAAAACAAAAGAGAATTCTGGAAAGCCGCGTGTGAGCTAGAAAGTGCCGTTCCCTAAGCAGGTGGCTGCTGCTCATCATTTGGCTGGGGCTCTACCTTCCACGCCCACTGAACACTGTGGCCAGGAGGACTGAGTGCTTATTCATTGCTGGCTTTCTTGGTTGTGACCTGCATTAAGACATTTTTGTTTTATCAAGATTGCCATAATAAAGGAATTCTCTACTCTAAGGTCAGAAAAGACAGGTGTCTGGATTCAGACACAACCCGCCTTCCTGTTGTCTGTCAGCTGGTACACGTGGGTGCCGGCCTGTGGGGAGCCCCACTGGCGCGGACGGAGCCCTGAGGAGGGGCCTGGGTCGGTCAAAGGGGTCAGAGAGGAGAACATTCCAGGAGGAGAGTTCTGCGGGTACAAAGGTTCATTGACGGGGAAGAACATGGCACGTGTGGAACCTTTAAAAGAGGTGATGACGTTAGAAGCCCCTAAATCAGAAGCCTTTTATTTTTCTTTTCAAGTGACAGTGGGGAGGTAAATGATGGACAAATTTTGTCCTTTCTTTATGTAGAATTCTGTTGCTATTGCTGCCTTAAGGCTTGTATAATAAGAAAAGTGGATGGGTGGGACAGAGGGGTCCTGGCTCCTTCGAGGTGACCGGCCCCCATGGCAGCCTTGGGCCCCGGGATGCGCGGCCGCCGTATCTCAGCCCACAGCGCTCCTTCCCCCTGTGGGCGGCTCCTGCTTGAGAGGAGGTGGGCCCGTGACTGGTGACATAACCACCAGGGTTCTCACCAATCCCAGTTTGAGGAGATCACAGGCGGGAGGCTGGAGAGCGTGTTTGGAGTTCAGGAGAACCCCTCCCTAAGAACTCAGCAGATAGACCACCGGGAGCCAGGTTTGTGACCAGGGAAAGAGCTTTCTCTGCTTGAGCAGGAGGAGCAAGGGTGTCAACACTCGGTGAGCTGCGTGGCCTCCAGTGCATGGACACTGAAGTGGCATCAGCAGCCACTGAATGTGCCCCAGGCAAGCCGGGCAGTTCAAAGAGAAACGGTCTGGGGCTCCACGGCGAGGCTCGCGAGGCTCAGAAAACCTTTCCAGAAAAGCAGAGACCTCTGGCGAAGGACTGGTGTTAGTCATTGGGCTATGAGGGCCCAGAACCCAAACGGCTAGTTTTGGCCCCATGGGGAGCCAGTGGGGGGGTGGGAGAGGCAGGGAACCTCCTTGCCTTGGATGCAGTGCCCTATCTTGCTTATGGATGAGGTGTCTCCCGGGCCTGCCAAAATGGTCTAGGAAACTGCTCTGTGAATTCGTTTCTAACCAAGGTCTTGCAAAAATTTTCAGCCTTATCTCGGCCTAGCTAAGGTAAAAAGGGGGTTGGTTGTGCTGCAGCTAAGCCTTCCAGAGCGATGAGAGGCAGGCTGAGGCCCAGCACACCCAAGAGCGGCCTCAGAGGAAAGTGAGGCAGTATGATGGGTGGCTGCACCTGGCCTGCAAGCTGCAGGAAAGGAGGATACGCTTCTCACGAGTTCCCCTGAAAGCTGACTTGTCCGGATCGCCTCCCAGTTACCTATGTGCTCAGCTGCTTTTCAGCTCTCCTAGCCATCCCAAACATTTGTGGGATTCATGGTGCAGACTAGCCACACAGTCCTGAAACAGCCCCCTGCAGCATCAACGCAGTGGGGCAGAGGGAACATGGAGGCCCTGTCACCCCTGTGACACAGGGGCGGGACAAGCCCAGCCCAGCCTGTCCTCCCCTAGAGCACACCACACCTACAGAACCCGCACAGGCGTCCCCCGGTGGCCGGCCACTGAGCACGACGGCCCACTCGGTGTCTGGTCTTAGAGCAGCAAATGTGATCTCAGGATCCCTGGGAGAGGCTGCTCCAACGTGAATCAGCCCCAAAGGTCTCTGTTACCTGAGTGGGATTCGTCACTGTACCTCCAAAGAGAGAGGAGAGAATTAGTCATCCAGAGTAAGAGATTTATTTGGCTTTTTTTTAAATTATGATTTGTGGGGATTTTTGAGTAAGTAAAGTGGCCGTGGTTACAAAATGCAAGATTTAAAAGGGCTTACCCCCTTTTAAAAAGTCGCCCTCCCTCCGTCATCGCCCAGCCTGTCACCCTCCCAGAGGCGACTGTTCCCGGCTTCCTGCAGAAGCCTAGCTGTTCGTCCTGCACCGGAGGGAGCAGGCAAGCCTCAAGGCGCACTGCCCGCTTCCCTCACCAGCAAGACCATGTGGGCACTCCCCCGGTCCAGGACGTGAAGAGGCCCTCCTCTTTTCACAGCTGTAGAGAATTCGTATATCCAGATATACCAGATTTCAGGTAACCAGTCACTAGCGAGAGATATTTAGATTGATTTTGACAGCTCAACATACGACACCCTCCTGCAGGGACCAGCTTTGAGCAGGTGTGACCAGCGGTGTGATGCCGCAGGCTCAGAGCAGACTGCCGAGGGCTCATCCCGCCTCTGCTGCTGAGTGACCGTGTGGCCTTGGGCAAGTGACTCGACCTCTCTGTGTCTCAGTTTCTTCTATAAACTAGGAAAAATAAAGTACCTATCTCCTGGACTTTTGGGAGGTTCGAGTGAGTTCGTCTATAAAAGCCCCCACAGCAGCGGCTGCCACAGAGGAAGCGCTATTTGAATGTTTGCTTTTCTGCTGCTGCCAGTACCAGCCCTACCACTATGTGTCGTCGCGTGTGTGCACAAGAGCTGTAGAGTAATACACGTGCACACACGAAAAGTCAGGCCTCTGGCTTTAAAACGGAAAGGAAGTCCTGCCACTCACTCCGTGGGTGGAGACTGTCAAGTGGGAGCATCACTGGGTGGTGGCCGGCACGAAGTGTCCGCTGAAGGAGGGCCTTGCGTGCAGCTCCCGACTCTTGGCTTCTCTGAAGTGCCACCCATCTTTGGAAGTTGCCCGTCCATCTGCTATTCCTTAAAGCTGACCCAAAATCCTGAGCTTCAGGAGTAAGACTGCAGGTCAGGCCATTTGAGGCAAACTAGTGTGGAACCAGGCTATCCTGTCTCGATACGGGGTGACTGTCGGCCCATCTCGCCCAGGTTCTCTCGGTGGCTGTGCCCCTCGTGATGGCACGCCCTAACTCCCCTTCTGGAGAAGGCCCCAGCAGGCCCTAGTCACAGGCCTTTGGACACGTCGCCTTTCTCTCCCCTTTAGATTTTCTTTGGAAGACAGAATTTACAGTACATTGGGCATTCAGTACAAGAGGCAAAGTAGGTCACAGGGGCAAATGAGGACTGCAGTTTTCAATGGTTTGATTGTAGGGAAGGATGAAGATGCTTAAATGCCTAAAATCCTCAGGTAGTTTTTGTTTTGTTTGGTCGTTGTTGTTGTTGTGAGGAAGACTGGCTCTGAGCTAACATCCGTGCCCATCTTCCTCTACTTTATATGGGACGCCGCCACGGCGTGGCTGACAGGCAGTGTGTCGGCCGGCGCCTGGGATCCGAACCCGCGAACCCCGGGCTGCCAAGCGTGAACTAAACCGCTGTGCCTCTGGGCTGGCCCCCTCAGGTAGTTTTTTAAAGGTGCTAAGAATACAACGAGGGAACCTGCATATTTGCATGTTTTTTGTGCCACACACAGTGCTGATACCTTCAATTCTTCATCAGTAAGTGGAATGATGTCCCCATTTTACGGATTGAGAAACCATGGCTCAGAGATGAGAGGCGATTCCCCCCAGTCAAGAAGGAGGTGAGGAAGGCCTTGTGGTCCTGAGACCAGAGCTCTTGCTGCCACGGAGGGTCCACAGGATGCCTGGGTCCCGGCGAGCCCTGAGGACTTGGTCCCTGGAACTACACTCGAAACAAGGAACAAAACTGGGTTCAAGTTCCAAACAGACAAATATCAAAAATCAGACCCAAGACAATTAATAGAAAATCAGATGCATTCCATGTGTTTCAGCCGGGAGCTGGGCAGAAGGGGAGAGAACCCGGCGAAAATCAGTAAGAGTCAGACCTAAGTTTCTGAAGTTTTGCAGCAGAAAGTGTTTGACCCATCTGGCCTGTGATGCAGGTCCATGCTGCTTTGAAACTCCTTCCAGGCTCAATCCAAGGAAAATCACACTGGCCCAGGGTCCTTTCGCTTCCTAAAGGACAGCCCTTCAGCTGCCAGTGACCCTGAGCCAGCCCGGGAGCCCAGCCCCATGGGGACCGGCCCTTGGGCCACACTCAGCCTCCCCACGAGGAGTGAGGAGGGTCCCAGATGGAACAGAGCGAGCCAGGAGGCTCCGCCACTGGCTTCATCTTGATTCTGTGTTTTATTCTTCCCTTTGGAACTGGATTCCTAAATATAACCTGAGTCTGAATTGGCAGATGTTGGGTTTGTCCTTTATGAGAGGACCAAAATTAGTCTGTCATTTGGCACCTAAATAAAGCAGCCAAACTGCCTTTGCACCAACTTTGCAACAAGGAGGGACTGAAATTGCACATTTCACACCACGTCTGAAGCCAAAAGGCTGAGGAGAGAGGACAGGGACTCCGGAGAGACGTGCCTTCCTCTTGGCTTGACCCTCTCACCCCTGAGTTATGACCAGTTTTGTTCCACGTGGTTTAAATAAATACCTCATGAAATTGGAAGAGAGGATCAATACTCCCCAGAAATAGCACTCAGAGAACAGCAGCGGTTACTCTGATTTTTGGAGGAAAAAACAATCTGTCCAGAGTGCCTGGAGCTGGGGTAGCCGAGGGGCTCCCCAGAGGCAGCAGAAAGATGTTATAATCAATTACCACATCATAACACTGATGTATGATAATTACTGCGTGTTTCTCCTGAGATAGTGCAGCATTTGGCTGGGATGCAGTTCTTTCATGGTCCACTGCCTGATTAATATGCAAATAATAGGCTGATCGCCTGATGAATGCAGAAAATGCGTTCGCTGATAACGTGAGCACTGAAGCGGGAAGATGATAAATTACTTTTACTGACTGTCCTACATTAAGTACCCTTTCTCAACAATTTCATCACAAATTAAGTAAAGCAGTATGGAGAGATTAGGAGGATGTGTAAAATAACATCCCTTAATAGCTTTTTGAATACCACCATGTTCAACAAAAATGTCACTCGGTCCTGCTCCGCACAGCCCGGGCCGTGTAGGGCCAGATGCGTTCACTCACCTGCGTGTTGTTGGGAAGACAGGAAGCAGCCCACCGCACCCGTGTGTCTGATGGCTGCGGTCAGCCGTGGATTCTCTACAGAACATTCCATCACAGTCCAAACGTCATTACCCGCACGCCAGGCTGCCTGGCAGTGTCACTGAGGGGACAGGCTGCTCTCAGGGCAAATGGTACTACAGCCTCTGCACAGATGGACACTTCAAAGCCTGCTGTCCACCAGGTGCCTGGAGGAAAGGAGAGTTTCTGAGCGGCAGGCCTACAAGGCCCAGAAAGAAAACAATATTCAAAACCACTTCTTAGCTCCTCCAACTCTTAGACACCTGGGAAAGTTAATTCCGCTCTCAGAATGGCAGTGTGAGCTGCCTGCCAGAGTGTGACTGTTGGTGAAGGATGGGCAGGTTTGCCCAAAGCCAGAAACGAACCCTGGAGAAAAAGAGAGGACGCACGCACACAGACGCTCACACAGTGATTAATCTTTGATTACAGCAAAGCAGTTTAACTAGAGGGTTTGTTTTTTCCCATCTCAGTAATATATATTTAGACTGTTTGTATGACATACATTTTCTCTTAATGCACAGGGACGCATTGATAAGTGTTCATACACACAGCTGGGTTGGTAATAAGGTTATTGGAGGTAATTTGGAAGCATTATTTCTAAATCAGTATGGATCTGCGGAAAAGCTGGAAAGAGGGTGAGCACAGTGCTCCTGAAGCAGGGCCAATTGTGTCACCCAGCGTCGCTTCTGCAGCCTCGCCAGTCTGAGTTCACTACAAAAGTTGAATTGTTATTCCAGGAGGGTTTTTAATTTTTAATGTTCCCAAACTCTGCTTTTGATGTGCATATTTCCTTAAGAGCTTATAAAACATACACAAGAAAAATGATGAAGTCTGGGGCGAGGACAAATTTACGCCCTGAGTCCCGTGCAGTGAGCCCTGCGGTGAGCCCTCTTTGGCTCAGGCCCGAGCCCTGGCTGCAGGACCACGTTTCCTCAGCATCTTCCCCTGGGTGCATCTCAAGGGAATCGCTGAGATCCATTTTCCCCAGTGTACTTCCCAGTTTGAGGAGAAAAGAGGAGAGTGGAAAACAGTCCCAAGGGTGGGGGAAGCTCCAGGTGGCACAGGATGGTGTCTGATGGGAGGAGCCAGGCATCTGTAGATCTCAGTGACTCCACAGCAGCAGTCGGAATGGCAAGCGTCTCCTGCAGCCTGTGCTGCGCACCAGGTGACAAGCCAAGGACAGTCCTGCCTCCTCCCTCAGTTTGCTACTCCATCACCAGACCACCTGCCAGACCCATGTATTCAACCCCTTCGCTAGGACTAAAGTCGCACCTTGTTAGTGTGAGGCCTGGCCCTCCATCTCTTCCTCCCTCCTTCCCTCCAGGGCTTGGAACACCCCAGTCTCTCCCCCACACTCACCCCCATCTTCCACGTCACAGGGCTGTGAGCTCCCACCGCCCCCTGGACGTCCCCATCCTGGCCCTCGTCGCAGAGTCTTTGTGTCAGTGACTTGCTTGATGAGGTCTGCCTGGCACTCAGAGGGTCCCCTCTGAGTGGTCCCCTTACTGAATGGAAGGCCAGGCCCTGTCTTCAAGTGGCTTGGAAGTCAAGTGGGGGGAGAGAAGCTATAAATGACACAAGTTAAATAGAAACCTTGCTTTATTAAACAAGTTTCTTTGTTAACAGCTAAAATATTTTGGGTTCTGTGTCACTATAAGAGTTCCTTAGGCAGACTTTAAAAAACGTATTGTCACGCACACACCAGGACCTACTCTGTGCCATGGCTGTCATCTCCTCTCATCCTGGCCACTTCAGTCCCAGCAGGGCCTGTTTTACAGAAGAAACTAGCACTGACAGGGGGTGGCCTCTGCCCTCCCTAGGACAGCAGAGGGTCCCACTCGGTCCCCTGGCTCCTCCCCAGTCTTCCCACCCCCCCCCACCACACCACCCCCAACCTGTCTCAGGGTACTCTTTTCTGCTATTGAAATGAAGAGTGATTTGGTAGATTTGCTGAGATTTTCAGCAATTTAAGGCAATGCCAAGGTTGGCTAAGGGCCAGGGAGTATTGCCAACCCAACCGGTGAGGAGGGCAGACAGGGCCTGGGTGTGGGGTGGTGATGCTTGACCCAGCCGCCTGTTTGGGAATGGACCACCCCCCAGGGTCGGGGAGACCCACCCCAGGCCCTTGGGAATGGGACCTGCAGCCATGAGGCCCCTCGTTACCCCCCATCAGCGTGGGCTTCAGAGGCAGACCCTTGGAAAGAAGGCTGTTGTGTAGTGTGGCCACTTCCGGTGCTTCTGATACACCTTAGTATGTTGTTAGATCACGTCTGTTTCTTTCTGGTGGAAGACGTCCAGTGGCGTGGTAGGCGGGCTGTGGAAGGCTCCTGCGTGTCTCTGTGACATCTATTGAAGTGTCCGTGCGTTCTGTTTCAAACCCCTGCTAATCAGTAAAAACAGCACTCGTACTCGAAAGAAAACAGCCCCGTGTTTTATGCTAGCTGTGTCTGACGGAGAGGCGTGGCTGGAGGAAGAGGGCGGTGGTCCTAAAGGGGCCGTGAGTCTCAGCCGTTAGACTCGAAGGCGTTCAGAACCTGAGGAGCCACGACACTGCCACCGCTGAGCAAAGGTCTGGTATTTGGAGACGTCGGAACGATGGATGACTAAAACACAGGTTGCTGTTCACCTTCGATGCAAAGAAGCTCATTATTTCTAGACACTGTTCGGCCATAAGCCTCAGGTGGTGGGTCTCTCTGGAGACGGGCCGTGTGAGCAGGTGCGCGAGTGCCCACGTCTCGGCTCCGTTTAGTGTCCACATCACAATCCCTCCATCTGAACTCGGCCAGCAAGTGTTCAGGTGAGTGGTCACCCTGTTGCGGCTTTTGAAACTGTCAGCACTGTCAGCTGGAAAGGCCCTCAAGCAGGGCAGGGTCCTTCCAGGCCACCAGGGCTCCCGCTGGACCGAGGATACCAGCACCGGGCGCTCCAGAACCTCCTACACATCCTTGCAGCACTGTGCAGCTGCGTCTCTGAGGCTCCTGTCCCCCTCTGGCTCCATCTTCCTGTCTCTGCCTCTCTCCCGCGCTCTCTTACCCATTCTGCTTCTCTCCCTCCTCGGTCAAGTCTCATGTGCCAGGCCTCCACCAGGCTGCTCCCTGGCTCTGTTTGGCAACCCTCCCCACCCGCTGCCCCAGGCTCCTCCCTCCTCTCTCCCATCTTTCCATGCCAGTCTGTCTCTATAGTCACTTGGAATTTCCTGGCTTGGCATGGGCTCAAAGCCTAAACTATGGACATAATGAAAAGTGGTGCATCAGACCAGCCGCCAGTTAAATAATGTTTGGGTTCTTGTCAGAATGTCACAGAGTACCCTGTCATTTTGTTTCAGCAACTTGTCCTTCTGAATGCACAGTTCGCCTTATGGCATGCCAGCAGTAAAAATGTCACTTACAATAATTACTTTTTGGTGAAAATGCTTGCTGACTTCCTACCTTCAAGCTGTTTTTTACACAGTGGGGAGATAATAAGAAATGACTTTATCCTGACTGCTCAAATGAACACTAAATGGAATTTGGGTTATTATTACTGCAGATAGAGGGCTGGGTATGGAAATTTAAACAGCAGATCGGATAAACTGCAGAGAGATTTGTCTCTGAAAATTATGGCGGGTGTGCATTTTCAATTGGCTTCTATTGAAAACTTAAGGCAGCTGTTGTTTGCCTGCTGTTTTTGGAATATAATATTTTTCATAATCCTTTTATAGTTCCTGAATGCCTCGTGTATTTCAGAGGGGCTCGAGTCAGTGTCTCTGCTTTCTGTGTCTTACCAAGCTACTCTTATGCAAGATTCGAAGCCTTGCAAAAAAAATTAATCCACACGGATCACTTTTTAAATGTAACGCCTCACTGTTGCTGTCAAAATTGGATAGATGGACTGTGTGGCTGGGCTTTTAAAATATGCAAATAACCCATTTTCAATTGTCCCAGTCCTGCAGGCTATAGACTCCTTGAAAGCAAGGTTTGTGTCTAGTTTCTCATATCTCCAATGCCTAGCAGAGTACATGACACAAAGTAGGAGGTGCTTTAAAATGTTTGAAGGAATGAATGAATGAGTGAATCAATGAATGAAGAGAAGGCAAGCAGGCTGTCGTAATACCGCGGTGATTGGCGGACAGAGGACAGGTAGAAACATGGAGGCTTTCCACTCCTGCTCTGGCTTAGATCCTTGCTCCTCCGTGGGGCCTGGACCAGGGCACATTGCCTGTGTGAGCCTCGGCTTCCCCACCTGGAGCGCAGGGTTTACACTTCCGCCGCAGGCCTGCTGTGTGAATGGAATGAAGTGGTGTGGAGCCGCCCTTGGCACACTGCTGCGCTCCCGCGCAGTACTAGATGCGTTTGGGTTCCCTTCCCTCATCCCAGGAGTGGCCTGGCCGTTTGTGGCTCACTGTCGTGTTTTTGAGGCTCGTGCACGTTGATATGTGGAGTGTAGAGAACCCATGTCCTGGAATGCGGGCCCAGTCACTCCACCACTAACGGCCGTGTGGGTGCAGGGGGGGGCGGGCACTGCCCAGCTGTACAGGTGGGCTATTTAGAACACGGAACATCTGACTGGTTGCCGGCTGTGAGACTCTGGGCACGATATCTCATCTCTGTCAAATGAGGGAAATGAATGTGCCGAGCTCACATTGTGAGGCCATTGTGAGGACCACAGTAGTTCATTCCTGTGCTTAGTACAGCGCCGGGCACACAGTGAGTGCACAGAAACGTTAGTGTAAGTAGTAGATGCCTTTACGAAGGATGATAGAGTTGGGTTTTTTTTGGTTCAGAAGATTCTCCCTGAGCTAACATCTGTTGCCAATCCTCCCCTCTGCTTGAGGAAGGTTGCCCCTGCGCTAACATCTGTGCCAGTCTTCCTCTAGTTTGTATGTAGGTCGCTGCCACAGCATGGCTGATGAGTGGTGTAGGTCTGTGCCCAGGATCCGAACCCACGAACCCCAGGCTGCCAAAGCAGAGCACCTGGACTACACCACCAGGCCGGCTCCCTGTAGGGTTTCTTAATATCGCCTTCCCCTTCACCTAAAGATGCTCCTGCTGAAGTGTACCCCTTCTCAGAATGGCACCCACACACCCAGTTGTCCAGGCCACAGCATAGGAAGCACCCCTGTTTCCTCCCTCCTCCTCGGCCCTCTCCCCACATCCACTCAGCTCCAGGCCCTTTTGAAGCTATCTCCCAAATCTCTCTTGAACCTATAGATTTCTCCCCACTTGCTGCCTGCCCTCTTCTAGGCCACCCGCAGTTCTCCCTGGGTGACAGCATGGCCTCCTCAGACCTCTGGCCCCACCTTGCTGTGGGCAAGTTCACTCTCGGTGCTGAAGCAGCACGGAACTTATTTACTTTCTTACTTTTTGATGTTAGGTCCGTGATATTTCAAACATCAAGAAAATGACGGAATAACACCATGAACACCCATGTTCCCATTACCCAACTTTAACCTTAACTTTTGGTCATAATTCAATCCTGTATTTTTAAAAGAAAACATTAAAGATAGAGTTGAAGCCCCTCCCTAATCTCTTTCCTCCTAGAAGTCAACGCTGCGCATCCTAAATTTGCTCTTGATCATTCCTGCACATGACTTTACACCCTCGCCGCGGGTCTAACAGCCACACACAGCGTACCATGTGGGCCAGCTTTCAGCCTGTATGCAAACTTGAGACTCTTCCCTCTGCACCCTGCTTTGTGGGCTCGCCATTATGCTTTGGATACTGGGATATGTGGCTCCAGTCCGGACATCCTCACTGCTGCTTATAGCATATGAATGTGCCCAGTCTAGAGAGCTGGTCTCCTGGAGATGCACACTCTTTCCAGTTTTTCCCTCTTTCAGACAAGGCCTCAGTACACACTCTGGTGCCCACTTGAGTCCCCAGAAGAGAAGCGTTGCTGGGGTGAAGCGTAGGCCCATCTTTGAATTGACCTTTCCCTGACTCCCAACTACATGAGGATTAAAGCAGACATCTTAGCCAATTCAAAGCCCCTGCATGACCCAGCCCCTCGGGCCTCTCTTTGCCTCATGTTCTTACCACACTAAATTTCATTCATGCCTCAAACCCACCAGATATCTGGAACAATCTTCCTCCCTTCCCTGCCATTCCTACTCCTCCCAACTTAGCTGGCTAATTCCTGTTCATGCCCAAAGTCCACCTGAAATGTCACTCTTCCAGGAGGTCTCTCTTGACCCCCGGGCTACGTCAGTGTCCCCACCCCCTTGCTGTGTGCTCTCATGCCCCCCGTCTGTCTCTCATCGGAACATTCACTGTCCTTTAGGTACTTCTGCTTAGTGGCTCTCTTCCTGACTAGGTGTGAGCCCCAAGAGGGCGGGGCCGCCTCTGACCCGGTTGCTGCCACATTCCCAGTGGCCTGACTCAACAGTTAGGGAATGAAAGAGTGAATGGAATGACATAATCTCCATTCATTCTTTCTGTCAGCACGTCCTTCCTGAGTTTATATTGAAGTATAATTTACACACAGTAAAATTCACTCTTCACTCATAGAAGTGTTCTATGAATTTTGGCAATCAAGATATAGAATGATTCCATCATCCCCCGCCCCTCAAAATTCCCTCATGCCCCTTTATGGTCAACTCCTGCCCCTCACCCTGGCAACCACTGATCTGTTTTCTGTCCCTATAGTTTCACCTTTTCCAGAATGTCGTCTAAATGGGCTCATACAGGATATAGCCTTGAGTCTGACGCCAGTGTCTGTCTTGTGCCAGGCCCTGGGAGAGAAATAGCAGTAAATCATAAGGTTTATGTTGAATGTAGGGTACCTTTAAACTGCTCTTTTTTTTTAACATCAAATTCAGATTGTGTTTCTTAGCACCAACCAGTGGCAGGTTTCTTCCTCGCCTCAACCCTGTCTGCGTTTTTCAGACGAGGAAACCAGGATGTCCCAAGAAGTCAAGAATCGTGTGCAAGTTATCGTAGCCGGCTAGGAGAGGAGCCCCCGCCCCAAGTTCAGTACACTAATGCCAAGCCCAGGACTCCTCCTTTTTTCGTTTGTTTTATTATTTTTAATAACCTGGAGTGAAGCAAAGCCTTGTTCTTTCAAAGAGTGATCATTTTAATCAGAGGGCTCCATTTGCTAATTTTTGGGAAAAGGACAAAAAAGTAATATCTCATCTTCTCTGTTGACTGCATTTCTTGTTCTGCCAAGATGGTGAGTCATACGGGCGACCACCTGGCCTCCCTGCACCCGGGCCCGGCCGCCTCACCGGGGGCTGTGGGAGCTTGTTTAAAAGGGTTTGGTTTGGTCACCCTGGTCCTGCCACTGGAGCTGTGGTGCTTACTGGAAATAGCTTTCTCAAGAATGACTTTCTTTCCAAAGTGATGTTCTGAGCGTGTGGATTCATGGTGTCTCCAACTGGTCCGTTTGCTGTTGCATCTGTCTGTGCCTTTCCAAAAACGTGGGCCCCATTCTGCTTGCTATGACCTGAGACATGGTAACATCTTGTGCACACGTGTCTATCAGGGATTAATTGTCCCCCAGGAAGTGCACACAGCTTCGAGTTGTCTGTGACAGTTTAGACACAGGCTCAGAGAGTGGAGCCGCGGATACAAGCTGACCCAGCAGCCTTGCCCGGTGCATCTCAAGGCCCACCGGCCTTCGTCCGTAGTCACAGTCGGGAGCACAGAGGGACACCGGTAGCGTGTGGCGAGCACCTCTGCTTAGTTCTCTCGGGTTCTTCACGGCAAAAACCCGCGCAAGTGGCTTGCTGAGAATGCCTGGAAGAAAGGAGTGTATCACCCCTCAAGTTATTTGGGGAGATCTGCCGCAGCTGGCACCCCAAACAAAACAGGGAATGCGCTAGGGCAGCAGCACCGGGCGGTTTCTTAGCCAGGCAGCTGTGATTTTGACCTTGCTTTGGGTTAAAGGACACAAACTTGAGAAGAAATCTGTTTATCATGTGGGGGATTCATGCCACCCCTGACAGTATACAGTGAGCAAGATGGATGATCTGCCAGACTGGTCCCTCGCATGGGTGAATCAGGGCAAATTTACAGTACAATTCCTTTGCTGCTTCAGATACAAGAATAACATTTGCTGGGTTTTATATCCAGTTGTATGATGACCTCGAGGTGAGCAGAGAGAAGAAATCCGATTTGTAGGATTCAGATTGCCTTAAAGATTTATATGGACCATTTCTGCCGTTTATGTCTGTCTTTTTTACATCTTTCACAAACCAGTGTTGTTATTTTTTTAACCTGATTTTCCAGGTGAGGACACAGGTTTATATGATGGTGGAACTCTGTACCGGTTTAGGATAATAAACGGGTTTATTGGTTGAATTACATTTCACTTATTTGGGATTTATCTTTCTAGATATTTATACAACATGTCCCTTATATTTGTAATACATTTTCCATCCTCTTGAGTTCAGAATAGGTTGTTATTCTGGATATAACATGTCCAGAAAAGGACTCCAGTTATATGGCCAGTTGAGGTGCATTTGTTACTCGGTGTTTCATTTTGTTTAGTCGGGTGACAACTAATTGGGGGCCACCCACGTGTGTTGATGTTCAGTGAGCAGCCTGCCCGCTGTGACTTATCATCTCTCTGGGGCCGTAGAGCCCACGTGACACGCCTGGCCTGGCTCCAAACACATGGCGCTGTGGCGTCTTACCATGTGCCGTTCTCGGTGGGGGTGGGGCAAGGTTGCACCAAGACACCGTGCCCAAGGCAGATTTTACCTCCTGGGTAGGACCGCAGTGCTAAGTCACTTTCCTGGACACAGTCTGTCTCTATATCTGGAAATTAGGAAATGGCCAAAGCCTGTATTCCAGACATCCCCAAACTAGGATGGCTGTAGGGTTTACAGGTGATGCTAACAGAGAGGCCAGAAGGGACCACTCACCAACAGAGCACGGGTCGGCCCTCCCCACTGAAAAGGGGACCGTGGGGACCTGACTGCCCACACCGACCCCATCTCGTAGACAAACTAAGAGCTCAGCTTTCAGAAGCACGTCCTGGGGTTTGACAGAGAGCAGGGCGGGTTCCTCTTCTGTCCATTCCCTCCAGGTTGGGTGCTGGGCAGCCCTCTGGGAGTCACAGGGAGACTCAGCCTGGGGTCCAAGACTCAGCACTGGCCACGGGGGCCAGCGAGGTCTCAGGGCTCCTCCTCAGGGGTCTTCATCGCTGTGGGGACCACTCATCGCGGGCAGCCCTCCTTGAAAATAATACATCCATTCGTTTTTTTCAGGAAATTATGGACAAAATAAGTATGCAAATTGTAATCTAGCCAAGGTCCTTCTGAATTACAGAACTATGGGGCTCCATTAGAAGAAATCATGACAATGATAGCACATTATTCATATGACATACTTTTTCACAGAATGCCCTTTTATTGAGCCTTCAGAAACCTTTTATTTAAACCCCTAGTTTTCCTTCTGTTGTTATTTTTTATTTTTTATGCAGAAAATGAGAGGTTACTCTCAGTCAAAAAACTTTGAAGCAATTCATCTAGGTCCACAGACTGTACCCTGGTTCAGGCATTTCATCAGTTTTTCCTGGACCAGGAAAGTAGATGCACCTGGAGAAGTTCAGCTCTTTCAGCCTCAGTTTTCCTTGTGCTTGAATTACAGAAAGCACTCCAAAGACCTCTGCCAGCTGCAGCCCTGCACCCGAATCTCCCATGAGCTCCAGCGAATCGGTGAAGAGCTTGACCGAACTAGTCCAGCAGCCCTGTCCCCCCATTGAAACCAGTAAGGATGGCAAACCACCAGAACCCAGCGACCCGCCTGCCTCAGACTCCCAGCCCACCACCCCACTGCCGCTCTCCGGACACTCGGCCCTCAGCATCCAAGAGCTGGTCGCCATGTCTCCAGAGCTGGACACCTACGGCATAACCAAGAGGGTCAAGGAGGTGCTGACCGACAACAACCTCGGTAGGTGCCCTCGCCAGTTGCCAAGTCGGGAGGCGGCAGGTTGTTTCCTGTTGGAGTTCTGGGGAAGAACGGGTGGAGGGGGCCTCAGCTGAGCCAGCCAAAGAGTTTAAAGGTTTACAGGCTACCTGTAAGAACAGGACATCCTACAATTGTGAACACTGAGGGCTCACGAGGGTGCTAGAGTTGGACAGGTCAGCCCTAGCCCGCTCCTGCCTCTGCGCCCCTGCCCCCTGCAGGGACCTCTTAGAAGGTATGCATGCAGGCCAGAGCCCACTCAGACCGTCCACTCAGATCGCCCTGACTGGGACATGCCCAGGAGAGCTCCAAACCCTTAGGGGGGCGCCAGAGCCGGGCAGGATCAACATCAGCCCAGCAGCACCTGACTGGTGGAGTGGAAGAGTCCGACAGACTGGTTCAGATCCTAACTCTCCTATTTCGTGTGCCTGTGATACTGAGCCAGCTCCTCTGAACCCCTCAGTAAACCTGGAATAACAGTGCTGACTGGGGTTGTAAGTAGCAGCAGTTCTCAGCACCCTGCCTGGCAGCTAAGAGTCTCTTCCTGTCATCCTGCTGCCTCAGGAAGCGGCCTCACTCCCCAGGCTCCACGGGGATGAGGCAGCCCCTGGAGAACTGAGTTCCCCACCCGTCCCGCTGGGTCTCACACCCAGGCCATCTGCCTCACATGTGTCCAGCGCGTGCCTGAGGCAGCTCTGTCTGAGGGCTCTGTGGCGCCCGTGGTCCGTGGCTGCGGCTGTAAGAATGTTAGGGTGCTCTGTCATTCTAAGCCCTTGTGTTCCAGTAGCGTGGACCATCGGGGTTCCCCTGGTCTAGGCATCCAGAGGATGCAAACAGCCATTCCCCATCACTTCCGTCCTTCTTGTTTCCTGAGTGTAAAAGTCAGTTAAAGGAGCACCATTCTCTGCGGTGCATGGTAGACAACCCCAAAGAGTGTTGGAATTTGCCCAGTACCTTCAGGAGGGGCTTTCTCTGTCCATTTTTCCCAGGGGACGGGATAGAAGGGAGTAGCAGTGAAATGAGAGCCAGTCAAGTTTGCATAGTGACCTAACAGCCTGGGGGTCAGGCCAGCTTGTCTGGATGAGGCCCTCTACCCCACTGCTTGTGTAAAACAGCACGAGAGAAAACATTTTTAATTGAGTTAATTCATGAAAATAAAAATTTAGCTGTTGATTTTTTTTAAATGGCTGTGAAGTCCTGTATGTTCATCTAGTATTAAAATGTGTGAAGATTTCTAGACTTGGGTCATCCCCTCCCTTATAGTCTTGTTAGAAGTTCAAGGAAGCAGGCCTGATATATTACTGCTGTCCACTTCCTTATAGGAAGTGTCATTTCACGTAAACAATGAAAATCAGCTAAAGAAAACTCATTTTCAAACACCGGTAAGTTGCAAGATCACAGTTGTGAGATCGTGAACGTTAAAATCTCATCCTTGGCCTTCCCATCCGTGTCTCCATCGCTGCTGGAGTTTGAGCTGACATTGTTCATGCGCAGCCACAGCAGAAGCCCACTGGCCTTGGAACTCCGTTCTCAGATACTGAAGCAGGAATCAGTGGCCTGAGGGGTGAAAACTTTAGACAGATGACTGCCTCCTCTTCGAGCAGGAACTTCCAGAAAAGCTCCCTAGCAGCGTCACCCTGGACTTAGAGATGAGAAGCAGTCTTCATGGTTGCTCAAACTGGTCTTAGCTTCTCCAGGAAAGAAGCTGCCTCCCCTACTGGGGTCTCAGTGGAGTAATGGACACAAAGTGGGCCACATGACAGCTGAATTAGGCAGCAAAGACGACCCTTGGTCAAGACCCTGGCATCCTCTTAACCTTTGACCTGGGACCTTGGGGTGCTCATGGGTCAATCTCATGAAATCATATGCAGAATGTATGCGTACCCATTTTGTCGGGTGAGGGTCTCTAGCGTCTTCAGGTTCTCAAATGGGTCTGTGACCCAAAAACAATAGGCACTGCTGTGAAACCTCTAGAAGTAATACAAATAATTTCTAAGAATAATCACTTGATTTTTCCCCTATACACCTGGGTGGGCCAAGCAAGTAGTAACTAACTGTTCGTATATATATCACTTTCCTGAACACAGGAAGCTCCATGGAATGAAATGAGATTCATTTGCCATATTAGAATTAGTTAAAATTTATTGAAAACAACCATAACAAAAAACCAGTAAGGACTTGGGATGTTACAGGCTAAAGTAAGAGTCTGAAAAGCAGAGAAACCACCAGTCTACGAATCAGTAAATGTATCTCTAAATTAAAATGACTGATACCGAAAAAATTCATTTCTCAAGTCCAAAGCTTTCCACGCAGTAAACTTTTACTTGGAGTCCCACTTTTTACAAGGCGGCACTCCACCATTTTCTCACAACTACCCAGTGAGTGAGCACAGACAGTGGTGTTTCTCACTCACAGGTGGAGGACGTTAGCCGAGAGGGAATAAGCCGGCCATCCACAGGCACCCTGCTACCAAGGAAAGAGCCACTCTCTGCCCCAGTGTCGCGTTTCCTACGCTTTATGGTACCAGACACTGGCCCCTCTGATCCCAACCTCCACTGCCACCTAATAAGTCCTGTTCATTTAAGTTCTCCCATCAGGTCGGTCAGGTTATGCCTGATTCTCATTTGTACCTTTACGAGTGGTGGCCCCCCCTTGACCTGCAGCTGAATGGCTCAGAGAAGAGGAGTATTCTTTTTAAGCCTCTGATGAACATTGCAGACTTAACGCCACTGTGCTCTCCAGAGCAAAATGCCCTCTGATCAGCCTGGGGCGCAGGCTGCCCACCACGGCCTCGGAGAAAAGGCCTCGAAGAAGGGATTTTGATCCACTTTGAGCTCCAGTCTGCAGAGCAGCTTAGACTGCGGGAACAGACTTTAGAATTGGAAATGGCCTGCTTTTCAGAAAAAGAGAGCCTAGGAGCTCTTTCTCCTTCTCTTTCCTGCTGTGACCTTGGGTCAAGTGGTCTGTTTTCTCAGCAAGACCCGATAACCTTGCTAATCGTGAAAGGAGCCAGCGCAGACGGCCCTGGGGCTTGAGGTTGTAGGAGAGAGGTCTCCTCCCTGTGTGCTACTTAACCTCCTGAGCTCGGCTTTGGGATTAACCACCTCTGAAAAATGCCGCAGGTCTTATCCAGGCCTCAGTTCATCCAAAGCCCAAAGGCTTTTTTGAGAGAAACATTGTGTATGAGCAGAATGCAGGAGTAATACTGACTCTGTCACCAGTGGAGTTTGTCACAAGTCTGGTTGAAGAAATGCTTCTACAAAGTGCATGCTCCCAGCCAGGACCCAGCTAACCAGACTCTGGGCCTTTAAACCCCGTGTCTGACTTTGGCCTTGGCGCATACTTGTCCTTCCAGATCCCTGGGTCTCAGTGATGACATCTCTCTTGGTTCCGTTTTCTGTCTAGGTCAGCGCTTATTCGGGGAGACCATCTTAGGGCTCACCCAAGGCTCCGTCTCCGACCTCCTTGCTCGCCCGAAACCGTGGCACAAGCTCAGTCTGAAGGGACGGGAGCCATTTGTCCGCATGCAACTGTGGCTGAATGACCCCAACAACGTGGAGAAGCTGATGGACATGAAACGGATGGAAAAGAAAGGTAACCCCTGCTCCTGCCACCTGCCCCAGCCAATTGCTTTCCATTTACAAATGCACTGTTTCTTTTAAAGCCTCCACACAAAGCTGATGAGGGACATTGACCCGTGACCAGGGGACTGTAAGGCAGGGCAAAGGATTTTTTGACAGTCCTCAGCAGATGAGTACCTAAGAGGACTGGGAAGATTTTAGCTTTTTCTGCCCAGCAGCCTGAACCCAAAGACATTTGAGCACTGGGAGGTGCTGTGACAATTCCTCCTTGTCGCCCTGGCAGTCAATGTACCCTTTGTCCTCTTTCAGGAGAGTAAGGCCACCGAGAAGGGAGCACCACAGTGCTTGGTGATGGCTCGTTTGTTTGTTGACTTTTGTCTTGTTGGGTGGGTGGGACGTTTATTGCATGTGTATCACATGCGGGGGCTTCCGTATATTATCTTATCAGAGAGATGGTTA
Organism: Tapirus indicus; assembly: GCA_031878705.1. Classification (NCBI taxonomy): domain Eukaryota; kingdom Metazoa; phylum Chordata; class Mammalia; order Perissodactyla; family Tapiridae; genus Tapirus; species Tapirus indicus. The sequence continues at coordinate 142,804,766 of CM062922.1, forward strand.
ATAAATGCACTTGTACATAGGGAGGCTCAAGTTCAGAGAAGTTAGGAGCCTCTATTAAGGTCACCCAGCCTGGAAAATGGCAGAGCAGATTCCTGCCAGAACAGCTTTGTCTCTCTTGCTGTTACTTTCCAGTCCATGGGCTGTAGAAGATACAGCCTCCTGGAGGACTAAGCACACCTCTTTTCTCCAAATGCTTCCGGAGCCCTCTTGAATGTTGATCGGAATTCTTCTTGCCCCCTGGAGGCTACAACACGGGAGAAATCCCAAAGGATTTCCTTGGAGGTGGAAAGTAACACCTACTCTGTCTCGTGGTCTGCACCCGTACATGCTGCTCCTCATTAGTGAGTCCTCCCCTCTGAGGGGACAATCCTGGGTCACCTGCAGTGCTGTGAGCTCACTCGGTGGCTGAGTCTGAATCCCTTAGATGTGGAGACTGGGTGCCAGCTGCTAGTCTGGCCTTGAGAAGCTGGGGCGCCCTCTTTAATCAGCTTCCTCAGAGGCCCCCGGCTAAGAGCAGGCATCCCAACCACCCGTGTGGCTGAGCCTGGCCCCGTCCCCGTGTGTCCCAGCCAGGGTGGGATGGAGCCCAGGCTCGTAGCCTCTGAATTCACCAGGAGCCAGCCGAGCATCACTTCTCACCCAAGCAGAGAAAGGTCTGGAGCTCTGAGAAGGAGCGAGTCTCTGATGCCTCCCCCAGGAGCTCTGTGGGGCTGGCCCTTGTATAACAACAGGGACTTCCCACTCCTGCGTGCCTGCTATTTGCGACACGCTGTGCTGAGACCCCACTCAGTCCACACACCGCCATCCAGTATGCGTGTCATTATCCAGAAAGATGAGGCTGTGGTGTTATGCAAGTTACCTGATTTCAACAGTCGGCATAAGTAGGGAGCAGGAATCTACACTCAGGGCTGTCAGACTTCAAAGCTGATGCTCTCAGGTGTGTGTTCTGCCTGTGCTGAGCACCTGCCACACGGGGACCATGTGCCCAGGCAGCAGCCTTCCACCCGCTCCAAAGCCCTCCAGCGGGCTCCTGCCGCCCACAGGTGTGCGGACCAAGGCTCTGACACAGGACACAGTGCTGCAAGCTCCAAAGGCCTGGTGCCACGTCACCCCCCAAGATGTTTTAACTTTTTAGTATGGGAAATTTCAAACAGAGAAGTAGGGAGAATGGTATCCTGAACCCAATATATCCATTACTGAGTCTCAACAATTATCAGTGCTCACCCAACAAACAATTGTACAGTTTTCTGCGCTCTGTCAAAAGGTGGTGCCCTCCCCTCTCGAGCTTGCTGGGGCTGCTGCTCCCGGCACCAGGGAGCTCCCTCCCTTCAGCAGCTCTGAGCGTCCAGGCCTGCCGTTCCGAAGGCCACCTCGTGAGCAGCCTCCCTGGTTCTGCCACTCCCTGGTGTGTTTCTCCTCCTGGACTGGTAGAAAAAGACCTCGGCCCCCACAAATAGATCTTTGGGGGCTTCCTAGTCCTCCATTCCTCCATCTTCACGGGCTCTGGGCGCCATCTTGTGTTACAAAAGAGTTATTGTCAGCAGGGCCCAGGCTCCTCCTCACATCCCAAGGTCCCTAAGTGGCTGTGGCCCCACTCTCTTCTCTCCCTAGTAAGGATGCTCACTGGAGGAGCCGTCACTAGCCCCAGCGGGAGACCAAGGCCCCTGATCCATCAGCACAACAGCGGGTGACCTAGAGCACAGCCCTTCCTATGGTTTCCATAGACTGCTGGTCATCCGCCCACTGCGAGGGGGCTAGCTGGGCAGACCAGGCTCATTTCTTTCTGGCCTCTGACTCTATCATATTAATTTTGCGGGGGAGAAGATTTGCCTTCTCAGTTGTTTCCTAGTTCTAATCATAAAATGGCAAGTTAAGTCACTCACTAGCCTAAGTTTCTACACCTATACAATGAGGATAATAATGCTCACTTTTTCAGGTTGTGAAGATTAGAAAGAATGTACCTAGTATAACACTCGGCACACGAGTGCTCAGTAAATGATAGTTATTAAAGAATTTGTATTCCTTGAAAATAAGTTGTGCTCCAGTCTGGCCTAGATTAAAAATTCTGCACCAGGTAATCCAGACTGCAGGACTCACTTGTACACTACACTTCCTTCTCTTCCAGAAAGTTTTTGCTGCTTTCTCCTTTTAGCGTGAATCTTTTATTGCTCTCCTTCCTCCCCTTCTTGTAAACCTTCTTTCTCTTCCCCAGTCTGCCTTCTGCTTTGTGTTCCCTTCATGAAATGGCCCTTGACCCAACCTGTTCACACAGTCACAAGCACCTGGACACACACACACGTGCGCACGCACGCAGCCTTGGCTAGCTCGTGGTCTCTTGGAGGCTTCAGGTGGACCCTGACAATCCACAGTCTTCTCTGGTGACATTGGAGACCTGAATGTCAGTGCTGCTGAAGTGCATTGCCCTTCTTGCCGTGGCTTCCACGGACACACCCTCGGGCCCTGCTGCCATGCTGCTGCCAGGCAGGCAGGCAGGGGGACCGACCACCATGTGGCGGGGCGGAGCAGGCAGCACTGCCCAGAACAGACTTAGGTCAGTCCTCACTTCTGTCACATACTAGCTGTATGACCTCAGATGAATCATTTCACCTCTCTAAGCCTCAGTTTCTTCATCTGTAAACAGGGGTGATAATGCCCTCTCTCCCACAGCATCACTTGAGAGGATGAAATGAAAAATGTCAGCTCCTGCTGCTGCTGATGGTGATGATACCACATTCTTACTACTACATGCCGTTTGACTTGAATACTATTATTTCTAGTCTTCCATCAGTTTTAAGAAGTTTTAAAGAATTTTCAGACCATATTCCAAATTAGTCCACTAGGAAGATCACTCTGGATGATTAATTTGCTCAAGAAGTCCAAGTGGTTTTAACTTGAAGTGTAGTTGGTGATAAATGACACGTAGCAACCGAGAGAGACAGATGAAGCACAGATGGAACAGAGAGAACCTGAAATCCAGGAATCACCTCCTGTTTACTTCGCAGTTCACTTGGCACATCCCCAAGCAACAGTCACACACTGAGCCCCTGAGCCTTGTCACTCCTGCCCACTCCCCACCGCTCCCCCAGCCTTTATTCCACAGGAAAAAAGACACATTCACAGCACAGGTACCCCTCATCCCAGCCTCTGTGCCTCTCTGCTGTCTGCTGCTGCCCCTCCCAGAGCAGGGCTCGTGTCCCCAGGCCCTGAGCCTGCTCTAGCCACTCCTCCTCTCCTGAGCTGAGCCCTTGTCCCCTCGAAGTTCATCCCTGCACCTTCACATTAAGTCCCCTTCTCATCTCATCATCTGCCAGCCTCCTACTCACTCTCTACCTTGTCTCAAGACGGTGACCCCTGGATCACTGCCTTCCTCCATGCCCAAGTCCTGCCTCCTCCAAGGGATTTTAAGACCCATCTGACCCATCCAGCACCCTGGCCTCAAGTTCTTGACCTCCTCAACCCTTGGCTGTTCCCCAAATCTTGTTATCACCCACAACTACTCTACCTCTCAAAGCCTGAATTTAGGTCCCCCACTCACTTACCACATTCTGCCGTCCTTCCATCTGTCCATGTTTCTCTTGTTCACTCCACCTTACCCAGGGTGACCTCCAGCCCCTGGTATCCCCTCCCATGCTTTCCCCCATCAGTTTGCCCTCTGCTGCCCTTGCCTCCTTCCCCAAACATCCCAGGCTCCATGCTCCTTCACTTCAGTACTCTCTCTCTGGCCATGATTCTCTCTGACATCTTTCCGTTCCTCATCCCCTGCAATCCCAACCTTGAATTAGAGCCCTGCCAGTTTTCTCCACCCATCCTCCTTGGTGTCTGGGACCTGCTGGAGAACATCCCAGACCTTCATGGGTCGGTGCCGCCTCAGCTTCAGTGGGGTCCTCTGTGCTCCTCCCCACCCCTTGCCGTCCCTCTCCTCCATCCTCCACCACCATTTCCCATCACTTAGATCACCTTTTCTCTGCCTTCCTACTTCCTAAAGAAAACAAAGGCCATCAACTCCTCCGCCCCCCAATCCCTGTAACTTGTCTGTATGTCACCCACCTTCCTTCCCTCCCGGCCCTCTCCTACCCCTGTGTTCAGGACCCACTCTCATGTACCTCCAATGATCACCATCTCACCCCTATCACCAGCTCTGTCATCTCTCTCCCCTCAGCTTAGAAACCTCATCAGCTCTCTCTCATCTTTAAAGACCCACCCTCAAGCCCAGATTTCCCTTCTTGAAGCCATCTGGCCTCTCACTTTCCTTTTACAGCTAGGCTTCTTAAACAGGAATTCATGCTCACTCGCTTCACTTCCTCACCCCCCGTTCACAGTTAAACCTTCTACTGCCTGGCTTCTGCTCCCACAGCTCCACTGTGTCTGTTCACCAAGGCCTCCAGTTGTCTCCTAATCACTAAATCCAGAGGCCACTCCGGGTCGTTGTCATACTTTCCTTTCTGCAGCCCCGATGCTGTTGACCATCACTCCTCAGTCATCCCTCTGTTACGCCATTGTCTCCTGGTTTTCCTCCCATCTCTCTGTGTCCTTCCAGGCTGCTTCTTCCTGGGAGTACCCTCTGCCCGTGGGTCTTTTCCAGGATTCCATTCTTGGCCCTCTCTTTCTCATCAACATCATTGACTTCAACTACAATTTCTGTTGTAGTGGGTCCAAATTCTTCTCTCTAGCCCAGACCATTCTTCTGAGCTTAATACCTCTCTATCCAGCTGCCTACAGAACTCTCAATGTGGATGAGCCAGAGACCCCTCCAACTCCACATTTCCAAGATGAATCATCATCTGCTCCCTTTAACCTGCTCCGTCCATGGTGCCCAACCCAAAGACGCCACTACCCACTCCATCTCCCAGGCCTGAGACCAGGGAGCCATCCTCAGCTCCCCTCTCCTTAGTCCCTCATTTGATCAGTCCCCAGGTCCTGTCATTTCTACCCCTTAACATCTCCACAATCCACCTGCTCTTCTCCAATCCCATCACCACTGTCCTAGTTCAGATCCTTATCATTCTTACCTCCTAACCGAACGCCTTCCTCCCAGTCCTTCTCCTCCACTCCGTCCTCCAAACTGTAGCAGAGCAGCCTTTCAGAAACATGTAGCTGATCATATCATGCCCTCGATTCAGATGTTTTCACTTCTTCCCCTTGCCTTCAAGATAAAGTCCAAACTTGTGGCCTACCCTGATTCTGCCCCTCTCTCCAGCTTTACATCTGACAACTCCTCCTACCACCACCACCCCTCTGTGTGCACGCATGCACACACACACAACACACTTTAACCATGCTGTTGCATGCCTCCATGTCTTTGCACATGCTGTTCCCACTTTCTGGAACAGCCCCCTACCATCTTCTACCTCATCGCTTATTTTTGCTGGTTAATTCCTCCTTGTCCTTCAAGGTTCCATTTAAACATCATGTCTCCCGGGAAGCCTCTGCCTCCTCCTCGGGCTGAGCTGAGTCATCTCCCTTGGTGCCCCGCTCCATGGTGCCCTGCGCTTGCCTCCCTTATCACACTCTCCTGGGGTCGTCTATCTGTGCACTTCTGTGTGTCGCCCACTAAACTGTTGGTCGTGCAGGGACAGGTGAGGACCTCACATACCATAGAGCAGCTCCTTGATGAGTGTGTGCTGGGTTTCAGGATGGTTCTAGTCCTAGTGTGTTTTCCAGAAGTCCAAGTGTTTTGAGATGCTCTTGGAAGAGCAGGGCAGAACAGCCAGCTGCCACAATCTACTCAAAAGTCATTGCAAGCTGACAGTCTACCGTGTACACAGGGGTCAGGGGCTCGGGCGGATCTTCCAGCTGGGCCTGCATCTCAGTCTGACTTCTCTCCCTCCCTCAGCCTACATGAAGCGGCGGCACAGCTCAGTCAGCGACAGCCAGCCCTGCGAGCCCCCCTCCGTTGGCATTGACTACAGCCAGGGCGCCAGCCCCCAGCCCCAGCACCAGCTGAAGAAACCCCGAGTGGTGCTGGCCCCTGAAGAGAAAGAAGCTCTGAAAAGAGCGTATCAGCAAAAGCCATACCCGTCACCAAAAACCATCGAAGAACTCGCCACCCAGCTCAACTTGAAAACCAGCACAGTCATCAACTGGTTCCACAATTACAGGTACGATCCTGCCCTCAGCCCAGTACGGCACGGCTCCAGAGAAGGCACATCCAGCCCTTGGGAAGAGGCCGCTCTGTGCTGCAGAGAGTGGCCATTAACAGGGCACAGGAATGGAGTTCTGGGGACTGAGAACATGGGCTCAGTGACTGGGTCAGCTAGGTGGGTTTTATGTTGTTTTATTGGAGTTTTTAATTCCAAAGGTGTAGGGTCATGCAGTTAGAGACAATCCACATCTGCTGTGACCAGAAAAAAAAAATTTCCTCTCAGTTATGTCATTAATAAGGGAGGGTGTAGGCATTCATGGTTCCGTGAACGTTTCTTAGTGATTTTTGGATGCTTTCTCAGGGTCTTTTACAGTATTGTTTCCCAGATTAGTTTGATTAGTTGTGTAATTGAATAAATTAAATAGCGTAAGACCTTTCTTGTGGGAAAATTCATGAGTTAATGGAGATTTATTGAGCGCCTACTAGATCTCCAGACCCTGAGCTAATGTTTTAACCAACACTGCATCACCTGACCCTAACACAACATAAGGGATGTAGTATTGTCTGCATTGTACAGATGGAAAACATGGAACCCTGAGGGGCCGCATCCCTTGCCTAAGCAGGGGAGGGCCCGGTGCTCTCCTACAGAACGGAGTAGACTGAGGAGACGTGTCTGGGTTGGATCATGAAAATCCACTGAAAGATAATGAATGTTGATCACAGCACTAACCAGGACTCCCTCCTCCTAGAAACCGAGAATGCCCGGGGGCCTGGTGGAGATTCCTGCTTGTTTAATTCCTTGTAAGGGCCCATCTCAATTGCGAGTTCTCCTCAGTCATTTTCTCTAGGGCTCAGTAAAAATGGGGTCGGTGCTCCTGGTTATGCCAAGGTGACAAGTACACATGTGTACCCAGGGCAGGGGGCACTTTGCAGTAACTCACCTGAAACAAGGGGCAGGCAACAGAAGATCATAGACAGTCCTAGGGGCCAGAGGGAAGAATGTGTCTCTAATTGGGCCCTGCCTCATCTGATAGGTTCTGCTGCAGTTTCTGAAGGGGCCCAATAAACCTCCCAGGTTCTGAACAAATTGGGAAATTTTAAAATATTAGATGAGAGCTAAAATGACACCTTTATTGCTGATAAAGACTAAGTTAGTGGGGCTGACCCGGTGGCGCAGCGGTTTAGTTGGTGCTTTGGCAACCCGGAGTTCGCGGGTTCAGATCCTGGCACCCGCCGACGCACTGCTTGTCAGCCATGCCGTGGCGGCGTCCCATATAAAGTAGAGGAAGATGGGCACGGATGTTAGCCCAGGGTCAGTCTTCCTCAGCAAAAAGAGGAGGATTGGCAACAGATGTTAGCTCAGGGCTGGTCTTCCTCACAACAACAACAACAACAAAAAGACTAAGTTAGTAGATATAGCTTAGCATGAGAGCCGAACAGACCCGCTACCTGACCCCTGGAACCAGGCAAATTTATCCGTCATGGCAGCACTGGCCCCGGGCAGGCCTCCCCATGTGTGCGCTGGCTCCCCTGAGGACAAAGGTACATGAGCTGAGCACAACCAGCTTGTTCATCCTAAATTTACCAGTCAGATAAAGACAGAGGCAGAGCAAGGCCAGCAGTTACAACAGTGGAGCTCCCTCTACATGGAGGAAACTTCCGGAGTCGTAAACAAGTGAACTAAAGGAGAATGAATGGAAATGTGGGCCGAGGCTCACCAGAGCCTCTCCTTGCCGGGTTTTATGTAACCCCATTCTCACTTTCTAGACACAAAGGTAAATTTGAGTATGTACTTTTGAGTCTTCTGCAAGTTGTGTCCATTTTAACCCAAGTTTGTAACTCCGGACAGGAGTGCACAATGCTGTAGATTACCGGGTACCTGGGTAACAGTACTACTGGTTACGCAGAACGTCCCCAAAGCTGTTTCTCCTGGCCCTGGCAGGGCCACCTTTGTCCCAGCTCCCCCTTAGGCCTCAGTTGAGTGGCAATCACTGCCTCCTGGCCAGAGCATGCTCTTTCCAGGTTTTTGAGCTGCTGTCACTCATCTTGCTGACCTCCTGACAACCATGGTAATGCCCGTCACGTGGTGGTCAGCTGGTCGTTGTGGAGATGCCTCATTTGTGCATCTAAGAAAAGCAAATTCAACTCTACACCTTTGGCAAAAAGGGACAGAAGAGGAGAGAGGAAGAATAGCAGTAGGACCTCAAAACTTAGTAAATGAGCTCGGGTCTGGATCTAGAGTAGATGTTCAATAAATGCTGTCTTTCAAAAACAACTCCACAACAGAGAGGCTGGGCTAGGAAGTCAAATAAGAGAGCCAATGGCAGAGATTAGTTCCAGCTGCAGAGATGTGGAAAAATATCCTGGAAGAGGTATGAGATGCACAGGGTCTTGAAAGAACTGAACTAGAGAAGGGATAGATGAGAAGTGAGCACCAGGTCATTCAGATTTGGCATAAAGCCCAAAGAATTGAAGTCATTTGCCTGAGATCACCCAGGAGGTAAAGTGTAGAGGGAGCACTATCTCCCTGGCTATAGCTCTTCCCTGAATGCTCAGCACAGGCCGCCTTACCCTGGCTTACCCCACAGAGCTTCACACGAGCACCGGCATGCATTCGCACTCGCACACATGCCCTGGATGTGTTCAATTCCTAAACAGGAAGGAAGTTTCTTACATTCTCTCTGCAGGGGTTAAAAAGGAGAAGTTGATTTTATTTCTTCTGCCCCACTGGAACCCTCAGGGAATAATGTTTGGGTCAGTTTTTGCCCCCATCAAAAACATGAAACTTCACTTCCTCTTATGCTTTCACCCTAAGGACATTAGAAGTATCTTCAAGTGCCCATTTACCTAGGAATGGGGCCAGGAATGCCAGAACAACATATCACAGAACACCTGCTCTCCTCTGGAAGGACAGGTCCACCCAGTAGAAACTTTCAGGCCCTAAAAGCCATAGTGTCCTATGAACCTTGTGTGACTTGTCTGAAAACCAGATCTACTCCTGGGACCTGGTCTTTCTAGACAAGATGACAGTATTCCTCATGAACATGGAGACAAATCTAGACTAAGAAGGATGATGTCTCATATCTGTTGAGCAATAATATGTGCCAGGCACTGAGCCAGGAGCTTCACAGATGTGTGATCTCATTAGATCCTCCGATCAGCAGCCGAGTACAGTGCTGCCAGCCCCATTTTACAGAGAAAGGTTATGTTCATTAACCGAGCTGGTGAGCGTGGCAGCCCAGATGCCGGGCCCCAGGCATGAGGTTGTCCCTTCCCTCAGCCCTTCTGCCTCAGCCTTAGTGCTTACAACAGGGATCTGTCATTCAAAAGGCAGCTGGTTGGTAAGAATAGTTCCCTTTTGGAGGGGGTCTACTTTGTGTCCCATATTATACATTAATGTTTTATCTAATCTTAACGTGTCTACAAGGAAGATACTGTTCTCCACGTTTTTCAGATAAGAAAACTGAAACTCAAAAAGGTTAAGGAACTTACCCAAGTTGCACAGCTAGTAAGTGACAAAGCCAAATTTCAAACCCAGGCTTGCCTGGTCCCAAAAACCCTGTGCTCTGTTCTGGGCCAGTCTGCCCCTGAGACTCAGACTTAGTACTTGGGGGGCCTGTGGCCTGGCTAGGACCAAACCCTTAGCTGCCCGTCTAGCCTCCCACCTCCCCAACCAGGGTGGGATGGGAGTGGGTGTTCCCCCCAACTGGCATTCTTGGCTGCCAAGGGGCTTGAAAGCCAGTAAAGAGCAGATTTGCCCTCCCAGCTAAGTGCCCAGGAACCTGTTGACAGGAGGTGCCATTTCACAGGCTCCCAAGGACACCCCAGGGAAGTAGGAAAGTCTTCCGTTACCCCTGGAAACTTCTGGGGGGCTTCAGGACCTCAGTCTGCAACTCTGGCTCAGGAGTCATCTTCAGGACAAAGATCAGAGCTCACCCTGTTCAGGGAGCAAATAACTATGTAGCAGATCACCACCACCAGAGTTCTGATCCGCTGACCTAAACTACAGCCGGATTCTGCCTGGCTCCAACACTCCCCGCATCCACAGGTCCCGGCTTGTAGTAGGCTCTCAAAAAACATTACCTTTATTGCGTAATATGTACTGCAGAAAATATTTTCATGCATGCCCAACCCAAGGGCTTTCTGCAGGCCCTGTTTCTGCAAGACACTGGGCTTGGTGCTAATTCACCTGAAGATGCTTGTCCACTAACAGTTAGCACATTATCAGAGGTTTCTTCAACTCTTTGGAAGAAACACTTAGAGAGACTTCTGATTGAGCCTAGTACTGTGAGCATGACAGGAGGAGACACTTTGGAGCACAAATAGACTTAACAAGAGCCCTTTCATGATGTCATAAAGGGCTCCCGAACAGGGAAGGCCAGGGCCCTCTGTAGCTGTTTCCTTCAGACCCAGCAAAGTAATGGAGCACATTTTCCACTGTAGGCTAACTCAGCTTGACTAAAACTTGCTTGATGTGTTGCAGTACACATTTGTTCTCCTCCTTGCTTGATCAAAAGTGACCCTTCCCTGGTATTCTCCTTTCAGAGGCGGGAACTAGTTGAAAACATACAATTTGGTGGAATTTTGCCTCAGCCTTGACCCAGAGCCCCTGGCTTGTGGCTCAGAGCTGGACACTGAAGATTTTTACTTTGGACACTGTCTAATAATTGGCTCTCTCTCACAAAGTCCTGATGAGGAACCAGTGGTTATCATTCATCCTGCAGTTCCACTTATTGATTCACTTAGCACTGATTACTGTATACCAAGCATCACGTGAGGCCTGAAGTGTGCAAAGAGTAACTGGGACCTCACTGTTCACAGCCTAGTTGGAGGTGGGGTGGGATGGACATGGAGGAAATGTGACATTAAATAAGTAACATTGGCTGTGTTGGGGAGGGAGAGGATCTCTCCCATACCCCTCTGGAGTTCCTGTGGCTGGACTAATAATAAAATTAACACAAGACAGATTAACAGGAGAAAACCCAGTTTAATACTTATGTACAGGAGATCATATATAAAAATGATGCTCAGAGAAATGACCAAAGCAGGCAGGTTTTATACATTTTCCACGAAGAAACAATAAATTTGTGAGGATTTGACAGGACAAAGAAACTTAAGTTTGGGTACTTAATTAGTAAGGAATCTAAGCACAGTTTGGGCTTGGGGTAGTACATTAGTTTAAAAAAAAAAAGTCAGGGGGTTCTCCGTGAATTCCCATCTCTGGTAATAAGGGGATGTGTCCCTGTGTCCTGGTGCAGGGAGAGTACTTTTCACATGGAAAACTTATTTCCTGCTTCCGGGGGGAACAGAAAGGGTCCAAGTGCCCTTTTTGCGTTGCTGCTGCTCAAGTAACTTTAATTCAAAATAATCGATGTGCCACTGTGGGTATTTGGGGTGGCCTGCCCCGGGCCCCAACAGCTCCATCCTAGTGGAGAAGAGGGGACTGGCATCCAACCAAGGGACAGCTTATGCAAAGGCACAGAGTTTGGGAAACAGTGGGGGCTCTGCCTGCACTCCTGGCTAGTCTGGGCGGTGGGCAGTGACTCAGGAGCGGGGCGCCCCGAGGTGCTGTGGGTGGGGGCCCTTAGGGCGCCGTCGGGCTGGGGTGGGAGCTGAGATGCAGTGCGGAGGAGAGAGGGGTTGGGACGGGAAGGGCAGGAGCCCCCCGCTCCCGAGGACACAGCGGTCCCCTCACGGCGCGCCCCGCTTTTGTCCCGCAGGTCTCGGATCCGCAGAGAACTGTTCATTGAGGAGATTCAGGCCGGGAGCCAGGGCCAGGCCGGGGCCAGCGACTCCCCGTCGGCCCGCAGCGGCCGCGCGGCGCCCGGCTCGGAGGGCGACAGCTGCGACGGCGTGGAGGCCGCCGAGGGCCCGGGCGCCGCGGACGCCGAGGAGTCGGGCGGCCCCGCGGCCGCCGCCAAGTCTCAGGGAGGGCCGGCCGAGGCGGCCGCGGCCCCGGAGGAGCAGGAGGAGGAGGCGCCGCGGCCGGCGGAGAAGGCGGAGCCGCCGCCCCCGGGGCCCCCGGACGACGCCGACAGCGAGGGCCGGGCGCGGGCGCCGCCGCCGCCCGAGGGCCCCGCGGACGGCCCGGGGCCCGTGCCCAACCCCGCCGCCGCGCCCGCGGCCGGGGAGGACGCCGCTACCTCAGCCGCCCCGCCGGGGCAGGGCCCGTGCAGGGCCCGGGACGGCGCCGACAGGAGTTCCGCTTTGCCAAGCACCAGCGCGCCCGCGGCCGCCCGCAGGGCCAGCTCGCTGCAGAGCCTCTTCGGCCTGCCGGAGGCGGCGGGCGCCAGGGACTCGCGAGACAACCCCTTGAGGAAGAAGAAGGCCGCGAACTTGAACAGCATAATCCACCGCCTGGAGAAGGCCGCCAGCCGCGAGGAGCCCATCGAATGGGAGTTCTGAGAGGCGCCGCCCGCCCGTCGCGCCCCGCCGGGCCGGGCCGGGCCGAGCCGGGCCGAGCCGAGCCGAGTCTGGCCGAATCTCGCCGGGCCGGGCTGAGCCGAGCCGAGTCTGGCCGAGTCTGGCCGAGCTGGGCCGAGCCGGGCGGGCAGAGGGGTGGGCGCCGACTCCGCGGCCAGGACCGTGTTGCGCACTTACCGCCCTGCGGGCCACAGGGCAAAATCGCCATAGGCCAAGGTGCATATAGAAAACAAAGGAGCATTAAGCCCAATCTATGTCGTGTTTTCAAGGAAGAAAACGGAAATGTGTAGTGGAGCTTTTTTGTACCCTGAAGTGTTTTTTTTATTGCCCTAAGTGATTTCCACAGGTTCTGGAATAACTCTTACAGCTTTGCCTTGCGCCCTCCTCTTTCGTGTGGGCTTTAAAAAAAAAAAAAATCAAACCCACATATTAAAAGGGGGCTTTTTATCTGCCATCTAATGGCTTCAGAGCGATAATACACTATTATCTTCTTAAACCAGGAAAGGGGGGGGGGGATTTTTCAGAAAAATTGAAAAAGAAAGTTTTTGTAGCTGTTCAGTTGCCACTAAGAGATTGCACAGTCAAACCGACTCTAAACACACTAGTTTGGATTCCTAAATATTTTCAAGTAAAGAATCTTCTCGTTTGAAACTTTGAATTAAAATAAAACACATTTACTCCACATATTTTTTAACAAAAAGAGAAGTCACATCAGGAAAATATCTGATTTTGTGGTAGCTGATGTAGTGTTTTCTTGTACGTGAATAGAATCCTGACATGTAGTGCACATTGATCCATAGCTTTAACTGACTCTGGGCTTTTGCTGACCAGGGTTTGTTTAATACACTCCATTCTAGGCCAAATCAGGACAAAAAGAAAAGATCCGAATCTAGGTATTTTATAATCTGCTTTTTAACCTCTAACCGCAGAGCACGCTGATCAGACCTCATATCTCGGAGGTTTAGGAGACAAGTTAGAACTGTAGCATGTACCCGTTCATTTTGTTTAACTTATGGTGTCCACGTCTGTGTTACTGCGTCTGCACACGTGCGAGCATTTAAAGAAAGGAGGAAAGAGTAGGCCACTAAGGTGGCAGCAGGCGGTTCTGGGGCCGAACAGGGCCCACCCCTCATAGCAGTCTTTCCTTGGCACAGAAGGCACCACACCTCACACCACTGTCCTGGGCGCCTGATGGACTGAGCCCCACCAGGGGACGCCGCTCCCTGGGCCTGGGCAGGGCTGGCGCGCGCACTCTCTCTTTCCCTTTCTTCCCACCACAAGCACTGATGACTGTTGGCGTCGTGGGAAGCTTCCTTCCCTGCAGAAGAGAGAACGTGGCAGTCTGGGCTCTGCTCCCACCCCTGCAGAGATGGCCCAAACTCACACCAAAACGTTGATGCTCTTCACTTCCAGACCAGACCATTGGCCCTTCATTCTTTTTGCCTCTTGGAGCGTTCTTTTATGCACAGTTTAAGGCAGTCTAAGTACAAATCAGAAGTCTAACTTGTCTCTGATTCCTCCCGTTGTCTATGTGTATATGCGTGAGAATAGAGGCGGATGAGAGTGTGCGTGGGTGCGTGTGTGCAATTTTATACGTCTTGTGTATTTTCTTAAGTACCTGTGCACACATAGAGTGCATTACTGCCACCTTTTTTCAATAAGCTGTTTTATCAGTTATGGCTTCTACAAGTTTGCTAATTTAGACTCCTTTATTGCCATATCTTTAAACTAACAATAGATGATTTCGGTATATATATATATTTTTTTTTTGCTTATTTATAGGTGCTGTATTTTATTATCTGATTGTTAGGAAGGGATGAAAGGGGCAAATATTCTTTAGAGGGATAGACTGCCGGCAGTATTGGGTATAATTTACAAGATGTAGTTGTCAAACTGTATATTACTGATTGAAAACTTTTTGACCGTATTGTGTATCATTGAAACCTTTGTCTTAGGTCAACATCTTTGGATGACATTTTAATGGTGCATTCATTATTTCTTAAGTTTAATTAATATTACCTTTTTTGATTTGGGGGGGTGGGAGGGAGTTATAATTTTAAAGATATGCTCCCGCTATTACACCTCAGTGTGCTTGTATTAATTAACTTGTAGGACTTGACTGTAAGATGTGAAACCACATTTCTTGCATGATGTTTTAGAAATTACGTATTTCATTTACAGTCTTTTAACCTGCAACTGCAACACTTAGATCAAGTTTTCACAAATTTAAGAGTCACTACACTAAAGACAATGCCTTTTCATGAATGAGAAGTTTTCAGAAGGCTCTAGGAGGCTGGGAGGCAGGCCGTTTGTCTCTTGATGGTTGCATCATCTCTGAACTTGAAATCTGGTTCAGTGAGAAGAGAATTCAAAATGGAGGAGCTTAAGGGGAAAGGGATGCACATCTGGCTCAATTTAGGTGCATTAAGAAGAGCGAGTTTGCGTTAATGACCCTGAGGACAGTGAGTAGCAGAGCCCCTGACAGTACTGTGGTGTCCTCTCCACAAAAAGCTCGAGGGAATTTTGTCATCACGTGTGATGAGTCTCTAAATATCTGATTTTCATTAGAATGAAAAGCAGGGAGTTAACAGGAAATATTAGAGTAGTGTTTTAGTTTTAAAGGCATGACTGTTATTTACAAAGGTGTTAAATCCGAGGAAATGGAAAAAGTGTAAAATTGTCCATCCTAGTGGCCAAATTGTAACAGTCTAAAACAGCCACTTTGGCTCTTCCAAGCAATTTAGTAGTTTTTGTGTTGTTTTCTTTTTTTAACTAGGTGGTTGTTGATTTCCATTTTGTCTTTTTTTGCCAGACTTACATCTGAGTGCTCGATACAATCAGTTGGGTAAATTTTGCTTGTAGTTCTGTGTTTGTATTTTTTCTCTATTTATTTTTTTATTGCCATCCCAACCCTATGATCTTTTGTGTTCAGCTTTCACCGTCCGTGATACTTCTAAGAGCTGCCGCTAAATAACAGACCTGTCGGGGCTGGGGCAGGGGTGTCCCCCTCCTCATTGCGCCCCTCAGTGTGAGCGTAAGGGTTGATGTTTCATCTTGATAAGCAATATTCAAGTGCCTTGAACAGCATGCTCTCCGCGAGGTTGGCCTTCAGCTGGCTGGTGTTCCAGGCAGTAGCCCCCTGGGCAGCCGACCTCCTCCCTTTCCGCTCCATCAGTTTAAAAAGCTGATTTGTACCTCTCCCCTGGGGAGAACGGTTCCGCATAAAACACTAACACTTAATTACAAGCGCCATTATCCCATTTGAAATGGCTTCTTTTTGTTAATTGGAGGCAGTGTTCATAACTGAGGGTTTCTGCCGTTACTAGCTGGCCAAGTGGAGGCTGAGCGTACAAGAAGTGTTGATGCTCCGCCCCCCGGCCCGGGTCCTGTCCGCGCCTCTGTGGCACCTGGAGTGGAAGGCGTGTGGGTTCTGTCCTAGACCCGTGCCCGCTCGCTTCCACCGCCTGGCTCGCAGGTGACCTCCTCTGAACTCGTGGATCAGTCAGGACGTCTGTCATTTCTGTCCACCAGACCACTCTTCAGAAAGGTTTCCCACAGCCATTTAGTTCAGCTCAGTTGTTCTCAGAGCCCACCAGCCTGAGGGACACCAAGACGAGAGGTGGCCGTGGTCCGCGGACTGCCCCAGGCTGCAGGCCTGGGAGAGGTCTCCAGGAACTGCCAGGCTCTTGACTCGTGACTACTCTCAAACCATGGCCGCTGTGTCTGGGAAAGTGACAGGCAGTAAGATGACAGTTCGTGGCCTCCCTGGGACGGCTGCCTGTACTTTCAAAGCACAAATGCTGCCCTGCCCGGTCTCTTTCCTGTTGGCATCTTTGTTCTCTCCCATCTAGAAACCAGCCTGTCCGATGTGGACGTTCGGGTCTGCTGGCTGGTGATCCAGACGCAGAGTGCTGCAGAGCTTTGGGTGAAATGTTCCTCTGTGCTCTCTCTGGCCCTGAGAGACCCACCCCACCCCCAGGCCCAGCCGGCCAGCTCTAGGAGGAAGGAAACACCCCGACTGACTCCTTGGCCGGGGCCACATCCGTCGTGCCGCTCACAAGCAAACCAAGCGGAAGGCAGATTATACTCTGATCCGAGGGAAACCTCTGGCGGCGGACGACACCCTAGGATCACACGTCATGCCCTAAGAGATTGGGACAAGAGACAGCTCAGTCTGCAGGCAGGTCCCTTCCTGGCTCAAGTTGGACTGGGTGTCTGTTCCCCCTGAACTTGTCCTCGTGCAGGGGTGATCAATGAACTCTATTGACATTCTATGCAATGTTTTTCATTCCTCTGATTTTAGAAAAACAAACCTCACTGAAAACGGCAGAGGAGCCAGGGAGAGTGTACTCACACCCTTCTGGGATTCTCACAAAGTGAACCGGTGATGGTGACTTACTAGATCTTGAGCTGGGGACAACAGCATTTGCCTTAAATGCACTATGACAGGCGCCTCTTGACAGGCCTATGAAAACAAGAGTCTGCCCTTAGCTGTCCCAAGCCCCTACTTTCTGAGGCCAGTAAGCCACCTGTGCAGGGAGACGTAGCAAGGTGAGGCTCCGGCATGTGTGGCGAGCGTGGTGGGCTGTTGGCTGCACCCCTCAGGCTGGAGGTTTAGTTCCCTCCCTGGATGTCCTCCCTTGTCGTCACACTCCTCATCTGTCCCCATCTACCTCACTCACCCATGCTCCCACTTGATGTCACTCCTCACCCCACACCCCTCAGAACTGTGAGGCAAGTGGGCTCAGCAAGAGAAAAAGCTAGAAGCGCATCCATGAGTAGATCTTGGCCCGGTGGGCAGGCAGGCGCTCTCTCTCTTTTGTGAGCGCAACGTGAACAGACAGCTGTGCTCTGCGAGGCACATGGATTTTTCCTTTGACTTCCACCTGTTCCTGAAGCTCTGACAGCTGTTTCCTTTGCAGGCAGGGGCGGTCTCAGGCCTCAGAGGGGCCTTGTCTCGGGCCTTCCTTTGCTTTCTGCCCATTCCTGCTCAGCTGTTAAGATCCATCACAGCCATTTCCCTTGTCCTGGGCTGCCCCTCAATGGCCGTGTGAAGACATTTCCCCAGGATTCCTACCAGGCACCGGGGGACTCTGTCTTCATTGTCTCCGGCACTGGGAGGTTATGACTTCAGCTCCACTATGAGCTCTCGTTTGGAAGCGTCTCAAGGACAGGAGAGGATATGGCATTCTCCAGCTCACACAGTCTTCAGTCACATGAAGACTTCCCTTTCTTCCCAAAAGAATGTGCCGGTTTCCACCCAGGGCTTCTAGTTGGATGTGGGAGAATCCCCTCTGGTGGTGGATTCCCTGGATGAAAGAATTTGGAAGTGAGACCTTAAGGATTTGTGCCATCATCGTGTGCGTGGGCACTTACCCAGAAAAGCTCGCATTTAGAAATCCCTTCAGTGCTTCTGCAGTTTTGTTTGGGCCTCAGTGGCATTAGGGGAACCTTCATGACCCCCAAGGCAGAGCTCCTGCCCTCCTAAGTGGCCGGTGGTGGCCTGGGACTCCAACATGATGTAGTTCCATTTCCAATGCATCGAATGTCAGTCTGGCCAGCACACTTGCTTGCTAAGAGAAGGATCCAATTTGACATTATTTCCATTCCTATCAGTTTCTGCCTTTTTGTTGATGAAAACTACCGGGGAAGGAGGGGTGAACAAGTTCCCAATTAAAGTTCCAAAAAGATCCAGCCTGTGAAACCCTTAGAGATGTGCCGAAAGCTGAGGCCAAAGCCCTTGGGGTGAATGAAGATGGCAGAGGAAGAGGTGTGGGGCGCAGGGAGCTGAGCATAAAATGAGCCCGACCCCGGAGTCTTCCCAACCCCGGAGCCCTGGCCGCCTGTGAGCCTCACTCCTGGTCAGGGAAGAAGGAAATGTGGTCCCCCATCTGTCCCACCTGGAGGAACTGCCCCTCCGCCACCACCTCCCCTCCAAAGATACCGTGTCCGCAATGGCAGTGGCATCATCCCCATTTTCATTTTTCGATGAAGTGACATTTAGCTTTAACAAGACATTTCCAAAGCACCTAGTCTCCTCCAAAATGCTAACTTTAAAAGTTGGGCATTGTAGGCGAAGAATCCTAAAAAAGGCTAGTGAGAGAAAGACATTAGGCTATGCATAAATGTGCACTTCCCTACCCCCTGTTGTTACACTTTTAAAGTCCCTTGGAGTTGCTTTTCTTGGATCGTTTTAGTTTATCCAATAATATTAGGAAGTAGAGTCTGTTACTGTAATTTCTGTAGTGTGTAGGCTTTAATTTCTACCACAAAATATGCTGTATGCTATGTATCAAGCTTTCTGTGATCAGAAAGGAAAGGTGCCTTAAATCCCAATGTCACGGCTACACCCTGTGGAAAAGAATCAGAAGCACAGCGTGGACGGAAGCGATGGGACTTCCGTTGGAGAAACCAGACACCAGTCAGCAAGACTCATTGAAGTGGCCTGGGCTACTTTTGTTTCATAGTTCCTTTTTTCTCCTTATTCATTTTCCTTTTTTCTTTCTCTTTTTTTTTTTTTTTTTTTTTTTTTTTTTTTTGCAGTTTGCTTTAAACAGAAAGCACTTAAATAGATGAGTATGTGTAAAAGCTCTGTGCAATAGAAATCCTTTTGCTTCATTTTTAAGAGATAATGTATTGCACACCAAATGAACTCAAAGTAAGCTTTAGACCCGACGATTCAGGTTGTGGATGTTCACTGTAGTTCCGTTTGTTCGTGGACTGAAGGGAAAACAGGCCTCCCCAGCACCGCCCCCATCTCAGCTGCGCACTGAGCTAGGGGTGCAGGGCCCACGGGCGCCGGCCGGAGCCGCTGGCTGGGTGGTGGCAGGGCGGGTGTTTGCGACTCAGCAGCTGAGCACTCTAGAGTAGGAGACCACAGCCATCCCTTCCAGCACTTAACCTTTTCTTGAGGTGGATTGACTGCTACTGACCTGCCAGCGTGCGTGAGGATAATTATAAAAGGATATCTCCTTGAGAAAAAAAGAATTATTTCTATCCTCTTCTATTTATTATTAGGTTAATCATTTAAGTACTTATCAGGAGTGTGTTGTTGTTTCGTATTGTTGTTGTTCTAAGTGTTTTTTGCTATCACTCCAGTGGTTACTTTCTTCTGCCTCCTGCCCTCCCCCCACACACAAGAACTGAAGAGTCTGGGGGCTCGATGGGGGGCAGAGGGGGCTTCCCCAGCAGAATCAGACATCTGTCTCCAGAGTAACCACTCAAAAACTGGTGGTCTCCACATGTCTAACTTTGTAAATGCGAGAGTTGAACAAAAATCTCCCAATGTAAGGAATTGGCGAGTGGAAGAACACTCAAGTGAGGAGCTGCAGAGGAGACAGAGAAGCAGGGTTCAGTTCCCCAAAGCCTCCTAGAGCCTCTGGTAAGACTTCTGGGTTCATGACGCTTCAGCAAGCCCTGATCCGAGAGGGTGCGGCGGCCTGGTCCAGACTGACTTCCGAGTGAGAGAGTGGTTTCTTGAAAGGCTCATGTGGGTTGACATGTTTTAGTTCGCTTTTGTTGGTGGTTGTTGTTGTTGTTGTTTTCCTTGCATACAAAGTTGGTCAAAACCATCTTGCAAAGCAACAGTGTTTCTTAGTCCGGCTGTGGCTTGAGGACCCACGCCAGGGAGGTCATGGGGGAGCCCCAGTCCCCTTTAATGTGGTTAAGTGTGGAGGGAGGTGAGACGTGGGGCAGAGCTCTGCAGCTAGAAGTACAGTCAACAAGACACCCGCTTGCTTGCTAATCGAGTGTGAGGGTGAAGTGGGGCCAGACGGCCACCTGGGCTCCCACAGAGCCCACCAACCCCGACTCGCTTTCTGTGCCCTGACTTCTCCCCTTCTCTGCAACTGTCAAGGGTCCTGATTTTGTTCTCATCTCTTCGAAAGAAAGCCCTCCAATGAAACAGCTGCCCCTGTCCCCCCAAAGGGTTTTCAGTTCTAATTAGTCTATGCATTTCTCTCTCTCTCAAGCCCTTTTCTGCC
Organism: Tapirus indicus; assembly: GCA_031878705.1. Lineage (NCBI taxonomy): Eukaryota > Metazoa > Chordata > Mammalia > Perissodactyla > Tapiridae > Tapirus > Tapirus indicus. The sequence continues at coordinate 142,825,253 of CM062922.1, forward strand.
TCTTTCCTTGAGATAATGGGCATCTCATGTCCCACCATCTGAGACCCCCTCAGAAAATGCTGTGCATTTTGGAGACGTGAGGATTTTTGTTGCAAATTCTTAAAGCATTTGAGAATAGCCTATTATAAAAGTGGGAAAAAAAGAGAAGATGGTTTTCCCCACGTCCCCTTCCACTGAGTAAGACCTAGCTCTTCGCGATTGTGCAATAACTACTTGCTGTGAGAGCGGGTAGCGCCACACCTGTCCAGACTACTAACAGCACAAGACGAGCGCGCACCGAGTGGCCGACTTCTTCCGGAAAACTCTTAATAAGCTCAGCTCCCCCATGTATTGTGGTGTCTTACATTTTAGCAGTATTTTATATTTTCTGTAACGCACTAAGTCTTAGATGTTTTTAGAGCTTGTTTGTTAATACAATCACAGACTTCTTTTTCTTTTCTTTTAAATCTTCACTGAGACCCAATTGACCAAAAAAAAAAAAAGCGTCATTTTTGTACAAACAGCTTTGAGAAGCCTCTGTTGTGTTGCTGTGACCCACCTCTGGTAACATTTTCTTTCTTGCTATTTGTTTTCGACATTAAGAGTCAAAAGTTGATCTGGCTGGCGCGGGGGTGGGGGAGGCACCCGTCGGCCTCTCGGCGTTGTCCCTTCTGTCTTTGGTTAGCCATACGATGTTTGTTCTCAGCACTGTACAACGGTCCCTATATGATATGGAGAAGCAATATCACTGTATGAAACTCACACCATGTATTATTATTATTCACTAGCACCCTAGGTGTGATAATTGAAGTAAATATCTTTTATACAAACACAAGAATGTGTGGGTTGTTTTTATTTAAAAGGCTCTGGCCTGAGGAGAAGCAGCAAACACTTTCATTCTGGGTCCAAAGGGCACCTCGAGAATTGCCACTCTGAGGTGGCTGTCCCTCCACCTTCCTGCGCTTCCATTGGCGTGTGGCGTGTGGGCAGGGGTTAGCAGAAACCAGGGCCAGGGTAGGATGCATGGGAATCCGGGCACGTGTGGCCCCTGCTGTCCTCTGGTTCTCCATCCGGGCCCACGGGACATGCTCCATTAGGGCCTGTGTGTGTCCCTGCTTACTGTTGTCACCCTTACCGTTCGGGTACCCTTGAAGCGCCGACCCTCCTGGCATCCGCTTCCTCGTTTGTGAAATGGAGACACCCTCGCCTGTCTCACAGGCTTGTGAGGATCAGGAATGGTGGCTGACAGTGCTGGGCACAGTACTGGGCTGATGACAGCAGCCCAATGAGGGGGCTTGGGTGCCCAGGGCCACAGCCAGGCACCTCTGCAGAGCAGCCTGCACCCAGCCAGTGGCCTGGCCTCAGCCTGCTTGGGGGGAGGGGGTCTCTCCTTTGTCCCTGACTCCTGATGTGAAAGAGGAGCAGCTGAGGGCACCTGTTAATGTGGGATAGTGAGTGGAAAGAGGAAGAAGGGAACAGTGTCTTGTGGGTTTCTGGAATGATCAGGCTCCTGAGAAGGGGCCTCTCCAGCCAGTGCTCGGGGCTGGTGGTGGGAGAGCTCTGCAGAGTTGGCTGCTAGGTGGTCCACATGCTTGTGACCAAGGAGGTTTCTCATCTCAAGATCTACAAAGTTGGAAAAGGATTGCCATCCTCACGGATGTGACGGTTGGGGTGGGGAATGGTATTCGTTCGTTGTGCATTAATTTGTAGGTTTCAGAACGTGAAGCTCCCACATGTGATGCAGAAGCACGAGCGTCTCTCAGAGTTAAACTGAACTCCGTCCTCCAGTGGAGACCCCAGAGCATGGGACAGTCTCCCACCAGTGCCAGGTGCTCCGGGCAGCCCCGTGTCTCGTCTGGTCACTCAGGGACATGGGTGTGTCCAGAGCTGCCCCCAAATGCCTGCCCCCTCAGATGGGAGAAATTAGCAGAACACCAGCGGAGTTCTGCCGGTGTGATGTTTGACAAACTTAAATTCTAACTCAGCTAACATTCTGCTACTTTTCTGTGTGCTAGTTTAGGTATGCCCCCACTTTTTAAAGATCTGTTAACTAAATTAAAATATAAAATGTAAAAAAAAAAAAAAACCCCACTTAGCACAAAGTCTTTTTACCTGGAAAGTCTCCCCAGTTGCTTTTAAAGTGAGATTGAATTAAGCAAAAGTGCGGTTGCTCATGGTTTTGCAGGAAACTGCCACTCCAGAGGCAGAAGAGGGAGTAAGGTTTCATGCTCTGGCTGCAGTTGGGTGATGTCCCCACCTGTGGTGGCCTTCCTCTTTTCCCTCTAGTGAAGGAGGCCCGAACACAATGCTCCGAGGAGCGCGGTTGCGGTATACAGGGGTAGGCGACACGACAGTGTAACTATTGGAGTGGCGAGCCGCCGTGATGGTCCTGCCTGCCTGTGTTTCAAAGGGCCTCCGAGTGGCCGCCTTGGGGTATGTTGCTCCCTCCTCCGTGGTCCTAGCATGCTGGCTTCGGGGGCACGCAGCTTGCTAGTCTCTGCTTCAGCACGCCGTGGGTTCCTGTAAGGTGGCGAGGCATGCGTATCGGGGGCCGAGCTGGGGAAAACTGTTGCGGTATTGGTGGGGGGGCCTGGCCAGCCGGCCCCTGATCTGCACCTGACCCACCTGGTGTGGGGTGAGCTGTGTTCATGGAAGTGGGAGACGCAGCCCGTGCCCAATCTTGGGCAGGCATTCATTCGTAAGTTCCTGCCTCTTCTAGGAAGCTTGGACTCTCAGAATGTCAATAGGAAGAGCCTTTTTTTCAAGCAAAATAGTTTGTGGACAAGTAAAAGCAGAGCTGCTCTGCTCAGGGCAGGGGCGGGGCGCAGGCTCCAGGGAGGGAGGTTTGAGGATCCCACTCACTTTTACAGGGGGGCATCGGGGCCCCTTCTCCATGGTCAGGTGTCACTGCAGTGCAGTCTCAGCATCTTCTCTTAGCAACTCGTGACCTTGGGCAAGTCTTAGTCGATGCTCAGGAAATGCTTTCTGAAAGAACGGACTGAACTTCTTTGAGCTTCCCCTTCCGTCTCTGTAGAGGGGCTGCTGTAATAATGCCAGGCTCATGGGCACCAGGGAGGACTAAGTGATTAAACCTGAAAACCGCTCAGCACGCGCCTACGCCCCCAGCGGGCTCTCAGGACATGTTAGTTGTGGCCGTCGCCAAGGGTGTTATTTCATTGAATTTGGGTGCTGGAGCAGGAGGGGCCCTGCACGGGACCAGGCAGTCCCGAGGGTTGGCCAGACCCCCAGCGGCTGCCAGCCTGATGTCACGGCCAGTGGTGCCCGTGATATACTGATTGGCACACAGAGTCTGCCACACTCAGCAGCTGTCCCTTCAGCCTCCTGCTGAAACTCAAGTCTCGGGTTCCTGTCACCCCTGGACTCAGCCACAGATAGGAAAGCAGGCCCCTCCCTGCTCCTCACTCTTGTGGAGAGGGGCTGTGCCTCCCATGGAGGTGCTCTCCTCTGAGAGACCCATCTGATTTAAGCATCTGTCAAGGCTGATCCCCGCCCCGTTACAGCCAAACCCAGAAGCCCGCCCTGTTTGAGGAGACTCGATTCTCTGGAGCAGGGCCTCTCAGCTGGGGGTCACTTTGCCCCTCGGGACATTTGGCAACGTCTGGAGACATTTGGGGCTGTCGCAACTGGGCGGGGAAGTGCTCCTGGTAACTAGAGGGTAGAGGCCAGGGATGCTGCTAAACATCCTACGATGCACAGGACAGCCCCCCCCCCCCAACAAAGACTGACCTAGCCCCAAATGTCAGTGGTGCCAGGCTTAGGGTGAGGGGCAGACACAGGCTGAGCAGGCTAAAGCCACCTCCCTCTTGGACTATTTACTCAGCAGATAGTCACTGAGAACTGCTCTGTGCCAGGGCCGTGCTCCAGGCTAGGCGTCCGGTGGCCTCAAGTTGCTTGCAGCACAGAGAGGAGATGGACCGGGGTGCAGAACCGGCCCAGGCCTGGTTGTATAGGTGGTATTGAGGGGGCATCTGAGCACCGACTTGGGAAAGGGCTGGAGCAGCCTTGAAATGGGAGGAGGCATTTTTGGTGGGCAGACACGGAAGGCACACCAAACTGCGGGGCAGGACATGCCCAGAGCGGGGGCAACGTGGCGAGTCAGAGGACCGGGCCAGCCGCCGTTCTGGGGAAGGCAGCCGGGGGGAGGGGATGACCACATTGTTGATGAGAACAAAGGTGAGTCTGGAGGGTAGGTGATTCTATGAAAAGCTTGTTCTTGCCATCTGATGTCTAGAAGGACTCTGGTGTAGCCGAGAGTGTCTGCATCCATGCTTGGAGCAAGGGGATCCCAGCCAGGGAGAAAGTGCCCCTGCCGCCCCACCCCCCCCAGCAAAGTATGTACTCATTGGCACCAGGGCAGGGTCGCCCTGGGGCTTCTCACTGGCAGATCTGCAGTCCCAATGCCAGGACACAGCCTGGAAGGTTCCGGGTAAGGCCTGAGGAGTTGGTGGGACCAGCAGAGGCCACGGGCCCTGCAAGGCTCTTGCTGCCTGTGCCCAGCCGGCTCTGCCCCCACCTGGGAGACCCTCCAGCCACGAGAATCCCCGTGCAACCTTCCACCTCGAGAGATGCGTGCTTCCCTGCTGGGTGGACGCAGTGAGGGCTCACAGTGTCCCACTGCTCTGGGCACGGGGGCTATAGCAGGGGACAAAGGGCTGACCTTCCAGTGTAGGGACAGACGGTAGACATGAGAAGTAAGTGAATTCCATGGTAGCTTAGATGGTGACAGATGTTATGGGAGAAAGATAAGGTAGAGAACGGGAAGAACAAGTGGAGAGGTTCACTTGGAGAGGTTTTATCAGGTGGTGGTCAGGGTAGGGCTCACTAAGAAGGTAACATGGGAACGGTCTTGACAGGGGTCAGGGAATGAACCATGCAGATGCCCAAGGGAAGAGCATTCCAGGCAGAGGGAACAGCGAGTGCAAAGGTTCTGTGGTGCAGAGCTGCCTGGAAGCCAGTACAGCTGGGACAGAGGGACCCAGGGGAAGAGTGGGCGGCACCCAGGTCAGAGAGACAAGAGCGGCAGAGTAGGCAGACCTTGTAGGGCTCTGGCTGTTACTCAAGGGTTTGGACAGAGGGTGGCCTGATCTTACTGTTTAAAAAGCTCTCTCTGGCTGCTGCTTTGGGACTAGATGGTAGTGGTGAGGGTGGCAGAAGGGAGGCCAGTGAGGAGGCAGCTGCCACAATCAAGATGAGAGGTCATGACCCCGCCCAGGTTGGGGCAGTGGTGGAAAGGGATTGGATTCTGGATATATTCTGAAGGTAGACCCAAAAGTAGGATTTGAGACAGATTAGATGTCAGGAGTGATGGAGAAGAGTGAGGCCCCGCCTCTGGGGCTGTGCCACAGGGGGCCCACTGGGGGAAGCAGACCTGGGGAGGAGGGGGGTCATGCTTCGGATTGGATCTGTTAAGTTTGGACACCCAAGTGATGAGCGCAGAGAGAGCCGTGGACTTCAGTTACACACCGGAGAGCCATCGGCTTCTCAGTGGCACTCAAGGTGGCCAGAATGATGGAGAGGAAGGCATGCGGGGCGGCGCCCCGGGTGCAGCGGCATTCAGAGCTTGCGGGGTGGCGACCCAGCAAAGGAAACTGAGAAGGAGTGGCTCTCGGGGCAGGAGGTCCAGGGGGGTGCAGTGACCTGGAAACTGGTGCTGACGGGTCAGTCAGATGAGGGCTGAGGATATAATGATGTGCGAGGTCGCCAGCGACCTTGGAAGGGACACTTGGCGTAGTGGGCGTCCAAGTGTGATGGGAAAGGTTTAAGAAGTGGACACTTGAGAATAAACAACTTCAGGGAGTTCTGCTGGAGGGGCAGTGGAGTCAAGAGAATGGGTGTGTGTGTCAGATGGGAGAATAATGTGCCTGTATGCTCGTGGAAAGGAAGCAGGGCTGAGTCTGCAGGAGAGGATGGACACTTGGTGGAGGACGCCCTTGCACAGGTGTGAGGGGCTGGCCCCTGCGGGCACAGGGAGCGCTCAGCACTTACCTCTGGCCATCTCCAGAGACATACAGGTGCAGAGGCGCTGAGGGGCCCGGTGTGCGGGCGGCTCAGCTCCCCTCAGATCCCCTCCAAGCAGAGACCTGGCTTGCAGGTGGCTGATTGAATAACGCAGGGACCCCGCCTTCAGGAAAGCTGTGGGTATGACACCCCCAGGCTTTGCCATCCAACTCCAGTTGTGATAAGTTTCTGCATTTAATCGGTCCGCAGTGGGAGATCCTGCCTTGGCCGTACGTCATAGAGTCCAGTCTCCTTAGGTCTTGACCTTGATATTGCTTTGATTTGTCTCCCCTCTGTGAAATACACCCTCTAGGAGACTTCCCAAGTTCTTCCAGAACATCGAGGTCCCATAAACTTTCATAAGGTGTCTTGGACCTTCTCACACAGGCCACCTTGCCACGGTGAGGGGTTCTCTCTCCAGCCCCTGGCACTCATCGGCTGTCGCCCCTTCCTCTCCCAGACACAGCTTCCGCCTCTCCACCGGCTTTCCCGGCTGCCAGTGCTCTATTCTGCGCGCTCCGTACTCCTGAAGACCCTCTCTTGAGCACACCCCGCACCAGGTCTGCCCATTGCTCTGCCCCATCTGGCATCTGTCCAGAGTGGTCCCCAGGCCCCCCTCCACACCCCTGCTGCTCCCAGCCCCACACTACCCTGCCCGAACTCTCGCCGTGGATTCGCTCCAGCCCTCACCTTGCTCAGCCTGTCCTGAGACACCGGTGACTCCCCCCTACTCATTGACGGTTCCTGCTCAACTTGGTGCCTTAACACACTTCCTCCTGATTTCCCGCCTGCTTCCTGCAGGACACCCCTGAAAATGTCGGTGTTCCAGGAGGTTCTGGCCATTCTCACTGCAGCGCTGTCTGGGCCTCTGTGTCTGCTGCTGAGGGGCTCAGCCACCTCTGGCCCCAGAGCCCTCCCTGGCCTGCATCTCCAGCCTAGACCCATGGCTCCAGCCCCCACACACACACACGCCCCCTGAGCTGTTCCACCAGCACTTCATGCTCACCAGAGCCAAACCATGCTGCTGCTCACCCCTTCCCCGCTTGGGGGGCCAGTTCCAGGTGTGGGTCTCCCCTCCGGAGTTCTGTACAACATTGAGGTCACAACTCTCTCCGGTACCTTCCACTGCCTTGCCCGAGGCCCAGAACTCAAGCTCAGTTCTGCCAGACTCCAGCTTAGGACCCCTGACACCAAGTGGCCACCGGAGACGTGACCTTAACTTCTTGGTCTGTGTGTTCCTTCCCCCAGAAGAAGAGGCAGAGGAAAGCAGGGGGTGACGGCCAGGGAACCCTCACATGGCAGGTTTAAGTGGCTCTGGGACCGTGTCCCAGAGCAGGGTTTGTAATTGAGGCCCCTCCCTCAGAATGCCCACACAGTCGGTCTCCTGGCCTTCTCATCCCTCCAGCCTAGAGTGGGATCCAGCTGGGCTCCCGGACAGCGTCCAGGCCCTGCCCCTGTAGCCTCAGGTTCCCCGCCCCTGCCCAGGGCCCTGCTTCAGCCTCACCTCATCATCTCCACCGCCCGCCTTGCCCAGCCTCCTCCCTGTGCCTCACGAGCCGCCATCCCCCATATCTGCTGCCAGTGCGTGCCAGCCAGCCCTCAGTCTCACCCAGAGCCACCACTTCAGGGGTAGCTACCCCCAACACTCAGCCTTACTCCCCCAGAGCTCCCCTCAGCGGCTAACCTAGTGTCCGGAGCATCTGCAGCAGTGGCAGTGGCCGGCCCTCCACACCAGCTTAAGGAAGTGGCCTGGCACCAGCTGGCTGGGACAGCCTGGGATGGAGGGTTTGCTGTCACAGCCCTCACATGCACAGAGCGTCACATGTATACTCAGGCAGGGACGTATGTGCCACTCCCACAGACACAGGAAACCCAGGCCAGGCATCCCCTTGTCTCCCCTGTGCCCACAGATGGCTCCAGGAGCTACAAGTTGCTCCCACCCCAGGAGCCTGGCCGAGACCATGCTGGAATGGCCATGGGCTGGTGGCAGATAAAACAAGCAGTCCAAGGAATCATCTCGCTGGCATTTTATCCACCCCTCATGCCGTGCATGTGTCCCCTCTGCGCAAGGCTGTGTGCACACGTCCAGGGATGAAGGCTCACTCTGTCTGGACAGCAGTCCCCCTCTCCATAGGTTCCCCACCTCCACCCTGTCCTGTCAGTCCCTGGAGTCCTCATCCCTCAAGGGGGATGCTACTCACCTGAGCTTTCTCTGAGCTCCGCACCCTCCACTCATCCTGGGGGGGTCTGTCCCAACACGATTTTTGGACATGTTCCTGTTTGTGGTTGTCCCTGTGGACGCCCAGTGCCCAGAACTGAACCTGTCCCCTCCCAAGGTCCCTCTCCCTGCATCTCACCACGACTTCTGTCCACCTCCCCTCCTCAGCCTGTGTGGTGCAGCAAGGCGACCCTGCTCTTCAGTCCCATCCTGCAGGCCCGGGACCAAGGACTCTGCCCCCAGGCCAGTGGTCATGGCATTTGGGGCCCCTCTGGGCCTCTCCCCTACAGGGTCTGCTTAAAGCCCTTGTAGGCCACCCAGGGCCTACAGGCTGAAGGCCAGACCCCAGCCCTGCCACCCACAGTCATCCCTCCATGACCTGGCCCTGCTCTCAGGTCCAGCCCCGTCCCCCAGCCCCCATCTCAGACCCCTCACTTCCCCCGACACTGCCTACCTGCCAGGTACAGAGGGGGCTCAACGATGCGTGAAGGAAGAAATCCATTCAGGGCCTGAACGAGTGGACACCCTGGTGTGAGGAAGGGCTTTGCCGTGGCCAAGGGTGGACACCCTTGGGTTTGGTCCTGGGCCAGGAACCCCCAGTTCTTCATCTGTAAAATGGGGGTCATCTTTTCTGACTGATCGGACTGTTATGAGGTGTGTAAAGAGACTGGCGTGCAGTGGACACCCAGAGGATGGAGCAGGTGAGGGTGAGGCTAGCTGCCCCCACCCTGGCCCAGGGCGCTAAGCCCAGCCAGGGCCAGGTTGGCCAGCTGGCCAACAGGCCGCACGGTGAGGGGCGAGTCCACCCAGGAGGGTACGGGGCCGTTCTCGTGGCACTGCCCAAAGCCTGGAGTCTGAGCATTTCTGATGCCACAGTGCCCCCTGGTGGCCATGCAGTCTACCCCAAAAGACAGCACCCAGGGCCTCAGACCTTGGCTGCCCTCTCTGCAGCCCTGAGCAAGGTTTGTTGTCACCATTTTACAAATGAGGCCCAGACAGGGCAAGTCGACTGCCCAGAGTCACACAGCCAACCAGAAGTAGGGCCAGACCTCAAACTTGGGTCTGCCTGGCTTCCAGGCCTCTGCTGTCCTCGCTGCCAATGGCTGCTGAAGGCGCCCATGAGGCCTGAGCTGGGAGAACTTCCCAACATCTCCCACCCCCAAAGGGGCAGGAATGTCTCCATACCGAATTATTTTGAATTTGCTTTGTTGTAAAGACGACACCTGGCACTTGGAATGGAGAGAGGACAGGGCTGTGGGTCGGGGTTTCCCGGGGGCCACCCCATCCCCACCACTGCCCTGGAGCCTGTTGGGGGAGGGGCCAAGCAAGTCTGGGGTCAGCTCCAGAGGTAGGACCCCTCAGTCCCTCACCCTCTCTCTGCTGGGTCTGAAGGAGGCCTATCCGCCCCCCGCCCCCGCACCTTCCACTGCACCTCTCTCCACCACTCCTACCCCCCAAAGCCTCCCTCTGGTCGTCATCCCAGGGCATCAGCCCTGGAAGGAACTTGGGGCTCATTGGGTTCAACTCCTTTCCCTGCTTGACAGGGGCAAGGTGAAGCCTAGAGAAGGAAAGGGGCAACCAGACTCACACAGCTGGTCACGGCAGAGCCAGGGTGCACCCATTGCTCCTAGATTCCTGACCTGGGCTCCTTCCCTACCCAGGGAATTTCACGAGCACAGGGAGTTCTCCAGGCCGGGAGGGCCCTGCCCCTGCTAGCTGGTCTGACGGTGGCCCTCAGGCAGCGGCACAGTCTGTGGGTTGCAGAGGCCGGGGAGTGAGGAACCATGGGTCCCACCAGGCTAGGCTCCCTCTGACGGCCATGTCTTCCTTTGGCACAGGTCGCTGTGCAGAGCTTCAGGTCCACGTCACCGAGGCCGTGACCGCGACAGCTGAGCAGAGGGACCTGATCGCCCGCCTGGAGCAGGACCTCAGCACCATCCAGTCCATCCAGCGGCCGGACGCCGAGGTGAGCCCTCCCCTCCACCCTGCCCTCACCACCTACCCAGGGCTCTTTCAGCCCACAAAACACTGACTTCCCGGGTAAACCAGCCCGTCCCTCAGGCTGGTGTCCACCTGCCCCGCCCCAAGGCCCGCAGGGGCTGTCACCTCTGGGTTTGGCCTGCTCACGTCACCACGAAGGCCCAGTTCGGGATGCCAGGCCACAGGGCGGAAGGGCAGGCTTCCTCGAGCTGGCACAAAGCGGCTAGGCCCTGGCTCAGACCTCTGCCTGGGAGCTCAGGGCAGAAGCAAGGCCAGGATTACCCGCCGTCTCACAGCTAGAGGCCCTAAGGCCCCGAGGTCATAGAAGACTGGAGCCCAAAGCAGCCTTGAATCCATCACATCCCCCACCTCATTTTACAGATGAAGAAATGGGACTCCAGGAGAGAAGCTGGGCTGGCCTGGGTCACACGGCAGGCTGGCCGCAGGGCCAGGGTCACCCCGCCTCTGATACCCATCATGGCTGAGTGATAGGGTGGGAGCCCCCTACTGAGCTCCGGCCTCAGGGTGAACTCGGGGCCCAGCCTTCTTGACCCATGCCAGGCATCCTCTCCAGGCCCTCCTGTGGCCACTGCTGTGCCCAGACCCCACCACCAGACCACCCCACCTGCTCCCAGCCCCCATTTGCTTGGCACCCTGAAAGGGTGTGTTCAGTGCTGCGTGTGGAGGCGCCACCCACCTCTTCCTCTTACTTGCAGGGCGCAGCCGAGCGCAGCCTGGAGAAGATCCCAGAGCCCATCAAGGAGGCCACTGCCCTGTTCTCTGGTGAGGAGGGCCGACCTGACACAACAGGCAGGGCAGGAGGGGCAGAGGGAAGAGGTGGTGTGGCCCAAGCCTGAGCCCTAAAGAGCACCCCCCAAAAGGAGGTCAAGGCTCCTCCACCCCGGCAATGCAGCAGCAACCTAAGAGAGGGGGTGAGCCCCCCACTTGCCCTTCTAGGCCTCAGCCTGACACCCCCACCTAGGGGCTCTGAGCACCTTGGCCCTGCCAGTGGCCTGTCGAAGGCTGGTGGGTGGTGGTCAACTCCTCGAGGAGGCCTCGGCCCCGAGGTGCAGCCAGAGAGCCCCTAGCGCTGGAGGGGAGGGGGCCTCCTCGGGGGTTGAGGCCGGAACTGGGGCTGCTGGGCCAGGACATGGTGGGGGGCAGGTACCATGGCTTCCCAGTGCCCTTTGCTTCCCCAGGAACTGGGGGCCCAGTCTGACAGATGCAGGGGTCTCAGATCCAAGTATGGAGTAATGGGGAGGGGGCTTGGGGCTGGCCCTCGGACAGTGCAGGCAGGGAGCCTGCCTGGGCCCTCCCCTCTCAGGGCCCCTGTTCTCATGTCACACCCTCCCTACTCCCCTGGCCGCCCCTTCCCTGACCTCTCAGCATCTTGTGCTCAGACACCTTGTGCCTTCCATCCCATGGCACCCCAGAGCTCTTTTGGGCCTGGGGCCACCCGACCTGAGGGCCCACTACTGGGCTCTGCCTCCTACCACCCCAAGCCACTCTCTCCTGCCTCCTAGGACCCTCAGCCCTGGCCAGTGGCACCCTCCCCGAGGGCCAGGTAGACTCGCTGCTGTCCATCATCTCCAGCCAGCGGGAGCGCTTCCGTGCCCGGAACCAGGAGCTGGAGGCTGTGAGTCATGTCCTTCCCTCCCCTACACTCCTGGGACCTGAGGACACAGTGGGGGCCACACAGGCTTGGGGGAGAGAGATGTGTCACAGACCATAAACTATAGTGGGATTGGATTTGTTCTGTGCAGTCAGGGAGGGCTTCCTGGAGGAGGTCATGGCAAGCTGGGCTTTGAAAAACTCAGACGCTCAAAGTAAAGGAGATTCCATGAGCAGAGACAGGGGGCCAAAATGCCAGAAGGGGGTGCGGGTCGTTCTAGGGCTGCAGGAACAAAACACAGAGTCACCAGGTGAGTGCCCTACTGCCAGGCTGGGGCGCCACCAAAGGATTTAAGCAGGGGACTGACACTGCCAGGATGGAGAGTAAGAAAGGTCAGTGAGGCAGCCAATTCAGGAGAGAAGTCTGGCCCAGGAAGACAACTAGGGGGTGGTCACCATCGTCCAGGAAGAAACATCTAAATCAGGTGGGAATGGAGAAGCAGGGGCAGGTCAGAGAGGGGAGGGTCTTCGAGCCCAAGAAGATGAACAGTCTAGAGATGTCCAGGAGCTCGGCGGGGTTGGAGAGAGCCACTGACCGCTGAGCGCTTGGCTGGTGGGCCTCCTGGCGGGTCACTGTGAGGAAAGGGCAGTCTGCAAAGGTGACCAGTCCTGTCGCATCTGGGTCCCTCCACGTGGGCATTTTTGACACTTGGATGGTGACTGCAGTGCCAGCAGATGGCTGTGGTCCCAGAAGAAGGGGGACAGGAGGCAAGAGAGGATCAGGGAGGGAGGGGAAAAGCAGGAGCAGGGGGTATCCTGGACACAAAGGCCAAGACCAAGGCCAGGTGTCCCCACAGAGGGAGTGGACACTGGATCCAAAGTGCAGAGGGCCCAGTGAACCAACCAGGGGAGCACCTGGAGGTGTCACTGTCCCCACCTTGGGGACTCTGCAGGTCCCCTTGGTGGCTCTCCCAGTGGGAGCAGGAGCCAAGGAGATTCCCATCCTTCTCACCGTGTCACTGCGTGAGCTGCTGATGGAATTTACGGACCCTTCTCCAAACCCACAGTTCCCCACCTGGAGTTTCCAGGCTCAGGCCGGGGGGAGGCAGATATTCACTGGGTACCCACTGCGGGCCAGGCCCGGTGCTGGTCCAGTGACAAGGGTGGGACAGATCCGATGGGACCCTCCATGATCTGGGCTCCAGAGCAAGAGGCTTCAAATGAGGGAGCGGCAGGGCTGCTCCCCTCACAGCTGGCTGCACAGGCGGCAGACTGGGAACACCCACATGCCCTTCGGGGACTGCGGACAGCCACACCATGGAAGGCTACACGGCCCTTAAAAGAAGGCCTTCAACAAAGATTAAGTGGGGGAGAAAAAGCAAGTGTTTATAGTATTCTACCTTTTGCTTTAAAAATCTAGACTTTGTACCATGTACTTTTTCAAAATTGTGATATAAAATTTACCATCTTAACCATTTTTAAGCATACAATTCAGTGGCATTAAGTGCATTCATATTGTTATCCAACCATCACAACCATCCATCTCCGGAACTTTTTCATCTTCCCAAATTGAAACTCTTGTCCCCATGAAACACTAACTCTCTTTTCCCCCTCCCTCCGAGCCCTGGTAACCACCCTTCTACTTTCTGTCTGTGAATTTGACTACTCTAGGGACCTCATAAAAGTGGAATCATACAATATTTATCTTTTTGTGACTGGCTTGTTTCACTCAGCATAATATCCTCCAGGTTCATCCATGTTGTAGCGTGTGTCAGAATCTCCTTCCCTTTTAAGGCTGAATCATAGTCCACTGTGTGTCTATACCACATTTTGCTTATCCATTCATCCATGATGGACACTTGGGTTGCTTCTACATTTTGGCTTCTGTGAATAATGCTGCTATGAACATGGGTGTGCAAATATCTCTTTGAATCCCTGCTTTCAATTCTTTGGGGTCTATACCCAGGTGTGGAATTGCTGGATCATTTGGTAATTCTATGTTTAAATTTTTGAGGAACCGCCATACAACCGTGTCCTTTTCTGTCCTGTTTGAATTTTTGGCAGTGTGAAGAAAACACCTATTTAAGCACTTGAATAAATTGAAAAATGATATCTCACTTCGCTTTGCCCCTAGATTGGCAAACATTCAGATCATATCATGTAAGATTCCATTTATATGAAATGTCCAGAACAGGCAAATCCACAGAGACAGAAAGTAGATCAGTGGTTGCCAGGGGCTGGGGGAGGAGGGACTGGGGAGTGACTGCCAACAGGTTTGGGGTTTCTTATTGGGGTGATAGAGATGTTCTGGAATTAGATAGTGAGGATGGTTACATAACGTTGTGACTATACTAAAAAAAAAAAAAACTGAAGTGTACACTTAAATATGGTGATGTTTACGTTCTGTGAATTATATCTCGATAATGACTTTTTCAAGGCTGGTAATACCATAAACAAACAAAACTTGAAGAAACTCGACCCAGGAACGGTCACTTCTGCCTGGGGTGGAGGTCACAGGAGGAGAAGGGGGGCTTCCCAGAGCGGGCAGCTTCGAGCAGAGTCTCGTAGGTTAAGGAGATGGCCATGGACAAAGAAGGGGCTCCAGGTAAATGGAGCCCCTGACCTATGCCAGCGTGGAGGCCTCCCCCCACCCCGTCCACCCTGGCACTGCCCGCCTGCCCACCCCCCTGCCCGCCCGCAGGAGAACCGCCTGGCCCAGCACACCATTCAAGCCCTGCAGAGCGAGCTGGACAGCCTGCGGGCCGACAACATCAAGCTGTTTGAGAAGATCAAGTTCCTGCAGAGCTACCCTGGCCGGGTAATGCCCTCCCCAGCTTCAGCCCAGGCGTACCGGGCAGGGAGAGAGGTGGTCTGCGGACTCGGAGGCAGGAGGGGTGGGGGCGGTGACCTGCTGGGCCCCCCTGCCTGCCACCTGTCCTCCCTAAGCTGGGGAGAGACCCCCCCCAGTGGAGCCCTTGTGGAGGTTCATTCATCAGAACCAGCCAGGACGTGATGAGATACAGCAAGAGGCAGGGGTCACAGACCCCAGGCCCCACGCCTGGGTGACCCCTCTGTGGAACGGGGATAATCGACTAGCTAACCCCAGGATCTGGGAATTTAACCCCAGAGCTGTTGAACATGCAGAACAGGCCCTGGGGAAACGGTATGTTTTAAACTTACATTTTGGAAAAAAAAAACATACCAGAATTTGGTCCAACACCCCAAAACCAATCAAGAGAAACTCCCCCACTCCATTTGGGGCCGAGGAGGGCCATCCCTGGCTTCTCTCAGCCACTAGTCCTCACAGGGACCACCTTGTGAGAGGAAACCCCTTCTGTGACTGTGGGCAGACGAGTGGGCGGCAGGAGGCCGAAGCTGTGACAGCCACCAGCCCTGACTCCCCCATTGGAGCTGTTCTCAGGCCACCAGAGGGCGCCCAGACTCTGTGCAAACCAGCACCACACACAGTGGCTGGGGTGTCTCATCCTCGGGTGCCTGCCTGTGCCCCACAGCCACCTGCATGCTCCTAGAATCCCCTCCAACCCACCGCCCTGCACGGGGCCCAGGCCTGTCTGTTTTGTACATCCCAGCCCCTCTCTGGGCCTTAGTTCCCCTACCTGCCCTGAGGAACTGAGGCCCTGACCCCAGTGGGAGACCTCCGACCTCAAGCAAAGCCCCTGGACACGTGGCACCAGCCACATTCACGCTGTCAGTCCCCCGCCTCCGTTGTGTTAATGAGGAAACTGAGGCTCCCTTGTGATCCTGCCAGCCTGTGCTCCCCCGGCCCTGGCCTTCCTATTGGTCCCCAGTGACTGGGTCTCTCCTCCTCCCTCCCCACGCAGGGCAGTGGCAGCGACGACACAGAGCTGCGGTACTCGTCCCAGTACGAGGAGCGCCTGGACCCCTTCTCCTCCTTCAGCAAGCGGGTGCGTGCGCCCGGCCTCCGGGCAGGGCAGGGCAGGGCGTGCTCGGCTGGCCCCAGTACGCAGGCCGCAGGGAAGCCCAGAGAACCCACCCGCTCACCTGGCCTCAGCCATCCCTCAGTCCCCACTCCACCACCCCTGGTCCGTTGACTCAGGCCCAGCCTCGTCCTGCACCCCCACACTGCACCCCCACAGGCCAGACCACCGGGACAGCCTCCACACCTACTTTGGTGCCATGGAGGCCCAGGGTCCCCCTGGACAGGCCCAGAGTGCCAGCAACACCTGCTGATGGCTACGTGAGAGTGTGTGACAGTGATTGGGTTAACCCCACGTGCACACTCGGGGTGGCAGGCAAACAAGCAAAGAGCTCCCAGTGTCAGGTGACCTGCAGTGGGACCCCTCCTCTTGTAACCCCTCTCCGACCTCTCAGGCTCCGGAAGGTCTGCCCATAACAACTTTCTCAAAGGCAGAGTGGGCCACCGCAGTGGGCGGGAGGCAGCTCTCACGGGGGGTGCTCACACAGATGTTGGGGAAGCCAAGGATGTCGCGCTGAGTGGGACCAGGCACCAGCACGGCCCCTGGCAGCCCCCTGGGGTTCTGCAGGAGCAGCAGGGCAGGGTCCCTCTCTGCAGTGAGCCAGGGGCTGTGGGGCCCTTTGGGGTCCTCTCCTCATCGTCCCTCCCCCTTCAGGAGCGGCAGCGGAAGTACCTGAGCCTGAGCCCCTGGGACAAGGCCACGCTCAGCATGGTGAGTGCCCTCCTCTGTGTCCACCTGAGACAGGCCGGAGCCTCTGTCTCCGAGCACCTCATCCCCTGCCCTCCAGCCCAGTCTGGAGAAGCCCCAGGGACCCCACTGACCCCTCACAGGCCCTGCCAAGAGAGGCCATGTGACCCAGAACAGATCCCTCCCTCTCCAGGACAGCTGCACAGGTAGCACTATTCACGGTAGGTTCTGGAACCTTAGAAGTCCTGTGGCCCAAGCTCCCGGCCTATAGAGTGGAGTGGGAGCCGGGCTGCCTGCCTTCCCCTCCCCTGCTGCCTTGGAGCCCTCTCTGCAGGATCCCGGGGCAGCCCTGCAGGAGAGGATGACGCCTGCCCCATCCCCACTCCAAACCTTGCTTGCTCCCCAGGGGCGGCTGGTTCTCTCCAACAAGATGGCACGCACCATCGGCTTCTTCTACACACTGTTCCTGCATTGCCTGGTCTTCCTGGTGAGTGTCCAGGCGGGCGACCAGGGATGCGTTCACCATGCTTCCCTGACTTCCTGGAGCAGCAGGGATCCTGTTACTGTGGCCTGGCGTCCAGGCCAACCCCAAGCCACACCGTCTGCTCTTAGTCACTTCTCTCTTCTTCAAGGGCCTCAGCCCACACTAAGGACAAGCCTACCCATAGGGCCCTCTGGCTGGGGCAGCAGCCCAGCCGCTGTGTGAAAGAGGCCTGGCCAACTCCATCCAGGGCCCCGTCCTGGAGGGACTCGGTGGAGGGAAGGGCCACGGTGGGAGCGTGAGGCAGATGGAGAGCAGGTCTGACTGACTACTAAGGGACAGCCAGGTGGGCTCCACAGGGAAGGGGTGTCTTGAACTGGACGGGCGCAGAGGGGCACTCCAGTTAGTGGGCGCAGCACATGCAGAGGCCTAGTGATGGCTGCATGTCCGCTGGGTTGGGGGAGAGGAGAAGGTAGGGTGCCTATGGAAGGCTCTAGCCTCCACGATCCCCACTCTGAGCGAGACCACAGTTAAGGTGGCCCCTACATGGCAGGCCTGGGCTCCAACTCTGACCCCAGGGTCCAGCAGGTCCTGGCCCTGCCAGTGGTAAGCCCAGCAACACCAGGGACGGCATCTCCATGTCCAGGCCTGTCTGACATGTATGAAACAGGCGGACACTGGAGCATCTCTAAGGTCCACCGCCCTGGGACCTGGGCCACGAGAACCTTCATGTACCGGGAGGCCAGGCCCAAGGGCTGTAGGTGGAGCACAGGAGTGGCCGTGAGGCTGGACAGGCAGGTCACGGTGTCTCTGCCTGTCCAGGTGCTCTACAAGCTGGCATGGAGTGAGAGTGTGGAGAGGGACTGTGCCACCTTCTGCGCCAAGAAGTAAGGACAGCCACCCAGCCCCACCACGGCCCTGCACTGAGCCCCCAGCACCACGAGCTCCTCCTTATGTTCCCACCCCCAGCCCTCCACCATTACCCCCGACTCTAGTCCACCCCACAGCCGCCCACCATGCCCACTGCCCCAGCACCCACCCTGTCACATGCTGCACCCCCTCACACACACACACTCATTTCTCTCCTTTTTACACTCGGCCTCAGCAACGATTTCTGTGCCCACAGGTTCGCTGATCATCTGCACAAGTTCCACGAGAATGACAATGGGGTGGCAGCCGGCGACTTGTGGCAGTGATGTCCCAGGCCCCCCCACACAACAGTGATGGCTGCATCCCCACCCCTGCTTGTTCAGCTGCTTTTAATGACTTAGACGTCCCTGGAGAATCCCCCACGGGAACTGCCTGTGCCCTCTGCCATGCAGTGCCAGAGGTCCCTGGTCCCTTTGTGACCCCTTAAAAGAATGTCTCAGCCACATCGGGCCTCCTAGGTCCAGCCCCAAGGCCCAGCCAGGCTGAGCCAGAGGGGGACCCTCGGCCTCATTTCAGGCTGCTGACACCCCTGGGCCCCGCCCACAGGCTGACCTGTAGCCCAGGTGGCAGAGACCTCCCAGCTGTGGTGCTGACTGAGTTCCTGCTGATTCCGGCCATGGTTAATCCCCTTGGCGTCCCCTGGACCTCTCTGTGCCAGGCTCTGGGATCCCCTAGGGGTCCCCTGGGATCCACCACCACCCCCAGCAGATGGAGGGCCCTTCCTTGCAGGCCAGCAGGCTTTGAGTCCAGCACCCCGGCCTGCCTTTGTCACTGCCCCACCCCACCCCAAGAAGAATGGGAACCCCAGAGGGCAGGGTAGTTTCTGTTACCCCTCCCTGCCCCCAGACCCACTGTGATTTTTGCTTTCTTCTTTAGCAAGATATTTCAGCTTCTAGGTGAGGAGGACTCTCCAGTGAGCCACCGTGCCCCAGGCTCTTCAGACCCAAGGACTGGTCTAAGGGGCCCAGATGCTTCTCGGCCAAGCAGACCTGGCCGGGGGCCATCCTAGCATGGCCACCTCGGGGCCACTGCAGATCTTCCTAAGTTAGATTTGTGTTTACCTGCTCAGCTTTGCACATTTCCAATAAATACCTGATTGCAGCCGCACCGTTGTACCTCGCTGTGACTCGGCAGGTACGGGAGGCTGGTGGGTGCCTGCAGCAACCCCCCTGGGAGCTGGTGCTGAACCTTTCAGCTGCTCTGCTGATGTGGGACATGGCCCCCAGCACATGGGAGGTCTCTCCCCCTTTTCCTGTCCGCAAGAATTCCATGAGTGGTCCAGAGCTTTGCTGAGACCCAAACCCACCATGTCTGGGTTCTCTTGAGCAGACAAGCAACCCAATCAAAAAGAGAAATCCATTCCCTTTCTTAAAAACTACCTGTCAGGCTGTGGTTGGATGTGTGACATCAGCTCCTGGGGAATCCCGGCTTCCCTTTCTGTGTGCCCTGGAGTCATGCACTCTGCCCCTTACCCTTGGGCCCTTGCGTGCCAGACACCATGGAGCCCCTGCCCACCAGGCCCTCTGAGTGCCAGCCTTGCACGGGGACGCCCCTGAGCCACAAGTTCTGGGTCACACGGCCCCCAGCCCAGCCCTCCTCATGTGGGTCCCCTCCTACCCAGACTGAGGGCTTCCTCTTGGTCTGTGGTGGTTAGCGTTACCCCACTGGCCAGGTGGCCCCCGAGGCTAGCCCCACACTCAGGTCACACCCTGCGGTCCACCAGGCCAGAGTCCCCTGAGCCATCCCTATTCAGTTTTAGTCCTGAACACTCTAGAACTTACCCCTCATCATCTACGCCATCAGAACTTCCTCCAAGGCCCCAGAGCCTCCTGCCCTCAGGGACCCCAGATAGACCTGTCCTCCCTGACCCTCATTCCTTTGCCCATGACAGAGCTGTTCTTGGCCAATCATGCTCCCCTACCCAACTCCCCAGCCCCAGCCACTCCCACATCTCCACCAGTTCCTCCTTGTGGGTCACAGTTGCAAAGAAGCAGCTGGCTCCTCCTCACTTCCTCCTCCCTGGGGATCAGAGCCATTGTCCTGCCCAGCACTCCACACCCCAGGACCCCCCTGGCCAATGACAGCCCACCAGCAGAGCTCAGCCCACTGCCCGGAACCAGGTTAGTCCACTGGGGCCAGGCTCTCCCATCTCCCAGGAGGGTGGGGTCCACAGTATCCACAGTGTGGAGCCTCCCTCTCTCCCACTCTGCAGGCGGTCACCCTCCCACCCCCACACTCCCACACCCCTCCCGGCCTCATTCATAGGTCTGGTTCTCAGCCAGATGGCCAGGCCTCTGTGTAGCTCAACTGATGGCTAGTCCACACCTAAGCTTTCATTGCGTGCTCGCTGGCCAAGTCCTGCAGAGGGAGCAGCTGGTACCTGTGTGGAAGGGAAGGGGCTAGGTACCAGACAAAGCCTGCCCCTGTGGAGGGCAGCCCAGGGCTGGTGGGCAGGTGGTGAGGGCTCCAGGTCAGTCTCTACCTTCACCAACCCACAGCTCCTCTCTAGGCCCCACCCTTTCCTCCACAAGAATGAGATAAAAGCCCTTCTTTGCCTGTCCTGCTTCCTGGGAAGTTAGAGATGTGAAATGGCTTTCGGAAAGGTTAAAGCGCTCTCTACAAAGGTCGGAGGTCACTATGGGTAATGGAGGGCAACAGATGGAGGTACTCCCAGCCAGCAAAGAGACCATGGCAGACCACAGAACTGCCAGACTTGGGGCTACGGAGGGTTTCGTGAGGGCAGGGAGAAGCTGATCTAACTGCCTTTTGGGGCTGAGGGCCTGGGGCAGGGGCAAGAAGGGAGAGGAGAGGAGCAGGAGCTCAGGCACCCCCACCTCTCCCCGGGAGCAAGCAGTAGGTTTGATCTCAGCAGCCCTTCCACAGTTCTGCTCACAGTGATGCCTCCTGCTTCTCTCCGACCCCTTCCAGCCTGATGCAGCTCCTCCCCCTCTTCTGGGAAGCCTCCCGGAGGTCCCCAGCTCACCACGGGTCAGTCCACAAGTGCCCAAAAAGGCCAGCAGAAGTCTTCCTTAGCCAGACTGGTCTCTGCCCTGACCTGTGCCCTAGGTTTTAGGCTGCGGAACAGAGCAGGGGTGAGGAAGCCAGGGCTGTGTCCCCCCATCAGCCCCGTATGACCTCTGAAGACCTCTCGGGGAGGTGGGGACCATGCTCAGGTCTTCCCAGCCTGTAACCCCGGGGGGATTTCCGGCACCGGGAGCGCTGGTGGGAGGGGGCGTGGTGCTTGCCCTCGGGATTTATGAGAACCAGACGTCGACTTCCCCCATTGCGACATCTGGGCCTTCACGAGGCTTTCATTGTTCCCGCGGCGGAGCGTCCGGGACAGCAGGGGCCCCCGCCGGGCGCCCACGTCCCGTACACCCCACCATTCAGGCCACCCACCCGGCCCCACCCGCCACGCTCCCGGGGCCACCACCCCGGGTCCGGGAAAACGCCTCGGAGCAGAAGGGATTCCGGCGCCTGGCCTGGGGCTGGCTCCGCGAGACGCGGCGATCGCGGACTCTCGCCCCAAATGGGGCGGCTCTAGGCCAGTTAACGACCCCTCTGGGCCCCCGGGGTCGGCCGCCCCGCCGCCGCCTCGGTCGCCGCCGCCGGGAGCAAGCGAGAACCAACCGCGGGCGACGCTGGGGCTCGGCGGAGGCCGGGGGCGCGGCGGGGGCGGGGCGGGGCGCGAGGCGGGGCCTGGAGGCGCGCGCCGCGCGGGCGGGGGCGCGCGGCGCGGGGCTGGGCTCGGAGCGCGCGGGGCTTGGCCGCCGGGAGAGCCAAGCCGGGACTGCGTCGGGCCCGCGAGGTGCGCACGAGCCTTCGAGGTTGTGGACCAGGGAGGGCGGAGCCGCCGCCAACGCCGGCTCCCGCCCGGAGAGAGCCCGAACCCGCCGTGGGCCATGAGCCGCCGGACCCGGGGAGCCCGGCCGCGGTCCGGGCAGCGCTCCGCCGGCGCCCCGGCCCGCCCGGCCGCAGCTGCGCGCCTGTAGGTACGGCCTACTTGTCCTCAGTTCTCTTGTCGCCTCGTCCATCACCCCAGACCCCCTCCGTCCCTAAGGGCATGCGTGTGTGTGCGCACGGCTGCTCCGGGGAGCGCGGCCGCACGCGCCCTCGTCCGCGCGTGTCGTCTTTGTGTGCGCGGGTGGGAGGGAGCGCTGCGAAGAGATGCGCTCCTGCGGGGATCGGCTCCCCGACCCCCATCCCGGGCCGGGCGGGAGTGGCGGGAGGGGCCGAGCCGCCTCCGGAGCAGCCGCGCCCCCGCCCCCTCCTAGGGTCCAGGCCCCGCCGTGGGGCGAGAGCAGGAGGCCCCTCGGAGGAGGGGTCTCTGGCCAGGGGAGAGGCGGGTACCGGGGTCTCTTCCCTAGGCTGCGGGGGCGAGGGAAGGGCCAACCTGGAATGAGGGTGCGGGCCACGGGAGGGACCCCATCCAGACCACAGTTACCGAGCCGGCACGCCCTCCATTTGGCCCAGGCCTTCTTTCTCACGGTCATCATGCTCGACCCGCCCACCCCGGGAGCTCTCCGGCAGCCTCTGATAGTGGGGAGGACCGCCGAGGGTGCCCGAGAGGCTGGCCCCTTTAAGAAGGGGCGGGTTCATGCCCTCCATTCAGGCCTTTGGGCCTCGGCCATTGATGAACCTGCGGGCAGCGCGGGGCCCGGGAGCCGCGCCAGCCCAGCGGGCCGAGGCCAGGGTGAGCCAAGGACCCGTCCGGGCCCCCGGCAGCCCACGAAGTGAGGTCTTCAGGGGAAGAAGTCTGCAGTGACGGGCCTCTCCGGAACCGCGCAGGGTGGATCGGGCAGCCTCAGGAGTGACCGTGAACATAGAAAAGCCAGAATCTGAGTTCCCACGGAGTTGGTGCAGGGGAGACCCTCAGAATCTAACCTGGGCTGAACCCTACCTCTGTCCTTTGAGCCTCCGTTATCTACTCTGTAAAATGGGGATGGTGCTGCCCACCTCCTAGCTGGGTGACCAGCGAGTGCCCCCCCAACACGGGTCACTGAGCATGGGGTGGGTGAGCAGCTCTGGGAGAGGCCGAGGGCCGAGGGGGTGGTTTCCCCAAGAGGCTTTGGCTCCCTCTGTTGGGGGTGTGATCTGAACCCTCCCTGCTCTGCCCTCCACTTTGAACAAATCTCATCCCTCCTGGCCTCCCGGCTCCATCCAGGAGGTCATGGGTTGGGGGAGTGACCTAGAACCTTCAGCTCCAGGAACTTTGGGAGGGGTCTGGCGATGGGGGCAGGGCTGTTTGGCTGGCATGGGTCAGGGCGTTTGTGGGGTCTCAGAGGCAGAGTTTCCCTGCAAGCTGCTTCCTTCTCCTCTCCCCTTCTAGAAGGCGTGAATGTTGGTGGGCAAGCGATTCTGATGCTGGGCAATTGAGTAGTTCTAAGTAACTGAAAGTTATTGGATATGCTTTTTTCTTACCCTTATTGTGGAAAATCTGTCTAAAGTTTCTAAACGCCTCCTCCCTACTTGGTGGGTCTCCTAGGGAGAACACACACACACACCCAAGGGTGGGCCTCCCTAGGGTGTTGGAGGTGGGACCCCCACCCAGGTGTCGCTTGGGCCCCCCAGGGCTGAGCGTTGATTTCGAGCTGACCCATGCCAGGCTAAGGGCGTCTGTGGCCTTTCTAATGTAGTCTTCACAACAACCCTATGGGTTTGTTACTATTATTATCCCCATCTTGCAGAGAAGGAAACAGATTCAGGGAGGTGAGATGACTTGCCCAAAGTCACTCAACCAACAAGCCAGGCCTCCAAACCACTTCTCTCCGACAAGAGCCTGGTTCTTCCCTCTTGCACTCTCTACCCATCCTGGCTTGTAGGTGCCTAGGGCCTCCTGGCTGCTGTCCCTATGGGGTTCTGGTCCAGCCTTGGAGCCCACCTTGCTTCCTGCTCCTCGCTGTCCACGTGGGACCAGAGGGGCAGTGGCAGTTTTCGAGCCTGGGGAGGTTTCTCTTCCCCCTCACCTGGTTGGGTCTGTTTTTATGACTGTGCTCTGTCCCAAGGGAGAGCAGGTGTGACTCCTCACCATGTAGAAGAGGCGCCAGCCCCCATCTGTTGGGCAGAGCGAGGCAGGGCATCAGTATGTGGGAGGACAGCATCTTTTGGCTCCTCGGGTTAGTAGGGTTTGGGCTCCATTCTCCAGATACTTCCGACCCTCTGTGTGGGTATAACACCCAGCTGGGGGCTCACGGTTTGGTGGAGAAGACAGGCCACAAGCCATGTGGTGTTGTGGAGGGGTCCAGGGTGGAGGTGGGGACAGGATAAAGGGGGCGTTGCCAAGGCCTCCATGAGCTATTGAGGTAGAGGAGTGGAGCAGGTGGGGCATCGCCAGGCTGGGTGCTGACGCTCCGAGCAGAGGAGAAGCAGGGGTTGAAGAAAGAGGATGTGTTAAAACTTGGATGTGGTGAGTTTGAGGTGCCTGGAGATCAGCCAGGCCGGGAGTTCAGTTGCTCGGAGAAAGGCCCAGGGAACTTTATAAATATCCACAGTATCCAGAGTTCTAGGATTCTCAGAACTGAGGGGAGGCGCTGGAGGGCTCAGTTAGGAGTCACTGGCATGTGTGTCGTGAAAAAGCCAGAAGGCAGACTGGTGGGCTGAGTGGTGGGGAGGTTTCAGGCGTCCTGCAGGTTTCAGGCCCTGGGCCGGGGGTCTGGGAGGGGTTTGAATCAGAGCCTAGGTGAGATCCATGACTCTGAGAGAGAGGGAGAGGCTGCGAGGGTCAGGCCAAGGCTGAAGAGGGGGCACCTCTGCTCTGCAACACCAGGAGGGCAGGGCCAGTGCAGCTCAAGCCATCCCAGCCTGCTCTCCACCTACAGAGCCTGTCCAGGAACTGTCCAGCACCAGGTGCTCCTGAAGGAGATGGGCTTCCCTCCTAAGCCCCTAGACCCTAGTAGCTCATTGTCCTGGGCCCCACTCCTTGCTCATCTGACATCTACTTCCTGCAGGGCCCAGCTTTGGGTTCCCATGCCCTCCAGCCTGTCAGAATGCCCCCTCCTCTGAGGGTAGGCATCTCCTTTCCTGAAGCAGGGCCTGAGTCCCCCCTCTGTGCCCTCAGAGCGAGAGCTCCCTCGGGACAGGCCCCTGTTAGGAGTAGCGTGTGCGACAGAAAGGGACAGATCTGAACTTGGCTCCACGCTCCCTCTCACATATTCTGTGGCCCTAGACCCACCCACCTGGCTCCTGACACATAGTGGGACCCCAGTACCAATCTACTGAGTGATGGGTCACTTGCTAGAGCCCCATTCCCTCATCTGTACAATGGGAGAATCCTCTCTTCCTGGCAGACAAGATGTGAGGGGAGAAGGGTTTTAAACAGGGGCATAGCCCAATTGGATGTGGGTTCTAGAAAGATGACCTTGGCCCTACTGTGGAGCCTGGATTTGTTGGGGGTTGGGGGACAGTGGGAAACAGAGAGGCTGGGGAGGAGGCCTCTGCAGCCATTTGCCCAGAGCAGAGGGAAGAAGAAAGGGAAAGGATGCAAGACATTTAGGAAGTAGAAGCAGAGGAGCTTTGACTGTTAAGCAAATTACTTATTGCATCCTCATGACAGCCCTTTGAAGTCAGTGCTGTTATTACCCTCTGTTTTAATAGATGAGGAAACTGAGGCCCCAGGAGGCTGAGTCATTTACCCACAGCCACATAGCTAGGAAGCAGAGGAGCTGGGATTCAAACCCAGACGGTCTGGCACCAGATCTCAGGCTTTTAACCACTCCCCTGTCCCAGTGTGTCAAATGACCAAATGTGGACGTAAGGAGACGCCCAGGCAGTGGGGCCCCTGTGATGGGAGCAGCTGTTGGATACAACTGTGGGGCCCCTAGGATGGGGGGGGTCTGCAGGTCCCAGAGCCAGCAGGGCTTGTCAAGGCTAGGGGCATCCGTGAAAGCTAGGGAGCTCAGCAGAGGGCTTCCACCCTCCCACAGCGGCAGAGGCTGGGGGTTGTGTGAAAGGCATGAGGGTGTGCTGGGCACAGGGTTGCTGTACCGTCTTTAATAGCTGCCTCCCAGTGATGCTGCTCAGCACAGGCCTTGGACCATGAAGCAATCTGGGTGGGAGAGCAGGATGGTCCCCTTTACAGCTATGGAAACTGATGCTCAGAAAAGCCAGGACCACCTGAGTGCCCCCCCAATCATACAGGGGCAGAGTCCCAAGGGCTCTTAATCTGCACCTGTCACTAGTCAGAGCTCCCTCCCATACCCACCCTGCAGCAAAGTCCCAGCAGGCTCAAGGGTGTGAAGACCAGAAATCATGCCCACTTCTGCCTTCTGCCAGGGTCGTGGGGTGAGCACAGATATTCTGGATGGAAGGGGTCGGGGAATTCCAGCCACACCCCACTCTCGCAGGAACCTTGGTTCAGAGCCTACCCTGTGGGGACACTTTCCGGAGGTGGGGTGGGGTGGGGAGTAGACTTGAGAACCAACGCCCAAGGACCCAACAGTGAAACGGAGAATGTGCCCTGTGTACTCTGTGCCTCCACCCGCAGGGGGAAGACGCAGCCAGCAGGCAGAAGGTATCCTGGCTAAAGGAATGGCCTGCCCAGAGGTTGTCTGTGTCCTGCAGGGGGAGGGGTACTGAGAGAGGGCTGGAGGGGACTGTCCTACAGAGGCCAGGAGAGCAGCTGGAGGAACAGCAGAATGGAGGGTGGAAGGAGCCTTCGTTGTAAAGTGCAAGGTTGGGTGGGCCAGGCCATGCCAGTGGTCCTGAGAAGCCCAGAGGAGAGGACCTCAGTGGGCATGGTTGGGGCCAGCTTCCTGGAGAGCAGGGAAGAGTTGTCTGGTGCTGCTCTGGGCACCGAGCTGAGTAAGAGTGCAGGAGAAGGGCGGCGGATCTTGATGGTGGAGGATGCTGCCCAGGTCCTGCCCAGGGGCAGCCTAGTGGGGCAGCCTTTCACGGTGCCAGGTGGCTAGTTTGCACTGCGGGGCCTCCTTCCCTTCCCTGGGGATCAGTTGTCTCCCATGGTGGGGAGGCCGGCTCCAGCTGGGGCTCCCCATAAACACCACCTGGTGGCCTCTGCCCCCCTAGGCCGCCACCCACTGTGCCATGGATCGATTGGTCGTTCCTTGGCCCATTAGTGGGTGCAGCTCTGCCGCCTCATCAATATTTTAAGGAATGACCTGGCTGTGGGGTCCGGAACTGCATGCCAGCGGGGGCTGACAACTGGCTTTTTTCTTTTCCAATTGTCAGCGCTATTTTTACCACCGGAAGGCCAGCCGCCCCCTCTCCCAGGCATTTAACCGGGTTGGGGTGGGGGGTTCTCCCGTCTGGGTTCCTTGCAGAGGGGTTAGGAGAGTCCGTGGCTTGCAAAGTCGACAGGCAGTGACTCAATTAGGCTTCCCTTGCCCCCCATCCCCTACCCCCCCTCCCTGAAGCCCTATTCCATCCACCTGGGCCCTTGCTAGATGGGAGAAAAAAACATTTTTCCAGGAGAAGAAGCCAGACAGCCCAGCTGAGCCTCGAAAAACCCCAGGGTGATGAATTGGGAGAGAGTGGTCTGCCCACCCAGGGGCCTGAGGGGCCGGCACCTGATCCCCAGACCCTGGTGGGCTCACTTTGTCTCCAGCCCCCGTCCTCATAGAAGAAGCCTGTGAAGGTGAGAAGCAATCCCCTGCCTACCCCTGCTCCTGGTAGGGTGACAGTGGAGCCCCGGTCTTCAGTGTCCAAGGGCCATGACAGTCAGGGGCCACTAGAAGCCACTGCTCCAGCACCACCTTTTTTTGATGGGGAGCCGAGGCAGAGCCCAGATCTCCCACTGCCCAGTCAGGTGCTGTCCCGCACTGACTCAGCAAGTCTTTTCTGCCTCCCTCGGGCTAGAGGAGGAGGAGCTGGGGCCCTGTCCACAGAAGCAAGAGGGCCAAGGACCACAGGAACCATGGGAGCTCAGGGAGGGAGGGCCAGTATAGGGGGAAGACTTCCTGGAAGAAGAGAGGGTTTTACACAGTCTCAAGGCCAAGTAGAATTTGAATACTGTCATGCGCCACTTAACATTTGGGTCAACAAGGACTGTATATACGACGGCGGTCCCATAAGATCAGTGCCAGGTAGCCTAGGTGTGTGGTAGGCTATACCATCTAGATTTGTGTTAAGTACACGCTATGATGTTCGCACAACAACGAAATCACCTAACGATGCATTTCTCAGAGCGTATCCCTGTCGTTAAGTGACGTATGACTGTAGAGGGCAGAATAAGGAACGCGGTCCAGGCAGGAGAGTGGCAAAGGCAAAGGCTGACACGGGAATTCCCAAGGAGCCCTGGAGGAGGGAGAGCCCAAGCCAGCTGGCTTCAATTCATGAGCCTTCCAGGCCAGTCTGGACAGTGGGGGCCCGGTGAGTTCGTCGCCCCTGCTTGCTGATACCTTTGGCTTCCCCTCCCCCTGAGGCCAAGCCCTCTTCCGTGTGGCTTGCAGCCTCACCTTCACAGAGAGCCATGTCTGGGCCTCAGTCTCCCCATCAGTAACTAGTGTGGGGCTCCCTGCAGGCCCTGCTGCTTGCGACTTTTACCTCTGGCTGCTCAACCCCTGCTACACAGAAGCCCCGGCTGGACTCAGGGGACACCGAGGCTGCTGTGCTGGGCATCAGGCCCACAGGCTCCTGGCCAGCCAGCAAGTGGGGGAGGGAGGTCAAGGCAGGCCTGACCTCCCAGTGCCTCCCAGGCCAGTCCCTGCCTAGGACATGGCCACAGCCACCGTACCCTTGGCAGGTTCCTCTCTGAGTGCCATCACTACCTCCAGGGAAGGCGAGCTGGGGTCCACCCTGTGAGAGCCTCTCTCCAGGGCCCTCTCCCTCCACTCTGCCCCTTCTCCCTGCCACTGACATCCCCAGCCAGCAAGGAGAGTGGAGAGGGACAGGAGTTGATGCCCAAGGATGCAGCATGGGGACTGACTTCCTCCCTGTCCCCATCTGCCCCATGTGGGGGTATAATTGTGTCAGACAGGGGCATCCACATTTGGTACTGGCTCCCTGCTAGCCCTTCCCAGGCTGCATGCCACCCAGTCTGACCCTCCTGGTGGTCCCGGTGGTCCCAGTGGTCCAGGAGTAGAGGTGGCCACAGGGGGCGCACTCCCTGCTGGGTAAATGGGTGGGTTTGGAGCACAGGGACAGGGCCTCGTGGGCTTAGCTGCAGGGCATCCTCCCCACTCCC
This sequence comes from Tapirus indicus, assembly GCA_031878705.1. NCBI lineage: Eukaryota > Metazoa > Chordata > Mammalia > Perissodactyla > Tapiridae > Tapirus > Tapirus indicus. Next base: position 142,854,253 of record CM062922.1, read on the forward strand.
ACCCCCAAAATGCCCCCTCTCCGCAGGTCAGGCCAAGGCCTCGGCTCTCCACCTTCCTGGGAGGCCTTGGTGGTGATGGCAGGTGCGTTCCTGCCTCCACCCCCATTCCTGGCATATGACTCAGGCCTGCCTTCTGCCCCCAAGGAGTGCCTATGCCAGATGCGGACTCAGATATGGAAGACAGCTGGAGCACCCTGCAACTGGCCCCTTCCTAGAGGGTTGAACAGGAGAGGACTGTGGGAGATCAGAGGAGACACTTATGCTGCCTGGGCAGGGGAGGCAGGGAGAAGTCAGGGAAGGCTTCTGGAGGAAGTGGCCCCCAGATTAACTGTTGAAGGATGAGTAGGAGTTAGCCAGATGAAGAAAGGAGAAAGAGCAGGGCAGGAAGAAGGCCCAGCATGAGCCATGCTCATGGGTGCCTCTCCCCCCACGTCCTGATAAGTCTGCCTCCAAGTTATTGCTCATGCCTGCAGTGAGGTCACTCTGCGTCCTCTCGGGCATGAAGCAACCTTCCTAACTCCCTGCTACCCTCTCCCCCAGTACCAGGGCAGGAGTCTCGGAGGAGACCTGCTGGTTTGCAAAACTGTCCTCTGCACTAAGTGGCCTCATCAAGTGGCCCATTTCCTCCCTCTGGCTGTCCTGTGGTTATTGACTGCAGATCGATGGCAAGGCTGCCCCAAGGTGAGAGGGAATTCCCACGGTGCCCTGTGGCCCAGAGGCCCCACAGATGATCTCACAGAAGTGGGGCAGCTATTTTTGCTGGTGTTTAATTACAGAGTTGGAATCCCAGAGGAGAGATGTGATGGTGCTCCCAAGAGCTGCGAGGGAAGGGCCATGCCGGGAAATGTGGGGATCCTGGGAGGGCCAGGGAGGGCATGACCCCAGGTCTCAGTTCCCCTAAGACTGGGCTGGCCTCCTCAGATGGGGGTCACATCACCCCACTTTTTCTCCACGGGTAATTTTCACCCTGGCCTGGGAGGTGGGGGGAATGCATAAACACAATGGGCTGGGCCTGTGCCCCCAGGGGTGATGCCACCTTCAGGGACGAAGAGGCAAGGCTCCCAAATGACTGGACACATACCATGTAGTTTGGTGATCCAGAGTGATGAAGAACGGAGGGACCCGGGAATACAAGGAGGAAGCTGGGATGAGGAGGCAGCTGGGATTCCTGGACTGGGGCCTCTTCCAGGAGGTGGGATCTGGATGGGAGCTCTGGAGGGAGCAGGAATCCAGGAGTAGAGCGTGCAGGCTGCTGTGATGGGAAGAAGTCTGAGGTGCCAGGCCTTCAAGGCCAGGAGGAAAAATTGGTCATACTTGATCCACACTGGGAGGTGACCCCCAAGTCCTGGAGCCAGGGTGAGAATCTCAGGCCTGTCACTAACAAGCTGTGAGTGCTCAAGCCCAGGGTGAGGGCTTAGGCAGTGACGTCTGTGAAATGCCTGGAGTTCCGAACACATTCATTTGTTCATTCATTCATTCAGTGTTTACTGAGTGTCTGCCCAGCACTGGGGACGCAGCCACTTGGAAGACAGGGTCAAAATCCCTGCCTTGCGGAGCTGGCATTCTCAAAGAAAGGGTGCGGTGGGGGGTTGGGGAGGTTGGGGGGAGGACAACACAGCCAAGCAAGTCAGTAAATGGTATGTCAGGTGGGGTTTCTACAGAGAAGAGTGAGCAGAGAAAGGGCACTCACGGAGCCGCCCATACTGGTGGAGCAGGAACATTTCTTATTCTCAGTAGGGTGGTGGTCAAGGAAGGCTATCAGAAACTGAAGGAGGTGAGAGAGTGTGGGGAAAGAACATTCCAAGCAAGCGCAAGAGAGAATCGCAAGTGCAGAGGCCCTGGGGTGGGACCCAGGTGTGGCCAGACCAAAGCGGGCAAGGAGAAGAGTGGCAGCAGATAACTCAGAAAGGTAAATGGAGGCAGACCATGTGAGGCCCTGGGGGCCATGGGTAGGACTTTGGCTTTTACTGAGTGGAATGGGAGCCATTGCAGGATTTTGAGCCAAGACCTGATCTGTCTTGTTTTAGAAATGATGACTGGGTTCCTGGGTGGAGAACAGACTATAGGGGAGTGAGGTCAGGTTCCCAGGGCCCAGTGAAGAGGCTGCTAAAGAACTGACAGCAAGAGAAGGGGTTTTGTGGGTCCCTGAACAGCAGCCTGGAGGGGAGGAGGGTCTCTGGAGGGGTTGGGCTCTTGGCATATTTCACAGACAGAGCCAAGAGCATTGCACATGACTTCCTCCTGTGTACTGGGCTCTGGGGGCCTCAGAAGAGGTTACTTAGGGAAGCGGGGTCACTGGAGGCTCATGGGGACCCCACTTCAAGGCACTTGTCATCCCAGGGTCCTTGATCCAGCCCCAGAAATGACCCTGGGGTTCTTTGAGGCTGCTGTTTGAAGAGAGTGAAGGCGGGGGTTGGGGTGGGGGGGTGTTCCCCTCCTGCAGACACGGCCTCCTGCCTCCCTGGTTGCTCCGAAGCTGCATGTTGTAGTCCTGGGGGAGCTGGGCCACGGTTTGGGGAAGAGGGAGCCGGGCAGGAGAGGGGACAGGGGGCGCTCTGGTCAGAGGACAGAAGGTCACTCCACTCCCTTCTCGCCCGCAGCCGCAGGGGGCTGCGATGGGACGGGAGCCATGAATGGTGCCGCCGCCGCCGCCCCGGTCCCGGTCCCGGTCCCGGTCCCGGTCCCGGACTGGCGGCAGTTCTGCGAGCTACACGCACAGGCGGCCGCCGTGGACTTCGCGCACAAGTTCTGCCGCTTCCTGCGCGACAACCCGGCCTACGACACGCCCGACGCCGGGGCCTCCTTCTCCCGCCACTTCGCCGCCAACTTCCTGGACGTCTTCGGCGAAGAGGTACGCCGCGTGCTGGTGACCGGGCCGGCGCCCCCCGACTCCATGGAGCCCGAGCCGGCGGGGGCCCCTGCGCTCAAGGCGGCTGCATACGGCCACTCGCGGAGCTCGGAGGACGTGTCGGCCCACGCGGCGGCCAAGGCCCGCGTCCGCAAAGGCTTCTCCCTGCGCAACATGAGCCTGTGCGTGGTGGACGGCGTGCGTGACATGTGGCACCGGCGCGCCTCCCCTGAGCCCGACGCCGGCACCGCCCCGCGGGCCACCGAGCCCCTGGCTGAGCCGCGCGACAAGTGGACGCGGCGCCTGCGGCTCTCGCGGACGCTGGCGGCCAAGGTGGAGCTGGTGGACATCCAGCGCGAGGGCGCGCTGCGCTTCATGGTAGCCGATGACGCGGCCGCGGGCCCCGGGGGCGCCGCCCAGTGGCAGAAGTGCCGCCTGCTTCTGCGCAGGGCCGTGGCCGGCGAGCGCTTCCGCCTCGAGTTCTTCGTGCCACCCAAGGTGAGCGCCAACGCCTACCCCGGGGGGCACGGTGGAGGGGCGTGGACAGCAGCTAGGGGCACCAGGGGCTGGCTCCAGCGACCGCACTGCCTGGTCTGGTTGGCAGGACAGAGTAGTGTCAAGAGCCTGGGTTGTGGGGGCCCGCTTTGCCCCTTGGACAAGTCACCCTTGAAGCCCTCTTTCTCCACCTGGAGGTGTCAGAAGGGCTCTATGGCTACAGGAGGGGTTCCAGGGTACTGTTCTTGGTGATAGTGGAGAGCCTGGCTGCTCTCCCTCTCTTCCTCACCTGGGGCCCCTGGGTAGCTGGAGCCTCCCAGACAGGAAACCTGCAGGGATGAGGGCAGGGAGTGACAGTGGCATGCTCAGGGCCCCCAGGGAGCCCTGCAGCTGGTGGGTGGAATCTGCTGCACCCCAGCTTGGCTGCCAGACTGCAGCCTGGCCCCTGCCCAGGTGGCCCTTTTCTGGCCCAGGTTTCCAAAGCTAGGCTTCTTCGGGCTGTCGCCAGCATTGCTGCTCACCTAAGTGCACCGTGCCCCTCTTGGGGGCTCGCCATCAGAGCCCTGGGGGCAGCTTCAGGTCTCCTCCAGGGCAGCCAACCTGCCTTGTCTGAAAAGTAGGAGTAACTGTGACAACAGTGCCTGCTCTCTGAGAGCCCCCCGCATGTCAGGCCCTACACCTGGTAGGCAGGCTCATCCACTCAGTACCAGTCAAGGTGGGCATTATGGTCCCCAGGTCACAATAAACAAACGAATACTCAGAGAGGGGGTGTGGCCTGCTCAAAGTCACCGGCTGGTGGGTGGCAGAGCTGGGCTAATTATACCCACCACCTTGGTGGTCCCGGGAATGAAAGGAGTCTGGAGGTGGAAGCTCCTTGTGCACTGGGAGGCTGGGGAAGGTGGGATGTTGTGCTGGTGCAGCAGCTGGTGGCACCCCCAAGAACCACCCAGGGCCCCACCCACCTCTGGGCCCACTCTGTCCCCAGGTGCCTTCAGCCACCCTGAGTCTCAGCTGCTTCTCCGTCTCCCAGGCTGTCCCGGCTCTGGGTGCCCCTCCTTGCTTCTCTCCACTGGAGGTGCAGGGTGTGGGCTCCTCAAGGCTGGGTGCCCATGAGCCCCATGAGAGGTGACTTCCCAGGGACACGCTTTACCCTCTGAAGAGCTTTCTCCCCAAGTCCCAGGACCTGCAGACTTCCCAAGGGCTTTTTGCCTGCCCAGGCCCCCACCTTCAGGTCCCTGAGAGAAATCATAGAGCACTAAGCCCAGCTCCACCCCTTGTCAGACAGGGAGACCGAGGCCCGGAGAGGACTGGTGAGTAGGGTGGAGCTTGCCCAGGGTCACCCAAAGGGCAGAGGCAGAGGCCCCGGGCTTCAACGCCTCTGCCTCTGGGCCCTGAGTGGCAGTCACAGCTGCCCGGATGTAAATAGCGGCTGTAAATAGCGGCGGCAGAGGCTGCCCTCGGGGAGAGGATGCAGCAGCTGGTGCCTTCTCCCCTAGTCCCTCCCACGCCCACCATTCACCGCTGGCACAGGGCAGGGTTCCTGAGGGGTCACTTTCCCAACCTCTGAGGAAAGCAGGTGGGTTCCTTGCCCCTGATCTGGCCTCAGACCCTCCTTTTGTCATGCAAGTGTTTGTGAATTCAGGAAGGAGCCCAGTGGGAAGGTGGATCTGACCATGGTAAGGGCTTGGGCCAGGTTTCCCAAATGTGTTGGGTCCCAGGGTGAGTGAGCCCCACTGGGCACCCCTGCTGACACCCCCCACTGCCTTTTAGTCCTGTTCTCCCACCCACTCCAGATCTCCTCTCACTCCTGGAGGCCTAGCTGCATTTTGGGAGCAGACAGGAGCCTGGGGTCAGTGGCTCAGGGGCTCTGTCCTGGAATCTTCAGACTTCCCTCTCACACAGCCCCATGAGTCAGGTCTCTGGCCTCCTGCCCCCCCCATCCTGCAGGAAGAGTCTTTGGACCCCAGGTCCCCTCATAGCCCTATGCCAGGCCAGCCCTGGGAACCCCTGGCCATTGGGGAGCTACCAGGAAACCAGTATTTGCAGGACTGGATGGTAATCCTCAGTGGGGTGAACACTGGGTGCTCTGGGGGCCAAGAAGGGGAGGACTGGGCTGCATAAGTTCACCAGGCAGCAGAGCCCTGAGACAGGCGTTTCTGGAGGCACGAGTTGAGGGAACAAAGGCCTAGAGTCTGAAAGAGCTCTGTCCAGGAAAGTGGGCACAGCGGGGTGTGGCTAAAGCAGGGTGGAGGCAGCTGGGCCAGGACACACAGGCCTCAAACGCCAGGCCGAGGGACCAGCACCTCTCGCCAGCGGGATCCCAGCCGATGTCCCCAGTCCAGGCCTGCACTGCAGACCCCATCTGCTCTAGCCACTCCAGGACTGGGGCCCCTACCCCAGGGGCTGGTGTGAAGACCTGCCAAGGTCAGCCGAGCCCCTCGGTCAGTGCTCCAAGCCCAGCCCTGTGCCCACTGGATGGCAGCCAGTGCTGTCAGGAGTTCCTATCCGCTTGCCCGCCCAGTGTGTGGCCCTTCCTTTTCCTCCTGAGAAAGTCCCTGTCCCGGAGCCCAAGCCCTGCCAGGAATCTCAGTCTCAAGCCAGCCCCTTAGGGCCATGGTCAGGAGCTTTGGGGCAGAACAGGGAGGACCGGGTGCACAGTGGCTCTCTCTGGCGCGCTGACAGCTCCCACTCGTTGAACCCCACATCGGGCCCTTTTCCTCCACCCTGAGACATGGCCCTGCCCGGCTCTGGGAGCCCTGTTCTGAGTTGGGGGCTCTAGAGCCGTGCTCTGGAAAGTCTAGTCTAAAGGAGACCAGCATTTTTTTTTAAATGAACTAGAGTAGACTAGAAAATACCACACTCCATCACACACAGTCAGGGTAAATATTGTCGTGAAACGTTTGTTTCAGAGATATTTTTACCTGTGTGTGCACTGGATCACAAAGTCACATGTATTTCTTACTATGGGTCAAGGTCAACAATGTGAAAACCAGAGATCTGGTGGGTGCCCTGGGTGGAAAGGCAGCCCAGGTGGAGCTCACCCCTCAGGGCTCACAGGTGGGAGACTTGGATGTTAGGGCCAGCTCTGTCCCTGACTTGCTGTATGACTATATGGGGAGGTCCCTTTGTTTCCCAGAAACTCCCCCAACTTACCCATCTGTGAAATGGGGATTGGAACACCTCTTGGCCAGGGCTGCATGGCATTCTAGGCTGAGGGCTGCTCTGACCTCTGGGAGGAGGCGGGGGGGGGGGGGGACAGGGTTTCAGGAGGCCCTGGGGCCTTTCTCTCACTGCCCCTCCCCCTGGCCTCCCAGGCCTCCAGGCCCAAGGTCAGCATCCCCCTCTCGGCCATCATCGAGGTCCGCACCACCATGCCCCTGGAGATGCCGGAGAAGGACAACACATTCGTGCTCAAGGTGAGCCCCACCCAGGCCCCAGAGATCATCAGGCTGGCCCAGGCCACCTCCCTCGTGGGTGGCACAGCTTGAGGTCACTGTAGGGGGAGTGAGGGTAAGGGGCCAGCAGCAGGGCAGTGGGGAGGGAGCCCTGATGGGGGACCAGGACCCTTGACAGATGTCTAGCACAGAGGTAGGTCTTGAATCTGGACTTGGGCTCTAAAGCCAAGTGCCCCAGGTGTCCCCACCACCTGAGCTCCTGTTCCCATTTCCTCCTGGGCCTGGGTGAAGGTCCTCAGGGTTTCACTTCCTCCCTTCCCTTCCCCCACCACAGCCAGCACACGCCCACTACCCACCCCGCGGGTGGGAACGGTGACCAGTCTACAGCAGTTATGCAAATGCTCCTGTCACGGGGCACTGGAGTGTGGGAACCCGCCCAGTCCCACAGAGGGCACAAAGGCGCTGAGGGTGGGCGGGGAGGCACTCCGGTGGGTCTGGGGGCAGCTTGTCCTTTTCCCAGGCCCCATGTCACCAGGGTGGCCTGCTTGGGTTGCTGAGACACGGCTCCAGACTGCCAGGGCTGTGGCCCTGTGCCTCCTCGAAGGATTAGAGGGTGTTTGTGAGGCCAAGTCCCCAAGGAAGCCTGGCCTGGTTCCACCCACTCAAAGCTGCATGGAGCCCCCACCTCCTTTCCAGGCTCTTGGTTGGGTTTATGTTTTCACTCATCCCTGTTTGTTTAGTCACGAACTCTCTTATTCATTTAGCAAACATCTGCCAACCCCATACCCTGAGTCACCCCAGGCCGGGGGGGCTGCGGACACAGCCCCTCCCTGCCTGGCATTCTCATCTGCTGGGTGAGACAGGTCCGGAGCCTCACTCCCCACAGCTGGGTGGCCACTGTGCTGCTGCTGATGCTCAGGAGCCCTGAGGCAGGGGGCACCTGCTGGCCCCCCTCTGGGCCTCAGTCCACCAGTCTCTGGTCAGAGAGGGCTTGAAGGCGGTCCCTGCATTTTAATCAAGGCACAGGCAGGAAGCTAAGAGCACAGGGCCTTGGCTTCACGGAGACCTGGGTCAGGTCCCAGCACTGCCACCAAGTGCTACTAGGAGCAAGTTACCTGACCTCTCTGACCCTCAGTCTTTTCATCTGTACAGTGGGGAAAACATACTGCCCTCCCTCACAGGGCTGTTGGGAAGAGGTCATCACATAATGTTTGTGCAGGATGGCACTCTGGGCCTGGCCCACAGCAGGGCCTTCCTCCTCCTCTCTTCCCTTCTGGAGCATGTTTATCCCAGGGGCGTGGCCACAGAGGTAGCATTCCAGGCACTAAGGCAAGGGAGCCCCTCAGCTCAGCGTGCTGGGCCAGCTGGCCCCTCAGTTGACTTGATGGTTGTAGTCCCCTTTCACCCCATCTCTAGGGTGCCAGGGCACGGGTTAGGGATGCTGAGCTGTCCATCCCTTCCCCAGCCAGCATGGCCTCCTCCTCAGAGGTTACATCTCCAGGGCCTGAGGACCTGAGGTCAGCAGGGTTGGACGTCATGCCCAGTGATCCCCAGTAGCGGGCCAGGGGGGCCAGGCTGCTGGGAAGATGGGCTGCCGCTCCGCCCTAGGACCCTGGCCTGGGTTTGGGGTGGTACTTGATGGTGACCCCACTGTCTTCAGGGCTGCTCACCCCAGTGAGCCCTCACGGGGGAGGGGTGGGCCGAGCCGTTTGTCCTGGGGTCTGGAGCCCCCTGCTGAGGCGCAGGGAGTTAGGGCGCTGACTGTGATCTGGACTCCTGGTCACCCCCGCCCCAGGTGGAGAACGGAGCGGAGTACATCTTGGAGACCATCGACTCCCTGCAGAAGCACTCGTGGGTGGCTGACATCCAGGGCTGCGTGGACCCCGGGTGAGTGCCCAAGCCGCCTTAGAATGGGTGGACTAGCAGGGGCTGGGCTGGGGTGTGCCCTTGGCCCCGCCTTCACAGGGAGCAGCTTTCTGGGGAGGGCAGGAGCTAAGCTCGAGAAATGGCCGCCCTATCCAGGTTGGTGCTGGCCAGGATCATCTGAACCCCACCCCCACCCCCGCAGGCTCTGCGAGTCCCGCTCTGCAGGGCCAGGGCCTGGGGACCTGGAAGGACGTTGTACCAAGTCTTGTTCTCACCCAAGGGGAGCCTGAGACCACTAGGAGATAGCCAGTGATGGGGTGAGCCAGAAAGGCCGGGCATGGGAGAACAAAGAAGAGACCCCTCGCCCAGCCCTGGACTCAGAGAAGGTCTACTGGTAGAAGTGCTCACCATCTCCAAGCCTTAAAGAAAGAGTGGCCCTGAGCCAGGCAGAGGGGGCTGGGGGTGGGGGAGGGCAGAGAGAACAGCCCAGCAAGAGGTATGGAGGTGCACGAGAGCCTGGGACTCGCAGGGGACGTCAAGGCCTTTGGGTAGCTAGAATTAGGGCTGGTGAGGAGGGGACTCCAGTGAAAGGCCAGGAAGCTGATAGGTCGGGGGCAGTGGGGAGCCATGGCTAGTAATAAGCAGAGGGCAGCTACGGTCAGCTGTGTAAGGGAGAGCAGCAGGGAGTCTGGCTGCACCATCCAGGAGCATCCAAGGCCAGGAGGAGGCGGGGCAGGCGGGCTGCCACAAAGCGTTTGGCAGCAGCTCTTCAGGCTAATGGGGTGAGCCAACCCTGGGGGGAGGGGCTGCTGTTCTCTAATTAACAGTTTCATTTAAGGAAGCACAATTAAAGTCCTGAGCTCCTCCCAGGCCCCTGATCCCCAAAGTGGTTGTAATCCCTCCCCTGCCGCCCTCCCAGCCATCTGCTCTGCAAACTCTTGCCCTAGCCCATGCGAAGGTGAACCTCACTTTACAGTGTTTCAGAGCTGGCAGGGACGCCTCATGTCACAGATAGGGAGACAAAGGCCCAGGGCAGGGAAGGGGGCTACCCAGGCCCCGCCTGCCACTGTGCCCTGCCACCATTTGAGGGACTCCGTGGAATCCCAGGAGGAAGCCAGCACCTTGTGGGTTAGTGGGCAGGGGCCATGTGGCCCCAAGGAGGACTGCACCCACTTGGAGACCTCTCTATATGGCCTGATCACTCACATGGTGGCCACAGAACAAGCTGAGGGTGTGACAGAGGACATGGAGGCAGAGGGACCCCGGGCAGTAGAGGGCAGGACAGGGCTGATGCTGGCTGTGGAACTGTCAGCCACAGCCTGGCTCCGTGAGCAGCCCATGGTCCGGGTCCGTGTCCCATGGCAGGACATGGTTGTGCTTTCTTGCCTCCACAGGGACAGCGAGGAAGATGCTGAGCTCTCCTGTGCCCGGGGAGGCTGTCTGGCCAGCCGCACAGCCTCCTGCAGTTGTGAGCTCCTGACGGACGGTAGGTGGGGGCAGAGCTGGCTAGAGTAATGGAGGGCAGGCTTAGAGGGGCGGTCACTCAGGGATGGCCACACCGACAGACGTGCTTCTTACCTGCCACTTCTCCAGCAGGGGACCCACCCCAGCCCCCAGAGACAACGGCAGCCGTGGTGACAGCCCCACACAGCCGGGCTCGAGATGCCGTCAGCGAGTCCCTGGTCCATGTCCCGCTGGAGACCTTCCTAGAGACCCTGGAATCCCCAGACGGCAGTGGCGGTGACAGCAATAACACAGGTGCAGTGGGGGCAGCCTGCTCTCCCTGCCCCTCCTTCCTGCGCCCCACCTCAGGCCATGGGCACCCAAGGGCTCCCTCCAAGGCCCTTCCTGAACCTCAGAAGCTGTGACATTTCATCCCACAGGGTCCTTTGCACAGCGGCTCTGTACTTCTGGCTTTTGTAGGCCAGTCCAGGAACATAACCCCCACCCTCCTCAAAGGCCCTAGTTCCAATAGAAAATGCTAGGGATGCGAAGGGTCGGAACCAGGTTTGGGGACGAGGAGCCTTGACCTGTTCCCAGGTTTGTTGCTGACGTAGAGAGTGACCCCAGGATAGTCTTCTCTGTGCCTCAGTTTACCTCATATGCTTACCTAGGGGATTGGGTCAGCTCCCTGCCGTCATTTAACATGCAAAAACGCAACAGCACGCTGCATCCCTTCTCTCATTTATTGTGCCACCCCCTGCCACCCCTCCCACTATCACCCTCTGCAGGGGAGGAGGGAGCAGAGCCGGAGCCCGAGGCTGAGCCCGCGCTGGAGCTGTCCGACTACCCCTGGTTCCATGGGCCGCTGTCACGCGTCAGGGCAGCTCAGCTGGTGCTGGCGGGCGGACCCCGGAGCCACGGCCTCTTTGTGATCCGCCAGAGTGAGACCCGGCCGGGGGAGTATGTGCTGACCTTCAACTTCCAGGGCAAGGCCAAGGCAAGTGTCCGGAGTGGGGGGGGGGCACATGGGCAGAGCGGCCAGCCCTGGGGCAGGGGGCTGAGGTGGCCCTGGTCCCAAGGCTGCCCCAGCGTCCCGGGAGCAGGCTCCATGGGTGTCGGTGTGGCATGACTTCCCACAGGCCTGCTCTTTGAATCACCCGCGTCCCTCCCAACCTCTCTGAGAGGTGCAGTAAGCCCCAGACATGGTTTCTTCATTATCCAGATGGGGAAGTCACCTGCTAGTGGCCAAGCCCTCAGGAGGCCGGGTCCTTCTGAGGGTTTAACTTTGACCCTGTGCACTGAAGATCACTTTGCACTGGGGCTTCTGAAGGTCTCCACCCAGAGCCACCTCCGTGCAGGGCTAGGGTCAATCAAGGCCCTCCTGCACCACCCCACCCCCAGACAGCCCCTCTTCTTCCCTGCTCAGGTCAGTCCACCAATCCTTCCTGGGCCCCAGCTCTGGGCCAGGCCTGTGCTCAGGCCAAGGGATGTGGAAGGGAACCACACACAGGTGCAGCCCTAGAGAGCCAGGCAGGAGAGAAGGAGCTGGGCCCAGCAGGAGGGCTATGCAGGATCTGGGGGGCCAGAGGAGAATCCTGACCCCACCACCCAGAGTAGGAGGGGAACTTGACCTAAGATGGGCAGTGGATGGAGAATCCTTGAGGTGAAGACAAGTGGAAGGGTGGTCCAGACAGGGCATAGCAATGGGTGACAGTGCACCCAGACCGTGGGCTCTCGAGGAAGGGCATTGTGTGCTAATAATGACCTAAGGTACAAAGGAAAATATGACAGAAAAGTCAGATGATTGCGTGTGCATATGGGGGGGTGGTAGTTACAATGTGGCCAGTGTGGGCAGGAACCTCAAGCCCCCCGCCCCCCAGTCCCGTGTTTCCGATAAGGAAACAGACCCGGCCCTGGCTCCTCCCAGGACACAGTTCCTGTCAGCCCCTGCTGGAGGAGGGAGCACCCCAGGACTCCTGCTCCAAGCCCACACTGGTGGTCAGCATTCCACCTCCCAGCTGGCCTGGTGCAGGGACCCACACCAGCTCCTTGAGCCTCTCTCCTTGGCAGCGTTGGCCCCACCCTGGAGGAAGCAGCACCTCCCCAGGGACACCTCCTTGGAAAGCAGCCGCCCTTACCAGTTCCTCCGACAACCAGGCACTTAATGCTGTCCTTGGCAGCCTGAAATTTGCTTCTTGGCCAGCACCGCCCCAGGCGGCCTCCCCAGAGGGCCTGGATCTGACTCATGCCCAAGCCAGAGGCTAGGATGGTGCCCAGCACACCATGGGGCATGGGGGGGGGTAGTTTGGTGGGGGGGAGCAAGGCAGGAGGCCCCTCTCCTTCCCAGGGCAAGACCCAGCCTTGAACCCCCCCAGCTGCTGCCCTCCTAGAGCAGGGTGACTCTGAGCCCAGGGTGGGGTAAGTTAGTGGTGGGGTACAGCAGGAACCCCAGCTTCCTGCTTGCACACCTCCTGGGAAAGAAGACCTCTGCCTTCTGAGGCAGCTCTTTTCACCTTCAGATAATAAATGTCTAGAAGGTTTTCCTGAAGATTGAGGTGTACCCACCCCCTGGGGCCCAGCTCTGCCCTAGCCAGATCTGAGGCTGTGGTAGGATCTCAGTGTGCTATTCCTCTTGGGCCAAGCCCCTGCCCTGAGCTGCCACTAATGCTCCAGGTTTCCTGCCACTGTTCTGGCAACTTCTGGCCCTGCTGAGTGGCAGAACTCACGCCTGGGCCCCCCCTCCCCCCCCGCCCCGCGGCAGGGGTGGACTTCTCTATCCTTGATGTAAGCAGCCAGGCCTGCTCCCTGTCCTGGGCCTGGGGCCACATGCATACCCTGAAACCTTCCTATCACCGCCCCTCTTGCCACTCACACCCCAGTGACAGTCACTCTTCCTCCTGTGGAATACATATTGAGCAAAATAGGGCTGAAGCCAGAGACCTGTGGCTCACCACTAGAAACCACAGGCCTGTGGCTCCTCTCCCTGAGGCGCCCTGCCCGGTGTGGGCTCTGGAGACCCAGGGAGGAACTAGTCCTGTTCTGCATGCTCCAGGTGCTCCCACTGCAGCACAATTGAGAAGCACAGGCAGTCAGTCTGCAGCCGGCCTTGGGGTGGTTTTCACCCCTCTGGGCTTCGGCTCTGCGGGCACAGCAGGTAGACCTCTAGCCTTCTGGGGTGGGAGAATCACACGAGCATGCGTTCTCTTCCTAGCTCTGTACCCTGGGACTATGGGGGAGGCACTCCCGCCCTGTGCCTCAGTTTCCCCATCTATAACATGGGGGCTGTAATTTCTACCTTCTAGGGCTTTTGGAGTAGAGATGGGGGGGTGAAGGGCATGATGTGCGTGCTCCAGGCATAAGGACAAATGCCTGCTCCCTTGAGTCCCAGCCTGGCTGTTGCCCCCAATCTCCATCCCCACCACAGAAGTGACCCCCCCCCAAGATGGGACTTACATGTGAGGGGTCCCCGACTCTGACACAGCCCCATGTGGCCTCTATGAGACTTAGTCCTCCCAACGACCCCTAAAGGCACTTGCCAAGCAGGTGGCCAGTCCAGGACCCCACCACTGAGCCCGCCCACCTGTGCCCACAGCACCTGCGCCTGTCCTTGAACGGCCACGGGCAGTGCCATGTACAGCACCTGTGGTTCCAGTCTGTGCTGGACATGCTCCGGCACTTCCACACCCACCCCATCCCACTGGAGTCAGGGGGCTCTGCAGACATCACCCTGCGCAGCTATGTGCGGGCCCACGGCCCCCCACCTGGTAAGATGCTCCCACCTGGCCCTGCCATGGCTCAAGAAGAAAGGTGGGCAGTGGGGAGAGGGAGGCACCCTCAGGCTGCCACCCAACATCACGAGCCCCCGGGGATGAGCGCCAGAGCAACTGTAAGCAATCCCGGCCATCAAGCTGGGAGGGAGCGTGGCAGCCCCACAGGGTCTGGGTCCTGAGTGGTTCCTGGCGGGGTCGGGGGGGGGGGGGGGGGTCGCTCAGAGGCAGCGGGGGTGATTCCCTAGACCCCTGTACAGTGGGGCTCAGCCCAGAGCTGTTGAAGGAAGGAAGCGTTGGAGGGAGGGGTGAGGGAAGGCGTGCAGCACACGCGGGTTGTGCGCCGTGTGGGTGCACTGCCGCCCACACCCCTGAGACTGGGTCATCCAGGGAGCTGGGCTGGAACCAGAACTGCTACATGCGGGGCCTCGCTCCCTGTGTGATCCAGGCCACCCATTCCTCCGGCTCTCTGGTCCCTGCCTGAGGCGCTGGTCCCCCGGAGAGTGGCCAGGCTCGGCAGTGACAGGCGGGTCCCCCGTTGCAGACCCGGGGCTCGCGCCCCACGCCGCGCCCGCGCCCCCCGCCTGCTGGAGTGAGCCGCCAGGCCAGCACTACTTCTCCAGCCTCGCCGCCGCCGCCTGCCCGCCCGCCTCGCCCTCGGAGCCGGGCGGCGCCTCGTCCTCGTCCGCCTCGTCGTCCTCTGCGGCGTCCGGGCCCGCAGCCCCGCGCGCCCCCGCCGAGGGTCCCCTCAGCGCGCGCAGCCGCAGCAACAGCGCCGAGCGCCTGCTGGAGGCGGCGGGGGGCGCCGACGAGCCCCCCGAGGCCGCGCCGGGCGAGGGATCGCGGGGCCGCACGCGAGCCGTGGAGAACCAGTACTCCTTCTACTAGCCCCGCGCGGCGGCTCCACGGCCCTGGGGCCACCCGGACCACCGGGCCCGCCGTGCGACCGCCCACATGGCAGTCCACCGTCCGTCCAGCGGACACTGCCGGCCCCGGCCCGGCTCTGGGTGGGAAAAGCGAAGCTCTTCAGTGAAGACATAAATGTTATTAAAGAGCCTGTTTTAGGGACTGCACCCGGCTCTCCAGTCGTCCTTTCTCCTGCCCTGGCCTGCGGCACTGGTCCTTCTGGGACTGAGGGGGGGGAGGGGAGCCACACACAGGATCCCCGCCGTGTCCTGGCGCCTGCCTGGCCCCCCATACCTCTGTCTTATGGGACTCGGCTCCCCGTCTGGCGTCCGGCGAGGAGACAACTGGCAGCACCTGAGTGAGGCGCGGGGCCCAAGAGCAGGGTCTGCCGGCGCGTGGGGCGTGGGGGGGGGTGCTTTAGTGGAACTGTGAGAGAGAGAAGGGGGACGGGAGCAGAGGCTTGGGGGCAAGAACGAGGGGTGGCAGAGGTTAGCGGCAAGAGGAGAGGGGAGGGATCCCTAGATGCAGGCACACGTGAATGAAGGATGGGGAGGAGGACCAAGTCCAGAGGGCCTTGAATGCCAGGATGAGGAGTTGGACCTCCTAGGAGAGAGAACCATGTCCATGGCCAGGTCAGTGGGGTGGTGGGCAGGATTTCTCCATGTTAGCCCATTGGAAGATTGGGCAATGGGAGAGGCTGGCTTTCCCATCTGTGACCTAGACTCAAACTTGGAGGTGGCCCAGAGGGCCCTCCCACTCCCACCTCATGTGTCCCTGCAGGCAGAGGTCCAGCTGTGACTCCCACCTGGTGACATTTCAGACCCCCAGACAGCTAATCCTCCTGGGACTGCAATTGTGGCACCTCCCCCCCATGCCCTTCCCTGTATGAGTGGAACCAGCACCCTCGGTGGGTTTCCAAGGCTTTGCTGCTCCAGCTACCCACTCCCCACTCACAAAATGACCAGGCAGTGGCTGAGCAGTGCTCCTGCTGCCACCATGGACAGGGAGGAGTACAAGGCTGGAGCTCCGGAGAGCGCCCTATGCCTTGGCTTCCAGCATCAACGTCCTGGCTGGAGCCCCTCTGTGCTCCCACCCTGGTGCCCTGGTGGTTTGAGACCTATGCCCAGCTAAGTGCAAGCCCGCGTCCCACCCTGACCAGAGCAGAGTGGGGTCTGGGGTGAGGCTCAGGCTGGGCAGAGCCTGGGGGCTGGTGAGAGCTCTATGTGGTTGTCACCTTTGCTGAATTGGGGACCCAGACTATGAGGAAGTGAGAGAGAGTCTGCTTCCATCCTAAAGATGGCAGTCAGGCGCTGTTCCTGAGGTGGTCCCAGGTTAAAGTGAATTCAGGGGGAACGGCAGAGAAGATGACAGCCATCACCCCGGGCTCTCCCAAGGGGTGTGGCATGAAGGCCCAGCAGCAAGGAGGTCAAGTGAAAAGGGGGGCTTTCTCTGCAGTGTGGCCCCCCAGGATAAGACCCTCGGGGCTGTCACTCAAAGTGGTGCTTCCAGAAAGCCCAGACATGGTGGGACTCTGGGGAAACCACAGCTGTTATACAGATGGCGGCAGCGTTTTCAAGATGATTTCCTTTGCTCCTCAACCAGCATTTCAGGTGCCTGCTCTGTGCCAGGCCAGGCCCATGGGGTAGCTGGGCAGGCAGCCAGGCAGGCATGTCACAGTGTAATGGGCAGTCCTCTGGCTGCCCGTGCACTGGGGCCATACGAAGGATGTGCCCTGGCTGACAGGTCATGGGGGGGTACGGGTGCTGCAGGTGCAGGGGGCAGGGAGTGGGACATGTGACCAGCAAGGTTGAGAGGGCCTTGAATGCCGGGCCAGAAATAGAGAGCATTGGGGAGCCAGAGCTGGTTTGAAACAGCAGCTGAGATGGTCAGTTTTGCGTTTTAGACAGATCACCCTGGGGCCCAAGGGTGGGGAAGAGGATGGATTGGAAGGGGCAAAAGTGAGGCCAGGGGCCAGGGAGGCTGTGGTAAGTCTGGGGAGGGGAGGGACGATGAGCTGGGCCAGGGCAGAGAGGAGGAGGACAGCGATGGGGGAAAGATCACCAGTAGACTGATGGGAGGAGGCGTGGGGAAGAATGGGGTGGGGAGATCTCTGGCTTGAGGCTTGGAGGACAGTACGACCCCTGCTGGACCCACTTGGATAACTCCACCTAAGAGGGGGTCGGAATCCAATCCCCACCCTTAGGAGACAAGGAAAAGACATCTTGGTATCTCCAGCCAGGGGCTCCCAGGGTCTCCCGGCCTCTCTCTAGCCAGGGGCCACACCATCCAACCCTTTGCTGTCAGATCTCCCAGCTCTCCCTTCAGGTAAGAGATGAGGTTGGATGTCCCCTATATGAGCCACAGAAGGGTAATTTTGGCTACCCAAAGTCTCCAAGGCTAAGAGCTCAGAGCTGTGGAGAGGCGAGCCGCTGCCATTGACACACTCTCCTGGGAGGAGCCTCTGACCCAGAGGCAGGTCCACAGTGAAGCTAGGTCTGGGCCCATGCATTTGACGGAGAGTGACCTCAAAGGGTAAACCAAGGGTGCAGAGTCTCCCTGGGAGGGCACCCAGGCCTGACCACATGGAGTGGGTTTTCCCTTCCTCAGTCACCCACTAGCCAGACAAGAAGCGGGAAAATGCCCTGCGTCCTGCCTCCAGACGTGAGGCTGAACTCGCTCTGAGGATGTCGCTGCCCCAGGAATCGAGGTGTGTGCTGGGGGGGGATGGGGGCCACACCTGTGCCTCCCCATCAAGATGCAAAGCAGGTATTTATGGCCCTGAAGGTGAAAAGTCCTTCAGAAATGGAATTGATGTACCAGCCACGATTCAAATAAACAGCTTCCTCTGGCGGACGCTCCTAACTCAGCCAATTTTGAGTCCCTTTGGGGTAGAAGATGTCAAACTCCTGGGACCTAGAGAGGTTCTTATGTGCTTAGTATTAAGCAGTGCATTAATGCAAGTTCTGAGTATCAAATCTCAATTATTCTCCCAAAATCCTTTAAAAAGGGAAAAAAGATGCATCTGGCCAAAACTGCATCCTGCTGGTAGGAAGTTTTCTGCCGTGGCCCCCACAAAGGGCCAGGGGTCCTAATCCCTTCTTTGCCTCAAACTCCTTGACAGTCCGGTGAAGCCTAGGGACCCCCCCCTCTCAGAATAATGTTTTAAAACTCATGAAGTGGGGCTGGCCCCATGGTGTAGTGGTTAAGTCCAGTGCATTCCACTTTGGCAGCCTGGGTCTACAGGTTCAGATCCTGGGCATGGACCTACACTACTCATTAGCCATGCTGTGGCAGCAACCCACATGTAAAGTAGAGGAAGATTGGCATAGATGTTAGCTCAGGGCTAATCTTCCTCAGCAAAAAAAAAAACAAAAAAAACCCTCATGAAATAAAATATTAGGCTTGCCTAGGAAACCAATTATACTGAAATTCAGTCAAAATATTAAATATATCAAAAGTCATTAAAATATCTTTTTGAACGTGTGATGTGATCATATGTGTTTCTTTATCAACACTTTAGCAGTGGCTCTATTGACTACGGTGATTTCAAAGTATGATGCATGTAAATGATACTTCAAAGTTTCTGCAACATCCAAGATTTGATATGAAAATCTCACTGATTTTTACTGGTGGCAAAGTGGCAGGTGTTGCCAGTACTGCTATGGTTTCTCCTTAAATGGAAGAGATGTAGTTTTTCGTTAGAGGTTAATTAAAGTAAAGATGTAATTTTATTCCCATTCAAATTCATGGACTTACTGAATGGTTTATCCATGAGCCATCCCAGGACCTCAGGTTAACAACCCTGCTCTAAAGAGTGAAGACAAATCACATGCATTTGAAATAGAATGTTCAGAAATTGCAGAGAGACAAAGGTGTGATGAGTCGCCCGCCATCGAAAAGCCCTCAGCTGGTCCCCAGTCTGACAGTTGGCTTGCAGCATAAATTAACCTCGTGGTTTCTACTTTAACATGATAAGAAACCTGATCTTGCAAAATAAATTGGACAAGAACCCAGTTCTTCGAGGTAAGAGAAGGCCTGTGTGGTTCCAGAAAATGGTCTCTCACTGACCTTATTCTCTCTGTTTGGGACTGGATAGAGAGAGCTAATTAAAAGAAAAAAAATTAAAAGTTTTTTGCCATATAGATTTATGCATTATAATTTTAAAATTGGAGCTTTTTAAGTTGGATAAATATTTTGAGAACTAATTGAGATTAAAATTTGGCACATGGGAGCTTTAAAGGATATCATCAAATTCATAGAGACAGAAAGTAGATTAGAGGTTACCAGGGACTGGGGGAGGGAGAGTAGGGAGTTACTGCTTAATGGGTGCAGAATTTCTGTGTGGGGTGATGAAAAAGTTTTGGAAATAGATATGGTGATGGTTGCACAACATTGTGAACATAATTTATGCCACTAAATTGCATGCTTAAAAATGGTTAAAATGGCAAATATTATGAGACCTATATATATCCACAATAAAAATAAATTAAATTAACTGTTTAGAAAAATAAACAGAGCATCAGTAGAATGTGGGACAACTTCAAGAAGCTAAATATACTTGTAATTGGAGTCCCCAAAAGAGGGGAGAGGAGAGAGATAAGGGGACCAAAAAATTGAAGAAATAATGGCTAAAATTTTTCAAAATTGAGGCAAACTGTAAACCTACAGATCCAAGAAATTCAACAAATCCTAAGTGCAAGAAACATGAAGAAAATTATATCAAGACACATCATAATCAAATTGCTTAAAGTCAGTGATACAGAGAAAATCTTAAAGGCAACCAGAGGAAAAAAACACATTAGGTATGAGGACAACAGTTTTCTCATCAGAAATAATGCAAACAAAAAGGCAGTAGGTCAACGTCTTTGAAACTGTCAATGTAGAATTCTATACCCAGCAAAAATATTTTGCAAAAAATGGGGCAAAATATAGAGAAAAATCAACAAAAAGTTGGTTCTTTGAAAAGATCAACAAAATTGACAAACCTTTAGCCAGACTAGCACGGAAAAAAAGAGAGAAGGTGAGGGGCTGGACCAGTGGCATAGTTAAGTTCACACACTGCTTCGGCAGCCCAGGATTCACAGGTTCGGATCCTGGGCACAGATCCTACACACCTCTCATCAAGCCATGCTGTGGCGGCATCCCACATACAAAATAGAGGAAGGTGGGCACAGATGTTAGCTCAGGGAAAATCTTTCTCAAGCAAAAAGAGGAAGATTGGCAACAGATGTTAGCTCAGGGCCAGTCTTCCTCACGAAAAAAATAAAAAGAGAGAGAGAAGAGGCAAGTAACTAAAGTTAGAAATGAAAGTGGGAACATTACTACCGATCTTACATCGTAAAAAAAGGTTATAAGAGAATACTATGAACAATTGTATGCAAACAAATCAGATAACCTAGGAGAAATGGACAAATTCATTGAAACACACAAATTACCTAAAGCGACTCAAGAAAAAATAGAAATACTCAACAGAGCTATAACAAGTAAAGGGATTGAATCAGTAATCAAAAACCTCCCAACAAAGAAAAGTCCTAGACCAGATGGCTTTCTTGGCGAATTCTACCAAACACTTAAAGAAGAATTAACACCAACAATTCTCAAACTCTTCCAAAACGTTAAAGACTTAGGAAACGTATGAGGTTCCTAGAATAGGCAAAGGCAGAGAGAATGGGAAGTTGTTATTTAATGGGGACAGAAATAGGTTAAAAGTAAAAGGAAAGAAAAAGATACTATGCTATCACTAATCAAAGGAAGCTGAAGTGGCTGTATTAATATCAGATAAAATAGATTCTAGAGCAAAGAGTATTACCAAGGATCAAGAAGATCATTTTGTAATGATAAAGGGGTCAGTTCATCAAGAAGACATAACAATCCTAAACAATTAGGTATGTAATAATAGAGATTCAAAATACATAAAACAAAAACTGATAGAAGTGCAAGGAGAAATGGACAAATTCAAAAATTATAATCAGAGATTTCAGTACCACTCAATAATTGATAGAACAGTAGGCAGAAAATCAGCAAGGATATAGTAGACTTGAACAACCCTATCAACCAACTTGACCTGATTGACATTTGTAGAACACTCCATCAGAAGAATACACAATTTTCTCAAATGTACATTGAACATTTACCCAGAGAGACCATATTCTAGGCTGTAAAACAAGTCTCAATAAATTCAAAAGGATGCAAGTCATATACAATGACCACATAGAATTAAATTAGAAATCAATAACAGAAAGATCCTTGGAAAATCCCCAAATATTCAGGAATTAAATAAGATCTTAAATAGATCAGAAAATAAGTCAAAAAGGAAATTAGAGAGTATTTTCAACTGAATGAACATGAAAGCACAACGTATCAGAAGGTGCAGGATGCTGCTAAAATAGTAAAGTCACATGTCGCTTAACAACAGGGATATGTTCTAAGAAATGCATTGTTAGGTGATTTTCTCGTTGCGCAAACATCACAGAGTGTACTTACACAACCCTAGATGGTACAGCCTACTACACACCTAGGCTATACGGTACTAATCTTATGAGACCACCATCATATATGCGGTCCTTCATTGGGCAAAACGTCATTACGTAGCTCATGACTACTTTGAGAGAAATTTATAGCACTAAATGTCTATATTAGGAAAGAAGAAAGATCTTAAATCAATTATCTCAGCTTCAACCTTAAGAAACTAGGAAAAGAAGAGCAAATTGAACCCAAAGTAAGCAGAAGAATGGAAATAATAAAGATCAGAGGAGAACTCAATAGAGAAAATCAATGAAACCAATAGCTGGTTCTTTGAAAAGATCAATAACATTGATAAACCTCTAGTCAGACTGATTAGGAGAACAGAGAAATGACACAAATTACCAGCATCAGGAATGAAAGAGGTGACATCACTACAGACTCTGCAGATTGTTAAAGGATAGTAAGGGGATATTATGAGCAACTTTGTGCCAATAAATTCAACAGCTTAGATGAAATGGACAAATTCCTTGAAAGATGCAAATTACCAAAGCTCATTCAAGAAAAAATGATAACCTCAGTAGCCCTTAATCTATTAAAGAATTTGAAAATGTAGTTGAAAACCTTCCCACAAAGAAGACTCCAGGGCCAGAGGGCTTCACTGGTGAATTCTACCAATCATTTAATGACACTTCGCCAAAGAAGATGTATGCAAATAAGCACACGAAAGCATGCTGAACATCGTTAGTCGTTAGGGAATGCAAATTAAACCACCTATTATACTGTCCAAAATTAAAAAGATTGACCATACTAAGTGTTAGTGAGGGTGTAAAACAACTGGAATTCTCATCCTCGGCTGGTGGGAAGGTAAAATGTTTAAAACACTTTGGAAAACAATGTAGTGGCTTCTTAAAAAGTTAAAAATATGAATACCGTAGGACCTAGCTATTCCATTCCTAGGTATTTAGTCAAGATGAATGAAAGCTCATGTCCATACAAAGACTTGCACATGAATGTTCATAGAAGCTTTATGTGTAATGACCAAAAACTGGAAACAGCTCAACATTTGAGTTGAGTCGACAAACAAATTATGCTATATCCATACAATGGAATACTACTCATCAGTAAAAGGGAATGAACTACTGATACACACAACAACTTGGATGAATCTCAAAGTAAATATTCTGAGTGAAAGTAGCCAGACAAAAAGAAAGTACATGCTGTATGACTCTATTTCTATAAAATTCTAGAAAATGCAGAAAGCAGATCATCAGTTGCCTGATCAACAGATGGGGGGTGGGGTGGAAACGGGCAAAAGGAAAACACTACAAAAGTGTGTAAGCAAATTTGGGGGAGGAATGCTCACGTTCATTATCTAGGTCATGCTAATGGTTTCATAGTGTATACATATGTCAAAACTTATAAAATTATACACTATAAACACGCAGTTTATTGTATATCAATTTTACTGCAATAAAGCTGTTAAAAAATGAAATAGTAAAACAACTAAGGGATTATGGGTATTCTTTTATAAAATTCTTGGGTAAGATCCAACTTTCCTTTAGAAAATTAAAGCTTCCAAAGCTTTAAATAGCATTGTTATTTAAACACATGATACATAAGTAAAGTATATAAAATTTGGTAAAAAAATGTTATGTACTACAGAGGGGAGAAAAGATTCTATCTCAGAAAAGAGGAGAAAATAAATTAAAAGACTTTTATATCACCACAAGAAAGGGCTTAGTAAATTATAATTAAGTTTAAAATATCTATGTAAATTCATGATCTTTTTTGTTTTTAAATAAAAGATAATTTTTCTGTTCTGTCATCCTGCAATGCCTGCAGTACTCATGTGAAACCATAAGATTCTGCATTCCCATGGCCCAAATTCTAATGCAGTGTTTGAATATACTGGCCCAAGTCTCCTTGGAAAGAGGAGCTGATTCCACGTTTGAGGCAGAAAACCTCAAACTGGGCCTAAAACATCTCGCTGCCAGAAAGCAAGAATGTTTTCAAGGCTAACTGGGGATACATCACTACAGAGAACAAAGGGCCGGCTTAAAGGGATGTACTGTGGCCAAAGAGTAGCAATCGAGCAACTATAACAAAAATAAAATTAGGGTCAATGGAGTGAGTTCAGTTTGTAAAAGACCATGAGTCTATGACATTCAAAATGGGCAAATATTTTAGGATGTGAGTAAGATGATGTTAAAATTTTCTACTGAGACTCAAAATTGCAATAAATGTGGGGCCGGCCCCATGGCCTAGTGGTTAAGTTCAGCGTGCTCCGCTTAGGCAGCCCAGGTTCAGTTTCCAGGCATGGACCTACACCACTCACCAGTGGCCATGCTGTGGCGGCAACTCACACATAAAACAGAGGAAGACTGGCGACAGGTGTTAGCTCAGGATGAATCTTCCTCAGCAAAAAAAAAAAAATTGCAATAAATGTGAAATTCCAGGGTCAGGTCATCAAATGCAGGATTTATAAAGAAAATGGTATGGGCTGATTCTGCGTCTGCTGAGTCCATTGCCCTATTTCAAGCACCTGGAAGAGTTGAAAGGAGAAGGGGAACGGGAGCTGTAGCCATGCTGAGTTCCTCCCAGGGAGGCAGGGTTGAGGGTGGTACTTTCCACATGCTCCCTTACAGTTGAGGGAGCGTGGACTGTTCTCCATCTCATGGTTGAAAAAGCTAGAGCAGCCTGTGGCCTCAGGATAGAGGAGGCTGCGCTTCTGGAGTTTCTCTGGGAAAGGCAGACAGGAGTAGCTCTTGTGGATCCCATCACAGGAAATGCCTCCGAGAGACCCAGCATTGGATCCTCTGAAGGACACGAGAAAATGCCCACGGAGGAGTCAGCTCTAGACCTTGGCCAGGCTCAGAAAACATCAAGGCATCCAGCCACGTAGGAACATCTCATCACCTAACGTCTCCTGCCTCCTCTCCTTTTGTCCCTACTAGGGTCAGATCCACCCACAATTGCCTTCCTGGACTGAAGGCTCTCTCCTGCCACCAGCCTTAGCTGGAGAAGGAAGAGAAGTCTATTGTAAGGAGAATGGGTCCTCCATAGGGTCCTGGCGACTGTGCACATCTCCACGTGGACCACGTAGGCAAGGCTTAACCACAGCTGACCTGAACCTTGGCAGAATGCCCTGTGGCCCTTCCCAGACATGAGACTATCGGAAGATTTCGAGGAGCTGCCTCCCTGTCTTCCAGGAGGCCATCCTGAGGCCGCTGCCTAACAACTCCCGGATTCTAATGAGGTATGAGGTTTTCGGCCTCGCCCAACTTAGAGTCCAGCTGTGGGCTATCGAACTGCTTGGCTGTAGCGTGGAATTGGCTCCTCAGCAACAAGTTGCCCCACCCTCACACTGCATCGTCATCTTTTGTTTTGGTGTCATCCTGTTGAACGAGGGACACAGGGAGCTGACACCTTTGTTGATCTTGCTTTCTGTCACTATGATAAACTGTCTGAATCTGAAACGATCTTGTTGTTTCTTTACCAGCTAAATCTGTCAGCCTTGCTTGATACCCGTCAGTGAGTTTGAGGATGAGTCATAACTTGGTCTGAATTGGGACTGTGTTTTGTGACTTACAGTGACGAGAGGACCCTTTAGGAGGGAGCTGAAGGACAATGGCACCTGCCTAAGTTTTCATCCAGTGGCAGCGGAAAGATTACCCACCGGATAAGTTTTTATCATTCAACTCTTTGCTATTAGATCTTCTAGATTTCCTCCTTGAAATACAAAAATGATGCTAAATGTTTCAGAAAGAGTATTTTCTCATATGAAGCACAGTAGTTTTGTTTTGTTTTGTTCTGCTTTGCACAGTAATTTTGAGTCAGAATTGTGTATAGGCTGAGGCTAAATTCTCTGGAACTCCATCAACCACCCTTACTACCCACCTTAGAGAAACCTCGTCTCTAGGGGTTGAAGTCTTGGGTGAGGGCACAGGGGAAGTTTGATCAACATTGATCAGAGGGTGCTTCCCTTGCAAACTGAGTAACAAGGCTCCTTCAGCAAGCACTCGGGGCTACCAATTTAAGTCTGTTTTTCATTTCCCTGTCAAGCCATGAAAAAGAAAAAACACCACAAAGTAATTCCTAAAGTTGGACAAAAAAAATGAAACAAATACCCTGACTATATGTTAAGTCAGAGGCATCATTAAGCACAATCATTTGATAACACATTCCTAGAGGACTATATTCTAAGACTAAAAGAACTACAAGGAAATCTTAAGCAGTCCTCAGTAATCATATTGTTAGTAATAATATTGATATTACTATTTTGAATTTATTTCACCTGTAGTATGGAGAACAAATAAGTAATTGTGTTAACATTATTAGGAACCCAGATGAAGGAAAAGAGATACAAACATTCAATCAAAGAAGTTACATTAAAACTTTCTGAATTTAAATGAGAATGTGCTCATAATTTGCTTCTCACTTTCTAAAATACTTTTTTTACAGCTCTGTCCACCGAAAAATTTCAGAAACTGTGACAACACAGTAGTATTTGCATCCCTACTACCTGACTATGGTCTCTAAATACCATTTCCCAGTAAAAGAAACCACGGCCCTCTGGAGAAATGGCTGATTCCAGATTTGTGGCAGGAAACATAGAAGATGGGCCTAGAAAAATCTTATCATGTCAGAAAGCCATGATGGAGTTAACGACTACTAGGGTCTCTGCAAAAGGAGCCAGGAGCTGGCTTGGAGGGGCCCCGACTGGCCAAGAATGTGACAGCCTGAGACTCAAAAGAGAGTGACGGCCACAAGGAATGAAAACACGTCAACTGTAACCCCGTCTAATCATGAGAGAGACATCAGACGAATCACAGCAGAGGGACATTCTGCAAGCTATCTGACCTCGACGCCTCCCAACTCTCAAGGTCATCAAAAACAAGGAAAGCCTGAGAAACTGTCGCAGCCAAGGGGAGCTTAAGGAGACGTGACAATGAAATGTAGTAAGGTGTCCTGAATGGGATCCTGGAATAAAAAAAGGACATTAGGTAAAAACTAAGGAAATCTGATTAGAGTATGGACTTGAGTTAATAATAATGTGTCAATATTGGTTCATTAATTATAAAAAATATACGATGCTAATGTAAGATATTAATAATAGGAGAAACCCTGTTCTATCTTTGCAATTTTTTTTGTAAATCTAAAACTGTTCTGAAAAATCAAGTTGATTTAAAAAATAGGAAATGTATTAAAATCCATTAATTAATAATGACACTAAAGAAAAAGAATTCATTGGTCTCCTTTGGAGGTTGTGGAGCACTAACTCATTTGAAAACGGGAAAATATGCACTTACGCTGCCTTTCCTGTCCAACTCTCTTTCAGAGTGTCTTGGTTTGGGTTCCAAAAACAGATCCTTTAGTAAGAACTCGAACGGCAGGTAGTTCATTTGGGAGGCAATCCCAGGGAGCGTGAGAGAATAGTGGTGAAAGTGAGACAGAGAAGGGAGAAACCACTAAGGAGTGCATTCAAGACCAGGTCACTGTCACGGGCAACTGGGGCTTAAACCTTCTGAGGACACTCTGGGTTATTGGGTAGAATATGCCTCGAGTTGGCTTCTGTGTTATTCTAACACGATCCCACCAATTTATAAAGAAGCTGGAGTATTTGCCCACAGATCCTGTCCTTTACTGGGTAAAGATGGTCCCTGGGAGTATTAAACCTCTAGCACTTCTGGACTGCCCTCCACGTGGGCTGAGAAAGCTCCTGTGGTCCCAGAAAAAGTCCCTCAGGCATAAAAGAAGGGTGGGAAGCTAACCTAACCTGTCACACCATGATAACAGGTGAACTCAAAGCAGACTAAGGGGCTATGAGCCTGGGCATCAGCAACATCAGCTTTAACCCACCCCTCCTTTGACCTCTCAAATGCAACCATATCATACGTTAAATCCACTCTTTTAAGTTTCGAGATGGTGGCCAGACACAATTTCTAAAGATGTAGAACAGGAAGATTAATTACAGTCCCTACTGCTGCAGGGGGTCCTAGACTCACAATTGGAATCATTTCCCTCCTCTACTATCCCTTCTAGATTCCTCTCACATTCCTCCTCCGCTTCCCCTGGTCCAGGTGTGATGATACCAGACCTTCACCCCTGAGGAGGCTGACTCTGGGGTATCTTGCCCTGTTAGGTTTTGGTTACTTGCACTTGCCTGTTTATTGCTATCACCTGGTATGGAAGCACCAAGCAGTACCCCAATGAATCCCCTAAATTCTAGACATATTCCTCCCTGTCCCATTATGTAGCAGCAACTATAGCTGTTCATGTTAATCAGAATCAATTACATGCGTCACCATAGTAACTCCACTCTTTGCTTGCTCCTCTACTGGCGCAACAAATCCAAAATGGCCAAAACAGTTGTACCTTTAGATTCTGTGGAACTCTTGGTGAAAGCATTTCCCAGCCATATGGAAACTAGAACCTTTAACCCAGCAGAGCCTAAAGATACAGGGAAGGAAGCACAGACTTACCAAACTGGACACTGGTCACTAACGGTGAGAGGAGCTAACCTCACTTCCACCCATTGGCTCCAAGACCCATATATTGTAGCTGCTGGATATAGCACTATATAGCGGTCAATCACTTAGAGTTTATCACGTTCTATTAGACTGGCAGCTTTGGGGCAATGTGGTATACAGAAAGAGTTGTTAATCCCATAGTTATGCGCCCACTGTTGCACTGTCTTCACTCGAAAATGTTCTCTTTTTTCCCTAAATCAGGCATGCTGTAAGCTGGGAGAGGTAGAATAGATAGGGAAGACAAGCTCATATCCAGAATAATTTTCAATCCGAATAAGGAAGAATTTCTGCCTCTTCTAGGGTAAAAGAAGTCAACTGCCACCAAGTGGTGGCTTAGTCTCCTCGAGAGATGGCCATATCAAGCTATCAATGTTGGTTTCTGCTGCTGACAAATTTAACATCCAGCAGCTGCAATAGCTGGATCAGCTTGGTGAGAGGGAGCCTGTGCTATTGGTCTATGCATAGCCTACATTTCTGCTCTCACGGCTATTCCACTGTGCGTGCACTGGGCTGACCAAGGACAGAAGCTGGCTGACATCTACCAATCATGTCATCCTATTATCCTGTTGTTTGGTGCTCTCTCTGGAGTAGATGTATTCTGATGGGCATTGGCATGAGACACAAGAATCCACACATTTTTTTTATCCACTCCCGTACATCATTCACATATGTCTTTCCCAGTCAAGCCATTCACCACTGCCCAATAGTCTATGTATAGCCTGACCTCAGGCCACTTCTCCCTGAACACAGAGTTGATAGTCACTGTACTGCTCAAAGTTCTGCCCGGTGGGAGGATTTCTACTCACCATCCTCCTTTAGGGCTACCCCTGAGTGGGGCTGTTAGTGTAGCAGCAGTCCATTTTTGGCTCACACCAACACATCAAGCCAACCTTCTTTGAACCAGACCCTAATTTTTCTTCCCCCATCAGCTGATCTTGATACTGCCCACCCCTTCCTACATAGGTGAACACTGAGAGGTGCCAGTTCACCAGAAGGAAAGTGGGTTGTTTATTCATTTCTTTTACTTGTATCCTCTGGACCTTCTTGAATCAGATCCCAAATGCACCATTTCCATTATACAGGGATTGCACTGTGCCCACCCAACCTTATGGCCTGGTGGATCTAACAATATTCAGCTCATAACAGCCACTCTAGTTGCATAGACCATGATTCCCATGGACAGTACTCAATTTCTTCCAGTAACTAGTAGCCTACCAAGAGCTGCTTTCCTTAATTTCCAAACAATTAGAGATTTTCCAGTTATCTTTTTGTTATTGATTTCTGCTTTAATTCTACTGTGGTCAGAAAATATACTCAGTATGATTTCAATCTTTTGAAACATAGAGACTTGTTTTATGATCCAAGCACATGATCTATCTTGATGACATGTTCTATGTGCACTTGAAGAGAATGTGTACTCTGCTGTTGTTGGGTGGAATGTTCTATAAATATCAATTAGGTCAAGTTAGTTGAGACTATTGTTCAAATTTTCTGTATGCTCATTAATGTTTTTGTCTACTTGTTTTTAATCAGTTGCTGAGGGAGCAGTGTTAAAAATTCGAAAAAATCGTTGTGAGTTTACCTATTTCTCATTTTAGTTCTGCCAGTTTTTTCTCTTTGTACTTTGAAGTCCTGTTATTAGACCTATGCACATTTAGGATTGTTATGTCTTTCTGTTGAATTGACCCTTTTACATTAATAAATGTCCCTTTTTATCTCTGGTAGTACGCTTTGTCTTACAATCTACTTTGTTATTGAGACAGCCACCCCAGCTTTCTTATAATTGGTATTTGTAGGCTATATCTTTGCGTAATTTTATATTTTCAATCTCTCTATGTCCTTATACTTTAAGAGTGTTGCCTGTAAAAAGTATATAATTGGTTTGTTGTTGGTTTTTTTAAATTCCAGTGGGATAGTCTCTGTCTTTTGCAGTTTGGAGTGTTTAGGACACCAAATTTAATGGGATTGTCTATCATCTTGTTACCTGTTTTCCATTTGTTCCATCTGTTTTTTGTTCTTCCTTTCCTTTAATCTTTTGGGTGAATCAACTATTATTTTTATTATCCTACTGTATCTCTCTGTGGCATTTTAGTCACACCTTTTTATATTTTTTCTAGTGGTTAATCTGGAGATTATAATATGCCTTTAACCTTATTACAATCTACCTTGAATTAGTATTCTGCCTTTAACCTTATTACAATCTACCTTGAATTAGTATTCTACCACTTCAGGAAAGATGTGAGAACTCACAATAGTATAATTCTATTTATTCCTCCTTCCCCCCGACCCTTTGTGTTGTCACATAGTTCACTTCTGCGTAGGTTAGAAACCTCAGTGTACACAGTTATTATTGTTGCCTACAATAGTAAATAGTCTTTTTAATTTTTTTATTGTGGTAAAATATACAAAACATGAAATTTACCATTTTAACCATTTTTAAGTGTACAGTTTAGTGGCATTAGGTACATTCACGTTGTTGTGCAACCATCACCACCAATTTCCAGAACTGTTTCATCTTTCCAAACTGAAACTTTGTCCCCATTGAACACTAATTCTCCATTTCCTGCTCCCCCAGCTCCTGGCAACCACCCTCTACTTTCTGTCTCTATGAATTGGACTACACTAGGTACCTCATATAAGTGGAATCATGCACTATTTGTCATTTGCATCTGCCTTATTTCACTTACTATAGTGTCTTTAAGGTTTATCCATGCTGTAGCATGTGTCAGAATTTCCTCCCTTATTAAGGCTAAATAATATTCCACTGTATGTATAGACCACATTTGTTTATCCATTCATCTGTCAGTGGACACTTGGGTGGCTTCCACCTTTTGGCGATTGTGAATAACGCTGCTATGAACATTGGTGTTCAAGTACCTGTCCAAGCCCCTGCTTTCAATTCTTCTAGGTGTATACCCAGAAGTTGAACTGCTGGATCATATGGTAATTCTATGTTTAATTTTTGGAGGAACTGTCAGATGTGTTTTCCTTATCTTTAATTTTTTTCCATTTACTTACCCATTCCACGTTTCTTCCTTTTTCCCTGAAGATCCAAGCTAGCATTTGGGATTATTTTCCTTCAGCCTGGGGGTCCCATAGTGCAGGTCTGCTGAAGATAAAGTCTGTCGGCTTTTGTTTGTCTCAAAAATTTCACCTGAATTTTTTAAGAATATTTTCACTGGGCATAGATTGCTAGGTTAGCAGTGTTTTTTCCTTTCAGCACTTTAAAAATGTCATTCCATTTCTTCTGGCTTCTATAATTACTCTTAAGAAGTAAGCTGTCATTCTTATTGCTCCCTTGAATTTAATGTATCTTTTTTCTCTGGCTGTTTTAGAATTTTCTCTTTGTATCTTTGGTTTTCAGAAGTTTGACTCTGGTATGTCTAGGTATGGTTTTCTTTGTATTTATCCTGCTTAGAGTTTACCGAACTTCTTGAATATATAGATCTATGAGTTTCATCAATTTTAGAAGTTTGTCAGCCATTATCTTTTCCAATATTACTTTGGTGCCTTCTCTCTATCCTCTGCTGCGGGGTCTGATTTTCAGGATAGACTTTCCTCCAGCTACTGGAGTTGAGAGTCTCTTTCAGTGCTGCCAATTAGGCGCTCTTTTGGTGCTGGGTTTCATTAGCTGCCCTGAGCCTGTTCTTCTCTTTCTTTAAATTTTCTAGGACAGTAAAGAAAAGCCAGCCAATTCCATAATTCATATAATTGCCATTGCCCCTATATCCTTCAATATCTAAGGCTATGACATAAGGAATACTTACCAATCCACCATAGGTGATATTCCTGGCAACTGTGATGCTATATCCAGAGAAGCAGAGAGACATGGACACTTGAGGCCGGCAGCTGTCAGTGTATATGGCCAACTCAAAGGCAGGCCAAAGAGATGTGGGTTGTGGCATCAACAGCATCTTCTATGCAGGGTAACCAAATGGGCAATAAAGAAAGTTCTTTAGAGAAAAATACCAGCTAATAAATACATGAAGAATGATAAAATTAGAAATCCAACATTTTGTAGCACTCAGTGAAATCCTGGATCCGGGAATGACCATTACAGGCTGCAAAACCGTTAGTAAGGCTTCCAGAGCTTTATAATGGATGGATTTGACTGCCAACTTCTAACCCCCAACTGACCCTAACACGACTAACAGCAGGACAACCAGACACAATGGGGATCCTGAAGTGAGATGACAGAAGAACACAGCACCTCTTATGAAATAAATTTAAAAAAAGATTGAACCTGAATTTAATCAAGTCTCTAGATCTAACTAAAATGTTAGTTTCAGAGTAAAACTTCTGAAAACCAAAGATACAAAGAGAAAATTCTAAAACAGCCAGAGAAAAAAGATACATTAAATTCAAGGGAGCAATAAGAATGACAGCTTACTTCTTAAGAGTAATTATAGAAGCCAGAAGAAATGGAATGACATTTTTAGTTAGAGTTTACAAAAAAAAATTAATAATAATAAGGGGATGGATGAACATATAAAAGGACACTAAAAAATGCATTTGGCCAAATCCAGAATGGAGAAATTCTATAGGAAAAAATATTCTGTTTCTTCAATAAATAACTGTCATGGAAAAGAAAGAGGGGAGGAGAACTGATGTAGATAAGACATAGGAACTAAATGTAATAATCCAATTGTAAAAAAACATTTTTGAGACAATTGGGAAAATTAAAATGTTGATTGGGTATTACATGATACAAAGGAATTATTGTTAATTTTTTTTAGGTATGATAGTGGTATTATGGATTTTTTAAAGTTCTTATTTGTTAGGGATACATCCAGAAGATGAAACAATATGATATCTGGAATTTGCTTTAGAATACTCCAGCGGGCAGGGATGGTGGTTGGCAGAATGGAAAGTGGTGATAATTGTTGAAGCTGGGTGACAGTATGTGGGAATTACTTTGTATTCTCTCTTCTTAAGACTATTTTTCATATCTATAATTAAATTTTCTAAAAAGCAGAAGTTTGATGGTGGAAGGAAGAAGACTACCTGGAGAAGGATGTAGAGTCTGGGGAGATGGAGCATGTTTATATGCTGAAGAAGAGAGCGAGAACACCAGAAAAAGAAGAAATCACTGGTGGGGCGGATTCTGGAGCGTCCTGGGAAATAGGAGGCAGAGCCCGGGTGGCAGGCTTGGCCTTGGCAAGGGTGAACATTATATACCAGCCTCCATTAGTGGAATTCCAGCTTGTATCTTGTTCACACATTTTGTCTTAATTGGCCCTTACAACCATGCCATGAGACCAGTGTAATTATTCCCATTTTAGAGATAAGGAATTCAGACTCAGAAAGATCACTCACTCGGAGTCAAATAACCTGTAAATGGCAGATCCGGGATTTAAACCAAAGTTGCTGTACTTTCAAAGCTTGTGGTCTTTATAGCCGTGAGAGAGGATGAAAGGGGGAGGTGTGAAATTTCAACCATTGGGAGGGAAAGAGGGGGCCTTCATGCAGCCTTCATGACTGATGGTCCCTTTTCCTTGTGAAGTTGGAGGGGAGACCCTTAAGGACAAGGGTGCAGGCCCCGCTGATCACACTGGGGCTGCCAGGGAAGTGAAAAGGAGTGAGTCACGTTCCTGGTCTAAGATTATCTGGGCCAGTCAGTGAGGCTGAGGTGTCGCCACAAGGAAATTCAACAGGGAGAAGTGTCGGGTCCCTCACGTGGCCCCCTCCCACTCTGCAGCAGCTTCAAGAGACAGAGGTGCAAATACAGGGAGTGTGAGTTGACCAACGATGTAGATGAGTCAGCAAAGGATGGAAGGCTTCCATATAAAGCTCATGCAAACTCAGCTGCTACCCAGAGCCCCAGTAAGAGGAGGCGATGTCCAAGCCTGCCCCCATCTCACTATGCCCTGATCATACCTGAATTTCTGTTCTCCTCCACACAGTTCTTCCCTGCCCCTAGATAGAGATCTGCATGAAGTGGAATGAGGCCAAAGGAGGAGCCAAAGAGTCGTGGCTGCGTTCTGTGGAGGCCTTGGGCAATGGAGAAGGGAGAGATAGGCAAGCCGCAGGGAGGAAGCACGGTCCAATGCATCAAGAACTTTAAGCCAAGGAGTTGGGTTGCCTAACGGCATTATAGCATAGTAATTAAGAACAAAGGCTTTAGAGTCAGACTCTATGTTATTATCCCAGCCCCAACATTTACTACTGTGTGACCTTGGGCAAGTTACTTAACCTCTCTGAGCCCAGTTTCTTTATCTGAAAAATAGAGGTTAAAAAATAATGTCTACTGGGGCCGCCCGGTGGCGCAGTGGTTTAGTCCGCGCTTGGCAGCCCGGGGTTCGCGAGTTCGGATCCCGGGCGCCCGCCGACGCACTGTCTGTCAGCCACGCCGTGGTGGCGTCCCATATAAAGTGGAGGAAGATGGGCACAGATGTTAGCCCAGGGCCAGTCTTCCTCAGCAAAAAGGGGAGGATTGGCAACAGATGTTAGCTCAGGGCTGGTCTTCCCCACAAAAAGAAAAAAATAAAAAAAATAATGTCTACTACTAAGACTTTCATTCCTGGTAATAGCACATTAAGTAACTCCAACCAACCTACACACTAAGGAAGTGTGGTCAAAATGTAAAAGCTGGTCAAAATATTTTCTAAAATCTGCTTGAAGCATTGGAGTGTTAAGGAAGTAGTAACAAATTATGAGGCTAAGTTCTGGGAGAAGACAGAAATCCAGAGAGGTGAGCCTGGCGTTTCAGCCCACATTGTTCCAGAGTTGTCTGCCAATTTGGAGGAGGTAGATGAATGTCTGAGACCCTGAGCAGCCTTGTTTGGCTAGGGAACAATTATTTGAATGCAGTACTTGCTAAGACAGGGGTTCCTATTAAAGTCTCTGTGCTTGGGAGCGAAAACCACGAAACGTTGCGTACTAGGAGTCAGAGTGAACCAGAAATAGACTAGCTCTCACATGGACTGAGGTCCAGCTTCCAATTATCTCAATTCTTGAAACTGACTTAAGGTAATCACGGACTGCTAAAAGTCTCAAGCACTAGCAATGTGTATCCTGGCTGGAGCAAATTTAAATCCTCTCTGGAGGTAGTTAACATAATCTTAAACACTCATTAAAAAATAACCAGGCACACTAGGAGACAAGATATCATGGAGGAAATCTAGAAGAAACAACAGATAATAGAAACAGATCCACAGGGCATCCAGATATTGGAGTTATCAGCACAAAAAATGTTTTAAATATGTTTACTATGTAAGACAAGATCAATAACTTCAGCAGAGAACTGGAAACTGTAAAAAGGACATAAATTTGAAAAAGAAGGAAACGGAAAACTTAGAACTAAAAAATACAGTAAGTTAAATTAAGAATTTAATGGATGGATGTCATAATAAATTATATACCTATGAAGAGAGCATTGGTCAACTGGAAAACATATCAGAAAAAAATATGCAGAATAAAACATGGAGAAACAAAAGTATGGAAAATGCAAGTTATGATATACTTCCTAACATACATGAAATTGGAGTCCCAGAAGCACAGTAAAAAGAGAATGGAACACAAGCAATATTTGAAGGGATAATGGCTGAGAATAAGTGGCTTATTTCCCTCATAGGGAACATAATACCCCCAGGTCCATCCATGTTGTTGCAAAAGGGACAATTTTATCTTTTTTATGGCTGAGTAGTATTCCATTGTATATATATATATACCACATCTTCTTTATCCAATCATCAGTTGA
Organism: Tapirus indicus; assembly: GCA_031878705.1. Classification (NCBI taxonomy): domain Eukaryota; kingdom Metazoa; phylum Chordata; class Mammalia; order Perissodactyla; family Tapiridae; genus Tapirus; species Tapirus indicus. The sequence goes on from CM062922.1 coordinate 142,889,667, forward strand.
GGGACACTTGGGTTGCTTCCACTTCTTGGCTATAGACAATAATTCTGCAATGAACATAGGGGTGCATAGGCCTCTCTGGATGGTTGATTTCAGGTCCATTGGGTAGATGCCCAAGAGTGGGATTGCTGGATCATAAGATATTTCTATTTTTAATTTTTTGAGGACTCTCCATACTGTTTTCCATAGAGGCTGCACCAGTTTGCATTCCCACCAGCAGTGAATGAGGGTCCCCGTTTCTCCACAACCTCTCCAACATTTGTTGTTTTCTGTCTTGGTGATTATGGCTTCCTTTTATGGAGTCAGTCCATCTCATATTTGGTCCTCCTCTTCTCCTGCTGCCTTCTACTTTTCCCGGCATTATTGTCTTTTCCAAAGAATCCTACCTCCTCAGGATGTGCCCCAAGTAGGACAGCCTCAGTTTTATCATTCTTGCCTCCAGCGATAGTTCAGGCTTAATTTGCTCCAGGACCCACTTGTTTGTCTTTCTGGCTGTCTAGGATATCCACAGAGCCCTCCTCCAACACCGTATTTCAAATGAATCCATTTTTCTCTGTCAGCCTTCTTACTGTCCAGCTTTCACACCTGTATGTTGTAATGGGGAATACGAGGGTGTGGGTAATCTTGGCCTCAGTCTCTGGTGACCCTTCCTTACACTTGATGATCTTTCCTAATTCTTTCATTGCTGCCCTTCCAAGTTTCAGTCGTCTCTTCATTTCTTGGCTGCAGTCTCCATTTAAATTGATGACTGAACCAAGGGAAACACAATCTTTAACAATTTCAGTGTCTTCATTGTCTATGTTAAAGTTGTGTAGTTCTGTAGTCATGATTTTTGTCTTCTTGATGTTTAGACTTTGATAAATCTGTTACATATGGCAATCTCTGGGGCAACCACTAAAAGAATCATAAAATGTGCATAAATGCCAAACCAACAGAGAAGTAAAAATGAAGTAAAGTAAAAATACTTAAACAATCAAAAGAAAAGAGGTTAAAAAGAAAGAAAGAAAGAAACAGAACTATAAGGATAAATAAAAAGTACATAATAAAATAATAATTTGTTAAAATCTATAAATGTACATTAAGTAAATTTAATCTTCAATTAGAAGATAAAGGTTGTTGTTTTCTATATGTATAAAAAATATATAGGGGCTGGCCTGGTGGCACAGTGGTTAAATTTGCACATTCCGCTTCAGTGGCCTGGGGTTTGCCAGTTCGGACCCTGGGTGCAGACCTACTCACCACTCATCAAGCCATGCTGAGGCGGCGTCCCACACAGAAGAACTAGAAGGATCTACAACTAGGACATACAACTATGTACTGGGGGCTTTGGGGAGAAAAAAGAAAAAGAGGAAGATTGGCAACAGGTGTTAGCTCAGGGCCAATCTTCCTCAAAATATATATGTACTTTTTTAAATCTAGCTATATGGTGTTTCTATGAGAAAAACATAAATCATAATGATACAGAAAGGTTAAATGTACAAAGATAGCAAATGGACATAGCTTTCAAACAAAAGACATAACCTGCAACAAAAAATAGGTTGGTACAGGGATAGTAATATCAGACAAAGAGGACTTTGAGGTGAAAACCATTCCTCAAAATAAAAAGTAACTCTTCACAGTAATAAAAAGTTAAATTCACCAGGAAAGCATAATGATTCTAAATTTGTATGTCCCCAATAACATTGTCTTAAAATAAATAAAGCAAACATTGACAGATCTACAAAGAGAAATAGCGAAATCCAAAAATAATGGGAGATTTTAACACACTTTTCAACAGAAACTGATAGAACAGTCAAATAATCAGTAAGGATATAGAAGATTTGAACAAGTTAAACTTACGGACACATATTGTCACAATGATGTGCCTATATGATGTGTTATGAGCTGGTTTGTATCTGCTTATGAGAGCCAATTTTTTTTAATTTTCAAGAATTTTGGAAGCCAGTTGATATCACATTGGTAGCTTGAAATTGACCATGGTGGGAGAATTTTTACCATGGTAGGCAAATGCTACCAATCAGGATTTTATTCCCTTCCCCTCTCTCACCATCCCCAGAAAGCCAGTTTTTAAACATTTATAAGCATATCAATGCACATGGAAAACTGTATCTAATTACAGATTGCAAGTTATTGTCAAGTATATATGAAACATTTACAAAAATTATATACTGGACCATAAAGTAGTCTTAACACATGTCAAAGAATTGATATTATCAGAACATGTTTTCTAATTACAATTCAAATAAGGTAGAAATCAATAACAAAAAAAGATAACTAGGAAATTCCCATATACTTGGAAATTTAAAAATACACCTCTAAATTACCCATGTGTCTAAGCCTGAGTTCCAGAAAAAGCAGACCCGAGACAAAGAGCTTGCATGCAAGTATTTATACTGAGGGAGGACCCAGAAAACAGGAATGCATGACTGAGAAGACTGAAAGAAGGAAGAAGAAAAAGCCGATGTAGAGTTAGTCATCATTGTGAGCGACTGGGAGTTGATCCCACTGGGACTCTCTGAGGAGCTGTGCAGAATATGCCTCAGAATTGTCAGCCCAAGAAGTGAAATAAAGGAGTATTCATCCACTGGTTCTTGTCCCCAACTGCTCAAGAGTGCGCCATGTGCCATTAAGACTCCCTTGCACTTTGAGATTTGTGAATACTTGAGTGCCAAGCAAGCCCTGGGGCAGAAAGCAAGATATATGCAATTATACTAAGACAAGATGTGCCAGGTTATGCCTCTGTGAGACTGGTTGGGGCTAGAAGATGCAAAGTGGGCACAAGAGCTTCCTGTAGAGTCCAGACCTTTCAGTTCTCAAATCCAGTCATGTCTTCCCTTCATTACCATCCATCACAAAGCCTTCAAACGGTGCCTGGCCACAGTCCTTATCAAAGACTTCGTAAAAGAGGGTTAGTGAAACAACCTATAGTCTTCATTGCTTTGACTGGTCCCAGAACCATAACTGATATTCATCATCTCCCTCCTCCACCCTCCATCCTAGATTTCCCTCATCCATGGCCAGAGGCTGGATGTGGTGGACTGACCCAGGCTTCCATTCCTGAGAAGTCATATCTCTGGGTTGCTATACCTTTGTCAGGCCATAGTTGCTGCATTTATCCATTCACAATTATCACTGGATGTGGAGGCATTAAGAAATGGTCCCAAATAAACCCCTAAAGTTTTAGACATATTCTTCCACAACCCCATTATAATAGTTCCAGTTCCTCATGATCATCAAGGTCAATTATTCCCACCCCTTCCTTTTGCTACCATTTCACTGGAGTGAAAAGTCCAAAATGAACGGGTGGGAATCATAGCTTCAAATTCACTGGAACCCTTACTGGGTCCCGCAGTGTTTCACCAACTCCCAGAAATCAAAATTTCTCATCCAGCTGAGACTAAGTTTGAAAAAATGAGAAGTACAGGTTCCCAAGCAGATCTCTAGGGTGGTTGTGAGAGGAGCCACTTCTACTTCCACCTTTTGGTTCCCTAATCCATGAATTCTAACTAGAGGGCTGCCGTGCCATATATCAGCTGTAAATTCCACGCATACTATGCCTCCTGGAGGATATCATTCCAACCTCTAAAGGGTGTTGTCCTTCAGCGAGCACCTTACCTAACAGTGTAACGGTCCACTCCATGCTCTATTAGGTCAGGTGCTTTCAGGTATTATGGTATATAATCTTCTCATCATGTTGCATCTCCTTTGCCATAAAATGACCCCTTGGTCTGAAGACATGTTGTGCGGAATCCCTTGCAAATCAGACACGTTCTGCAAGCCTGTGAATGATGCTGTTGGCAGAGGTACCACAGGTGGGGAAGGCGAACCCACATCTGGCATAGTATAAATTACAGTAAGACAAATTAATGCTCCCTCTAGGATGAAAGGTGGTCAATGTAATCAACCTGCCACCAAGAAGTTGACTGGAATCCTCAAAAGATAATGCTATATGAAGTTCATTCCGTGCAGGTGTTCAGCCCAGCAGTAATCCATCAGCCGCAGTGAGAGGGAGCCCATTCTGTTGTACCCGTGCATAGCCTTCAGCCCTACACATGGCTACTCTGTTCATGGATCAACTGCACCATCACTGGAGTGGCTTAGGACAGAGGCTGGATGACTTCCACCAGACAAGCCATCTTGTCTAACTGGCATTGAATGACTCCTCTGCAGTGATTGCCATCTTGGGTGCCTTCTGACTTTTATGGCCTGCCTTGAGTTGATGGCTGGCTAACCTGAGCCTGCATTTTCTCCTTTCAAGCCCTCTAAAGCCTTAACAGAAAGCAGCACAATTCTTACACTTTTCATTGCCCCTGTGCCTTTCAAGTGTCATCAATGCGCATAAGCCAAACGCATCACCTTCTACCTGAATCTCTACTCAATCCATCATAGGAGAGAGTATGAGTAGTCATGTTGCTATTGCATGCCAGGGGTTATCACCATCCCACTTACCCCTAGCAGAGGGGCCTTATTGCAGTCTGACCTGTGCACGGTCCAATCCCATAATCCCATCCTGAGGGCTGCTTTCTTGAGTCACTTCCAGTATCAACTGTCTTAGCTTAGGTTCCCTCCAGAAGTGTGAGTAGTTTATTTTGGGAAGTGATCCCCAGGGGACAGAAAGTAGGGGACTAGGCAGATTAAAACAGGGAAGAAGAAAAAGCCAGTACAAGAGGGAATGATTTAGCTGGTCACTGCTCTGGCCAGTCTGGGACTAAGTCAGCTGGGACCCTCTGAGAAGCCATGTAGAATACGTTTCAGATTTTTCCACCCAAGAGAGAAGACAGAAGCATTTAGCCACCAATTCCTGTCCCCACTGGTTAAGCACGCCATGTGTAATGTTAACTCCATTGCATGTCTGACTCTGAATATGTGTGATACCAGTGGGCCCCGGGGCATAAAGCAAGAGATGTGCAGAGCACCTGAGGCAAGGGGCTGTCGTCCGTGCCCAGAACAAAAGCTGGATTGAGAAGATTTGAAGCACAAGAGCACTGAGGAAAGGCAATTTTTTCAATAAACAATTCTGGCAAAATTAAATATTGATGTGGAAAAACATGAAATTAGGCTCCTACTTTACACCAAACCCCCAGAACAATTTGAGGTGAATTGTAGATCTAAATGTGAAAGGCAATAGAGCATCTGAAAGATAATATAGGAGAGTTTCTTTATAACCTTGGGGTAAGAAAAGATTTTTTAAAATAGGACACAAAAAGCCCTAAATGAAGAAAATGGTGATAAATTTGACTACATTAAAATGAAGGGCTTCTTTTTAACAACAGATACTATCAAGAGAATAAACACATGAGCCACACAACAGAAGTAAGCTATTTAAATTGCGTTCTGATTCCAAGTATGTAGAATTCCAAAAACAGGACAAAACAAATGAGTTTTAGAGATGCATGATTAGGTGGTAAAAATATAAAGAAAAGCAAGGAAGCAATTAGCATTCAAGCCAGGAGAGTGGTGACCTCTGGGGGAGAGGGGCAGAGTAGTGATTTGAGGGTCAGGCTGGGGTCTGGGTGCTGGTGTGTCCTATGTCTTTACCAGAGTGTTGTTTACAGGTGTTTGCTTTGTGATCATTCATTGAGCTATATGTTTTGTTTTTGTACGTTTTTCTGTATGTATGTTTTGTTTCGTGACATAAAAGTTTAAAATAGTGTCTATTTCATAAGGTTCCTATGAGAATTAAATGAGATAACGTATAGGACCCATTTGCAAAGAGCCTGGCATATTGAAAGTGCCTACCAAGATTAGCAACTCGGATTCTCATTGGATTGGGGGCATTTTGAGTGTGGCCTGCTCATGGGTGTGGAGCTCAGCAGAGGATTTGTGGGTCGTCCACTTATTCACAGGAGGTCACCCGGGAAAGGTATGTGGGGCACAGGTTGGGGGGCAGTGTCAGAGGCTGAGAGACCACGGGCCAGCCTGACAGAGCAATGCATCTCTCCTGCTGGGTCCTTCAACCAGCAGACTATGGAGTCTCCCAACCTCGGGGGACCAAGTTCATGGAAAGAAAGGTAATTTATTTTTTTTTAATTTTTAATTTTTATTGATGTCTTAATAGTTTATAACATTGTAGGATTTTAGTTGTACCTTATTATTTCTCCATCACCATATGGATGCATCCCTTCACCTTTTATAGAAAGATAATTTATTTTTTAAGGTTTTTTTTGAGTATATATTTTTTAATTGAGGTAACAGTGGTTGATATGATAAAAATTTCAGATGTACATCATCATATTGCGATTTCTGTGTTGATTACATCATGATCACCACCTAAAGACTAATTACCATCCATCACCACACACATGTGCCTAATCATCCCTTTCGCCCTCCTCCCTCCCCCCCTTCCCCTCTGGTAACCACCAATCCGATCTCTGTCTCTATGTGATTGTTTGTTGTTGTTATCTTTTATTTATGAGTGAGATCATACGATATTGGACTTTCTCCCTCTGACTTATTTCGCTAAGCATAATACTCTCAAGTTCCACCCACGTTGTCGCAAATGGTTAGATTTCATCTTTTCTGTGGCCATTGTGTATATATACCACATCTTCTTTACCCAGTCGTCCCTTCATGGGCACATAGGTTGCTTCCAAGCCTTGGTTATTGTAAATAATTCCGCAATGAACATAGGAGTGCATGTATCTTCACACATTCGTGTTAGAATGGTAATGTAGTGAGTCAGACTGGAAGCTCTGAAGGATGGGAGCCATGCCAGCTGCAGCTCTAAGAACCTCCTACCATTGTTCAGTGTGGCCTGGCTCAGAAAGAGCCCTGGCCTGTGGGTGCTGACCAGTCAAGACCCTGTCCAGTAGGTGTGCAGGGCCCAGAGGCGTAAGTGTGCGGGTTTCATCCACATTGGCTTCTGGGCTTCAGAAAGCCTGTTACTGCCATCCACCCCTTGGCCCCGTACTGGACAGGGCAGGGCAGAGTAGATTTACAGGATCTGAGCTGCTCAGGTGGGCATAACGGGGTAAAAGCTGTCAGTGCTCCCCAAAGCCACCCAGACAATGGGGGGTTGGCACCCCTGCAACCTGGCAAGGCGATCTGTGTTTATTTTGTCAAGTGTATTGAGGTATAATTTTCATATAGTTAAATGCACCCTTTTTAAGTGTATAGTTCAACAATTTTGACAAATGTGTATGTTCATGTAACTACCACCACAAACCAGATGTACATGTCCATCACCCCCAAAAAATTCCCTCAAGCCCTTTAGAGTCAATCCCCTTGGCCCACCCTCGGCCCCTGGCAACTGCTGATTGATCTGTGTTCTATCCCTATCATTTTGGCTTTTCCAGAATGCCAACTAATGGAATCATTCAGGTTGTAACCTTCTGAATGTGGCTTCATTCACTAAGCATAGTGCTTTTGAGATTCATCCATGTGGTTGCAAGTGTCAATAGTTCCTTCCTTTTTATTGCTGAGTAGTATATCACTGCATGGATATATCACAATTTGATGAACATCTGAGTTGTTTCCAGTTTTTGACAATTATGAATCAAGATGCTGTGTGTATTCACATATAGATCTGTCAGTGGACATCTATTTTTATTTCTCTAGGGTAAACACCCAGGAGTGAGGTTGCTGGGTTGTATGGTACGTGTACATTTATCTTTATGGGAAACTGACAAACTCTTTTCTGAAGTGAGTGTATTCCATTTTTCTTTCTGTTCCCGTTGGTGGAACTATTCTTGTGTTATCGACAGCAGGGCCACTTCGGAAAGACCACTGACTCACAAATTCAGTGAGAAACTCAAATTATGGCATAGTTGTAAACATTTTTGCTGTTTTAGTTCTTTAAGTCCCAACCTCAACTTAAAGGATTGAGGTAGGCCTGTCAACCCCCTAGGGTGACCAGCTGTCCTGGTTCGCCTGAGACACTCCTGGTTTTAGCACTGAAAGTCGTATGTACTGGGAAAGCCCTCAGTCCTGGGACCAAACTGGGACAGGTGGCCACCCTACTATTGAGTGTCAGGTGCTTTGCCAGGCACTGTACGTCTGTCACATCATTTTATCCACAGGCCAGTGTCAAGGGTAGGTTTGCTTGTCCCCATCTTGCGCATCAGGAAACAGCCTTTGAGACGTTAAGTTGCTCCCCCAGCCCACACTCCAGAATAGGTGGAGCCAAACTTTGGCACCAGGTCTGCCAGACCCCGAAGCACTGGTGTCTTCCGGGGCTAGGCCTCATTCCCTAGGTGCCGAGTTCTGGGCCTCAAGGGCAAAGGCCTGCAGGTAGACCTGGGTGGAGCTTTGCTGCCCCCTGGTGGCAGATGGGTCTGAGTCCACTCTTGTGGGGCAGCCTGTGGTGGGGGTGAAGGGAAGGGAAGGTGCCCTTTCCTCCCAGGGAGCAGGACCTCAAATCTGGCCTCAGCTTTAGGAGGGTCCCACATGGAGGGTGCCACATGGAGGGTGCCAGGGTCTGTTGGGGGCCTTGGTCCAGCCATCTGTGAGTCACATGATCACTCAGGCCCCTACAGACCCAGGGGCAGACTGCTGGGCTTAAGTCTGTGTGACCCTGAGCCATCACTAACCCCTCTGGGGCTCAGTTCCTTATCTGTAAATCAGGATGATAAACACATCACACTTAGACAGGCGTAGACATTGAGGCTCTTATTACAGCTCCTTCACACCCATATGCCTTAACTCTCCCCCACCTGTGTGCACTTACTCACTGCATTCACTCACTTCACTTCCATCCAGCAGCTATCTGCCAAGCACCAGCTCTGTGCCAGACCCTGAGCTGGGGGTCCCAGGGAGAGGGCTGCCCTCCTCGCTCTGTAACTCTCTGCTAATCCACTGTCTCTTGTGTTCATTCATTCACGGAGCATCCATTTATTACTGAGTGTTCATTCATTCTTTCTCATACTATCTCACTTAACTTGTTCAATCATTCACCCATCACTTGGTCATCTCATTTACACATTCAGTCTTCGTTTATTTTTTTCAGGCAGCCGTTGACGCCCTCCTTTCCTCCCTCCCTCATTCCTCAGTTCTGCAAGCACTCTGGAAGCACCACTCCACTCTAGGCCAGGATTAGATGCTCCGATTCTGGCTTAACCCTCCCCCTAGATTTGTGGGTAGGCAGACGGTGAGGACACACTGTGGTAACTACCACATGCCAGCCATTAGGACCCAGAGCAGGGGGAGCGTCAAGAAGGAAGCAACTGACTGCCTGGAGGAGGGGGCTGGGGGGCAATCAGAGAAGACTTCATGGAGGAGGTCAAATTGAAGCCAAGCTAAGAAGGATGTGTAGGAGTTTTCTAGAGAGGAAGAGAGACTCCAGGTAAAATCTTTTTTTTGCGGCATGCTTGGGGAAAAGTGAGGTGCCCGGGTGTATAAGGTAGGGTGATGTGTACATGCCCACACCCAGGCCAAGCCCTCCCTAGGTTCCAGGGACAGACTTGGGCCACTAAAGGACTTCCAGTTATTCATCACCCGTGGCCCCTGGAAAACCACCACTATCGGCAGCTAGGAATGGCTTAGAGTACTAGCACAGCACCCTGTCAGAGGGGTCACCTTCCGACCCCCGGACACTCAGTGGGAGAGCTGTCCTGGGCTAAGCAGGCTGAGCAGGCAGCAGCAGCAGCAGTATCTGAGGTGCCTGGCCCCAAGAGCCCAGGGTCATCCAGCTAATGTTTATTTAGTGCCTTGTGTGAGCCAAGCCTTGCCCCAGACACTGGGAATACGGAAGTGAACAAGACAGAACCCCACCCTCTAGTGGGCAACAAATGATAAACAAGAAAAACAACAATCGCAAAGACCGCCAGGGACACATCTGTACTTGAACAAATCGGGTTTATTGCCTCTTTCAAAGAGGAAGACTGCACTTACTTCAGCAAAAGGGTGTTAAAGAGGACGTATTATAGAATTTGGGCTTTGGTTAAGCGATTTGGGAGAGGGTTCAAGAGTGTGAGCTTTTCCTCTGGATTAGATGCTGTCGGGAAATGGTCACAATTCCATGAATGGATGTCTTAATAAATATTTAAAGTGGAGGAATGAATGGAGGCTACTGCTGTAAGGAAGCAGCTGTTATTCATATCAGCCAGAATGGGGAAGATGTTTGGTCTTTTTCCCGTTATAACAATAATCTTGTTTTCATCTGAGTTCAAACACGATTCCAGAGGGTCTTGATTATGCCTTGTTCCATCATGGTAGCAGAATGGCCTTGTGTTGGTGTTCTGGGAAATTGTTTATGTCCAAGAGAACACCAAGGCCTAGCAGCGAGTGCGAGGCCAGCTCCCAGATGTGAGAAGCTGCTTTCCCCTGTCTCGTAAGAAAGGCTCATTCACTCAACCGACGTATGTTTGCTGGGTGCCAGGTGCACAATAATTCGAGGTGGACAAAAGAGACGCAGCCACAGTCCTCAGGGAGCTCACAGTGACTTGTCTGCGCTATTTTAAAGCGCCAACTGTTAAAAATGGGAGGGAGAGTGGACCAGACCCAAGGAATGGCCAGGACAAAGGCCCGGGGGCGGGAGGGGATGCTGAGAGCCATTAGCGGGGCTGCCCGCTAGGACCGGACCCTTGGGCATGCAGGGCCACCTCCTCTCACAGGGAGGTGGACGTTCGGCTGCCCGGATTTGCTCAGAAACAGGAAAAGAAATCAAACAGCTTGATCAAAATAACCCGCCCGGCCACGGGCTCATGAATATTCAGCAGCCTGCTTCCGGCTCGCGACTCCGCCCCGCCCCGCCCACGTAGGAGACTGCGCTTGCGCCGCTGGCGCGCGGCTCTGTCGTCGTACGTGCGCGCCGCCGCCGCTCGCCCGGTAAGCAGGGAGACTGCTATGGCGAGCGCTGCCGCCTCCGCCGTGCGACCGCCGAGGCCCAAGAAGGAGCCGCAAGCGCTCGTCATCCCCAAGAATGCGGCGGAGGAGCAGAAGCTCAAGCTGGAGCGGCTCATGAAGAACCCGGTGAGACGGGGCGCCGGCTCGACGGCCCCTCCGAGACTCACCCCCTTCCGTTCAGGCGCCTTTGGGGGCCCGCGAGCCCACCTGCTCTGCCTCCAAACTCAGGAATTCAGTGCCCGAACCCCAGGCCAGTCTTTAGGAAGGAGTAGGCTACCCCGGAGATAGTGAGCTTCCTCTGTCCCTGTGTTAGAGCCTCGTCTAGATGAGGGCGCTGTGGGGCGGCTCCCCCTGCCCTAAGGCCCTTTCCAGTTTAACTTTCTGTGAACAGAAGCGGTAGACTGGAAAGATGGAATCCGTGGGCTAGCACAAGGGTTTATTTTCTTCTAAACAGCGCCGATTGTTAGGCATTGGCCTAGGTACCTGGGACAAGTCACCCCCCCCGTCCGAGCCTGTCATAAAAAGAATTTGGTGAGAAGGTCTCATGCCTTTGACTAGAAAGAGTTGACTCTCCTCTTACAGTAGGCTTATAATTGGAGGTTTCCAGCCATGAGTGGTGACTTAGGTTTCTGAGTTCTGCTCTGGAAAGTTAAGTGTAGCCCTGGCAAGACTGTGGGCTGTGATCGACCCCAAAAAAGTATACAGGAGGAAGTAAAGCAAAGACAGAGGGAAGATAAAGTCAACTTTGGGTCTTAGGAGTACAGCAGCCTTACTTCACTAGTCCAGTTAAAATTCTTTAGTTAGAAGAAATGTGACTCTGTCCGCAGGTGTATGCTTAAAATGCTTTCGTGTTTAAATGTTGCAGGACAAAGCAGTTCCAATTCCAGAAAAAATGAGTGAATGGGCTCCTCGACCTCCCCCAGAATTTGTCCGCGATGTAATGGGTAATGTCTTTGGGTGGGTGGGGCTATTCGTGTGTAAATATAATTTTTGAGATATAGATATAAAAACCCTGCAGTTAGTATTTGTTAGTTAGATCTCTAACAGGAAAAAAAAAATGTTCACTAGTTCAATATTTTGCTCTTACAATGAAGGGGTATTGTTGTTCATGGTTTGGCCTTAGAGAATTTTCTTCTGTGTTATTTTTAATAATGTGTCATATTCTTTTCTAAATGAGAAGTTTTATTATTTTGTTGGGTTGTAAATTAACATATCGTAATTATAAAGAAAAATAAATAATATAAGTATGAAACAGTTTGAACTGCCTGTAATTCCATCATTCTACTTGTAACAATCTGCGCTAGCCTTCCACACCTCTTTATAGTCAAACCACTCGTGCTTAAGAAAAAATGTTTTTACAAAAATATGGTTATTCTACACTTACTGGTTGGTAACCTACTGTTTTCACTTACTATATCATGGACATCTTTTCAACTCAGTAGAAATTGAGCATGTCAAATGTGAAATCATCTGGCAGGAGAGGAAAGGCCATAGGCTCTCCTCTAAGTCACTGAACCATGGGCTGTTCCTCCTCTTAATATTGTGTTCGAGTGAAATTTTTAGTGACTTCACGTGCAACATTCATGCACAAATATTTAATGATGCCTCTACTATGCCAGGCACTGTGCTAGATTCTGGAGTGCAGTGGGGGATAGGGCAGGCATAGTCCCTTCCATTACTTCCAGTTTCTTCCTTTGGTTCCCTGTTGATTAAGGGTAGCCTGTGTTGGCAGCTGGATTTCATCAAGAACTCTGGACTGTCTTGGCTATAGGTTCAAGCGCAGGGGCCGGCAGTGGAGAGTTCCATGTGTACAGGCATCTGCGCCGAAGAGAGTACCAGCGACAGGACTACATGGATGCCATGGCTGAGAAGGTCAGTGAGCGAGGAGGCTGACTGAGCCCTTGGGTTTGGGCAGTGTGCGCTTAGAACTTTTAGAGAAAAGTATTTGAAGAACAGTAGATACACCTGGTTGTTGCTTGTGCGAGGGCTGCCTTCTAAAGTCAGCATGGGAAGTAGACATCAAGTAGAGTCCAACACAGCAAGATGCTCACACTAGGAGACGAATTTGGGGAGGGAGACTTCCATGTGTGTAGAAGGACACAGCAGAGTCTGCTTTCCCCTCCAGGCCATTTGCCATGAAATGGAGAAGAAAGCAGGATCTCCCACACCACTTGAGTTACTGTTTCTCTCTTTTTGGCTGAATGCCTATAATTCCAGTTAACTATTTGGTGTAAATAGTAATGTGCTCTCATGTGTCTGCTGCTTTGAGTTTCCTAGCTTGGAGGCTGGCACTTCTTCATGACCGGTGTCCAATAATAATTGATTTAGAGCCAAGAATTGCTTCAGAAATTGTACTATAAGAACTGTTAAGCTTTCTATTACTTGACTGGAAGAGCGAAAACCTGTTGTTGCTCTTAAAAATGCTCTTTGGGACATTTCACTTGTTTTATTTTTTGAATTGAATTTTGGAGTTATTTTATCCACACCGAAAATCTTGTTGGATTTTTTACTAGAATTGAGTTGACTCTATAACTTAACTTGAATGAGAATGGATGTTACAGTGTTTTGTCATCCCCTCTAGAAACTTTGTCTTTTTTCATTTGTTTAAATCTTTTTGTATTTCTCAATTATGATTTATGGAAATTTTGCATATATCTCACCACAGTTGTTCAAAGCTATTTTAAGTTTTTTGATGGCAGTGGTGCTAAGTGGTCCTTTATATTTTGGTATTGGCTATTAGTGAGAATCAGGAAAAAAATACTGTCCTCTGTATAGTGCTCCACTATTTGCCCACCTTACTAGTAACAAAAATTAAATATTTGGCTAATTCTTTGTGATTTTGTAGATCTGATTTCTCCTGTTAACACTGTGCATGAGCGATTGCCCCTTGTTCTTAATCTTACAACATGCACTAGAAAAGTCCTTTTCCTCCGTCTGACCATGATGCCTGTTACTTCATGGAAAAATACATTTGTGCATTTTAGAGAGATGCAGATACTTTAAAATATTTATTTGTCTGCTTTTTATGAAAGAGAAAACCACTTTACCCAATAGCATTTGATTTTCCAATAGCTTGGTTTAAAAAATTAGACTCTGTTCTTATATAGAAAATTAGAATTTCTTCCTGTATAAAGGAGATAAAATACTTTAAAGATTAAAACAACATTCATAAAAATAGAATACTACTTAGCAATAAAAAGGAACAGATTACTGATACATGCAACAACATGGATGATTCTTAAAGACATGCTGAGTGAGAGAAGTCTTGCACAGAGAAGACCATATTGTGATTCCATTTATATGAGGTTCTGCAACAGGTAAAACTAATCTGTGAAAAAAATCAGAACAGTAGTCTTCTCTGGGAGTTGGGTGAGGAGTTGACTGGGAAGAGGTATAATGAAACTTTCTGATGTGATCAAATTGTACACTGGAGATTTGGGCATTTTCTTGTATTACCTTAAATGGAAAAAAGAGAAAAACCGTAAATAAATATTAAACTCTAGTTAATGATATGCATACTTAAATCTTTAGAGGGTGAAATGTCCTGATGTCTGCAACTTACTTTGAAATGCATCAAGAAAAATAAGATGGATTGATCGGTGGATAGAAGTATGGATAGGTAGATAGATATGTGATAACGCAAGTAGCAAAACGTGCCTTGTAGAATCTAGGTGGTTGGCCATATGCACTGTATGATTCTTTCAACTTTTCTATGTTCAAAATTTTTCAACATAAAACACTAGGGGAAATATTATACCAAAAGAGACAGATAAGATACAGAAGAAAATATGTAATAGCCATTGGAATGGCCAAAATTGAGTTTGAAAACGATATGATTTTGGAACAGAATGGGATCATTGCCATCGTGGTTTTCACCTGGTATTTGCTTCTCCTGTAGCCTTTCTTGGCACCCAGATGGTGGTGGTTCTTCCCTAGCTCCTGCGGCCCTCTAGTTCTGACATTCTCAACTCCTCTGGGAAGTTTCAGGTGGCTTGTCACACAGCTATACCAGGTCACTGTGATGGGTTTGCCACTCTCAGGGATAAACAAAACTTTGTATATACAGACTACTGGAAGCACTTCTTTGTTTTTAAACTACTTTAGAGGGAGGAAATAGAGCAGGCTGTTATCTCAAATACCATCAGGTAGTCTGAAGTTTTTATATATTAATTGAAGACCCAGAGAAAATACAGAAAAACGTTTCACAAACCTTGAATCCACGTAAACATGAAGGTTTTTATTTCACATGGTGAAAGATAAGCCCTGAGGTTAGAAGAAAAAGAAGAGAGAGGCAAGAGAATCCTCCCCTTTCCCAGTGACTGCTAGGATATCGCCGCAGACAGAGCATGTCTGACTTGCTCCTGCTTGAGTCCTTGCTGCAGCCAAGTTCAGCAGCCTGAGGGCTCCTGTTCAGTTCACTTGGTCAGTGCAACTGCTTCAGCAGCACAGAGTGAGACATTTACAGCTCAGCTTCTAAACAATCAAGTGCTTTTAGTTTACTTTTTTGTTGTCCTCTAACTAAAGCTGATTTCCTTCTTGAAAGGAGACCCTTCCTATAATTTCTGTTCTCAGAAAGAACGTTTTTGTGTCACTCTAAGCAGATCCACACAGCCTGGCAGTGCAGACCATTGACCTTTATCACTGTGATTAGAAGAAATAGAGATGACACTTGATATTAGTACATGTCTTTGTAGTTTACAAGTGCTTTCCTGTGGGTTATCACATTTCATTGTTCTTCCTGAAGGCTCTGGGAGAGAGGAATTATTATTATTTCCCCCATTTTATAGATGAGGAAACTGAGGCTTAGAAGCAGGGAGCTGCTGGGAAGAAATAATACAAGGGATGGATATATATATATGTAGGTATATATACTCACATATACATATATACACGTGCATGTGTTTGTGTTAATAGCAAGTGATGGCAGTATGTGTTAAGCAGCTTTAGAATCAGTCATTTGATATCGGTAGCTAGTTAGGACTTGAATATTCCATGGTTCCAGCCCTCTGGCCAGTCTGCCTGATGAGCTCCAGTCACTGTCTGTAAAGAAAAAACACACTCTTATGTGTCTCAATACTCTACTACACTTCTGACCCTTCTGGTCAGCAAATGTGTGGGGATTTGCCCCACACCAAGCAATTCTGTGACACCAGCTGAGGGTCCTACAATTTAACTCAGTTCTGACGCCATCTACCTGGAGATAGCGTCAGATCCCATAGGTTAAGGGCTCAGTCCCACAAGACTGCCCCCCACCACCACCACTTGAAAGGTTGTCACCTGTGCTTCTGAGGGGCTGGCTGTAAATCGGAAGTTTCCCACAATCCCCTCCTCAGGTTCAATTAATTTGCTTAGAGGGATTCATAGAACTTAGGAAGATATCTTACCTAGATTTCTGGTGTATTATAAAAGGATATAACTCAGGAGCAGCCAGGTGGAGGAAGGGGCACAGAGCGTCCGTGCCCTCTCCCAGCACCTCCACATGTTCACCCACCCAGAAGCTATCCAAACCCCATCCTTTTGGGGATTTTGGAGGCTTCACTATGAAGGCATGATTGGTTAAATCATTGGCCGTTGGTGATTGATTCAGCCTCCAGTCACTCTCCCCTCCCTGGAGGTCAGGAAATGGGGCAGTAAGTTCCCCTGGCAACCAGCCCTCTTCCTTAGGGGCTTTCCAAAAGTCACTCATTAACATAAACTTGTGGTTGAAAGGGGCTTGTATGAATAACGAAAGACACCCATTTCACCTTTATCTCGAGCTATTTCAGGAACTGGGAACAAAACTAAATATTATAATAAAAGATGCCCCTGTGGCTCTTATATAGGAAATTTATAAGGGTTTTTGGGAGCTGTGTGCCAGAAGCAGTGGACAAAGACCAAATAGATATTTCTTATTATAACTCGCACTATCCAAGGCCCTGGCTAAACAGAGCCTGTAGTGCTGCCCCTGCCCTCAAGAAGTACACAGTGTGCTCCCTCTCATACTTCGTCTCGCTTATATTTTGTTGTGCATGACTGGTATCTTAATGGGCTGAAAGTGTTCCTTAGCCATCTGAGAGCCATGTATTGATTTACTGCCCCACAGATGGCCCTGGAGACCTGGATGTGCCTATAGCGCCCCCGGTGGTGTGACTTCTGGGGCTCTCATACCCAGCCCAGAGTGTGTCTAAACGATGTGGGGTTTTTTTGCAGCAAAAATTGGATGCAGAGTTTCAGAAGAGACTGGAAAGGAATAAAATTGCTGCAGAGGAGCAGACTGCAAAGCGTCGAAAAAAGCGGTAAGGGCTTTGTGGCATCCCGTAACTGATGAGACTTGTGGGCAGGAAATGGGAGAGGAGATGGCTGGTGGACGAGTCCTTGCAGTCAGAAGTCCACCTGTGTGACCTGTAGAGGTCTTCGGTGTTACAACCCAAGGTGGAACAACCCAGTAGAGGAAGTGCTTTTCTTCTAGTACTTGGGGAGAGATCACGTCACTTATTGCCTGTCTCCACACCCCCTTGAAATCGTTACAGATTCTCCAGAGCTTGGAGGTCAGCACTGTGGTGATCACGTGGATTTCTGTGTCCCCTTCATGTCTGTATTTTAACGTCAAGTTTAACAAGATGCTTTGAGCAAACTTCCCATTTAGCTTTTTCTTTAAGGTCTGGCCTCCTTAAGTGACTACATGAGTATACAGGCTGCTTGTGTGTGTGTGTTTTAATAAATGCTCCCTCAACTTTTAGAGAGCCGTGCAGAATTCTAAAGACAGTCCCTAAATATCTTGGATGAAAAAGCATCTCCAATATTTCTGAGATTGCTTTCATCACCTCGGGACTCATGAGGATCTGATCTTGGTTCATGAAGAAAACAGCTTGATGATGTTGATGATATTGGAGTAACAGAATAATGAGAAAGTATTTCTTTCATTTATTTTTGTAGTGTTTGTGTAATTATAAGTCTTTAAAGATCCTATAAGTAGATGTTTATTTTCTAAAATATACAATAAGGTAATGAAGGAATTAACGTACAGTCATGCATCACTTAACGACAGGGATATGTTCTGAGAGACGCACCATTAGGCGATTTTGTCGTTGTGCGAACATCGTAGAGTGCACTTACACAAACCTAGATGGTATAGCCTACTACACACCTAGGCCACATGCTACTAACCTTGTGGGACCACCATCATATATGCGGCCCATCATTGACTGAAATGTCATTATTCGGCATATGACTGTCTCTATTGTACATTTGTAGACAGAAGTTAAAAGAGAAGAAATTATTGGCAAAGAAGATGAAACTTGAACAGAAGAAACAAGAAGGTGAGTGGTACCCACTTCTGTTGGTTGTGACCTTCTCAGTCTTGATCACAGTAGCTGACCTGTCAAGAATGAGATTTAGAGTTTGGAGCTGGTTGGCGGACTGCTGAAGAAATGAGAGCTTATTTCTATTAGTTAGGACTCATTTAATTGCAAATGTCAGAAAGCCAAAATGGATTAAACCAAAAAGAAAGATACTGGCTCACGTTAAGTCCAGGAGGGACCTCCCTTTAGGCATGGCTAGTAAAGGAGCTAAGTGATGTTACTGGCATTCACTGTCTCCCTCTGTCCCCTGGCTCCTTGTCCTCAGGTAGGCTTACATCCTCCCTGTGGTTGTGAGGTATCTGTATCCTAGGGCTGCACCCTGCCTCATTATTGTCCAGAAGGAAAGACTGAGGGGATGTCCCTAGCAAAAGTGTTTTTGTGTCTCTTTGGCTCTGATTGAGTCACTTGGCTAGTCCGTTAAGAATCCTTTTGACTGCAAGAAACAGAAAACTCAATTAGCAGTAGTTAAACAAAGAGGAGTTTGTATTTCTCACCTAACAACAAATCTGGTGGTAGGTGGCAGCCCAGTGTGGTTCAGCTCAGTAGTGTCAGGCCCAGTATCTCTTGGCCTTTATCCTGTGGGCATGAGATGGCTGGTGCAACTCCTGGCATCATACCTGTGTGTTCAAAGCAGGAAGAAGTGGAAAAGAAGTGGTCCTTCTCTGGTGTTTCTTTTTTGAACTGAAAAGGAAAAGATCCCCTAAAAGTGCCCAGCAGATTTCACCTTTTATGTCATTGGTCAGTACTAGGTCACTTTGCCGTTCCTTGCTGCCATCAGGCTAGATGAATAGAAAACAGAATTGTCATGACTATCTTTAACCTGTCATGATCCATTACTGGGAGCTGGGTATACTGCCACCTGAGACAGAAATGAGATTTTGTTAACAAAGTGGAATAGGGGTGAGTAATGTGTCAGTATCCCACATTGCTGCCAGTCCTGCCCACCTCTGAACCCATCACAAGGCCAGAGGTGCTAGCCACTTCCCTTGGAGCCTTTGGGCTGAGAATCAGGGAGAGAGGGACCCCAGATGGAAAGGACCAAGAAGTCAAAGAAACCAAAAAATGACAACTGTCCACCATGTTACTGAATCAGTGGCTGTTCCCTGATTGACTAGGCATGGTTCCTGATTGGACAATTGTGATTTTTTGTCTTAAGATAAAGTCAGGGCCAGCCCCAGTGGCCTACTGGTTAAGTTGGGCGTGCTTTGCTTCAGCAGCCCAGGTTCACTTCCCGGGAGTGGACCTACACCACTCGACTGTCAGTGGCCATATTGTGGTGGCAGCTCACATACAAAAAGAGGAAGATTGGTAGCAGATGTGAGCTCAGGGCAAATCTCCCTTAGCAGGAAAAAAAAAAAAAAAAGATAAAATCAGACTTTTACTGACATAATGAAATATGATTGGCCCCTTTCAGGACCAGTTTCCTTATGAGTTGTAAATGTACCGTGTGACACGCTATGTATGGTATGGCTTTAGACTGTTCCCCACCGTTTCCTAGAAGAAATTATTTTACTGTGCCAAAGTGTGATTACTAGGACCTCATCCCTCAAATAAACCACCTTGTTACTTTTTCTGCCCCTGCCCCCTCCCCCACACAACACACACACACACACACACAGGAATGTGGAAGTACTTGGTCCAAGGGCTGGAGGATTGGGCACAGGAGCCAGTCTCATGTTCTGTTGAAGGAGATACTGTAGCTTGGACCCGTTATATTGGGAAATAGAAGTCTCCTTGGCTTGAGGTAATTTGACCCTCCCTTTCCAGGGTTTATTGTTTTTGCTGCTTGTTGTCATTGTTGCTGTTTATGTGTTTAGTGGCTTTCCTGAATTAGTTCTATAAAGCCTGTATTTTTTGTTGTATATGGCCACTGAAGTCTCTGCTTGGTTAGCTTAGTGGTCAGCTGAAGCTTAGAGATTTCCTTAAATGCCTTGAACCAGTAAGTCTCGCCTAATCTTTGCCGACAGGCTCTGGGTGTGTGTAGGAGCATGCCGTCAGCATTCTGGCAGGTAGTGTACAATTTTGCCTTAGCCTTCACTTCCTCCTTGCACAGAGCCTCAGAGCCAGCCAGAAGTGAGATTAGGGCCATCACTTGTCTTTCTTAGACGTATGCACAGCTCTGCACATGCATGTGGCCTTCTAGATTCTCAGCTTTTCCTCTTAAGCTTGTGGTCAGTTTCTTGTTTGCTTCAGCTGTTATCACTGCCTCAGGCAGGTGTGATATTAAACAGTTTCCATTGATTATTTTTGACAAACACCCGGGGGGGGGGGGGAAGCGATTTGCACTGAGTCAGGTCAAATAAAGACAAGTCTTGCAAGTGGAAGCTTCTAGGAGCCTGCCAGGCAGGTCAAATAGGGACAGTGCTCTGGGTATGGAACTTCTGAGGGACTCTCAGTGCATTTTACTCCTCCAGTGGCTACTAGGCTGCTGGTTTTCACAGCTACTGTGATTATGAGGCTGTTGGTTTTGGGGCTTCCTCAGAGCTCTGGGGAGAGAGGGTAGGGAATAGGGCAAGTTAAAATGCTGTAAAGCTTTCTGTTCTTACCAAGATTCAGCCATTTTTCTCAAACAATCCAAGAAATATTTCCAGAGTTCTGAAAGAATTGATTTTGATGCTTGTTGTCAGTGTTCTTGATGCTTTCATGGAGGAGCAGATTTTTCCAGGTCATTACTCTGCCATTCTGAAAGTGCTTCCACCCCTTTAAATTTTAACCTACCTGTAGTTGGAATATGTTTGCTGTGGACCTGAAATGTCTGGGTCATGTTTTTTTATCCATTCTGACAATCTCTATCCTTTTATTGATATGTTTTGATTTTAAGGCTACCATTTTATTTGTGGTTTTTTGTAGTTCCCTCTGTTGTTTTGTTTTTCTGTTTCCCCTTTCCTGTCTTCTTTTGGATTATTTGAACATTTTTATTATTTCATTTTATCTGTTGTTTTTAACTATATCCTTTTTTATAGCTTTTCAACTGTTCTTCTAGAGATTACTATATACATACTGCTTTCACAGTCTACTTAGAATCAGTATTCCACCACTTTAAGTGGAATGTAGAAACTTTTCACCACATAGGTTCCTTTACCCTTTTTGGTGTAGTTCTCTTATGTACTACATCTACATACATTGAAAACCCCATCAAATAATGTTATTTTTGTTTTCAATCATCCAGTGTATTTTAAAGATCTCAAGGGGAGAATAGTCCAGAATAGTAACCAGATAGTTACCGTTTCTGTTGCTCTTCCTTTGTTTCTGATGTTTCAAGCTTCCCTCTGGTATCTTTTCCCTTATGTCTGAAGAACTTCCTTTAGTCATTCAGTTAGAACATGTCTGCTGGCTGTGAATTTTAGCTTTTCTTCATCTGAGGCTGTCTTTATTTTACCTTCATTCCAGAAGGACATTCTCACTAGATGTAGAATTCTGGGTTGGCAGCTTTTTCTTTCAGCACTTTAGAAATACTGTTCCTCTTCCTCTGGCTTCCATGGTTTCTGATGAAAAAAATCTGTGGTCATTCAAATGGTTCTCCTTCATTGTCTTTCTCTGGCTGCTTTCAAGAATTCTGTCTTTAGATGTCAGCAGTTTGATTATGACATGTCTGTACATGGAGTTCCCTGGGTTTATGCTGTTTGGAGTTTACTGAGCTACTGGAATCTGTAGGCATATGTCTTTCATCAAATTTGGGAATTCTTTTTTCTAATCTTTTTTTTGTCTTTGTTGTTTGTATTGGATAATTCGTATTGATCTGAGTTTAAGCTGTCTCTTTCTGATGTCATCTCCATTCTGCTATTGATCCTATCCAGTGAATTTTTTATCTTAATTATTGTGTTTTTCAGAAAAGTTCTAAAATTTCCATTTGATTCTTTTTTATACCTTCTATTTCTTTGCCACAGTTTACTGTCTATCCATTCATTTCAAGAGTGTTCGCTTTTACTTCCTGGAAAAATTTTTAAATAGCTGCTTTAAAGTATTTGGTAATTCCAACATCTGGGTCATCTTGGCATTGGTGTTTCTTGATTGTCTTTCCCCATGTGTTTTCAGATTTTCCTGATTCTTCATATGCTGGGTAATTTTCTGTTGTGTCTTGGACATTTTGAATGTTATATCATGAGGCTCTGATCTTGTTGATGTTTTAGCAGACAGTCAACCTAGTTGTGTTCAGAACACAGGTTCTGACCAGCCTTCTTTGGGGTCAGTTTGGTGTTCAGAGCTTTTGCTGTGCTCTCTAAATGTGTCCTGCATGTGCCACCCAGTGGCCATTCAGTGTTTAGTTCTTTGAGTTCAGTTCTCAGAGTGTTTGGTGTGGTGATTAGGGCCAAATCCATGCCTGTGCTGTCAGGATGAGCCCAGGAGTCCATAAATGACTTTAGGGTATCTCTTCTAATCTCCTCCCTCTCCATAATGTCCCCTATAGTTTCGAGTTTTCTGGGGCTGCCCTTTTCAGACCTCCACCCAGAAAGCTGGGACTTTAGTTACCCACTCTGCCACATACTTCCTGCAGCTGCTACTACATCCAGGGCCCCAAGTGGTGGGAGGACAGAGAAGAAAAGCAGCAGGGGCCTGCCCGACCATCTTGGGACCACAGCTTCTCTGATCAGAGAGAAAGGGTCCTCAATGTCATTGCAATAAAAAATAAATTTAAGAAAAAGAGAGAGAGAAAGGATCCCCACTGTCAAAGTTTCACCCCAGTCGCTGTTGCCACTGTGACCCTGATGGGATTGCCTGGGAGGTAAGATGTGAGAGAATAGAGAAAAGAGAAGAAACACAAGGATTTCCCTCACTCTGGGCATTAGGAGTCCCCTTTCTTACTCCTCAAACCAGAACTAGAGGGTTTCTCTTGAAGCTCTGTCTGTATTCAGTCTCGACTTCTGTGTATTGGATCACCTTGAGTCCAGGCTCGGGGATACTGGAGGGAAAAAAGAGGCCAGGAAACTCAGTACTGTTCCAGTGGCACTTTGTATTCTGGTCTTTTTTCTCAATCTGCTTACTTCTCAGAGTCCATGTCTTCTGTTCAGGTTCTATAGGTGTATTCAGTAGAGAGATGGGGTCAAATGTGCTTGCTCTCTCTTACCTGGAACTCTCCATTTGGTGTTTAGAATCCAAATACAGGATTTAATACATTTAGCTCTTTTGTATTTCAACTTGGTTTTATTAGCTTTGTTGATTCAAGTTCCCAAAATCCTTTTGAATTCTGATTCTGGAATTCAGCATGTGACCATGTCCTACCAGTGTTGTCATGGGCGGGTTTGATAAACATGCCTCCTTTGTAATTGGTAGAAATGTTGAGCTAGACTGAGCCACGGTCAGAGCCCTCCAGCATCCACTAGAGAGCTCCGTCTAGACTGGCACAGACCTGTTCACTAAAACTCTTCGGGTGGAGTTTTTCTCCAGCTGGAAATCAGCCAGACTCACTCTTGCATCTTCCCCACAGCGCTGTCGTAGGACACCAGGAGGTAGTCTGAAGTCGTGGAGTAAGTACCGTAGACGTGAGTTCCAGGCTCGGCTCTCACTGGCTCACCCTGACCTCAAGCATCTGGCTTCTCCTGTTTGAGCAGACGTTCTTTTGCTTGTAAAATTATAAGCTCTTTCTAGATCTAAAATTCTGCAATTTGATAACTTTGCCAAACGTGTTGCTGTAATTAAGATGCACCATATTTGGGGGGAGTTCCCTCACTGGTAAATCTAAGAAAGAACCCTTTCAGAACAAGAAACTGAGGTTAGTTTGCTCTGAGTTTGTACTTAATGAACCTGCAGTGGTTCTTTGGAATCTCATGTTAACTTTTTAGTAATCACTTCTAGAACTGAAGGAGACAAGTGGCAGCATCACAGAGCTGGGGTTTCTTAAGCTAACCCATTCTTTTCTGAGCCTTTTAGACATTAGGTGCGTGTGACTGTGCAGTTTTCAGTCCCCTTTCTTTAATTTGCCCAAGCTATAAAGAATAGTTGAGATCACGCCACAGGTTTGAGTACTTTCAGGTAGATTTCATCCAGAGCCTTCTGCTTATTTAAAATGGCCTTGGGGCTGGCCCGGTGGCGCAGCGGTTTAGTCCGCGCTTGGCAGCCCGGGGTTCGCTGGTTCGGATCCCGGGCGCCCGCCGACGCACTGCCTGTCAGCCATGCCGTGGCGGCGTCCCATATAAAGTGGAGGAAGATGGGCACGATGTTAGCCCAGGGCCAGTCTTCCTCAGCAAAAAGAGGAGGATTAGCAACGGATGTTAGCTCAGGGCTGGTCTTCCTCACCAAAAAAATAAATAAATAAATAAATAAATAAAATGGCCTTGTGATGGGGCCGCCCGGTGGCGCAGCGGTTTGGTCCGCGCTTGGCAGCTCCGGGTTCGCGAGTTCGGATCCCGGGCACCCGCCGACGCACTGCCTGTCAGCCACGCCGTGGCGGCGTCCCATATAAAGTGGAGGAAGATGGGCACGATGTTAGCCCAGGGCCAGTCTTCCTCAGCAAAAAGGGGAGGATTGGAACAGATGTTAGCTCAGGGCTGGTCTTCCCCACAAAAATAAATAAATAAAAATAAAATGGCCTTGTGATAACATCACCCTGATACCAAAGCCAGACAAGGACAATACAAAGAAGGAATACTACAGGCCAATATCACTGATGAACATAGACGCAAAAATCCTCAACAAAATACTGGCAAATCGAATACAGCAATACATCAAAAAGATCGTACACCACGATCAAGTGGGATTTATACCAGGGACGCAGGGATGGTTCAACATCCGCAAATCAATCAACGTAATACACCACATTAACAAAATGAAGAATAAAAACCACATGATCATCTCAATCAATGCAGAGAAGGCTTTCGAGAAGATCCAGCATCCATTTATGATAAAAACTCTCAACAAAATGGGTTTAGAAGGAAAATACCTCAACATCATAAGGGCCATATGTGACAAACCTACAGCTAACATCCTACTCAACAGGGAAAAATTGAAAGCCATTCCTTTGAGGACAGGAACAAGACAAGGGTGCCCACTCTCACCGCTCTTATTCAACATAGTACTGGAAGTTGTGGCCAGAACAATTAGGCAAGAAAAAGGAATAAAAGCACTCCAAATAGGCAATGAAGAAGTGAAACTCTCACTATTTGCGGACGACATGATCTTATACATAGAAAACCCAAAAAATTCCATTGGAAAACTACTAGAAATAATCAACAATTACAGTAAAGTGGCAGGGTATAAAATCAACTTACAAAAATCAGTTGCATTTCTATACACTAATGATGAACTAACAGAAAGAGAACTCACAAAGACAATCCCATTTACAATTGCAACAAAAAGAATAAAATGTCTGGGAATAAATTTAACCAAGGAGGTAAAAGACCTATACAATGAAAACTATAAGACACTATTGAAAGAAATCGAGGAAGACATAAAGAAATGGAAAAATATTCCATGCACATGGATTGGAAGAATAAATATCGTTAAAATGTCCATTCTACCTAAAGCCATCTACAGATTCAGTGCAATCCTGATCGGAATCCCAATGTCATTCTTCACGGTAATAGAACAAAAAATCCTGAAATTTGTATGGGGCAACAAAAGACCCCGAATAGCTAAAGCAATCCTGAAAAAAAAGAACAAAGCTGGAGGCATCCCAATCCCTGATTTCAAAATATACTATAGAGCAGTAGTAATCAAAACAGCATAGTACTGGTACAAAAATAGACACACAGATCAATGGAATAGAATTGAAAGCCCAGAAATAAAACCACACACCTATGGACAGCTAATCTTCGACAAAGGAGCAAAGAACACACAATGGAGAGAGGGAAGTATCTTCAATAAATGGTGCTGGGGGGGCCGCCCGGTGGCGCAGCGGTTTAGTCCGCGCTTGGCAGCCCGGGGTTCGCGAGTTCGGATCCCGGGCGCCCGCCGACGCACTGCCTGTCAGCCATGCCGTGGCGGCGTCCCATATAAAGTGGAGGAAGATGGGCACGGATGTTAGCCCGGGGCCAGTCTTCCTCAGCAAAAAGGGGAGGATTGGCGACGGATGTTAGCTCAGGGCTGGTCTTCCCCACAAAAAAAAAAAAATGGTGCTGGGAAAATTGGACAGCAACATGCAAAAGAGTGAAAGTAGACCATCTCCTATTGCCATATACAAAAATCAATTCAAAATGGATTGAGGACCTGAAAGTGAGGCCTGAAACTATAAAACTCCTGGAAGAAAATATAGGCAGTACGCTAATTGAGATTGGACATAAAGAGATCCATTCAGATTCCATGTCTACTCGGACAAAGAAAACAAAAGAAAAAATAAACAAGTGGGACCTCATCAGACTACAGAGCTTCTACAAGGCAAATGAAACCAGGATCAAAATGAATAGACAACCTACCAGCTCGGAGAAAATATTCGCAAATCGTTTATCCGACAAGGGATTAATCTCTGTAATATATAAAGAACTCATACAACTGAGCAACAAAAAAACAAACAACCCAGTCAAAAAATGGGCAGAGGATATGAACAGACATTTTTCCGAGGAAGAGATACAGATGGCCAATAGACACATGAAAAGATGTTCAACATCACTAATTGTCAGGGAAATGCAAATCAAAACTACACTAAGATATCACCTGACACCCGTTAGAATGGCTATAATCACCAAGACAAAAAAGAACAAATGCTGGAGAGTATGTGGAGAAACGGGAACCCTCATTCACTGCTGGTGGGAATGCAAACTGGTACAGCCTCTATGGAAAACAGTATGGAGAGTCCTCAAAAAATTAAAAATAGAAATATCTATGATCTAGCAATCCCACTCTTGGGCTTCTACCCAATGGACATGAAATCA
Source organism: Tapirus indicus (assembly GCA_031878705.1). NCBI lineage: Eukaryota > Metazoa > Chordata > Mammalia > Perissodactyla > Tapiridae > Tapirus > Tapirus indicus. The sequence goes on from CM062922.1 coordinate 142,916,590, forward strand.
ACCATCACGTGAGGCTTATGCACCCCTATGTTCATTGCAGCATTATTCACTATAGCCAAGAAGTGGAAGCAACCCAAGTGTCCCTCGACTGATGATTGGATAAAGAAGATGTGGTATATACATACAATGGAATACTACTCACCCATAAGAAAAGACAGAATTGTCCCATTTGCAACAGCATGGAGGGAACTAGAGGGTATTATGTTAAGTGAAATAAGCCAGAGAGAGAGGGACAGACACTGCATGATTTCACTCATGTGGAATATAAATGAACACGCGAACAGAGAGAACTGGTTGGTGGTTACCAAGGGGAAGGGGGTGGGGGGTGGGCACAAGGGGTGAAGGGATACATCCACGTGGTGACAGACAAACAATAATGTACAACTAAAACCCCACAGTGTTATAAACTATTAAGATATCAATAAAAAAAAAGAAAAAAAAATCATTGTTAGAGCACATGAGCCCCGCTCAGGCTTGTACATGTTAAAAAATGATTAGTAATAATGCATGGTTGTATGTGCTTCGTACCAAATGAGCAGGATAGAGAGTGCTATGGGGATAACTGGCATAAAAATGGTTTGTGTGCCTTTTACCTTACCTGCCCAGTTTCCTTCCTTGTTTTTCATTTTGAGAAAGAGAAAATCAATTTTCTAGCTGCCTGGTTGAAACCTGTGGGGTGGTACTCAGTTGTGCCACAAGGTGGCTCTGTACACTGCCCGGTTCTTGATGGACTGGGAGGTAATCACTCAAGCTTTTTGGTTCTTCTCCTAAAAAGCTGTAAGGGGCAGCTGGCTAGGAGTTCCATTCTGCTGTTGGAGAGGAGATATCCCTGCTTGCTGTCCATGCTGGTCCAGTAATTCGGTGAAGACATCCTGTGGTGTGTCTCAGTGACACCACGGGATGGCATTAAGCCAATGTGGATTATTAAGAAGCCTTGAACTCCCAAAACAATGTATTCTAACACCAGTGTTCATTATCCTAACATAGGCCTACCTGCCAAAGAAACCCAGGGTGACCTTAAGGTGATTTGTTACTAGGTATATCGAGCGCAGTTTCTCACCCTCAGCACTGTTGACGTTTTGGGCCGGATAATTCTTTGTCGTGAGGGCTTATATCCTGTTCACTGTAAGATGCTTAACAGCATCCTGGCCTCTACCCTGTAGATGCCAGTAGTTCCCTCAGTCATTGACAATCAAAAATGTCTCCAGACATTGCCAGATGTCTCCTAGTCAGGAAGGGGGACAAAATTGCCCTCAGTAGTGAGTCATATCTCAACTGGTATATGGTGTTTGGAAGACTCTTACATGTTTTGGAATGAACTGTTTGTTTCAGTGCCAAAATTCTTATACACACTATGTTGGAAAACTATCCATATCCTTTGTGTCTTTTGAGAATAAAGGTATGAAATTTTGAGAATAAATATATGATCATTTTAGAAATTATTGGAATATACAGAAAAGAATAAAGTCAAAAATAAAATTATCTATAATCCTAACTAAAAATAATCACTTTAACATTTTAATATTTTTTAATTTCAATTTTAATATGTTATATAAACCTATTTATATAAATACTGTATTTATAGCTATCCTAATTTTATCATATAACATTGTATTGCAAATATTTTCCTATGTTTTTGCAATTCCATAGTACACGGAAGGATTTTTTACTAGTCTATTCATTTATCTGTTTAAAAAAAAGTTATCATCAATTTCAGTTACACTCAGTGGCATTTTACTTAGTATTCCTATATTCTGTGAATAAAATCTCAGATTCCTGGATTTTAAAATATGTAAACAGTTGTTTAAGAGTAATGGGAAAGCTGAAGCATCATCATCCCGTAGGTCTCCTTTCTATCCATTGTCTTTCGGTCTCTCTCCATATGCACATGGTGTTTATATGTAGTTATAATCATCGTGTATGAACAGTTTTCCGTTTTGTTTATTTTATTTAACATTGCAGGCATTTCCAGTCCTTCATAATTTTTTCAGTGACTGATGATATCCAGCAGTTGACATGCTATGGTATACCTGACCCTTTTGCTTTTGTTAGACATTAGATTGATTCCAGTTTTTGTCTTCTTTAGAAGACACTTTAGTGAATTAGGTGCCTGGCTCCATTCCCCTTTTCTGGGTTATTTCCTTAAGATAAATTTCCAGCAGTGGGAATTGCTAGATCACAGACTATAGAAAGATTTCATGGGTCTTGAAATGTGTTGCCAGTTTCTTTCCAAAGGAATAGTAAAGCCTCTCTTTTTTTTTGTTTTTTGCTGAGGAGGATTGGCCCTGAGCTAACAGCTATGCCCATCTTCCCCTATTTTATATGTGGGACACCTGCCACAGCATAGCTTGATAAGCAGCGCGTAGGTCCACACCTGGGATCTGAACCTGTGAATCCCGGGCCGCCTAAGTGGAGCCTGTGAACTTAACCACTGTGCCACCAGGCCGGCCCCCAGTAGTGTCAGTTTTTACTGCCATCAACACTGTGCAATGGTGTACACTTTTACCATATCCTTGCCAGCACTGGGTTTTAAAAATTATTCCTCTATGTGGATTAGAATGTGACTTCAGAGGAAGTCAGGGTCTCATTGAGGATTCAGTAAAAACCTTACAGAAGTATAGATCCAGATCTGGCAGGACAACAGTAGTAGCCTTCACACTTTTCCAGCCCCACCTCCCATGCCACCCACCTTTGTACAGGCTCCAAAGCTCTTTTAAAACATAGATTGGATTGTCATTCGTTGTTCTGCTCATCTAATAACAACAGCTAACATTTATTGAACATTGAGTACCCCCAGTCCTAAGTGCTTTGCAGGTGTTAACTCACACAGTCCTCATAGCGGCCCTGTGAGGTCATCAGTGGTGTTATCCTATCCCTATTTTACAAATGAGGGACTTTAGGCACCAAGTGGTGACAGCATCGCGTAGCTGCAGAGGGAGGGAGTGACTGGGCGGGATTTGATCCCAGATAGTATGTCTCCACTGGCCCAGTGCTTACCCCTGAGGTAATCCTGCGGAAACCTAGTGAGCAGCCCCTGCATTCCCGGCCCTCCCTTTCTGGCCCTTTCTCATCTCGCCACCAGTTTGGTCTGGTGCCCTTCCACACACCCTCTGCTCTCACCAAGCTTACTCCTCCATTCTTCCACCTTGCTGAGCAGGCTTAGGTCTTGTGCTCTTTTCTTTTTCATGCTGCCTGACTCCCCATCTGCCTGGAGAGCTTCTGCTCATCCTGCACCTTCCTCTTGCAGTGTTCTCTCTCTGTAAAGCCTTTCCTAACCTCCCTCCCCACCCCAACCTAACCGATCTAGCCTGTCCCTCCCCTTGGTCCCAGAGGGTTTTGCACATACTTGGTTATAGAATCTGCTAAATCATGTCATGTGCTTCTCTCTTCAGCTGTAATCTCAGTTCCATGAGGGTAGGACAGTGTCTTTTTTTTTTAATAAGACTTTTGTTTTAGGTTTACAGAAAAATTGCAGAGATAGTATAGTACAGAGAATTCTCATATACCCAGTTTCCCCTATTAACATCTTAAGTTAATATGGTTCATTTGTCACAATGAACCAGTATTGATACATGCATTAGCTAAAGTCCATACTTGATTCAGATTTCCTTGGTTTTTACCGAATGTCTTTTTCTTGTTCCAGAATCTCATCCAGGATATCATGTTACATTTAATCGTCCTATCTCCTTAGGCTCCTGTTGGCTGTGACGGTTTCTCAGACTTGCCTTATTTTTGATGACCTTGAGCATTTGAAGGGTCAGGTGTTCTGTAGAATGTCCCTCAGTTGGGATTTGTCAGATGTTTTTCTCATGATTAGACTAGAGTTATTTATTTGGGGGAGGAAGACCACAAAGATTAAGTACTATTCTTATCAAGTCTGGATACTGTCACGATGACTTTGCTATTTTTTTTTATTGAAATCATAAAGGTATTGTGTCATTTTGGGTGTACATTATTATTTATCAATTTCTGATGTAGATCGCATCGTGCTCGCCACCAGTAGTCTAATTTTTATCTGCCACCGTATATATGTGCCCCTTTAGCCTCTTCACCCACCTCGCAGCCCCCTTCCCCCCTGGTAACCACTAATCTGTTCTCTTTGTCCATGTGTTTTTCCACAAATGAGTGAAATCATGCAGTATTTGTCTTTCTCTGTCTGGCTTATTTCACTTAACATAATACCCTCAAGGTCCATCCATGTTGTTGCAAATGGAATGATTTTGTCTTTTTTAATGGCTGAGTAGTATTCCATTATATAGGTATATACCACATCTCCTTTATCCATTCATCCATAGCAGGGCACTTGAGTTGCTTCCATGTCTTGGCCATTGTGAATAATGCTGCAGTGAACATAGGGATGCATAAATCTCTTTGGATTGTTAATTTCAAGTTCTTTGGATAAATACCCAGTAGTGGGATAGCTGGATCATATGGTATTTCTATTTTTAACTTTTTGAGGAATCTCCATATGTTTTCATAGTGGCTGCACCAGTTTGCATTCCCACCGGCAGTGTTTGAGGGTTCCCTTTTCTCCACAACCTCTTCAACATTTGTTATTTTTTATCTCAGTAATTATAGCTATTCTGATGGGTGTAAGGTGATATTGTAGTTTTGATTTGCTTGTCCCTAATAATTAGTAATGTTGAACATTTTTTCATGTGCCTGTTGGCCATCTGTATCTTCTTTGGAGAAATGTCTTTTCGTATCCTCCGCCCCTTTTTTGATCAGGTTGTTTGTTTTTTTGTTGTTGAGTTGTATGAGTTCTTTATATAGTTTGAAAATTAACCTCTTGTCGGGTATATGATTTGCAAATATTTTCTCTCAGTTGGTGGGTTGTCTTTTCGTTTTGTTCATGGTTTCCTTTGCCTTGCAGAAGTTGTTTAGTCTGGTGTAGTCACATTTATTAATTTTTTATTTTGTTTCCCTTGCCTGAGTAGACATGGTATTCGAAAAGATGCTGCTAAGACCAATGTCAAAGAGTACACTGCCTATATTTTCTTCTAGGAGTTTTATGGTTTCAGATCTTACATTCAAGTCTTTAATCCATTTTGAGTTAATTTTTGTGTATGGTGTAAGATAATGGTCTACTTTCATTCTTTTGCATGTGGCTGTCCAGTTTTCTCAACACTGTTTATTGAAGAGACTTTCCTTTCTTCATTGTACGCTTTTGGCTCCTTTGTCAAAGATTAACTGACCATAGATGTGTGGTTTTATTTCTGGGCCTTCAATTCTGTTCCATTGATCTGTGTGTCTGTTTCTGTGCCAGTACCATGCTGTTTTGATTACTATAGCTTTGTAGTATATTTTGAAGTCTGAGATTGTGATGCCTCCAGCTTTGTTCTTTTTTCTCAGGATTGCTTTAGCTATTCGGGGTCTTTTGTTGCTCCATATAAATTTTAGGATTCTTTGTTGTATTTCCGTGAAGAATGTCATTGGGATTCTGATTGGGATTGCATTGAATCTGTAGATTGCTTTAGGTAATATGGACGTTTAAACTATGTTTATTCTTCCAATCCATGAGCATGGAATATCTTTCCATTTCTTTATGTCATCATTGATTTCCTTCAATAATGTCATATAGTTTTCAGTGTATAAGTCTTTTACCTCTTTGGTTAAATTTATTCCTAGATATTTTATTCTTTTTGTTGTGATTGTAAATGGGACTGTATTCTTTTTTTTTTTTTTTTTTTTTGGTGAGGAAGATGGACCCTGAGCTAACATCTGTTGCCAATCTTCCTCTTTTTGCTTGAGGAAGATTGCCACTAACGTCTACACAAATCTTCCTCTATTTTGCATGTGGGACCCTGCCACACCGTGGCTTGATGAGCGGTGTGTAGGTCCACGCTTGGGATCCGAACCTGCGAACCCCGGGCTGCCGAAGCGGAGTATGCGAACTTAACCATTACACCACCAGGCCAGCCCAAGGATTGTATTCTTGACTTCTCTTTCTGCTAGTTTGTTATTAGTGTATAGAAATGCAACTGATTTTTGTACCCTGCAACTTTGCTGTAGTTGTTGATTATTTCCAATAGTTTTCTGGTGGATTCCTTAGGGTTTTCTATATATAGAATCATGTCATCTGCAAACAGTGAGAGTTTCACTTCTTCCTTTTGAATTTGGATTCTTTTTATTTATTTTTCTTGCCTAATTGCTCTGGCCAAAACCTCCAGTACTATGTTGAATAGGAGCGGTGAGAGTGGGCACCCTTGTCTTGTTCCTGTTCTCAGAGGGATGGCGTTTAGTTTTTCACCATTAAGTGTGATGTTGACTGTGGGTTTGTCATATATGGCCTTTATTATGTTGAGGTGCTTTCCTTCTATACCCATTTTATTGAGAGTTTTTATCATAAATGGATGTTGGATCTTGTCAGATGCTTTCTCTGCGTCTATTGAGATGACTATGTGATTTTTATTCCTCATTTTGTTAATGGGATGACTTGTTACTGTTGATGTTGACCTTGATCACCTGGGTGAGGCTGTGCTTGTCAGGATTCTCTACAGTCAAGTTACTTTTTCCCCCCTTCCCACACTGTACTCTTTGGAAAGAAGTCACTCTATGCAGCCCACACTTAAGGAGTGGGGAATAGTTATACACCCTCCATGAGAGCGAAGTAGCTACATAAATTACTTGAACTTCTTCTGCACAGGAGAGCTGTCTCTTCTCCCCGTGTGTATCAGTATGGACTTGTGGGTATTTATTTTGTACTGTGGGCTTTAATCCAGCACTACTTTCCTCTGTGACTCAACTTGTTCCAGCCTTGGCCACTGGGAGCTCTTTCATTTGGCTCCTGTGTCCTTCTACCTACCCCCATCATTATGGGGTTTGGGGTTTATTTTTGTTTTTGTTTTCGTTTTCCTTTTTTTTTGCACTTCCTTACTTTCTGGTACTACAGGATGTTCTAGACTTGTATATTTCCTGCCCCAGACCTAGAATCAACCATTTCTCCAAGGAGTCTCGTTCCTTTTGTTGGAGAACGGTATTAGAAATCAAGATCTGGGAGCTAGGTGTGCTCTTTGCTACTCAGGTGTTGTTTTTAGGCTGTCTTAACTGATAAAGCAAGAAAATATATGCGTGTACTAGCCAGTGTATATACACATATCTACAGGTACTTCTATGTGTAACCATCTGTGGCTGTTTATATGGAGCTAACTATGAGTTTATACTAATATCTCCACTCTAATCCACTTCCACATGGATCATTCTAGCCTTCTCAACTGTTTGCTTGTAACCTCTCACTAAAACAGTGAGTAACCTGGCTCCCACCATCCACCATCCATTTATTTAGTTGTTCAGTTCCAGGGTACATGGACAGTGGTTTCAGAATTGGTAACCTGTTCCCTGTGGGAAACAACTTTATCAGCTAGAGTACAACGCTGTGTGCCATTCCTTTGCCTGTAGTTTTACAGACTTCACCATTTCCAAAATTACTTAGGTTGGCACCTTTCCCTCCCCCTTCACAGATATGGTTTCATCCATTTGTAATCCAGTTGGATTCATGTGTCACCTTTTGCATTCCATCCTGGGATCCTTGGCATCCTAAATGATTGTTTTAATTTGCATACATTAAGGTTTATTCTTTGTGCTGTAAAGTTTTATGAGTTTTGACAAATGCATAGTATCATGTATCCATCATTATAATATTATACAGAATAGTTTCACTGGCTTAAAAAAAAAATACCCTGTGCTTCACCTAGTCAGTCTCCTCCCCACCCCAATCGCTGGCAACCACTGACTGATCTGTTTACTATCTCTGTAGTTTTGCCTTTCCCAGAATGTCGTATAGGTGGAATCATACAATATGTAGCCTTTCAGACTGGCTTCTTTCACTTAGCAAAATGCATTTAAGGTTCCTCCATGTCTTTCTGTGGCTTTATAGCTTATTCCTTTTTATCATGGAATAGTATCCCATCATGTGGATGTACCACAGTTGTTTATCAGTTCAACTATTGAAGGACCTCTTGGTTGCATCCAGTTTTTGGTGATTATGAATAAAGCTACTACAAACACTTATGTGAAGGTTTTTGTGTGGATATAAGTTTTCACATCTGTTGAATATATACGTAGGAGGCTGATTGCTGGATCATATGATAAGAGTGTGTTCAGCTTTGTAAGAAACTGCCAAACTGTCTTCCAAAGTGGCTGCACCATTCTGCGTTCCCTCCAGCAATGAGTGAGGGTTCCTGTTGCTCCACATCCTCCCCAGCAATTAGTATTGTCAATTTTTCGAATTTTAGCCATTCTAATATGTGTGTTATGGTATTTTGTTGTTTTAATTGGTGTGTGACAGCATCTTTTTATTTCTGTGTCCTCAACATTAAGCATAGTAGTAATAAGCACTTTATTATTTATTTATTTTATTTATTTTGTGTGTGTGTGTGTGAGGAGGACCAGCCCTGAGCTAACATCCGTTGCCAATCCTCCTCTTTTTGCTGAGGAAGACTGGCCCTGGGCTGACATCGTGCCCATCTTCCCCTACTTTATAGGGGACACCGCCACAGTGTGGCTGGCAAGCAGTGCGTTGGCGGGCGCCCGGGATCTAAACCCGTGAACCCCGGGCTGCCAAGCGGAAACTAAACCGCTGCGCCACCGGGCCGGCCCCTATTATTTATTTCTTATGTTGAAAGAATGAATCGGTGAAATAATTTTGTTGAATTATCAAATGACTTGAATGTGCCCCAGATTCCTAGGTTTCTCTTCTTTGAGAGTGATACTTCTAGGCCCCGACAACATGCTTCCCACACACAGGAATCAACTGTGTGTACTATTAAGAGAGGTACTACATTTCTAGGGGCTTTTCAGTCACAAGGAATGCTTTCAGCCCTCTGTTAATCAGCACCTCAGGCATCTAAAACACACCTTTCCACAAACCTCCAGGTTAATCAGTGTTTTGCTGTTTCTTTAAGATCAGAATTAAAGATCAAATCATATGCTCTCATCCTGCTGTATTCACACCTTTGTGGGTGTGGTTGGTGATTCTTAGAGAGGCTTGAGGCAAAGACAGAATATGACTAAGTTACCGAACAAAACAGAAGTAATCAGCAGTTTCAGCCTTGAAGACCAGGTTCTAGAGCAGAGCTCCCCAGCTGGTATATGGGGAAGGGGCTACAAGTGGCAGAGCCCTGAGCCCCTTGGCTTTTGGGGTGGAGACTGAGTGCCCAAGGGCTTGGACCAGTTGCCCCGTGTGCCATAGAATGTCCTTTTCATGCGTGTTACGATGTGACAGAGCTTCGGGAACACTGCCCTAGCAATCCAGGTCGCTCAGAGCTAGGTTTTTGATCCATCTCCAGCTTTTCACTCAGTCTTTCCATAGCATGCTTTTTGTGTGTGTGGTAAAATACACGTAACATAAAATTTACCACCTTAAGTGTTTTTAAGTGTACAGTTTACTGGTGTTAAATCTGTCCATATTGTTGTGCAGCCATCACCATCATCCATCCTGATAACTCTTTTCATCTTGTAAAACGGAAACTGTCCCTATTAAACTCTATTCCCCATTCTCCCCTCCCCCAGCCCCTGGCAGCCTCTATTCTACTCTCTGTCTCTCTGAATTGTACTACTGTAAGTACCTCACATAAGAGGAATCACAGAAGATTTGTCTTTCTGTGACCGGCCTGTTTCAATCAGCATACTGTCCTCAGGGTGCTTCCATGTTGTAGCAGGTATCAGAATATCCTTCCTTTTTAAGGCTGAATCGTATTCCATTGTGTGTCTGTCCATTCAGTATGCTCTCCTCACTCCTGCCTCCACCTTGTTTTTGTTTTGCCTTAGTTTCCTTACACATTTCCGCAGGGAGGGTAGGCATAGGCCTAGAGAGTCAGATAGTCCATATTTGAATCCTGAGTCCTTGTTTTCCTGATTATGAGACCTGGAGTAGCAAAGTATTTAACCTCTCTGAGCTTTATTCCTCACCTGTAGGGTGGATTACCTCATAGGCTGTTGTTAGAATTAAACACACAGTGTATGTAAAGACTTACCCAGTGCCTGGCACATAGTGGGTCTTCAGCGAATAGTAGCTATTAGAACATGCTCACCGTTTGTACTTTTGAAACTTCGCATTCTTTTTGGAGGAGGAGGAATACCCTAAACTAATTAAATTCAGTCTTAGAGGTGGTTTCAGCCCACGGCCATGAGTGCTCTCTAGTGTCCCATCCTAGGGTGTGAAGGTGAATTTTAGACTGTGCTGTGCCTTGGGCGTCCCAAGGGCTCCCGCCTTGAAGATCTTTGTCTGACCCTGCGGTGAGAACAATAGCGAAGCTCTGGGTGCCTGTGGACCCTGGGAGTGCTGGAGTGATTTCCTGCATGTCTGCAGGGAGGAGGCCCATTGGTGGGCTCAAGTTAGCCCGCTGTGCCTGCTAGTGGCCGCCAGAGTAAACCGTGAGCTGGAGGACTGGTGCTGATTCTGTGGGCTTTGGCTCTACCCTGTTCCAGCTCTCGCCCACTGCCCTGCTCCCAAGAAGCGAGGAAGAAGAGGAGGAGTTGGGAACAAGTTGTCTCTGTGCTCTGCTTTTGGCCAGTTCAGCTGCACTGTGGGTACTGGCAGGCAGGCCAGGGAAAACACTGGCATTCAGAGCTGCTTGTGGAGTGTTGAGAGAAAGGATTTCTGGGTCTGTGGGAAGGGCTTGCAAGCTGGTATATTTGTGGTGGGCAGAGTCTTCTGCTACACAGTTTTTGAAAATCCTTTTGCAGTCTGTGGTGAGAGCTTGAGGCGTCAGCAGGAGTGCTGTCAGCCTAGTGTTAATTGTTAAAGGGCTGGCTGGGGACGTCACCTGCCACAGTGACAGACAGTGGTGGTGATGGGGGCCCATATAAAAGCAGTGAGGCCCGATTTATGGGATCCTTGAGTGTGCTACTGGACCTTTTTATGAGGATGAGATCCACCCACCAGCAGTGGTAGGTCAGTTTTGTGACCGACCCTTTATACCCAGGGAGTGGTGGTGGAAACTGATGGACGTGAGAACCTCCTCTGGCTCTTCGCTGTCCTGTCCAGGAACAACTAGTTCCTAATTTTTCCTCTACTCCTTTTTTAAAGCGCCCGTTGATTCTCTGAGTGAATTTGTACATCTCTAATCCGAATGTCGTGTGATTGCAGGATCCAGTCAGTCCCAGGAGCAGCCGTCCAGTAGCTCTGAGGAGGCACCTGGAACAGAGGAGGAGGAGGAGGAGCCCAGCTTCATCATGGGGCGATGACGAAGTTTGCCAGAGCGCTGTTTGGATCCTGACCCACCGTGTGACCAGGGCCTCAGAAAACCCTCCACATGACCCGAGAGGCGAGGGGGCTGTTTCAACTCCATTTTCCTCCCAAGGCCTCGCTGGATAGACGCAAGCGGGACCCATCCTAACTGCTCACAGCCCTGTCGGCAGGGCTCCGAGCCTGTGGGACAGAGGCGACCAGCTCCTGGATACTCAAGGGCACTGATGTTCCCACCAAATGGAGAAAATGTATCACCTTCTGCCCTGGTCCCTGTGCTCATATTTGGACAGTGATGAGTTGTAGGCTGGTTTCTGTGAAAGGAATGTTTATTTAGTAAAGAACAGAAAAAGTTTAGGCTTTGTTCAGACCTATGTGACGTCAGTTACAGAAGCTGTAGAGAAGGCTGTGAGATGACATGATAGGGATGGGGCCTGAAGATTTCCTGTTACATGGGCCTGACCGCAGACTTGTTGAAGGAAATGGCCTTGGCTCTGGGGCTAACTTGCATTTCAGGACACCTGGCCTCCACGTCCCTCAGCTGAGAGAGCAGACTGCACCCCGGAACACGTGCTCCTGCACAGCAGCTCCCAATACACACGTGTGTATTGGGAAGCCCCAGGCATGTGCAGAGGGAGATGTGGGACTTAGCCAGGGGGGCTAAGCCCTAAGAAGGGGAACTTGATATGTGAAAAGAGCTTTTGGGGGAACAGTTAGAGGCTAGAAAATCCAGGCTGGGCTGAACCAGAGTAGAGGGCATGGGGAATCCTGGCTGAACTGAAAGGACAGGAATGGACTGGCCAAGAGCTGCATTTTCATCCTGAGGTCAGAGGGGATCTAAACAGAAAATGGGAGGTGACCAAGGGCAGCCTTTCAGGCCAACAGGAGAGACAGAGATGGTTTCTTTTTTTTTTTTTTTTTTTTTTTGTGGGGAAGACCAGCCCTGCGCTAACATCCGTCGCCAATCCTCCCCTTTTTGCTGAGGAAGACTGGCCCTGGGCTAACATCGTGCCCATCTTCCTCCACTTTATATGGGACGCCACCACGGCATGGCTGACAGGCAGGGCGTCGGCGGGCGCCCGGGATCCGAACTCGCGAACCCCGGGCTGCCAAGCGCGGACTAAACCGCTGCGCCACCGGGCGGCCCCCAGAGATGGTTTCTAATTAGAGCCTTTGCTCACTTTTTGGATTATTTATCTCCAGGTTTCTAAGTATATGTTATGCCTTTTATGGAATTTGATGGGATTAAGGACATTGTGGTTTTGAGTGAAGGGAAACTAAGAAACATTTTACTCTTCTTTCACTTTTGCTGTATTGATTTACCTGGCCCTGCCCTGAGCCATGTGACATCTGGGGTCACTGCTGTCCCTTCAGCAGTTCAAGTCACAGGAATTTTTCTTTTCCAGGAAGCTGAAATGGAAAGTCAGCCCTAATAAATTAGCACACACCCTGGCCATACATTTTGAAACCCATGTTTCTCATTTGTGAGGGACTGGCTGGTTCGTTCTGTGTTTTGTGTTTTGTTCTCCTGTCTTTGAACTGTTGGTTTCCTTATCTGCCTCCAAACTGTGTGTCCCGACTCTTGCTCTGAGTCTGCATTCTGGGTCTCATGGGCATTGTCCCGCACTGGAGGCTGTAGAGGGCACCAGAGCATGGAGCCCGAAGACCTGGGTTTGAGTCCTGACCCTGCCTCTGCTGAGAAGGGCACTCTGGCGAGTCACTTCCTGCTTCTGCCCAGTGCACCTGACCGGCAGCTGAGTGAGACACCACAGCAGATGTGTGTTGGGTGGATGGCTAAGCAAATAGGATGCCGGGCCGGATGTGTATGTTTTACACCTTTACTAGATCTCAGAAAATGATATTTAGGTAAGAAATGTCCTGTAGCCATTTCTGGCCATTTTTAAGGGGTCATTGGTACCTTCCATTGAGTGACTCTAGGTCTGTCTGCTTCGGGGTAGTGTTCATTTGGGAAAAGGGAACAATTAGCTGTCATCAGTGAGAAGGGAGTGGGTGGTACTGGGCCCCCCCTCAAGAAAGCCATGTTTAGAGGAGAATTGTTAAGTAATGCCCTTGTTGATTGGCTCATGGGTGGGGAGGAATCTGGAATAGAACAGCAAAGGTGCACATAACTTGGTTGTCTTAGGAAACCATGTATAAGACAAGTTAGGCCTTCATTCACTCACCAAACGTTTATGAGCACTTCATGTGAAAGCCCTGGGCCAGGCCTAGATATTTGTATTAGAATACTCTTTGCCCTTCAATTAGATGTCCCATAGGGATTTACCAAACAAGATTTATAAACACACAAAGGTCCGGAAACTTGCCTAGGTCACCCAGCAAGAAAGTGGTAGAGGTGGCCTTTGAACCCAGACAGTGTGACTCCAGAATCCATCATCCTAGCCCCTGTGCCCTAGCGCTATGGTGCTCTGGGGGAGAAGCAGTGCGGAGCCCACACGTGGCGGGGAAGGGGGCCCAGGTGCTGTTCTCCAAACGTGGGAGGCAGGGGGGTTCAGGTGCTGCTCTTTTGGTGCCACAGTTGGAGGCTGAAGGCCCCTCCTTTAATAAGCCCCTTGGGGCGTATGTGTATGTGCGTGTATAATGATATAATAGTATATCATAATATGTAATAATTTTACACCTACTGGTCATTTGCAGACGTACACAGTAGCGAAAAGTCTGAGTTGCCTGGTGCTCCATTCCCAGCTGCAGTCAGACAAGGCAGTACTCTGCCTCCTTGTTTCAGCTCAAACTTGTCGATTTAATGGCAGGTTTTTTGCATTATTTTGCTTTTTCTGGTGATTTTGCTGTTTAAAATGGCTCCCGGGCGTAGTGCTGAAGTGCTGTCTGGTTAGTGTTCCCGAGCGCGAGGATGGGATGCACCTTAGATAAGTTTCCTTCAGGCCTGAGTTATAGTGCTGTTGGCTGTGAGTTCAGTGTTAGTGAGTCAATAATATATATTAACTAAAATGTCTTTAAACAAAACACACATAAAAGTGATGTATTGACGAGTTGATATGGTGACCAGAGGCTCACGGGAACCTGACCCTGTATTTCCTCTGGGGACAGTGGTTTGATATTCACTAATTCCACGTTCATGGTGACTTTATAGACTTTATGTAACTTTATCGAACGACTGTGATTAATGAGAATCAACTGTGTGTGTTTCGTGAGCAAGCCCAGAATCACAGAGACAAGGGTTTCCTAAAGCAAGGAACTGGACTGGACTGTTGTATTCCCTGGTGCCAGCAGCACTTTATGTCACCTGGAGAATCAGGCAGCTGAAATGATCAGTCCCACTTTGAATGTAGAACCACAGATGTCACATAGGGACCCAGCACTCACCACCACCTTTCTAAGAGGCACTTTGACACATCCTCTCTTCTCAGACTCCCCACCCCACCCCAGCAGGTAACTGTCTCCTAGAGCATGGAGAAAGCAGAAGCTTCAGGCCACCCATCATGCCCACCATGTCACCCACCAGCTCAGGGCATTGGAGCCAGTGCCCCCTGCTTTCCCTCCTGGTCCAGTGCAGAGCGCCCCCCACCCAGTGTCCTGGATCTTCGGGCCCCTTCCATCAGCAAGCAGCTATGGTATCTCCTGTTGGGTAACAAAATAGAAGCCCTTGTCTCCATATTTTCCCACGACTACCACCCCATTTACCTCCTCCCCTTCTCAGTCGACTCCCTAGGAGTTCTCTGCTGCCACAACCTTGCTCTCCTCCCTCCCCAAATCTTCCTCCCCATCACTGCACTGAAATCCTAGTTCTGCTGAATCCAGCCCCTTGGTGGTGGTCCACAATTTTCAAACTCAGCATTCCTGACCGTCCTGCCTCCCGCCTTTCTGTCTGCCTTTCCCTTGCTTGCTTCTCTAACTCTAAATGTTGGGGTGACCCAGAGCACTGTCATCTATTGATTGTCAACACTCAGGCCCCAGGAGATCTTACCTAACCTGTGGCTTTAAATACCGTCCTCACTGATGTCTTCCGAGTTTGTGGCCTCACCTTCCCTTTGGAGCTGCAGACTCACATCCAGTTGCCGCCCTGACGTTTCCTGGTGGATGTCTGACGGGCATCTTGAGCTCAGTGTGAGAAAAGATTGATTTTACCGCTAAACACATTCCTCCTCTCTTCCCACCTTGGCAAATTGTGCCACTTCCACACAGTTGCTCGAGCCCCCAACCTAGGAGTCAGAGTTATCCTTGGGTCCTGTTTTTCTCACCTCCTCCCCACATCCATCCGTCAGCAGGTCCTGGACCTGCTCACTCTCATCGTTTCTACCCCGCTCACCCCAGTCCACATCAGCATCTCTCGTTTGCATGGATGCTGGGGCCTCTTTCTACTCATGACCCTTCCCCTCAAAAAAAAGTCTGTTCTCCACACAGCAGCCAGCAGAAATCAGATCTTGTCACCCTCTGTGTTTAGTCCCCAGTAGCTTTCCTCACACTTTAAATACCAGCTCCAGGCCTTCTCTCCAGCCCCTGCCTGCTTCTCTTGTGCATCTACCCTCACTCTTGCTCCTGACAGCCCCATCTCTGGAAGCTGTTCCTGTGTCAGGAACTCCGCACTCGCTCGACCTTTTCCCTTCCTTCGGCCTCAGACTTCCACTGGCCCACCATCACAGTTCTGTTTCATTTTCTCCCATAGCACCCACCACTGGTTTACTCTCTGCACCCTGCCACGCCAGCACCCCACAGCCCCAGGCTCGACTCTGAGCGCCGTGAGAGTGAGGACCTGCCTGTCCTGTTCTTTGCTGCACCCCTAGTGACAGCACAGTGCTTGGGACGTAATGGGAGCTCAAATGTCAGGTCGGTGACTGCAAAGCTCAGTGACCAAGAGTGAGCAGGGAAGTGGTTCACATCTGAGAAGCCGTGTCCATGGGATGAACCTAAAGGTAGATGTAAGCAGTTAGCCGTGTTTGCTGGAGACTGCTAACGTGACTCCCAGAAGGCGGCAGCAGCAGGGGAGCCTGCCTGAAAAATCCGGACTCCCTGGCCAACCCCCAGAGACTCCAAGTCATCACAGTCCAGGCCCCAGATAGGCATTTAAACAGGGACACCCCCCCATACCTTGAGAAAAACTGGTTTGGAACATACTAAGTATTGTTACTATTTTAAATTTACTTACCTGTTCTCAACATTCATCTTTTTGGAAAAAAGAAAAAGTATTAAATTGAGTTAGAAAAGTGATGTTCTATTGACTTTTGGGAATAGGAATATAACTAAATCTGGTTTCCAGGCTGCGTAGAAGGAGAGCTGGGTGGAAACTTTCCTTTGTCATCATCATTGGAAACAGGCATCTTTCCTCCTTCTCCCCTTTGGAAGTTAGTTTATGTTAACTCTTTGGCAGACTTGACTAAAGTGAGCTACAATTACCATGTATTAACATATTTCTTTTTTTTCCCAATTATTTTATTGAGGTCATATTGGTTTATAATATTGTATAATTTCAGGCGTACATTATAATATATCAGTTTCTATATAGACTGCCTCGTGCTCACCACCAATAGTCTAATTTTTATCCATCACCATACATATGTGCCCCTTTACCCCTTTTGCCCACCCCCCCCATCCCCTTCCCCTCTGGTAACCACTAATCTGTTCTCTTTATCTATGTGTTTCTATCTTCCACATGTGAGTGAAATCATACAGTGTTTGTCTTTCTCTCTCTAGCTATTTCACTTAACCTAATACACTCAAGGTCCATGCATGCTTTTGCAAATGGGATGATTTTGTCTTTTTTATAGCTGCTGGTATTCCGTTGTATACATATATATATATATATGTGTGTGTGTGTGTACACCACATCTTCTTTATCCATTCATCAGTTGATGGGCACTTGGTTGTTCCCACAACTTGGCTATTGTGAATAATGCTGCAATGAACATAGGGGGGCATAAATCTCTTTGAGTTGTTGATTTCATGTTCCTTGGATAGATACCCAGTAGTAGGATAGCTGGATTGTATGGTATTTCTATTTTTAATTTATGAGAAATCTCCATATGTTTTCCATAGAAGCTGCACCAGTTTGCATTCCCACCACCAGTGTATGAGGGTTCCCTTTTCTCCACAACCTCTCCAACATTTGTTGTTTTCTGTCTTGGTAATTATAGCCATTCTGACAGTTGTAAGGTGATAACTTATTGTAGTTTTGATTTGCATTTCCCTAATAATTAGTAATGTTGAACATCTTTTCATGTGTCTATTGGCCATCTGTGTATCTTCTTTGGAAAAAGTCTGTTCATATCGTCTGCCCATTGTTTGATCGGGTTGTTTGTTGTTGTTGAGTTGTTTGAGTTCTCTATATATTTTGGAAATTAGTCCCTTGTTGGATATATGATCTGCAAATATTTTCTCCCAGATGTGGATTGTCTTTTTGTTTTGTTCATGGTTTCCTTTGCCTTGCAGAAGCTGTTTAGTCTGGTGTAGTCCCATTTGTTAATTTTTTCTACTGTTTTCCTTGCCTGAGTAGACATGGTATTTGAAAAGATGCTACTAAGACCGATGTCAAAGAGTGTACTACCTGTATTTTCTTCTAGGAGTTTTATGGTTTCAGGTCTTACATTCAAGTCTTTAATCCATTTTGAGTTAATTTTGTGTATGGTGTAAGATAATGGTCTACTTTCTTTCTTTTGCATGTGGCTGTCCAGTTTTCCCAACACCATTTACTGAAGAGACTTTCCTTTCTCCATTGTATGTTCTTGGCTCCTTTGTCGAAGATTAGCTGTGCATAGATGTGTGGTTTTATTTCTGGGCTTTCAATTCTGTTCCATTGATCTGTGTGTCTGTTTCTGTTCCAGTACCATGCTGTTTTGATTACTATAGCTTTGTAGTATATTTTGAAGTCTGGGATTGTGATGCCTCCAGCTTTGTTCTTTTTTCTCAGGATTGCTGTGTCTATTCGGAGTCTTTTGTTGTGCCATATAAATTTTAGGGTTCTTTGTTGTATTTCCGTGAAGAATGTCATTGGGATTCTGATTGGGATTGCATTGAATGTGTAGATTGCTTTAGGTAATATGGACATTTTAACTATGTTTATTCTTCCAGTCCATGTGTATGGGATATCTTTCCATTTCTTTATGTCATCATTGATTTCCTTCAATAATGTCATATAGTTTTCAGTGTATAGGTCTTTCACCTCCTTGATTAAATTTATTCCTAGATACTTTATTCTTTTGTTGCTATTGTAAATGGGATTGTATTCTTGACTTCTCTTTCTGCTAGTTCATTATTAGTGTATAGAAATGCAACTGATTTTTGTAAGTTGATGTTGTACCCTGCAACTTTGCTGTAGTTGTTGATTATTTCTGATAGCTTTTTGGTGGATTCTTTAGGGTTTTCTATATATAGAGCATGTCCACAAACAGCAAGAGTTTCACGTCTTCCTTTCCAATAACATATTTCAATAAATAGGACCCACTTAGGAATTAACCTGAGGCAGGTCCTGAGGCAGTTTGCAGTCTTATTATTCCGCAGAATGTAGCAAATGTTTATTGAGCACAAGGAAATGCTAAATGCAAAGGGTTCCTAAGTGCACTTTGCCAGGCACCGGGGGATGACCATGAGTGAGATGCAGTCCTTGCCCTCAAGGAGCCCCGGATCTGACCAGGGACACACCAGGAGAAGGTCTCTGCAGGCGGGTGGAGCACAGGGTGCTGTGTGGGTATGTGACCCAGGCCTGTGGGGCGAGCTCCTGGGTAGTAATGCCGCCGTGCTAAGCAAGCAAGCCAAGGAGGGAGCAACCGCCCCGCTAGGGCCTCCAAATCACCATGTGAAGGGGACTGGAGTCGATCTAAGGCTGCAGGGAAAGCCTGAAGGGCTGGAGATGGGATGGGCAGAGAGGGGGATTTTTCACTTTGCATGGTGGAGAATAGACTGGAAGGGGACAGGTGGAAGGCTCTTGCAGTAATGGAGAGCAGAAGCAGTGATGATCTGAATTAGTAGAGACCAGTGGGGACAGGCAGAAATGGGGGAGGTTCCAGAGATGTTTAGGCAGGAGAGTTCACAGGACCTGATGGTGGGGGGAG
The DNA here is from genome assembly GCA_031878705.1 of Tapirus indicus. Taxonomy (NCBI): domain Eukaryota; kingdom Metazoa; phylum Chordata; class Mammalia; order Perissodactyla; family Tapiridae; genus Tapirus; species Tapirus indicus. Next base: position 142,935,799 of record CM062922.1, read on the forward strand.
GAGTCAGGAATGACACCAGATCTATAGTGTCATCGGCTGGGTGGATGGTGGAACAGGTATGTGAGGGAAGTGACCTGAGGCAGGAGACCCAGGAGGTGTAGCAGGTATGTGAGGGAAAGGTGAGGAATTCAGCTGTGGGCCTGGTGAGGTTGGGGGCCTGTGGGACACACCCTGCCAGCCTAAGAAGAGATCAGGGCTGGAGGTGTGATTTGGGAGTCAGGAGACTCCTCAAAACAAGGTGGGGTGGGTGAGACCAGTCAGGGAGAAGTATAGAGAGGGGGACCCAGACAGAACCCTGAGAAGCACCCACATCTAGGGGACAGACAGCAGAGGAGGAGCCTGCACAGGGGGAAAAAAGTCAGGTGGAGTCATGGGAGCAAGGAAGGAGTGTTTCCAGATGGAAGGAGGGGTACCCAATGACAGACAAGGCAGCAACTGAAGTATCTTCTGGATTTAGCAACACAGTGTCAGTGGGCTACAGAGGGCTGAGGAAGAGCTAAAGGAAGTGATGACAGCTCTACTGAGGAGCTTGGCATGAAGTAGGGGAAGGTGGTGGCAGGAGAGGTTGGAAGGGGTCGGGCTGAAGAGGAAAGGCGACAGGGAGAAAAGGGGGTCTCAGTAGGGTCAAGGAAGAGAGGTGGTGGGTTGAGAACTGAGTGAGAAAGGAGTCAGAAAGTGGGATATTCGAATTTGATTTCACAGAGGGTGACGACAAGGGCTAGGCTATAGGAGTGAATGGCCAAGGGGACAGAACGGACATGTCAGGGGACTGGATACATTGTCCACCCCAGCTGTGAGGCCATCTCGGATGATAAGACCTGGGTAGAGAGGAAAGCAGGGCCCACAGTCTTCACTGAATGAGGGGATGCGTTGATGAGGAAGACTAGAAGGTATTTGATCCCTGGAATATGCCTCAAAGAATTGGTCTTTTTCAAATGTGGGGTAGCTGAGGCCCTGAGAGAGGAAACGACTTGCCAAGGACAACCAACTATGGAAGTAGTTCAAACTGTAGCCCAGACATCCCAGCTGGGTGGCTGGTACTTGTGGACTTTTACTTGAACCTTCTTCTCTGTAACTCCCACTCAACTACCTGTGTGCCTGAGGGGCCCTCCAACTATTAGTACTGTGATCTTTAAATCTCTCTCCTTGCAACATGGTGCCATCCCCTTCCTTAATCTTTTAGCGAGGAAAAAGCCATTTTCCGTGTGTGGTGAGGAAACTCACTCTGAAGAGCACTGGTAATGATGACTGGTCTGCTGCTGTTCAGGCATGCTGGATGAATGTGCCTGGGGGAGGAGGCATGGCTCACCCGCACGGGAAGCTTTCTAAAGGATGTGCAGTCAGGCTGGCAAGGGTGGGAACTCAAGCAAATGACTCCGCTGCTGAAAAAAATGTTCTTCTATGATGCAACTACTCTAGTTTACAAAGTGTTTTCTTCCTGTTTTCCAGGTCATTTTATCAAGAGCTTCACTTTTGGAAGCCACAATATGATTGCTTTTTGAGGACTTTGCCCCCTGAAATTCAAATGATTCCTTTCCTATAGCCATCCATGGTGGGGGAGGCAGTAATCAGACCCCAGGATTCTCCTTTGCCCTTTGTTAGGGCAGTGACCAGGGGGGAAACTGGCTTAATCTGCTTTTGAGTGGCCTCCATCCATAAAAGGTATCATTCCGGCTCTCAGCAATGGCCTCTAAAATGGGTCTTGAAGTAGAAATGGATTTGTCCTGGCATCTGTAACGTCCACTCTTCCACTTGTCAGAAAACTTAGACTGGCTGACACGAGTGGAATTTTTCTTTCGTTTGGATAAATATGTCACGGTCCAGTGCTGTTGTGACAGATGGAAAAATCCTATGTGGGGCACGCAGGAAGGACTCTCAGGGCCCATCTGGCACGGCAGGTTATGAACCCATCTCACCTCTTAGTGAATTGTTCATGTGCACTTCCTGAAAAGAACGTTCCTGTTTGAACATCTCGGTGGTAAAACCGGAGAGTTCACTATTGCGGGTGTGCTGTTCCCTGCAGTAGTGTATGGAAGGGGCCGCGGCACCGCAGAAACGCTTTCACCCCCAGGTGCTCTACCGACCCAGGACACTATGAGAACAGCTCTGGGCGCGCGTCTACCCGATGCCCACAGTGCTGCACCCGGGTTGGGACCCCCTGTGGTTCGGGGGTGCAGTCTTGGCGCCCACCTGATCAGCCCCGGTGCGCGCTCTGCGGAGTGCCACAGGTCATCCTGGGAAACTCGGGCAGGGGCCCCTGGGCCCTTCCCAAACGGAACCTCCCCACGCCACCCACCGCACACCCGCCCGCCCTGGAGTCTGATAACGGAACACCTGTTCCCTCTTCCTGCAGGGTGCGCCCTTTCGGCCTCTCCCCACCCCTCCACGTGGCCAATGGCCGGTCCTGGGCATCCTCCGGGGCTCGCCCTGGGAACCCCGTGCCCCCCTTCTGAGCTCAGACCCACACACCTCGGGCCACACAGGGCCCACCCGGCCCTGGACTTGCTGGCCAGATCCAGGAGTCAGAGCAAGCGCGGCCCCATCGTACTGTCGCCGAGGCCCAGGGAGCTCGCGCGGCCGGCGGGGCGGGAGAGCGAGGGATGCCCAGGCTTCCGGCTGGCCTCGCCGCCGCCGCGCCAATCCACGTTCCCTGTGACCGCGGCGCACCGGGGGGCAGGAGATGCGCACCCTTCGCGCCTGTGCGCGCCCCGGCTGGCAGCCCCGGGGGTGGTCCCGGCGGGAGCGGGGTCCCCGCGGCAGGGACCACCCCCGCCACGTTCCCCAGGGAGGGGCCGCGAGCCCCGCCCCTCCCGGGCTGCCAGGTCACGTGGCCCGCAGCGCCCCCGCGGGCCGGTCACGTGACGGCGGCGCGCTGTTGCCTTGGCAGCGGCTGCGGCGGGCCGGCGGGGGCGGGGCCGGGGGGGACCCCACGGGCCAGGCTGAAAGAGGGAGGGGGCCGCACTCGGCGCCCCGGCCGGGCCACAGGGCCACGGGGCCACCAGGTCACACGGCCACGCCAGCACCGCCTGCTGCGAGCCGGAGCCCAAGCTGGAGCCGGGCAGGGCGGGCAGGGCAGCTCGGTGAGTGCTTGCTGCGGGGGATCTGGCGCGGGCAGTAGGGTCCCCGCCCCGCCCGGGGGACGGGATTGCACCGGGAGGATCGGCGGGGGAGGGGATGGGCTTTCTCCCGGGCAGGCTTGTGATGGGACGGCTGCGGGGTTGGGGGGCGGCCAGGTGACACCAGCCCCGGGGGATCCCCGGGCGGGGTGCGGCGCCCAGAGGACTCGGAGGTCGGGGGCGCGGGTCGAGTCCGGGTCCTGCGGCCGCTGGGGCTTCCCAGGGGAGGGGACAGAGATGCAGTGGACGCCTCTGGGAGACCCCCGTGGAGGCTGCTGGGCCCCCGCCCTGCCGCGACAAAGAGAGAGAAACAGACGTTTCTGTGTGGCACTCGCCATTGCTCGTGTCCCAGATGTTTAAAGGAAGTTAAGACACGCAGACCCCAAAACCTACGCCCTGGAAATGTTTCAAACGGGCCGGCCAAGGATAATTGCTAATCTTTAGAAAGCGGGTCACCGTTACCCTACAAGACCTCTGTTCTCTGACTGCTCCCTGTATGAAAACAAACAAACAAAAAACCCCACAAGGTTCAGCCAGGAGGGCATCCTTTGGAGCCTCTGCCAGCCGACAGAAATGTCGGGCTCCATCTCGCCCCACCCCACCCCTGCTGAGCCGTGGAGTGTGAGCGCCAGACTCTGCCCCTCCTGGAACAGAGGGAGGAGGCCCAGGACCAGATAGGATGCTGGGGCTGGGCAGGTTAGGATGGGTCTGAATCCCGTCCAGGCTGCTCCCTCTGCAGGAAGTGGCTTCTCTTTCTTCTGGACCCACAGGCCTGCCTCATTGCCCAGGCTAAAGCAGTCAGCCCTTCCTCCCCACCCCCTGCCACTCTGAGGACATCTGCAGGCCCACTGAGACTGCCCCTGAAGCTCCACTCTCCACTCGAACTTGAGCCCAGCCCACGCTCACTGACGGCCTCTTCTTCACTCCGTACATGCCTTCATCCCTTTGGAGGCCACCAGGCCCTGCCGTCCCTCCCAGTCAGCCAACCATTTCACTGGGCACACAGACCAGACTGACCCTAGATTGCTCCTCACTGACTCCCTCCATGCCCCGTGGCCGGGTACTGCCAGAGCAAGTCCAGCACAGTCAGACTGCCTGGGCTGCCCTGGGCTCCAAAGACTCCCTGCATCCTGTCTTCCACCCACATCCCCCCTGACCCTCTCGGCAGCCAGCCTGCCTGCCGGGTCCCCCTGCCTGTCAGAGCCTCCCACGCACCAGCATCTTGCCAGTGCTGCCTTCACTCCCTACGTCCCCGTCCCCTCCTTGCTCCCTAGCAGGCACCTTCTCCCTGCCCAAGGCTGAGGCAGCCAGCCAGACCCTCTGCTCCCCGGCTCTTCACACCACCCCCACTAAAGCAGAATTTAGCTCATTGGATGGGAATCACCCCTTGTCTCGCTCTTCCATGGGCAGTGAGTTCCTTGCAAGAACCCACAGGATCTTCATCTCTTTTCTCTTTGATGCCCAAGTACCAAATGCAGTTTTACTGCAGGGCCAGGTAAGCATCTATTGAATGCAGGATGGAGAGACTGGTACTCAGGGGCAAAGGTGGTGCCTTTCACCCCTCCACACGCTGTACATTCTCTTCATCATACCTGTAGGCTCACTTCTGCTACACATGGGGAAAAAAAGAGAAAAAGCGTGTTTCCAAATGCTATTGTAAATGATTTCGAGCTAACCAACACATTGGTTAGTGAGCAACATTTCTCTGAATTCTCCCACAGGGAAGGGACGTCCCAGTGATTGAAGTGCTTGAAAGCTGTGCTGCTGGCTGCAGATGTGGGCAAGGGGTCAGTGACCCAGGCTCCCAGGTCAGCGTTCCTATCTATGACCTAGTAACTGGCATGACCTAGTAACTGGCATGCCCTGGCAGAAATAGAAGAGCCCAGAACTGTTCCCCGGGGATCCTGTTGGCCAGTAAAAGCTGTGCCTCTGAAGCGTGGTGGAGAACAGAGAGGAAGGCACCCCAAAAGAGAGCTCTTCCCTCCTCCAGGACCTTCCCACAGAGCCTTTGTAGAAATTGGCATGAATGGATCCATCTGGGGCATTTTTTCAGACTGGTAAATACCCCTTACCCCGCCCACCCACCTCCAGCCCGGCTCTCTGGGACCTGGAAACACTGATCTGTTTGTAATAGCCTTAAGTAGGCTTTTCATGAGGCCTATGCGGGCCTGAGCATACAGGTTGATATCTGATGCCAAGTGAGCTGTGAGGTGCCTGTGCCCTTGAATCCTGCCCTGCAGATTAATTAGAGCCGATCCAGAGTGCTGCCGCGGGCTGGCCCCTGGGGCCACGTGAAACCACCAATCCTCCATTTGGATTAGTGGAGATTTGGGTTTAAATTCACAAATCTTGACAGATCAGTCCTTCTGATCTTAATCCTGTGTTGCTGTCAAACCAGCTGTCTAGCTGGGATGACTCCAGGGACCTGAAGTCTCCATTTCTCCATAAAACGTGTTCATGTCAGTTGGTGGATTTAGTTTTTCATTTTGGTAAAGGTTTCCATTACAGCCTGGATGTGGCTTTACTTTGGTTCTATAAACCAAGCGTTTTTTAGGGTGAACCTTACTGATTTAAGTTGGATTTGAGAAACTAGCGGCCACTTCGAAATGTTTATTTTGTGGTTGGCACCTGGACATTGAAAAGCAGTTTTGAGTCTTCAGGTCCATTGTCTTGTTCAGCAGCCCTGTAGGGTGGGGATGTCCCCATTTGGAGATGAACGAGGTCAGAAAGGTCAGGGGTCATACTCAAGATCACTCGGTAGGTCAAACCTAGGTCTGGTAACTTTAGGTCCTAGGATCTTTCTAAACGCTACAGCTCCCTGATCCCTGAAGTCAGGTGCGAATCAGAGGATTCCTTAGATGCTTTTGGCCAACCTTGGAGTTCCATTCACCCACGAGCCATACTTGATTGGAGCCTCTCTGAGCATTGGGATGGGAGGCTGGGTTCCAGCTTTTTGGAGGAACTACATTGGACGCTGCAGTGGTTCCTGGAAATGCACTCCTGACCCTCCTCTCCTTCCGATGGTTCCTACATTCCAGGGTGGGGACTGCCCCAGAGACCAGGGCCCCACACTCACACTACCCCTGGATCCCATGGCCCCCAGCACAGGGGGTATACAGAGGACCCCAGGGAAGGTTAAAGGGTCTTGGGTTCTGGCTTTTCCAGGCCCCGGGACCCCTCTGGGAGGCCTGACTGTGTCTCTCCCGCCCCCAGCCTGGCTCCCACCATGAGCGCCGAGCTCAACGTGCCTGTGGACCCCTCCACTCCCGCCTGCTCTGAGCCTGGCCACAAGGGCATGGATTACCGGGACTGGGTCCGCCGCAGCTACCTGGAACTGGTCACCTCCAACCACCACTCTGTGCAGGCCCTCTCCTGGAGGAAGCTCTACCTGAGCAGGGCCAAGCTGAAGGCCTCCAGCCGGACCTCAGCCCTCCTCTCGGGCTTCGCCATGGTGAGTGCAGACGCAGGGTGGGGAAGGTGGCCTGCGAAAGGGGCTTCTGCTAATCAAGATGCTGTCATGCCTCAGGGAGCAAGGCATGCCCTCTGGGCCCACTGGCAGCCAGGAGGGTCCATTAGGAAGTCTCCCCCTAGTCCCAGCTCCTCCAAGGAGAGGGCTGTCAGCTGGAGGGGTTGCCTGGGAGATCCAGGGGAGTTCCCCAGCCCAGAGCCTGAGGGAAGCCCCACTCTCACGTTCACATAAGGTATTTCCATGGCAAGGAAGTTGGGGGGATAATGAAAATAGCTTCAGTGTACAGGGCTTCCTGGAGAAAAGTCCCACCTCCACCCATCTCAGGCACCCTCCAAGGGCCTGGAAATCTGAGGGATTTGAGCAGGAACTGTGGGATGGATCGGGGTTTGCTCCGTTTAGTCCAGCTGGGGACGCAGGTGCTCCATAAACATGGCCTCCGGGGTGACGAAGCAGAGCCTCTGGCCTGACTCCCAGCTGCCGGCTTCAGCTTTCCATCTGAGTCATCCCCAGGACAAGAGTCTGTCTCTCGCAAAACCTCGTGTCCTGAGAAGGGGCACATCTCTGGGTGACTCCAAGGCCCCCGACCCACGTCTGTTCACGGACTTGTCCCAGAGGGTGAGGATGTGGATTCAGCGTGAGAACACGGCTGCGGCCACCCCTCCGTCTCTGTTGCTGCTCAGAGGTCCTATTAGGCGGGAAGCAAATTTTTTTTTAATGTAAAAACAACTGTTGTTTTTCCATAGCCGAGTGCCTCAACTGTCAAATTGGAATGCAGAAAATAAAAACCTGTCAGAGCAAGCCACCGTGGCCACTCCCGTGGCCAGGGCCTGCTTGGTCATCGGTGTGGACCACCCTTGGAAAAATGGGACGCTACAAAGTCAGGGATGACTTCATCCAGGGTGGGGCCGAGGTCACCAAACTTAGAGAGCAGTAAATTTGGGTTTAGGTCTGTAGTTTAAAGCAAAGCCTTATTTAGGTATTGCGTTTTTTTTTTTTTAACATAATTACAAACTGTACGATCATGTGATCTAAAGTTTGACTCAGTGATTTTCTTCCCGGGGTTTCAATCATGTTAAAAAGACAGAAATATTTTCTCAAGCTTAATTTTAAGGAATATGTGTGAGAAGTTTAGACGTCACTGTTGAAATCAGAGCTTGTTTCTTACACCACAGAACTGGAGTTTTGCATTAAATTTTTCTGGCCCATGCTGCTTATTATTTTTAACTTCAGAAAACTAACTCTGAGAAGTCTCGCATGACATAATGCCGTGAGACGCTTTCCTTTCTGTAAATCGCTTCCTGTCTGCAGCGGTCTCTTTAGATCCCAGCCTTCCAAACATTTGGATTTCCAAATTTAAGGAAGCTTTAATGTTTTCCAGCCAACAAAAAGCTCACCCAATTGAAGGCTTCAAAACCACTCATTAAGATTTGAAAACAAACCCTGTGCATGAAGTTATCAAACAAAAGGTGAATTCTGGAGGAGTCTTTTGAGTTGGAGTGGCAGCCTGCAGGGCTGTGAAGTGGTCTTAGAGTGAGAATAGTGACCATCAAGAGACCGGATGGGAAACTCCGGATGCCACCCGGAGTGCCATCTGTCACACTTGCTGGTAATAATTCATTTCTTCAGCATTTCTGGAGTGTCTCCTCTCTACCTGCAAGTGCTTCCTTAAGCAGTCTGGGATACATTTCAGAAGCCACACAGTGGTGCCCTTGCCTTCTCTTCTAGAAGGTTCTGCTCAGAGAGGCTGTCACCCCTAACATGTACCCAAGATTCAGCCAAAACAGTGAAAACTGGGAAGCAGCGGAACGGAGACCAGGGACGGGGCAAGCAGCAGTGTGCCTACTGGTTAGATTAATTTACCACCATTAAGTCAGATCATTACTCAGACTGCAGAGCACCTTGGGAGAAAGAAGTGACAAGTACAGATCGTCAGTATCTCAGCAGTGGAAGCCATAGCTGATTAAGGGCAGGGCATGGAGACATGAACAGGCAGTTTGCTAGGTGGAGCCCCTCTTTCTATCATGCATTCCCTAATTAGCATTGCAAAGCTGTTCCTTTGTCCAACAAGCACTTATGCCTGACCTTAAGCTTATTTCTCCATGATTATCCTTCCTCTAAACACAGGGAACCAGTGATCCGAGGCCCCCTCACAAGATCTTTGCATAAACACACTGGAAAATGGCCTTTTGGCCTTTTCTCCTCTTGAGACGGAACAAAACTGCTTTCCTTGTAGGCCTTTTAATCATCTTTGTTTCTTATCTCTGTGCCCTCTGCGGTTTACAACATCCTTTTGTTGGGCCATATCCTTTGTGGTAACAAGAGCCTAACCAGGCCACAGCGGCACTGAGAAAAGACCACCCCTCAACTTGTGTCGTTTGGCCACTGTCTCTTTGGAGCAATAATCACTGCTGAGTTTTTCTGTTAGGCTGTGGTCCACTAGGACTGCCATATCTTCTTTTTATCTTCCAAATGTTCCAGCTCCACTGAGGGGTGAGGTTCTCACTCTAAGAGGCGGTAGTTGCTAGAAGTTGTGAAATCTTTCTTGTAAATTTTTAAAAACAAGGATGGCTCAGATCTAGGAAACAAACACAGTGGGTGGAAAAGCCTTCCTCCGGCTTCTCTCCTTCTGCTCCCCGCCCCCCTTCTTTGACTGGTCTGGTTTCTTACCTTTGGGTGCCCGTGAGAAGTCCTTTGGTGAGCTCCAGAGTCATTTCTGGGCCTGGACCAACCCTCCACTGGGGAGGTCCACAGTGCTGGGTGTGGTGCTGGGCCAGGAGGAGCCATTCTGACTGGACTGGGTCTGACTTGGGGAAGTGGGGGGGGGGGGGTTGCCTAGTCTGTGGTTGGAAAGCCCCTTAGGGCTTGTGGTGGGTAGGTCCCGCCTAAATGGCTATAGACATTCACTGCGACAGAGAGAAGCTGGGCTTCTGGTTCCCTCTGTGGGCCTTTTTTCCTCTTTCATTTAAAAAAATTCTATTTTATCAGTTAATACATGCACATAGTTTAAAAATTAAGCACAGGAGCTGCTAAAAGGCTTGTACCAAAGTGCAGCAGCCCATGTTCCCCACCCTCGCAGGCAGCCGCTTGCAGCTCCTCATCTCTGTGGCTCTCAGTAACATTTGGAGACCGCTGCGTCTCGCTGTGCCCGTTTTAGACGTTACCTCTTGGCACCCTGTGACGGCGGGTGATGGTTCAGCTCCCCTCCTCACTCTTGTCCTCATTTATATCAGCATTCCTGGCCTTCGGGATGCGGGCCCCCCTCCAGCTTTGGGTCTCAGCTGAGGCACCCTGTGCTCTGTGTGAGGCCATCCAGGTGCACAAGGTCAGTTTTATTTTTTGAAAAACAGCAGGTGTTTTGCAGCTACGCCACACCGTAGCCTGACTCTGATATCCACAGCAAAACCACGTGTTCCCAGGGCAGTGCGGCCTCTGCCCCGGGTCGTGACTCGGCACCCCAGATATACCTACGTCCTGTGTCTGCGAAGGCACCAGAGGGCAACCCCCACCCGCCTTGTGCTTCTTTAGTCTCTTCTCGACTTTGTAGATTGTCCTTGGTGAGATCTTCTTTAGCTCATTAGGAGAAAGGAAAGTTCGAAGTATCTGAACAGTGAGGAGGGTGCCCTCTGGTCTGCGAGGGCCGGGCACGCAGTGAGTCCTGCAGGCCGGTCCGTGGGGCCCGGCCTGGCCCAGCAGCGCCCGCTCTGCCTTGCAGGTGGCCATGGTGGAGGTGCAGCTGGAGACGCAGTACCAGTACCCGCGGCCACTGCTCATCGCCTTCAGCGCCTGCACCACGGTGCTGGTGGCTGTGCACCTCTTCGCCCTGCTCATCAGCACGTGCATCCTGCCCAATGTGGAGGCCGTGAGCAACATCCACAACCTCAACTCCATCAGCGAGTCCCCACACGAGCGCATGCACCCCTACATCGAGCTGGCCTGGGGCTTCTCCACCGTGCTGGGCATCCTGCTCTTCTTGGCCGAGGTGGTGCTGCTCTGCTGGATCAAGTTCCTGCCAGTGGATGCGCGCCACCAGCCTGGCCACCTGACCAGCCCCGGCGGCCACACGGGCTGGCAGGCGGCCCTCGTGTCCACCATCATCATGGTGCCCGTGGGCCTCATCTTCGTGGTCTTCACCATCCACTTCTACCGCTCACTGGTGCGCCACAAAACTGAACGGCACAACCGCGAGATCGAGGAGCTACACAAGCTCAAGGTGCAGCTTGACGGGCACGAGCGCAGCCTGCAGGTCGTGTGAGGCACGGCCCCAAGGCCGCTGCACCAGGAGCCGAGCACAGATCGCCTGTGTTTTGGAGAATTTCAGAAATGCAAGTTGCTAAAGAGGCTGCCTAGACGTTGCCAGATAGGTCAAGACCAAAGTTTTACTCCTGTCTTAGCACTGTAAAACCTAGATCATTTTCCCTCAGAAAATGGAAGTCTTTAATTAAACGAGAGATTGTTGCAACGAGCTTGGGGCAAAGATAGGCTGAGTCCTTGGCCCTGGGATTTCCTGCAGGGCTCCGAGCAGCACCCCGCGGTCAAGGGCAGTCTCAGAGACGTGGACCGAGTGGCCAGCGGGTGCAGGGGGCCTGGCGGAGGCCCAGAGAGTCGGGGCAGGGCTGTGACTTCATGGAAGGGATTTCCCTGTGACACCCAAGGGGGGTTTCATGGTGGCCACGTGGCACGTCTGATGGTACCACCTTGCTGAGATTAGACTGGGCACGGGATTGCAGCTCGGCCTGGTGCTTCCCTCCCCTGCATTGGAGGCAGTTGGGTGGCCTGGCTCGTGGGAGAAGGCAGGAGCCCGGGCACATGTCAGCCCAGCAGGTATGGTGGGTGCTCCGGCAGGCGTCAGACTTGTCAGCCCCAGGGAAACTTCCAAGATGGAGGCCTGGCAGGATCAGGGAGGCATGTCTGTGTGCATCCGGTGTGAGATGCCCACTTGAAGAGGCTGTTAACCAGTGGGTGCTCTGAGACACACTGAGCTCAAATTCTCTCTTCCCAGCCAGCCTAGAGCCCTGGACACACTGACCCAGTGAGGCGACCAGGTTGGGGAAAGGGCCCACAGTCCAGAGGCTTCCATCTCTTGGCCACAGAATGTCCTCTGAGCCTAAGTCAGCTGCCCCCTCTGAGCTACGGCCACAAAAGGCCAGGAGCACTTGCTTGGGCAGCAGAGCCTGCCCATCTTCCTGCTGCCCGTGGTCCCAGGTGATGGGAGGGGGCAGCCTGGGGGACTTCTCGTCTAGATAAGGCTGTTGGCCTGGCCCGGCCTGTGGGTGGTGGCCCAGGTGCCAGCCCTGGCCAAATGCGGGTCCTGCTTATAATGACATGGAGCAGCCGCAGGGAAGGCAAGACCCCACATAGTGCTCCCCCCATGAGTCCCCCAGGCCTCGAAGCCAAACACAGGGGCCCAGCCCACACGTTTACGCAGCCATGCACATGTGGGTTCTGGTGTTCTCACAGGGCATCTAGAGACCCGAGCCCGGGTTCTTGGGCTGTACACACTCATGCTCCAGCCCAGCCCACGTGTCAGCACGCAACACCCTGAGCTGCTCTTAAAAACCACCTTTACCACATTGGCCAGCAGCCACCTGGAGAGACATGCCTTTTCTTTTCTTTTGTTTTCCTAAGTAGTCATTGGACTTCATGCTCTGATGGCCTTTCTATCGACAGCTTACTATGCCTGTGAGTCTGGGTTTCCTGTGCCAGAAACCCAGGCTGGCCTGGCTGAGGTTTCTGGGAACGTGACATGCTGTTGCACACAGAAACCCTGACACGTGACTCTGAAATGCTGCAGAGCCCTGGAGCTGTGCTGAGAAGCACCAGTGCCAGTCGTGACATTTCTGGGGAGCCTGGACATCACGTCCTGCGGGGTCGGAGAAGAGCCCTGGCGTCTTCCCAAGGGCAGGTCACTTGCATCTTCTGCAGACTTCTGTCGTGACTTGCTTGCTCACTAGCGCATGCCTGTTCTTTCCCGGAGCCTTATTGAAAAGGCTTGTCTGGTTTAATACATGTTTTCTTTGCAAAAGAATGTCAGCGTCACTGCAAGGCAGCCACTTGGTGTCCTGGCAGGGACGTGACTGGCCGGCTCCTCCCCATAGCTGGGAGGGGCAGCAGGCCCTCCCTCTGTCCTGAGCTTTTTGAGAGGGGCTGTGCTGGGCCCACTCCTGCTGCCCACTTTCCTGGGCTATCTGGTGCCCCTGCCCCAGTTGTGTCAGACCCACGGAATGCCAAACTTCCCAGACTGTGGAAAGCACCCCCTCAGGGCCAGCTGGGAGCTGCTTGTTACACCCGGCAGAGCTTTTGGCCTGGCCTGGCATCAGGGTCAGACACTCGGTGCCCAGTGACAGTGCCACATGGGTAGGAAAGATGCCACATACACTGTTTTTAAAACTGATTAGGAGAATGTTCTTGTGATTTCTTGTTCTCTGTCATCCGGAGGGCTCTCCCAGCTCCAGCCTTTCCAGTTCCCAGAGGCATGGGGCAAACAGCATTTTTGTGGGAACAGAGGTGACTGTGGGTCTGGGGACTGGTGGAGGGGAGCCACCGCAGGGCAGCCCCAGAGCTTGTCAGGAGATGGAAGATAAGCTGTGATTTGGAGCTGCAGAAACAACTGAGCAGGGTGGTTTGGGGGAGGGGAAAGCCAATTACAGGCTAGAAATTCAGTTTCTGGAGGTTTCTCCTGATAGCGATGCTGTGGGCCGCCCCAGGGCCTGCTCGGGCTTGCCCTATTTCCCTCTGCGCAGCCTCCTGGTGCTCACAGAACAGACACGGCAGACACACTGAGCCCTTTCCAAAGTGGAACACCAGCTCGATTTAGTACCTGACCAGAAGTTTCAAAAGTCGTGTTTCCATTTTAGAAACCGAGAAGGCAGAATGTATCTTAGTGTCTTCTAGGAAGGTCTGTTGAGGACAAAATCGCATAGGCCTGAGTGGATTGCGTTCACCTACATCCTGACCTGTCTTGTGCTGATTGAGTATGCGTGACATTGTGTGCATACCCCCATCCTGTGTATGGATTTTTAAAAGTTGTCCTGGATTGAACGGAATAAACCAGTAAAGCTATGAAACGTGCTTCTGCTCCTGGTGGAAGGCCGTAGAGGACACTCAGAAGCCCTGGTTCTTCCCTGGTGTCTGCCGTGCCCTGGGTGACAGATCGCTTCTCTTGAAGCCCTCATGCCGCCTCCTAATGGCTGGTCACCGGCCAGTGTCCTAACACTGTCCTAAGACCTCCCAGGCGAGGGAGGTGGACTCTAGAATGGATGGGCAGGGCACTCGAACCCAGACACGCTGTGAGGCTCCCACAGGTGGGGCCCCAAGAGAACCGAGCGCCTCTGCCTGCTGCTTCCCTTCCCAAAGGAGGCTCTCCCGGTCCAGAAACACAGCAAGGGGCAGCCCCTCGTGTGGCTGAGCGCCACCAGAGCACACCTGGGCAGGGTCAATTTGACGGTCCCCACACCCTCCAGGAGGAGCGTCTGGAGCTCTGGTCTTATGGGGCCTTCTCCTCCCCAGGGACCTGTGGCACCAGGTCGGGGTCAGGGTTGGGGTCGTCAGGCAGCAGAAATACAGATTGCTCCCGCAGCCTGTCAGTGCTCATGAGGAAGCTCCCGTTCTGTTTTGTATCAGTCGCCCACTGAGGTAGAAGCCCCTGTGAGGGAAGAATCTCTGTCCTTTATTATTATTTTTAACTTTCCGGCACTTCAACCCAGAGGCTCCTAGGAATCAGGTGTGCAGAGCGGCCGGCACCACTGCATGGAAAAGTTCTGCCAATGCAGGGGCAGACTGCCTCTGCAGCCCAGGACTCCCCAAGCCCTGGGGGCCCGAAGAAGGCCTGGGCTCAGTACTGAGCCCTGGACCAGCAGGCCCCCTCCACAGACCATTTACCCAGTGAGCCCAGCAAGCCTGCTGTGGCCAGGCCCACATACCGCCCAGCCAACCTACTGAGAAGCCCCAGTTCTGACTCAGATGCCTCTGTAAGATTGAGAGGTAGGGTCCACAGAGGCCTGCGGGGGGCCCCGTGGTGGGACAGGGCCAAACCCTTGCTAGGCCCATCTGGAACCTGCTGAACCTTTCTAGCCCCTCATGTCTCCGGGACCCCACGGGTTTCTGGGGACATGGCGCAGGCAGGTTCTGCACAAGTCGTCTTGGCAGGAATAACCCAGAGGATGCTCCCTGGACTGAGCTTAGCCCTCCCGCCCCACGAGGACCAGCATGGGCCTCACCCCCCCCACACACTCCAAACGGCCCTGAGTTTCCTCAACATTTCTATAAAGCAGGGCAGGCTGAGTGTCAGCTGAGCTCCCTGCACTCACTCTGGAAGAGGATGCTTCCGTGTTAGCATATCCCCGCGGGCTCACGCCTTTCCTGGCCCGAGACGGCAAGAATGCGCAACAGACAAAACAGGCGGCACCACACGCGTCTGGTGCTTAAGGACAGCGTGCTGGATGCAGGAACGGCCTCCTAGGATACGGGCTGAAACAGACGTACCCCTCGGGCTGTGGCTGCTGCAACCAGCCCCTCAGAGACATCAAGGCAGTGGTTGCAGGGCACCCAGCCCCGTCAGTGGGTGGTATGAGCAGTGGATGCTTGGGTGAGGCAGCAGGCACGTGGAGCCTGAGAGTCTTCATGTCGTTGCTTCAAGGACAAACGTGACTCGGGATCACCACCTTGACCGTGTCAAGAAGCATGTCCTGAGGTGTGCCCTGCAGGGTTCTGGAAGGGCCCACCGTGAAATGCTCATAAGCACTGGGCGATTCTGCGGGTAACGGGCTTCTTTGCTGAGTGGCTCCCCCAGCCTTAACAGGCCTCTCCCTGACAGGTCTAGGTGGGCAGCGTTCTCCATGGAGTCCTTTGTTGGCAGAGCATCTTACAGGCTCCACTCAGAGGGCCGGGCTGCTCTAAGGCACAGCCTGTCAGGGCAGAGGCCCCCACCGGCCCCTATGGAGCAGATCATCAGACTATCATGCCTGCAGTTCTGCTTGGCTGCTCAGATGCAGCAGGATCAGTTAGCACTCCGCCCAGGCTTGCATCTGAATGCCCAGTGATGGACCTGGAGCTGGGTGTTTAAGGTCTTGCGTGGAAGTCACAATACCTGGGAAGAAGCTGTCTTCCCTCCTCCTGCTCCAAGCAAGCTGACCCAGGGAGCAGTGTCAAGGCGTCTGTGAACCCCCGCCCCGACCCCACTGGCAGCTGGTACTAGAAGCCCAAACAGCCTCTCCACTGGCTCTTTGCAGGGTTCTCCAGTCCAAGCCAGTGGCTCAGCAGCTGTGATACCACTTTGCAGACAATGCACAGTGGCCGGTGGCTTCCCCCTACCCTGCCAGCTCTCAGAAAGTTCCAGAATGACTGTGAAGACCAGTGCTGATCGTGAACCTTTCTGGCCTATGATGGGGCCCTGGTCCCGAATTTGGCTCCAGCATGTGGCTGGTAAGCCGAGTGTATTTTGTCATATAAGCAGCAGGAGAGAGAGTGGGTCATGCAGGCCCAGGGCCCACCACTATCACCCTTGGCCCCCACAACCTGCTCCTCACCTGGCCGCAGGTGCACTGGGACAGCCACCCATCCAGACTGAAAGTGAGCCACCTCGTGCTATCCTGGGAGCTGTAGAGACTTTTCCCCCCTACTTTTTGTGTGCGTGAGGAAGACTAGCCCTGAGCTAATGTCTGTTGCCAGTTCTCCTCTTTTTGCTGAGGAAAACTGGCCCTAGGCTAACATCCGTGCCCATCTTCCTGCACTTTATATGGGACGCCACCAAAGCATGGCTTGACAAGCGGTGTGTCTGTCCGTGCCTGTGATCCAAACCTGTGAACCCTGGGCCGCCAAAGCGGGGCATGCAAACTTAACCGCTACACCACTGGGCTGGCCCTCCCCCTACTTTTTAACAGCATTATGAGGAGGGGGTACCCGACTCTCAGGAGAGGTCCCTGCCCTCATGCATCCCGCCCCCCAGGAGTCAGGCATGACCCAGGCAGAGCCCAATTCACAAACTGTCACCAGCTCTGAAGTCTGAAATAATAAAAACCTCAAATCTACCAATTCCGTTCTCCAGTCCAACACACTACCCAAATGATGTGACTGCAGGGTGGGACACCAGGAAACCTCATTAGAGAGATGGATAAAGGAGAAAATGGTTTTAAGTGGTACTAACATTTTTTAGGCTCAAATTATGCCACTGCCCTCAAACTGACAAATTAAATAACCCAAACAAGTGGCCACGGTGCAGGTCAAAGGGGACTGAGCTGAAGCACGTTCCCATCAAAACCAGCTCCTGGGCAGGGCTCTCCCTGCCATGGCCTCAGGGTGCCGTGCAGTCCCCTCTTCAAACCTAATGGGCTGGGAAGAAAGACCCTCGTGCTGGGCTTCCCCCTTAAGTCCTAGCAAATGGTCGACTCTGGAGCCGGCGGCCGTGGCCAGGCCCAGCACCAGCTCTTGTTCTGGGAGGCAGCTCACGTGGGCCTGCCTTGAAAGGAGAGAGAGATTTGCCGGAGTTCCTGCCCCAGTTTCTGCTGCTTCCCGCCAGGACAGAACTCAGCTGACAGCTCCCTGAAGGTGGCGCACACGCGACGGGCCTTGATGTGTCTGCGGTGGATGGCGTGCTTCCACTGGTGGCGCGCGGCTCCGGTGAGCACGAGCAAAGAGCGGCGGGGTAAAGGGACGGCCACCTCCACTTCCTGGCACAGGACAGACCTGCTGGGGGCCATCACACCTTCCACCAAGGCCTCCGGGAAGCCTGATGGGGCCAGGCAGAGCAGCAGGCTGCCAGGCGCCTCCCGGGACATGGACAGCACGGTCGGGGACAGGAGGTTGAGGCTCACCAGCCGCTCCCCCCACAGCCAGGAGTCATCCAGGTGGGGGTCGATGGCCGAGCCGCGCTCCGGGCAGTAGTCCAGGTTACACTGCTCCACGGGCTGGAAGTCCTCCAGGATGGGGTAGAGGCCCATCCTCTGCACCACCTCCCGGCTGAAGCCGGGGAGGCCTCTGAAGCCAGCGGTCTTTAGCTTCTGCTTCCGAAAGTTGACTTTGGGGCCATAGTCCTGAAGACGAAGACCAAAGAGAAGTGGAGAAGTATGTGAACTTACAGGAATGGCATCACAGACCAGGTCTGAAGAATTCAACCACAGTGACCAAAACTTCCTGACGTGAATTCATGCAGGAGGAGGCCGGCCAAGGAGATGTAAACAAACAGCCAACATCAGACAGCAGTAAATGTTAAGGAAAACAATAAAGCAGGGAAGGGGGATATGAAGCATCGGGGGATGTCTCAGGCCGGGTACCCCAGAAAGCAGAGCTAGAGACAAAAGGCCCATGCTGTATAGGGTGTGTGTTCCGGGACAAGATGCCAAGGAGTCAGGATCTGGGAAGGATGAGAACGGAGGGAAGGAAGGCCAATCCAAGGCAGCATTATCAGCTGTCAGCACTGGGCACAGCTGGGGTTCCGAACCACAAGGGGAAGAGTTAGCACGTGACCTGGCAGTTCCACTTGTATCTACATACCCCAGAGAACTGAAAACACATCCACACAGAAACTTGCACACGAACGTTCACAGCGGCACTACCCATAACAGCCAAAAAGTGGAAACAACCCAAGTGTCCACCAACGGATGAAGGGATGAACAAATGGTGCACAGCCACACCGTGGAATATCATTCAGCCATAAAAAGCAATGAAGCACTGATACACACTGCAAAGTGATAAACCCGGAAAACGTGCTAAGTGAAAGACGCCAGCCCCAGAGGGTCACATCTTATACAATCCCATTTATGCGAAATGTCCAGAACAGGTAAGTCCACAGAGACAGAAGGTAGATCAGTAGTTGCTGGGAACAGGGAAATGGGGAGTGACCGCCAATAGGTTTTTATCACCTTTGGGATGATGAAAATGTTCTGGAACCAGATAGTGGTGATGGTTGCACAACATTGTGAATATACTAAAAACCAAACCACTGAATTGTACGCTTGAAGTGAGTGAATTTTATGGTCCACAGCTTCTATCTAAAATACACAAACAGGCCAGCCCAGTGGCGTAGTGGTTGAGTTCACGTGCTCCGCTTCAGCGGCCCGGGGTTTGTGCATTCGGATCCTGGGCGCAGACCCACACACTGCTCATCAAGCCATGCTGTGGCGGCGTCCCATATACAAAGTAGAGGAAGATGGGCAGATTTTAGCTCAGGCACCATCTTCCTCAAGCAAAAAAAAAAAAAAAAACACATTAGGGAGGAGCCTTCTGGAATTCATCTCAGATTTGTAGCCCAAGGGATGGAAGAGAGGAGCATTTATGCACAGACTCCTGCCCCCTCTGGTCCCCCTCCTGTGGAGGGTGGCTCCGCCTGGTGGAGATGTCTTTATCCTTCCAGGTGCTGCCCTGAGGCAGCAGCAGGCAGAAGGCCTGAGGTGGGAGTGCAGGGGTGGAGGGAATGAAGCCGGAGTATTTAAGGAACACTGAGGAGGCTGGTGGGACTACCCTGAGGCACACAGAGGGCAGCAGTGGAAACGAAGGGTGGGCTGGTGGCCAGTGCAGGGCCTTCCCGGGCGTTGTAAGGACTTTGCATCTAGGTTGAGATGGGAGGCTCTGCAGGGTCTGTAACAGAGCAGTGATTTGATGGGACGAAGCATCAGTGGGGTCACTTCCCTCTCTACTGAAAACTGACTGCAGAGGGGCGAGGGCTGCCACAGGAAGCCTGCAACTCAGTGGTGGCAGTGGTGGGGGTGGTATGGTCTCTGATTCGGGATATGTTTGAAGGAAGAAAGAGCTGACAGGAATTACCAAAGAGAGACAGAGAAATCTGGAAAGATCCAAGGTTTCCAGTCTGAACAGGTGGAAGATGGAGTTTGCCAAGATGGGGACACTGAGAGGGCCCAGGTGTGGGCGGAGAGCCAGAACCCAGTTTGGGGTCTGAGAAATAGAAGCCTGGGCTGGAGATAGGAACACGAGAGTCCTGGACACCCCCACAGCGTGCAGGGCCGTGACTCACTGAGAGCAGCAAGGGAGCGTCTGGAGAAGGAAGAGAAGAGCCCCAAGGACCGAGCCTGAGAACCGGCCACAGGGTTGTGGGTGTGGAGGTCAGTGGTGGAAGCAGTTTCTGAATGGGTTAAGGGGGGAAAGGAACCCAAGAGATTCAACAGCTCTCAAGGAGCTCTGTCGCAGAGATGAGAGAGATGGAGATCACTGGTAGGCTAATGGAAAAGATCCAGTTGAGGCAAATATGATCTTGAGGAGAGAGAGGGGAACGCTGGATAATGTCTTCTGAGGGGACGGCATCCAGCCCACAGCTGGACGGGGGCTCAGAGAGAAGCCCTGGGCATGGGCAAGAGGGGAACAGTGTCCACACCGCGCAGGCCGCTGTGTTCTCAGAGAGGCACGGTCATCAGCGGAGTGAGAAGGGGAAAGAGAAGGTTTGGAAGGAGAGAGCAAAGTGAACAAGATGAGCCGGGGGAGCCCCGCCAGCAGGCCTCGAGGGGGTGCCAGGGGGTGGGGGTGGGGGCTGGACTCGACCAGGGATGTGGCTGAGGGCAAAGAGTGATGACAAGTGAGAGGCGAAAGGGCGAGGAAGCAGCCAAGGAGTGACTGTAACTGACCATGCTATGGAAGCTGATAAGGAAAGGTGGCCTGATGGCTGGCTCCCAAGTTCTTGGGGAGCTGAGGATTGCTGGAGATGAGGGATGGAGGGAGGAGGGGGCTGTGATCCCCGACACAGGGAAGGTTCAGGATTTGGAGGCCTGATACAAGGAGACTCAAAACTGATAGGGAGAGAACTTTGGACAGTAAGGCACCTGGCAGCCTTCAAGAAACCCTCCTCAATCCAGGCCTCGACCGTGACTGTGACATTCACCAACACTAAGCCAGCTGGGGAGACAGGCAGAGAGAGCTAAGTGGCTATCTGTCCTGGAGCCCCCTCCCCCAGCACACACCATTCAGCACCCCTGCGCACCCAAACCCCGAGGGCAGGGGGAGCTTGCCCCCCAGTAGCCCTGGGGGCCATGGCCTGTGGCTGCACAGGAAGGCACTGAGAGGGAGGTGATCAAAGGGGCTCGGGGACAAGGAGTCTGGAGGGGCCCGGTGGGGGACTGTCCTCCCCCAGCTCTGGGCCAGCATACCTGCTTCCTCCGTCCTGACTGTGAGAGCTTCCAGGGCTCACGGTCCATCAGCTGCACCATCTCGGCCTCTTCCTCCTGGGTCACGAAGTCCTCTATCACCGTCACACCCGGGAAGGGGAAGGCCCAGCCCTCGAAGTCCGACTCCTCGGCCCCCACGGCCCAGCCAGTGTCAGAGTAGTAAATGAAACGGTGTGTTTTCTGCACAAGAAAGACGGGGGTCCTGGAGCCACTGGAGCCCCGCCTCACACCACACGTTGTGTGTCCCCAGGAGGCCCCTCGGGAGCAGCCCCTGCCCAGTGGCTCATCTTCCCCTGAAGCCACTTTAGAAGACAGCTAGAGTCTAGAAGGAGGCAGAACCTCCTGGGAAAGGCCCTCAGCCCTCTCCTTTCTCACTTTCCTCATCTATAAAAGGGAAGAGCATCTGCACAACCATTTTTCAGTCTCCAATTTACAGATGAAGCTCAGCAAAGTTAAGGAACTAGCCCGAGGCTGCACAGCCAGGAAGCAGCCTACAATTCCACACTGCTCCCCTGTAGCTGTGGAGCATCTTCTGTCCTCCCCAGTCTCCCGAGGATTCAAGTGTGTGAAAGCAACCAGCCCAGATCAGGAGTTGGAGAAATATGCTACCCCTACAGCTGAGGCCCCAGGGCTGCCAGGGAGTGGGCAGCACATGCTGGGAGGCCAGAGGGGAGAAGCCCTTTCCAGGGGAGGTTGGGATGTCTCTGGGCCCTGCCCTGCACTGTGGCAGCCACAGGCACTGCCTGAACCTCCCTTCAAAAAAGCAGAACTTGCCAGTCATCAAGAGGAGTGCCAGGCTAACGACCTCCTACTGCAGTGCCCTCAGCATCTGCCTCAGGTTTCGAGTGGAGGCCATCCTCGTCCTGGACAGCCCCCAGCATGGGCCTGGCCATCTCAGCCCAACACAGGACTGCCTAATGGCAGTCTTTGCTCTGGAGCTTCCGGTTGGGTTGGCCATAATTTTGTCAGATCTACAGAGCAGTCTGAGGTCCTCCCTGCCCAATTAATTCTGCTTCCTCCTCCTTTAAGTTCCACAGGCATTTGTAGCACCCCCACCCCATCTCTGAACCACCACGTCCTGTGTCCTGGCACCTCGCACGGGACACGCAGAACGTAGAGCGTCCTCTGGTATATTTCCCCTGTCCCTCAGCCATCAGGATGAGAAGGTGGTACCCCACAGAGCCCTATGTCTCCACACTCATAGCCATGGCAAAGTTCAGACCTTCGGCACTTTTTTAAAAAGTTTTTAATGGTAGTAAAGTACCACATTCTGTTTATCCATTCATCTGTCGATGGGCACTTGGGTTGCTTCCACCTTTTAGCTATTGGAATAGTGCTGCTATGAACATGGGCATGCAAATATCTCTTCCAGACCCTGATTTCAATTATTTTGGGGTATATGCCCAGAAGTGGAATTGCTGGATCATATGGTAATTCTACTCTTAACTTTCTGAGGAACCACCGTAGTTTTCCACAGACCTTCCAAACTCTTAGCAGGGACACTGTGACAGTTTCTTCCCCGGCTTCCCAGCATCCAGACCTTCCTATCCGCCCTCCCCATCCCAGGATCTTTCTAAAATTCACTTGTAACTTCCTTTAAAACCTTCAGGAGCTCTCCATGGCTCTCAGGACAAATCCAGCCTTATCAGGCCCCACCGACCACGTCATCTCCCCCACCTTCCAAGTACACGCACCTCCCCCCGGCCTTTGCCCAAGCAGTTCCCCCAGCTGGAACGTCCTTGGCCACCTCAAAGGCTCTGAGTTCTTTTTGGTTCATTAATTGGATAAGTTTCCTCCTTGCCCATTTCCGTCCAAGGCCTTCTGGGGCCGTCTGCCCTGGTTTTCGGCACCCTCCACTCTTTCCGTGTCTCCCCACGGGCCCATGAAGCTCCAAGCCCCAGACACGGAAGCGCTATGTGGAGGTTTGCTGTCAGACTCCCCCCAAGCCCCAGAGGTGCGCTCTGGTCGGCCTGCGCCCCCGTCCCAGCCTCTTCCCCACTCCAATCCCCCTCCTCAAAACCCTCATCCCCTCGCCCCGCAACGCCCCACCGCGAGGGCCCCTGACGCGGTTTCACCCGGGGCCCGTCTTCATGGCCTATCTGGGCCTCAGTTTCCCCATATAAAGAACGGAGCTGTGGGCGTGGCTCCTCTCCCAGACCTCACCTGCGGTGGGTGCTGCCAGGGCGGGTCACCTCCGCGCTGCCGCTCGCAGATCAGACAGGTCCGGATGCCCTTGCAGCCGCATTCCCGAAGGACCTCGGGGGCCGCCACCGCCGCAGCCGCCATCGCCGCGTCCTGGAGGCCAGGGCGCAGGCGCAGGGCCGCTGGGCCGCGGGGGCCGCTGGGAATTGTAGTCTGAGCGCTGGGCACGAAGTCTGCTGGGCCGCTTCCTTCCGGTCGCCTCCACTGACTGGCTCGCGCGGCGCCACCTCCTGGGCTTGCGCGGCGCCAACTCCGGGAGGCGCGGGCTCGGCCGTCGCTGGTGCAGCCGATCCGGCCCGCGCGGGCCGCGCCTCCCCGCCATGGGCCCCCTCTCAGCGCGGCTGCTGATGCAGCGGGGACGACCCAAGAGCGACCGGCTGGGGAAGATCCGGAGCCTGGAGTAAGAGGCGGGCCGTGGGCGACGGGGCGTCCGCGGGGCCGGGGCCACACAGCCCGCTCCCGGGCCGCGGTTGCCGGGCGGGCGGGAAGAAAGGCGGGGGCCCTTGCCCACTCTCTGCCCCCCCGTTATCGCCCTCTCGGTTTGGTGGAGTCTAATCGCTTGGGCCGAACGCCGCCTTCTCGTTATGAGATGGGCCGAGTGGGCCTTACTCGTGAAGAGGTCCCGGGCTGCTGGGGAGACAGTCGCAGAAAAAGAGTATTGAGCAGTCTGTTGAGACAATTACAGAGGAGCCCCCCAGAGGATCAGGAAAAGCATCCTGGACGGGGCCATACTGCCCAGGTTCTAACATAGTTACAAGATTTAAAAAAGCGCGGTTTGGGGGAGAGGCTGAGCATTCGCTAGAGGCCAGCTGAAAAAGCTTTCCGAGGCCCCCTGGGTTGCCTGCTCCTGAGCCCTCCTGGCCTGCCCCCCACTACCACCTCCCCCCCAGCCTGTCAGGACTGAAGCTGCTCTCCGAGCACTTGGACCCCAAGCTCCTGAGCCGTCTGACGCAGCTGCAAGAGCTGGACCTCTCCAACAACCAACTGGAGACGCTGCCCGCCAACCTGGGCCTGTCCCACCTGCGCATCCTCCGCTGTGCCAACAACCAACTGGGGGACGTCACGGCCTTGTGCCAGTTCTCACAGCTTGAGGAGCTTAGCCTGGAGGGCAACCCCTTCCTGACAGTAAGTGGGGGCCTACACCAGCCGCAGGGCCAGGGCCTGCACTCTGTTGGGCTCAGGCTCAGCCGCTCCCCAGCCCCAGGCTGGGCACCCCCAAACCACTCTTTTCTCATCCCCCAGGTCAGTGACAACCTGAAAGTCTCCTTTCTCCTGCCCAAGCTCCGTAAGGTCAACGGCAAGGATGCTTCATCCACTTCGTCTCAGGTGGAGAACCTGAACCGGGAGCTGACCAGCAGGGTAAGGGAGCTGGGAGGTATCTGGGACTTGGGAGTGGTTGGGGAGGGAGTGACAGAATTGGACATTTGGAGGACTGATGGGGGTGACGGGCTCTTTGCCCTGACACCAAGCAGCCCTTAGCCCCTGGCCTGATGTGGTGCTCTGAGCCTGGCTGTGGTACTTCACCCCTTGTCCTTGGAGGTCGTGCCCTCCCAGGTTTGCAGGCAGGGCCCATCAGGGGAGGCTGAGATACTGTCACAGTAACTGTACCTTGGGCCAGCTCCTGCTTCTGGGGCTGGTACTCGTGTTGTGTGTGTGTCGCTTATTTTTGTGCAACCTGCAGTGAAGAAGGCTGTGGTTTGGGAGGCTTCCAGGTTGAGACACCTGTGGCCATGAGATTGGAGGCAAAGGCGCCACGGAGGGTCCAGGAGAGCTGGGGTGGGCTGGGCCTGAATCTGGTCCCTCTCGGGGCAGGTCACAGCTCACTGGGAGAAGTTCATGGCCTCGCTGAGCCCAGAGGAGGGGGCGGAGAAGGCCCAGGAGGACTTTGTGATGTCTGCCGTCAGGAATGTCCGCTACGGGCCCGAGTCCCTCAGCGAGTTCACCCAGTGGCGGGTATGTCCTTCCTCCACTGTGCTGGGGGTCAGTTCTCCCAGCTCCTCGCTGACTCCCATGCCCTGAGCTGCCTTGGTGGTCTCTGGCCATGAGGGGTTGTGGGAAGTAGGGCGGGTCAGGGAAGGCAGCCCTGTGGGCTGGAAAAGACCTTTCCTAACTTGGGAAGCACAAGCTCCCTCTGCCCAGGGGTCTGGAGAGGAGCTGGGGGCCCTGGGACTGTGCCCACCTCCCTGATGGCCTGGCCCCACCCAGGTGCGGATGATCTCTGAGGAGCTGGTGGCCTCTGGTGGGATCCAGGTGCATGAGGCAGACATCCCGGAGAGGCCCCCAAAAGCCACAGCTGCCCAGCCCAGGGTGAGTTTGGTTTTTCTGCAGCTCCCAGGGCTCCAAGGGCCTGCCTTCGTCCTTCCTGCCAAGGGAAGAGTGGGATCCTGGAAATGAGCCAGGAGATGGCCTCCGATGTCCAAGCTAATTCTCTCAGACCTTGGGTCGGCCCTTGTCTCCCACACCAGGGGATGGTGCAGTCCAGCCTGTGATGGGGAGGAAGAAAGCTCTGGGCAGATGGGCCCATGGTCACCTGGCCCTCAGCTTGCCACCCTCTCCACAGGCCAGGCCAGTGGTCTTGAAACGGCTGGAGGATGTCCCACTCAACCTCTCTCTCAACAAGCGGATGCGCACCTCCCCGTTGGAGGGCAGCCCCGTGGGCTCTGATGGCAGCCAGGTAAGCTAGCAGGGTGGCAGGGAGAGCGTGGTGGGAGCCAGGGCTGGAGCCATTGTGATCCCCACTCTGCCCCCACAGCCTGCCCTGAAGCTGGAGCCCCTGCACTTCCTGCAATGCCACAGCAAGAACAATAGCCCACAAGACCTGGAGACCCAGCTCTGGGCCTGTGCCTTCGAGCCGGCCTGGGAAGAGGGTACATCCATGGTGGGCAGGCGGGGCCAGGACAGGGGCCCCAGGGAACAAGCTTGCTAGAAGGGAGCCCAAGAATGCCACCCATAGTGGCTGCCTGGGTGGACGGGGAATCCCGAGGCACAGGGAACTTAAAAAGTATTGTCAAGGCCGGGAGGAGGGAGCTGCAGAGGGGAACTCTACAGAAAACGTTTTTACTAGACTGACCCCTCAAAACAGGGGATGCAGGGGCCACATCCCAGACCGTGGCCACATGTGGCGGGGAGGCCGTGTGTGTGATAGACTGCCAGACAGGCATCGTACTGCACAAGTACAAGGCGCCAGGCGAGGTAAGTGCCAGGGGCCTGCTCCTGGCAGGGCTGCAGGCAGAGCGTTGGCTCCTGGGGGCAGGAGTGCTGCGTTGGGGGTCCAGGCTCGGCCACCTACGTACGCACCAGGTGATCTATTTCTTTGATGTAGAAGAACTGGGTGTCAGTTCCCTGGCCCGATCCTGCAGGCCTGTGCACACATGCAGCTCTCCCCGTCGGTGACCACTCTCCCCTCCCCCCAGGAGTTCTTCTCTGTGGCCTGGACAGCCCTGATGGTGGTCACTCAGGCAGGCCACAAGAAGCGCTGGAGTGTGCTGGCGGCTGCAGGCCTGCGGGGCCTGGTCCGGCTGCTGCACGTGCGTGCTGGCTTCTGCTGCGGTGTCATCCGGGCCCACAAGAAGGCCATCGCCACCCTCTGCTTCAGCCCCACCCACGAGACCCACCTCTTTAGTAAGACCCTCTCCCCATACCCCTGGGGCT
Source organism: Tapirus indicus (assembly GCA_031878705.1). Lineage (NCBI taxonomy): Eukaryota > Metazoa > Chordata > Mammalia > Perissodactyla > Tapiridae > Tapirus > Tapirus indicus. The sequence continues at coordinate 142,962,342 of CM062922.1, forward strand.
CCCAGTACCCCCATCCTGCAGCCTGATGCCTCAGTGCCCCCTCCCTCGGATGGTGAGGAGCTCGCATGGCTGGCGGGCCTCACACTAGGCTGCGAGGTCGGCTCCAGCTGTGGGATAAGCAACATGGCTTCGTGGTCACCGGACTGGGCTTCCAGTTCTGGCCTTTCCTCCAACCTGCTTTGTGGCCTTGGAGCTTTCCAGCAACCTGGGCCACTGTGTCTGATCTGGGTGGATACCCATTCCTCTAGGTGTGGTGAGCCCAACAAGGGTGCAGTGTGAGCAGAGACCTCCCAAAGACGGCTGCTGGTGTGGGGCACATTAGGTTAGAGCAAGATAGGGACTGTAGGCCCTGAGTCTTCCATCTCCCAGCCTTGACCCTCCCTCCCTGCCTCGGAGGGGTTGGCCTCGGGACAGTGGTCTCAGCCTGGGATACAGCCCACAGGAGGCAGCAGGGCCCCTTCAGGGCTACCTGTCCTCTTCCCATCACCTCTTCAGCGGCCTCCTATGACAAGCGGATCATCCTCTGGGACATTGGGGTGCCCAACCACGATTATGAATTCCAGGCCAGGTGATGCTTTGGGGCAGGGCCAGGGGGGAGGGGACGGCTGCTAGGGTGGATGGACACCTGGGTCTGAGGGCTCATGCTCTCCCTCTTCTGTCTGCAGCCAGCTGCTCACGCTTGACACCACCTCCATCCCCCTGCGCCTCTGCCCGGTGGCCTCCTGCCCAGATGCCTACCTGCTCGCTGGCTGCGAGGGTGGCTGCTGCTGCTGGGACGTGCGGCTGGACCAGCCTCAAAAGAGGAGGTGAGGCGGGGTGGGGATGCCTTGAAAGCCAAGCCTCGGAGCTGGGTGACTGCCAGTCCAGATGTCTGACCCCAGGCACACCTGCTGGGGTGGTGCCCAAACCATGCCTGCCCCACCTCCTGCTGGGCTCTCAAGGAAAGGCCCCTGTGACCTGTTCCTTGCCTGGTGTTGGGCTGGGGACTGAGCTGTGCTCATCTCACCTTCAACCTGGGGCTTCATCAACCGCCCCAGGTGCTGCCACCCACCAGCACAGAGACCTTCCTCTGTCCTAGCATTTCCTCATCTGTAAAGCGGGGACAGCAACTTGCATCCCAGGGCTAGTCGGGGGCAAGGGAGATGTGTCTGGACAGGTACGAGGCCCGTGGCCCATCTGTACCACCCGGAAGGCTGGAGACAGCTCCGCATGGGGTCCCTGCCCTCGTGGGCTCCACAGCCTAGTGGGGGAGACAGGCCTTAAATAAAAGTGGCCAGTTAAAACTCTACAAAGCGTGACGTCAGCTATGAAGGAGAGAGAACAAGGCGGTCTCAGAGGGGAACAGGGGTGACCAGTGGTGGACAAATCCGTTTTTAGGCTCCTGCTGTCCCCGTGAGCCCTGTGAGAGTCAGGCAGGCAGACGGAGGGGTGTCCCCACAGAGGGAACAGCATGTGTAAACAGCCAGTGACAGGGAGAGCCGGCTGACCAGGGAGGACTGGCCACAGCTTGGAAAACCAGAGGAAATGGCACAAGATGAGGTGGCAGAGTTGCCCAGGCCCGTGTATGCTGGCTTTGCTGGCCGTGGTGAGATTTTGTTTTACCCTGAGTGCAGTGACTAGTCAGGGAAGAATTTTAGGGTGGGTGGCAGGAGTGAAGCAGCTGCTTCGGAGAGGGAAGGAGGGGGAGTCGCCACACAGACTGTGGCACTTGTCCACCACGTACTGGTGGTGGCCCCGCACAGCCCCCAGGAGGTTAAGCCCTGTACTGGTCTCCTCCCTGCCCGCCCATGTCTGTCTGGTCCCCAAATCCCATGTGTGGCCTTCCTCCCACATTTCAGATGCATCTGCTTCTCATGGTTGGCACTTGGCTACCTCTCAGGACTCCAGACAGCTGCTGGGTGGCCTTTCCAAGCAGTGTGACCCCGCCCACAATCTCAGCTTGGAAACAGGCAGCAGCTGCTCCCCACTGTCCTCGGGGTCAGGGAAAACCCTTCCCCAGTCTCTCCCATCTCAGGCCCCCAGCACTCAGCTGCTTGGTGAACTCCTGCTCGTCTCTCAGTCCCAGAGGCACTGCCTCTTTCCACAACCCTTCCTGGCCACACCCCCAACCCCCATCCTGGAAGAACCAGGCCCTCGTGCTTCTAAGTTCCCACCACCTGGGACTCAGTACACTCAAGTGCTGACTCCCCCCTCCAGAGCCCGGAATCGGTCTTTCTGGTTGCATTTTTTGACCTTCACCCAGGGCAGAGCCCAAAGTAGGTGCCCAGCAGATACCCGAATGCATGAGCAGCTTTTTGTGTAAGTGCATTTCTGTGTATGTGTAAGGAACAGCTGACTAGCGTCTTCTGCCGCCCCCCAGGGTGTGTGAGGTGGAGTTCATCTTCTCCGAGGGCTCCGAGGCGTCCAGACGGAGAGTGGATGGGCTGGCGTTTGTGAATGAGGATGTCGTGGGTGAGTGAGCCCGGCTCAGGGGACGGCCTGGCCTCCTGGGACCCGGACGGGCCCTGGGAAGGCCTTTGTGGGTCACATCTCCCTGGGCTGGGGTTAGGTCTGATGGCTTCTAAGGGGTCCCCTCTAGGACAGGAAGTGTCTGCAGAAGGACTCCCAGGCACAGTTTTCCGTTCTCCCCCACAGCCTCTAAGGGGAGCGGCCCAGGCACCATCTACCTGTGGAGCTGGAGCCAGACGTGGCTGGGCCGGGGGAGCCAGCCTACAGTGGCGGTGGTGGTCCTGGCTCGGCTGCAGTGGTCACCCACCGAGCTGGCCTACTTCTCACTCAGCGCCTGTCCTGGTGAGCCTGCCCGCCCCCCCAACCTCTGCCCCACCCCCACCACCACCACCACCTGAGACCTGTCTCTGTGTCCTGGCAGATGAGGGGATTGTGCTCTGTGGGGACGAGGAGGGCAACGTGTGGCTCTATGATGTCAGGCACATCCTGACGCGGCAGCCCCCACTGCCGGCAGCCCCGCAGGCGCCTGCACAGGTATCCACAGCTCACTCCCTGCCCTGCCAGGGACTGGTGCAGGACTGCGGGCCTGGTATCTAGGAAGCAGGAGCCCAACCCGCTCTGTTCCCACCAGATCCTTAAGTGGCCCCAGCCCCGGGCCCTCGGCCAGACGGTGACCAAGACCATGGTGAACACAGTGGTGGCCAACCCCACCTTTACATACCTCACCGCTCTGACGGACTCCAACATCGTAGCGATCTGGAAGAGACACTAGCCTCGCGCAGGAGCTCCTGCCTCTACACAGAGCACCAGGGACACGACTTAACTTATTCAGCTTTTGGGCTAATGACGGGGATCTTTATATCAGTAAATATTTTTACTAAACTCTGTTATGTAAGAGAAGCCTGTGGCGAGCTGTGTGTGGGCCCCTGTGGTATTCCCACCTTGAGGAAGACAGGCAGACCTGGTAGGTGAGGCTTCTCAAGCAGACTCAGGGAAGTACAGGGGTTTCCAGGTCCCTTCTGCTCAAGACTGCCTCCCCCTTGGGTTTCCGCTTGTTGCACAGAATGAGCTTGTTCCTGCCACTCGCTCAGACAGAAATCTGAGTCTCTGAGTCTCTTTCAATCTACTCTGAAATACAGCCCCAGAGTGGCTCTGAAACAGGTCACCTACCTCCACCAAGACTGACAATCCGTTTGCTGTGAAGTCACCTCTGCTTCAGCCCACATCCGGGTCTTTTCCCTGCCACACTTTATTAAGATGAAAAAACAATCTATGCACAGGACACATAGGTGTCGGGGGTGACGGGCATACAGGGATATCTACAAGGAGGCCCACAGCTGGGAGGAGCTGCTGTCTTCCATTTGGTGCCTGGAAAGGGCCTGGTGCAGGATAGAACTGGCCAAGCAAGACTCCTTCCAGCCCACTATTCGATTCCTTCTTGCTTGTCTTTGATGGCTACCTGTGGGAGGAAGAAGGAAGCACACTTAGCTGGAATGGCCAGGGTGAGGATGTTGGGAATGTAAGCCCAGCATCCCTGACCAAGGTCTGACAGGAGACTGCTGCCACGGCGCTTCTCCACAGCGCTGCCACGAACTGAAAAGCAGCAAACCGGGGCCCAGAGCAGCTCAGGGAGCTGGGCAGCTGGCAGCCCAAGGGACCCCCTGAGCCAGCCCCGCCCACCCCACTACTCTGTAGCATGTCTCCTGGTGAGCGTATGACTTAGATGTGGAAGTCTGACAAGCTGGATCTTTCTCATTCTAACTTCTCTCGACTCTGAGGTCCCCTGCAGGAACAGGTGTGACCATACCCATTTGGCCTTCTTAATTGTGGGATCCCACCATAGGATAAGCTGCCCCCTAGACAGACAAATGCCCTGGAAGCAGCCAGGCCGTACAAACCACAAAGCAGTCAGCATCACAGAGAAGAGACTTGGAGGAGCAGCCCCAAAGGGCACTACGCCCCTTGCTTCCACAGGGACCACAAGAGCTCACCAGGAGACCCTGGATGCAGACAGCAGGCCCTGGGTCTCAACTCCATAACCCCTTAGTCCACGCTGCCTAAAGGCTGAGGTGGAGGGCCCTGCTTTGTCATCACCTCGGCATTCCCCCCAACCCCAGTAAATAAGAGGAAACAAGCCAGGGGTCATCCTAGGTGCGGACATGAGAACACCGCAGCTCTGGGCATACAGGCCACAACCCCCCCCCCCCCCAGCTGCACATCTGGTCCCTCACCCGGAATCGCTCCTCCAGCAGGGAGAGCTCGCTGATGAGGTCGGTGATAGCATTGGTGAAGGCCTCCTGAGGGCTGTAGTCTGGTGTGGTCTGCACGCGTATGATGATCTTGTGCTCCAAGGGGTGGGGGACTTTGTAGCCAGCAAATAGCACCTGTGGGTCCTTTAGCAGCTGTCTGAGAGGCAGGGATGGGCAATGTGAGGAAGGCTGAGCCAAGTGCCCCTGGGCTCTGGCTCTGACTTCCAGGCCTTCTAACCAAGGAACCTTCCTGTTGGGTTGAGGCCTGTACGCAAATACGCTCGGGGCTACCGCCAGGTGGTTCCCTGCTCTTGATTTTTAGTCGTTTTTTTCCCCTAAAAATCTTCAAGTACAACAGACACTTTGAAGAAGACATACAATGTGGGGGGACTCCTCCCAGACACTCCTACATCCATGAGGATCAAGGACCCTAGCTGGTAAACAGGGTTTCCAGCAACCTCTTCCCTCAGGGGAGGCCAGGGGCCCTGCAACGCCCCCAGGGAGACCTCCCGAGGCAGTAAAAATCCAGCAGTGTTCAGTAAACCAGAACACAGCCCCACTCCAGCCCCAAAAGCGCATCTGCACAGCAAATACAGGCAGCAGGGGAGAAGGCCCCCGGCTCTGAGCAGGTAGTCAGATGGAAATAGAAGTCCTGTGGGCAACACAGGCTGGCAGCTGCTGTCCGCACACATGGGGTCCTATTCTGCAAGGCTGTGTGAAGTGAAGCCCGCGTCGTGTGCCGTGCCCTGGGCAAGCAAGGCTTTTCTCCAGAGCAGCTCAGGCAAGTGTGAGCACCAAGAGGGACAGCGCTGGCACAAGTGGGGACACTGGGCTCACACAGCAGTGGAGCAGCAGGGCCCCAGAAGAGTGCAGGTGCACCACTGGCTTGGCTCAAGGCGGGAGTCATCCGGATAAAAGATTGGTAACCCCACCCCTACTTAAACCAGGACACCAGGCAGCTCCTGCCCACAGCCTCAAACATACAAACCTGGGAGAGGCCTGGTTTCACTGATGGCACTTTTCAGCAGTGAAATGACAAGTCCCTGGGCCAGAGCAGCAATCATCGCTGACCACCTACCTGGTCAGGACTTCACTGGTGTAAACAAAGACTCATCAACCAACATCAGGTACCCACCAGGGGCACCGGATAACCAGAGCCCTTCTCCCACCTCTTACTCTACTCAGTTCCAATCTCTGCCACACACATCTAGAATGCCAGGTGTCACTGAGGTCATGTCACAAATAGGGGTGGGTGGGTGGGAGATAACCCTGACTGCTTCTCCACGCTCATTAGCACAAACACACAAAGACTTAAGAAAATCTTCTGGAACTTGTGCTTAGCCTCAAAGAGCCCCATTAAATGCGGCCCCTGAGAGCCTTTGACCTGGAACTTACGATTTAATGATGTTTCCCAGTGTGTGGTCTTCTTTGTTAATGGTGAACAAGCAGGCATTGGGTACCTTGGTGTCCTTGTTAATGGTGATCCTAGGAAGAGGCAGAGACAACAGATGGGAGACAGGGGCTCCTCTCCTCCCCCAAGTCTAAACCCTGCCCCTTCAAAGCTGGCTCAAGTCCCACCTCCTCCTGGAAGCCTTTCCCATTCTCTTCATCCCATAAAGACCTCTGACTCAGAGCAGCCGTGTGTCTCTATCCTGACCCCAGTCACGCCCTGATACTGTGGCACCCTCGCCAACTCTGGATTGCTCCTTTTTCCTAAAGCGGAGTGTCTTAACCTTAGCACCACTGACATTTTAGGCCAGATAATTCTTTGTAGGGGGTTGTCTTGTACATTGTAGGATATTAGCAACCCCTGGCTCTACCCACTAGATGCCAGTAGCACCCCCTTTATGACAGCCAAAAACGCTTGAAGACACTGCCAAAAGTCCCCCGGGATGGGGTGGGGGGGCAGCAAAATGGTCCCCAGTTGAGAACCGCTGCTCTCAGGGAGACTGAGGTGCCTGGCAAGGGCTAGACCACGGAGCCCTGAAGACCAGGCTGTTCAGAGAATGAAAAGCCAATGTTTAAGAGGGTCTTCTATGCCCTGAGCCCTGGACTGAGCACTTGACACAAATTACCTCATTTAATCTCCCCTTAGCGAAAATCCTGTGATTTAATGCAGTAATAAGCCCATTTTCCAGATGAGGAAAGCGGGCCTCAAGGAGATTAAGTCACTCTCCCAAAGATACAAAGTCTTTAAGTAGGGGATCCAGGAGCCAACCCCAGGCTGTCTGACCCCTAGACTACATTCTCCTTCACCCTACACGCAGGGAGGAGTCACTGAAGGTTTTACACAGGCGAATGAAGATTGGATGTGAGTCTAAGAGCCATCACCCTGGCTGGAGCAGGAGGATAGAGGTGGCGGGCAGGAAGATGAGTGAGGAGGCTGCCGGATTCCAGAAGGAAAGGACTTTGGAGCCAGACATCCTGGGTTTGAACGCAGACCCGCCAATTCCTGTGTGCCCGGGGGAGTGAGTTAACCTCTCTGAGCCTCAGTGCCCTCATCTGCAAAATGGGGAGACTCACCACCGCCTCGCAGGGCTGTCTTACGTTTGACAGACTCGGCCGAGCGGACGCTCAAGCTAAAGCAGCTTCCATCCTCCTCAGAAGACCCGCAAGAGAAGCCCCAGAATCGGAGACGGACCCTCGACCCGACCCTCCCCGCCCTGGCCCGCTCCACTTACTTCTTCTCGCCCTCGAAGAGCAGGAACGACTCGAAGGCGGGAGGGGCGTTCATCCTAGCGCCGCAACTGTCTCCAAACTCGCAGCCGCAGCCACCACCGCCTCCAGCGCCCTAAAAGGCAACCTCTTCCGGGTTAGCAGCTGCTTCCGGGTTACGCCGGCGGTGCCAAACCCGCGCGAGGGCTGCCGCACTGCCCCCTATCGGAGTGGAGGATCTTGCGCAGGCGCGAGAAACGCCCTCGCAAGGGACCGAGGGAGGCTGGTGACTCTACGCATGCGCAAGCGCGCAGTTCCTTTCTGGTGTTCACCTGCGGGCGCGCTTTGGCGCATCCTCGGAGCGCTGGAGGAGGCTCTGTTCGTACCGAGACGTCCTGGTCCAGGGTAAGCGGGAACGCTGATCTCTGCCTCTCCACCCCCCCGCATGCCCCTTGATCCCTCTTTGAAAATGTGACCTTGGAGTACGTAGCAAGAGGCCCCTGAATGAAGAATAGAACCATGGGGGAGGGGGCAGGTGTGGCCGGCAGAGGGCGGAGAAGCCCCCCTTGAGCCAGACGGTTGTGTATGGATAAACCCCCTGCCCAGGCGGACTACGAGCCCCCTGGCTGGGTTGTCACTGGCTTGTCACGTGGGCTTGTGGCCTAGTGAGCTTCTGGTTAGGAGGACAGTTGGGTGAGGGCTGGAGGAGGCAGGTGTATATGGGTGTAAGAGAGGATAAGTGTATATCCCTCCCTGTTTTGATTGGTTGATATTTTGCAGACTACAGTATGAAGGCCCTACCTGAGCTCTTTGAAGCAACAGAGGCTGGGGTCTCAGGTTAGCGACTGGAGCCCTAACAGCTTCCCAGCTGTTTATCTAGGGCTGGGCAGCAGCTGAGGAGCCCCTAAGGAAATCTGGAGCTTCCACCATCACTTTCTGGGAAGGGCCATTTCCTAATGGAGCCTTGAGTGCTGGGGTGAGGAAGTGTCATTGTCTGCTGGAGGCCCACAGAGAACCTGGCTCTCCAGGCCGGGAGGGTGGGGCCTCTAACTGGTGAGGAATAGAAGGCAGTGAGGGGAATGGTGCCCCGCGGTTGTACCCCTACACTCCTGCGTCATCCTGGCAAAGGTTGGGCCAAGGATGCTACCATTGCCAGGATTATTGTGGCCTGGAGGTGAGCAGGCTGGACACCTTTAACTGGGCTGGGGACAGGGTGGGGAGAGGATTTTTACCCAGCAGGGGCTTCACTCCCTGCCCCTGTGGAAGTCTGTCCTCTTTTGGGGAGTTCTGGTCTCACTGGCCCTTTGATTCCCAGACCAACATGAGATCCTGGGCTCTAGAAGTTGTCAGCCCGCAGAGTGTCTTCAGCGGCTCAGTGCAGGTGTCCCCCAAGGGGAGGCCAAGTGCACCTTCTCTTCTCGTAAGACAGAGAGAGAGGCCTGCCTGGCTCCACTGTGGAAGGAGCTGCTGGATGTGGGGTGTTAGGAAACACTATCCAGCTTTTGAAATAAGGTGAAGGGTGAGTGTGTGGCATATTCTATCAGTGTCATACCGGAGCATTGTTGAACAGGTCTGACCAAGGGTTATATTATTAACTGGGGCAGAGATGGTCAAATGTGAGGGCTTGCGGACCAAATCAAGCCTGCCACCTGTTTTCGTAAATAAAGTTTTATTGGAATACACCACGCCCACTTGTTTACTCATTGTCTGTGGCTGGCTGCTTTTGTGCTACCAGAGTAATTGTGACCAAAACCTGCATGTCCGGGCCTTTGCAGAGAGAGCTTGCCAACCCCTAATCTTGGGGAACCGACCTGTTTTACTTGGATATTTATTATTCGATTAGAGCCCGGACGCTGAAGTTACTTATTAACTTGTAGGTTTCTATGCCATAGACAAGAAAACTCCATTAACCAGTTTTGTATCTAATATCACAATCTTCTTCTGGCATTCTTTTCTCAGAATGCTTACACATACCCAGCTTCTCAAAATACTCTACGAACCAGCTTTGCCAAAGACTCATTTCCTCCTTGAAGTGTAATAAATCTTTGATACATGTTTATTCTGTATTTGTATGAGTCATTTGTTACATATTTGAGAATTATAGTTTGACAGGAATTTCCCGAGAGGAGGTTGGTGGGAACTGGCCCAGATTTCCTACAGGACAGGCCCAGAGGATGAAAGACGCATGCACCGTGTGAGCTGGGCCTGCCCAGGGTGCCTGCCCTGTGCTGAGTGCCAGCCCCCTGGGCTGCAAGCCTCTGTCTGAGGGTCCAATCAGACCCTCAAGATATCCAGGGGACCTACCCTAGACCCTGGGTGTAAACAGGCCTGGCAATCCCGGGGTGGGGGCAGGGTGTAGAATGCCTGGGCAGGTGGAGGATATGACCTTCACACCCTCCTATGCTGTGGGCAGGCAAGTCTTTTCTGTCCCTCTCCTTTTCCAGGTGGCTTCCAAAAAGAATGTGGCACCCTGGGCTATAGACAGCTCTGCTCGGAGCCTTAGAGGAGAACCTGGGGTCGGGGGTACACGAGTGGTGGGAGCAGTGCCGGACACTTCATTTTAACCCCTTTCTGGCCACAAGGCCACGGCCACACCAGGATCCCTGGAGACGAGGGTAGTGGCTCTTGCCAGTGAGTGGCTGTGTGTGTGCAGTTACAATCCAGAATTCGACTTGTTGCTGCCCCAGTAAGGGCAAACCTCTCTTTGCCCTTCACTTCCTGCATCAGGGTTCAGTAGACTCTGAGGTCCATACTTCCTGACCATGAGCTCCCTAAACCCAAGAAGATCCAACAGACATGAGGATCTGTGTGAGGCCCTAAGGAAGTAGCCAGAGAACCAGGTGTTGTGCTGGGGGGAGGGGCGGAGCAGGCTCAGCCACCCCTGGACCCAAGCCTGAGCCAGGAGGGAGTGGGGCCTAGCCCTGCAAAGAGGCCCATGAGGCCCCCAGGATGGTGGTGTTGCCACCAAGGGGTCGGGCTGCTGGGCTGCTTGTGGGGGGACAGTGCCCCCACTGAGGCTGTGGCCAGGAGAAGGGGTCGATATGACTCCAAAAGCCACAGTAGTGGGGAGGGGGCAGCTCCTTGCTCCTTGACAGCCCCCCCCCCCCCAGTTTGCCTTTCTGTGCCATCTCTCAAAGAACCCAGTACACAGCCTGCCCAAATGGCCCTGCCCCAGAGCCTGGATGGTCAGCTGGTGCAGGGGTCCTGCCCGTGACCTGGGCCCTTGGGGACTGTCCTAGGCTAGGATTCACAGGTGAGGCTCCAAGCTTGGCTGGATGAGAGTTTTAAGAACATGCTGGAAGACCCTGCCCCTCCCCTGTCTTGTTAATTATGTTGGAGGTTACTGTGTACCCAGATCGATTGGGATGAGGGCAGGGAGGTGATGACAGACAGGACATTGCTCTGGCAGAGGGGATTGGCATAAGGGACACTGCCAGGCCAGACCACGTGATCCGAGGTCTGAACCCACCCCGCTGTGCAGTCTTCAGGAGACGGAGAGGAAAGGCCTGTTTGGGGGCTGTAAGGAGAGAATGGCCGCTGAGTCACATCAGACTCTGCAGTCTGTGGGGGATGGGGGAGTGGGACCAAGGGGTGTGGTGGGGACAGCGGCTGGGAGGAGAAAGGAGACCCCACCCCGGGATGAGGGGAAGAAAGAAGGGGCGGTGGGGATGCAGAGAGGCTATGCTGGTGGCCCCAGTCCTCGGCCACACCCTCCCCCAACATCCATCATGAGACCCTAGAGCTGCCACAGTCACAGCAGGTTTATTGTCGCCAACAGAGCACTCGATGCTCTCCCAGGGGGCACAGCCAGTGGCCGTGAGGGGAGCAAGTCGGGTGATGGCCAGGAGGAAGCGCGGTGCTGAGGTGGAGGCCCGGTCTCTGGCCCCGTGTCCCCTCCCGCCTCTCTGGGTTCAAGGAGCATCAGTCCACCTGGGCCTGGACCATCCTAGGGGCGGTTTCTGGCTGGGTCTGCCCTGGGCAGGAGAGGAGTGTCCTTGGGGAGTCTAGGATAGTGGTGGCAACAGCTGCAGAGGCCATAGGGAGTGGCCAAGCCTCAGAGGAGCAGGAGCTCCTGGAGTCCCCTAGAGACTTCAGGTGGGTGGTGACAGGCAAAGCCTGCTCTTCTGGGCCCCCTGGTTCCTGGATCCCCCAACTCACCCAGCCCAGCAGAGACCCAGGCCCTGCACCCCAATGAGAGGGACTGAGGTGAAGGGCCGAGAGTGCACCAGCCATCTCCAAGCACCTGGCAGCGGGCTGGCAAGGGGGCGTGGCACAGGCCTCACGTCTGCAGCTGCAGGAGGCTGGTCAGCTCAGAGGGCGGGGAGCCGGCTAGGCTGGATCTATGGGCCTCCCGGAGGTCCTGCAGCACCTGCAGCAGCTGGGCCAGCAGGTCCTCGGGGGCTGGAGGCAGATGCAGGGTGAGGGCAGAGCACATAGGGCCTTGCCTGCCAACACCTGTCCCAAGGGCCAGAGGGTCTCTCGGAATGGGCCTGAGGCGCCCCACCCACAGCATCCCCAAAGGCGGCTCAGGCCACCGCGCCAGTCCAGATGGGAGGGACCTACCTTCGCCAGGGCCTGTGAGCACAGAGCCTGCCCCTGTGCCCGCACTCAGCTCCCGGTGCTTCTCCCTGTGCGGGAGGACAGAATGAGGGCTCCTGGTGCCCTTGGGGGGAAGGAGGGGGGACCCAGTGTGGCCTCCTGAGCTGGGGCTCTGGGGAGGGGGGCAGGGGGGGCTCACTCTTTCAATCTACAAGGAAGAAACCTGAGCCCAGATCTCAGCCCCTGCTCACCTCCCCCCCCTCTTCCAGCCTCCTCCTCTGGTCCCCCCACCCCCAACTGTGGGTCAGTGGAAGGCACTTGGGAAACCAAGCTCAAACCATGTCACTCCTGAGGGCCCTTGGGAAAACAGCCAATTGAAGCCTGCAAATCCCCTAATTAACTGACCATGGCATGAGTTTCCTTCTTGTGGGAAGAGGAGACAGTGGCATTTTAAGCATGGTTTCAAACTGGGGTTCACCAAGGCTCCCCGGGGCCTCCCAGGTACGATCCTGGGGGCTTACACAGGGGGAGGGGGTGCAGCCGTGTGGCCCCCATGCTTGAAGCACCTCATTTAGGAATTCTACTGGCTCAGCCCTTTTGACTGTCTTCCTGATCTATTCTGGGGGAAATGTTAAGGTCCAGCAGGCTCCCCCTCCTCAGACACCTTCTAGAGACATGGTGTCGCAGGCCTGCTTTCCCACTTCTCTCAGGTGCAATCCCTTGACCTTTTCTCCATGTTGCCCCTGCTGCCCAGAACTCCCCTCCCCCGCTTTGCTCTCTGCGAGACCCTGTCCAACCTCACAGACCAGCTCACTCCGTTACTGGCTCCACTCATCCGCTTATTCTACATTTACTGAGAGGCCGGGATGTGCTCAGCACCCTTCTCAGTACTGAGCTTAGCGCAGCAAACTCCAGACACCCGCCTTCAGCGAGCACACAGTGTAGCCGAGAGACAGGCAGAATAGGAGGAAATAGCACATATTGATGAGTTCCCTAAGGCTGGAGAGTGACAGTGGTCCCGGAAGCCCTCTCTGACAGGTGGCATTTGAGCTGAGGCCTGAGTCAGGTGAGGGAGTGAGCCATGTGAACAGCTGGGGAAGAGCCTTCAGGCAAAGAATACAGGATATGCAAAGGCCCTGGGGTGGGGCAGCCCAGAGACAGCAGGAAGGCAAGGGCAGCTGCTGCGAGCTCAGCACAGAGCAGGGGGTGGTAAGAGATGAGGTTGAGAGGCAGGCCAACCAGAGCCCAGACTTTGGACTTCAAGTGTGTGGGAAGCCATTAGGGGTTTTAAGCAGGGGAGTGATGTGATGTGTTCTGTTTGAGAAGATCACTCTGGGGCTGTGTGGGGAGCACATCCTAGGGAGGCAGGACGGCCTGTTAGGAGGCCCTCACATCATCCCTGTGATGGGAGATGCGGGAGGCTCGGATGGGGGAGTTGCAGTGGAGGTTCAAGGAGGGGTCGGATCTGGCCTCACCCTGAAAGTAAAGCCAAAGGGCTGGTCTTGCTGGGGGCCGGATGTGGGGCCAGGGGAGGTGAGGAAAGTAGACCCAGTGTAACCACAGGGTCTTTATAGGAGGGAGGCAAGAAGGTCAAAGGAAGAGGTGGCGACATGATGATGGAACAGGGACTAGAGTGATGCACTTTGAAGACGGAGGAAGGGGACACGAACCCTTGGGTTTTAGCCCATTGAGACTGAGGTCTGACTTCTGACCTCTAGAACTGTAAGAGAATAAATCTGTGTTGTTTTAAGCCACCAAATGTGTGGTGACTTGTTACAGTGACTTGTTACACAGGAAACTAATACAGCAGGGCCATAGACAAGTGGATGGGTCAGTGGATCAGAGGCTGGGTTAGAGATCACAGGGCGGAAGGTCTGGTGGCATTGGACAGCAGAGGAAGTGAGCTGGAATGAGAGGAGGGGTGGCCCAGTGGTCCTGGGCAGGGGAGGCTCTCAAGGCAGGGCGTGCTGGTTAGGACCACGGGCACTGGTACCACGGTGGGACCCACCTGAACCCAAGGTGGCTGGGTTCCACTCTTGGCTCCGCTGCTCCCTGGCTTAAACGGGGGAGAATAAGAGGACCTTCCTGGTTCCGTGGTTGTGAATGTTATATGAGTTTATCCACAAAGTGAAATCAAAATGGAGCCTGGAAAATGAGGAGGAGGAGGAGGAGGAGGAGGAAAAGGAGGAAGGACAAGTTCTAGGGTGTGGCCAAGCGAGTGAGGGTCCAGGTGGGTGGTAGAGTAAGTCTCAGCAATGGAGGGAAGGGTAGTGGCTTTGTCCTCTAGGTGGAGGATGAAGTCACCAAGCAAGGGGCCAGAGCAGGTATAGAGAGGGAACTGGTGACAAGGCCACACTGTCAGAAAGGAGGTGGCTGCAGAGTGACCTGGAGGCCACTGGTGCCTGCAGCTCACAGGGGAGCGGGGGGTTCTAGTCTGACGCCTGAGCTTGGAAGGGTTTTGAGGAAGAGATAAACCCTGGAAGAGTCAATGAGGAACAAGAAGGACACCCATCACCCCTGCGGGCCCCAGTGTCGGGGTGTGGGAGAGGAAACTCGAATTCGAGCGAGCTTAGGGAAGCAGTGCTCTTAGGAAGCCTAGATCCCTTTAAAAGATCCCCAGGCTGGGCCCCACCCCCAGAGATTCTGAGTCAATGGGGTAGGGCCAGGCATCCTGTTTTTTAAACTTGTTTTTTAAAAGCATCCTGTTTTTTCTAAGCTGGAGCCAAGACTGAGAACCAGTGAATTAAGTGAGATGGCTGAGTAACTCAGGGAACTGGTGTGGGTAATCTCTGCTCTCCAATGGCACCACGGGAAGGCTGGGCAGATGGAGCGGTAAGGTCAGCCTGGAGCAGGGAGCAGCCATGGCCCTGACCCTGGGCTTCTGCAGCCCTTGGGACGTTCGTCCTAACATGAGTCAGCCTCACGTGGCAGGGATCTGGGTGCCCCTCCCCAGGTGTGGCTGCCAGAGGTGGGAAGGTGCTGGGCCTGATGAGAAGCGAGGAGACCAACCACCACAGCACAGCCCCGAGCCCGAATCCCAGTTCTGGCCCCGCCCCCCGGCACATTCCCTGGGGCTGCACAGGCTCTCCGGTGAGGGACTCACTGCCCCCACACAGGCCTCCTCACCGCAGTGCGGCCTCCATGCCCAGCAGGTGCTGGTAGATGAGCTGGGCCTCCAGGTCATGGTCGAGAGGGTCATTCCACTCCTGCAGGGTCACCTGTGACCGGGTCTTATCGCAGCCCAGATCTGGGGGCAGAGAGAGGACAGAGTTGCAGGCAGGCACTGCGAGAGCTCATATCCAACTTCCTGGTAGTGCAGATGGGGAAACTGAGGCATAGAGAGGGAGAGGGATAGACTCAGGGGCCCCCAGTAGGGAGCTGGGCTGGGAGCACAGCCTGGGAAGTCGGGCCTAGGGCCTGCCTGTGGCTCCCCATGCTTCTGGGGGCAGCAGCTCATCCCCCTCGGGTTCAGCTCCTGAGCCACAGGATACGTGACTGCCGAGCGTGGCGGGGGCTGTGCAGGACATAACCTAAGGAGCTGGATAACTTCTGGAAGGTTGCCTGCCTGGAAGGAAGCAGGAAGCAGCCTGGAACTATAAGATCACGGTGAGGGGACCCAAGATGGTTTGTGCCTTGGGATGAGCTGGCCCTGCCAGTTGCTGGCTTTATGACCTTGGGAGAGGCATCTGCCCTTGCCAAGCCTCAGTTTCCTCCTCCATGAAATGGGGCTACCAGGCCCTGCCTCGTAGAGGCGTGGGGATCCCCACTTCCCCAATGATGATGGCTATTGCCATGAAGGTTACAGCCAGAGGCTGCAGGTCAGGCCAACCAGCCAGCGGCCCTTGTAAAGGGCTGCCACTGTTCAACCTCACCCCCACGCTCAACCGCAAGCCCAGGGCTGGCGAGAGCAGGTGGTCAGCTTCCGAGGGCCTCCACCATGCCGGGCTCTGCGGTTGAGGCTTGGCCGAGCCTGGAGGCCCGGGGCTCCAAGTGCTGAGTCTTCTCCATGACTGGGGAGCAAGAATTTTGTAAAGCAGGTGGGGATAAAGGAGAAACGTCTTGAAAGATCTAGAACTGTGCTGTCCAACAGGGTAGCCAGTAGCCACATAAGGCTATTTAAATTTAAACTAGTTAAAATTAAAATAAATTTGAAACTCAGTTTCTGTCCTAGCCACATTTCAAGTGCTCAGTAGCCACCTGTGTTCACAGACACACACCATTTCCATCACCATGGAAAGTTCTAGTAGAAGCTCCTCTCTGCCATCCCTCTAGTGCCCAAGGCCCAGGGTCCCCCCGCCACGGCTCCGGTATCAGGCTGCCAGCCTGGGAATGTGCAGACTCGGGGGCCCGCTTCAGCCCTCATCAGCAAGGAATCCCTGAAGTGTGTTCTTCAGAATGCTGGGTCTGCAAGAAACTTGCTCACGGGGCAAAAAAAGGGTTCCCTGTCAAATGAGTTTGGCAAGTACTGGGTTAAACAGTGTTAGAAATGGGATTCTAACTCATTTTCAGGCCTCCTCAGGGCCTTCAACACATCTACACACATCACACACACACACACCATGTGGCATTTCCCAAACTGCCCGGTCACCAAACCCTTTTGGCCCAGAGCATCTGGAGGGGCTGGCTTGCCTGAGCAAGTTCCCACAGGTGCACAGGTGGCTCTCCAGGCAGGCCAATGAGCCAGGGCTCAAGGCCCCATGTCCCAGCCCATCGTGGACAGATGCAGCACAGAGGGACCCAGGCCTCCACTCCCACCTGTCTTGTCCTTCTGGTGGCAGCAGCTCCACTTGTCCCCGCGGAAGACGCCAGGGTGGTAGGAGCCCAGCAGTCCAGGGTTGTTGATGCTCACCTTGCGCAGTGCAGACAGCCACTGGTTCAGCTCGTTCACACACTGCAGCGCACGTGGGGAGTGCTGATTAGAGGTTACCTCTTCCAGGAAGCCCTCCCTCCCTGGAGCTCCTCTGCTGCCCAGGACGACATGTCCCCCACTAGCCCACTCAGCAGCTTTCAGTGAATTGGGAAAAGCTGCCCCCTCTCCCGATGGATACAGCCCACACTCGGCACATGGCTTGGTGAGCAGAGTGTGGGCTGGATTTCAGCCACCACTGGCCCCCTCGGCCATGCCCTTGGGCAGTCCACAACCTGCCAACTATACGTGGCGGCCCTGCTGTCACCATTTTTTCCCTGTGGCTCTGGACTCTGACCCAACAGGGAGTTCCTAGAACGTGGGGCCCCAAGGGACAGGTCTGTGACCTCCTACCACCCGCCCAGGACAGTCACTCCCGGGAACAAGTGAAGCCCCTCCAACTTCAGCCTCCCTACTTGCTCCGTGCTCTTCCCCTGGCTGCTCCATCCCTCACAATGTTCCTGCTCAAATGCCCCGTCAGAGGCCCCCCTGCCCACCCTTTACAAACCAGCACCCCCCAGCTCTCAGTCTCCTTTGGTGCCCTTCAAGGCTCTACCGCCATTTGACATTTTAAATATTTATTTATCGGTCTATCTTCTTCCCTGGGTTGTAAGCTCCAGGAGGCAGGGACTCTGCTCTGTCTGCACTGTACCCCCACCACTTAGAATGGGGCCTGCACTCTAGCAGGTGCTCAATCAATATTTTGTAGATGAATGAATGAATGAGTTAATACCTGAACAGATGAAAAGGGGAGCTGAGAGCATGCACCCAGAATCACATGCTTGCATAGACATGTGATTGTTGGGTGCTGATACACAGAAATACCAGGCACCAACTCAGACACTTGGAAATATAGTTTCCCACAAATGTGTAAAACATGAAGCTCCATATCACAGGGACACACCCATCCACACACTGGACCACAGGCAGACCTACACGTGGGTGCCTAGGCAGGCCCACAGAGAGACATGGGCATGGCCTCCCAGGCACCCCGACTCCAGGAGAGATGCAGTCTCTCTCACACACACACACACACACACACACACACACACACACACACACACGCACTCCCTGCTCTCACATCAGATCCCACACACTCTGCTGTGCCTGATGTGGCCAACCTGGTGGGTAGAAGACTCACGAGCTCCTCATTCCAGCCCACACAGGGGACCCCCACAGCATCCCCTCCCCGAGGGCGCCCCTCCACCACCTGCACCTTGCACTGCAGGTAGGCGATCTGCAGCCTGCCTGCCTCGTCCGTGTAGATGACCTGCATGACGTGCGAGCTGCCGAAGCTCTTCTCCTCCACCTTTTCTGCAGCCCGGATATTGGCAAGCTTGATGAGGGTGCTTTTCTGGGGTGGACAGGGGAAGGGAGGCTCAGGGTTCCAGCTGGGGCCACTCCACTTCCTATTTCTGGGCCTCAGTCTCCTCTTCTGAGCACCAAGGGACTCAGAGTGCCAATCCCTCTCAGGAGCCTGCTCTGGGAGTGACCTCAGCCAGGACAAAGTGCAGAGAGATGGGGACCAAGTACTTGGCCTCTCAGGGGCTCCCAGCAGTCCTCGGAGGTCTGAGCTTTGGAAAAGTATCTGGATACCCAGCACCCCCCTGGGGCTGGAAGGTCATACCTGCTGTGGACCAGGCCCTATAGCTTTGCAGTTAATTTCCCACCTCGCCTCTATTTTCCCAGGCTCTAAAAGTCACCTCCCACCTCCTGCCCCTGCCCCACTCCTGCCATCATGAATCTGATGACATACGAAAGGTAAAGAAAGTAGCTCTGGATGTAAAATAGCCATTGTCCCTGCAGGGCCCCCAACCTGCTCAAGCTGAGCCTATGCTGCCAGCCCCCAGGACATGCTCTCCTTTGCCTCCTGAATGCTCTCCCATCAGAACTCACTAGGGCCCCTCATCATCTGAACGATCGGCCTCCACGGCCCTCGGGATAACACCCACGCTCCCCAGCCTGGCATCCAAGCCCACTGCCCCCACTGGCCTCAGTGACAAGTCGAGCAGAGTCAGTGCCATCTCTTGGGAGGAGTGGGGAAACCTGGAGGGGAGCCCTGGGGACATATGTCTCAGCTGTCTTGGGGTAGGGCCTCCCAAAGGACAGAAGGACAGCCCAGAGAATGTGCTGCCCATGCTGGGCTGTGCCTGCTGGAGAGGAGGCAGAATAGATGGGGTGGGGTGGCACCGCACAGGGGGATACATGGGACGTGCCCACAGACGGGCAGAGCTCAACACCAAAGAACAGACAGGAGCCCAGAGTGGCGTGAGGGAGGGCCCTGCCAGGTAGCCAGGCTTTGCTGAGGCTGCAGAAAATGTTGAGGGGGCCCAAGGGCCGGGCAGCTGCCCAGACCAAAAGCAGCTGGAAAGTGGGAGACCTGGGCTGAGCGGTCATCCCAGGGAGCTCCTTCACCCCCACAGCCCCCGCCCCAGCTGCCCAGGGCTGGGTTGGGCACCCCCGGCAGACTGTCCCCAGAGCCTGGCTGACCGGGGGTTGGGCTAGCCCAGCTAGGGGTCAACAGGTCCATGCAGGAAGTACGTGCTCAGCCCTTCTTGAGAGAAGAGCACTCCCGAAATGCCAGCCCAGGGTATGTAGTAATACCATTGGTCTAGATCCTGCTCTGGCCCAGGCCCTGGCTCTGAACCCGTAGAAAGACCATCTCATCTACTTCTCAACAATCTGGTAACTAGGACCATCACCCCCAATTTATAGGCCAAGACACCAAGGCTTGACACTTCCCCTAGGTACACCTGGCTGGAACCCAGGACTCCTCTCAGCCACTCTCTGCTTCCCTGATCTCCCAGAAGCACCCCTCAGACCCCCACCCCAGTCATGCACCTGACCAAGAAGCCAGGGCTGGACATTGCAGCTGCTGCCTGCCCCATGCCCCCCTGGGGTGGGGAGCTTCTTCCTCATGGGTCTTAAGTAACCTTGTGGCTGACATCAGAGGCCCGGCCCTGCCTGGCTTTCTCCTCTGACCCCGGTGGACCTTGGGACGGGCTGCGAGGAAAGCACAGGTGCCTCCAGGGTGTTATGAGCCCTTGGAGCCCCACTTGCCCGTCTCCTTCCTTACCCACCTTGGAACTGGGCGTCTTGGCGAAGCTGAGGGCCTCAGTGGTGAGGGATAAGTGGAGCTTCTTGAAGGAGGAGGACATGAGTGGGCCCTTGCCTTTGGTCCTGTGGATGAAGAGTGTTCCCTCCTTCACCGGTGGTGCCTGCAAGCTCAGCGCCCTCTGCATGTCCAGCTCTGCCAGGCCGGGGAGGGAGGGCGAAATGTGAGCCCGGGGGGAGAGGGCGGGGCCGAGCAAACGTGAAGGGCAGGCTCTGGGCGGAGATGTGAGAGGCACAGACAGAGGCGGGGCGGGGGGGAGGGGCTACGGGACGGGGCGGAGCAAATGTCAACAGGAGGCTGCGGGCGGGGCCACACGGGCTCACCCTCCTTCTCCTCGATGTCCACCAGCTTGGTGATGAAGTCCTTGAGCTGGGCCACGCCCTGGCGCACGGTGGGCTGCAGCGGCTCCATCCAAGCCTCCTTGGCCCTGGAAGCCTGCATGTCCATGTTGCCCACGTTCTGGACTGCCTGGGGATGACAGCAGGAAGGGCCAGGCTCTGCTGGGTCAGGGGCCTGGCCACTGCAACACCCCCTCCACCACCAAGTCTGTGCTATTCTTGCTGTAGAAATGCAAGCAGAGGCGGCACAAGCTGTGCTCACGGGCCCACTCCATCTCCCGGGGAATCAGGGGTGAACAGATCCCAGAGTCTGGGGCATTTGAGAACCTAATTATTGAGACTACTTGCGTCCAACCTATTGACCTTCCTCTGCAGGTTTAATGTCAGACTACTCCACTGGGTATCCCCGCCCTAGGCAGACAGGCGCAGTTGGGGAGTGAGTAGATCTGAGGGTTAGAAGGCCCCGATTCACCACTGCCAGGCTGTGCGGCTTTGGGCAACCTCCTTCCCCTCGCGGACCTCTTCCCTAATCCAAGACATTGGGTGACCACAAGAAAGCTTTGTAAAGTGGAGTACCACGGGAGAGCATCAGTGGCCTCGCCACAAGGCCTTCCCGGAGCCAGGTGGGAACACACTGCAGTCCAGGCAAGGACCCTTGTTTGGCACCCAGCTGGGCATCCCGCCTGTGTCCACAGGCCCGCACCTTGGCCAGCAGGAGCAAAGTGCGGCTGGTGCGGGCGTCCGCGTGCCGCTCCCGCAGGTGGAAGAGCTTGGGCGCCATGATGGCAGGAGAGAAGAAGCGCAGGCACAGGAAGCTGGTGACGGCGATGAACGGCACGTTCTGGAGGGACGCGGGACAGCGGGGGTCTGGACTCCCCTAGGCCTGGGCTGCGGACAGCCCCTCCCCATTGGTGCTGTCCCCGCCTCTCCCCATGACCTTGCCCCTCTTCCCGCCTGGACCTGGGCCTGTGTGTAACCCCGGTCCGCCCCACAGCACCCCGGGGCCCCACCGCTCCACCTTTCCCCGCCGGCTGTCTCCCCTCCGCCCAGCCCTGCCGACAGGGGGCGCACCTCGTGCTGGGCGCCTGGGAAGCGCTCGCGCACGCGCCGGAAGAGCTGGCGGAAGGTGGCGCGGACCACCGCGGGGCAGGCGCGAACCGAGCGACAGAGCGCGCTCAGCAGCGCCCCCAGGTGGGCGCTCAGCGTCTGTGCGCTCTGCTCCAGCACCTCGGCCTCAGTCTGTGGGCGGTGCAAGCCGGAGCACCTGCGTGGGTCGGGGGCGGACCCGCAGAGACGGTCGCTGTCAGCGCCCGCACACACTACTCGGACAAGGGCTCCCAGAGACACAGGCACAGAAAGGCATCCGCCGAGACAGGACACAGAGACAACACAGGTGGGCAGAGTGGCGAAGAGCAGACCCAGGCAGGAGACAGAAACACGCGTTTGAAGACAGGGCCTGACCCCCGCCCCCTGTTATCCCCAAGGATCACCCCCGGCCTCACCCTACATCCTTGACCTCCACTTTGCTGGGGTCCAGCTCCACGTACTTCTTCTCCTCAAACACTCTATTGATGATGGGGCCCAAGACACCGTGCAAATACTGCATCCCAGCCACCTGGGGGCCACCACGAACTGCATTGGTCCTGTCTCCCATCTCCAGCTGCCCTCCATCTCCCCGCAGCTGACCTCCCAGCCACCCCGTACACCATCTGCCTGCTGTATCCACCCAGGATGGGGCCGAACACACACGGAGAGCAGCTCAACAAACTGCTGTTACACGAATGAATGAATGAATGCATGCATGGATGCATGCAGGCATGAATGAATGAAACTCTCAGCCTTAAAGAGCCCTGGACATGAAGACAGAAGACTTGAATTTAAGTTCCAACTCTGTCTCTTGGCCTCTCTGAAGCTCAGTCTCATCTATGAAACAAGAACACCACACCATGCAACCTCACCTTCAGAAAGGACTCCATGGACTTGGACGCCAGGGAGTTGCTCCGGAACAGGGTGTTGGCCTCACCTACAGGCAGAGGCTCCAGTGGGAAGGGGGTCGGGAGAAGCACAAGGCTTTGTGGAGCAGGACAGAGGACCCTGGGTGTGGGGGTTCTAAACTGGCCCAACCCACCGCCCCACCTCTGCCTTTTGTTCTTTCCCTTTCCCCCTAATCTGACCCATCAGCTTCCTACAGGAGGACTTCCCAGATTTCTTCCCTCCCAGCATCTCCAGAATCCTTGGCTCCAGGCTCCCCTCTCTATCACACCCTCGGACAGCACCCTCCTCCCCCATCCTCACTGGTGCGACCCAGCTCCAGCTGGAAGAGCAGGTCCAGAAAGTCTTTGGCCAGCCCCTGCCCCAGGAAGAGCTTGAGCAGGTTGGTGGCTACGTCCTGGCGGCACTCGGTGCTCGTCATCTCCTCAATGAGTGGGATCAGCTGCCCTGGGCCCTGCAGGAGGCAGCAAGGAGAGGCAGGCTGGAGGACGCACAGGGAACCCACTCCCTTCACTGTGAGGACCTCAGAGGACCCCGGGGAAGAGGGGGGTAATTTCCCAAGGGATGGCAAGGGACCCTGGGCACTGGCAGTTCATCATCATTCTGAGAGCTCAGTTTTTCGCTCTTCAGAGTGGGCTCAGAAGGACAGGGAGGACAGGCCTACAGTCCCTGGACCCTCCCACCTTCCCCTGGGGCCCCCTCACCTGGATGCCCAGCTTCACCTCACAGCACAGCAGCTGCACCAAGGGCTGGTAGCAGCCAGAGGGCAGCACCGTCTCGTCCCGCAGCCGCACCTCCAGGTGCAAGGAGCCCAGGTTGCCCCTGGAACAGGCAGCCTGTGACCTCTCCACCAGGGACCCAGGCCACCCTGGGCTGTGCCCCCACCCCACTGCCTCTGTCTCAGTCTCTCCGCTCATGCCCTCCACCTTGGTTCCTTACACTACCCATTTCCCATTCTTTGCTGGAGTTGTTTTCTCTGTTTGGAAGGCCTTCCTGCCTCCACACGCATGGACACTCCATCCATCTTCAGGGCCTGGCTCCCTGCCACCTCTAGACTCCCGTGGACTCCGAGCTTGACCCATGTGGACATGCTGGGCTCCTCAGCCTCCTTCATGTATACACTTTACACTGGAAGCAAACCCCCTACCCTCATAACAACCTGCGAGGGGAAACTGAGGCTCGAGCAGGTTAAGCAACTTGCCACATTAGATCTAATTTCCAAGCTCCCCTGCTCTAACCCCCCTGGGTGAGGGTGCCAACCACGGCTTGACAGTCTCCAAGGCCTCCGCTGTCCGCAGCACAGCACAGTCCACTGAGGGATGCTGCTCGGCACACAGCCTCACAGGCAGGAGAGGCCGTCCAGGAATGCCCTGGTGCTGGACATGACTGTCTGCTCTGCCCCTGCCCTGTTAAGGGTAGGGATGGGGCTCTGGGGCCTTCTGCACAAAGACAGAGCTGAGCCATCCAAGGTGGGGGCCACTGCTGAGCCCCCACTTCTGGGTTGAGTGGTGGGCAAGGAGGACAGAGGGCTTCCATGATAGAACTGCCAGATTTACCAAAATAAAAATACAAGACACCCATCTGAATATTTTTAATATACGTTTGTCTCAAATATTGCATGGACACACTTATACTGAAGAATTATTCATTGTTTATCTGAAACTCAGTTTTAACTGGACCTCCCGCATTTTATCTGGCAACCCTACTCCTGGAAGGAGAGTCAGACTATGATGCAGGGACACTGACTCAGGGCTTTGGGGACTTGAACTCTGGTCTGAGGTCTACAGAGAATCCCTTAGAGCGAAAGGGTCTGACGGCTTGTTCCAGAATCTGCCAGAAGGAGGAAAGCAGGAGACCTGTACTACCTCGGAGCTCAGAGGACAGGGCTGAGTCCAGGACTGGAGAAGGGAGAGGAGGCAGGATCCAGCTGGGATGGAGAAGGATCCTGGCCCGGTGGGGCTGGATCACCCACTCCTGACCATCCCACCTGCCTGGTGCAGCCAACGCTCGGCCTCCCTGGGCCCAGAGCGGCCAGCCCACCAGCCCTGCCGCCAAAGCCAGGCACTCACTCTTCCGGCCAACTCTTGGACTGGTCAGGCTGCAGCCGGAACCAGCCCTCCTCCTGCTGGGCCGCCCACAGTCTCTCGACGCTGACCACCACCTGGGGGGAGGGCAGAGGCAGAGGGGCCATGCTGGGGCTGGGACTCTCAGGTCTCTTCCTTGCCAACTATTGTCCTTTTGGGGGGGGGTACCTTCCAAGGGTCCCTAAGCACCAGTGGCTGGTCCTGGGGGATCCCAGGCCTCCCGAGTGCCCCTCTCTGGGGCAGTTGGAAGGACAGGATGACTGGAACGGAGGCCAAGTGCTGAAGGCAGCAGGCGCAGCCTGAAGGGGCAGGGTGCTCACTTTGCCCAGGAAGTCATTGCGACTGACGAGGTCCCAGTCCCAGGCCTCCACGTACAGGGCCTCCGTGGCCCCCTCCTCCAGCTCAAACTCGAACGTCTCGTTCCAGCGTGGGTAACGTGATTTCTTCACGACCTGCCCAGAATGGGGTAAGTGGGGGTGGAGCTGGCTCCACGGAGCTCCCAGGCCCAGCCAAGGGCAGAGCCACCCCAAACGCCTCCCTTGGGTTCCCTTCAGGGGTCCTGATTCAGCTTCCTCTCCTGGGTCCAGAGGCCCTGCAATAGTACTGGTAAAAGCTTCCTGTCCAAACCCCTATTCATTTCTCAAGTGAGGAAATTGAGGCCCAGAGTGGGTAAGGCACTTGTCCAAGGCCACAGAGCAAAAGGGTAGCAGATCACACTGAGAACCCAAGTCTCGATGCCCTCCTCCCCAGGACTGAGCCCACCTCCCTGGCTGTATCCTGGAGGTGAGGAAAGCAGCGAGCGTAGGCAGCTGGTGGACCCCGCCGGCTGTCTCGGTCCAGCCTGGCCAGGAGTGAAAGGCGGCTGAGGCCACAAGGGTTGGGTCCCAAAAGGGCTGGGACCAGCTGTGCACCCTCAGAGAGGTCTCCCGCTTTTCCGAGCCTCCACTGTGAGACAGCAGTCCCAGCCTGACCTCCCAGGTGATGGTGAGGAAATGATGAGGGCCTGGGCAGGGCCATGAGCCTCCCGGCCCCCTCCCCAGCCCACCAGCCTCCTCACCGAAGTCTCCTGCGTCCGGCCGTTGTAGCGCACTCGGACAAAGGGGTCAGATGCACCATTCCGGTCCTTGGGGGCTAGGTCCCTGGAGGGGAGCAGAGCATCCACTTGTCACCAAGCCCCTCCAGGCTGTCACTCCACCACTGTGGGGTAACCACACCAGGCTAGAAAGGCCTGGGCTGATCCTGGCCCTGGCAAGCTGGGTGACTGTGGACAGTGCCTCTCCCTTTCCTGGACCCTGATTCCCACAGCATTCACTCCCATGTGGCACCCACACCAGGCTAAGGAGCCCCCAAGGTGGAGGCCACAGCTCCTTCTGACTTGGCAGCTGCAGACCTGGGGGTGGGGGAGGCAGGTGCAGCTGTGGAGCAACCGGGGCCGTGGGCCCACTCCGCCCTCTGTGCCCAGGGCAGCCCTGAGAAAGGGCCACCTCTCTGGGCCTCGGTTTCCTCATCAGTAACATGGAAAAGAGAGTCCAGTAATTGAGATAATGGGCTTCTAGAAGGCCTGACCCCATAACATCCCCCTACTTGAGGGGGGCCTTGGTGAGCAGCCCTGTCCTGCCCTCTCTCCACAGATGGGCTTTTACAAAGCCCAAATCTGGTCGTGGCACCCCCAGCCTAGAATCCTTTCTGGAAGAATGACAGAGCCCACCCCTCTCCCATTTGCCATAAATATTATTTTCTGCTCTTTTCCACACTTTAAGGGTTTTTTTGTGTGTGAGGAAGACCAGCCCTGACTAACATCCACTGCCAATCCTCCTCTTTTTTGCTGAGGAAGACTGGCCCTGGGCTAACATCCGTGCCCATCTTCCTCTACTTTATATGGGACGCCGCCATGGCACGGCTGACAAGCAGTGCGTCCGTCCGCGCCCGGGATCCGAACCTGCGAACCCTGGGCCACCGAAGTGGAGTGCGCAAACTTAACTGCTACACCACCAGGCTGGCCCTTCCACATTTTAAGTTTTAAGCCTTTCGTGCCACTTTTCTTTCCTCCTCAGAACCAATTAACAGGACTCCAGAGAGTGGCCTTGAGAATCTGCCCAGATGGATGAGAAAGTGTTCTTTCTGCCACTGCAGCAAAGGCAGCTTCTTGGGCTGCCTCAGAATTCCTTCCGGGGTCTGAGCTGGGGACAGCGGGGGGGTGTCCCCTCATACTCTAAAGGGAGGCCAGGCAGACCACTCCCCCACTCAGGGACTTGCTAAGAGGAGGCCAGGCTGGCCCAGCCACTGTGTCCCCAACGGTCCTGGCAGTGTGTGAGCTCGTGCCACAGAGCCTGTGCAGGGTGAGCCGGGGGAAGGAGGAAGTGGGTGAGCAGAGAGATGCGCGTGTGAGAGAAAGACAGCATGACCGTGACTTTGCCCAAGTCCAACCAGGCTCCCTCTGGCTGTGCCTCTTCCCATGCCAGCCCCAGGACGGAAAATAAAGCCGGGGGAGCCACAGTCCTCATTTCCAGAAGAGAGAGCTTCCTCCCTGAGAGGCCAGCCACCCCACGATGGGCCACGCTCCTCCACGGACGGAGGCGGGGCGGGGGGGGGGGCCGCCCTCCCGCCCCAGAGGCAGCAAGGACCCTGCGGAGGGGCTGGAGCCAGAAAGGAAGGTGCTTCTCTTGGAGTATGTGTGACTCACACTCAGGCCCAGACAACAGTGGAGCTGCAGCTAAAAATACCCTGCGCGGGGAGTCCCTGTCACAAGTCCCAAGTCACTGTCCCTCCTGGGGAGAACCCTACCCCTCGCATCTGGAGATTTTCAGCAACTCCTTTCACCCCCACCCCACCGAGGACACCCCCCAAGGCCAAGTTCATATTGGTGTTAAACCGGGGGAAGCCCAGTCTTGGCATGGGGGCTGTATGATCAGAGTTCAGAGCCCCCTCCCCCACTAACCCCAACGCTGCGAAGTTCCGCCATTAGCACATCACGCCTTCCCCTAAGGGTCACTTCCTCCTGAGTGGGGTCACCCAGGAAACATCAGGTCACCGAAACCTCCCCAATCAACGGGAGGAGGCACTGGGCCAGGAAGCAGAGGCAGGGAGAGGCGGCCCAGCATCCACAGAGGGTTTCTCTAGTTCCGTGGGGCCCACTGCCCCGCTCCCCAGCCCCCATGTCTCACCTGGCTTCCAGCACAGAGCAGCGCAGCCGGCAGGCCCGGGACCCCCGCACCACCTCCAGCCGCAGGTGGATCTCGCCCTGTACCTCCTCGTCAGGGTCGACCTCCGTCAGGTGGGCCCACCCACCGAAACCTGCAGGGGCTGCAGCTCAGCCAGGGGCCTGGCCCTTTCCCTCCATGCCCTTCACCCTCCACCCCGCCAGGCACCATGTGACCCCTCCATAATCCCCTTAGAATCCTCACAAGCTCCTGTGAGGCAGGGGCTGCTATCCCTGGTGACAGAGGGGGAAACTGAGGCTCAGAAGCCAAGCAACAGCAGCTGGAAGATCTGGGTTTAGAATCCAAGTCCAATGACCCATGTCCTCACAATTGTGCCACGCTGCACTTGCTGGCCCTGACCCTAATCCATCATGGAAATGCCCTCTCTGTCCTCAGTTTCCCCATCTTAAAACAGGGGGAAAGTGGCTCTCACCTAGGGCTGCTGGGAGGAAGGCCTAAGCCCAAATGGGGAAGCAACAAGGGAATGGCATCACTGGGGCCACTGGACCCCGAGGGGCTGCTGGGGCCACAAGCAGGAGAGGCCTCTGGCCTGGCAGAGGCCAAGAGGCTGCATGAGTCAGCAAAGTCCCCCCCGGCCCCCCAGGCCTGCCCCAGCCTCACAGACAGGAGCAGGTGTGCCGGGGAGGTCCCGTGAGAGTCATAGGGGCTCCAGCTGGCAGAGCCTGAAGCACCTAAGAGCTCCTGATCTGAACCTTCATTGGCAGATGGGGACTCAGCCAAGAGAAAGCAGCACCTGCCGGAGGTCACACAGCGAGGCTGGGGCAGGGCTGACCCTCAAAACAATGTCAGCATCCCAGGAATCATCCAGGCTGACCCCTCGGACTTACGACAGAGTGGCACTGGGGTCCAGGCTGAGGGGAACCCACGGGGTAAAGAGGAGCCAGCCAAAGTGGGAGGAGGGGGTCCCTACACCTCAGCAATGGAGCACAAGGAGGCCCCTTCCTCTGCCTGCAGAGGCCACAGGGGATAGGTGGTGCCAAGCTGGGGGCAGAATGGGGCCCAGGGTACAGAGGCCGGGGTCCAGGAGATGGCCACAGGCCCTTCTGGGGAGGCTAGAAACAGCTTTCCCTTAGCACAGGGCTTGAAGGAATCTAGAGGAAGGGTCTCTGAGTCGGCGGAGGCCGGGGACTGGGCAGACAGCTGGGGGAGAGAGGAGGCAGGCCAGGGGAGGGGGAGCAGGAGCGGGCCATGGGTTCCCCCAGGGAATCTTACCCTTAGGGTGAGCGGCCAGGGTGTCCCTGGTAAGGCAGACCTTCCCAATAACGTCATCCCGGCTGGAGGGTGGAGAGGGAGCCAGAGCTGAGCAGGGCTCTGCAAGAAGCCCAGGACCCCCTCCCACCCAGTTCAGGGTCCCTGTGGGAGCAGGGAAGCTGATGTTCCAGTCACTTACAGGAAGGAGCCTACTGGAGCAGGACCCATGACCCCTCTGTAGGGCCTGGATTCTGGACACTCTCGTGGGCACGTGATATGTTTCTGCACGTGGACCAACACATGTGCCCACATACATGCCGAGCTCATGCTCTCCGGGTGTCCATTTCCTAGCTCACATCCCTACACACAGCCCAGCACACCTGTGCCTGTATCCCGCACATGTGCATGTGTGACGTGGTGTGAGCACAGTGAATCCCCACACACAGACACCCCCTTCCAGGCCCTCCTGGGCTCCCCCTCCCTCCAGGCTGCAAAGAGGATACGAAGCCACCAGCAGTGAAACGGGCCAGGGAGGGGCAGATGGCGTGGTCCGGGCCCCAGTTGAAGGGGGTGCCCACCCACCTGAGAGCATCCTCATCCATGACGTAGAAGGCCACCGTGTGGAAGGTGGGCGACAGGTACACCTGATACTCCTCGCCCCAGAAGGGGCACAGGGTCTTCCACACAGTGGCTGTCCTGCAGGAGATGACCCTCAGCACCTGCCCAGGCCACCGCAGGCTCCAGGCTAGAGGAAGGTGGGGCTGCGTGACTTGGGCCCAGCTTTCTCCACGTGCCCCCCACTCCCGGGAACAACAGCTGCTGTTATGATTGTGATGATTTGATGATGTAATTTGATGGTTTTCCTCATCCCAGACACCACTGTCCACCACCGACCATTCCTCCTGACCTTCCTCTCTGCCCTGGGTGGGGCACAGGGCTGTCACTATCAGGCCATTTTCCATTTGGGGAAACTGAGACCAGAGTTGACAGTAGCTGGCCTCAGGTCACACAGTAGGACAGTGGCAGAGCCAGGACCAGAAGCCTGGCCTCCCAGCCTCACCCTGGCTCCTGATGCTGAACAGACTTGCTGAGGGTGGAGGCAGGGGGATGGCCAAGTTGACTCTGGAGTCAGACAGTCCTCCTGAGGGTCCTGGGAGCCCAGGTCCAGGGCCTGACCCAGAGAGGTCTTGTCTGGGCAGAGCCAAACAGGCCAGGGCAGACCCTTCAACTCATAGACCACAGCAGGGCGTGTGGGTAGGGGGAGCTGAAACCCCCAACGACCCGGATGAAAGCTCAGCGGGTCAGCTTCACTCCATCCATTTTTTGGACAGGTCACTTGAACTCTGGGACCTTGGTTTCCCCGCCTGTCGAGACAATCAGAGCCATCGTGCCTCTCTCCCCTTGGTGGCCATGGTTTGGAAAGAATCGGGGAAAAGTCTTGGGGCCCTGGTTGCCACTGGGAAGAACTGCGAGTCTGGCAGCCTTGGCTAGCAGTCAGCAATGGGCACTCAGGTGGGCAGAACAGCAGAGCGGCTCTGGCCCTGAACTGCGAGGCAGAGGCCTGGGTAAAGGAGGGGACAGGACAGTAAACACCCTGCCCAGAAGCGTGGAGCCCCTGGACAAAGAGAGGTCTAGGAGTAGGCCTTCTGGGTGCAGGCTGGGGACCCCCAGCCTGGAGAGTTTTTCTGGGGGATAACCCCCGAGGGACCCTCTCAGGGAGAGGGGGTCCCAAGTCAGAGCAAGGACCAGGGAGGGGAGAAGGGGCTCAGGCTTTGGGGTGAGCCAGACTTGCGTTCCAGTCTGGCTTCGCCACTTACTAGGTATGTGACTCTGGGCAAGTTATTTAGTCTCCCTGAGCCTCAGTTTCCTCATCCGTAAGTGGGGTTTAACAGTCCTATCCTAGCTCCAGCTCACTCGAAGTATTAAACGGCTGAACTCCTTTGGCCCAGGGCCTGATGGAGACAGTCCTCCAGAAGTGACAGCTGTTGTTACTGATCATCATCATTGTCATCTGTCCCTCTTGGGGGATGTAAAGAGGAACAGAGTCGGTGAGAGGCCCCTGGCCAAGCGCCCAGCCCACAGCAGATAATCCCTGGACGGGTGTTAAGGTCAGCAGCTAGCAGGACGGGTTACAGGCCGGTCTTTCTCACCTCCTAGTAGGTGTGTCAGGGCGTGGTGGGGGCCCAGGGGATCAGATGCCCATCTCCATACAATGTCACACACACCCTCTGAGGTGCGCATGTGGGAATGGGCTGCGGGGATGGGGGGGGCTACCTGATGATGGCCTCACTGTCCACCTTCACGATGCAGTAGGGGTCGCTGCTGCCGGTGCTGCAAGACAGACAGGGGACGGGAGGGGAGGGGGTAGGGGGTGGCCACCTGCAGGCGGGGCCAAGGGTGGGGCCTCCCAGGCAGCTCCCCTCCCTCCGCCAGGGGCCCTCAGTGACCCCAGGAAAAAGACTGTGGAGGCTCAGGCACCAGGTCCTGGGCTGGGACCCAAAGGCTCCTCAAGCCAAAACGTGTACCCCTATCCTTAGCCTGGGAGGCCGTGGTGAGGGAAAGATAGGAACCTGCCCCAAGGCTCCCCTGCTCACTGCTCCTCCTGCTCAGGAAAGTATGCTTCTCCTTCCTGCCACTCCCACCCCGCCCCAGGGGGACAGAAGCAACAATCACAACAGTGCCCAAGCCATAGCCCCAGGACAGCTCCCGACACCCCTACCCTCAACACCAAGTCAGCCCCTTACTCTCCTCGCAGCCTCAGCCCCTCCTCTACAGCCCTCCCCTGTCCCAGACAGGGAGAGAGGTCTCCTCTGCGATTCCACTGCCTGCCCCCTCCCCATGTCTCCCTCTATCCCAGTACAGCTAGATATGTACTGTCATCAGTTGCCTTCCCTACCTGACTATGCGCAGACGGAGGGTGGGGACCACTTCTGGGTCCCCGGGGCCTAGGATAGGGCTTGGCACAAGACAGGCGCCCCATGCGTGTTTGTTGAACAAATGGGTGAATGAATGAACATAACAGTCTGCCCTGGAGCTCCCAGCCGTCTGGGAAGAAGAAGGGGGACAGCAAACCAGGACTGCTCGGTCCCACCTGTGTCAGGTAGGCGAGGAATTCCTGAGTTGAGGGCAGCCAGGCCCAGCGCTGGCACTGGGCAAGAAGGGGGGCAAGGATTGTCTCCAGGAGTGCCCTTCAGGCCTGGCATCCGAAAAAGGAAGCATATTTGCCTGCTGGAGGCTGGGGAATTCCAAGCCCCACTTTCCTTCTCAAACGGGGCTCTTCTGACAGAGGACGCCATCCAGACAAACGTCTCCAAAGGCTCTCATGATGCAGATGGGAAATGTCTGCCAAGACTCAGTTTCCCACCGTATAGAGTGGGACTTGTAATGCCAGCTCACTGGGCAGCTGCCCTGGGGCCCTGACGTGAGGTGAGGGCCAGCCCTGGGGAGGTGTTTAGTAAATGTTAGCACCACCTGAGACCCCTTGCTCCTCTGCCTATACCCCCCTTCCCCAACACTCAAGAGTTCCCTCCTCCAGACAGTCTCTTGGGAACACCACCACGGCAAGGCTAGGGGATTCCAGGCCTCCAGTAATAGGTCCCTCTGAGCCCCAGGAGCTGGGCTGGGCGGCAGGGCCCAGAAGCTGCAAGTATATTTGAACAAGGAGTTCGGAGGAAGGAAGGAAAGGCCAGTGAAGGCTGAGACTGCTGTGGGCTGCCCCCCACCACAGGGCCCCCTCTGCCCTCTTTCCACCTCCTGGCCTGGGGGCCCCTGCGGGTTCCTGGGGCAGAAACATTTCATTTACCCCTTTGAGCCCAGTGCTGTCCACTGCTCAGCTGTCACTCAGTGGACGAATCCATGAGTGAACAGTGAGGTTTGGGACTCATGTGCCAGGCAGGGGGTGGGCAAAGGCCCGGAGGCAGGAGCAGCCGTGAGCTGGATCAGAGGAGTGTGAAGGGGACAGGGTCAAGAGTGGGCTGAGGCCAGATTTAAGGACCTGAGCCCAACCATGGTCCCTGGCCAGCTGTTGGGACCTGTGCCCTGCCCAGTGCCCTCCGCCCTGATGCGGCCCCTGGGCTGGTCCCCTCTCCCACTTCTCCTTCCCCAAGCCCCTGGCCGCCACTGGCCCAGCCTGGCTACTTGCGGGGCCTCTATATTTAGGGCCTTGGCAGTTTCCAGGCTGTGGAAGGGGGAGGATCAGGCCAAACCCCGAAATAGCCCCAGGGCTGTCCCCAGGGCCACTGGGCATGGGAGCAAGGGGTCACCAGTCACCATGAGGCTCAGCTTCTGTCTGGCTGACCCAAGCACTCAAGGATGGGAGATGGTGGGAGGAAGCACGAGAGGAACAGACGGGCTCTGAAAGCTGTCAGTGACGGGGAGCACAGCTGTGCTCTGCGCCCTTAAGAGGACTAAAAACCCATGAGTGGAAGTGGCAGGGAGGCAGATGGCAGCTGTGTGTGAAGGGATCCCGCCTCAGAACTGTCTCAGTCAAGATGGGCCACTATGAGAGGTGGTGAGCTCCCCGTCCTCAGAAGTGTGCAAGCTCTGGCTGGAAGAGATGCTGTTCAGAAGACAAGCTGGGTGCCAGTGAGGTACACTGAGGCATGCTCACCACCACCCATGCCTCTAGCACTCAGTGGGGGCCTCCTGTGATCTCCAAACCCCTGCCATCCCCGCAGCCAAATGCTTCGCATGGCATTTGTGAGGGTCAGTCCCCACTGAGCCCCATGGCAAGCTCGCAACTGCGGTCCAGCTAGGATTCTTGTCTGTCAGCAACAGAGGGGTCAGAACCCTGACTTCTCTACCCACCTGCTACGTGGCCTGGAGGTGGCTTCCAGACCCCGAGCCTCAGTCTCCCCACCTACTCACCGAGCCCATCTACTCTACAGGGCTAGCAAGAGGATTAACTGTGAGAGTCCTCGACAGTACTCTTCTCCCTCCTATGGGCCAGCTGTCCCTCAGGGAGACCAGGACGCAGGAGGAATGAGTCGTGGTCTTCCCCTCGCAGTCACATGACACAGGCAGCCCGGGAAGGAGCAACTGCTACCCAGGGCTTCGTCCTAACTCCAGCTGCCCCAAAGTGCTGGAGGGCACAAGACGGGCAGTGAACCCTGCCTGAGGGCAACAGGGAAAGCCCTGGAGGGGAGCAGAAGTTGGAGAGGGGTCCTGAAGGATGAACAGGAGCTTTCTGGGGGACTCTGAAGGGGAGTGCTTGAAGGCAGAAGGCCCCTAACATGTGCAAAAGCAAGGCTGTGAAGGGCAGCAGTCCAAAGGTGAGGGGCTGAGGGACGTCACAGCTGGATTTAAGACACCGTTGACAGGTCAGAGCTGTGCACACCAGCCTCTATGGGGAAGGCAGAGGAAAGGAGATGAGAGGAGGTAAGTGGGGCAGGCAGAGGAGCAGGGCAGGAAAGAGATTCCAGAGGCAGAACCAAAAGAACTTGGTGGCCCCTCCCAGGAATGGGGGCACCTTGCCCAGAGTCCCTCGGCTGCGCAGGGGCAGGGCTGGGCAGGGAACCAGCATGTCAGCTCCCAGGTAGACACAGTCCACAGCTTCACTCCCCTGGGCTGGTGAGAGCCTGGAGCCAGGCACTAGGGCCAGTGCTGCGGGATGGGGAGGGAGGCGACAGACGGAGGGGCTGCTCCTCCCAGCCGCCATGAGCCAGAGGAGGCCAAGCTGACCTAGTTACGGTGCCAGTGTGTGGTGTGCTTAGAGGCTGGGCACGGAGGCTGAGACCCTTCTCAGAGCTCATCTGCCTTCCCACCCTACAGACCACATTCCCAGCTGCCGCCCGGCCTCCCCCCTACCCCTTGCACAGAAACCCACCTTGAGAGGCCCCTCGACCCTCTCCCTCACCCATAGCCATGGCAACTGTTGAGCTCAGCCTCATTGGGCCCAGGGGGCCCTTAACTGGAACTGCTCAAAGCACCCAGGGAGCCAGGAAACTCACAGGGGCCACTGGCCACGTGTGAGATGCCCTCGCCCCTGCCTCCTGCACCCTCCTCTCCAGCTCCCCACCTCTCTGCATCCAGGAGCCCGCTGAGGAGCCCAAGGAGTGGGGAGGCTCCAGCCCAGCGGACTTTGGACCCTATGCTGCCTCCAGGCTCCCCTTCCCCCTCCTCCAGGCAGCCAGCACCCCTCTCGAGGTTGTGCTTTCCACCGCTCATATCTGAGAGGGATTTCGAACTCCACCTTACAAAAGGGGTAGCTGGGGCTATAGGTACCGGGAGCTGTCTAAGGCTGCATCTGAGGGGGCCAGGGGTCAGATCCGGCAGCTCAGCTCTGGGACCCACTGAGAAGAGTGGGACAAGGGGCTCCTGAAACCTCAAATCTGGCCAGGGACCAAGGAAAGCCCTGAAATGTCCACGCTTGTTAGAAGCCCTACACTCCAGACCTTGCTCTGCCACTTGGAGCCAGCATTTCAGTCTCTGAGGCTCGGTTCCTCATCTGTAAACAGAATGACGAGAATTGCCCTGCTGGCTAGTTGTGAGGATTAAAGGCGACGGATTGGGCAAGGCGAGGGCACAAACAACAGCTACTACCCAGCCACCCCGTCTTGCACCTATCCTGGCCTCCTGACCTACAAGTCCACTCTTCAGGCCAGCCCCTCCGTTCCCAAGGGCACAGCAGGAGGGCCTGGGACAGCCCCTAGACCCCAGGGCATCTTTCAGGTGCACGCTCCCAGGTGCCAAGGGTTCCAGAACTACTGAGGAAGACCCCTCGTTTCTAGAGGGGCACCCCACCCCCTCCAGCCACACCCCCGGCTGTTGACCGAGACGTCTCCCCTGTGATGTCTCCCCCTCGTCAGCTCCTGTGCTATCAAAGCCCCTTCTCCTCTTGAGCCGCCGTTCACTCCCTCCCCGCTCACTAAGGCCCCTTACAGATCCCCGCCCCCTCCCCAGTCCCCGGTCCTACCCTGTCACCCCTGTCGGGGGCTCGCAGCAAATCTCACTGTCCCCATTTCCCTGCCAGTCTCCCACCGCGGCCACACTCGCCACACCCTCGCCGCTGCTCTACTTGTGGGCAGGCCGCGGGGTCCCCGAAGAGGTCAGGCGTAAGGGGCAGCGCCCCTCCCCGGAAAGTTGGGGCTCCCACCCCCGGCCGCGCTCACATGTCCTTGGCGGGCAGGTTCTTCCCCTCCACGATGCGGATGGACAGCGAGCTGCGCTTGGCCATCGCGGGTCCGCGCGCGGGGTCCTGGCCCGGGGGAGCCGGACACCAGGGTCGGTCCGGTACAGCGGGCAGCCCGCGGGCTGGCGGTTCCGGCCTGGACGCCGCGGGGAGTGGGCCGCTCCGGGCGGAGGCGGTGAGCGGGGGCGGGGGAATCGCTTCCACTTCATTCACCCCGCCCCCGCCCCACGTGCGGGGGACACTGCGCCCGGGAGGGCCAATCGGCGGCCGGGGCTCCCCGGGGTGGGCGGGGCCGGCCCGGGTCGCGGCGCTCATTGGCCGCCCGGGGGAGGGGCGGGGCCTGCGCCGAAACGCTGACACCCGGCGGGCTCGGGGGCGCAAGTGGGCGCAGAGGGACTAGCGGGAGCCCCTCTGGGCCAGTGGAGACGCCGGCCTCCCGTGGCCTACTGCCAGCGCACGTGTGGGCGGCGGGCGTGGTCCGAGTGCCAGCACCCAGGGGCGCGGGGGCCTTGGGTCCGAGTGTGTGCTCCGAGGTGTGGGCAAGTGCGGGGACCGTCCCGGCCACCGGAGCCTGCCGCGTGGGAGGCCCTGCGTAGGTCTAAGTCGAATGAATGGATAATAGGACCAACTTAGCAAACAATACGAGTTTATGTTAGAGCCGCCTGGACCCAGATGGAGGGCAGCCCAGAGGTTTGGGGACCGGGATTCGAGTCCGAAAGACCTGGATTATTTTTAAGAACCTAGTTGTGAGGAGGGGGCTTTCTCGGCTGTCACCTCACTTACTCCTCCGACCTCCCCCGCGTTGGGAACCTGAAGGAGGCCCTCAGGTTCACAGAGGGAAAATTACTTGCTGGAGGTGACATGGCTGGCCCCAGACCGGGCTAGGCTTGGCCTCTCCGGTACTCCGTGACCGTGAGCCTTTCGTGATCCTTCTCCCGTACTCAGTGTCCAGAGCTGAGTTTCTCGAATTGTCCTCCTCGTGGTTCCCTCCCAGATCTAGAGGGCACAGTCCTGGGGCTGGTGCAGCGGCAACTCCGGGAGGACATTGTCCCAAGCTCCACTGCTCCCTTGCTGGATGATGCTGGGCGGCTTCCTGAACTTCTGTGAGCTGGTTCTATTTCATCACCTGCAAAGAGGGAGCAGTGACACCTGCCAGAGGCATCCAGAAGACACTGTGTGTGCCGGCGCCTAGAACAGATTCAGTTTTCTGTTACTTTCTGTTTTCTTTTCCTATTTTATTTTTTTTAATTTTTTGTGAGGAAGACCAGCCCTGAGCTAACATCCGTTGCTAATCTTCCCCTTTTTGCTGCGAAAGACTGGCCCTGGGCTCACATCCGTGCCCATCTTCCCCTACTTTATATGGGACGCTGTCACAGCATGGCTGACAGGCAGTGCGTCCTCGGGCGCCCGGGATCCGAACTGGCGAACCCCGGGCTGACAAGCGCGAACTAAACCGCTGCGCCACCGGGCCGGCCCTCTTTTCTTATTTTATTTATACACTACATGCACACTTTACCAAATTTAAAAGATATTGCAAGTTCACAATGCTTTCAGTGAAATCAATCTCTCTTCCCCCCCAGTCACATGTGCTCCCTCCCCTGAGGCACCCACTGTTTCCCGTTTTTTGTGCACGTTTTTTGTGCATGCTTCTGGAGACAGTCTGCCTACAATGCCTCAGCAGACAAATGTTTTCTTCTTTTGTACACAAATAGCCGCTTACTGGTTACACTTCTAGTTTCACTTCTTTTATTTTGGAGAGCCGCGCGTATCGATACATAGGAAGCCTCCTGGTTCTCTCTGCCACAAGCCCATTTCCATCATGCCAAGATGATGTGCCACCATCTCTTTGATGGGTCCCCTGTTCGTGGGTGGGCAGGTTGTTGCCATCACTTGCTTTCACCAAACAAGAGCATGACTCACACGTCATTTTGCACTTAAGCAAATGTAGCCAAGGATAAATTCCTAGAAATGGAATCCCTTGCCAGATGACAGGTACATGTGGGACTTCCATAGGATTTGCCAAATTTCCTGCATCAGTGGTTGTTCCAGTGTACACGGCCCCCAACATCCGGGAGAGTGCCAGCTTCCCCATGTCCTCACGGGTGCCCCTTATCAGTCTGTGATCTCTCTAAGTGCTCAGTGGGAAAAGAATGGTTTCTCAGAGTCCTTGGGGCTGTTTCCTTAGGTGGTTTATCAGGGCCATTATCAGTCATCCTTGGTTACTGAGATTTGTCCCCTCTGCCTTGTCATGCTTCAGGCATGGCCCCCTCCCACCAACACCCCCAGGTTTGGGTCAGGCCACCTGAGGAATGAGAAAAGCTTTGTTGGCTTCTTGGTAGACCGGGGGCTCACTCCCGCCACTGTATGCTGTTATGGAGGCCTGGGTGGTGGGTGGCGGGCAGGAAGGGCCTCTGCCAGGTCTAGGGTTCGGGTGTTGCCGAAGGTTAATCCTGTCACCTAGCCTGGAGACACACACCCCGATGCTGAGCCAGGGAAGCCCAGGCTAGGCTTCTTTTGTCCACTTCAGGACTCAGTCCTTGCTCACCTCCAGTGCTGGAGAGCTCACTTCCTCCAAAGGCAGCGCTGTCTATCTTCAGAGTATTCCAGCTGTGAGCAAGGCCTGGACCCCACCCCACCAAGGTGCCAGAGTGGCCCTTGGGGCCTAAACTGTGGCTATTCTCCCCAGAGCCTTCAACCTACTCAGCTGCAAGCCAGGCTCCCTTCCCCGCCATGAGTTCTAGACCCTACACTGACCTGGTCATTGTCCCCTAGAGAGCCTCCACTTTGTCACAGGCCCTTCTGGAATGTAGCTTCCAGAGTGGGGCTGAGTCTCCCTTCTGTGCTCTGTGCTGCACAGAGCAGACACGAACAGACCAAACTCTCCCTTCTTCTGGGCACTAGACCTTTAATAATGCCACTCACAATCCCATTAGCTTTTTTGGGTCACACTGCCCTGGTTTCTGGTTCCAAACAACAGAAACCAGCTCTGACTAATTTAAACAGAAAGGGGTTCGTTAGAAGGCTATCGAATGTGTCACGGATTCTCTGGGAGGGCCAGAGAACCAGGCCCAAGTGCCACACCCAGACAGGAACAACGTCCCACATCACATGCCAGAAGTGGCTTGGTGCAGGCACCCCTGCTGCTGGCCCTGTTCTCACAGGGCCCACATCTCACACTGGACGCCAGCTGCTGCCGCCCGTTCCTGCACTGCTGCATCCCCTCCTCAGCACGAGGCCGGGAAGGCCAGTGACAGCACTGCCAGAATCTGTGCTGGGGGGCCCACCTTGGAAGACGGGGGGTGAAGGAGAGGGAGGAGGGCCCCAGACAGAGGAAGGGGGTTAGGTGCTGGGCGTCCCAAAGAGTGACAGTTTCTCCATGTTGCACCCCAGATGACATCCCTTTAGTGCCTCCTAGATGCTACCTGGACTCCGGGAACCTACATAGTTTTCTCATTTGGTTCTCATGACAACCTGTGCTGTCACCCCCTTTTCCCTGAGATTCCCATGACATGTCCAGCCTCCTGCAGAAGGAAGAGAGGATGCTCCATGGGGGCTGCCGGGAAGGTCTCAGGCTGCTGCCACCCCCCCATTTTGTCACTGCTGACATGTGAGGCCCTTCCCTCTGCACTGTCCCTTCCCTGGCCCTGTGGCCTTGGAGCACAGAGACTCCTAGGGCAGATCATGGTTGACACGGAGGACTCAGCCCGGGAGGTGAGCCAAGCTTCCAGCACATTCCCAGAAACCAGTCTCTGGGGAGGGGGTGAGTCAGAGGGCAGGGCCCGTAGGGGAGCGCCACCCTGGCTCCACCTTCAGTCCAGACCCTCCATCTGTGGGGGCTGTGGAGGGGACCCCTTTGCTGAGCAGACCACTACCCTCATTTCCTATCTCCCTCATTCATTCATTCACTCATTCACTCACTCAATCATTTGCTGTATATTCAGCATTCACTGAGTACCTGCTGTGTGCCAGGCCTTGTGGTGGGCATTGAGGATCCAGAGAAAAACCAGCTGTGGGCCCTGCCCTCCACGGGTTCACAGCTAAAGGGAAGAGATGGACATAAGAGGATGAGTAAGTGCTAGAGCAGAGAAATGAATGAGGAATATAGAGGAGGGAGGGGCTCCCGGATCTTCAAAGCAAAGTGACCTTTGAGCTGGGTCTGGAAGGATGCGCAGATGTGCGCGATGTGGTCCAGGTGGGAAGGGGATGCTCCCAGTGGAGGGAGCAGCCTGAGCAAAAGTGTGCAGGCATGATGAAGGCCTGGGGTGTTCTGGAAACATCCAAAGGGGAAGTGTAGGAGGCTTATGGTATGTGAGACTGGAAAAGCAGATGAGAATCAGCCAATGAAAGACTTCAACTGCTGGGGAGGGCTTGGACGTCTTCCTGGGCAGGGTTTGAGCAGAGGAACGACATAGGTGGACTTGGGTGCTGGAAATGCAGTGGGTTGACATTTTGACATGTTAGCCTACGGGTCTCCTTCCCACCATGAACTTCCTGTGCCCCTCACCCCCGTGGGCAGTGGAATAGAGTGTTCCCGCCCACATATTTTTAGGGACCCACAAAAATGGTTTCATTTCTTTTAGGATCAGAAAAAAAAATTAATATAATAGTAATGAATGTGTAACAATGAATCCAGCCTGGATTGCATTCGTCTTTATACCAAAGCATATATATAAGTCATAAAATAAAAGTTTCAATATCTTGACCCATGCCAGTCAAAAGTGTCTGGGGCTCATAAAAGTTGTAGTGCTCCCTGGCACAGGACGGGAGTTTCAACGCGTGCCTGTGAAATTCAGGGCAGATCAGTAACGTTGACAGAAGAAAGTGTTTGAGTTGCTGAGTCTGGGTCTTTGAGCATCAGAGGAGCCTTGGAAGGACCAGCTACCCCTCCGGCCTCCACCAGGGATGCGGAAACAGCCTTAGACAAGGGTGAGCCTGCTGGGTGCGACCCCAGAGAAGGGTCGAATGCCAAACTGACTGAGATGAGAAACGAGGGTTCGATCAAGATTACATTGAATGATAGAAAAATAAGGTTTTGCTTGGGAACTCCTGAGTTCATCAGCTGCATGTCTTGCCCATCACGCAGGGCTATTTTTGGACCTGCATCAGCCAGGGCTGCACTCCACACCCCAAAACACATTTACAAATGCACCCAGTGGAGAGGGGCGAAATGCTGAGTGTGGTCAAAAGTTACAAACTCCCAGACAGAAGGTCCTGGGGTGTAATGTACAGCATGGTGACTATAGTTAACAATACTGTATTGTGTATTTGAAAGTTGCTAAGAGAGTAGATTTATTTAAAAGTTCTCATCACAAGAAAAAAAAATTGTAACTATGTGAGGTGGTGGATGTCAATTAAACTTATTGTGATGATCATTTCTCAATATATACGTATATCAAATCATCATGTTGTACACCTAAAACGAATACAATGTTATGTGTCAATTATATCTCAATAAAACTGGAAAAAAATAATTCATTAAAATGCACCCACAGCAGCTTCCTCAAAAAATTAAAAATAGAGTTACCATATGATCCAGCAATCCCACTTCTGGGTATATATCCAAAAGAATTGAAAACAGGGTCTCGAAGAGATATTTGCACACCCATGTTCATTGCAGCATTATTCACAATAGGCAAGAAGTGGAAGCAACCTAAATGTCCATCAACGGATGAATGGACAGTATGTATATGTATATACAATGGAATAATATTCAGTCTTAAAAAAGAAGGCAATCCCATCATATGCTACAACGTGAATTAACCTTGAGGATGTTATGCTCAGTG
Organism: Tapirus indicus; assembly: GCA_031878705.1. Taxonomy (NCBI): domain Eukaryota; kingdom Metazoa; phylum Chordata; class Mammalia; order Perissodactyla; family Tapiridae; genus Tapirus; species Tapirus indicus. The sequence continues at coordinate 143,003,992 of CM062922.1, forward strand.
AAATAAGCCAGTCACAGACAAATGCTGTGTGCTTCCCCTGTTCTGTGATATCTAGAGCAGTCAAACTCTGAGAAATAAAAAGCAGAATGGTGGTGCCAGGGTTCTGGCCTGAGGGAGGGAGAATGGGGAGTTGCTGTTTAATGGGTATAGAGTTTCAGTTTTGCAAGATGAAAGAGTTCTGGAGATCGTTGCACAGCAATGTGCATATACATGACTGCTGAACTGTGCATTTAAAAATAGTTCAAGTGGTAAATTTTATGTTACGTGTTTTTACCACAATAAAAAAATGCAAATATATCCCAACTTTATATGTATTCTTTGGGCTGTAAAAATATTTGAAAAGAAGAATTTTGTAACTTAGCTTTTAAAGCTCTTTGGATACCAGTAATTCATTTGATTTGCTGCCGGCCTTGACTTCTCTCCAAACATCATGCCTTCTTGGGACTCTTGGGGATTCTTCCAAAGTGAGAAAATGTGACCTACGAATTGTTTTCATGCACAGTGACACATTTTAAATTACTAAATTTAACAAGGGATGAAGCTGACATAATGTTACATTTAGAAGAAATTTAAGTAAACATTTACAATTTTTTAAAATTTTGCAGTGTTAATATTTTGGAGCCAATGCATATCCTCCCACCAGACCGCAAGGATTTTCCTCAGCTGGAGGCCCCATGCCCACAGGGTCTCCTGGCGGATTGTCCCTCCCCAGAGGAAAGGCCTTTCACGTGGGCCCAAGAGAGGGCATCTGGGAGGAGACAGGATGGGAGGAAAGTGAGAGGGAAAGCCAGAGAGAGGATGAGAGGAAGGAGCAGGGAGAGGGGAGAGAGCTGGGCCGAGGGGCTGAGGGTGGCCGGGGTGGCCCCCACACAGAGGTCAGAGGGGCCCAGCTATGGACGTGCAAATACTAGGCGCAGGACTCTGGACTGAACCTGGGGCCACAGGGAGCCCTGGCAGGCTCCGGGCCGAGTGACAGCAGTGTGCCAAGAAGTCTGGACTGGACAGTTGTGAGAAGCCTGGAGGAGGCAGGCCGGGAGGCATTCGCAGGCCAGATGGGGCTCTATCCTGGGCTTCCCCCTGCCCCTCCAATCTTGACACCCTCACCTGCTCCATTTAGACAGATAGCATTAAATACAGTTTTAAAACCGAGGCCCACAGTGAAGAGTGTGGACTCTGGAGCCAGACCACTTTGCTCAAGTCCTGCCTCCACTACTACAATAGGACCTGCTGCGTGACTGTGGGCAAATAACTCAGCCTCTCTGGGCCTCATGTGCCTAATCTGTAATGGGGGGCAATGGTCGCTGCTCCCCATAGAGTGGCTGTGAATAGAGATGTCACCAGGCCTCAGGAGGCACTTTCATGTGCTGAGCACTTTGGGGACGTTCTTTTATTAGTCATCACGGGAGCCAGGGGCTGCGCATCATCCCCCTTCTATGGATGGGAAACTGCAGATGGAGCCCTACTCCGTGCGGCCATGCCTCATCACACCGAATCTTCAGCGCGACTCCGGGACCGAGTGCCAGTGTGACGTCTGCTTTATCAGCACGGAGCTGCAGTCATTTTGACATGGTGGTCCATTCCTTGCACGGCCCCCACCTCCCTGGGAGGACAGAGGAAAAGGCCCTCCTCAGAGAGAAAAACAGGTGGGGAGACAGAAGCAGAGAGAAGACATCAGAAAGAGGAAATAGAGAGGGGACTGTTCTAGACCCCAGACTGAGGCGGGGGGCAGAGGAAAGAGGGACATGGCCCCCCAATTCTCCCCAGGGAACCCTCATTGGGGGTGGGCTGGGAACAGGTTGCAGGTCCCTCTGGGCATCCCCAAGGTGGCTGAGAGTGGTTTTGGGCAGAAGCCAAGGTGGGCAGAGGCAGACACAGGGCTGCTGACAGGTGTCCCTCAGGTGCCCTGTGGGTGTGGGGACCCCGACACTGCAGAACGTGGCTTCCAGGAGGGAGCTCTAAGGCCTCCCCAGAGCTGAGGTCACTTAACCCCCTCGGCCTCAGCCCCTTTGGGTAACACTACTTTCCCACTTCTCAGACTAGGAAACTGAGGCATAGCAAGGCAAGTGGAGAACCAGGAGTCCTGGGTGTTGAAAGCTGAAGTGTGGGAGTCCAGAGTCTTGGGTCCAGATCTCTGCCACGGCCTCTAGGAGCAACCAAATGCACACCCTTCCCATGGAGGGCACAGATGTTCCTAGTGGGCTTCCTGGAAGATGTGGCCCCAGGCTGAGCTTGAAGAAGCAGGGATGGGCTGGGAAGTGGGGCAAAGGGGCCAGGCACAGCTCTCAGGGTGCCCCCGAGCAGAGATGGCCAGGGCTGGGGGAGACAGTGTGATTCCCAGGGCCCTCCTGGCTCCAAGGGGAGAAGGATGTATGTGTGCAAGACAGGGGACTTGGCCTGGGGCCAGTGCAGCTACAGCTGGAACATAAACGTGTCGTGGCTTCTGGCGCCACCACCTTCCCACTCCAGCCCAGACACGACCCTGGCTGGGCTGACAAGAACCAGGAGCCTTGGAGGGAAGGATGGAACCTGGCAGGAGGACAGGAGGTGGAGGCGGCTCCCGTTTCTCAGCCCAACTCCATTCAGAGAGCTCCCCCACACCCTTCACCCTCACAGACCCTCTGCACAATGCTCCCCTCCGCTGCCGCCCCCTCCTTCACTTCCACAGCCCCTGGTGCACTGGGGGCACTTGGGACCCCGGCCTTTGGTGCCCCATAGCCCTCAGCTCACTGGGGGCCCCTGCCCTAGCCGCCCCCAGAAGGATCTCCACCATCCCTCCTAGCGTCTCTGCTTCTGCTTTGCCTGGGACCTTCTGTGTGACTGTCCCCTCCCTCCCCTGCTGAACCCCACATAGTCTCTTCCCGACCCAGAGCTCTCTGGCCTGTGCCTGGGCGAGGGACAGCCAGGCTGACAGTGTGGGCAGTGCTGGGGGACCAGCCCTCTCAGGGTGACAGATGGCTCCCCACACCGCCAGCTGCTTGGGGGCAGGGGCCCCTGTGTGTTCACTGCTGTGGCCGGAGTGGGTGCTCCCTAGATGTTTGTTGAATAAACATGGACTCTCTTTCATATAGTAAAACACACAAATCTTAAGTGAACAGCTTGATGAATTTTTACACATGCATACACCTGGATAACCATCACTCACATCAAGATCTAGGACGTTTCCAGCCTCCAGGAGGCTTCCTCGCACCCCAGTCCAGTGCCCTAGATGGACTCATACCGTGTGTGCTCCTCCGCGCCTGGCTTCTCTAACCGAGCATGAACCAGGACGGTCACAGACATTGCTGCTTGTGTCCACAGTCCATCCTTCTTTACCGCTGAAGTGTACTCCACGGTGTGGCTGGAGCTCCCACAATTTCCCCCTCCCTTCACCCATGGACGGACATCTGTATTGTGTCCAGTGTGGGGCTGTCTTCTGGTGGACATGAGCACTCATTTCTCTCTGGGAAATACCTTCGAGTGGAGTTGCTGTATCCCAGGGTAGACATAAGAACACTGAATCCTAATCAGGCCAGTTCTGACTGTCCCATCCTGGGCACTTCACACCTGTCCCCACCATCTCCCCAGCGGACCCCCCAGGTCTCTCCTCCACCTTCTTCCAGCAGCCCAGCAGCAGAAACTCCAGGTTCTTCAGGCTTTTTCAGCAGGGCAGGGCCGCCCTCCTGACCTCATTCCTGCCACCCTTGTGGGCCCAGGGCTCTCCTCTCACAGCTGAAGGACCCACTGGTTTGGTCAGCAAGGAAAGAGCCCTTTCCCCTAAGAGCACCCAGAACTTTCTTCCTGCAGACGGAGAGCTCCTCTCATGGCACCTCGGGGCTGTCTACTTGGGTCTGTCCCTCTGTCCTGGCCACCCTCTCCCCATAGGACAGGGACTGTGGCCAAGCTGTTCCTGCCCCCAGTGCCCAGCATGCAGCCTGGGGAGGAGGCCAGGCAGCCGGGGATGCACAAAAAGGTGGGGTGGGAGAGAGCAGCCTGGAGACAGACATCCCCGACTTGGGGACTGAGGCTGGAGATGCAGGCTCAAGGTCCAGGCTGTCTGCAGCTCTTAACTTCAGGGCCTTAGCATGGGCCTGGCGTCCCTCCAGGGTCAAGGTGGGATTCAGAACCTGTTCTTTCCTTCACCCTGGCCAACTGAGCCTTTGATTCAAGGCAGGCGGGTTGAGGACAACCAAGCCCACGGCAGCCACACCCTCCCCAGGCCCTGAGAGCCCACCACCAGAATACCCAGGCTGGAGCAGGCCCATGGTGGGAAGAAAAGAGGCCTCCTGCCCTGTCGAGACAGAGAAGACATCCAATGTCTCTGATATTCTTGGAGACTCCTCAGGGGCCTGCGGCAGGTCACAGAGGCCAAGCTGTGGCCCTGGGGCAGCGGGCAGTCAGGCTCTGTGACCAGAGGGGCCGTTGCCTACCCCGCCCTTGGCCCTCAGCCCAGACCCAGGTTCCTTTCTTCCCAGAAGTTCATCCCCCTGAATGGAGTTACGTGCTTTGCCCTTGTTAACATCCTGAACCTCCCAGAAAGGAGTGGAAACACCCTGCTTCATCCTCCCACTGAGGAAGCTGGGGGTGGGAGTGGGGGAAGGTTGGGGGACCACCCGGGCTTCTGCCCAGATCACAGGCAGGGGTGGGAGAGCTGGGCACCCCTGCCTCCCCACCCAGGGTCCCGCAGCCCCTGCCCTCCAGCCGAGCTCTGAGACCCATCCCCTGCGTTCCCTGGTGGCGCTTACCTCCCTTTCTTCATCTGTAAAATGAAGCTAATCGTGAGATTGTTCTATGGAGTTCAGGGTTCATGTCTGAATTGTTCAGGCCAATTCCTGGTGTCCAGTAAGTGCTGTGCACCGGGCAGCCCCTTCTCTGAGTCACCCACCGTGCTCTCTGTGTGTGGCCTTCACTGGGCAGGGCTGGAGTGACCGGATGGCTGACAAGGGTAGCCTGAGTCTCCCTGTCTCTGTTTCTGCTACTCCCTCTCTGTCTCTCTCAGCCCCATCTCCCCACCAGGGATGGATGGCAGCAGGGAGATATTCTCGGAGTCCCTGAGATCCAGAGGGGACAGATAATTTGCAGTGGGGTGAAGGGGTGCGAAGTGGGAACAGCAGTAGGAGGGCAGAAGGAACAGCGTGTGTGAGCCCTCAGGCCAGCAGGATGACACAGGAACCGGGGGCCTGACTCTGGGCAGCTCACACATGCCTAGCACGCAGGACTCTGGCCCCTGCAACACCACATCCCCAGCATCCCTGCATGTCCCCAGGGGGACTGCGGGAGCAACTCGCATCTTGGCCTGTGGCTCACCAATGGGTCCCGGGAGGGCGGAGGAGATCACCCCTTTGGCCTGGGCCTGGACTGTCCTCCCTGGGAGGTGCCTCCCAACAGGGTGGCTGGTCTCCTCTCTCAGGTCACACCCCTGCATCTTTGTGCCCCAAGATGGAAACATCCCCCAGGGAGCTTAGGCTGATGGGGTCAGACCTGGAAGCAGCCCAACCCCAGACTCCAGGATCAGCTGATTCCTTCCTCTCCCAGGTCTCACAGCTCTTCCTGCCTGCCTGGCTTCTGGCACCCCCTTGGCCTTCAGACCCCTCTGTGTGAACCAGTCTTCCTAGGAGGGCCCCAGATCCCATGCCAAAGAAGGGGTGCAAATACACATGGAGTGGGGGCAGCAGTCTGATTTTCACCACTGTCCACTCGGGCCACCTGGGCTCCTGCTGCAGGGGACAACTGTGTGTCTGGAGAGGGACCATGGCATGGAGATGGTGAGACTGAAGGCTGCAAAGGGGGCTGGGGGCAGGGCCAACAGGAGGGGCCCCGGGTGATCCCCTCTGTACCTGCCTGTTTGGGGTGATGGGCTGCGAACGGTCCCCATCCCTGACACACATTCTCTTTCTCCCTTCTCTTTTCTACTCCATTTTTGCCCCTTTACCCTGATGAACCCAAACTTGGAACAGGAACCAGTTTCTGATTTTATCTGATGTGTATTAGGAAATGGTCGTGCCCATCTCTGGGCCAGCTCAGAGGGCTTCCCACCAGGACGGGAGACGAGTTCCCACGGCTTGTCAGAGTCAAAAATAGAGACGATGCAGAGTGGGAAACAGGCAGAGAAACATAAGAGACGGGGACAGAGAGAGAGAGACAGCTAGAAAGACAGAGAGGGGCAGAAAGAGGCAGCGAGAAGCAGCAGCTCCCTCCCCCATCCGATTGTCCATTTACCAGGCTGATGTCAGGTGACGCCGTAGCACCCATGTCAAGGTCATTGTCCCCACATCTGTTTCCCCAGGTTTGTGCCCCCGAGAGCTGGAGTGCTCAGTGGATTGGTGCAGCCACACCCTATGATCAGGGTCACCCCACCAGCCCCTGCAGCCCCCAGAATGCCCACCGGGTGTGTTTTTCCATCCCCAGAGGGTCCCCTTGTTATCTCTGTGAGTGTATAGTCCCCGGCGGGGCTGACCTTGAGGGCCAGGAGAACATATCTCAGCGCCCAGCAAGGCTGAAGTCAGTGATTGTCTGCTGAATGAATGAGTGAATGAATGAATGGGGAGGGACCTAATGACCCTAGGGCCACGGCTGGACAGGAGCTTACTGCTCATCCCTTCCATCCTTTTCATGGACTGTGGAAGGTCAGGCAGGGTGTCAGGGCTGGGGCTGGGTCATGGACTCTCCCAGGGCCCCGGCCACTGTTTGACTCTGCCCCGCACACTCTCCCTGAAAGCAGGTCCCAAGGAACGGCTCTGGAGCTAAGGCTCCCTCTCGGCTCTATAGGAAACATGGTTGATGGCTTTATGGGGCCAGGCACTCTGGCTCGGGCCTTCCCTTCCGGCCAGTCCTGGACCCCCAGGCCCCAGAAGAGCCCAGGGACGCAAACCCAGACATGGCTGAGCTTCCAGTGGGAGCGGGGGAGAATCTCACCCACACTGCGCTGGACTTTCCTCCAGCTCCTGAGGTTGGGCTCTGAGCTCAGCACTGGGTAGGTCCCAAGGAGGTGGCTTAAGCTTCATGGCCAGGCTGTGTCTGTCGCAGAAAGTGGTGCATGTCCCTAGTGGGGGCCTGTGGTCAGGGAGAGAGATTGATCGGGTTGTCACCAGCATCTTGCCAGGGGTCCGAGGACATATGAGAGGCAGCTGAGGGGAGAGAGTGGGGGTCATTAATGCACATGGGGGCTGACTGAGACGGTGGAGGGAATGAGTGCCCAGGGAGCGGGGAGCTGATAAGGAGAGGTCCAGAGGTCAGCTAAGTTGCCCAGGATGAGACAGGCCTGGGAGGGTAGTCAGCTGTGAACAGGAGGCCAATGTTTCCCAAGGACACAGTGCAGGCCCAGAATATGAGCAACTACCGGTGACAAGGAGTGGTGGGATGGGGGGAGGGGGAGTTGTGAGTGGGCATTTACACAGGGCATTTACTCCAAACAGGGTTGAGGAGCAAGAAGGACCCCCCCCAACTCACAACCTCCCACCTGAAGCGTATGGGTAGGCTCCACCCAGGAGGGCTTCAGGGAGGAGGTGTCCTCAAGGAAGAGGAAGGAAGGTGGGGAAGGGGCCATTCAGGGGCCCCAGCTTCTCCAGCTGGCAAAATCCGCCTGTCCTCCAAGACTCAGGGATCGGCTCCTGCAGAGTCCCCTCTGCAAGTCCCCACCCCGCCCTCAGGCAGCCCTGGTCTGGGACAGGACTTTGGGGTCATCTGTCTGCACCTCTCTCCAGTCTGGAGACCACAAGGGTGGGGAAGCATCTAATTCCACAGGGTCAGCACAAAGGTGGCCAGTGCTCCTCTGTGATATTGTGATACAATAAGAAATATCTGTGTGCTCTTTGTCCCTGGTTCCTGGCTCACAACTCCTAAAACCCTTGGAATTTTCTGAGTGCTAGGGGTGTGAGGAGCATCTTTGCTGAGCCCCTTTCAACCATACCTGAGTTCATGCTAACGAGGTGACTCTGTGGCTGCTAGATGCTTCAGGATTGGGGCTGGTCACCAGAGAAACCAACCACATGATTAGAGGGTTGGAACTTTCAGCCCCATCCTCTCCCCACTACGACCTCCAGGTAGGGAAGAGGGACTGGAGATCAAGTTCAGTCACTAGTGGCCAATGAATTAATCAATCATGCCTCTGTACAGAACCTCCATCAAGACCCCAGACAAGGGGGGGTCTCCATACGGGGAACATACGGAGGTGCTGAGAGGGTGGGACGCCCGCAGAGGGCCTGGAAGCTCCACGTCCCCCCGACACCCTGCCCTGTGCAGCTCTTCTAGTCACTGCTCCTGAGTTGTATCCTTTACTATAATCCGGTAGTAGTAGGTAAACTCTCTTCCTGAGTTCTGTGAGCTGTCCTAGCAAATTAGCAAACCTGAGGAGGGGGTCATGGGATTCCCCAATTTGTAGCCAAGTTGGACAAAAGTGTGGGTACCCTGGGCCCCCAATACTTGTGACTGGTGTCTGAAGTGGGGGCAGTCTTATGGGACTGAGCCCTTTACTGGTGGGGTCTGCGCTGACTCCAGGCAGTTAGTGTCAGAACTGAATTAAATTGTGGACACCCAGCTGGTGTCCGGAGAGGTGGAGAAATGGTTGGTTGAGAAAAACCCACATGTTTGGTGTCAGAAGTGGTGTGAGTAAAAAACAGATCAGAGGACCCCTTCTCTGTCCTGCTGGAGAACAGAGGAGGCCGAGACCACACCATCCAGACCCCTCTGCCCTCCTCCTTCTGATGAGGTGTGGTCAGTGGAGGCATTAGTAGGTGATCAGAAGGCAGGAGAGGAAAGGCTGGGGTATTTATTCCCCCAGCTACCTCCAGTGCCTGCGTCCTTCTACACACAGCCCCTGCTCCTGGTGAGAGGACCCTCACCCATGACTCCTGTTCACGGGCTCTGGAAACACCACTCCCTCTCGTCAGCCTTTCCGGTACAGGAGTGCTTATAGCCCATCAGTGCCCTGGGCCAACCCTCTCCTGCTGGTTCCCTTAACACGCTGCCCACACCTTTGCAAACGCTCTCAGTTACCCTGCCATCTGTTTCCTACCACACAGAGCATTGGTTTGTGGAGTGCAGGGCCTTAAAGTCACTCAGTTTAACCCTTGCTTTTTACATAAGGGGAAACTGAGGCCCGGAGAGGATAAGGGGTCTGTCCAGGGTCACCCAGCCCCAAGGTCGGGGCTCACGGCTGCCATGAGAGAGGCCAAGGCTTACGTGGGCAGAGGCTGGGAGCCTGTTTGCCCCATCCCCTCCCTGCTCCTCTCAGCCTGGCTGCCCCGTGGTCACGTGAGCGTCTCCTCCACAGCAGGAGCAGGATGCATTTGTGGCAGATAATAAACCAGTTAGGGCCATTTGCACCTTCCAGAGACAGGCATCTGGGAACCCAGCCAGCATCCTCCTTTCCTGACCCTCTGCCCCAGAGGGTGAGGCCCTCCACGTGGATGGGACGCCTCCTGGCCTCCCTGCCATCCCTCACCCCACCTCTAGCTGTCCCTAACCTGCCACCAGTCCCCCAGCGCTTTCAGGCCTTTGCACACACCATTGCTCCTGCCTGGGCACCCTTCCCATGTCCACCTGCCACAGTGCTGCTCCTTCCCCAAGGCCACACCTGCCCAGGAATCTCTGACACCTGCGTCCCCTCCACCCCTTGTGCATGGTGGTATCCCTCTCCTCTCCTCACAGCGGTGGGCAACTTGAGGATGGAACCCTGCCTGGTCATCTTCGGCCCCTCGGGCCTGGCCCTGACTGGGGCTGATAATGACAAATGCTGGGTGTCCAGGACTAGGTTTAGGGCTGAGTTTGCTCTGAGCTGAGCACAGACTTCTCTAGATGCTGCCTCTTCACACCCACTTCCTGCTCCATGTCCAGAGTGAGCACAGGGGCGTGTGAAGCTTAGAAGCTGAGCTCTTGTGCCCTCCAGAAGGAACTGGAGGAAGAGAAGTGGGCGGAGGCGAGGAGCCTCCAGCCAGGAGGTGAGGCCAACTGGAGAGAGGGGCCACAAGGAGGATGCTGGGGGAGGGGGGAAGCAAGTGCCGGACATACGGGGCCTGGTGAGCGCGTTCACCTCCTTGGTTTAGCCACACTGTGGCCCAGAAGGGCCAGCATTATCAACCTCATCTTATACCTAGAGACATTGAGGCCTGAAGAGAGCTTGCCTTGCCCCAGATGGCTCAGCTGGCCTAGGACCCTGGGCCCCACTCCTGGTGCTGTATCCTCCTGAGAACCCCCCACCCCCAGAGGACCTGGGGACGCGGGTGCAGGGAGACTTCCCAGTTGTACAATGGCATAGACATACAGGTGGGTATTGGGGACATTTATTTCTAATGGGGACAGGCCCAAGCTTTGGGCTAAGGACACGCTCCCCCCACCCTCATTTAGAAACAATCTCCCCCAGGGCTCCATCCAGAAGTTGCAGGGCATGCCTCCACCCCAGTCTCTGCGGCCTGGACCAGGGGTGAGGCTGAGGGGCAGATGGGGGTCCCCTGGAGCCCCTCAGGAGCCCTCCACGGCTGGAGGGCTGAACGTGTGGTGGGTGTTATATCTTCTCACGCCCACCGACTCTTCTGGGCCCGAAATGGGAGTGCTCTGGCAGGTGTCGTAGCTCGGGGGGGAGGGGAGGAGAGCGGGAGAGTGAATGATGAACACGGGGCCTGATCCACGTCCCTCAGCTGTTGCCTAGAGCTTGGCACTCTAGGCACAGGAGCACTGGGGAAACTGAGGCTCTGCTGGCCAGGCTGGATTAACCAAAGGGAATCTGGCTATTCCTCTAAACCTCACAAACCCAGCTCCCCCTTTGCTGCTCTTTGTCATCACCTAGCCCCCAGGATGCCTCTGAAACATCATCTACCTGTCTCTCTCGGTCAAAACCTGCCACTGGCTCCCTCTGGCCTTCAGGATACAGCCCATTTCTTCAGCTGAGAATTAAGGGCCAGGCCTGGCCTGGCTGTCGACAGCCCTCCTGCCCCAGACCCTCCCCACCTCTGTCCTGGAATTACTCCCCTTCTCCCCCAAATCCTGGGACCAGGTTTTCCCTTTCCTCTAGGAAGCCTAGGGACAGCCCCTCTCCACCAGGCGCCAGCACCTGAGCCCCGAGTGAAGTCTTAAGGCCAAGCTCAGCGCTTGGACTAAAAGCAATTCACTCCACCTGGGTGTCTCCCACCTTGAGTGTCTGCCACCCGCCCCCACTTGCAATTCCAGCTGTTGCCACCAGGGGGTGGATGATGCCTGCTCAGAAAGCGTGGATCCCATGGGGAGGTGGCAGGCAGAGAGGGACAGTGGAGGGAGGGGTTAATGCACGCATGCCCCCACCCAGAGGTTCTGGAACCTCAGGGATCCCTGGCTCAATAATTGTTACCCCTGTCTGGCCTTCAGGGAAAACCCCTCCAGCATGGTTAGCAAGGGGGAGCTGGGGCTGGTGGCCTGGGCTGGGAGAAGAACCCAGGGAGGGAGAAGGAAGTAGAGGCAGTCCAGGTCAGGGACCCCACCCCTCCTAGGGGCCCAGGCAGTCTCGGCCTTGTCCTCTTACCAGGTGTAGATGAGCAGGGCAAGGAGGGCAGTGAGGAGGATGGCCAGCAGGACAGACAGGATGGCGATGATGACCATGGTGCCCGTGCTCCGGGGCCCTGGGGCAGCCTGGAGGTCCTGGGCTGAAGGTGTGAGGGGGCCCACAGGTGGGCCAGGCAGCGAGGAAAGAGATCTGATCTGACCTGAGAAGGGGGACCTGGAACAACCTCCAGACCAACCACCCCCAACCCTGGCCGGGCCCCCAGGCTGGTGGAGGGGCACCTGCAGACACCAGGGTGGTGGTGGTGACTCCGACTGATGGGGGCTGGCCCACTCCTCCAGCCCATCCCCAATCCTTGGGAGCCCCCAGACCCCTGGGCCCCCAGCCCTAGGGTCTGACCTGCAGCTCATCTGGCCCTACCTTGCTGCAAGCCGGTCTCACTGGACCACTCTGTCTCAGCCACGGGTCCCCTGTCACTCATCACCAGGAACTTCACTCTGAACAGGAAACCCAGCATTGGGGGTGGGGGGTCTCAGGGTCCTGAAATCCTCCGGCCCTGGTGCCAGTCTGTCCCCTTGACTCCCAGGGCCTGGGAGGTGGGGGGAGCAGGGACTGGGGCTTAAAAGCACAGCCTTAGAGCCCACCAGAAGGGGATCCAATCCCAGGCGTGACATTTCCCAGCTGTGTGGCTTTGAGTGCATCCCTCACCCTCTCTGAGCCTCAGTGTCCTCGTTTGGGAAATGTGTGTGGAGTAGATTAGATCCCCCAGCCCCAAGCATTGGTAATCAAGCCCTTAGTGAGAGGAGACCGGGCCCGGGCCGGCGCTGCCCTGGGGCACTGCCTGTCTCGATGGGGAGACTCCAGGTGCGGAGTCCAGGGGCTTAGGGCCAGAGTAGGGGAGTTCACTGAGACCTCACTGTCCCCTGCCCCTGCCCCTCCATGGCGGAACTAGAGTGGAGAACCCAGGCCCCCCGCCGGGAGCTGCCGCAGCCTCAGGTTTGGCACAGGCCTGGCAGTGCCTCACCTGTAGGGGCCCGGGCCCGGCAGGGGATGGTTGCAGCCCCTCGTCCTCAGGGAGCAGTGGGTGTCGTTGCCGACGCGGAGGACCCGGAGCTGGTTGCCGGGCTGGCCACCCGGGTAGAGCGCCCGGTTGGCCATCAGCGTGAGGTAGTAGCCCCTCTGGGGGAAGTCGGCGGGGACGGGGGTGTCCTCCACCCTCTGCAGGGCAGTGAAGTTCTGGGTGGCTGAGGGTGGCACCGTGGGTCAGATGGTGGGGGCCGCACGGGCAGGGCTTCCCCATCCCACCAGGCCGGACAGCCTTACAGCCACACCCCCGCAGCATCTACCCCCTCTCCCCCACCCCTGCTGCTCCCCGCAGGCCCCTGCCCATTTCACAGAGGGAAAGCCCAGGTCTGCCCCGGCAGCACCCACCGTTGCTGTGGGCCACCACCAGCCAGATGGCATCCAAGTCGGAGATGTTGAGGTGACTGAACTGGCCCTGCGGCTGCTCCAGGGTGAAGGTGGACTGGGTGACTGTCCCCGCCAGGGTGGCATTTGAGAGCTGGGGCACATAGCTGATGTGATCTGGAGTGGGGGGGGGGGCAGGGAGAAGAGGCTCAACAGGACAAACAAGCCCCCACAGCCCAGTCTGAGGGGGGAGTCATGGTCTTGGGAGCCCCAGTCTGAGGGGGGAGTCAGGGCTTTTCCTGGGGGCTCCGGCAGACACTCACCAGGAGGGCTCCCTGGCAACCCCGTGCCAGTGTGGCATGGTGGCCCCTGCCTTGGGAGCCTCCTAGGGGTGGGCACTGTGGGAAGTCAGGGGGTGCCATGTCCCGCCTGCCGCACCTAGGTCGCTGGGGTCTCTGTGATGGGCAGGGCTGAGGACAGGGGACAGACAAGGCCCAGGAGACCCCTTCCCCCAGCTGCAGGCACAGTTCTCCTGGGGAAGGGGTCTTAGGCCTTGTTGGGGTGAGAGTCAAATTTTGGGGAGCCTGAGCCATAGGCCAGACTCTTGATGGAGCCCAGTGACCTTGAGCTCTGACTCTCTGGGCCTCAGTTTACCCACCTCTCAAGTCCCTCCAGCTCCACCCACATGGTCCAGGTTGTTTTGTTTGATGAGAGGAGTGAATGGCTTGGGGGGTTTGGTGACGCAGGAAGGTCCCTGCCAAGACCCCGGGACTGGACATGGGCCCTCCAGAGGGGGGCTGTGTCCTGGCTCAGAGTCCAATAGGACATCCTCTCCTGCTCAGCCGGTGCTGTGCCACCTCCCACCCCGCCCCACGGCACCCTCCACTTCTGGACCCTGTCCCCCTCAGCCCCTCACAGCCTCACCTGGGAAGGGCAGGACAGGCAGAAGACAAGAAGCCTGGGCCCCCTGCCAGGGGAGAGGGGACTCAGGACGGGCAACAGCTCGTGTCCAGCCTTGCTGCTCTGAGAGCTCAGAACCCCTAACTCCTCCCTGGGCCCTAAGAGCAGTGCTCCTCCTCTCCAGCCCCCAGTACTAGAGAGCAGCAGAAAGGTGAGGGGGGCTCTCATTCAAGTCTCCAGAACCTTCTCCCCCTTTCGGTTCAGATCAATACGACTCATTTCCACTTAATTCACCTCAGCTCCAAAGGTTCGGGTGAGATCTCTCCTTTCTCAGAGCACCCGGTTCTATATCTGAGGCCCAGCGCACACTGCATACATCAGGTACTTAATGTCCGCTTAGCAAGGGAAAAGGAGTGGAGCAGCAGAGATGGGGGTACTGCATCTCTAAGCCCCTCTCGTTTAAGAGCCCCACGAGTGGCCAATGCCTGCAGCCCCCTCGGAGAGCTTCCTTTTGGGGTAAGTGTTGTACTTGTTGACTTCTTTAAACCTCTCCTCAGGCACAGGAAGGAGGGGAGCCATTTGGCGAGAACTGGGGTGGGGCTCAGGACACATGGGGATGAGAGCCCCAACAAGAGGGAGGACACATTACCCACTCTCCCGTCTTGGATGGGGTGGGTGTCCATCTTGTGACCTCTTTGCTGGGCTGTCTCCCCTGACCCACACAGGACCCAGACTTGAGGCTCGGGAGGCGGCTGGGGAAGGGGGGTCTGTGCTCCTGAAGCCTGAGGCACAGTGGGCACCCCCGCCCTGCCTCCACCCTCACTCACCCAGGCCCGCCCTGGGCTGGAGGCAGGTCAGCAGCAGCAACAGTAGCATCAGCAGCCAAGACTGTCCCCCACTGAGCCCCATGGCCAGGCCAAGTGTCCAACCGTCTGTCTGTCCGAGGGTCTGTCTGCTGCGTCTAGAGCCCCGGAGGCTCCGCCGTCTGTGCTGGGCTGAGGGAGGCTGCTTCTGGCACCTCCTGCCGTCCCTCCCAAGTGCCCCCTCCTCCCAAACAACTGGTTGGACAGGTTTGGGGCAGAATCTGCTGGCCCCATAGATTTGGTATTGCCAGGGAGGGGTCTGAAGAGAACAATTAGTTACTGCCACCAAGACAAGCCTGGACACCCCCACCCCCACTCCAGGAGGGCCTGGCCAGGGAGGGGCCTCAGAAGGAGGCCATGTCTTGTGGAATCTCCTCGTTCAAACAGTCCTCAGCCTGGCAGCCAGGGCTCCCCACAGCCCCCCTGTGCAGAAGGGAGTTGCTCTCATTGTCTAGATGAAGCACAGAGTGGGGATGGAGGCTTGTCCAAGATCCCCCAGCCACTAGGGCAGAGCCTGGAATTGGAGGCTCACACCCAAGGGCAAGCTGGGGGGCACTCCCTGCAGGGCCCTGCTGTCCTCTTTGCAGCCTGGCCCTTGGTGGGGAGCTCCCAACATCGCCCTCCCACCTCCCCTTATCCAGGGGGCCTGCCCTCTCTCTTTCCTCCATCTCTGGCCACTGCCTGGGCAGGACACTCCCTCCTTGACAGAAGGTTCCCAGATGGGGCCCAGGTCGAGTGGGCAGAGCACATCCTGACCTCCTCTCACCTGGGTTGGAGGAGCAGCCCCTCACGGGGCCCCCTGCCCCAAGCCCCAGGCCCTCAGCCCAGCCTCTGCTCCTGGCCAGAGCCATCCTCCAAACACTCAAATCATGCCGGGTGTCATCTCTCCTGAAAACCCAACAGACTGTCGTCCCCTGTGGCCTCCATTCCTGGGTGAATGGGGGCTCCCCCTAAAGGGGACATAACTTAGTTCCCAGGGAGGGTTCGGATATCTACCCCAACTCACTAGAACCGCTGCTGGAAGGAGACTGTGTTACGACAGGACAGGCTGGAAATCTCAAGTGCATTGAGGCAGGAAGAGGTTGGGAATCACGGGCCACCAGGTACTTAAAGCTCAGAGTCCTCCTATTCAGACTTGTTCACTCCTTGCTGCTTTCTTCTTGAAGCACCCAGGGCACCCTCACACCTTTGAGCCTTTGCATTTACTGTTCCCCTGCCTGGAATCACCTCCTCCCCAAGGAGAAAACCCCTATTGCTACTTCAAAACCCAGTTCAGATATCACCTCCTCTGTGAAGTCTTCCCGATCTGTTTCCCTGATCCCCAGAAAGACTGAATCCCATCTTTCTCAGTGTTCCCATGGCACTTTGTACAGGCTGGTACCTTCCTGCTGCTCCATAACCAGCTGGCCATGCACTGTCCCCCCTCTCTGAGCCCAGCCTGCACTGGGGCAGGTGGGAGTTGTCATCATTACAAGTCCCAGGAGCCCTGATTTATCATAGAAAAAGCCAGTGTGGTTTCCAGACCCTGGGAAGTGCTCCTGCTCATTGAGCATCTCCAGCCTGGTTTCAAGTGTCACGTGACACATTAGGACCAAAGGTCATTATAGAGGTGATAAAAAGCCCTCCTCCATTGCAACATTTCACAGTCCTCTCCTGCTTCACTCACACCCGTCACCATAACAACCATATCCCATGCCGAGCACCAGGGCATGGGGTGGAGAGAAGAGAGACGCCATCTTTCTATCTAACTTGGCTTTGGGGACACTCTTGAGAGGGTTGTCTACACTAGGTGTCGACACTTGCTCACCACCTACTCCTCATTCTAGCCCTACCACCATCTGGTTTTCACCCCAACTCCCCTAGCCAGGGGCTCATCAAGGTCACCAATGGCTCTGCTACGACAGAGGCCAGCAGCCCCGGGGCCCACCCTCGCTGGCACCAGATACGCTCACTCTCTCTTCACTTCTCCTCTTTAAGCAACTCGCTTACACTCTTGTTTCTCTTCTCACCTCTCTGGCTGCTCCTTCTCACCTCCTTTGAGGGCCTCTCTTCCTGTCCTTGAAATGCGGGGCTTTCTCTGGCCTTGGTGCTGGGCCTGCTTCTCATCCCCCTGTACTGGCTCTTCCTCTGTGACCTTGTCCTCTTCCATAGCTGCAGTTCCTGCCTTTAGGTCTTGCCCAGTCCTTTCTCCGTGTCCTCCCCCGCCAACTGGACATCTCCACCTGGTCCTCCCAAAATGTTCTCATTCTCAAGAGCAGAACTCTTCAACCACTGCCCCCGACAGACCTGCATCTCCTCCTCCAGGCTCCCCACTCTCAGTTAATGGATCCCCCACGTGGTAAATCCTCGTCAGCTCGCCCCTCTCCTCACAGGCCCCCAGAAGTCCTGGGTGCTCTGTCTTAAGGCCTCCCAAGTCCTTCTCCACCTTTCCCACTGCCCCAGCCCGGGGTCAGGCCTCATCATCTCTCACCTGGACCCTTCCAGCAGCTCCCTGGTTGGTCACCCTTCAGCAAAGCAGCCATTCACATCATTCATTCATTCAGTAAATGTTGATGGCGTGCCTGCCCTGTGTCAGGCGCCTGCTGGATGTGGGACCTCAGAAATGAACACAACCATCCCTGACCCCTTGGAGTTCATGGGTAAACTATGGACGGAGTTGGATGGATGGATAGACGGAGGACAGAGATGGAGCCCGGATGTAGGATTGATTCCCTGGGGAGGAGAAGTCAGGGAGGGCATCAAGGAGGAGAGGTTGACGGAGAAGGAGACACTGACGTCCTGTCCCTGTTCTCTCCCTCAGAAACATTGACAGGGCCATGGTGACCAGCCCCCTCCTGTGGGGAGTACTTTTTAAAAAATTGTAAAACAATTATAAATATTCTCTTGTTATTATAATACATTTATACTCTATTTGCCAGCCCACGTATATTATTTTTCTTCCCCAAAATACTTAAGCTGTGCCAATTGTTTATTACAGGGAACTTCAAAAGAGAAAAATATTCCTACCAACACTACCTAATTACCTAGTAGGCTTTTTGTGACCAGCTCTACTCCGACATGCTAGCTGATAGTTTCAGACCTTTCAAGATTTAAAATTACTGTACTTCATCAGTGATTGACTCAGCCCAAGGAGATTGGGGGCTGAAACCAGAGCAAAGGCTCAGGGAACGCAGATGAGGTCAGGGTGGGTCCCGTGTGTGCATGTGCTGAGCCTGAGCCAAAGGTCACTGAGAGGACCTCTTGCAAGGCTCCTGCTGCTTCGTACCTCCATGGCTTTGCCTAGGCCAGTCCCTTCTGGGATGGCCCTCTCTACCTTGCAAGACCCAGTGAACTTCTGTCCTTCAGCCCCACACACTCCCAGGATCGGCACTACTAGAAATCGTCCCCTGGTTGGCCTTGATGCCTCCCCCTGAGGGTCCCCTAGCCACTGGCATCCCCTCATCTTGTAATCATTATATATAATGTATCGTGACATCAAGGGCAATCCCTCCACACACCTGTGCCCTCCTCCTGCTGACAGCTCAGCGAAGGCAGGACCTGGCCTCCGCACTCACGGGGTGGAGGGGTGGGGGCGGGGTCTCGCAGGGGGGATCCCCCACAAGCAGGCATTTCAGCAAGCTGGCGGTTACACTGCTGGGTTTCAGAGGCAGGTCATCCTGCAACCAGCATTCAGTCACAGGACATGGAGTCAGACAGACAGAATTTTAAGCAGGGAAGTGGGCCTCTGAAAGACAGCATGACAGGTGCTGCCTGGCCCAGATGCAGGCTCGAACGCAGAAGAGAGGGGAGGGGGCAGGAGTGGGCCCGACTGGGGTCCAGCCGGCCAGTCCTGGTCAGACCAAGCCCTGGCAAGGCTTTATTTCTCCAGCTTTTTATTGTAGAAATGGTCACACCTATGGAAAAGTGGAAAGTATATAATGCAATGAATGCCTATATATATAGCCTTCACCCAGATTCAACAATTAACATTTTGCTGTATTTACTCTTTTTTTTAAGATTGGCCCTGAGCTAACATTTGTTGCCAACTTTCTTCCTTTTTTTTTCCCTTTTTTCTCCCCAAAGCCCCAGTAGATAGTTGTATGTCATAGTTGTACATCCTTCTAGTTGCTCTATGTGGGCCGCCAACTCAGCATGGCTTGATGAGCGGCGCATACGTCGGCGCCCAGGATGCAAACAGGCGAACCCCGGCCGCCTTTGGAGCAGCGAACTTAACCGCTAGGCCACCGGCCAGCCCCTTCTATGTTTGCTCTTAATTATCTCCCTCCTACATATATATATATATTTACTGTACACATATACTATGTTACTCTCTCTATATATCTACATATCTATATATACATATGTGTAGATATAACACATATGCTTACATATATTTCAATAAATATATATTTACCTTTTCCCCCCCTCTACATTTTGAAAGGCGGTTGAAAGCAGGCATGATAACATGGGAAGAGCTTGCTTCATCCTTCTGAAAGCACCTTCTTGCTCATCGACTCATCGTCCGCTCAGATCCCCAGGAGCAGGCAGGGCAGGCAGTCTCGTTAATCTCCTTATGCTCACGAGAAAACAGGGCCCCACCAAAGAGAGGAACTTCCTGCAGCCCCGGGGCGGCCAGCGGCAGGGCTGGAAATCAACCCTGGGTCTTCTCATATCCAGGCAGGACTCTCTCTCTTTTCCCTTTTTCATTTGTGTTTAATCTGGGACCTGCAGGAGCAAATGCTTAATTTTCCTTCTCGGTTTGTGGCACACTTCATTACTGCTCTGCACGAGGCCCTGTGTTTATTTTTTACTTTTTCTCTTCAGGCCCATCTCTGTCCCACTCACGCCACCTCCTCCACACATCCGGCCTCGTCAGTTTGGTGTCCGTCTTGTTATCAGTTACCTGTGGCTGCTGTGATATATGTTATGGTCTTTGTGGTACCCAGCACAGAGCTCCTGAAGGGGCATTTTCTGTTCCCTGAAATAACTCTGGAGTGATAAAGGTGAAATGGGTGTCTTTTGTTTTTCCTAACAAGCCCTTTCAACCACACCTGAGTTTATGTTAATGAGGTGATTTTTGGAAAGCCCCTGGATAACGACAGGATGGGTGGGGGCTGATTGCCAAGGGAACCAGCCATCTGATGAGAGGGTTGGAACTTTCAGGCCCATCCCCTCTACCTCGGGGGAAGGGAGAGGGGCTGCAGGTTGAATCAATCTCCAATGGCCAATGGTTTAATCAATCATGGCTACTTAATGAAGTCTCCATAAAACCCCAAAATACTGAAAAAACTTAAAATACTGAAAAATCCATTCTTTCCCTATGATTTGAAATGCCGTTTTTATCATACACCACAGATGTAGGCAGTCCTCAGTCCCCTCTCAGCTTGATCCGGGACAAGCTCCCATATGTCCACACCCACAGCCCGCTCGGGGCACCAGCTGGGCTCAGGGACGAAGGCTCCTTCTCACACCCGCAGGGCTCCAGGAGTCCTGCATTCATCCTGGGGCTGCTGCTGGTGACAGCAGGGGAGCCAGGCAGCGGACAAGAAAAGACTGGGCCAGGCCGGGGAATGCTCCTCCCACAGTCCTGGACAGGGGCCTGGCCAGCAAGCCAGGGGCCGGCTCTCACTTGCGGACAACTGGATGTCACCAGAGTAAGCGGCTCCCAGCAGTACCACTATGTGGCAAAAATGATGACAGCAACAAGGGCACCAGGGCAGACCCAAGGCCAGAGACCCCACCTCCACTCACTGCCATTTTCCTAGCCTGGGTCAGCTCTGGGGCTGAGCAAAAAAAGCTCAGGAGGGGAGAGGAGCCATGCAAAGAGACCGACAGTGGACCCACAGCCTGAGGGAGTGGACACCAGGAGCAAGACTTGCCATGATACAGAAAACAAAGACCTCTGATGCATCTTACACCACGAGGGCGCGCGTGTGTGTGTGTGTGCGTGTGTGTGTGTGTGTGTGTATGTGTGTTCAGGTCAGCTTCCAGACTTTCTGACTCATTTCTTGGATCAATCTGTCTTTTCAGGCATCAGTATCAGATCATTTTAGTCTCTGTAACTTTACCCCAGGCTTTACCAGAGTAGAAGTGATCCCTCACAGTCCTGACTCATTGATTGGCCACCGCGTTACTTGTGACTGTCTCTCTTCTCCGTTCAACTGTTAACTCCCTGAGGGCAGGATCTCTTTAGTCCCCACTGTATTCCAAAGTGAGCTGATATGGACACCCCCTTGCTCTGTGTATCTGGCCAGGGGGACACATGGGTGCCATCTTGTTACAACATCAGGTTGATGACCAGAATGTCGTGGCTTCTGGGCAGAGGCCACCTTCCCTGCTGTGTCTTCTCTTCATGGTCCAGATGTCCCCAGCTCCAGTGAGGCCCAGGGTGAAGAGAGTGGGCCCAAGATGCCCCGAGGGGCTGGGACGGGGGTGGCCAGGCCAAGCCCTGGAGAATAATCTATTCCTAAGGACCTACCTTGCTGTGTACCTTTGGAGTGATTCACGGGACAGGGTGGGGCTCCCACCTACCCTGTCACGAAGGGCAGCCAGCTAAAGGCTCCCACAGGCCCACCCAGCCCCGTGTCACCAAACAAGTCCCCAGCTCCATGGCAACCATAACGCCCGTCCCCAGGAGGTGCACAGGGAGAAGCTCTGGGTGCCACCAAGAGCAGCAGAGCTCTTCCCCACTTCCCCCCCCTCCCAGTAGAAAGAAGCCAGATCTGTAGCCTGGGACTTTGTCTGGGCAGAGAGACGAAGTCTGCAGGTGATCCAGGCCCTTCCCCCTGCACCAGCTTGGCCTCAGGCCCACTCACCAGACCCTGACAGAGACCAGTCTGTGCTAATATCAAGGGAAAAAGACCCCACAGTTCAGTGACCCTGCCCTGGCCCCAAATCTCTACTGCACAGTGGTCCAGCCCCTTCCAGGTCTGCTTGTACATCCCTCATGACAGGCAGCTCACCACCTCCCCAGTCTAGTTAAAGCATCATACAGCTGGACTCATAAACCAGAAAGCTCTTTTAGTAGGGGGATGCCTCTTTTGAGTGAAATCTCACAATTTGGGGGCCAAGAGGAAGGCAACCTTGGCTCATTCCTGATCCACTTAAGCCTGGGGCCATGTCCTTCCTGCTCTGGGCCTGCGTCTCCCCACTGGGATCCTGGGCGGCTGGAGGTGAGCACATTGAGGGCTTTTTAGTTGTTATACTCAGTGCAATTGACACACTGTTTATTGAGGGCCCCCTATGTGCCAGGACCACCATGGGCACGGGCTGTGGGCAGAAGCTCTAGAAGAGAAGTGGAGGCAGGCAAAAGGGTGGGCACTTCATCCATCCATTCCTCCAACAGGTCATCATAGCCCCTGCGCTGTGCCAGGCACCCTGCCAGGCTCTGGGGTACCTCAGGGAACAAAAACTAAGTCTGACAACCTGGTTGGGAGGGACAGACAGTACATAAACAAACACAGTATGACAGAACGTCTGGTGGTGATACAGGCTTCAAGGAAACAAAAGCAGGGCTAGGAGGTGAGAGTTATGGAAGATGGGGGCTATTTTAGGCAAGGAGATTGTGGAACCCTGACAAGGTGACCTGAACTGAGCCTGAATGAACCAGGAGAGGGAGAACCATGGGACCCCCTGAGAAAAGGCTCTAGTGGCAGAGGGATCAGCAGGTGCAGAGGCCCCAGGTCGGTTGTCTGTGCTGTGTAACAAGTACCCCCAAAGCTCTGGGGATTAAAACAGCAGCCATTTTATCATCTCTCACAGTCCTGGAGGTGGGCTCAGCTGGGTGGTTCTTCTGCTCCATACGGCCTCAGCTGGTCTCAGCTGGAGTTGCTCATGCGGCTGCACCCAACTGGGAGTTTGGCTTCACCCACATGCCTGGGGTGGCTGGAACAGCTAGGGGCTGGCTGGATCCCCCTCTCCTCTTGTCCTCTCCCCTCCCCTCTCTCTTCCCTCTCCTCTGCCTCTCTCCCTCCCTCTTTTTCTCTCCATGAGGTTGCTCCTCATTCACTGGTCCAGCCTGAGCTTCTTTACGTGGCAGCGAGAATCCCAAGAGGGCAAAAATGGAAGCTGGCAGGCCTCTCAAGGGCTGAAATTCCTACAGCATCACTGCAGCCGAGTCCTGTGGCCAGAGCAAGCCACAGGACAGCCCGGGCTCCAGGGGGAGGGGGGGGAAGCCCCTTGATGGGAGGTGCAGCATCCACACAGGGCTGAGTGGAAATGCCAGTGCCCATCCTTGGAACAAACCCCCATAGGCCCGAGGAGGGAGCATCTCGGTCATGGGGGGTTTGCTGAGGTCTGTGTGGTTGGGGGATTAAATAGGGAGGAGAGAAGGTGTAGCAGATGAGGTCCTCGAGGTCGAGGGGTGGCGCAGGTGGCGTGGGGCCGTGCAGGTCGTTGTCTGGATTTGGCTCTGACCCTGAGAGAGATGTGAGTCACTGCAGGGTTAGAGCAGAGAAAGGGCATGGCCAGGCCCCCTCGGGCTGCTGTGGGGAGAGCAGATTGGGGCTGGGGGTGTAGTAGTCTCCTGGGGCTGCCGTAACAAATGACCATAAACTGGGTGGCTTAGAGCTACAGAAGTTTATGCTCTCACCGTTCTTGTGAAATCAAGGTGTCACAGGGCCACACTCCCTCCCAGGGCTCTGGGAGAATCTTCCTTTTCCCCTTCTCGTTCCTGGTGGTTGTGGCCATCCTTGGTGCTCCTTGGCATCGCTGCCATCTCTGCCTCCATCTTCGCATGCTGTTCTCTCTGTGTGTCTGTCTCGGTGGCCGAATGTCCCTCTTTTTATGGGGACACCAGTCAAGTTGGGTTTAGGGCCCACTTAAAGCCTCATCCAGTATGATGACATCTTAACAGCAAAGGCCCTATTTCCAAATAAGGTCACATTCACAGGTTCCAGATAGACATGAATTTGGGGGGACACTAACCCAATACAGGGGGCAAGGGCTTTGGGGTGCCCAGTGAGGAGGCTGCTGCAGTGGTCCAGGGGAGACAAGCGTGGTGGCAGCGAGGACCCTCTCTAAGTTCGTTTCCCCCTGGGCTGTGCAGAGCCCTCCCTCGAGAGAAGGGCTTCATGCCTCGGTGTTTCTGAAGATCAGAGGCCCTGTGTATGGAGCCTAAGGGGCTGGGGCCACCCGGTGCTAGCAGCTGGCTGCAGTGGTGCTGTTGGGGACAGAGGGTGGAGCCTCTGTCCTATCAGGCACCCCAGCACCTCTGTGCCAACCCTGGGAGTAGCTGGGGGGCGTTAATGGGAGACATTGTTCCCCGAGGCCCAGCTGAGGCCACCTCCCTGCTCTGCCCCGAGCCTGCTTCTCCTGCCACTCACTCCACCGGGCCACTGAAGGCCTTCCTGAAACCCAGTCTGCCCCACATCACTTGGACCAGCTCCTTGGGGTGGCATTTAAGGCCTTCCATGCTTGGCCCCAGGCCACGTCTCCTACCTCACACTCTTGACCCCCAACTCCACATCCCCCTCATTCTGGCCGGCTAAGCCTGTCAACAAACCTGCTGTGATGCCTCATTCCCTACCTTCCTCCCCTCCATCCTCAACGAAGTCTTCTGCTCAGACACCACCTCCTCCAGGAAGTCCCCCTTGTGCCCCCACCCTCCCAGCCTGAGCCAGATGCCTGCCCTGGGCTCCCACTGCTGCCACATCAGTGTTGCCCCATCACAGGTACCCTCCCTCTGCACTGTACTTTCTGTGCTGGGTTGTATCTATAGCCCCAGCTCTGCCCAGCAGAGGACCCCACATTGAAGAGGCATCCAGAGACGACCCGAGCCCACTCTCAGCCCCCACTCCTCCTGCTTATCCCCCACCCCCAGCCCCCAGTCCCATTCCATCCCCTGCCCTGGGGGGATTGCCCCTGGCCCCATGGAGTCCAGGCTCAGACATGGACAGGGCTCCAGGCACAGGGACTGGAGGGCAAAGCTGAGCCTGGAGCTTCCAGAAAACAATCGTGGGGGCTTCGGGCCACCCCCACTGGGAGCAGAGGGATAGGGGCTGGCGACAGGGAGGGAGAGGCAGGATAATTAATGGGACGTTCCTCTCTGTCCCTCAGGGGGAGAAGTCAGGGAGAAGAATGGTTGTCAAGGGCAACACATTCTTTCCCGTGGATAACTCTAGCCTGCGTCACCCACAGGGAGTGGGGTTTCGGGGAGGCCAGCACTGGAGTGTTTGAGCTTCAGGAGCTTAGAGATCTTCACATTTTAGAGAAAAGCTGAGGCCAGGGGAGGCGGGCAGAGCTGCCTGGCAGGGCTCCCAGCAAATGAGGTGTAAAAGGGGGAAGCCTGGGCCCCGTCTCACTCCTGGGGCTCTGTCCCCAGGAGTCAGGGACATCCAGGCTGGGACCAGTGGTGCAGACACGAGGGGAGGGCCAGGACATGGCTGCAAGGGCTTCTGGCTTCTCTGGGGGTGGGGGGGAGGCTCAGAAAGCTGGGTCAAGGGGCCAGTATGAGCAGGGTGAGGACCAGGGCCGAGAGCAGCCAGGCTGTGGCCCGCACTCGTCCAAGTCCATTCTGAAGGCCTGGGCCTGCTCAGCGCGTCACCCCAGGCCCCTTCCTCCCTCCAAGGCTCCGCTCTCGCTCTTCCTGCCGCCTGCGCAGCCCCTGCCCTCTGCCTGCCTGTCGGCTCAGTTAAATATCGTCTCAGCACTGACCGCTATCCTGTGCCCTCCACCCCGGGTAATGCTCACGTCCACAACGCCACAGTGGTGGGTGGATTGGGCTGCTGTGGCCAACTCATAGCTGCCACAGCAAAATGCCACAGGATGGGCGGCTTAGACAACATTTATTCCTCACAGTTCCACAGGCTACAAGTTCAAGACCAGGGTGTCCACAGGGCTGGTCTCTTCCGGGGCCGCTTGCAGACAGGGCCTTCCCGTTGCGTCCTCAGATGGTCTGCCCTGTGTGCACACGTCCCTGGGGTCTCCATTTCCTGAACTCTTCTTAGAAGGACAGATTGTGTTAGGGCCCACCCTAAAGGCCTCATTTTATGGCCCTGTCTCCAAATACATTCTGAGGCACTGGGGGTTAGGGGTCAACATATGAACTTTGAGGGAACAGGATTCAGTCTGTGACAGTGGTGCACCTCCCCAGTGAGCGGCACACTCTCAGGACAGGAATGTGTCTGAGCCCTCTGCGTGGCCTGTGGGGTCTCTGGACTGGGTCCTAGGCATGTTGATGCCCGGCAACTGCCCCCGCCCCCGCTCCACCCCACTCCTCCCCCTCCCCCACCTCTGGCGAGGGGTGGGGTGGGCAGGCTGCAGAGTGAGCAGTGAGGTGTGGCTGTGTCCCTCTGCTCCTGTTTCATGCTGGGTCTCCTGAGAAGGTGGTGCCTTCCCAAGCAGGCGGTTTCCCAGGCTGCTATGGGCAGCGAAGGGAGGGGGCTCCAAGGAGCCCAGGGTGGCAGTGGTGTGGGCTGTCAGAGGCCCGCTGCCCAGCTGTGTGGCCAGGTGCTGAATAAGCCCTCTCTGTTCCCCAGCTTCCTCCTTGGACATTGGTGAGGGGCCGAGCTCTGCAGAGGGTCCTTGTGTCCCCATCCTGGGGAGAGGGTGGGGGCTCTGAAGTGACAGCTATGAATGGTCAAAGTGACAGCTTGGTCTTCATCTGAAATAATAAAAAATATCTCAAAGGAAAATATAAGAACTCATTAATTGAGCATCTACCCATCAGACCCTTCAACCACCTCCTCTCACTGCCCCTCACTGCAGCCCTGCGTGATGACCATTGCTGCCCCCATTGTACAGAGATGAACACTGAGGCTCGAGGGTAGTGTGTGACAAGCCCCCGGGCTGATCCCTAGAGAAGCTCTTGCTCTGCCCCACAATGGCCCTGGGCCCTTCTTAGAAGGCAGACAGTCACAAATGCCAGCAAGGCTCTGAAGAACTCCCAGCACTTAATGAAATGCTTTCATTACAGTGGTCCTTGCAGACAGTGAGCATGAACCAAGCATAAGCCCCTCATATTCCTGGGGGTGACAGAGAGCTGCCCTTCCTTCTGACTGCCCAGCCCCTGCGACACCCACCTTACGTCTGGGACATTGCCTTCCTACCTCATGCGTTCCCAGAACCAGCACTAACCGTATGATGTCTTTGCGAGAATCCCCCAAAGGCATCCCTTCTCTGGGTGGACTCAGCCCCCTCACCCACACCCAGGCACCCTGGTGCTCAGCCCACCTCCCAGCGTAGCGGCCACAGTGTATGACTTTCCAGCCTCCCGTGCAGCCAGGGAGACCACCAGTCATGCAGCCACGCCAGACAAGGAAGCAGCTACTGTGGCCAGTCCACTCTGGCCAGGGCAGTGGCCGCCATGTGCAGCTTCCAGAGGTGACCGGGCCAGAGGCTCTCACAACAGGACCCAGCGAAAGTAGCTTTGTTCTGTGCTGGGATTCCTGGTGTGGTCTCCAAACTCAGCCCTCAGACCCTCCAGGAGGAGCTCCCCAATCTTCTCTAGAACATTTCTTTCCCACCTAACTCACCAAGCTTGGTTTCTCTGCGGCTGAGAACACACTGGGGTGGGGGTCCTGGGTCCCTGTGGAGACTGAGCCTCCTTGACCTTTGTCCTGCGTGGTTGAAAGAGACCCCACTTTTACCAGAGACTGGACCCTAGAATGCAGTTCTCCCCAATTAAAAATGATTAAGAACTGATTCAGCAAGTAGCGGAGCGGTGAGTGACAGAGCCCACGACAGGCAAGGCCAGGGCTTCTGTTTCCTTTTCCCACCAAATCACGCTCAGTGAAACAAGCCAGTCACAAAAGGACCACATATCATGTGACTCCATTTCTATGAAATGTCCAGACAGTAGGTGAGTGTTGCCCGGGTGTGAAGAGGAATGGGGAGTGACTGCTTAATGGGGACGGTGTTCTCTTGGGGTGAGGAAAATGTTCTAAAGTTGATCATGGTAATGACTGTACAACTCTGTGAATATACTAAAAATCATTGAGTTGAACACTTTAAATAGGTATATTGTAGGGTATTCGAATTATGTCTCAATGAAGCTGACATTTGAAAAAATGTGAAGATATATTTGCCTTTTACAAAGCATTTAGTCAATAAATATTTAAGGACCTCCTGGGAGCGGGCCATGGTGCCGGCTCTGGGAGCACCTGGTGGTGATGGTCCCTGCCCTCCTGGAGTTTACAGTTTGCGGGGGAGATGCAAAAACTCAGTTTTAAATGTCCGATTACAAAACGGAAGCCGTGCTGAGAAGGAAAACAACACGGTTCAGGGAGAGCTGAGGGGTCGGGAAGGGCTTCCCTGCAGAAGCGACATTGGAGCTGAGGAATGATCCAGAGGCAGGGGAGCGAAACGGAGGAGTGCTCTACGTTGAGGGGACAGTAAGCACAAAGGCCCTGGGGCCTGTGGGGCTGGAATCCAGGGAGTAAGAGATGGATCAGGGGCCTCATGACTGAGATGATGAATCCGAATTCTGTTCTTGCAGCAGGAAGTTTCTGAAAGCTGTGAGCAAGAGTATGACACCATCAGGTTTATAATCTGGTTCCTCCGGACGCTGGGAGGAGAGTGGGGGTAAGGAATGCTGGTGTGGGGAGACCAGCGAGGGGGCAGCTGCTAACATCCCAGCGAGAGACCCCAGTGGCTGGCCTGCGGGTTGCGGGGATCATGGAAGGAAACGGGCAGTTCAGAGGTACAGAGGAATAAAGTGAAGCCAGAGGGTCAGAGAAAGGAGGGTGGTGCCTGGTCTCCACCTGCTCTCATCCCAATTCCTTTGATTTGGGGCCTGATGACTCATCTTTGCTTTTTAACAATGAACTTGTTTTTAACCACTGAGCCATTTTGTTACAGGCTGATGGATTCAGAGGCACTTCCCCAAATACAGCCCTGCAGAAAATTTTAAATGCTGTTTAATAAAAGATTCTCCATAACGTGGCTGTCACTATGCGCTCTGTTCAAGGCTGTCACGAGCTGGCCCCTGCAGGGCTGGGGTCCAGCTGATGACTCTCGAGCATGACTCTGGGCCCTGTGCTGGGCAATGACCGGTGCCACCGCCCCTTCTCCGTGTGGACCCTGTGACACCCTGGCACGCTTGCCAGCACAGCCCTGGGGCAGAACACCCACAGTCGGGTGGGCTCACAGGGTGGCCTCCTGCTGACCAGGGTAGGCTTCCATCTTTGTAAAAAATTAACAATTTCTTAACATTCTTGTGGAGCTTACCCAGCTGCTAAGATGATGTCCCCAGACTTCCAGAATCTGGGGATCCGCTCTGAAGCAAGCTAGGGTGATATGACCCCTTTCATATCGGCCTCCATTTTGCATTCACACCGATCCCCGCAGCAGAAACCCGGGTGTGGCCTCTCCTTCTGACTCATCTCCCACATCTAAGTCTCAATTTCTCTGGCCACCTTCCGAATATTTCTGGAATCCACCTCTTCCTCTCCACCTCCCTTCCATCTCCAACTGCCCTGGCTCATGGCTGGTTCCATCTGCCTGGAAGACCAGGCCAGCCTCCCTCTCACTGGCCTCTCAGCCCCCAGTCCCTGCTGCCACTCCCCAGGCACCATCCGTGCCACCACAAGGCAAGACTGTTCACACCTGGTCTCCCCCGAGTCACGTTCTCTCTTCCTCCCTCCTTCTTTCCTCCTCTACTTGGGCAACTTCCATTTGGCCCTCAAGGCTCAGCTCGGAAATCCCCCCTAGGAAGCCCCCTTGATCCTCAAGTGGGGTGGGTCGCCTCTCCTGAGCTCCCCGGCCCCTGGACTACGCTTCACAGTCCCCCAGCGTGTTGTGATGTCTGTTTAGAGGCTGACCCAATGGTCAAGCCCCCGGCGGCCCGATGGGGTGAGAACAGCTCCTTAGGCTCGGGGGGGTGTTCAGAAGCAAGGCAGCCGCGGGCACACCCAGCATGTCACTGGGGCTGTGCCCGGGAGCAGCACAGATTCTGGCACTAAGAGCAAGCCACCCGAGGGCCCCGGGGACACACAAAAGCCTGGGGCAATTTCTGCTCCTGGCTGATCCTTTGGCCCAGGGTTCATTCACATTTTCAGCCAGCAGATGCCAGTGGACTCCTCTTCCTCCCCAGCACACCCATCCTGGGAGAGCCCCAAGCTGAGAGTCCGGGCCTCGAGGGCCTTCCTGTCTGGTGTGGGAGCCAGGCCTGGACGGGACAGTGTGAGAGAGGCTCTACTGGGGGTAGTCAGCCGGAGTGGGAAGCACTTTTAACTCTCCTCCAATGCCAAGAGGCCAAAAGGGATCTGGGCTCACAGTCGCAGAATTTCAAAAGCCGCTGCCCAAAGGGCCTGCCTCCCTGGCCAGATGTTACCCAGGACCCCAGGGCCTGAGCTCCTGACTGCATTTGAATCTGCTTCTGTCTGCACCTGGAGGAGGTGTTGTGGCTGGTGGGGGTGTAGGCAGACGGTGGGGTAGCTTGTCAGGGACTAGGGGGTTCATGGGTTTTGATAGTAAAGATTCCCCTGGAGTGTTTGCCTGAGAGGGAGCGCTGCTAAATCCACATAAGCTGCGTTAGTGGTGGGCTTCCCGGCCCTTCAGTGCATGGTGGGTTTCCCCGGGGCCCAACAAGAGATGGGGGCACCTCCAAAGTACAAGTCGGGATAGCAATCAAGGGGACAGCTCAGGGCAGCCCCGGGGCTGGTGGCAGGGCGGGCTGGACAGAGCGAGGCCAGGCTGGGTCCACGTGCAAATGCTCCTCTCCCCAAACCACGCGGGCATCACAAGGAGATGAAGAAAGAGCCAGACCGCATTTATTCACCTACAAAGAGGGGGGACCCCTGCTGGGCACCGCCGGGCCCTCCGCGGGGGGCCTGCGGGCTGGGAGGCGTGGTCAGACTGGAGCAGCCAGGAGCGGCCTAGGGACTAGAGGTGAGGGGCAGGGGACGGGCCTCAGTTTCTTCATCTAGAAAACCATGGCGGCTGTGCGGATTGGACGGCACAGTAGGCCCTCAAGTGGGAGCAGGACTGCGGATCCCTCCGGCTTGGCTGCGGTGAGGCCTGGAGCCCTGACCTCCAGAGACCCAGCTCTACGACAGAAGGTCACCCAAGGACCAACAGCTCCCCGCCGGTCTGTGAAGACGAGTGCGCATGCACAGGGCCGTGTGCCTGCGGTGCACTGGCGCCCCCGTGTGGCCATGGTGGGCACCACCGGCTCTGCGGACAGAGGGACGCCCGGGGGCGTCTGAAGCACGACCTCCCCTGTGATCGGGGGCTCCTGGGCCTCAGACAGCCCCTTGAAGGAGTGTGAGCCCGCGGGTATAGGACAATCTGAGAGCGTGACAGCCCCCCAGCAGTAACAGGTCGCATCTGGACCCGTGGTCATCTGAGGCCCAGACAAGTGAAGAGATCAGGACCGGCTCTGCATGAGGTCCCATGTCTAACACTGCGTGGCGTGCAGCAGGCGCTTAATAAATGTGTGTGGAGTGAGAATGAGTGGATAAGTATGTGAGCCATCTGTGTGTACAAGGAGGTTGGAAGCGGTGGTCGGATGGTCATAATGTGTGTCTACACCCTGTCGACCTTCTGGCCGATAAGTGCCACACTCAGAAAGGGCCAGGGACAATGGAGGAGCCTTTAAAGTCTGCACGGCAGCTCCAGCTGCTGGTGGGTGGAACACAGGGACAGAGGGAGGCTCAGGCCCCATACACCCTGTGATGGGCCCGGCCCAGCCCCCTGCACAGGGCAGAGCAAGGCCCCTGGCAGGCCTCCTCCCGGGGCCTGGAAGCTTCCAGTCAGGGAGGCCTCTCCACATTACCTCCAGCCTCACACTCGCAGGAGGCCAGGCAGAACAGAGGCAGAGATGGAGGTTGGGGCTGGATGCCCAGCCTGACCCGGCCCTCCCCCAAACTCCCCTGGATGCAACTTCAGTTGCCTGGAGAGGGTGGGAAATGGGAAAGCCAAAGGCGGGGCTGCTAGTGGTGGGACTTCGGGAAGAGGGGGGAGGTACCATGGGGGAGGGGACATGTGGGTGCAGGGGCTGGGAAGGAGCACTGTGAGATCATCCCCCCTCATCCCCGGTGCCCCCAGCCCCAGCCACATAGGCCAGGCTAGGGGCTGAGGCTGGGGAGGGAGTCCAGGCCAGGCTCACAGCCCACGGGCAGGGTGGCAGCCTCACTGGGCGGGATGTGGTGGGTCATGTAGCGCTTGCCCATGAAGGAGCCTATCCGCAGCTGCTCGGGGGCCTCCTCAGGCCACCACAGGCTGGAGCTGGATGGGGAGAGGAGGAGGGCTGTGTCCCTGCTGGGTGGAGCCGCTGCCAAGTCAGGGCCTCCTTCCCACTCCCAGATCCCTCCTCCTGCAGCCTCTGATTGCCCTTTTCTCCCTGGGAGAACCAGCTGGAGGCTTGCCTCTTCCAGGTGGCACCCAGACTACCCTGGTATCAGTTCACTGACATGACAGAGGGCTCATTGGAAAGAAAACAAGGCCCAGGAGAAGGGCCGGGGCCAATCACGCACTGAAGGTCAGGGGCAGAGCGAGGTGGCCCCTTCTCTGAACCTGTCGTCAGAGGAGCTGCTGGACCACCTCTCTGACCTCCCAGGTGAGAGATACTCAGGGTGGCAAATCCCTGCACAACCCTGGAAGGGGCACGACAAACTCAAAACCACAGGGTTCATGGAGGGCTTCGGCCAGTGAGATGGGAGGGGCTCTGGGTGGGACAGGGGCCCACAGGGTATCACCACTCACAAGCGCACAGTGGAGGCCGCCAGGAAGGCCAGGAGCAGGAGGCCGGCCAGAGAAGAGAGGATCGAGGTGATGACGATCATGTCACCACTCCGCCGACCTGGCCATGTGTCGATGGAGCCTGGGGACTTTCCTGCACAGACAGTGGCTGCTCAGAGGTTGCCCCTCAACCCCAGGGCAGTCACCGACCCACCCACGCTCACATCCAAGGCCTGGCTGCTCATGTCCCCAGACAGCCTCTGGAGCCCCCCCATCTGTCCATCCCAGCTGGGCATCTGTGCTCTGCCAGCCTGGACCACCCACAGCTCCAGCCTCCACCCTGGCCTCACCTTCTAGGCTGTTCCCACCGATGTGCTGCCCACTGCCCTGCCCGTGGCAGGCAGAGTGGCAGCAGACCTCAAGACTGACCATGTGGCTGCCCTCCTCTCTGGAGCCAGGCATTCAAGGCCTTCAGACGATAAGGCCTCCACCCCCACCCCCAGCCTCTGCAGCCCCTCTCAGGTGTCCCCCATACTAGACAGCCTGGCCTTCCCACATGCAGTTTTCTCTGTCTGGTGAATCCCTGGCCCCTTGGGACCCTGCTGAGGGAAGCCCCCCAGAACCCGCAGTCCTGACTCTGACTCTGGCCTCCTTTGTGCCCTGGCCCTTCTCCCGACAGCTGGCCGAGCTGGCCATGGGGCTGGCTCCCCGTAGGAGGGGAAGGCTGTTTCTGCCCACTACTGGGCTGGGGCCTGGGCACTCAAGGGTTGGCAAACATTTAGAGATGCACAGAGCCGGTGCCTCTGCCGATGGGGCTGACCAGTGCCCCACCCTCCAGCACTGGGTTCTGTTTTGCAGGGTGGGCCTGACTTGGACACTGCCTCCAGGCCCCCAGTCTCCTGGCAGCTGGAGGAGGGGCCAGCTGAGCAGAACCATTTGGTAGGGGTGACGAGTCCACTCAGGGCAGACTGGAGCCAGACCATTCCCCTCCCCCAGTATACTACCTTGGTGGAGAGCAATGGGGTCGGACCACCTGGTCTCAGCCTGGAGTGAGCCCCTGGCGTCCATCAGAAGGAACTTCACCCTGGGGAGAGGAGGAGGGGTGAGGTTCAGGGCCTCAACTGCCCTGGGCAGGGCGCCCACCGAGGCCAGGCCCCAGGCAGCTCTTCTGGGCCAGGCGGTAAGACTCCCGTGGATAAGGGAGGCTAGGGCACACCAGGACCAGCCACGGCCTGGCCCTGACCTCTGCCAGCAGCCCCAATCCATCTGAGCATTGGTCCCCAGACACCCTATCTGGTTTAGGGGCCCTAGTTACTTAATGTCACATATGGGGTACCTTAGGATGGCTCAGCAGGGCTCATGGGCCTAGGGGCTCCAGGCCTCCCGGAGGGGAACAGCTGGCCATGTGGAGTCATGAGGCCATGGAAGGCCCCCACAGGAGGGGCAGGCACCCCAGGCAAAGGCCCAGGGAGGGCGGGGTGTGGTCAGGGCACACTCAGAGCCCAGGATCACAAGGAGAGGCAGGCCGAGCACGCAGGGCACCAACAGTTGTATCTTTGTGCAGGGTGGGGGCTCTGGAAGGTCTCTGAGCATCAAGGGAGCTGGCCTTGAGGGAAGCGGCTCTGGTGGCTGCTAGGGATGGGGCAGGAGGTAAGCCTGGAGGTGGAGCCAGGGGCTGGCCATGGGGAGTGGAAGGTGGACCTGGCAGGGCTGGGTGAGAAGGCAGAGGTGGGCGGCGGATGGAGGCACTGGTCCAGCCCACACCACGCCCGGCCTTCCCTGCGCCCCCTGCCGGTCCTCCCAGCTGGACCTGGTCTCCCTGAGGACACCAGCCTCCTCCCGTGACTGGGGCAGCCCTGGTCTGGACACCTGCTCTCCCACCCTGGCTCTTCCCCTGAACTTGACAAGCCACTTGGCTCCCTGCGCCTCAGTCTTTTCACGTGTGAAAGTGGGTGGTAGTTTCTTTTCTCTTCCCCGCCGCATACCCCCTGACTGGGTCTGCAGACCCCACTCCACTCCCACCAGCTCTGTGGTGTTCACCTCCTCCTCATGCACCCCCTGGAAAGGCCGCATTCTGCCTGCCCCCCCCACCCCGCTGGGATGAGCGCTGCTGCCCAAGCCCACAGAAGCAGCAGCTGAGGCTTGCGTAGGGGTGCGGCCAGGGCAGGGGCCTGGGGAGAGGCTAGGAAGGGCAGCCTTGGTCCCGAAACCCCTCCCCTCCCAGCAGAACCCCCATCCCAGGTTGGGGGGATGGTGGTGGTGGTGGTGGTGGTGGTCGTGACGCACCTGTAAGGTCCGGGGCTGGGGAGGGGTGCATTGCAGTAGGGCGGCTGGTGGGGATCAGCAAGGCAGCTGGGGTCATTGCCCACCCGCAGCACGGGGGCATTGCTGCCATCTGCGGGGTCCTCGCAGGGCAGCTGGTCAAGGGACAGGGGCAGTGTCATATAATGGCCATCGGTCAGCAGCTGTGGGGAGGCTGGGATCTCAGCCAATGTCTGCGGGTTCTGGAAGTCCCTGGAGACTGCAGGAGGGAGGGACAGACAGATAGAGCAGCAGGGCATAGCCCCTGCTGGGTCCAAGGCCTCCAGTCCTGGCCCTCCATGCCTCAGGGCCCAGAGGCCCCTCCAGACACAAATCAGGTCACTTTGTCACCCTCTCAGAGCCCCTTGGGGTAAAGCCCAACCCTCAATCCACCCCCACTGTCAAAGGTGATGGTGAGGGGCTCCCAGGAGCCTGCAGCTCTCCTCAGCCCCACCCTTACCCCAGGCCCCAGACCTGCACTAGGACACACCATTGCTGAAGGTTACCACCAGCCAGATGGTGTTGGCACCACTGGCACGCCCGTCCAGGACACAGCGCGGCTGCTCCAGGGAGAACGTGGTGGCCGTGACCTTCCCTTCCAGGTCCCAGGCTGTTACCCGCGGTGTGTAGGGGATCAGTTCTGCAGCACGGAAAGAGGCATGAGGGTCCCAGGGTCCCCCGCCCATAGGGCTGCCTCTCCCAGTCGGAGGGGATGGGTTCCCAGGGTCAAATCACTCCAGTAGGTGCCCCAGCCCTTGGGTCTGGCCAGATGCATTCATCCCAGGATCCCCACTCACCCAGGCTCATGCAGGGCTGGGGCCAGACCAGCGCCACCATGAGGAGCAGCAGCTGCAGGCGAGGCTGCCTCTGGGGGAACCCCATGATAGCTGCCTGGCCACAGGGCCTTCTTCCACATCCACAGCCTGGGGCTGATCTGGCTGCCTCCTGCTGCACCCCCTCCCCCAACACCTCGGGCCTGGAGGAGCTGGTTAGTCAGGCTGCCAGGCTGACCAAGAGCTGGAAAGACCTGAAAATGTAAATGCACGCCCCCCACCAGCCCAGCCCACCACGGGGAGGGAGCTGGGCAGGGTTCTAGTGCAGGGTAGGCCGTGCCAGCCCCCACTGCCAGGGCTGAGGGAGAGGTCATCGGACCCCTGATGCCAGCCAGGCCACCCCAGAGTCCCCTGTCTGAATTTGGGCTCCATGCAGCTTCCCAGCCCTGGGGAGGCCACCAATCTCTGGAAACGTGGGCTCAGGGTCACATGCCTGAAATTCCTGCACCCCAGGTGCCAGGAGCCTCCCTCAGGCCTTCCATCCCCACCCAGGGAGTGGGAGCAAGAGCAGGGCGGCTCCATCCTGTCCGGCTCCAGCCCCATCACAGCCCCGTGGTCCTGCTGCCCTCCCTCCACGAGGCCACATCATCCCTCGCTCCTCAGTCCCCTTTTCCAAAGGAAGAATCTGGAGTCAGAGAAAGGACTGTAGCGCCCTCAACAGCTGACAAGCCCCTCACTTACATTACTCCCTTTGGTTCTATTTTTTTATTAAGATATAATTTACATACCACAAAATTCATCCTTTTAAAGTGTACAGCTCAGTGGGTTTTAGTATATTCACGTTGTGCAATCATCACCACTAGTTTCAGAACACTTTCGTCACCCCAAAAGGAAACACCATACCCATGAAAAGTCACTCCCCATCCCCCCCCCAACCACCACTAATCTACTGTCAGCCT
Organism: Tapirus indicus; assembly: GCA_031878705.1. Lineage (NCBI taxonomy): Eukaryota > Metazoa > Chordata > Mammalia > Perissodactyla > Tapiridae > Tapirus > Tapirus indicus. Next base: position 143,040,239 of record CM062922.1, read on the forward strand.
CTATGGATTTGCCTATTCTGGACATTTTGTAGACACAGAATCACATGATATGTGGACTTGTCTGCCTGGTTTCTTTCACTTAGCATACTGTTTTCAAGGTTCATCCAAGTCGCAGCCGGTGTCAGTACTTCATTCCTTTTTTACGGTTGAATAATATTCCATTGTATGGAGGGACCATGTTTTATCTGTTCATCAGCTCATGAATATTTGGGTTGTTCCCACTTTTTGGCTATTACGAATACTGTTGCCAGGAACATTCATGTACAAGCTTTTGTGTGGACATGTTTTCAGTTCTTGGATATACACCTAGGGGCAGAATTGCTGAGTCAGATGGTAACCTCTTTTTGAGGAACTGCCCAACTGTCCTCCAAAGCAGCTGTTCCCCACTCCCACCAGCAGCGGGCGACAGTTCCAGTTTCTCCACATCCTCACCAACATTTGCCATTTCCCATTGTTTGGTAATAGCCATCCTAACGGACGTGAAGTGGTATCACTTCGAGGTTTTTGATCTGTTTCCCTAATGACACTGAGCATTTTTCATGTGCTCGCCAGCTATCTTTGGAGAAATGTCACATCTTTCGCTCATTTTTTAAAACTGGGCACTTGTCTTCTCATTATTGAGCTGTAAGGGTTCTTATATATTCTGGAGACTAGACCCCTGTTAGGTAGATGAGTCGCAAACATTTCCTCCCACTCTGATCCTCGCTACACTTTCACAGTGGGAGCTGACAGGACAGCAGCACTCAGACGCCCACCCGACTCCCGTGCTGGGAGCCAGTGGAGCGAGTCTCACTCACTCACTGTCTCACAGGTTTGGGGTCCAGCCAGGCCTCCCCAGGACCAACTCCTCCATGTGGCACAGTGGGCACGGTGCCCAGAACCCACAACACTTTTAGGGGCCCACAAAAATGTTTTATTTTAAAACCAGAAGAAAAAAACCCAAATTTTTAGATAAAAGAAAATGCTCTAATATATAATGTATTTATCTTTATACCAACACATTGTAAAACAGAATTTAACTTTTTTCTTATGGAGAAAGGGGGCCACTCCTAATGGAGCCCTGTGTAACCCTCCAGCCCGAGGCCGCAACGACGCTCCCCTGGCAGACAACAAGTCTGGGAAGATCGGATCCTCCTTCTAAGAGGGTCAAGAAGAAAAGAACTTTGAGGATGGCGTCAGACCAACCCTGGCCGGGATCTCAGCCCTGGCTCGAGCACGAGCCGGGAACCTTGGGCCAGTCGCTGCACCTTCAACCTCAGTTCCCTCATCTGCAAAGTGGAGCCAGCGGCACCACCACATGTGAGCAGCGTTAGTAAATCAGAAGCAGGGGAAGTAAATGGGAGGGTGGGCTCTGAGTTGCTGGACCACACACTGCAAGGAGAACTGGAGTCAGGGACGGGGAAGCAGCACAAGTCACGGATCTCTGGCCCTCACCACAGCCTCACTGTCTTCATTTAGGAAATGGGGTTGAATGGACAGCCCATAAGGTCCCTGCCTGCTCTGATGCAGCAGGATGTGTGTGGCCTTCACACATCAGAACACATACACACACGCACATGTGCACACACACATGCATCCTCTCCACCAACAAACACTCCAGGGCCTGCTGACTTTGGCTATAGGGCATTTATTGCAAACAGAACATGTGAGGTATGAGAAGCTGACCCAGAACCCATGCCTGCCCCTGGCTGGGGATGGGGCAGTCTCTCCTCACCCCATGCCAGGCCCCCCTGCACCGTGGGCCCAAAGCAGCCAGCTGAGAACAGAGGGCCCCAAGCACTGAGGTAGCTGCATTTTAAGCCCCGCTCCCCAGTACAATTCCCCAGGCCTGCCCAATTCCCAGGCAGATCCAGGCCTGGAGGGGAGGAGGAGGGGGAAAGGCAGGCAGGAGAAGCCCTAGCTTCTGGGGGAGCACACCCATGCCCCCAACAACGTTTCAGCCTGAGGAAAGGAACCTTCCCACCTGCCCATCTGAGGAGCAGCCTAGCCGGCAGTGGGGGATGGGCGGCTGGCTACCAGAGGCAGGGACAGTGGGGTGGGGATGGGGCTGGCCAGGCTGGTGGGTCACTGCTGCTCCAGGCAGTCCTCGGTCACCCCCTGGGCGGCCAGCTCAGCCAGCACGTTCTGCAGGTAGTTGGGGTCGGGGTAGCCGTGGCCTGTTACATTACGGTCCATCTCTGTCTTGTGGTGGATCTCGTTCCACACCACTGTGTCGGTCTCGCCTGTGGTGCTGGACGTCCCCACTGTGAAAATAAGTCGCCTCTTCCAGGCCACCTTCAGCAGCTCCAGGACCTGCCCGCGGGGGGGTGAGGATGGTGAACAAGCGCTGGCCTGTGCCTTCTGTTCTTCACCCTGGGGCTGGGGCTGGGGGCGAGGCGACATGGTGGGAGCATCTACTGCCTCCCTTCACTGGTGTGATGTGCCCCAGCGATGAGAACGAGCGGCAGCAGCCATCCACCAAAAGCCAGCTGTGGGTCAGGGGCACTGCCGGGCACTAGGCCCTCAGCCCATTCAACCATTACCCACCGGCAGGGCCCTGACAGCGGGCGACAGGGGTTTTCTCCTGTCCTCTCCAGTCCATTCTACTCCCTCCTAAGTGATCTCACCCACAGTCCTGGGGAGTGAAACCCCATCTGTGGGGGTCCCCTGCCTCCAGCTCCAACCCTGAACCCCTGGAACTCCAACTGCCGATCTGACACCCAGGACCTCACACCGGGCACCTCCAGAGGCCTTGCCCCACCCCATGCCCGGCCCTCCCCGTCAGGCGGGCTGCTCTCTACTTAGCTGTCTGGAGGGATCCTGGTCCTTCCCTACTTCCAAGAGTATCTTGGACGAGCTCCCTCCTCTCCCTCCTCTGGAACCTAGGCCTCCCTGCTCTCTCCCACTCCTGCTGCCCTTCACACTTGGACCTTGAGCCATCTTCTCGCAGAGCCAGAGGGAGCTTTTTCAAACGTAAAACCAGCTTACTCCTCTGCTGACACCTCCTGTGGCTTCACACAGTATTTAGAATAACCCAACTCCTGTGGTGGCCTGGAGGGCGCCCACCACCCCCACCTTACTCCCCACCCCCGGGGCCTGGGTCCTCCCTCAGGCTCTTCACACCCTCCTAGCCTGTTCTCAACTCCAAGCCTCCACCCTAGCTGTTCTGTCTGCCTGGAACGCTCTTCCCCAGCCTTCTCAGAACCGGAAAATCCCAACTCAGGTCTCAGTGCAGAGGTGGATCCGCAGGCTGTCCGGTCCCCAAGTCTAAAGCAGCCCCAGTCCCTCCCTGTCACATTACACTAGCCTGACTGAAGAGCATGTAACCTGGACCAACAGGCTACTGGGAGATGGCCTGTCTTCCCCACTCTGGTGCCTGTGAAGTCTGGGTCATCTCTCTCTATACCCCAGCCCACTGAGGATGCCTAACCCACAGCGGGTCCCCGGGAAGGAGTGGCCAACACTCCAGCCAGCCCCCAGGTCTTGCCACTCTCCTCCGGTCGCAGTAAGAAGGTGAGCACAGGCAGAGCCAGTGTGGCCACCAGGCCGGCCCTCCCCACATGGCCCTGCCCCACCCTGTACACTAGCAGCTGGGGCAGAGACCTGCCTGCCAGGGGCCCTCCCCAGGGGGGCGGCCAGGCCTTTACCTTGCGGCCCTGGGCGTTGTCTGGAAGGTAACACTGGCGGGGGAACCCTCTGGCAGTAAACGGCTTTCCAGGGTTGGGGTGTTCAGGGCCCTGCAGGAGGAACAAGACACTGGGAGTGAGTGTCCAGGAGAGGCCCACTGCCACACAGTGCACAGGACACGGAGGCCCAGCCTCGCCGCTTCGTCTTCCTGACAGGGGCTGTTCCTGAGCTCAAGTGACCAAATAAACTGCCGTCTCAAATCCCACCGCTCAAAGACCCAATGCGACCACGGCCTCCCACCCATGACCGCCCTCCCTGAACCTGTGCCGCTCGCTCCACCTGGCATCACACACTCCTACTTTTCCTGATGAGACCGGACCTGTCTGAGGCTGGGACGGACGTTCCTCCGGGCACTGGGCTCTCTGGACCGGATGGCAGGGCCCTCCTTCATGACGCACGCACTCCAGCACACAAGCCCCTCCACTCCTCACTCTAGAAGTGGCTGCAGCAGGGCCCCGACACAGTGGTGGGGGGACTGGAACAGCAGACAGCCCTTGCTCCTGCCCTCTGCCACACAGCGACACACCCATGTACAGCTCCAAATTTCCCTCCTGCCCTGCGGCTCTAACACCATCTGGAATGCTTTTAAATTGCACTTTGAGCCATGGAAAAGTGGAGGGAAACGAGGGAAAAGCATGTGATTAAACAAAACAAAGGGATAACCCGTCAGTGACAGACAGGCCCCATTGGCTCCTGGTTCCCACTGCTCGGTATCTTCCCAACTTGCCCAAGGCAGGAGGCCTAAAGGGCCAGGGCTCCTCTCTGGGTCTCCACTGGGACCTTGGGGCCTTCCGCTTGGGTTCCTGTCTTGTTCCTGACATCCAGACCCAGCCCTGCCACTCCCAACACAGGCCTGGATCTGGGCACTGAGGCGGTCTCTCGAGAACAGTCAGTCCTCACTGCTGGCACCTCTCCACCCTATGCTCTGCCCTTGGGAGGGGTCCTGCCCACAGGCTCCCCAGTCATCCAGCCCCTCAATACAAGTGTTCTTTCTGCTTATATGCTTGGCCTTTTGCCCAGGACAGGTCCAGCTAAGATGGCTCCACCTCCAGGAAGCGCTCCTGGGCCATTTCTTTGCTTCCACAGCCCTAAGAGCTTGCTCTAACCCCAGTGCTAGCACCTCCTGGCTCCTGGGGGCCTGAGTGTGGCAGCACAGACATTCTCACAGTGACCGTGCTGGGGGGCAGAATGCCGGGAGAGGGGTGAGGCAGGAAGAAGAATGCCCGAGAGAGACTGATTCTAGAAAGGTCTGAGGAGGTTCTCCCACCAGTGCCTTACCTGAATGCCGTGGGGAATGTTGTAAACGATGAGTATTGTCCCGCAGTCCTCATGGCCGGGGAGGGACACCTGGAACTTGAACACCTCCATCTTCCCGCGGGGCTGGGTCCCAGTTTTCTCTCCGTAGATGGTTTTGCAGGAAGGACACTGCAAACTTCCGTCCTGAGACAAGGCAGACCGCCACAGACTGAGCCACCGGCCCTGGGAGAGCCCCTGGGCACAGCCACCCCGCTGTCTAGACGGGAAAGAGGCCCGCAGGGGAAGGGGTTGGCCACCGTCAGACAGTTCCAGGCAGACTGCCCCACTCCCAGGCAGCCTCCTCACACAGAAATGCGATTCCAACAGACTTCTTGGAAAGATGACTTTTGCACGAGAAACTCGTTATGCAATTCTCATTAAAGGAGCGAGGAATCAGGAGACTAGTGACAGATAGGACAAGCAGGTGTACAAGCAAAAGGCTCCACAGTCTAATCATGTTTAAAATTGAACAAAACCCTGTGACTGACTGTGGTGCCGGCACCCTGGTTGGTACAGACGGCACAGGGATACTGCGGAGAGAGAGCACAGCAGGCACGAAGGTCCGCCATGTTCATGACTCAGTTCTCTCTGTCCTCCCAACCTCTGTCCATTCTGGCTAAACTCCACTGAAGGAAGAGCAGCCAGGCATCACCTGCCACCCCCAGCCCCCCCAGCCACCGACCCCCATCCTACTGCAGGGCAAGGGCTGCCAACATTTCAGGGCTGCCTCCGGGCACACCCTGGGTCCTTCACAGGACAGCTACAGTCTCCTGCTCAGATGTAGCACAACCTGGATGGGGCTGTGGGCAGGTCACCCTCAATCCCCACCCAGGCCCGCCGTGTGGCACCTTGTTCCCATTGCAGTACATGGCCAGCAGGCAGAGCAGGTGGAAGGCATGGCTGCACTTGGCAAGGCGGCCCACAGCCACGGGCCCAATGGTCTTGCTGTCAGACACGTCGCTGTACCCAGACACCACGGAGAGCTTCTCCATACAAATGATGCAGTCCTGGAGGGAGACCAAACACAGGCCACGCTCACCAACAGCCTGCTGCGCCCAAAGAGGTGAGTCTTGTAGGAAAAGGCCTTCATCTGATGAAATGCTGAATTATAGTCAAAGTCAATTCAACAGTCATTTGTTCCAGAGGCTGGGGACACAGGTGAGTCACGGGGATCTGCGTCCTCAGAGGGCTTACTGCAGTGGAGGGGATGACAGGCAGCACAGAGCGTGGGGCCAGAGCAATAAGAGAAGCATGGGCCAAGAGGGCAGTGGGAACAGCCAGGTAGGGAGGAGAGAACAAGAGAGGCCCTCAAAGCTGGGCCCTACCAGGGAAAAGGGAACTTGTCAGATGGACAAGCACGAGAACAGGCATTCCAGGCAGAAGGAGAGTGTTCTGAGCACGAACCAGCAAATAGTGTGGGAGGGCTGGTGGCACCTGCAGGGGGCTGGGGTTGAAGAGGGGATAAGAGATGAAGTGGGAGGACCAGATCCTGGAAGGTTCTGATGGCCATGCTCAGGAGTTGGAGTTTTATCTTACACATCAGGGGCCCCGCTGAGGGCTTTTAAGCAAGGGGTTCCATCATGATCTTGGCTGCGTAGATGGCAGCTTGGAGGGGAGGAGGCTGGGGGCAGAAAGCAGCCCAGTTGTGCCAGATGAGCACAAAGAGAAAGAGAGAGAGAGTGATGCTGTGGAGCAGGAGTTCAGAGAGGGCTGGAGGGAAGGTTTCTGTCCAAACCCATACCAACCAGAGGTTTCTCACGTGCTTGACTCGCAGGAGAGAGAGACAGGTGAAGACAGTCCTCAGTTCTGTCTGGCACCACTTTAACCCAGCCCACTAAGCCCCTCCAGATTCTCCAGGACCCTCCCTTCAAACTGGAGAAAAGTGGCACTGTAGCCCCAAAAATGTGGCTAAAAGGAGAGAGTGTTTCGGGTCACACCAAAGCTGTGACGGGGGGTCTGGCAGGCCCCATTAACTACAGGAACACTGACTGGTTCTTCCAACAGTCAGAGGGCAGGACCCCTATCTGGACCAGGCAGCTTCGCTTCCACACCAGCGTCAGCCCTTGGGGAGGGGGACAGGTTTTCCCATCCTGTGTCTCTAGGACTCCTGGTCCCCAGGATGGCACAGGGAGGGGGCTACACAGAGGCCTGTGTGAGAGAAGAGCTGTGCTCAGGATTGCAGCTCATTTGTGGCAAAGCTGAGATCGGAATCCAGGTCTCAGAGGCCGAGTCATCCTCCTCCTGTTAAGGCCTGCCTCTCCTGGAAGGCTAGGAGGTTAACCCAAGCACCTGGAGCATGGCACCTGGCACCAAGAGGCACCTTGGGAAGTACCCTTCCAGCAGAGAACAGGCTGGCGTCTTTCGTCTGGAGCTGCCCCTTGTTTCCAAACAAAACCAAGAGCAGCATGGCTCCTGTGACACCCACCTCATCAGGGGCGGTGTTCAGTTCTTCAGTATAGTTTCTTATCACCTGCTCTGGCTCTGGCTTTGTAGTCCCTCCTAGAAGAGAAAAGAACATAAGCAGTGTCCTAAAGAATAATAACTGGAGATGCTGAAACCAGAGAGGAAGGAGGACAAGGGAGAGGTCCAAGCTGCGAGGAGGGACATTAGAGGGACTAAGATGGGAAGGTTAGCGTGCAAGAGAAGAGAGACCTGGTGCCCGGCACAGAACACTCCAGAGCTCTGCCTGGCCGAGCCCTATCCAGCCCACCCTCTGGGGGCCCAGCTGCAGAAGCCCTGGAGGAGGCAGAAGAGCGGCAGAGACAGCAGCTGGTTATGGCCCTCAAGAGCCACATCCCTGTGCACATTGGGTCAGGAAATTGGACCCAGGCTCCTCAGAGGACGTGCAGAAGAGTCAAACAGCACCTTCTAAAACAAACCAGTCTTGTGTGAAAGTCTCAGTAAGAAAACTAAGTTTTATAAGTCGAGCATGTAGTGGGTGCCTACCTCGTGCAAGCATCTGTGTGCACACTGACTGCAGACAACGGCCACACTGACTCTATCACGATAAACCAGACTTCTTGTGCCTGTCCCTGGACTGTGGGGTCTCAGTGACCATGCCCACTCGGTTCCTAAGATGGGAAGCTGCTGAGATGCAGCAGGAAGGGCACCCTATCCACCCCACTCTCTAGAACCCTCCCATCCTCTGTGTACACACATGCATGAAGCTGGGAGGGGATACCCTGCACCAACGGGACCCACCCCAAGGACAAGAAACTCCCCCAGCTAGCAAGAGAGAATCAGCACAGCCCGCAGCATTCTCCAGGCGGCAGCAGAGGCAGAATCAGAGAGCAGCAGCCAAGCATGTGAGGGAACATAAAGGAGACGCCAGGGAGACCAGCGCAGCCTGGGAAAGCAACCCTGGCAGGGCTCCTCAACCCGCCTCAAGGTCACTGAGGAGCTGCTGGTCTTAGCCTCCCAGACCAAGGGCTCTGGTTTGAATCCAAGCTCATGGCCATCAGCCTGTGGCTGAAAAGACTTACAAGTCTGAGAGCTCAACAGCTGAGCTCCTTCTAGACCAGAGAAGGCAGCTGATGGTTGTGAGGAGAGCAGAGAGGCTGGGACCAGGCGACATCAGGTTTGATTCTGGCTCTCATGCTGTGACCACATCATGTCACCTATGAGTCTCAGTTCCCTCATCTAAAAAGTAGAGACCTAACACCAACCAAAACTGTGATCGTTGTAAAGGCATTAGCTGCTATTACCTGAACAGCAGCTACAGGCAAAGGAATACCACACACTCCCATACACACACTCCCATACACACCCATACCCACACACAGACTTCCAGGACCCTGACTCTGGTCACTGTGGTGAGAAAGCCAGGCCAAAGCACAATGACCGCCAGAACAGGGTGGCTGTCCTGGTAACTGGAACTCTACTCAGATTGAGGAGAGTGGCCTTTTAGAAAAGCCTGGTGGCTACAGACCAGTCTCCAGGTGAACCCCAGGACGCCCCATCTGCCAGGACCTGCTCCTGGCCCACCTCGAGAGGCCCGGTTCAGCATGCCACCCCTTCTTCCCACCCTTGCCCAGGCAGCCTTTCAGAATTGAAGGTAGCTTTCCATGAGCCACATTTCTCCAAGGGGGCCAGCCAGGTGACTAGACTGAGCCCGGGAAGGCCTGGGGGCCTGCTGAGAGCCTGTCTTTTCCCCAGGCAAACCTGAGTGTGTCAGGAAGCTGCCCGCCCGCCCTGCCCACAGATCCATCTCCACCGCCAAGGCAGACCAAGAACGGCGGGAGTGGGGTCAGCTCCGAGGCCTGCCCCGATTGCTAGTGGGGTTGGAGGGGGGTGCTGAGTAGGTAAAGCCCTACCTCTCCCTAGGCCTCCCTCCTACCCTGTGGGGTGGGGGTCAGACCAGGTGATGGACATGATTGGAGCAGCCACCGTTACTGTGTGCCAGGCACTTCACGTGTGTCTTTCCTATTCCTCCCACGACCAATCTGCTAAGTAAGAGGCAGCTGGCTTGTGAATGGAGATGCTTGCGTGAGATCACAAAGCCACATGAAGCCAGAGAGCGCTGGAGCCCAGACTGACGCAGGACCGGCTGAGCCAGAGCCGCGCTCCCTGCTCATCACACCACCCTGAAGTTCTCTGGGCTTTCAGAAGCCCGTGCTTCTCTGGCCCAGTGATGGAGGCAGAGGCACAATCAGCTTTAGAAATGGCAGGTTTAGAACCTACTACCCACAGGCCCTTCCATGCAAGTCTTGTTAAAACACAGCATCTTCCACGGTGCTGACACCCCTTCTTCCCCGCTTGTGTGATGGGCAGGGGTCAGCAGGGGACCCCTATGAAGTAGCCCCACATGGGTCGCCAGACAGAGCTGGGAGCCCTTCCTGAGACACAAGCTGGCCCCAGTGGAAGGGACAGAGTTGTCCCTCATCCTGAGCCAGGCCTCAGCCCACCCTGTGCTTAAAGTCACAGAGTGGTCAAGAACAGGCCCCTCGCATGCCAACTGTGCCAGAAGACAGGACCTGAACTCTGGAGCAGCAAGTAGATTGCTGGGGGCCACCTCTGCTGTCAAGGGCAGGGAGAAGGGCCCTTGAACTCGTTCCCTGGAGGAGTAAAGGAAGCGGAGAAGAGCGAGGGAGTCAGAGGCAGCAAGACTTGAGGAGGCTTAGCAGAGGCCAGAGAGTATTTGTGAGCAGGAACTACCTTTCATGGACACTTTCCTCAATCTCTTAACTGAGCTGTGACTTTTAGAGGCCAGACAGGAGGCGGGAGGGCTGGCGGGCTGGGGTGCGCAGCTAAGACACACAGGGAGTCCAATGGCTGACATCAGAATACTCGTCATGCCTACACGGGGTGTGAGATCAGACATGCAGAGAGGGGAGAAACGTTAGAAGGAGTCATTCGGCATGTGACGTCCACAAACCCTGGCTGAGTCCAGGTGGCACTGTGAACAGCCATCAGGACCCACCGACCTCCCCAGGGAATCCAGCTGCTGGATTCTAGGGCCTACCCAGGCCGGCAGGGCTAAGCTCCAGGCCAGGAACCAGTGAAATGCCTGGCTCATCGGAGCCCCGGCCCCAAGTTCCACAGGTATCTGTACAAGACACCAATCAGCCCACGCCCAGAGCATGCAGGGGGGACAGGGGGCAGAGGGCAAGATGTCACCCCAGGAAGCCTCCTGAGCAGTTCTAGGTGGTGTCTCCCCATGCCAGGCACAAGGAAGGAGAGTAGGGGCAATATGAAAGGGTAGAGCCAAACTACGGGTCTCAAGTCACAGTCCTCCCCGTGTGCTCCTCCTGGCTGTGCCCCCTTGGCTCCCAGTCACCTTGCCTCCAGCGGGGTGCTGCCTGCTTTCCATGCCCCAACCTGGCTGTCTTGGTGCCTTCACTGCCATCACCAGGGTGGGCGAGCAGGCAAGCTGTCCCTGGACCTGCTCCAACACTGAGGCATCCCCATGGCCCCTGTGACCGCTCCTCTGGAGCAGCAAAGGGCCCGGGCAGTGGCTTCCTTCTCTGGTGCCCTCAGCCAAGGCTCAAACAGTCCTCCTTCCCTGGTGGTAGCACGGTGGGCATGTCTGCAGGGTGAGGGAGCGGCAGCAGGCAGCCACGCTGAGGACTGTGTTCTTGTCACTCCTTTTCGATGCCTGCTCGGGGGAGGCCTCACTCCCCAGGCCGGAGTTCCACACACATCCCACACTGCTCCCTTTGCACCCCCAAGGACTCGACACCTCCTGGAACACAGCACGTCCTCCTGCTGGAGTGCCTGTTACTGCCACACCCTCAGTCCACCCTGCTGACCACAGTGCCACGTACCCAATCCTCCCTATCCTCAGTCTGGCTCAAAAGCACCTCCTCCCCAGGGGAAGGGAACTCTGGGCCTCTCCTCGGCATCTCCCTGAAGTGCTCAGAGGGCTGGGCACAGCAGGCGGCCTGGGGTAGGAAGTGGAGATCCTGGCCCTGCTGGGCCCCATTCCCTAACCCAGGACAGAAGAGGCAGACAGACAGCACTGCCCCCAGCAGAGGGGTGAGGGGAAACCTGGCCTCGGGATCCACCGGGGCCAACCACCATGACCTCTACCAGAGGAAGAACGGCTCTCGAGGGAGCAAATGCACCCAGTCAAGGGTAGAAGTGGAGGCCAGCCAGCAGCCTGGGCAGCACAGCTAAGGTGGGCAGGGGGTGTTGTGGTGGCCGCTCAGCAGGAGATGCTGAAGTACCTATCAGAAGACCAAGGCTGGACCCCAGGCACCTGCTCAGCAGGTAATGCAGCACCATCAGAGTCCCAAGGTCGTTCCCAAGTGTCCCAAGGGGCTCAAATGATGGTTCCCCCCTATGGAAAACAGTATGGAGATTTCCCAAAAAATTAAAAATAGAAATACGTTAGGATCCAGCAATCCCACTCTTGGGCATCTACCCAATGGACATGAAATGAACCATCACAAGAGGCTTATGCACCCCTACGTTCATTGCGGCATTATTCACCATAGCCAAGAAGTGGAAGCAACCCAAGTGTCCCTCGACTGATGATTGGATAAAGAAGACGTGGTATATATATATAATGGAATACTACTCAGCCATAAGAAAAGACAGAATTGTCCCATTTGCAAAAACATGGATGGACCTAGAGGGTATTATGTTAAGTGAAATAAGCCAGAGAGAAAAGGACAAACACTGCATGATTTCACTCACATGTGGAATATAAATGAACGCATGGACAGAGAGAACTGTTTGGTGGTAACCAAGGGGAAGGGGGGTGGGAGGTGGGCACAAGGGGTGAAGGGATGCATCCACATGGTGACAGACAAAAAATAGTGTACAGCTAAAACCCCACAATGCTATAAACTATTAAGACATCAATAAAAATGAAAAAAAAAAACCCTACTTTTAAAAACTGTACTTTTTTTAAAAAAATTATAATTACATATAAAGAAAAAAAAATGAGGGTTCCCCAGGGAACTAAATGTCAGGCAGACCGAATGACAAGCAGGCACAGGGGTCAGAAAGATGGAGAAAATGGGAACAATTCCTTAGAAGAACCCTGGGCTTTTGTAATGACCATGACCTCTTCCCCCAACATCCATTAGCCCCCTCCCTTCAACCAGACCTCTCCTCCAGCATCACCTCTGCAGGCAGCCCTTCCCTGTCCAGCCCATCTAAGAGGGCCATGTCCCCTCCAACTGTCTCCTTTACTCTGCTGAGCGTTCTGACCACCGGAAAGGACTCGCATATCTGTTCTCCGTCTCCCCGGCTCTGCTGAGCACCCAGGGCAGAGCCCGGTCGTGGGAGGTGCACAGTACCCATCTGCCGGGAACAAGGACATCCCTGAGGCCATGACATCAGCCCCCAAGAGGCCGGCACGAACAAAGCTCCTGCCCTTTTCAAGGCAGGGCCCATTCCCGTGAATCCAAGGCACAGACAGAGAAGTCTCAACTTAGAGCCCACAGAGAAGCAGCCCCCGCTCCGCAGGTCTGCCTTTTTGTGAAAAAGGGTGAGTCACCCACACCCAACACTTCACAACAGCAGCACTGAATGGCCAGGATGTGGGGGACATCAAGAGTGGGCCAACACATCTTCCCCAACAGCAATGGCTCAGGGACAGCCCCCCAAACTCCTAACATCTCCAAGTAACTCTGACACCTCGGACAGCCACAGCTTTTCCTCTGTTCATCTGAGAGGATTCCCACTTGATCTGTCAGAGCCCGCAGAGTCCCTCTACAGTCAGATGTGCAAACAACTCCTCTGATACCAAGGGTTGGCCTTCGTCCAGTGGCCAGGGCTCAGGTCCAAGCCGACCCTCCTTCGGCTCTGGCCTTCCTAAGCTGGCTTCACACCCAGCACCACTCCTCCCTGGCTGACTGGTCTTGGGTGGCTGCAGCAGTGTAAAGTGCAGAGACATCTCCTCCCTCGCTGGGTGGGAACCTGGCCTGAGCCTCGAGCCTCAGGGGCCCATTCTGCCCCACCCCCATAAAGGAGAGGGCGGGGCCATGCCACAGCCAGTGAAGCTGCCACCTGAGGCACTCCTGGCCTGATGTGGAGGTGGCTCCTCCATGGATCTCCTCCTCCACCAGCGCAGAGGGGTACACAGTCCCTCCACAGCACGACCATTTGTTTGTAAACCCACCTGCAAAATCCCATGCCCAAATGCTCACCCCACTGCAGCCACGCATATTCCTGAATCCATAAACAGGGCCAGGCTGAGTGGACACTCTCCAGACCGGGCTTCTTGGGGGTGAGCCAGACAATGGTCCCACCCACAGGCACCAGCCAGAGCCCCTCATTCAGGGAGGTGGGAGGCAGTGTCTGGCCACAGGCTCCTGTCTCTAGTCTTTCCTAGCTGGGACCAAGTCCTGAACCTCTGGGGTCTGTTTCCCTGATGAGTAAAATGGAGGTTAGAACACCTGCTGACCTCCAGGACTGCTCTGAGAGCCAAGGCAACGACAACATTGAGGACAACCTGGGATGAAGCCCGGGGAGGGTCCTCAGCCTCAAGAGCAGAGGAAAAGGATGCAAGAGCTGCTCAATACCCAAACCACTTCTGCAGTGCACTCAGAGAGGTTGTTATAACATCCATATTAAAGCCTTAGCAATCACAGAGCTGAATGGTCACGTGCGGCCAGGCCTGCTCACCCATAACCTTTCTCCAGAAGACCACCACCACACACATGCACACGCGTGCACACACACGCACACACATGTGCACACACACATGCACTCACACACACAGGTCTGACTCACCTATGGCATCTGATCCCATCTACACTGGGCAGGAACTTTCTAGTCACCACAGTTCTGCTCACTGTTCTCTCTGCCCCAGCACAAGGTTGATGGCCAAGCAGCTAAAGCAGGTTGCACAGGGCCTGCTGGGCAGGGTCTCCCCTCTGGGCTTTCCCACCCCACTCTCCCATCTTCTACCACCTCTCTGACTGGTCATTCCATTTCCTTCAAGGGTTTTTCTTCCCAGCATCCCAATGCCATCTCTGTGAGCTCACACACTCCCATGGAGGGCAGAGGCCACCTGAGACTGTGCCTCTGAGCTGCACATCTGAACTCCCACTGCCTCTGGGACAGCTCTACCTGTCTATAACCAAAGCCATCACCCCCACCCCTCCCAATGCTCCCACCACTCAGGAGCAGCACAGCATATCGACGAAGAGCCCAGATTCTGAGGCCAAGAGTGCCTGGGGCTGAATCCCAGCTCTGCCAAGGACTGGCTGGCTGACCTTGGGAAGTTTTTAGAATTCTTTGAGCCTCAGTTTCTTTAAATGTAAAATGGGAATAACAGCTCCTACCTCACAGAGTTGTTACTGGGATGAAATGAATTAACACACATGCAAAGCCCCCAGTTATTCCTCATTAGTGATGGTGACTGATTACAGCACTGCCGTGGGCAGCTGTGCACCAGGCCTCATTCTATTCCTTCTCGCTCACAACCAATCCAATCGCCAGGTCAGAAGCTCTTGCTCCAGCCCACTGCCACGGCCTCACCAGGTCTGGGCGGCTCACCTGAGCATGAAGTCAGGCTCCACATGGGTCTCCCTGCTCCGGGCCTGTCCCCTCCAGCGCCCTGTGCTAGCAGTGACTCACCTAACACAGAGACTCTGGTTATCTTATTTCCTTTAAAGGATGGGGGTTCGCTACACTCCTCAGTCTACCTTTCTACATATTTACATTTCCCATAAGTTAAAAAATAACTTTCAGTGGCTCCCTAACACCTGTAAAAGGAATTTTAAAAACAGTTCAAAGATGTACGGTTAACGAAAGACCTAGCTGGAACAAAAGCCAAGTATTTGCAACATAACTCTAGCCAATATAGTTCTGTGAGTTGGTTCCTTTAGGGAAATGCCTAAAGCATTTCAGGACAGAAAACTGATTCTTGAACCATAATTCAAGGTGATGCAAAAATTTAAAGGATGGGGCAAGGTCCAGGCCAGGGCACCCACGGTCATCAGGCATGACTCCCCCTCGAGACACAAAGGAGGAGGCACCTCATGCTCACTCATTGGGAGTACACCATCACCAAAAGAGGCACTGCCTCCCACGGAGCCACTTTGGAATTCCACGAGAACACAGAGAGTAACAAGACCCCCGCCCCAAAATCTCCTCCGTGCCTCCCACCCCCGCGCCAAGTCCTGCCGGACAAAGTCTGTTCCAGAACCCAGGAGCTGCATACCTACCTGCGAGGGCTTGCTGGACCCTGCTGGGCTTCGACATCTGCACGGGCACAGTGGTGGGGACACTCTGAGGGCTGATTGTGGGACCGCTGGGGAAGGAGGCACTGGGAAAAAAGAGAGCAGAGCTTAATGTGCACAGCCAACTTAACAGAAACAAGAGTCAGAGAAATACGCTGAGTTAGGAATAAATCGGTACTACCGAGGCCCCTTCATGGTTTCACTTTCCACGGCTGCTTCTGTGAGTGAGGGCTTCTTTTTCTTGTCTTTTTTAAAATTAAAGACCCTGATGAAAAGGATCTGGAAACATGAGCAAAGAAATCTGAATTTCACCACTCTCAGACCCAAACTAACTTGGAGAATCTGAATACTTAAGATGTTAAGCCCAGAGCCCGGCCCACCATCAGTTCTGTGAAAATTAAGTGATGAAAGCCAAACTCCAAGCCAGGCGTTGGGGAGGGGATGGAAGGGCAGGCAGGGACAGGGCAGTGATAGAAAAGAACACTTTTTTAGAACACAGTGATAGAAAAAAGCACGAGTCTCTTCTTTTTACAAGGTATCAAGAATGAAGCTTTAACTGTCAGACATTTCCCTGGGTGATTCAGAGACTCTGAAGACAATCCTAGAAGAATTCTGACCTCGCTAGACTGATCCAAATAAGGGCTCCATGGTACCTGTAGAGGGGAAATCGGTAGGAACCACTCTAACAAGTGATCAAAACCAACATCACCAGTAATATGACCCATCAGCATCAGGAAGCCCAAGAAACGATGCTCCAAGAAGGACATAACAGCACGTTTGTGGTTCCTGCCAAGACCGCATAACCTCACTCCAATCATGAGAAAACATCGACAAACCCAAATTAAGGAACATTCGACAAAGTAACTGTTCAAAAGTGTCAAGGTTATGGAAGATGAAGAAAGACTGAGGAACTGTTGCAACGGAAGGAGGAGAAGTGACAACCAGATGCAAAGGGGGATCCCGGAGAGGATCCTAGGACAGAAAGAGAATAGTGGTGGAAAAACTGGTGAAAATTGAAAAAATGCTTTGGTTTAGTTAATAGTATTGCACCAGTGGTAGTTCTCCGGTTCTGACCACTGCGTTATGGTTATTATGAAAGATGCTGATGCGAGAAACTGACAGAGGGAAACAGAGAAACTCCGTACTATTTTTGTAACTTTTTAGTAAATCTAAAATTAGTTCAAAATAAAGGGATTCTTTTTTTTTTTTTTTTTTTTTGGTGAGGAAGACCAGCCCTGAGCTAACATCCGTTGCCAATCCTCCTCTTTTTGCTGAGGAAGACTGGCCCTGGGCTAACATCCGTGCCCATCTTCCTCCACTTTATATGGGACGCCGCCACGGCGTGGCTGACAGGCAGTGCGTCGGCGGGCGCCCGGGATCCGAACCTGCGAACCCCGGGCTACCAAGCGCGGACGAAACCGCTACGCCACCGGGCTGGCCCCAGGGATTCTTTTTTTTTAATGAGGGTCTTGCTTCCCACAGTGACTATGTTTGAGTCACTCATTTGGTTTTCAGCCATTATATTTTTAAAACGATAACAAATCCATGCCGTACGGCTGGGGGGAGCCCCACACTGGAGAACAGTTGGTGTAGCTGGCCTGTGAGCCTACCAACTCCTCCGCTCCCGATTCCTGTGTCCCCCAGTGCATCCCTGCCCATGTGAAAGACGATGAAATAGGAAGAGCTAGGAAACCCTTCCACAGAGTCCCTACACTGGAGCTCCCCAAGGACAGGGCCTGTGTACATTCATCTCTGTTCCACTGGGCCCAGCTCAGAGCCAGGAACTGGAAGGTACTCAGGAAATGATGGATGGCTCTAGTCTACTGTGCTACCCTTACAGCTACCAGCAACCCAACAACTTGCCTGGTTACAGCAAGTGCTTCTGGAAGCTGCCCCAGATCCTTCCCTATCACCAGCCACGGGTCATGGATCCCACGGGTGGAAACTACAGGGAGCTGGCTGGTTCTAATCCAAACCAGAAAATGTCACACTCAGCTGGTGCTGAAGCTGCCAGGGCCTTGCACAAGGTCTGGAGCACAGCAGGTGCTCCGGTATTTGTCCGAGTGAAGAAAGAGGTGGTTCTGTTTCCATTTCTGGATTCTCCCCAAAGAGAATAACCTGTGTGACTGTGCCATTCAAATAGGAGCTTCTTGCCCTCATTTACTCTCAACCCCAAGAGAAGGATGGAACTGGATCTGCAATGCTGATAATGCAATGGAAGGAGGGCTAGGCCTTCAGACACCTGGGCTAAGGTTTTGGCCCCACTAAACTCCACTTAATTTGA
Source organism: Tapirus indicus (assembly GCA_031878705.1). Lineage (NCBI taxonomy): Eukaryota > Metazoa > Chordata > Mammalia > Perissodactyla > Tapiridae > Tapirus > Tapirus indicus. The sequence goes on from CM062922.1 coordinate 143,058,122, forward strand.
AGCAGGCCCCTCTACTTCCTGAGCCTGTTTCTCCATTTCATTTTTTAAAAGGAAGATAGACAATCTCTGACGATCTTTGCAATTCTCAGGTTCTATAAGTGAAAGAATTCAAGAAGCTACAGCCCTTCCCGGCATCCTTCATCTCCCAAGCCAACTCTTCATGGAGCACTGGGCTTGAGCGCTTAGCTAGGAAGTTAGAGAGCTGAAGCTCAGCTCCGCAACTCCACAAAATCAGCAGGCTACTCAGTGAGCTAGGCGTCACTGGCCCAGGGGTCCCAGGAAGTGGGATTCTCCTCCGCCGGGGAGAGGCGCGTGTCTGAGGGAGAAGGCCTGGTTTCAGGCTCCGCCACCAAGAACTGGAGCAGAAGGCAGACATGCAGTACAGCTTCCAATGGGCAGCCCGCCCGAACCTGGGACCAGGAACTGCGACTAAGTTCTACCCGCAGAGGAGCCTCACAGTGTTGCCACTTCCCCTGACTTATCCCAGGCTCCTCCTCCACATGTTCCCCTGGTCAGAGGGAAGGAGCAGTAAAAGAATCCAGTGGTTCCCAAGTTGGGGCCTCTCAGGGGTGGAGAGAACCTCAGAGATCACCAATCACCCCCACTATCCTCAAAGGGCTCAAACTAGGAGAATGTTCCCCGACATGGGGCACCATTTGCTCCATGAAGTGCCCTTCCTGAGAATCCCCTCCAGTCACTGCCCCAGGCACCCCTCCTTGCCTCCTCTGTGCCTGGGTCTACCTACTAGGCCCTACCTGGCTTTCCTATCTGGGATCATGTCCAGGAGCTTCTAAACGGAGCTGAGAACATGAGACATAAGGATGTCCAGGCCTCTGTGCAGACAGGATTTCACAGCCCCAGGCAAGGGGCAGAGCTAGGAGGCTGGGGAGTAAGGAAATGCAGAGCCTCTCTCCAGCCCCCCCAATCTCGGGTTCAGGTTGGCACCAGGGACCCTGTGACAGCTCATGCAGTACAAGGAGGGTAAGATGTGGAGCCTGGAGACCCCACTTCTAGCGCCCACTCCTGCGTAAGCTTGTGTGCCCTCGGGCGTGTCAAGACCCCTTTCTGAGCTTCAGTTTGTCTATTTGTAAAATGAGAATAATTCCAAAAGTCCCCCAGGGTTAGGTGTGAGACTCAATCTGCAGCCCCGTACAAATGTCCATTGTTTCCCAGGTCTCAGAGGAACAAAGTGGGTACAGGAGAGAGGAAGGGCCCTCACTACATCCCGAAAGCCACAGCGATATTAGAGCAAAAGGAAACTTCAGAAGCTGACCAACCCAACTCCTTAATCTTAAGAGGGGAAGAGATGTAGAACAGGAACAGAGCTGACCCAAGGCCCCACCTGGAACACAGGACTCCAATCATGCAAGCTTAAAGAGCCAGGTTGACAGCAGGAGGGAGTGGGGTGCTTTTAGAGGCTGAAGAGCAGCAGCAGTGAGAACAGAGCAGAAGAAAGCAAACTGGGAGAGCCATTCCTAGGGTGGTTTAGTGCAGGGCAAAGCGCTCTGAGGCTTAGCCACAGCAGAGCTGCAATAGACTGCTGGTCAAAATCACCACCCTAAGTCATCAAAATGCTCGACAAGCCGGCACACCCTCTATTAAAGAAGACAAGAGAGTGCATGACACATTTTGGAAAGGTTTCCATCCAACATCATCAAAACACAAATTTTGGTGCTTAAAGGGATAAAACTTCAGCTACCAGGAATTTACTTAAACCCTGCAGCTCTGTGACAAATGATGCACCTTCTTGATGTATTACTGTCTACTCAGAAAGCCTCCTGGGGCCCAAGGAAATCGGTCAGCCAAAATTTTACCCAGATTGAGCAAGAGGCAATTTGAAACCACGTGGGTTCCACAAATTTTGATTTCACTTGCTCCCATGTTATTTCCAGTGGCTACGAGCAAATACAGCCAGTTCTTGGGCCTCCCCAGCCCACAGCACTGCCTGCTCCACCGCCTTCCCACATGGCAACTTTCATCTACTGCTGTTGACATTCATCTGGCTTCGAGAAGTCTATCACAGCCTCCAGGGAGACCACAGTGTCAAGTGCTGTCAATCCTCCCGGGGCTGCTGGGTTAAGAGGTCAGGTGTTTACTAAGCCCTCTCTGGCTCTAGAACACCCATCAGAGACCGGTTAGATAAGGAGGGCGCACTACAAATTAGATAGGGGGAAACCCTGTTCTTCAAAGCAAGGATAGGCCCATGTGAGTGAATGACGCCCCTCCCAGCTCCTGAAAAACTGGAGGAGATACAGATGAACACCCACCTCAGGAGGCAGGCCCCTGTGAGGCTCTTTCAACTAACAGAGCCAGCTGGCCTGGTTCCCTCCTGACTTACAACGCAGGGCAAGCAGCAACACGCATGGCCCAGCACCAAAGGTAAGACCGTCTGGCCCAGCCGCCTTCCCTTCTGTAACTTGCCTGGCCTGTACCAGTAGGGCCCACGTCAGCAGTCGCTCGGGCCCTAGGGCTGGGGAGGGGAGACCCCAGAGAAATATCCGGGGAGACCAAGGAGAGCCCCATACCAAGAGAAAGCAACAAAGCCCATTAAGTCAATCCCAGAATCCCAGCTCTAGAACTATCTAGAAATTGGTCTCAAAGTAATTTGTAAGCCCTTAAGAAGCCCCAGGAGGCTAGGCAAAGCCAACCTAGTAGAAGTAGCTCCAGTCCTGCCAATAATCATTCTGGACTGGCAGAAAAGCACACTTCTCTCTAAAAGAGAGTGAGCCGCAAATGGGAGGGGCCTCACAGAGAACTGGGCGGGACTGGATAGCACAGATTGCTCAGGTCTAAGTGGAAGTCCACAGAGAAGGCACAAGTGAAACCTCCCTGTACTCCTAGTTTCCAGGAAGATCTCAGATCCACGTGCCCCAGATCCCAGGAGAAGATGCCCTGACTTAGCCGGCTCCTCCACACTCATCCCCCAGGACACCTGCTGCCTTCCTCTCACTCTGCCTTTAAGAGAACTTCAAGAACTCCATCGGCCCACACGGCCCGCTCTGGGGCCTGGGTTTAATCCCAGCCCAGCCACTTGTTGGCTGTGCTGCCAACCTCCAGCCTCAATGTACTCACCTGCAAGCTGAGGACACCACCTACCATACGGCTGTTGTGAGAATTCATGAAATCACTCACAGAGCCTGCTCAACAGGGCCCTGCTATAATGTGTGCTCGGTGAATGGCAGTTGTCACTGCGTCTTACAGAAGCCGGCACGGTCCTCTGAAATCTAGCTTGAAAAAAAAACAATGCTAGAGGCCCAAGAAGTTTCTGAGAAGGTCTCGGCCACACTGGGCAGCTTCAGCACCCACTGTGGTCAAGTGGGCAGGGCTGGGGCTGGGTGAGCGACATCAGTCCAAATCAACAAGATGTAACTGACTCCCTGAGGAACAGGGCATCCACAGGCCCACACGTCCAGTCACCTCCCGCCCAGGTCACCCTCTCAGAATCAGCCCCATCCCAGCTAACACTCAACAGCTAATTCTCAAAATGCTCTGCTGGCCCAACACTCCCAACAATAACCAATGACGAGGCCCCCCCATCAGTGATGGGTCTCCGAGCACCCTGGGAGCACCCCCCTACAAACACATTGGCCACGCCAGGGGGATTCTCACTTGAAAGCACCACCTGGTCTGGAGGGGGCCTATTTCGTCATCATTCTCAAGGTGCAGAGGGCTCTATGAGACACTGGGCTGGACTGCACCAGCACAGGAGCTGTCCTGTGTCACCTGCTGCCGCCCCCTCCCAACTCAGCATTTTGTTCTCTCCTCAACCAACTTTTAAGCACCAAAACTGGGCTCACAGCCTTCCTAACCGTGGACTTATGGAGGGGACTGAATCTTCCATGTCTGTGTCTTCAGGGTCTGGCACATAGGAGCCAATGAAATGTACTCTGGTACATGGCACCAGCTAGGTGGCACACAGCACAGCCAAAAGGTCGTCAACTACTCCACACAGACGGCCCAATTCTCCCAAGTGAATGAAGGCGTTACTGGTTTTAACCCATGTGGCAACAACTACCAGTACTCAAGTACCAAAGGTCAGGTAGGCTCCTTTGCACACGCAAGGAGAGAAACATAGGAGGGATGACCAAGGAGGCAGGAGCCAGCTTTACAGGTATTTGGGCAAGATTCCCCAGCTAAGTAACAGCAGAAACCCAAACCTGCTGACAAAGCACACGGGTGGACAAAACGACCCTCAATAACACAAGGTACCTGGCTCCACTGGCAGTGGATGGTGCTGGGGGCTGGTGCTGCGGTCCCAGGTGGGAGAGGCTGGAGCGGTAGAGGGGCTGGTTCCCCAGGGAGGGCAGGACCCCACCCCAGGGGTTGGTGGTGTTCAGCCTGGGTGCAGACCTAGCCCCAGAGAGTGAAGGCTTGTTGTATGGGGCAAAGGCCTGGTGGGCCCCAAAGACAAGGGCGGTCCTGTGGGGGGGCTGCGGGACAGGGTACGCGGGAAGGTTGGTCATGGAGTGGCGGTAGCGGCCCAACACAGGGCCAGCCCCGCCGCTGCTGAGGCACTGATGACAAGAGCAGGCGACGCCCACGTGGCCCGGCGGCGCAAGGACGGCAGTCGCCGGGTAAGGGGGCCCTGCCTGGCGCCGCACACTGCGGCAGAAGCTCGACGTCTTGTTGGTCTGCGTGTGGGTGCTGCAGTTGACGGTGTAGTTGTACCCCAGCGGGGCCAGGTCCACAAGCTGGCTGCCCCCAGCCACCTGCTGCTCCAGATAGTCACAGACGCTGGCTTCATATGCTGTCCAGGAGCCGTCGTCACTCAGCCACTCCCAGGTGATGCCCCGACCGGGAGCTGAACGCTGGGAGAACAAGTGTCTCCGCACAGATCGCATGGTGCCTGTTTTGAAAGGAGTATTTACACATCAGTGGTTAACCTGCAGGCCCCAAACCAAGGGGGTTGAAAAGTTCCTTTTCCCACAACCAAAATAAACCAACACGATCACGGTGGAGACTCATGCTGCTATTTGACCCAAAGGCTGGCACTGGTTATTTTTTCCAAATTTTGGGTGAAGGGTAGAGAGCTCTCTTGAGGTAAAGAAACTGGGGCCCAAAGAGATCAAATGGCAGAGGGGGATCCACGCTCCTCAGCAGGAGTGGGGGATGCTGGAAGCTTAGGTCAAAGAATAGCTATGGCTCAGCCTCCAGGAGGCTTCTCACAGATTTCTAATACTGAAACCTATACAGCCTCACTTAAAAAACTGGAAACAAAAAAGTACAAAGAAAATCAAATCATTCATAACCCAACCACGAAGAGAAAACTACACAATTTATATGGCGAGGCATTTTTTTTTTTTTTTTCTTGTGAGGAGGACCAGCCCTGAGCTAACATCCGTTGCTAATCCTCCTCTTTTTGCTGAGAAAGACTGGCCCTGGGCTAACATCCGTGCCCATCTTCCTCCACGTTATATGGGACGCCGCCACAGCGTGGCTGACAAGCAGTGCGTCGGCAGGTACCCGGGATCCGAACCCGGGAACCCCGGGCTGCCAAGCGCGAACTAAACCGCTGTGCCACTGGGCCGGCCCCTATATGGCGAGGCGTTTCTTCTCATCCAGTCTCATAAGCACGTACACTTAGGTGGTTGACGATGATACTGGAAACTTCCTGCCATTTTCATGTATTATGCCATAAGCACTTCCTATGTCTCTACAACTTCGTAAAACTCATTAATAATTGTTACATAATTCTCTTATATGGATGTACCATTCCCTTCGAGTTCTCAAGTCGCAACTACTGGGAAGCACCCCATGGGAAGCTTATATTCTTAATAAACCCAACCTGAAGATTAAGGAGAAAAAGAAAGATATCAATTTGGGCCATGTTTCCAATAGCACTTGCCAAAGCTGATCTCTGCAATTACCTTCTAACAGGGTCTCCAGGCATCAGCCACCGCCTCGTCCACAGCAGCCAGAGGGATACTCTTAACCCCCAAATCAGATTATATCACTCCTCTGCCCAAATCCTCCCATGGTGCCCCCTTTCAGAATAAAAGCCAAAGTCCCTTCAAGGGACAAAAGCCTGCACAACCTGCCCCCCCCCCAACCCTTCCTTCAGGCCTGTCTCTGCACCTGGGCTCAACCTTCAAAACGACCTCTCCCGACACCTTACACTCCATTCCCTGATTAGCATTTATTGCCATCTAACACGATACCCAATTTATGCATTATCTATCTTGTTTGTTATCTTCCTCAGTTGACTGCAAACATCCTGAAGGCAGGGACTTTTATTGGCATCCGACTGGAAGCCACAGTCTTCACACACCTGAGGACGCTGCTCACAGGGATTAGAGCAGTTTCTCGGTCTCAGCCCTAGGGACATTCTGGGCCAATAATTCTTTGCCATGGAGCCGGTCCTGTACATTGTAGAATGTTTAGCAGCATCCCTGGCCTCCACCCACTAGAAGCCAGTAGCACCCCCTCTCCACCACTGTCATGACAATCAAGTATGTCTCCAAACATTGTCAAAGGTCCTGGGAGACAAAATCACCCCCGTTGAGAACCACTGGGTTAGATGGACAAGGGACAGCTCCGGGAGGAAGTTGGTGGCCCCATTCTCAGTAATACTGATCAAAATACACAAAAAAAAACAAACACAAGTGCACAAGAGAGTGAAGCAACCTGCCCAGGACACAGTTTTAGTGCAGTGGAGCCAGGATTCACTACCAGGCCCTCTAAACTAGCATGGTGCACCACCTCCACACCAGCCTGCCTGCCTTCGAATCTCTGCAGGTAGCAAGGGGCATCTTTGGTTTAGGAGATAAGGGAAAAGGGGCTGAGAGGGCCTCTGCACTGTGCTCCCAAGGCACCCTCTCCTGCTAAGAGGGACATCGCATACTGAGTGGTACCTGCTATCAATAAGAGCACCCGCCTCCCAATCGGCCATATTTCAGGGACAGGATAAAGCTCTGACAGTCACTCCCATAACCCCAACACTTAGCATGGTGCCTGGCCCAGCACAGGTGCTTGGACACGTACTAGAGGCAGAAAGTGTCTTACCTGTGTCCTGGCGGAACTGGGTCCAGCTGGGGAGGTCGATGATGTAAGGGGCCAGCGAGGGGTCAGCCTGGCCTAAGGGGATGCTGTGGGCCAGGCTCCCCAGCCCAAAGCGCTGGCCCTTCTGCTGGACAAACTGCTGCTCGATGTAGCTGCAGACGGTGGCACTGTAGGGGTGCCAGGTTCCCAGCCCATCCTGCCACTCCCACACGGCCACTGCCACAGGGCTGGTGTACACCTGAGCTAAGGAAGGGCTTGGGGCCATGGCCATCTTCCCCAGGATTCCTCTGCTTTTCCAAACGGCTTTAGACCACTCTGGGCTGAAGTCTCGGGTTCATCGCCCAGTGCTTCCAGCAGACCTGTAAACAAGACAGTCAAGCAGTTACTGGCGCACACAGTGGCCCTTACCAGAGTCTGCCTCAGCGCAAGGGGAAAAAACCATGCTCTTCCACAGTCGCTTTTTCTCCGAATACCTTAAAGGCATCATGAATCAAGTACCTCATCCTGTCTCTGCTCAGGCAGCCAAGAAGAATTCAGAGTCAATCAAGCAGCTTGTCCACCTCTGCAAACATTCAGGAAGATACAGTGAAGTGAATATGGGGTACTAATCATCAGCCCAGCTTCTGTTGTTTTACCAATAATTTCCCTCTGACCCAACTACTGAGTGGATCCTTTTATACCACATGTATTTTCACGAGTCACCCCAAATCCTTCGTGAACGGAGGCCATGATGACCCCTTACACCTGTGTGAGGACTCTATGGTTTCCAAAGCAGGTTTGTGAGACACCTATTAACAGCTGCTAGGTTACAGATGTGGAAAAACTGTCCCAGGAAGGAGCCGGGGCTCAAGGACACCCAGGGGGTCAGCAGCAGAGCTGGGACTTAAAGCATGGGTCCTAGCTCCACCCAGGTCTCCAGGCTGCCCCTGGAGGCATCACTAACCACGAAGGATGCCCTAGACAGACATTAAAATCTCACCATGCTGAAGCCCTCCCTCTCTGGCCTCTCTGCACCCCACTCCCCATACATGCACCTCACTGGCCAGTGGGCAGGTCTGGAGTTTACACCCATCTCCCGAGAAGTATTTCTCCCAGTCACTCTGGCCCTTCCTCTTCCCTTGGAAACTCTACTCATCCTTCAGGCCCAGCCTGCGCCATTCAGGGAGGCTTTCACCAGCCACTTCCTTTTCCCCGGCACGTGAACTTCTCCTTCACCACACCCACCAGAACGCTAATGCTCATCTACACATATGTATGATGACATTCCATGTCTTTCTGCCCCCCAGGTGGCAGCAACCCAGGAGCCTGCCTTGTCCACAGCCAAATTGCCAGTCCCAGCACAGGCCTTGTCATGTATGTGTTATACATGTATTAGTTCAAAACACAGCTGAATGGAAGTAGAGGATGAGTCCATGTTCTGTGGCTGTTTGAAGGAGAAAAGAGGTCTGCGAATGTACTATATCGTGTGGTCCCCAGAGCACCAGCTCCTAGAGTCAAGAGGAATAGGACCAACATTTAGTGACCAATGTACACCAAATGTACTCGTCTCATTTAAGCCTAACAGACTGACAAGATGGTATTTCTCCCACTTTATGGACAGGAAACCAAGCCTCAAAGAGGTCAAGGTCTTATTGAAGGTCACAATATACTGCTAAGTGGCAGCACAGAGAACCAACCCAGATCACTCCAGCTCTAACACCCATTTTCTTAGAGAGGAAGGCTCAGCCTGAGCTCTACCTTGGGCTCCACTTAGAGGTCCCACTTAGAGAGGCAGAAGGAGGAAGGGAGAGAGGACCCCACGTCTCAAGCCCTGAGCACCCTCAGCTGTTACGTCCATGCAGGGCCCTGGTGCCAACAGGGTTCCCAGTCACACCATCTGCTCTGATTCCCACACAACCCCCTTAAGCACACACGTAGAATTTTATCTCCATTTCACAGAGGACCAGGAAGTTGCAATGGCTTGCTTACATGGTAAGTAATAAGGCTGGGACTGGGCTTTCGCTGCTGTCCCTTGGATTGCATACACCATCAAGGTTTCGGTGAGAAGGCCAAGATCACGTGCCCCACAAGGGAGGGAGATCTGGAGTAGCACGTGAAAAGGAGCAGGCATGGGCTCTGGTGTCAACTCGCCGCTTACTTGTTCTACTCACTGCATCATCTTGATGAAAGTATTTGAGCTCTCCAAATGTGCTTGCTTTCACGTGGAAATGGAGACATCAACATCTATCCTTTGTGCTTTTCATGTGGATTAACACAGAGAGGTATGTATAAAGCACCCAACACTACATGGGGCACACAGCAGACATCAGCAAACCTTGGCCTCCCTCCCTTTCCCTGTCCCCCGCATACCTACCCACCCCTTGAGCTTGGGTAAGGAGTGGCGGCCTAGAGTGGTCCTGAGCTACACAGCATGAGAACACAGGCGGTGAGTCAGGCCTGCACTAACTCTGAGCACACCTGTGGGTGGCAGGCCTGCCAGTGAGCTGCCAATTGTTTCAACAAAAGCACATATCCAGCCCTGGAGGATTAGACCTGGGATGCCCTCAGGATGGATGGCTGGCTTAACTCAGTGCCTGCAATTAGAAGTCTCTGTAACCACATCCAAGTAGAAATCACAGGACTGGTCTCAGAGCCAATTCCTCCTGCATCTGGACCTTCCTCCGGGCGCCTACTGGCAGCATCACTCATCTCTCAGGCAGCAGGAGCTTCCCAAATATTAGCACATGTGGATGTTCCAGCATGCCCACACATCCCCAGATGAACCAACTCGCAGAACTCTGCCAAACAGCCTGAGAGAGACATTCAAGAACTTCAGCTAAAGCTTGTCATGGAAGCGTTCAGCCTCCAGACTGTGGGCCCACCATGGTCCAAGCCCTGTCAGGGTACCAGAGACCCAGAGATAAGGAAGTCATGGCATACAAGCTCCTCCATGACTAGCCAACTGTCCCCACTCATACCAAGGCCTCCACCTTTTTGCTACCTATGTCCAGCCCTGTCAAATTTTAGCAAATGCCAGAACATTCTGAGCCATTTCCTACCTCCCAGCCATTGATCCTGCAGGTGCATGTGTCCAGACTCCCGTCCTCTCTCCACCCAAGCAAACACGTCCATCTTTCCAGACTCAGCCACCCCCTCTCCTGAGCCCTCACCCACCAAAAAGGGCTGACTCCAACCTCCAGTGCATCTTTACTGCATATTCCACTTATCCGAACATGACTGCATTCAATGGTTTCAGTGTCTGTCTCCCCACTGGAACAGGAACTTCCTGAGGGCAGAGCTTGGGCATACCCAAAGCTTGGGGAGACCCAAAGCTGGGGCCACAGCTCTTCAAATCCCCAATATCCCAGAGGGTCTGAACCCTCAGAGGACAAAAGAGAGGAGAACCTTCTGCTCTGGGGGCCTGGGGCACGTTTGGGGCAATGCCCAGAAACACCCACTGGCATTCCACTTGAACCAGCAATTATGCACAGACAGCAGCCGTTTCAATGCACCCATTCTCTGCAACAACCTCAGCCATCACGAAGCTGCAGTTCAAAAACCTAATTTGTTTCGGCTCCTAATGATGGTGGCTATTTATGGTGTTTTTAATTATGAAAATTATATTACAATTAGCCATGGAGAAAAGACTCAATCTGGAGACAACCTAAACACCTTACAATAAGGGAATCCTTGATAAATTATGGTACATCCTAATGATGAGATAAGAGCCTTGAAAAATGTTAACGAAAGGCTTACAGACCTGATAAGGCTCACGACAAGTTAAAAATACAGGATATGTAACTGAATACACTATGCTCTCAGGCGAGTGTGCCATTTACTGAGCACCTACTATTTGGCACACACTCTGTGCTTTTGTCATCCATTTCTCTCAACCTTCAACCATGCTCGAAGGTAGGGATTATCCCCATTCTACAGATGAGGGAAGTGAGGCCAAAAGAAATTAAGAATTTACCCAAGGTCAGGCAGCCAGTCTGTGGAACCAAAAAAGCCCATGTTTTTTTTTTGCCCTTATAGAAACTAATTTTTAAAAGGCTGAAAGGAACACTCTTTTAATAGGAGTGACGGAGTTATAGGATAGTTTTTCTTTAACTCTTTCTGTACTTGCAAATGCTCTACAACGGTCACATTACCTTTTATGATCAGACCAAAGTTATTGTTTTTTAAATATCAACAACTTTGACCACGAAAACCCATCTTGCTTTCCCTGCACTCTCATCAGATGCAGCTGCAGATCCCCGCCCACGGTGCTGTGGCTCGGGGGCACAGAGAAAGGCTGCCGTCCAACCATTCTCACACAAAAGAAAAAAGTTACATGTGTCCACCAAGCGTCCTTCTATTCCCAGAGGATTTAGAAAAGCTTTAGAGTAAGATCTGCGCTGCCACAAGAATCTGAGTGAAAATCATCCTGCCTAACTGCGGGCCTCCGCATGGGTGAACTGTGCAAATGGATCCCACTACAGTTGTGCCTCCAGGAAGAAGGCCCCAGGTGTGGTTTTTAAACTGATGCTCAGACTGAGTGATTTTCAACTTGCCAACATGTGAGAACCCCATTTCATCCCCCGAAAGCCCACCAAAATACGTAACGGCCTGGCCTACGCCTGAGCTTGGCAGTCACCTTCAGTCCCCACTCTGGCCACATGGTCCTCCCACTGCTGCCCTGAGTGGAGATGAACCTGGCCTGGTAGACCCCTCCCCTTGGCTCACACATGTGCTGCAGCAAGGGGCTTCTCCAATCAGTCTCCCCCATGCTCGGTGACCTTGGAACAGTCCCCTCCCCTTCTCTAGGCTCTATTACTCAGGCAGTTGGATGGGTTTTCCAGATTTTCATAAGCAGAATTTTCTTCCAAATGTGATCATATGCCACCAATTGATATGTAAAACGCAGAAATGTGGGGGGCTCTTTTGGACACAAAGGTGGGCTCCACTCCCACTTTTCAAGGCCCAGGAAGCTGTTCTGCAGAACAGAGGAGTTCTGAGGAGCATGGATTGGAAACCAGTGAGACCAGGTGACTTCAAGTCCTATTTTCTAAGCTGCCTCTCTTTCGGGTGCTTTCCAAGAAGCATAGGCCTGAAACTCTACACCCCATCCCACCAGCTGACACGGTGAGCATGACCTGCAACTGGAGCATGACCTTCAATGACTTCTTACAGCGCAGGTGGCCACCCCGGGCACTGTCAGGAAGCCTTCCCACAGACGCGGGAAAGTCGAATCCTGCACATAGACACGTCCAAGAAATGTTCTCCTTTACTAAAAATGGCTTTTTAATACAAATTAAAAACAATGAAATATTATTTTTTGCCTATCAAAATGTAAAAATAACAATTTCAATACTCAGTGCTGGCAAGAGGACACTGAGACTTCATACTGCTGGGAAGGATAAAACCTTTCCAGAAAACAGTTTGATAATATATCAAAAGGTTTAAAAATGTTCACTTCCTTTGACCCAGTAAGGACTTCTAACTTAAGGAGATTCTAGAACAACTTCGACATACAGATATTCACAGCACTATTTTAACCAGGTAAAAGAAAAGCACAGAGCAAATTCAACAGAAATGTACCCAAATGTTAACAACAGCTGCCTTTGAGTGGAGAAACTATAGGAGATCTTCTGTTCAACTTCCTTCTATATCTAAACTTTTCACATTTTCTAAAGTGAGAAAGTATTACTTCCGTTATCAGAAATAAATCTCTTTAAAATGCCCAACGCTTTTAAAAGATGATAAATATCAACCCGGCCACCACCACCGTTACTTACCATCAATACTTTAAAGGGCTTGCTACTATCCCAGGGGGGTTCACTAATAACAGGACTTAATCAAAGTACCATGGCACCTCCTTGCCAAGAGACACATCCCCCATCCCTGAGTTCCAAGAAAATGCCATCCGGGTGCCCAAACTATTACAAAGTTGAGCACTGCCAGGTGGGACTTCTGTCTTGAAAAGAGACGGCTCAAGCCAGTGCTACCCAGAACTTCCCAGGTTTCTCAAAGATGGAAGGAAACTAACACATGATTTGTCCTTTGCACACTGGGCTGCTGGAAGGGAAGTGACAACTCCTCTTCTAGGTAGTGCCTGCCTTGAGCCCTCCAGGGGCAGGTCAGAGCAGAAACTTCCAAACATGGCTCAGGAAGCCACAGGGTGGCCAGAGGACAGGCCCCAGCAATCTACAATTCCCTTGTGGGCAACCTCCTCCACCAGCACCAAGAACCTGCTGCTCCTTCTCTGCCAGGAGCAACCTGACCACCTGCAGGTAGTCCAAGGGCAGAGCCCTGGTTCCCAGGCCCACTCCGAGGCCAATATGGGGGAGTGTGGAGGCAGTGGCAGGTACACTGGCAGTCAGAACAGCAACGGCTACCAACCAAGAGCTTACTATGCACCAGGCACTGTGCGAAGTACCTTATAAGTGTTCTCACTTAATCCTCATGATCCTGGGGGGCAAGTGTTATTTCTAAATTTCATAAATGAGAAAAGTAAGGCAAAAGATGATAAGCAACTTGCAGTATAAGTAAACCCAAATCTGTTTCCAGAGTCCACCAAGACAGAAAGGGTGAACTGATGCTGGGCAAATCGGCCTGCCAGATATGTCTGCTTGGCCAACACAGTCTTCAGTTTTTTAAAATTGAGGCAATGTTTAAAAATTGGAATATTCACTATTAAAAAAAAAAAAGTCCAGATCTCCAGCTTCTCTTGAAAACCAGAAAAATTGGCAACATTTGCAGGCCTAACCTAGATTCCTTACCCACCCAGCAACAACTAGCTGAACCACCATGGTGATGGGTATGTCCTCTCCAGGTTACCACAGTTACCACGACTCCTCGTGGCAGGGGCCAGTCAGCAAACTCTTCCTGTAAAGGGCCAGAAGGTACACACAGTCACTTACAATGGGGATATGTTCTGAGAAATGCGTGAGCTGTTAGGCAATTCTGTGGTTGTGCAAACATCACAGTGTACTTACACAAACCTATAGCCTACTACACACCTAGGTTCTATTATAATGCTATGGAACCCAGTCTTATATGCAGTCGGTCATTGACCGAAATGTTGTTATGTGGCACATGACTATATTCTAAGCTTTGCAGGACACAGGGTGTATGCTTCAACTACGCAACTCTGCCATTATAGTGTGAAAACAGCCACAGACAATGTGTAAACTAACCAGAGTGGTTGTGTTCCAATACAATTTTATTAACAAAAACAGGCTGTGGGCTAGATTTAGCTCAGGGCCCACGGTTTGCCAACCCTGCCCGACCGCCTCCCCACATGTATTATGGTGCTCCCACGGCCCTATGGTTGAAAAATACCTCTCTGAACCCATCTCTCTAACACAAAGAGGGAGAGCGCTTATGCCTCTGGCTAGCCTCCCCAGCAACATGCCCTGCCCTCTACAGACACGTCAGTCTTTGCCCAACACTTGAGGATGAAATACAGCATGTTATTAGGGCCACCCCCCAAAACCCCAACTGCTTCCCAGAGCCAGACCAGGCACTGACACCTTCCCCTGCACGGGGAAATCAGCCCCGGGCCTACCTCTCTACCCTTTCTACACTTCCCCTGGACCTTCTTATCTGTTTCTATGGCTTCAATAATCCCGTGCATGCAGATCACCCAAATCTTTCTTCAGATGCCCTGCCTGAGTCCCTCAAGCTCTCTGCTCCAGCCACCAGCAACTCCGTGGAGGGCCCTGAATTGGCCAGGCTGTTTCATGCCCCTCATCCCTCACCGAGAGTGTCCACCCCACCTGTCCACTTACTTATCTCTTAATTCCCAGCCTGAGACTCTCTGCCCTGTGAAATGTTTCCTACACCCACTCCTCCCCCACAGGGAGAAGTGGCACTTATAACAATCAATGTCCATGTGACACCTGAGTGCAATGATCTACGTCCCCTCCACTAGGGCACAGGTTCCTAAAAGGCAAGCATTACGGTCAGGAAAAGATTTTTTAAACAAGACACAGAACACTGACTATAAATGAAAAAATACATTTCATTATGTTAAACTTAAGAATGGTTGTTCAACAAAACATGCCTTAAAAAAAGCACAAAGATAAGTTACAGGCTGGAAGAAGATACTTGCAATAAGCACAAAGGATTAAAATCAAGAATATATAAAGAACTTCTACAAACCAATTTTTTTAAAAAAGCACCAGGAACCCCACAGAAGATTGGGTGAAAGACATAAACAAATATTTCACAGGAAACACATATGCTAATAAACTTTTGAAGAGATGTTCAACGTCAGGGCTCAGGGACATAGAAATCAAGATCCCAAAGAACCCACTCGATTGGCAAAAACTTAAAAAGCCTGGGGCCGGCCCGGTGGCAGAGCAGTTGAGTTCGTGCGCTCCGCTTCGGTGGCCCGGGGGGTCACAGGTTCGATCCCAGGCGCAGCCCAACACACCACTTGTCAAGCCATGCTGGCAGCGTCCCATATAAGGTAGAGGAAAATGGGCACGGATGTCAGCCCAGGGCAGGTCTTCCTCAGCAAAAAAGAGGAGGATTGGCAACGGATGTTAGCTCAGGGCTAGTCTTCCTCACACACACAAAAATAAATAAAATCTAAAAAGCCTGTGTATAGCAACTGTCGGCAAGAATGTGGAGCAACTGGAAGTCCCAAACTCTGGTGGTGGAGTATAAATTGGTACAACCACTTCAGAAAACAGTGGGGGCAATACTGACAAAAGTTGAACATTTATTTACCCTATGACCCAGCAAAATACTACCCTGAAGTTTACATCCACGAAAACCTCTTGTACATGTACAACAGGAGATGTGTATGGAAATGTTCAGAGCAACATGTGTGCAATGGCAAAAATCTGGAAACAACCAAGTGCCCATCAATGGAAGATCAGATGCATAAACTATGGTATGACCACACCATGGAATATTCCTCAGTAGTCAAAACAAACAAACCAGATGCCACGCAATAATATGTATAAATCTTAGCCATACTTTTTTTTTACTTTCCTTAGAACAATAAAAATTATATACAATGAAATTATATAAAAATGAAAGCAAGGGGACAATGGTCATCTCAGGATGGGAACAGGGGAAAGATCAAATGATAGATGTAAATTTTATTTCAAGACCCTAGCTTTTGTTTTGGGTGGATGGAATGCAGGAGCTTATCATATTCACTCAAAATAACTTAGTAGGGGGCCAGCCCTGGGGTGTAGTGGCTAAGTTTGCGTGCTCTGCTCCAGCAGCCCAGGGTTCGCAGGTTCCAATCCCAGGCTCGGACCTACGTACTGCTCATCAAGCCATGCTGTGGCAGGCCTCCCACATATAAAGTAGAGGAAGATGGGCATGGATGTTAGCCCAGGGCCAATCTTCCTCAGCAAAAAGAGGAGGATTGGGAATGGATATTAGCTCAGGGCTAATCTTCCTCACCAAAAACAAACAAACAAATAAACAACAACTTAGTAAATAAATAAAAGCAAGTCACAAATGACCACTGATGAGTGTGCACTAATCTAGTTTTTTGTTTACCTGAGGTAAAAATGAAAACAAACACACGAGACCATTTCCTTCATCTCTGTACTCTAAGGGCCAAGCACCAGCCCTGGCACCTGATTTCTGTAGGCTTGTGTGGAATGAATGAGGGACTTTTCTCCCTAGTCCACGCCCCCATTCCTGATGGGGCCCTAAGTACCCTGGACATGTCCGAAGCCAAACTCACCCTCCTTCCTAATTCTCCTTTCCCTCCTAGATTGCCTGGCTCCACTCTGCCCCAAGCTGTTAGGAAAAAGACCTGGGATCCTTGCTCCTCCTCAGCCTTCACCCCGACAGCCCCGCAGCTGCCATGGCTTCCTCTCTGCTCCCCCTCAGCCCCACTGCCAGCATCTGGATGGAACCTTTATGCCTCAGTTTAAGTCCTCTTTCCCACTGGCTTCTCCAATTTTTGTCTCTCGTAGTCCACCCCAGAGACAGGTGCAAGACTGAGCTTCCTGAAGTCTAGTTCTGATCCTCTCTCTTCCACACCTGTGCTAGATTTCCAGAATAAAGTTCAAGTTCCTTGGGTTGACACTGAAAGCAAAACACAATCCCTCCCTATCGACAGTATCTGGCAGCGCACTTCCCTTCAATACTCTCTTTCATCTCCATCTCCCCACTCCCAAACCCTCCCAAAGAGTTGAAGTGATGACCTGCCACCCTCACATACATCCGGTTTTCCCACCTCCATGCCTCCGCTCTGTGGGCCCACCCATCCTCAACTGACCCATACTTTCAAGACCCAATTTAAACAGCGGTCTCCACGATGTCTTGATGTGCCCAACTGAAAGAAAACACACCCTCCTATCAAATTCCACACCATTCTGTCAGTCCTCCACAGTTCCCTACATCCACATATCTCTTCAATGAGACTGTGAACAACGTGAGGGCAAAATCTCACGTCTACCTCCCTATCAGAAGCTGGCACGATGTAAGAACAGTCACAAAGAGAGTAATCTAATCTAATCCACTCCACTTTCCAGTGTGCTCATTTAAAGTGCCCCTCATGGAATTCTACTGCCCAGAGCCTTGGCATGGACCACCAAACCCTCCACTCAGTCCTCTGCCTACCCTTCCAGCCTCCTTTACCCCACAACCAACCCTTGTTGCTCCATCCACATGAGCCACTTACGGTGGCCCAGACATGCCACGGAGCTTCACAACTTTGCGTACACCAACTCCTCTGCCAGGCTACTTCCCCTACTTCTGGGTCCTACTCTTTCTTCACAACTCACCTTAGTTATCATCTTCCAGAAGCCTTCCTGACCTTCCCACGTTCCCTCCTACCCCTTCTTGGAGGAATGGGGGCTCTGCCCTGTGAGCCCCTGTCCTCAACACGTATCCCACTGACAACACCTTGTCACTGTCTATGGTTTGTCTGTTTTTTCCACCAATGAGCTCCCAGAAGACAGAGCTCTTGTTGCTCACCACTGTACCCTCAGCACTGCGCACGGGGCTTGACACAAAGGAGGCACCCCGTTTTGTTCATGCAACAAAATAAAACTTTCCAGTTCAAATACAGAAACCGTGACCTATGTCCTTTATCCCAAAAAGCATGTCTAAAAGTCGAAACCATGGGAAAAGCATCCTCTAAGACTAGTTAGACAGGAGAAGCCATTGGCAAGAAGCCACTTGAATTTATATGAGACAGTTGGCAATCAGCAACGAACTCCCAGGGCTCACTTTCATTCTGGAGACCTCACATTCCCCCTCCTCAGTCCCCACCTTCTCTACTGAGAGGCAGCAATGTCAAGTGTCCGCGGCTCTCACCTTTTCTCTATGGAGAGCTGGCACAAACTGTCCCTTCCCGACGAAGACACCAGATCCTTAGCAGGAATGACTTGTTTGAGTTCCCATCTTGATATAAAACACAAACAACAAAAACCAGGCAAATCTGCAAGTCTTGCTGACTCAGCGACACAAATTCCAAGGCACCTTTGCCAACAAGAAAGAAGATGATCAGGTTTTAAATTGAGAAACAGCAGTTAGTGAAAACGAATGCACAGATATTGGGTCCGTGTGCTGCGGCTGGGGACTGGAAACCACCCGATTTATTTTCCAACAGCCTGGGCAGGGCAGAAGGTACAATAGTCTCCCTCTACCCACTACAACAATCAAGGGGATGGTTAAGAAAAAAACCTCAGCCCTTTCATAAAAAAGCCAAAAAGGACCTCATAAGCCAGTCTGCAGTGTAGGTTTCCAGGAAATTCACACCAGAGAGGGTAAAAGTCTGGTCAAGGTCACACAGCAAATCAACGAGACTCCTAGTTACAGTTACCCTACTTGTTTAAGTAAATTCTGATTTTGGCTATCAAAAAGTCCACCTTATAGAACTCTAGAGGAGCTAAGATGGCATACAGAAATACTGAGTTTCTTAAGGGTCCAAGCGTCTGTGCACACACTTTCCACTGCGACTGGCACTTAGGGAAGTGGAACCAGTGTGGAGAACAGTAGCTGGCTGAGAAAGGTGGGATAAAAGGGTAGCTCCATAAAAAGCCTTCTAAATCCTCTTCAGCATACATTATACACCCCTCAAAAGTGACGCAGGGCCCCAGGAAACAGGAGCTTCCCGGAAAGCGGACCCTACTCGAGACGAGGGAAGCAGAGTTAGGAGGCGAGCTCCTCCAGAATACAGCCTCCGGCTCCAGTGAGTCGTCCACCTGGGGGCAGACCCCAGCAGGCCCCGCACCCTAACCCGGCAGCCCAGTGGCAACATCACCCCCGCCTCTTCCAGGTCCTGTAGGAAGGGGTGCACGCTTCCCGACGGACCCAAACTCCCAGGGTCCGCGCCCCTCCCCCTGCTAGCCCCTCAGCTTCCACCCCGGCGTTCACCCTCGCACCGTCCTGTCCTAAGCCCCCAGCGCCTCCCAATTCCCCCAACTCCCGCCTCGGACCTCCAGCCCGGAGGCCAGCCCTCCCAATCCCTCCGGACCTCAGCCCGGGGCTCCTCTCCGGCCCGGCCCAGCCCTCCCTCACTCGCTCGCCCGCCCCCTTCCGGTCCCAGCTCGGCTCGGTCTCCCCCGAGCCCTCGGGACCCCAGCTCTGGCGACGAGCAGGTGGTCTGGCCCGCCCCTCACCGAGGCTGAGGAGAGCGAGGGGACACGCTGAGGGGACACGCTGAGGGGACACGCTGAGGAGACCGCCGCGCTCGGGCTGTAGCTCCGGCTCCGGCTCCGACTCTCAGTAGGAGGCAGCCTGAGTGAAACTCGGCGTCGCAGCTTCCCTGCGCTCCGGTGCGCACGCTCAGGACGCGGGGCCTTCTGGGAAATGTAGTTCCGCCGGGGCCGCGGGGGCGAGGCCGAATCCGACGCGCACCTATTCAGGTGTTAACTATTTTCCTTAGCCTTTTCACTCATTACTTACTCCTTCATTAAGTTGCCGACTCATTTTAAATAGTTTTTACCGGCACAGCGTGGTGCCAGGCCTTGTGCTGGGTCCAGGGGATTCAAAGGTGAATCTGAAATTTGTTTTCTCTCCTAGGAGAGCTTCGTATCTACTTGACAGACACATAATTACAATCTAGTGTGATAAATGTGATCAAGAAGTGGGAGCACAGAGGGTGTGCTTACTTTGGGGGGGGGGTGAGGTGTCAGGAAGACATCACAAAGGAGGTGACCCTTGAGTTGGATTTTGAAGCCCGTATAGGGGTTTGCCAAATGGAGTAGAGGGACGCCCTTGCTGAGGAAGAGAGATATGAAAGTGCCCGAAGCATTCAGGAAGCAGTGAAATGTTCCGTGTGGCCAGGACAGAGGGTACATGGAGGAGTGAGGACAGAGAAAATGGATTAGGGTGTGGCAGGATATGAATATGAGGAGAAGGCTGAGCAAGATTATGATGGACTTTAAATGCCATGGAAGGAATTTAGGCAACTGGAGCCAATGGAAGCAGTTAAGCAGGGGAATGACAGAGCCAGCTCTGCACTTTAGAAGGATACCCTGTGTGGTGGGTGGAGGATAAATTAAAGAGAAAGAGAAACAAGCCAGGAGACCAGTTTGGAGGCTGTTTCTACAGTCCAGGTCAAAGCTGATAAGGCTTGAACCAGGCTAGTGACTAATCTTTGGGGATCACAGACCTCTTTTACAAAGCTAAATATAGCTATGAAAAATGCTTGGCTGTAAGTATGCACACATGTACATACATGTTACACACTCTTGCATACAGTTTCAGGGGTTCAGAGTCCTCTGAATCTTGGTCTTCAGTTAGGTATCCTTACATAATCTAATGTAACTCAGACTTTACCAGGGATTTGAGGAAGATTCAGACTGCTAGAGATGGAGGGAGAGACCTCCCCCATCATTCACTTCAAACACTTCATTTTATAGAAGAGGAAGCTGAGTCCCAGAGAGGGGGAGTAACCCACTCAAAGTTAGTGAAAGGAGGAGGGCCTGCATCAGGCCGTCTTCAGTGCCCTAGGCCAGGACTTAACCACCTGGGAGCTGACTTAGAGGACACAGGCCTGAGTCTGGGAAGGGACCAGAGTCACATTCTCCCAATGACACCCAGAGCCAGCCCTCCATACAGAAATGAAGAGTAGCATTTTACCTATGATTTATACTAGATGGCTGCAGTGCTACAGATCAGGATGGGAACATTTTCCCTCCCCTCTGAGAGTGGCAGTTTTCTCAACCATAACCATCTATAACATTTCTAAAGCACCTGGTATATGCCAAGCACTTGCTGTGCATCACCTCATTGAATCCCCTCAAGGAGACAGGTGCTATCATTATCCCTGTTTTAAAGATGAGGACACTGAGGCACAGAGCTTAAGCAATGTGTCTAAAGTCACACAGTTGACAACTGGCAGAGCTGTCTTTAAATGGAGGTAGCATCTAACTCCAGACTTCAGCAGCCCTATATGACGGGCCTCGTTGCCAGGGGTGCAGATGAAATGGTCTGAAGCATTAGAAAAACCTTTCAACACACCAAAGATATTTTCTTAAGTCCTTACTTTTCCCTCAGCAAAACGCTGGAGTGATGGTCATTGTCCAAAATCTTCACTGCACACCCACCTAGAGACTCAAACAGAGAGAACAATGATGGGAGGCTGGGCTGGAAAGGTTCTGGAACCTAAGCTCTGGAGAGGGAAGGACTCTAAGCCCAGGGAGCTGGAGAAGCTGGAGCTCTGGGGGAGGCTTGATGGGGCTGTCAAGGTTGGGGACCAGTGTGGGAGCCAGGGGGATGGCCGGAGTAGAGAAGCTCCACAGAGGCGGGAAGTAGGACACAGCCTGGGTGCATGGGAGTGCCCCCCAATGAGGTGGAGAACACTAGAAAAGGGGTGGGTTGGTAAACAAGTTGAGTGTGAGGTGGGAGAGGGAGAAGAACATCCAGGTGTGAGGCTCTGGAAAGATCTAGGGGGATTCAGGAGTAACAGGCAATGAAATCATCTGGGAAGGTCATGAAGATGAGAAAGGTAAGTCCAGGATTGAGGAACACTGACTTTTGAAGAACAGGTGAGATATAGAAGTATCTGGGGAGGAGGCTGGACTAGGGGACACCAGGTGAGCATGATGGCAGAGAACCAAGGAGAATGTCCCAGAAGGTGGCACTTGGTGGTGACAGACACTTGAGAGGCCCAACCAGCTGGTCCCTTGGGAGGGCAGCCTATACCAGAAGCCAGGGCTCTTGCCTCCCAGTTCTGGGCTCTTTCATTTTTTCAGTTGGCCAGGTGATGTCAAGAAATGTCCCAAACTTCTGACTTAGCTACAGGGAGGCCATTGGCGACCACAGAGTGGTTTCCATTGAGAGGTAGGAGCTAGAGCAGATGTCTGTGGTTGTGAAGGCTAGGAATGCAGTCTAGGAGTGTAGGCAGCTCCTTCAAGAACAACCTTTGTGTTCCACACACTGGGTGCAGAGGTGCAGGGGCCAGCAGAGGATAAACCCACTTGTGTGGGAGGATGCCACTGACATAAGGTTGCCCATGGCTGTGTGTCTCTGAAGGACACTAGCCCACACAGTAACATCTGAGGGGTGGGATAGCAGGTGAGTTTCACTTTCTTTGTCCTTTTCCTGTATCATTTGAGTGTGTCCCAATGAATAGATTCCATTTTTATAACCTGAAAAGAAAGACTATTTTTATTTGGGAAAAATAAAGAGTTCTGGTTGTGAAAGGAAGCAAAATAGGGCAGCAGCAAGAGGGAGAAGGGGGGCACGGACTTTTAGTTTTTAGGCAGGAAAGAGGGAGTGTGCTGTGTTCTGAGGCTGCAGCCGGATATCCCTCGGGAAGCTGGGAATGAGGAAAACAGGATTGGCCACTTGCAAACTTTAAACCAATATACATAGCAAAGGACCAGAAACAACTGAACTGCCCTGCAGAAGGGGGTTGGTTAAATAACCACGGAACACTGGGTAGAAAGAATGAGGAAGACTCACAGGTGCTGATGGAACTGGTGGCCAAGATCTATTGTTAAGTTAAAAAGGAACTTTTGGAGCAGGGGGTAGAGCAGAATGTGCACCTATTTGTGTGTGTGTGTGTATTGTAAATGCAGACACAGGCTTGCAGGCATAGAAAGTTTCTGCGAGGAAAACTAAGAAGCTCCAAGAAGGTAGGCAATGAGCTGAGAATTTTTTTAAATTTATTATGCAACTCATGCTGTTTTTTTCTATTAGAAAAATGTAAGAAGGCCTCCCCCCCCCCACACACACACAGTAGGGCAGGTTAGTGCCCAAGGTAGGAAGCCTTGGGATAAGTGGGAGCTGAAACACTCCTGGCGGGAGCTCTGTCCTAAACCATCTCCCCAGAAGGAATTTTTTTTAATGTCTCAAAGGCTGGAGTTTGTGCCATCCGATGGTCTGCGAGGGCTCCCAAGAAACTGAGAATGAATGACGTGGTCCAAGAAAGAACGTGGCTGTTGGCCATGGGGAGTGTTGGTGGCCAAAGAAACTCAGATTAAAAAAAAGTCCTTGAACTCCAGCCCAGGTGTCAGGACTTACTGTTTCCAAAGGTTCCAATCCTGGAACCAGCCCCAGCTCACCCAGGAGCAAGAAAAGACCAACATAAACCTGGGAAGAGGTAAGACGCTGGGGCCCAGCGTCGCTGCTAAGGGACTCAGCACTTTCTGATGTTTTGCTTGGAAAGGCAGAATTCTGTTGCTTGGTGCCTCAGCTAATTGGCCTCCATCTGACACTCTGAGGGATTGTCTGATTAGAAGCCACAGCTGCCTTGCTCATTATTTGATTAATAGACGGCACCTGGCATCTCTGGGCGATGGTGCCCACTCAGGACCCAGGTGTGACCTACACAGTCAACAAAAGTGCAATGGCTTTGCGGCCCTGAGGAGTGAAGCAGCCTCCCGTAAAAGCATTGTTTTATGTAAGTCCCAGCCCATCCTTCTTGCTAGTTGCCTTGCTGTAGGTCTGAAATTAACTGACGTGTGCTCAATTCATTCATCGGTGAAGTTTAACACTAAGTAATCGCACTTGATCTGTCTCCCCACCTGTCCCTCCTCACCCCCCGTTATTGTTCTCGTTGTAAATTAATTCTCTGGTACCCTGGTTGGAATCTAGAGTTGCTCAACGGATCAGTGGTGGTGGGTGGACAAGCCAGGCTTCCTATTCCATGGGCTGAGGGCACAATGGTATCTTCTGGTGGTATCCAACCTCTCCCTGAACACTTCCACAAGCCCCTAGGAGCTGCTTATAATCTATTGCTAAAATGGTAACAAATCTAACACCTGTCAGGAAAAATTGTGAGACTTTGAAATGGGCAAAAAGATTCCTGGGTATTCTCTAGCACACTTCCAGATAATCTGATTTCCCAAATCTGTGTCTTTTCTAATCTTTGACTAAGGTATTTTGCAATTCTGTGAATTGCAGAAAACTGATAGTCATGCAAATGACTGCAAATGATTCTTGTCCCTAGAGATGCAATTGACTTTTGCCCTGTGGAGAAACTATTTTTGCATCTATCAGCAAATTCATTTCTGCATTCCTGATTACCTTTATAGATGTCTTGTCTTTGAATTCTCCCTGGAACCAGTTTTTTTACCTCTTAAAGTTTCCCTCAATGAATGAGGTAAAACAAGATCTTTGACACATTTTCATTTTGTATTTGTATGATCATGATTTTTTTCCCCATTGTCCATTAACATACCTCATTTCCCGTTTTTTCTCTGGCTACCGGGAAGCACAAAGGCAAAATTTTAAACCCACACACAAAGTGTTGATTCACCAAGAGTTGCACAGGATATAATGGGAAGCTGCCCCAAACACCAGGGAAAGAGGCAGTAGAAATCAGGACAAGACTCGGCCACCTGCCATCTCCCTCCCTTTCCCACTCAAGCTCCACCTGTCTGACTTTACTGCTGGAGGCTGCCCCTCCTGCCCTGCCCAGAGCCAGCTTCACGCAGAGCTGAGGCCCACGTGGAACCGCCTGGGGCTGACATTCAGGGTCACGTCCTAGTCACACTTCCTCCCCACACCATACACAGCCACTTCCTCTTTCTGCTGAGGGCAGCAGAAGCTGAACGAGAGATGAGTTTCCAGAATGTTGCAACAACCGGGAACATGAGGGTAATAACGGAGGGGTGTTTGTGGCAGGGACAGTCCCCCAGGGTGTCCTGGAAGTAACCCAAGCTTATAGAGCAGCTCCGACTGAACACGTGCTGGATACCCAGTATCACATTAGTCCTCACAAAACCCTGAAGTCGAGAACTCCCCCGTCTGAAACAGGATGATGCTAAGAGAGGAAACGGAGTCAGGGGTAGAGCTGGGTGGGAGGCGAGACAGGCCGCCTGGCCCCAAGAGTCCTGTTGCATGAACCAGGATCCCACCAAGTGCTCTGCTCGCTCACCCTCCAGACTGTCCTATTACCCCGTCTCACAGAGGAAGGGACCTGCAAGCCAGCAAGGGTAGGGAGCCTGGCGAGCTTTCTCTCAGCCTCCAGTCCACCCTCTCTGCTGTTCCAGTTGATCTTACTGACAGGGACAGTCCGTCCATGGCACTCAGACCCCTTCAGCATCCTTTCCATGTAGTCATCATCGGCCCTGTGCGGCCTCTCCCTTTCCCCTTACTGGACATCGAGGCGCGCCACTTCCCCAGGACACAGATTCTCCCTCTTCCTTCCTCTCCCCCATCTTGTCCAGCTAGAACCTGCTAGTTCTTTCAGGATTTGCCCTAGGATCACCACCTCCAGGAAGTCCACCCTTCCTATCCCCAGTCTTTTACTCCCCCATGCAGCACACCATAACCTGCTTGGGGGGCACAGTTCCTTCTTGATGCAAATCCTCTGGCCCAGTGCACTTCCACATACTCCTGAATCATGTGGGGACTTTTGTTAAGATGCAGATTCTTAGGTCTGGGATGGGGCCCCAAGCTCTGCCCTTCCCACAAATCCCCAGGTGATGCCAATAGTGTTCACAGACCACACTTGGAGGGGCAAGGACCTAGGTCGAGGGCCTTCCTGTACTCCTTAGACCCAGAATCACACAAAACCTTGCTCTGAATGTATTTGAGAGCCATTTGGCTCCAATCAGTTTATGCGTAACCACCCTGCCCAGCAGGTGCCAGCCCCTTTTTGCCCCTGAGGACCATCAGGCTCTCAGCAGGTAATTAGCAAAGCTGGAATTCCACAGCGAAGGTGACCTTCACCCAGTGAGGAGAATGAGTGGGTCTGGGTGAGGTTGGAGCCAGCTAAGGGCCAGCCCACTGTGAGGGGCTTCACAGCCCTCAGCAGAGGGAGCATGACCGCCTGGAGAGGGGCCACAAGCTCTCTGGGCACGCTTCTCTAGCTGAGCTCTCCCGGGGGCTGCAGCTGGGACCCGGGGGAGGATGGCCGCATTTGTGAGGACAGTGACATAAAGGTGGGGGAGGCAGAGAGGCAGCTCCCCTCAGTGACATGAAGCCTGAAGCAGGTCCCAGCCCTGCTAAGTAGCCACCTCAGAGTGACTTGGCCACAGCAAGCTCACCACCCTCAGAGGTGCTCCTCTGCAAGGTAACCACTTTCCAGACAACTGCCCTAGACCTAGTCACCTCTGGCCTTTGGACCTCTGGCATGTGGACATGTGGCTTTCTGCCTGCTGCCCCTAGAGAAGGGGACTAGAAGTTCTTTCCTCCCTGCCTTTGCCCCCGGAAGCAGATCCATGGGCCCAGAGACACACAAGACACTTGGCTGGCCTAGAAGTGGGGCTGGTGGGCCCGACCCAAGCTTTCATATCTTGGTCCCTTGGAGACACAGGATTACAGTTGCCCCTGGGAAGACAAGCCCTGTCCCCCAGGAACGACGTGTTGCCCAAAGCCAGGAGAGTACTGGCTTGTCTTCACAAGCCAGTCTGGCCTCTCCACCATGTAGACGCCATATAGACATTAGCGGCCCAGCAGCACTCAGACTGTGCTATCTGAACCCATGGCACTGTTTCACGGTTTGCCCCCCACCCAGTTCACCCCTCTGTAGTCATTGCGCTACACCTCAGAGGTGCCTTTCTTCTTTTATTGGGAAGCAGACACAGGGCACATCACAGGGGGGGAAGCAGGCCGGCGCCTCCTGGCAAGACCCAGGACAAGTATAGCCAGGGTCAGGGATCCCACCGTGGCCAGGCCTAGGCCCAGCATCCCAGAGGCAAGAGACAAGGTCGACCCCTCCACAGTATGGTCACCAGCCTTTCCCAGGAAGATCAGCGGCCCCACCATAACGTCTGCTTCTTCTGTCACTGAAAGACAAGACATCCAAGGGTCCCCTTAGTCCCTAACCAGGAATCAGGTTAGGAGTTTTGCTTGGCCTCCATGGGGTGAACTAGTAGGTTTTGTTCTAACAGCTGCATTTTTCTCCCTTACCCGCAATTGTGTGTCAGAACCCCAGGATGACAGCAGAGCTGTCCCCCTGATGCTGGGGTACAGGCTTAGAGCCCCCTAAGCCCCAAGACTTCTAAGAAAGCCCCAACCTGCATCCCCTAGGGGTGAGCAGCCTTAAATTGGGGCAAGGGAGAAGAGCATCACCCTAAAGTGATAGCAGGTGCCCTAGACTGAGGGGAGGCAGTAGCCCTGTGGCCCTCAGACCTACCGTGCCTGCGAGCGCGGGAAGCAGACTTCTGCCACTCTCCCACTAAGTGAGACAGTTCACCAGGGAGGCCTGGAACGCCACAGCTGCCATTGCCACAACATAGACAGACTCCAGCAGGGCCTTCAACTGGGGACCAGCTGAGGGGGAAAGACAAGAGGATTAGGAGGCTGTGTTGCGTGCAGGAAGCAGTTGCTTCACGGTGAGGGAATAGACACAAGGGTGGCCGATTTGGTTTCCCGCCGCAGCCATGTCCCACCTGGTCTCCTCACCTCTTCAAGGACTTGCTGAAGGAACAGGCTTTGTTTAGTTGGTCCGGGACTCGGTCAGCTGGAGTGACCTTCAGATGGCAGGTGATATATACCTGGAGTAAGAGTGGCTATGACGAGGCCGAGTTCTAGGCTGTATTGGCAACTTTTAATAAGCCAGTTCTTACACAACCCCTAACCCTTGGGGGCCTGGGGGGAAGAGCCCCATTTTAGAGATGAGGCAACAGAGGTTAACTTGCCCAAAACTTCAGAGCAAGTAGCAAATTGAATTCTAAATTGGAACCCATCATCTTTATCCCCCAAGTCTTTTCCAAACTTGTCTGATCACTTAATGGGCCCAGGGTTGGGTGTGCTAAGTCAGAACCTCAGGGCCAGGGATCAAGCCCAAAGAGGCCGATTCCCAACCAACCACCTGGGGTAGGGGGAGTTTTGACAAAGCCAGGGCTCAGGTGGGCCCGGGTCCTCTTGGCAGAGGCGTCTCCAGCCAGAGGTCCCCTTCATACCCTTGGTAGTGCTTCCGCAGTCTGCACTGACCCTGCAAGGGCATGAAACTTCCACCACCTTCTCTTGGGGGCCTTCTGCAGAGCCACAAACCTTGGCCACCACCTAGTGGCCAAGTGCACCAACAGGCAGGAAAACCATTTCAGAAACGTGAACAAGCCAGGATGCGCTTCTGGCCGCGTGCCTTCTATCTACACCACAGAGAAGGGCTTCCGGGGCCTCCAGAGTCCCTATTCCAGGAAGGGAACTGCTTTTATCCTCAGCTTCTTCCCAGGACATTTTTCTGATGCTAACCGGGGCCTAAGATCCTAGGGTGGTTCCTCGTTAGCTTTTGAACAAGGGTGGTCCTTCTCCCTTGTGCCATGGCCACAGTCAGTCAAGGCCATCCTGCCCACCTTTGAGGGAGAACTCTCCCTGAGCTCAGGCTACCTTCCATTGATCATCGTCCTCTGGTCTCTTGGTTACCCCCCAATCCCTGGAGATGCAGGTACCGGCTCAGATTTCACCCATGGTGATGGCCACCACCTATACAAAAACTTGTCCTATCCTCCTCCCCACTGGACCACCTCTGAAGTCAATGTCGATGCCCTACCCCAACCAGGATCCTTTACCCTAGGACCCAAGGTCATTGACGTGGGGACCAGGACCCTTTCTTCGAGTCTGTTCTTTTACCCCCAGCCCCCTTCAACCCAGCACCTGCCATCCAAAGCTTCAGGACATCTCACCAATAGCTTCAGTTCATGCCCCTCCTGGTACCTACCAGTCTGTATCAAGCTACTTTTGTTCTCAGAACAGAACTGCTGGGAGGGTGAAGCAGCATCAATGTACTCTTCTACAAGTCCACACTGCTTGCCTCTTAATGCCGCCCGGCCATGGGAGCCTCTGGTTCAGTGGTTTGCAAACCTGGCTGCTTATTAGAGTCACCTGGGAGCTTAAGTGGCTTTTGATGCATTTCCAAGTAAAACAAGATAGACTAATGGATAGATGATTATAGTAAAATATTAATGGTAGAACCTAGATGGTAGGTACATAAACGTTTGCTGTAAAGTTCTTTCAACTAAATGTTTGAAGACTTTCATAAGATGTTGGGAAAAAGGTGATGCCAGGCCCCACCCCAATTAGCTGAAAATATATGGTATTATTATATGCAAGTATCAGTATTTGTGTGACCTTTACAGGTGATTAGTATAGAGCCAGACTTGAAAACACCTGCTTTAATCGTTTCTCCTTCCTGACCAGCTATCCAAACTTCACATCCCCCACTCCTATCTCAGGGAACTTGTTTAAAAGCTATTTGTTTTGTTTGTTAAGATTCTACCAGCACTTATCTGGCTAGAGGCCAGTCCTTCTACCTGTGCTACCTGCCCTATCTGTCCCTGCCTCAGCCATCAGCAGGCCACGTGGTGGCTCCCTCCCCTCCATCCCCCTTAGTTTCAAGTTGGGTTTTCTAGATCAGTGATCAATGGACGGCAGCCAGAACACCTGGAGTCTTGTTAGGAATGCAGGTTCTAGGCTCCACTCTAGACCTATTGAACCAAACCCTGGGAGTGGGGCCCAGAAATCTTGTTCAACAAGACCTCCAGGTGATACTGATGCACTCAAATTTCAGCAAGTCACTGGTCTAGCCTATGATCAAGTTCAAGAGGCTACCATGTTTGAAAAGTTCATACGCACTTTCCTTGACTTCCAGAAAGCCTCCAGTAAGGCTGACACCTCTGTCAACTTCTTTACTCAACCCATCATCTAGGTTCTGACCTTGCTGACCCTGACAAGGACAAGGTCAGTGACCTGGTCACCAGATGCCGTGGTTGTTGGTCCTCCTCTTACTTGAGCTGTCAGCTGAATCTCCTGGGTTCCTGTTCTCCTAGTTTGTTCTGTTTCCAGGACCCCTGACTCTCCCTCCATCCCTCATGGGTTTTTTACCTACCTAAGAGTTTGTGTCACCCATGCCTTCTCCTCGAAGATCTCACTACAGCTCATGGCTTTATCTACTTGGTAAGTTTGTGGAGTTACTAGGACAGGGGCAGAACCATCAAGTCATTAAGGGGACAGCTAGTGAGTGACAGCAGCAGATAGTAAGCCTGGTCAGCCTGACCCTACGATTCACTCTTATTCCAGGCTATTAAAAAAAGCTATTACCGTGTTTCTGGAGTCATTAGCAAAGTGGAACACGTCCACTGTGAACCGGAGAGTCTCTGGTCCAGGTCTGGGGGCTTTGAAAGCAGAAGAGGCATCGGAGAGACCGTCCACAAGACAACTTTGAAGAGAGCGAGTGAGGAATGGAGTTAAAGGCTGAGGAAGGTGGCATAGGTCACACTGTTACAAGGGTTTCCTAGAAAGGGAGACCAGCCCTCACCCATGGAAGTCCACGATGGTGTGATAAGGGGAGGCATTCCGGTCTGGTGTCAGCGTGGCCACACAGTGGTCCACAAATATTCGCAGTGGCACGTGGCTTCCAGTGTGGACTGCAGCCTGGAGGTGGGCTATTTCTCCCAGCTGGAAGGTGGGGGACGTCTTCTCAGCGCCCCAGTCCTCTGAAAGGCACAGCCAGGGGTGAGAGACTGCCAGAGTTCTCCCTGCCAGCTCCCCCTGCCAGCCCTCCTTGCTTACCTTCCATCAGGTGCAGAGAGAAGACCAGCTTCTCCTCTGAGAACATCGTAGTCCTGAAGGGCAGCCAGGTGGGCAGGACGGCCTGGCTGCTCACATTGCCCTGCCTGCGAAAAGAACAGCAGCTGCCCACACTTGACCCAACATTGACCCTATCTGGCCCCACATTGGAGGGGTCTCTTTTCTATCTCATTGCAGAGCCCAGGTGTGGCCCAGCCAGGCAGCTAGTCTGATACAGGTGAACAGACTCCTGAAGTCGGAGCCTGTCCCTTAACCTCCTGAACTCAACATCTGGGAGTGGGCCCATCCCTCCCAGCCAGGATGACACCTGGGCCCAACCAACCCGGCCAGGACGACACCTGGGCTGCAGCATGAAAACACATACATCTAGTTAGTTTCTAGACCCAGATCTGCTGGGTCTGACGCAGCAGCAGTCCCTCTCTGCACCCCTCAGGACTCTTGAGGCAAGTCCTAGTGAAGGAAGTCCTTCAGAGAGAAATGCAGACAGGCCTCTGGGTCTTGAGAAGCTACTGAGACTGCCCGAGCCTGTCCTGGGGCAGGAAGATCCTTGGATGCAGTTGGGTATCTCCTGATGTCCGCCCTGCTGACCCCACGGGGTCTCAGGGAAGAGGCTCCTTCATGTGATACATGTGCTGAGAACCAGACATGGGGTAGCCGGAGCTAGGTCAAGCCTCCTAGCCCACGGCAGGCCACCCGGCACTGTCCTCAGCCAGAGGGTGAGCCACAGCCTCAGGACAGTCCCAGGCAGAGTCATCCTGAAGTGAGTGATGGTATGATCCCAGGAGGGCTTCGGCCCCTCTGGCCAGTAGAGGGCAGGCTGGGAATCTTGCCCTTGGCTCCTCCACCCGACATGGTCAGACGCCAAGCTCCCTCAAGTGGGCCCCTAAACCCCTGCTGCCGCGGGTCAGAACTCATCTCATCCCAGCCTCCCAGCTGGTCTCACCAACTCCCATCTGTCTTCTGTACCAGCTACCAGCGGACCTTTTCAGTTGAGAAATAGTCCTCGCCCACTCTGCTTGGTCCTCAGAAGGGGCGCCCACTGAAGAGTGAGCCTGAACACCTTCACTGCATCTGACAGACCTTTAGATCCCATCTGTCCTCCTCCCCTTGACTAGGCCCTGAGCTCCAGACCCCCAGGCTGTAGCCCCTATTAGTGAAACGCTGCCCTCCCCAGGTGTGTGTGGCTCTGCCCAAACTGTCTGGCCCGACCTGTCCCCAAGGCTCCTCCCAGGATCTGTTCTGAGGACCCCTCCCCAGGCGTGTGGCTCATCCCTTGTGTCCTCGTGGTATCAGCACCATCTCCCCTACCTCCTCCCGGAGGGGAGGGCAGTGATGAAGGCCTGTGCACTCTGCCCTCAGCCAGCCCAGAGCCTGGCATTGGGCATTGTCATTATAAGCCATAGTTGCCCTCCTCACATCTCCGTGCTCGAGTTCACAGGCATGGGCTTAGCACTCGGGTCTTGAAGGTCTTCCCCCCTCTACACCCATGTCCTGGGAGAAGCCACAGGAAAGGAGCCGACCCCTGCATTAGTGAAAGACTTGCTGAACTCCAAGGGGCCTAGGCTGGGCAGCCCTGCAGCTTCAACCAACAGGCAGCCTGACCCTGATGCATTTCAGAGGCTCCAACTAGACTCAGAGCCCGTGCCCCCTGCCCCCCCTCCTGGCCTCCCACAGGGCTGAAGACGCTGACCGCAGCACTTCCATCTGCTCACAGCCATTCCACCAGGAGGCTGACATGCTTGCCGAGGGGCCTCCGCACCAGGGGCAGCGACAGGCCCCCTCCCACACTGACCTGGGGTAGCGACACTCAATGGGAACCTCCGCGCGGTTAGTCCTCAGGATGGACAGGTTTCCCACAGGGCGGGGGTCGTGGAGCAGGAAGGTGCTGTACACCAGGGTGTCCTCTGTCACCTGGAGGAAAGGGGAGGAGTTAACCCTACCCGCTACCTGCATCACCTGTGAGGTGGGCCTGACCTGTGCAAGGGCACAAGGGTGGAGAGAACACAGGCCCTGGACGCAAAGCCCGCCTTGCCGCTGACCCATGGGGAGCCTGGCCGGGTACCACCTTTGCCCCTCAGTTTGTCCACCCCTGAGCACTGACACCACCAAAGGGGTCTCAATCTGCATCAAGCAGTGACGGGTGACCAGAGGCATTGGGCATGTGTTCCCCTTCTCAGGCTGCCACCCCCACCACAATACACAGTTTCTTTTTTCAGGGGAGGCCTGGGGCCAAGAAAGCCCCCCAGGAAGAAGCCAGAAAGTTCCAGGAACTTGAACTCATCACCACAGCGGTTAACGCTTCAGTTGACCTCCCTCTTCTGACTTATCCTCAAACCATTTCACAGAAGGGGAAAGGGTTGCCTGGGACAGGACGAGCCCAGGCCGGTGCTAATGGGGCAATTTACCTTCCAATCCAGCTTCCCAGGAGGGCACCTGGGCCCTAGTGGCTGTGGGCTCTCCCCCCACCCCGCAACTGTTCCATCTTCAGGGGGGAGTCCTAGCTTTCTATCAGCGAATGCCCCAGTCAAACCAGCTGCATAATTTGTGGGGCCTAGTGTAAAGTGAAAATGTGGGGCCCCTTGTTCAAAAGTTAAGAATTTCAGGACAGCAGGGCATTGAACCAAGCATGGGCACTGCGGGGCCACACAGGTTACATTCCCAGGAGGCTGGCCCTGGCCCCGGTGATTCTTATCAGGCAAGACTGGGAAAGGCTGCCAGAGAAAGAAGTGGCCAGGCTGTGCCCTAGGTTGGAGTCACCTGGGATCTTAAAGATGCTGCTCTATGGCAGGCCCCCACTCCCGTTCTGACGTAGTATGGGATACCGGAATCAGGAGTTGTCAGTGCTCCCCAGGTGATTCTAATGCCCAAAGTTTGAGAGTTACTCAGCTAGAATAATCCCCTAAAAATAACTCCTGCAGCTCTCCGGCCTCCCTCCCCTCTCCCCCAGGATACAGGGGCCGGGAGGCCACAGACCTGCAGGCACCAAGACCGGAGCTCCATGGAGGAGGGCTCCAGGGGCTGGGCTTGTTCCCGCCCCGGCCAAGCTACTGAGACTCAAGTCCAGGGCCAGGGAGGCAGGAGGGGAGGCCAGGTTCTCTGTGAGGTTGGTCCAGGGGATCGTGGAGCAGCTAGGAATCTGTGCCCAGCCCTGCCTTCCTGGAAGGCCCCTCCTTGTAGTCTGAGTAGTGGTCCCCACCTCCCTGCTGACTTGAGGAGGGCTGGTCTGGCCTGGATTCGTCAGCTCTTCTCATGCACAGGCCTCCCACTTGGGACTGCCCCAGAGGCCCAACTTAAGCCTTAAGGTCTTCAACACCGAGGTGATCATGTTGCTCCCTACCCTCCCCACCATACCACTTTTAGTTAAAGGCTTCAAGCACTAAACATGAGGGAGGCTAAAATTCTGGGTTTTTCCTGTGATGATTGCTTCGGGCTTTCTGAGGTATCAAAATGTTGATCTCTTCTGCACAAGTTTCTAAGGCTCCAAGCAAGTGCTGAGCTACTCACAGGGTTATCCTGTCATCCCCCACACCCAACATCAGCCCCCTCTCTCCTCGCTTCCCTCCAGGAGGGGTTCATAAATCCTCAGGAATCAGAGCAGGGCTGCCCGTTCCGGCCCAAAGTGCACTGCTGCCTCTGGACTCCTCCCCACCTACCCAACTTCACCAACTAGAGGCAAGAGCTTCCCCCAACTCCCACGCCACCAATGCCCACTTTCAGGCCTTAGCTCAGCTGCTCCTCCCACTCCCCACCCCACCCTGGCTCTGCAGCCACACTCCCCATCACTGGCCACTTCCCATGTCCTCCCACCAAAGCCAGGGCCACCGAGGCCCAAGCCTCACCTGCATGCTGTTGCCACACATGTGCAGCCCAACCTCAAACCTGACCACATCATCCGTGTCCATAGAGATCAGTGGCTCACAGTTCTCGGGGCCCAGGGTGAGGTCTGCAGGCCGGATGAGCTTCCCGGTACCAAAAAGGTCTTTGCTGACAGTGACCACCAGCTGGGCCTCCAGACACTCCACCACCACAGGCAGCTTAGATAGCATGGGATGTTGGGTCCCATTCCGTGAGAGGGGCTGGGGGTAGCACAGTCCTGTGCCTCCCCAGAGCAGAAAGCAGATGATAACCTCATAGCTCAGCCTCATGGTGCCTACAAAGTCACTCCGGTAACTACTGGGCAGCTACCACTTAGCCATCTTATACCCTGGATGAGGACCCCTCACACCTGTGCTTCTACCCGCCTCCCTTCCCCAGCCAATCCAGTTGGCCAGGGCCTTGCTGGTCCAAGTGTTCCACAAACCAGCAGTATGGGCATCACCTGCAAGCTTGTTAGAAATACAGACACTCAGGCCCACTCGGACCAACTGGGTCAGAATCTGGCGTTTCGCTTTCTCCCCAAGTGATTTGTATTCACATGAAAGTTTGCAAGCTGTGG
The DNA here is from genome assembly GCA_031878705.1 of Tapirus indicus. Lineage (NCBI taxonomy): Eukaryota > Metazoa > Chordata > Mammalia > Perissodactyla > Tapiridae > Tapirus > Tapirus indicus. Next base: position 143,093,433 of record CM062922.1, read on the forward strand.
CTGGCAGCCTGGTCAGGCGATTTCTCATCTTTTTTCTGCTCCTACCACACATGTCCGCCCTTTGCTGGCCCTGCTCTCAGCCCAGCGAGGAAGCTAAGAGCTATCCCAGGTTAATGGGGGACACTAGGAGAAAGGCCTTGATTGAAGAATGGGGAGAATTTGATCAGAAATGGCAGGGAGCTCATTCCAAGTGAGAGAACAGGAGGAGGCATTATTAGGAGACCAGAGAATTTTACAGGCCACTGCCCAATTTTATGGGAGGTAGGAGGAATGGTCAGTTCAAGCAGAGGCAGGTGTGTGAACAGAGGTGTAGAAAGGGCACTGGGTGAGCTTGGGGGAAAAACCCAGGAGCTCAGAGTTGCTGGAGCCTTAGGTCCCCAGGGGTGAGAGTGGCAGTTTAGGGGGGCTAGCGAGATGGGTGGGACAGGAACATGAAAGCCCAGCTGAGATGCTGGACTTTGCTCTGTGGGCGAGGAAGGCCATGGAAGGGTCCTGAAGCAGGTGAATGATCTGGCCAGCTCTGGCTGGGAAGATGTAGGACTGGAGACAAGGGTCAGGAGGCTACTGCACCAGTTCTGGCAGGAGAGGATGGAGAAGGACTGACAGGGTCAGCAGTTACTCATGGCCTACTCTGTGCCAGGCCTGGGAGAAACTCCTTCAAGAGGGAAGGAAGAATACAAAAAATTAATGGCACTTAATTTCTAGGGGCAGAAGTGTATCCTTGCTTGCAAATAAATTGGAGTTGCTTAAATACCCCCTTGGTGTTTTTTTGTTTTTGTTTTTTTAATACTCTAGTTTACCTGTGGGAAAATAAACAAATAGAGGGAGGAGATTACCCTGAAAACTTCCTTTGACCTGATCAATGTGGGTGGGGCGGAGTGGAGTCAGCCAGCAGAGAGAAGCAGGTAGGAGCTCCGAGTTCAGGCTCCAAGCTCGCCTGGGTGGCCTGCCCCTGCAGAAGCCCTCCTCTCTGGGTTTCTTGCCTACCAGGCCCAGAGGGAGGGAGCCAGCTGTGGCCCGAGGCCCCTGAGGGCCAGCTAGCTGGAGACTGTCCTAGGAGTGGGGCCCACTGGGGAAGGGGCCCCTCCTTACTTGTTACTCACAGCTGTGTTTGCCAGTTGCACTGGGAGTAGGGTGGGGTAGGCTGGGGATGAAGGATCAGGGCCTCCCTGAAGCCTTATATCCATCCCCTCTCCCTCTCTGCCTCGGAGCTAACCCGCTTAGAAGGCTTCAGGAAAAAAAAAGATATGGAGAAATTGGTGAGGGTGGGGGTGAGGCATGTATTGGTGGGAGAGTCTGTATGCACAGGGGGTGCTGGTGAGCATGTGGTGGAGGCCGTGTTCCCTTCTTCTGGAAAGAGGACTAGAGACGTCCCTGTTAGGGAGTGTGGCCAGTCCAGCTCCCACCCATCCAAACCAGCTCAGATTCTGGGTCTTTGGCATTTTTCTGAGAAGTACTGCCACCTGGTGGCCAGAATGCACCAAAGGCGCAGCCATGAGCCCAGAGCATTTTCCTTAAAATTCCTTAGAGCCCAGAAATTGGGTTTCTAAATACTATTCCTCTCTAAAAGCAGGACCCAGGGCTCCTTGGAGAAATGGCTGATTCCAGGGCTAGGGCCAGGAAAGTACAAGGTGAATCTGGAACATGTTATACCTAAAAATGCTCACAAAATGATGAGAATGTGTGAAAGAACACACGTGCCAAATTGAATGGGGGGAATCCCATTGACCAAATTGGGGACAACTGTGCATCAGAAGGAATGAGGACAATAAGGACTATGCATTGAATAAAATAAGAATCCATGAGCATCCATGCTGATGAGAAATACTTACAAAAAAACACATAAATGGGAAAAGCTTTCCCATAAAAGGAAAACTTCCTTACGGTAGAGTGCCAACTAATAACCGTAGAATGACAGATTTAGAAAACAACCATTTGCAATCATCATAGTAGTAATAGATTCAGGCAAGAATTATCAGCTTATGTTAAAAATTAGTTGGTGGTGCGATAGAGATTTTAGCTAACGCTATGGTAGGAATCATTTTGCAATATATGAATATCAAATCAAAATGTTGTACACCATAAACTTCCACATTGTTATATGTCAATCATATCTTGATAAAGCTGGGGAGAAGAGTACTGGCGAGGATGGCGGTGGTTGCACAACAACGTGAAAGTACTGAGTGCCGCTGACTCTACACTTAAACATGGTGAACACTGTCCATCTTACATATATTCTACCACAACAAAACAATAAAGAAAAACAAAACAAAACTAGTCAATGAAAGTTTGAAGACATAGTCTCGAAGTTTCTCCCTGAAGATTCTTTATTAATTACAAAGGAATAGGTGGTTACTTTACAGTGGATACATGGCAGGCACCACTTTAGCCACGTTATCAAAGTTAACTATTAGTGGAATAAACACTATCCCATTAGTGGGATACACCGACATTATGTACCTCCTGATGTGAGGAGATGATGACCACTGTTTAGAAAAAAGTCTGTATGTGTATATATAGTATATATGTGTGTGTGTGTATATATACACACGTATATGTATATGTGTATTTGTATACATATGTATGTGTGTCTATACATGTATCTGTATACATATACACATACATACATATACCCACAAATATAAAGAGATACGGAAAGAGAGAGAAAAAGTATATGTAGCAAAATGTTCATTTTTGATGAATCTGGGTAAAGGGTAAACAGTATTTCAAAATAGAAAGTTAAGAATAAACCATCTCTAGGTCAGATTCAAGTGAAAGAGAAGACAATGGATCCATTTTCAGAAGAAGGCTGTTAACCAGCTTCCAAAAGCAATCGCTGAAACAAAATACCACATTACTAGGCATAAAACAAATGAAAAAAGATCTGTAAGATCTTTGAGGAAAAATGTGGGAAACTTTACTGAAAGTCATCAAAGAATACCTAATACACAGAGAGATAGTCCATATTCATGGATGGTAAATGTAATATCATAAAGATATCAATTCTCCCAAAATTAATCTATAATTCCTACCAAATCCCAACAGGTTTTGTGTGTATGAGGGTGGAACTTGACGAATTAATTCTAAAATTTATATGGAAGGGCTAAGGGCCAAGGAAGCTAAGACTTTTGAAGCAAGAGAACAATGAGAGACCCACTCTAACAGATATTAAGACATATAACCGAGCCATGGCAATTAAAGCAGGATGCCGTTAGGATGAAAAACCCAACATTGTTATAGACAAGAGAGCCCAGAAACATTTGTATATGTGGAAATATGATACACGACAGAGGGAACAAATGGATATCTCAGTAAAAGGAGCTGTGGCAATTATTATCCATATGGGGAAAAAATTGGATTTCTACTTCATAACATAAAAATAAATTCTAGATAGATTAAAGAGCTGAATGTGAAAAAACAAAACTTTAAAACTTCTAGAAGGAAATATAACCTTCTAGGGCAGAGTGAGGTGCAGTGTATTGGCTAATAGGACCCCCATTCCCCCCCGCAAAAGCACAAATCATAAAAGAAAGGTGACTTTTTAGGGCACTTTCATAAATAATGACAAAAATAGCTATAATAATAACTATCGTTTATCATTTACTCACAATCCACCAGGACTAGACTAGTACCCTAATCTTTATATCCATCTAGGGAAGCGTCATTGGCCCCATTTTACAGATGAGCCAACAAGAACCCAGAGAAGTTGTGCCCAAGGTCACACAGGCAGCGAGGGCCCAAACCAAGATTCAGTCCCAGCTGTATGGGACCCCAGTTTCTGTTCTTCATCTCTGAACCTTACTGTCTCTCTGACACTTCATATTAGAGTTAACTACACCCTATGTGTGTGGGGGGAGATACACCCAGCTACATAACTCCGGTACAAACAAGTGTTAGGGTTTACATGCCCATCTCCCCAGTGCATATTAGATATTCAGTCGGTGCTTAAAAAATAGAACTTTTCTTTCTGTCTGTCACCCCAGGAAGAAAAATACCTGGCGAGTGATAGAGAATAATAGTCACAAATTGTGGGGCAGCTGGAATTTGCCAGACACACCTATACACACACTGTTCACCATACTGCCATTTCACTAATTCTGTAGCCAGATTTTAGCTGAAGCTACCCCGATGGGCTGAGATTTGACATATGTTTTTTGTGCAATGGGTAAGGTGAAAAGAAATTTAGGAGTGTAAAAAGAAAGAGGCTCTGGAGTGTGTGGGAAACTTTTCACTATTTCATTATTAAATGTCAAATGGTATATAAAATTGACAGCCCACTTGAGCAAGTATGTGACCTTGATTACAGCTAAGGAAAATGGATAGTTTGTATAATGTTCTGGCTTTTACCATAGGGTGTTTAAAATTACCTTAAAAAATAAAGTATCTAAAGTAAAAATGAAATCCACTCCCTCCTACCCCAACCGTTGTTAACAGTCAGTGGTGAATCCTTCCAGACATTTTTTTCTATGCACATATAGTCATTTAAAAATACACTTGCTAAATGCAGTGTGGTATCCTGGATTGGATCCTGGAACAGAAAAAAGACATTAGTGGGAAAACTGGTAGTATCCAATTAAAGTCTGGAGTTTGGTTAACATTAACGGACCAATGTTAATTTCCGTTTTGACAAATGTGTTGTGGTTGTATGAGATGCTTGTCAACAGGAGGGGAAACTAGGTAAAGAATATACAGGAACTCCACATAGTATTTTGGCAACTTTTCTGTAAGCCTAAAATTATTCCAAAAGAAAAAGGTTATTTTAGAAATACAGTTTAAAATGTGGATCATATTCTACACTGTTATGCAACCTACTTTTTCACATAACAAGATGTAGGGGACATCTTCCATGCTGAAAATCACCTCATTCTTTTTTTTTTTTTTCTAGGAAGATTGGCCCTGGCTAACTTCTGTTGCCAATCTTCCTCCTTTTTCCCTTTTTTCTCCCCAAAGCCCCAGTAGATAGTTGTATGTCATAGTTGTGTATCCTTCTAGTTGCTCTATGTGGGACGCCCCCTCAGCATGGCTCGATGAGCGGTGCATAGGTCCACACTTAGGATCCGATCCAGCGAACCCTGGGTCGCCGAAGTGGAGCGGCGAACTTAACCGCTATGCCACTGGGCCGGCCCCATCACCTCATTCTTTTTGATGGCTGAACAGAACACCGTTACATGCATGTACCACAATTTATCCAGCCAATGTCCCCTCGCTGAACATTCAAATGGTTGCAATTTTTTCACTGCTACAAACTGGGATTCTTTGCATGTCTGCCTGGATATTTCCACAGGATCAATTCTTGCAAGTGGGTTTGTGGGTCAAAAGGTACGTGCGTTTAAACTTTTCATTGATACTGCCATTGAATCTGTTTTGTTCCCACCAGCCTTTTATGGACAGACCTGTCACCCCACACGTGGTCGTTATACTCCTTATCGCTAATGTTCACCCTAATCCAGCAAGGGGGAACTATCATCCACATTATATTCCCTACCCAGAAGGTTATTGCATGGGGCACATGCTCTTCCAGCTATGGGTATGGCCATGTTGTCCCCACTGAGATCTAGGTCACAGTCCCTATACACGTGTGCCTTTCTCAGGGGTCAAGCTACACAGATTATGCTGCTTGAACCAGGAGCAAAGGTTGTCTGAACACTTTCCAAGAGGCTATGTGTGTGCTTGACAGACTGGTGTTTAGACCGTCTTCTCACAGTTGACAGTTAGGGGTGTGGCACTGGAGTTTCAGGAGCATCCGACTTTTCGACAGGACCGTGAAGGTGGAGAGTGATGGGGACTGCTAATTTGGAGACAGTGGTCAGGAAAGGACATTTGGAGGAGGTGACATTTGAGCAGAGGCCTGAATAAGGTAAGGGGGGGAGTGGTGCAACTATCTGGGAAGACAGCTCCAGTGCAAAGGCCCTGAGGCAGGAGCAGGCTTGGTACTTTCAAGAGATGGCAAGGAGGCGAGTGTGGCTGAAGCAGAATGAATGAGAGAGGGAGTGGTAGGAGGTGACCTCAGAGAGGTAGCCAGGGACCAGTTCATGAAGGGCCTTGTGGTTTTTAGATCTCATTCTACTGAGGAGCCACTCAAGGATGACAGCAAGAGAGTAACAGAATGTGATTTACCTTTTAAACGAATACCTGATCACTGTGCAGAGAATACATTTAGAGGGGCAAGCATGGAAGCAAGGAGACCAGTTAGGCTACTGCAGGGATAGGATGGTGATGTAGGAGAGCAGGGTTTCTCGTCCTCGGCACTATTGACATTTTAGGCCAGATAATTCTTGTTGTGAAGGCCTGTCCTGTGCATTGTAGGATGTTTCGTAGCATCTATCCAGTTGTGACAACCAAAAATGTTTTCGGAAGTTACCAAATGCCCCCTAGGGGGCAAAATCACCCCAGTTGAGAAGTGAATGTAGTAGGCTGACATCATGGAGGAGGTAAGAAGAGATTGGGCCTCTGTATATACTTTGAAGCTAAGGCTGAAAAGATTTGCTGATGGAATGGATGCTGATAGTGGGTGAAAGAAAAAGAAGACTCGAGAATGACTTCAATAGGTAAACAAAATGTGGTCTATCCACACAATGGAATAATTCAGCTTTTAAAAGGAAGGAAATTCTGACACATGCTACAACATGGATGAACCCTGAGGACATTATGCTGAGTGAAATAAGTCAATCACAAAAGAACTAATACTGTGTGATCCCACTTATATGAGGTCCCTAGTGTAGTCAAATTCACAGAGACAGAAAGTAGAATGGTGGTTGCCAGGTGCTGAAGGGAGGGAGAATAGGGAACTATTTAATGGGTACAGAGTTTTAGCTTTGAAAGATGAAAAAATTCTGGAGCTCTGTTGTGTAACAATGTAAATATTCTTAACACTACTGAACTGTACATTTAAAAACTAGTTAAGATGGTAAATTTTCTGGTACATGTATTTTACCACAATTAAAAATAAAATTAAATTTTAAAAATATTGCGATAAAAAAAAATATATATATATACAGTTTCTGGCCAGTAGGGTCTGCTTGATTCTCAAAATGTGGCAGCTGCTTCCAGAAGGTCCTCTGGGCCATTGGTTGCCCAGTACAAGAGCACTTTCCCTTGGGATGTTTCTGCCTTGGCAGCCCTTAGGCTGCTTTTGAAAGAAAGTGCTGGTCAAACATAATGGCCCCTGGTTCTGGTCATACAAAACTCTCCTTCAGCATCAGCTCCATTCACCAAACATGCTCCCTGCAGTTGTCTATGGAAGGGTCAAAGAATGAAGCTTCACTGACTCTAAGGGAAAATATTTGGCACTTCTCTTCTATCCTCTGGATTTCATTTTTGCATGTTCTGTGGAACTTGCACTTTGTGACCGTGCAAATGCATTTCACAACGTGACTTTCGTTTCACAACAACGGGTGTTGGTGGATTCCCACTTCAGCCATCTTGCCCAGATAAACACACCAAGAAAGAGTAGTGATTTGCGCACCGTAGTCAGACTTCGTGACACAAGTTTCCTGAAAATGGGGAGAGCTGTTCGAAGTGCATTAGGAGGTCTTTTTGTTTTTTGTTTTGTTTTTTTTTTTTGTGGGGAAGACCAGCCCTGAGCTAACATCCATTGCCAATTCTCCCCTTTTTGCTGAGGAAGACTGGCCCTGAGCTAACATCCGTGCCCATCTTCCTCTACTTTATATGGGACGCTGCCACAGCATGGCTGATAAGCAGTGCGTCGGCAGGCGCCCAGGATCCGAACCGGAGAACCCGGGCTGCCAAGCGCGAACTAAACCGCTGCGCCACCAGGCGGCCCCAGGAGGTCTTTTTGTAACTGACCTAAATGGAATCACCAGAGCACCGGAGTGTCACTGCCCTCCCAGGGAACTGAGGACAGAAGAGGTGCTCCACTTGGGAAAGGCATTCCAGAATGTGGAGCCCAGTGGAAATCCACTCACACACTGGACACCAGATTTTCCTACACTCCAGCCAAGCCCAGCAGCTTCTCATACCAGGAGAAACCACTTGCTGGAATCTGTTTTTCACAGCTCAAGGTGATGATTTACAGTGCCAAAAATGTTTGCTTTGATTTTAAAATATTAGTCTGTTTTGTTCTTGTAAATCAGCTAAGACTTTTTTTAAAGTTTTATTTTGAGATAATTATAGATTCACAGGAAGTTACAAAGAAATGTACAGGGAGGTCCCCTGTACCCTTCACCCGGTTTCCCTCAATGGTTACATCTTACATAATGATAGTACAACATAAAAACCAGGAATGTGACATTTATACAATGTGTATGTGTAGTTCTGTCATTTTATCATACGTGTGGATTCCTGTAACCACCATGGCAATCAACACAGAACTATTCTATCACCATGAAGACCTTTCTTGTTCTGTCCCTTTACAGCACCACCCCACCACCTCCACAATCCCTAAACCCTGGGCATCACTAATCTGTTCTCTATCTCTATAATTTTGTCATTTCGAGGATGTTGCATCAATGGAACCATATAGTGTGTGACCTCTTGAGATTAGCTTTTTCACATGGCATAATGCCCTTGAGACCCATCCAATTGTTGCATATATCAAGAATTTGTTCCTTTTTGCTGCTGAGAAGTATTCCATGGAATGGCTGTACTATGGTTTGTTTAACCATTTACCTATTGTAGGACATTTTGATTGTTTCCAGTTTTTACTATTACAAATAAAGTTGCTATGAACATTCATGTACAAGTTTTTGTGCAGACATAAGGTCTCATTTCTCTGGGACAAATGCCCAGGAGTACAACTGCTGGGTCACATGATAAGTATATGTTTAGTTTTTTAAGAAACTGCCAAACTCTTTTCCAGAGCAGCTGGACCATTTGACATTCCCATCAGCAATATATGAGGGATCCAGTTTTTCCACATCCTTGTTAGCAACTGGTACTGTCACTATTTTTATCTTAGCCCTTCTGATAGGTGTGTGGTGATGTCTCATCCTCATCTTAAATTGCATTTCCCTCATTGCTACTGATGTCGAACACCTTTTTCATGTGCTTGTTTGCCATCTGCATATCCCCTTTGGTGAAAGGGCTCTTCGTGACTTGCCCATTGTCTAATTGGAGTGTTTGGCTTTTTAATGTTGAATTTTGAGAGTTCTTTATATATTCTGGATAGGAATATATCAATTCATATATGTAGTATATCCATACAGTGGAATATTACTGAGCCATAAAAAGGAATAAGGTACTGATACATGAGTGAACCTGGAAAACTACGCTAAGTGAAAGGAGTGAGACAGAAAAGGCCACATATTGTGGATTCCATTTATCTGAAATGTCCAGAATAGGCAAATTCATAGAGACAGAAACCAGATTAGTAGTTGCCAGGGGCTGAGGGAGGGGGAAATAGGGATTGACTGTTAATGGGTACAGGGTTTCTTTTTGGGGTGATGGAATAGATAATGGTGATGGTTGTACAATTCTGTGAATATGTTAAAAACCAACAAATTGTACCTTGAGCTTGTTCAAGACCTCCTAGAGAGGCAGTATGGATGGAGAAGAAGGCCTAAATCTCCCCTCCACTTGCCAGTCATGCTTTGCAATGCGCTAGTAACTGGATCTGGCCAACTAGACTTGAGGGGATGTCTGTTGGGGATTTTCTGGGAAAGTCTTCCCAGCTTTTAAAACCAGACACAGGACGGGGATGTTCCCCCTTTTCTGGCTCTGAATATTGCCATATGCACGAGATACTCATAAGTGAGGCTGCCACCGAGAGTCATGAGGGAAGCCAGCCAAGAGGAGGAGCCACCTTGCTGATGACGGCAGTGTAGACTGACAGGAAGGACCTGGGTCCCTGATGATGTCACTCCAGTGCATTAACCAATCCTAAAATGGCCTTACCTCTGGACTTCTTGTTAAGTGAGATAAAAACTCCCCTTTCTGAGTGACTTTGATTTGTGTTTTCTGTTATTTGCAGCCCAAAGCACTGTAACTTGACAGAGTATCAAACGCTGCTGAGATGTCAAGTAGTACGAGGACAATGGTAGAAACTGTAGTTGTCCCCTGGTATCTGCTCTCCCTTCTTATGCAGTAATAGAACTCTTAGCTGGCCTATGGCCATGAGATATGAGCAGAAGGGTTGTGGTCATGCCCTTTAAGGGAAGGAGCATGTCCTCTTTCTTCCCTTCTTTCTCTTTTTGTTGGCTGTTATGGACTGAATGTGTCCCTCCAAAATTCAAGTTGAATCTCTAACCCCCAATGTGACTACATATGGAAATAGGGCCTTTAGGAGGTAATAAAGTTAAATGAGGTCTTAAGAGTGGGGCTGATCCCATAGGATTAGTGTCCTTATAAGAAAAGACACCAAGAGTGCTCTCCCCCAACATGTGAGGACATGGTGAGAAGGCAACCGTCCGCAAGCCAGGAAGAACCCTGCCAGAACCTTGATCTTGAACTTTCCAGCCTCCAGAACTGTGAGAAAATAAATTTCTGCTGTTTAAACCATACAGTCTGTGGTATTTGGTGATGGAAGCCTGAGCTGACTGACACATTGGCTGAAATAAAAGTGTGATGGCAGAGGCTGGAGCAGCCATCTTGGACCATGAGAAGGAAGCCCTGTGCTGAGGACGGTAGAACAACAAGAGAGAAGGGGTCTGGATCCTTAGCAACCAGGAGCTATCATACCAGTTCTAGATCCCCACAGCTCGCAGGTGGATACTGTTTGGATGTTTGGGTATTGTTTACGCCCCTGTTATTTTCTGGTATTTCACTCTCTCCTCCTCCCATATATGGGAAGGATATACTTCCCCTGCCTCATTGAAAGAACAGGCTTTGCCATTATGGGGGATCAGAATTGGCCACCTCAGGATGTGTCTCTCTCTACCTTGCTCTGAAGGAGGCTTTGACCTTCTCCCCCCCCAACCCTCTAAAGGGATTTGGGATGGAAGACCTGTCCCTGGGGTGGGCCTTCACCTTGGAAGACTCTGGGTATCGACAGACTGGGAGGATCTTTGCTACGCCCATTCCTATCAAAGTTCTGTTTACCAAACCACATTTATAAGGGAAATCTCCATTTGTAAAGGTATCTCCTTCTCTGTACTGGGAAGAGGGGTGGATGACCTCATCTCTAGAAACTGGTCAGTGTGGAAGGTGAGGCCTTAAATCTGCATAATAACTTTACTGTGCTTTTCTTGTAATCCCTCGTGGCTGACACTCCCAACTCCCCCCAAAATCCTCACTTGTCTATATAAGAGGAGAATCTCCACCATTTTGTTGAGAGACACTCCCTGGTCTCTCCCATGTATACATGTTTTATAAAGCTTTGTTTGATTTTCTCCTGCGCTTCGGCCTCATGTCAATTTAATTTGTAGCCCAGCCAGAAAGGACCCAGAGTGGGTGGAGAATGCTCTTTCTCCCCATCACCATGTTAGAATGAAATATGAGAGGATGAGATGTATGTTATGCCCAAGCAGAGGTTTCAAATGTGCCTGCATGGTTGGCTTGCTCTTGGGTTTCTGCCTTCCTCCTCAGGAAGAGCATGCCCCAGGGAACCGCTGCTCCTTTAGCCTGGGTCCTGGAATGAGAGATACATAGAGCAAACCTGAACCCAACCCACAGCCTGAAATAGAGCCATCATAGCCATTGTGCAGAACCATGGGAAGAAAGTAAATGTTGCTGTAAGCCATTGCGATCTGGGGGTTGTTTGTTCCACATGTCAACACAGCAAAAGCCATGAATACGGCTTCTCTCTGTTACAGTACCACAGCTCGTATGTCTTATAAAATGGGGAATGAAAGTTGTCTCTTGAATCTCATGACACAGAAATCTCTGGCGACCTTAGGAAGAGTTGTCTCAGTGGAGTAGTGAGGACCAAAGGCAAACTGGAGCCAACTGAGCAGTGAGTGAGAGGTAAGGAGACGGAGATGCATGTGCAGACAGTGCTTTGGAGAGGTTTGGCTGGGATGGGGAGGAGAGGGGTGGGGCACTAGCTGGAGAGGGAAGTGGAGTCCAGCGGCTGCTATGCAGATGTACCGCTCAGAGGTCCAGGGGAGAAGGAACTTCAGAACTTGCTGATGCACTCTGAGGAATGCAGTCAGCTGACAGCCTCCAGGTGAGCACTTTTCAGATCTACTGCAGCATTTAAGCCAAGGCCACACTCTTCCCCAGCATCCCTCAGCCAGTGACAGAGCATGGCAGGGATACTAGAGCCTGGCCATTTCTACCCTAAGGACCCAACTGACACAGGTTGAAATGATTTTCTCTTGTTTGCTTTTAATGACAGAGACCAGGGTCTGCTTAGAAGCCCAACTCAAAGAACCCCGTTGTGAAAGAGCAGCTGAACACGGAAGCAAGAAGATGCGCAGATGGCGAGAGGGAGGTCCCTGGGAAGGCAGAGGGAAATGGGGTCTGGACCGTGGAGGAGCAGTTCCTCGGGCCAGGGGAGGAGGGAGGAGGCAGGAGAAACAAGGGGTGGGTGCAGGCACATGAAGATGCATACGTTTGGGAGTGGGGTGATGGCAGACTTCCCATCAGAGTTTTCTCTTTCCGAGAAGAGGGAAGCAAGATCAGGCCTGAAAGTCAAGAAAACAAGTCCCGCGAGGCGCACGGACTGCGTCTCCATTTTCCTCTCTTGGCTTCAGTCTTCCCACCTGCACCATAAACAGCTCAGGCTGGACCCCTTGTCCCCAAACTTGTTTAATGCTCAAGAACTTTTCAAAAATACACTTTTGGGGGACCCCATCCCTGAACCGCTGGATCAGAATCTCGGGGGCAGAAGCGGTGGGGGCAGGAATCTGTATGTATTTTAAAAGTGCCCCCAGGGATAACGTGGATGTACAGCCAGGTTTGGGGGCTCTAACTGCCCCTCCAGCTCTGAGAATTTGTGGTTCCAGCCAGAAGGTGCGGAATTCCAGCACTGCATTTTATTGAAGCTACAAACGACAGAATAAGCATGTCACTCCCTATCACCTGTACCTACGAGAGCCCAAAAGGTACCAGAACTCAAGAGACGCCACAGTGACAAAATCAGAGGCCCTGCCTACGTGGGAAGCCACCGCACACACTCTGGCTTCTGTGACCAAAGCCCCAGGTAGGACATGGGTCATGACATGATCGGGGACTCCCCTGGGCGACAGGACTAAGGGTTGGATCAGGGCTGTCACAGACAATCAGGCGTGCTTGGCTGCCCTACAAAGAGGTGGAGACCTGTCCAGGCCTTCCTGAAACCTGAGCCCTGGGGTGGGGGGAAGGGGAGGAGGGGCTGCCTGGCCCTGAGAGAGCCAGCAGGCCCCCCACCCCTGAGCTCCTCCTCTGCCTGAGTGCCCCTTCTCTGGGGCTGCTCCAGACCTTGCAGGCCACCTCCACTCTCCCTTTGCCTCCCTCTGCCCCTAAGGTCGGGTGGGGACAGGCTGGGGCCACCAGCCAGCTCCATGGATGGGGACTTTGCCTCTGCTCAACTTCTAGCTTTGGGAAGAAAAGAAGAAAGATCTGTGCTGATTTGGCATTTGGGGGATCCTTCCCCCTCCTAAACTTCTGGGGGCAGAAAAAGTGATTTGACCTTGGATTGACTTTAGAAGAAGGGACAGAAAGAGCCCAGAACATTCCCCCAGGTATGAATCCTTCACTTTTGCTGGTGTGTGTGTGTATGAGAGAGACAGAGACAGAGATAGAGACAGAGAGAAAGAGAATATGACAAATTTTCCACTGGTCAGATGTGGAATCATTCTTTTATTTATTTATTTATTTATTTTTTGTGTGAGAAAGACCAGCCCTGAGCTAAGATCCATTGCTAGTCTTCCTCTTTTTTTTTCTTTTTTGCTGAGGAAGACTGGCCCTGGGCTAACATCCGTGCCCAACCTCCTCTACTTTATATGGGACGCTGCCACAGCATGGCTGACAAGCAGTGCGTCGGCCGGCGCCCGGGATCCGAACCAGCGAACCCTGGGCTGCCAAGCGCGAACTAAACCGCTGCGCCACTGGGCCGCCCCCTGGAATCATTCTTTTTTTTTTTTTTTGTGGGGAAGACCAGCCCTGAGCTAACATCCGTCGCCAATCCTCCCCTTTTTGCTGAGGAAGACTGGCCCTGGGCTAACATCCGTGCCCGTCTTCCTCCACTTTATATGGGACGCCACCACGGCATGGCTGACAGGCAGTGCGTCGGCGGGCGCCCGGGATCCAAACTCGCCAACCCCAGGCTGCCAGGCGCGGACTACACCGCTGCGCCACCGGGCGGCCCCCCCTGGAATCATTCTTGATGATCTCCTGAGCCCCTTCTGACTGCTTCATTCTATAATCCCGCAGCCCTAGACGTCATTCAGTCGTTCAACAAACTTCCTGAGTTCCCACCCTGTGCCAGGTGCAACCGTTAAATAAGATCTGGTCCCTGCTCTCGAGGGTCCACAGTCTAGATGGGGAGACAGTAATAATAAAAATAGCTACCACACTTGTGGTGGGTCAGGCACTGGGCCAAACCTTTTACAAACTTTTGCTCATTTCATCTAGCAATGATTGTTAGAGGTAAGTGTATTCTTAACCCCATTTTACGCATGAGCACAGTGAGGCTTAGTGAGGTGGGCTCACACGGCTGGCAGGTGGTGGAGCTGATGCTTCTAACCACTGTTATGCTGCCTGCCCCGCACTGCGAAGAGACAGTTCAGGGCAAAGGTGCACTGAGAAGGGGTGGGGACGGAGCGTGAGAGCTTTAGAGAGCCACAGTTCACGGAGGGAAGGGACTGGTGAAGCCTCATTTTGCCAAGGTTCCCGGGGAGAGAGGCAGGAGCAGGCCTGGGGGCCAAGTCTGAAGCTGGAGGTGAGGCAGGCTCCACGAGGCCCACTGAGAGCTCTTGGGTCAACTGGGACTTGAGGTCAGTGGTGGTCAGGATCGAGGGTCCTTCTCCCTCACTCCTGTGCCAGAGTGGCAGGAGAGAGTGAGGGGGACTTGAGGATTCCCAGTCAGGTTCACTGGAAGCTGTGTGTCCCCATACTCACATAGTGGGGGCTGACCTGACCTGGGGGGCTAGTCTGAGAGGTGGATCCAGCAGCCTGAGAGGTGGGTGGCCCCGAGGGCTGGGAGGCAGGGGCAGGCCCAGATCACTATGGATCCCCTCAGCAAAGACTGGACCATGGCTTCCCCCTCCTCAGCTCTCAGCTCCCATCTCCCAGCTGTCCCCAGGTCAGGCAGAGTGAAGACAAAAGCTGATTATTCCACTGGGGGCTGTACTGGGCCCCATGAATGGGGTATTGAAAATCGTGTGCCCACATTCAGATAGGTTTTCATCCTCTCCCCAACCGGACTGTTTGTACGCCAGGACGGAGGCAAAGCCAGGGAGAGATGGGGGTGTGTGTGTGTGTTCAAGGTGGGAGGGGCACCCATGTCCCCAGGCATCTCACTCTCAATATATCCCAAACAGAACCATCCTCTAAACCAGCCCCTGTCATCCCCCAACTGTCCAGTCATCGTCCACACACTCTGCATTAGACTCCTGCCAAAGTCTGCCAGGAAGGGGACGTGGAGGTGTTTCTGGGATGCTGGTTACACCGTGTGAATGTTCCCTGAGATTTATGCACTTATGATTTATGCAGTTTTTGGTTTGTATACCTCAATCCAAAATTTTAAAAAAATCTTCAAGTGCTTTCCACTCCCAAAGGGCAGAGCATCCTGAATGGAATTTACTCTCCCAGCCCTTCATTTTTGCATATTCATGACTCATGGGAACTATATTTTCTTGATGTTTTTTTCTTTAAATTGACTCATTTCTTCTGATTTAAATTAACTTTAAAGGGAAACTTTATATTGCTCCAAATAAATAGAAAACCAGAATCCTTTGCCATACATAGAAGGCACTGTAAAAAAACAATAAATGAAAACAGTAAATGTCCATCCCCCCCTAAAATTATGTGGGTTGCCCCCAGTGGCACCAACGCCAGGCTTTGGGATGCGCTGCCCTGGGGGATAAACTGGAACCTCGAGCTGTCTTGGTTTGGGCCCAGACAACCCTCCCGTCTCATCCCCCACCACTTACTTTCACACACTCTTCTTCAGCCAAACCTCACTCCTCCTTAGTTTCCGTCGGTGCTCCTGCCTTTCTCATCTCCCAGCTGTCGCCCCTGCTGCTGCCTCCCCTCAGAATGCCAATGCCAATGGGAAAGGTCATTGCCCCCTGAAGCTTTCACTGGGCCCTTCCAGCTGGAGGAAGTGACTGGAGATCTTGAATTCCAGATGTTCCAGCTGTGACTTCTCCAGGGCCCCTTCATGGGATCATCTGAAAGTCCATCCACCAGCTGGACACACAAGGCGGCAGAGATGTGGATTGGTCCCCAGTCGGATGAGAAGGGCAGGGGGTGGAGGCCTAGAGACAGGAGCAGTACCCCTTCACTCCACCCCCCAGCCCTGTCCTTCCTCCTCCTCTTGCCGCTAGGTGAGTGCTCTCCCCCTCTCCAGACCCTCCCCCTTTCTGGCTCTCAGTCTTCCCAGCTGTAAATTATGGTGGGAGGTGGTCTGTAAATGAGGTGGTTTCCAACATTCTTTCCAGCTCTGATGATTGCCCAGGGTTGATGAAAGCTAAGGGTCTGAGTTGGGGGAGTGGAGGGCTCAGTGCTGGAAGTGACGGTTCAATGTACATGGAGTATGGGCAGTTAGGGGACATTAGAAATAGGGAAGGAGAGACAGGGGGCGGGCTCACCAATGGCTGTTGGAAAGGCAACTGGTAGAATAGATGGAATCAATGACCTAGGGACTGTTCTAACTTAAGAAAGAAGAATGAGTCTCAGTTTCCTCATCTGTAAAGTGGGTATACTAGTACATGCCCCAGAGCGTTGTTGTAAGGATGCTATGAGGTAATGTATGTGAAAGTGCACAAGTGAGGGGCTATTCTGGGGTTTCCAGTTTCCCATGCTAGGCCAGTTTCTCTGTTTCCTCCCCACCTCTCAGGCCATGTGCTCTGCCCTGTTTGCTGTGTGGCCTTGAGCAAGGTGCCTAACCTCACTAAACCTGAAGTTCCCCTATCTGCAAAATCCTACCTCCCTCATGAGTTGTCCTAATGATTAAGGGAGCCAGGCCACATACAGCAATGAGTACAGCTCCTGGCATACACATACACGAGAGCTGAAGCAGGAGGACTTATAGAGGTAAATCTTTTGGGGGAAATCACAATGAATCCCAAAGCTAATTTATACACTTAAGGCGGAGCTACTGAGCATCTGCTGAGTAACAGGCTCTGGGCCAGGGACCCTGGGGGACAGCAAGATGAGACAGGCACAGCCCACATCACCAGGCAGAAGGCCCAGAAAGGGGCATGTATATGGTGCCCAGGGATTCAGACAAGACAGAGAGCACTTCCAGCTGAGGGCTCCAGGAAGGCTTCCTAGAGGAGGGCTCCACGCCGGATCTTGAAGGATCTGCAGGGCTGTAATGAGCAGGGTCAGCCAGAACTGTTCAAGCAGAGAAGACTGCAGGGTTACAGATCTGGAGACAAGACCGATGGGAGATTAAGAAGTAAGGTGAGGCTGCTCAGAAGATACTAGAAGGCTTTGTAGAGAAAGCTCAGGGTCTGGGATTCCTGCAGGAAATGGGGAGTCTTTGAGGAAGTTAGCAGTGGAGTGGGGTGAGCAGATCTGTGTCAGGCAGATCCTTCAGGGGTGGTCCATGGACCAATGGGTGAGGGTGAAGTTAGAAGGCCAACTGGGACAGTCGGGGAAAGCGAAGATGGAGCTTTGGGGAAGCAGGGGCAGTGAAGAGCAGGGGATGATGGTGAGGACCATGGGGGGAGGGGAGGCTGTGTTCCTGGGGCCAGGCAGCCAAGGGAGGGGGCAGAGGGGCCAATGCTCTTCCTCACTCTGTTCCAGCCAGCGCCCTACAGCCCACTCCACTGCCCTTTCCAGGTAGGTGCCCCTGGCCCTCCCTCCCTCACCCAGCCCTGCCCCTCAGGTACTCAGATGCTCAGACAGAAGACCTCAGGGAGTGATGACTAACCAGTGCTCCATTACTCTGGATGTTCCCAAAGGGTGGTGCCAGTCTCCCCATTTTACAGAAAGGGAGAGATGAGGCCCGAAGGGAGTATTCCCAAGGCTCCCACGGCCTCATGGCAAGGTGGGCATCCTGTAGGTTGGGCCCGGTGATCCCCCTGGTGCCAGCTCAACCCTCTCCACAGAGCTAAGGCTGGTGGGGGGCCCAAGCCGCTGCCGGGGGCGCCTGGAAGTCCTGCATGGTGGCTCCTGGGGCAGTGTCTGCGATGATGACTGGGACGTGGTGGACGCCAATGTAGTGTGTCGTCAGCTGGGCTGCGGCTTGGCGCTGCCGGTGCCTCGGCCCCTCGCTTTTGGCCAGGGCCGAGGCCCCATCCTGCTGGACAACGTGGAGTGCCGAGGGCAGGAAGCTGCGCTGAGCGAGTGCAGCAGCCGAGGCTGGGGCATCCACAACTGCTTTCACTATGAGGATGTGGCCGTCCTGTGCGATGGTGAGCAGAGGCCTGTGACCCAGGAGGGCAGACAAACTGTGGCAGGCAGCAGGGCTGTAGGCTAGATAAATGAAGGGACTTCCCAGTGGTAAGACTGTTCTATGCAGAAGACCAAACCAGCAGCTGCATGGTGCTGGGGAAGAGCCTCAGCCTGGCTGTCAGGAGCCCTGGGCCCCAGTGGTGCTTCTGACCCATTGTGTGATCTCTGCCGAAAACCAGCATTACTGCTTCCGCGTAGGGCCTTGATCGTTCCAGCAGAGACCCTTCCCATTTTTAAAGCCAGATGATTGGGGTCAACACTGGCCATAAGTTTCACTTGGCATAGAGCTTACTCAGAAATCTCTGAGAGGCTTTAACCGTGACAGCAGTAGTTCTAGTTTTCAAGAAAATCCCCTGGAAGGCTCATTAAAACACAGATTGTGGCCCCATCCCAGAGTTTCTGATTCTGCAGGTCTGGTGTAGGGCCTGAGAATTTGTATTTCTAACAAGTTCTCAAGTGATGTGATGCTGCTTTAAGAACTAAAAGAACTAAGAACTAAAAGAACTCCTCTAAAACAAACTCCTCTAAAGCTACAGGTTTCAGGACTCAGGTGGCCCTCCCTCCTCTCATACCCCAGCATTCCTGGCTTTGACCCTTTGTGTGGCCAGAGGCCCTGAGGGGCAGGTACCTTAGTACTCCATGCCCTGCCCCCTTACCTACCCATGGGTGTGAGGATGGAGAACAGAAAGATCCATGTATCCTCCTCACTTCCACCCTGCTTCCTTCCCAGAATTCTTGCCCACGCAGATCCCAACAAGGAAAGTATTGACCAGCAAGGCACCCTCTACAACTCCCCAGAATGGGAAAGGTAAGTTAAGGCAATGTGGGGGATCACCAGGGTCTTGGGAAAGGGACCCAGGGAGGAGGCTCCCCTCCCCTCCCCTTGGTGGTGGGAAGAGAGGGATTACCAATGGGTGAATTTGGTCATTCTCCCTCCCTACCCTGCCCTCTGCAGCCCCTTAGGCCGCTCACAGTCTGGATAGGGAAAGAGGATTCATTCCTGTGGGATGATTAAACAGCACAAGGTTGGAGTAAGTGAGAGAGGTGGGGACTGGAGCTCAGTCTAATGGGAACTCAATCTAATCTGTGCATATCTAATCAGCTATGCACAGAAATGCTGATAACAATGTAGAACAAGAAAATGAAAGGTGCCCTAAAAGGGGGACAGATAAAAAGGCAAGGAAGTCGAAAGGAGGAAGAGGGTCCTATCCATCAGAGATCAGTGAGGGCTTCATGGAGGAAGAGTTGCTGGCGCTACCCCTGGAAAGGTGAGACGGTAATCACTGCAATAGTAAATGAGGAAGCGGCACATCCTAGCCGGTTAGGAGAACATGGACACGGGAACGGAGGGTTGGCTTTAGGCAGGAAGTGACATGGTCAAAGCCGATCCGTCCTCTGATCCCACAAACCACCCCCAATCTGAACTGTGAGGAGGCAGCGCCCAGGGGTAAGTGGGTAAGCAGCTCCTACTGGGTGTTAGGTCCTGAGGCACCATGCAATGTGGGTATATGGAGCGCCTGGGGCATTTTGGAAGTGTTGAGTTAGGTGCACCTTTGGAGGGGTTGGGAGGCAGAGCCCTGTGGGAGATGCTCCCTGCCCCCGTCACCAGGTGAGGGCAGCGTGCGCCTGGTGGGGGGCGCAGGCCCGTGTCAGGGCCGAGTGGAGATCCTCCATGGCGGCCTGTGGGGCACCGTGTGCGACGATGACTGGGGGCTGCCGGACGCCGCAGTGGTCTGCCGCCAGATGGGCTGCGGGGTAGCTCTGGCCGCCACCACCAACGCCTTCTTCGGCTATGGCACGGGGCACATCCTTCTGGACAACGTGCACTGCGAGGGCAACGAGCCCCGCTTGGAGGCCTGCCTGAGCCTGGGCTGGGGCGTGCACAACTGCGGTCACCACGAGGACGCCGGTGCGCTCTGCGCAGGTGCGGGCTCCGGGGGCGGGGCCTGACGCAGGAGGAGGTGGAGTGGGGCCGGGTCGGGCAGGTGGGTGGTGGCTGCCTTGGTGCTTCCCAGCACTCTCTAAGAAGGCCCTGAAATTGCTTTTAATATCTCGGTACTGCTT
Organism: Tapirus indicus; assembly: GCA_031878705.1. NCBI lineage: Eukaryota > Metazoa > Chordata > Mammalia > Perissodactyla > Tapiridae > Tapirus > Tapirus indicus. Next base: position 143,113,941 of record CM062922.1, read on the forward strand.
TAGAAGTGCCTCAGAAAACCCCAGTACTCTTTGTGGTAAGCTCCGCAGCTATGTAATACTGCAGTATTGCGTCACCAATACTCCAGAATTATCTAGCAGTAGCCGAAAAATGCCTCAGGAAGTTTCTAGCAACTTCTAAGTACTCTTCATGGAATACTTCAGAGTAAAGTGATAGTACTCTAGAATTGCCCCAGAGATACTCCAGAATTCTTTCATTGTAGCCCCAGTATGTCCCCAGAATTACCCAGCACAACCCTCTCTAACCCTGATGCTCTTATAATAGCATTTCCCCCACACCTGGCTCCTCTCCAATTTTGAGAAGTTTTCTGAGCAAAAGAAATAATAGGGCCAATAACAGCACTTCACAGATGGACTTGTTTCTACACGATATAAAGTGCTTGCCCGTGCCTCACAGCAAACCAGAGACCATCATCCCCAGTTTATAGATGGAAAAGGTGAGGCTCAGTGAAGCAGAGCCTTACCTATCCATGGTCATACAGTGAGCCCTGGCAAAGCCACGGCTAACCTTGCAGCATGGTCTCAGGCATGCCCTTTGCCTTTTCTAGTCCTATTTTATCTGCAAGATGGGGATAATGAGTCTTGTTCTGCAAGCGCCTCAGGACTGTGCATGACCCTCCCTGGTGGTCAAGACCTTCCCTATGTCGCCACCTTGGACACACACTGGGCTTCTGAGAACATTGGAGGGAAATGAAAGCATGTCTGCAAAAGCCCTGTATACAGTGTGAAGTGTACACCTGTGCAGCACAAGTAAATTACAACCACTGTCAAAGTGGGGAGACCTCCTTGGACCCCAGCTGGGGCTGAGCCCCCAGCCCTGGAAGTAAAATCTGTTGTCTTCTCCAGGGGACCCTCCCATCTTCCCCTGGCAGCCCAAGGCTGAGCAGGAACCAGAACCTGGGCCTCTGATCTTGCTCCCTTCTCTCCTGCTCTAGTCCTGGGTCCCCCGACTTTCACAGCACTGCCACCCTCGGCCACAAGAGGGGACTGGGCCTGGCACACAGAGCCAGAGGGTAAGGAGGCTGGAAGGGTAGGGGCAAAGTGGGTAGAGCTGGGAATTGGGAAGCCTGTTCTGGATCCACAGGAAGGGGGGGCCTGACTAGCAGACCAGGGCTTTTGGCCAGATGGTAAAGAGGTGGGTGAGAGAACGGATGAGCAGATGGAGCAAGGATGAAATCCAGAGCTCTGAAAAGTTCAGGAGGGTGGGAGGAGGTAGTAAGAGATTTCTTCAAAGCTCTAAAGTAAAATTTGGATGGTGCTGAGGTTGGAAATTGAGGGGCCTTGTGAGAGGGTTGAGATAAAGGTTGAATGAAGGAATTAGGGTGTAATTAGGGCTGTAAACATCATTGGGATTGAAATTAGGATAATGTCTGGAAATAGGATTCAGTTCGTTCCAATCTTTTCCTGAGGACCCCACCACACCACTCACTCTAGGACTGAGGCTCAGTGCGGGGATCTCAGGAAGCCGCCTTGTCCCCTTCAAATGCTCTACATGCCCTGTCTCCACAGCTACAGGAGTTGGTGCCCTGCCTTCCAGGGAGACGACACTGTTCACCACACCCGCCTGGTCCGCGGGGAAGAAAAGTAAGTGGCAGAGCTAGGGTTCCGCGGGGGGTGGGAGAAGGTGGGGCCGGGAGCCCGTGGCCCTAGCTCAGCCCCTCTGGCCGCGGACCTGTGCGCCCCGCAGGCGGGCGACTGCGGCTGGTGGGCGGCCCGGGCCCGTGCCGCGGCCGCGTGGAGGTGATGTACGCCGGGAGCTGGGGCACCGTGTGCGACGATGACTGGGACTTCGCGGATGCGCGAGTGGCCTGCCGCGAGGCGGGCTGCGGGCCTGCGCTGGGCGCCACGGGCCTTGGCCACTTCGGCTACGGTCGCGGCCCTGTGCTGCTGGACAACGTGGGCTGCGCCGGCACGGAGGCCCGCCTAAGCGACTGCTTCCACCTGGGCTGGGGCCAGCATAACTGCGGCCACCACGAAGATGCCGGCGCGCTCTGCTCAGGTGAGACCGCGGCGGGGCCGCCCATAGCAGCGCACTGCAGCGTGGGCGGGGCCGCGCTGCCTCCGAGGAATGGGCGGGGCCTCGCGCAGGCGCGTGCTGCGGAGAGGGCGGAGCAAGGCAGGCTCTGAGGAATGAGCGGGGCTGCGCGTGAGGGCTCTCTGCGGCAGTGCAGCGTGAGCCGGGCGGGAGAGGGCGCGCACTCCGCAGAGAGAGGCGGAGCCCGACCGTTTGCGCGCTATAGGGCTGCACAGCGTGGGCAGGGCCGGGGAGGGAACGCCCTCTGCAGTGAGAGAGTGGGGCGGGGCCGGGGGAGGGCGCGCGCTCTGCGGCAGTGAGGGGCGGGACCCGAGGGGAGAGAGCGACCGCCAGGGATAAAGTCTGAAAGTCTGTAAAGGGCGGGGCCGGGGCGCTTTTGCTTTGCTGAGTCAAGGACCCGCAAAGTTCTAGAAAGAGAGTTGATCGGCTCTCGGGGAGCAAGCGTCTGACCTTTGGAAGGAATCAATGGAAAGGGATATTTGCAGAGTCTGACACATTTTTAAATGCTTCTGTTCACTGATTGGTGTGGGAATTGGTATCTTCACCCTCGTTTGGTGCCCCAGACCACAAAGGGGTAGGCTACAAAGGGTTCTGCTCTGGGTCCCAGGGGAAAAGAAACACAACCCCCATTTCTGATCCAAGGGGCAGGGAGCGGTTCTCCTTCAGGGTCGTGTGAAGTCCTTTCTGTCCCTAGATCAGGCTTCCCTTGGGAGGGTAGGAGGTGAACTGGCCTCAAGGAACACGTTCCCTAAGGTGACAGCCACACCTTTTTTCTTTGTCCTGCTGAGCCAGGCCCAGAGGAGCTAGGACTGCAAGTCCAGCAGGACGGTTCTGAGACCACCCGGGTGCCCACTCCTCGGCCCAGGGACGGTAGGTGCCCACAGCCCCCAAGAGGAAGGTAGAGGCATCAGGATAGGAAGGATCAGCATTGGGGGAGGCCACAGCCTGGGTAACGCAGCTCAGCAGATTGGCACCAGATGCTGGAACCTTTGTCTTTTTATGCTGGTCTCAGGTCTCGTTAATAGGGGTATGGCGTCCAGAAAAAGGGAGGTGGGTTTTAAGCTAGAGCAATCTAGAGATTTCTAGAGATGGGACCAAAATGAGGGAATGGGGCTTCTGTCCTGAGGAGAGAAATGAAAGAATTCACTCTTTAACCCAGGAAGTCCAAGGGGTGAGGGGAGATGACCGGAGACACAATCACAGTCTCCAGAGAGCAGCCCTAAGGCTGAGGTTTTGGGATTATGAACAGAGGACTAAGGAGAGAGCAGACATGAAGCATCGAGCATGCACATAGCACCCCACAAAGGCTTTACATGTTCTTCCAGTCCAGAGACTGAGTCTGGACTGATGCCCATCCTATTTTAATCTCATTTGTCTGCCCTCGGCCAGTGGCTCCCAGGGCAGTGCTGTATCCCAGACCATCGCCCTTTGCCTCCTCTATCTACCCCTTCCCTGGCCTAGCTTGGGAGTGGCCTGGCATGGGCCAGCCCCTTCCAGCCCCCGGCCTTGTCCCCCACCAGGGCACTTACGTCTGGCCAATGGAGCCCATCGATGTGAGGGGCGTGTAGAGCTTTTCCTAGGGCAGCGGTGGGGCACTGTTTGCGATGATGCTTGGGACCTACGGGCAGCTGGTGTTCTGTGCCGCCAGCTGGGCTGTGGCCAGGCCCTGGCAGCCCCTGGTGAGGCCCACTTTGGCCCAGGCCAAGGCCCTATCCTCCTGGACAATGTCAAGTGCCGCGGGGACGAGAGCGCCCTTCTGCTCTGCTCTCATATCCGCTGGGATGCCCACAACTGTGACCACAGCGAGGATGCCAGTGTCCTGTGCCAGCCATTGTGACCCAGCCTGCTCAGCAGACCACCTCTTCTGGGAGCCTACTGTGGCCTGCCCCTCTTCCTCCAGGAAGGCCTCCTTCTATGACAACTGCACTTCACTCTGCCCTTCCCTCCCTTGCCTGGGAGACAGCCTGCTCAGACAGTGTGGTCCTGCATGGGGGAACCTGGCTTTACCCCAGTGACTTACTGTGTGACCTCACCTCTCATCAACTACTGTGGGCCCAATTCAGTGAAAGCTCCCATTTTCTGCTCAGCCAAAACATAAAATGGGGAAAGGAATGACTCCTAATTCTCCTCTTTGGTGGGGCTCCTGTTACAGCACCCCGACCCTGCCTTCCTAGACCTCAGACCAGGAGGTTAACGAGCTCCCTGTAAATGGGGTATCTCCCTTCCCCCCACCCATCTTGGGATCCTCAAGAAGAGGGAAGGCAGGAGAGGCCTACAGCTCTTACTTGGACTGCCTGGGCCTGCAGAAGAACCTGGGTCATTGCCCTGGCCTGCTCCACGAGGGCCCAGACTCAGATGGTGCTTGGCTGGACAAGGGGACTGGAGGGGCCAAGATAGGGACAGTGGCCCCTCCCTGCAGCTAGAACAGCATCTCTGACTTATGCTGCCCCCACCACAGAGCCTCCACTTTGCAGTAGCAAAGATCCCTGGGGGCCTGTAGCCACCCGTTTATAGGTGCCAAGTCAATAAAGCATTGTCCCCCCTGTCTTTTAACTGAGATCAGTGTTTGGGTACAGGTGCGTCGTTGTGGCAGCAGGAAAGGCTCTGGTTAGGACTCTGGAGGAAATTTGCTTGGGGATGGAGGGCGGTTCAAGAGCATCACCAGAGAGCTCTCAGCAGGCTCACACATCCTAGAAATGCTGACTCATGGGGTCAGGCCTGGAAGGCCCCTAGAGGGTCCCCTAGCCCATCCCTGCTTTCCTTTTGCACATAGAGGTTTTGTTTCTGCAAAAGGAAGGGGTCTGCTCAAGGTCACATAGCAAGTTGGTGGAGCCACTAGAAAAGAAAAACTGGTAGGAGGCAGAAAGGGATTTGAGGGAGAGCAAAGCAGCTTTGGGGCTTTCCCATGGGCTGCTCTTGGGGCACCTCACTGGGACCTCCAGGGGCAGAGAGAAGTGGGGGATCCTCCCAGAGCCTCTCTCAGCCCCAGGGTGAGTGGACTTGCCAGTAGCAACTGTCTGGGTCAAGGCTCCGCCTTCCAGGTCCATCCCAAAGGCTCTGTATTAATTTCCTGTGGCTGCTGTACCAAATTACCACAAATTTAGTGGCTTAAAACAACACAAACTTGGGCTGCCCGGTGGCGCAGCGGTTTAGTCCGCGCTTGGCAGCCCGGGTTCGCGAGTTCGGATCCCGGGCGCCCGCCGACGCACTGCCTGTCAGCCATGCCGTGGCGGCGTCCCATATAAAGTGGAGGAAGATGGGCACGGATGTTAGCCCAGGGCCAGTCTTCCTCAGCAAAAAGGGGAAGATTGGCAACAGATGTTAGCTCAGGGCTGGTCTTCCCCACAAAAAAAAAAAAAAAACAAAAAAAACACAAACTTATTATCCTACAATTCTTGAGGTCACTAGTCTGAAATGGGTCCTGGGCTAAATTTAGGGTGTCAGCAGGGCGGTGTTCCTTCTGGAGGATCTAGGAGAGAATTCGTTTCCTTACCTTTTCCAGCTTCTAGAGGCTGCCTGCATTCCGCACCTGCACATGATCTCCTTCCAGCCAGCAACTGCATCACTCTGACCACTTATCTCATCTCTTTTTCTGACTCTTCTGCCTCCCTTTTCCATCCTCTAAGGCCCCTTGTGATTATATTAGGCCCACCTGGATAATCTAGGATGATCTCCCCATCTCAAGGGCCTTAATTTAATCACACCTGTGAAATCCCTTTAGCGGTGTAAAGTAACATATTCACAAGCTCCAGGGATTAGGCTGTGGACATCTTTGGGGGTTCATTATTCTGCCTCCCACAGGCTCCAAGCCTGGGTCCTGGCTCCAAGCCAAGGAGTGAGGCAGATACTTTAGCTCCACACTCCATCAGCTCTTGGCAGTAATGGCTTTGTCTCCATTTGTTAGAGCTCTCTGAGACCCACCGTGTCATTAGAGGGAGGAGGACTAGAGGAATGAAAATGCTTAAGAATTCAGGGAGTCAGAGCAGAGGGACAAGGTCACTGTAGCTCCCCTGCAGCCCCCACATTTGAGTGCAGCACACTCAGATTCTGCTTAGCCCATGGTCATAGCCACTCCAGCCACACCGGCATTTGAGTGTGCCTCTCCATTGTCCTGAGAAGTATCCAGTTTCCCACCCCTGAACTCCCCCTTCCTCTCTAAACAAAGTGTTTTCATTGACACTCAACCCTGATACCAGCCCTGTGAGTAGTATCGTCCTTTTTTACACAGGGAAAACTGAGGTCAGAGAGAGGAAATGACTTGGCCAAGTTTGCACAGTGGACCCAGGACTAGAACCTAAGATTCTTTTTTTTTTTTTGTGTGAGGAAGACCAGCCCTGAGCTAACATCCGTTGCCAATCCTGCTCTTTTTGCTGAGAAAGACTGGCCCTGGGCTAACATCCGTGCCCATCTTCCTCCACTTTATATGGGACGCCGCCACAGTGTGGCTGACAAGCAGTGCGAACCGGCGAACCCTGGGCTGCCAAGCGCAGACGAAACTGCTATGCCACCGGGCGGCCCCTAGAACCTAAGATTCTTGATGCTCATTAACACTGGTCACCAACATGCCCCGTTCTTCCCCTTCCAAGCATGTGGTGGATTTGCACTTCCTGCCCTCTTGAAGTGAAGCATGGCCCTATGACATACTTTAGCCGATGAAATGTATGTGGAAGTCTCCCACCAGGCAGAAGCCTTCAAGGACCTGAGCACAATTTGCCAAGTTCCCTTCGTTCAGGGTGACCAGTGATGTTCCAGATGGTGGAGGCTCCATTAACCTGTGTCCCTGAGTGAGGGCCACCTGCAGCAAGGCCTCCATTGACTGAAGATGGTCATACAGAGTGAGGGAGAAATACGTCGTCATCGTTGTAAACTACTGAGATTGGGAGTTGTTTATCAGAGCAGCGTAACCTAGCCCATCCTGACTAAGACCCTCAGGCTCCTCAATTTTTCTCCGTCCTGTGGGGTTTACCTGAAACCTGTTTTCCAGCCAGTTATTAAGGCTGGTTCCGCTCACTGTTTTATTCAGCACATTTGGTCTTCCATGTGCCAGGGTCTACTGGGATTGGCAGCACACAGATAAACGAACCGGGCTTTTGGCCTTGAGAAACTCATAGAATAATTCACTGCTGATTTGCGTGCCCTGCGCTCTCCTGAAACTAACCCAGTCCCACTCAGAACTTTGTTACCTCCCCCTAAACCTGGGTTTCCCTGTTTAGTAAGTAGCACTACCAACCATTAGCTTAAGCTGGAAACCTGGGTGTTATCTCCAACAATCCCCACCCCGCAAAAACTAACCACTAAATCCTACTGATTCTATCTCCCAGGCCCTGCTGGAATCTGTCCCCTCTTCTCTCCATCCCCACATTTCTTACCATGGCTTTGTCACTGTCTTCCTCTCTCTAACCCATTCCCCATATCACAAGAACAGTGACTTGTCTAACGTTTACAAATCTGCTGGTGCCACTCCGCTGTTCAGACCCCTTCCATGGCTCCCCAGTGCTCTTCCTCAACTCCTTAGCTCAGTTTGCAAGGTCCTGTACAGCCTGGCTCTGCCTGTGTTTTCAGCATCATCCCTCACCATTTGCTGCCAGGATCTAGCAAGGCTGAACTACTTTTAATTCCTCTAATGTCTGGGCTTTCTTCCCACCAGGCCTCTGCACATGCTGTTCTCTCTGCCTGGAATACGCATCAGCCTCTTCCCTCCTTCCCTTTAGTCAACTCTTATTTAGCCTCACATCTCAGCTTTCATTTTCTCCAGAAGGCCTTCGCTGATACCACCCCCTCCCGGTCTGGACTAGGAGCCTGCATCACACCCTGTACCTCCCCAGAGACAGCACTCACCCCTGCATCTCAGCAGACTACTGACTTGGCTGTATCTTCCACTAGCCCAGGGGGCCTTTGAAGGCTGGGGCCGGGTCTGTTGTGCCTGACTTTGTGCACAGGACCTCACACACGGAAGGTGCTCAAATCATATCTGTCGAGTCAATGGAGGATATGAGCAAATATTTCCGGAGCACCTGCGTGCTGGGCCAAGGGCCGTGCTGGGCTCAGGCTGCAGAGCAAGAAGAGATCTAGACCAGGTTCCTGTTTGCACAGCACAGAGATGGTCTTCAAGAAAAGATCGAAGATAAGCCATTGAACCAATCAATAGCCAAGAGAATTTGAGCTAGTGATTGGTGCTATAAAGAACATAAACCAGGGTGTTGTGGTAGGGAGTGGGTGGTCAGGGAAGGCCTCTGAGGAGGTGAGGCTTGAGCTGGGCCTGAGTAGTGAGAGGGAGCTGGCCATGAACCTTTTGGCCACAAAATGGTTTGCGGAGGACCATTCCAGGTCCATCAGTGCCGATTTAGCCTGGCCTGCAGAAGGACCAGCGAGGGCGTTGTGATTGGAGCAAAGAGGAACATGCTAAGAGATGAGTCAGAAAAGCTGGTAAGGGCCAGATCACTCAGGGCTTTCTAGGCCTCGGGGGGAGTTTTATTCTAAGGGCGATGAGAATCCACTGGAAAGTCAGTGATATAGACGCCCCAGATGTCAGCCTCTTGAATATCTCCCACCTCTTTCAACTTGCTGAGTGTACCTTGCCTTTCAGATTTAATTAAAAGGACCCAGCCAGGTATCTCCCATTAAAGTAAGTATATCCAGCATCCCTACCAAAAACCTCAGGAATTCTTAGGGAGCGTAGATTCTGCTGAGCACCCCTGCCTCCTGCTGATTTGTGAATCTCCCATCTGCTTTTGCATCCTCCATGACTCCTTTTTCCTGTTCACTGACTAAGCCCTTCACTCCTGAAGTTCCACTAATTTCAGGCTGTGCGTGTAGCACACTTGGCTGATGACCTGGAGCAAGGACCCAACAAACAACTGAAAATTGAAAATTAGATACACTATTTTTTAAAAGCCCTTGTATGTATTCACATACACCACCAACACTATCACCACACACATACACATTCCCAGGTAATTTTCACCCGTTTTCTCTTCTCCAGCCCTTATGGCCTACCCCAATGCTGGGACTCTCCCTCTCCCCTGTAAGCTCCTTCTTTCTCCTCCCTTCTTTGCAACCCCTCTGACTCCCACATTTTTGTTCATTGCTTTTTTTTAAATAACAGCTTTATTGAGATAATTCACATACCATAAAGTTCATCCTTTTAAAGTGTACAATTCAGTGGTTTTTAGTATATTCGCAGGTTATGCAACCATCACCACTATCTAATTCCAGAGCATTTCATGACCACCCCCCCAAAAAAACCTCATACTCATTAACAGTCACTCCCCATTCTCCCTCCCCCCAGCCCCTGGCAACCACTAATCTACTTTCTATCTCTATGGATTTGCTTATTCTAGACATTTCATAGACATGGAATCGTGCAATGTGTAGCCATTTGTGTCTGGCTTCTATTACTTAGCATAATGTTTTCAGGGTTTATCTGCACTGTAGCCAGTACTTCACTCCTTTTTATGGTGAAGTAATATTCCTTTGTATGGACTTACCAAATTGTGTTTATCCAGTCATCTGTTGATTAGCACTTGGGCTATTTCCACCTTTTGGCTATAATGAATAATGCTGCTATGAACATTCATGTACAACTATCTGTTTGAGAATCTGTTTTCAGTTCTCTAGGGGATATACCCAGGAATGGAATTGCTGGGTCATATGGTAATTCTATGGTTAACAATGAGGAACTGCCAAACTGTTTTCCATTTTACATTGTGGTACCATTTTACATTCCCACTTGCAATGCCCAAAGGTTCCAATTCTCCACATCCTTGCTGACTCTTGTTATCCCCTCCTTCCCTTTAAAAAAAATTCTAAATAGAATTAGAATTCTAACTCTAAATAGAGTTAGAATTTTTTCACACACCACATCCTAGTGGGTGTGAAGTGTGATCTCCAGGTTTTGGTTTGCATTTCCCTAATGACTAATTATACTGAGTATCTTTTCTTGCTCTTATTGGCTATTGATATCTTCTTTGGAGAAATGTCTATCAAGTCCTTTTGTCCATTTTTCAGTTGGGTTCTTGCACATTTCGTATGCAGAAGTATCTAGCTATCTTGTCTACTGCCTAGCCTCTAGGACCAGCTTCCAAAATTGCCCTTCTGGTTTTGCTAATCAAAGCTGGCTCTCCTAATTGGAATTCTGCAGCCACCTATGAAACTAGGTCGTTTCGTTTTCCCTCCCCTTTTGTGTACACTATCTCATTTCACTGTCCCAACCTGAGCGACGGAGGTAAATCGTTCTCTGATTTTACACATGAAGATTTATGGATTGGCCAGGATCACACAGCTAGGGAACTTAGGCGGCAGGATTTGCACCCTGAATGGTCAAACTCCAAAAAGCCCCACGCTCTTCCTACCAACTATACTATTCTGTCTCATGACCGCCCTGGGAAGTGTTTATCCTTATCTCCACTGTACAGAAGGGAAGCCAAGGGCCACATAAGGGTTAAGAGTTTTTCTGGGTCACAAAGAAAGATCAGGGACCGGGTCGCGGGACTCCCACCTCAGCCCGCAATTCCTCCTCGCAGCCGCACCCGCTCAGCGGCGCCCAACGGGATGGGGTGGCTGGGCTCGGCCCTTCTGGCTCGGTCGGGCCGGGCCTTCCTGCTGAGTCACGGCCGTGGGGTGGGGCGGCCGCAGCACGCAGGGAAGAGAAGGCGAGAAGAGCCCGCCCCGCGTGGGAACCGAAGCCCCACCCCTGGCCCCGCGGTAGCCCCCTGATTGGAGAGCCTGGGAAGGGCACGGCCAATCACAGCAAGCTGAGGAGTCCGGGTGGGGCGGAGCCAAAGGCAAAGGAGACGCCCTCTCCTCCCCTCAAATCAGCCCCTCCCTGGCGCGCCCCTCTGTGCTTTTGGGAGCGTCCAGGGTTCTGCAGCTGGAGGGGCGGGGCTGGCTGGGCTCTGGATGCGGAGCTCTGATACGGCCTACGCGGGGACAAGAAGGAAGGGTCTGGAAGGGCTCCCAAGAACCTGGGGTGAAGGCGACCTTTTCTAGTCTGTGCTGCCATTCGCAGTTTAAAAGAGCGCTTGGCCAATCGGGCCGAGCTGGGATCCTTACTTTTGTTTTCAGAGGGGAAGATTAAACTGCAGAGGCCTGTTAAAGTTGTGAAGCCAGCTTTCTATGAAACTGGGATTAGAAAGGGGCGGGTCCGGACACTTGCAGACATGCGCACTAGACTGAGAGTTTAACACAACCAGCTGCGTACAGGCACCGCCGCGAAGCCATGGGGGTGAGGGGTCACACTGAGGATCTGGCCCGTGTGGTCTCCGGAGGTGGCCCTGAGGGCCCTTGAGGTGTAGGCGAGGCGAGGAGGGTGGTCTCTGGATTTCAGCGGTTTGCTTCTCAAACTCAGTCAGGGCTTGGTGTCCTGTCTCCCGCGCTGGCCCTGCCCCTCTCTCCACCCACGCCCCTGGCCTCTGCACCTCATGTGTCTGGGTCGGCTAGAGTTTATCTTACTCCTTGCAGTCGTTCTTCCTTTCTAGCTCACTCAGCTGTTCAGCCAGTATTTGAGCCCTTTCCTTGTGCCAGGCAGGGGTGAAAAGGCCCATCATCACTGGGCAAACCAAGTCCTTGCTCCTCCAGAATTTACAGTCTAGTTGGGAGACAGGGCAATGGTTACATTAAAGCCTGATGAGAGTTGCAATGGGGAAGAACAGAGTGCTAACTCAGGGGCTGGTTGCAGGGACCCCTACTGTAGTCTGGGGAGAGGGTCCAGGGAAAGCTTTTGGAAGAAAATAATTTTTAAAGAGAGGAAAGGGAGCCTGGCTTTATTGGATGAATGGAAAGAGAATCAGATGGCTGGAACAGAGGTTCAAGGGAGATGGATTGAAATGGGATGAGAGCCTTGTGGGCTCATTAAAGATTATGGAGATTATCTCCAGGGTACTAGGAAGCTAATTAGAGGATTTTAAACAGAGGAGAGACATAATAAGATCTGAATTTTTAAAAGATTACTCTGGGCATCCTTTGGAGAAGAGATCGATAGTAGGGAAGATAAGAGATAAGATGGAAGCAGGGAGACCAGTTTGGAGACTTGCAACAATGCAGGGGAGAGATGATGATGGTTTGGACTCTGGTGGATGTGGTATAGAGATGGTGAGCAGAGCATGAATTGTTGACCTGTCCACAGGCGGCTCTATGCTTCAGGAGCCTTAGAGTGGCGCTCCCTCCCTGGACCCCTATTTATTTATTTGTTCATTTATTCTCTCATTTGACAAATATTTGAGCACCACTCTGGGCCAGAAATTATGCCCAGTCTCCCAAGGTCAGGGGCTGCTGTCTGACCCAGTCAAGAGGAGGAAGGGAAGGGGTGATGTCTGCAGAGGAGTGGGGCATATCGCATTGTGACTCCACAACTGCACAGCATTTGGACATTGACATGGGGGTTCCTACATGTTCTTACTTTCACCAGGGCCTCATCTCATCTCTGCTGCCAACCAGCCAGAGATGACTATTCCTATTTGGCAGATGGAGAAACTGATGCTCAGCGAAGAGACTGACCTGTCCAAGGTACCCACCTGAGTTAGACGCAGACTTGGAACCTGGGTATCCAGGCTCTCCCTGTCTTCTCTTCCCACTGCAGTCTGGCTGCCCACATTTAGGTTGTTTCAGGTTCAGAGAGCCCCTCCACCACTGTCAGGCAGGAGAACAAGCTGCAGACAGAGGGATGCCTGCTGCCTGTCTCTCTGAGTCTTGCTCCTGCCCTGAGATTGCAATGTTATTAGCAACAGCCACGGCTGCACAGAGCTGTAAAGGCTCCTGCTTGCCAGGGGACTTCACATGCAGTATCTCATTTGATCCATCTGGCCACACTGGGAACTGCAAATTATTATTCCTGCTTTATAAGTGAAGAGACTGAGGCTTAAAGACACGAACTTTTATGCATCTGTTGAGCTCCATTGAGGTTCAAAGACACACAGCTAATAGGTATCCATTGAACTATGATCTCCTGCTACTGTGCTGGGCTCTGTAAGATGCAAAGATGAATGGGATCTGGGCTCTGCCCCAAAGAGGCAACACTCTATAGAGACAGGATGTATATACATTCCTAGCTCTTGTATAAGACCCCAGTGTATGGGGCTTTGGAGAAGTGTCATGGGCTTAGAGGCAGAAGAAGAAGTCACTCCTAGTAGAAGTTCTGGGGAGACTTCTGGAAGAGGGAGCATTTAAGCTGGAGTTGAAGGCCAGGAATTTGGATAGGTGGGGATAGGGCGAGGGTCCCCTCTATGTCTTTTCCCAGCATCCTGGGCTCACCCCTCTCATCACATGTCATTATTTGTCTTACCTACCAGATTTATGCACCTAGTAGGCACTCAACATTTGAATGAATGAAGGGGCAAATGAATGGTGGAGAGGCAGGATGAGGCCAGTTTGCAGGTGGCCTTGGTGATCAGGAGGGTCTCTTGCAGCCCCATGGTGGAGGGCCACCATCTGGGGCAGAGCCCTTAGACACTTAGAACAGAGCAATGAAACATGTCCTTTCCTCCTTGTGTTGCAGGGCTTGGCCCCCAGTGGAAGGGCTCAGTGTTGGGGTTTAGGTGTGAGGTGAGGTGGAGAGGAGCCCTTAATTGGTGGGAGCTTTATCAATTATGCAGCCCTGGGGGCTGGGGCCACAACCCGCTCTCCTGACTCACCACCCTCAGCCCAAACTGCTTGGCCAGATTTTTGGAACTATCCCCAAAGGGTGCCGGGAACAGAAGGCATCTGTTACCTGCAAGTTCTTGTTGGACCTGAAGGACACCCTTAATGCCCCAGGTTATTCAGGTCCCTGTCTCTGTGTAGCAGGTGAAAATGTCAGGATCACTGAGGACTGGGGTGGTTGTTCCCATTTGACAGATGAGAATGACGACTGCAGGGAGCTCAGTGGCTGCCAAACCTCACAGCTAGTGAGAGGCAGAGTGCGGGTCCATGCCTCCAAAGCAGCCCCCTTCTCCAACCTCCTGCTGTCCTGGAGGAAGCCCTCAGGGCCACACCTCAGTGTGCCTGTGGGCAAACAGGGTCACCTGGCCGGGCTTTCTGTAGCAGCTTGTGCAGATGGAAGAGAGGACCCAGCTGCCTGGCCTGGCGGCCACTGCCCTCCCAAAGCAACCATTCATCTTGCACTAATTGGGTCCAGCCCAGCAGCTTCTGGGATGAGCTGTGGGCACCTGGCCAGCCTGCTTAGCACCTTCTCTCCCCATCTTTGTCTCAGGCAGTCTGTCTTCCTGTCTGTCCCTTTGTCGGATCCTTGTCTCTCTCTCTGTGTCTGTGTCTCCACACCTGTGTGTCTGTCTCTCTGCCATCACTCTTTTCTCACCTGTTGTTTTTCCGTCTGCCACAGGGCTCCCTCCCTGGCCTTTCCCCTGCTCCAGGAGTAACTCCAGGACATCCAGCCGCTTGGGAATCACGGTTGCCCCCACTCTGTCTGATGCCTCTCCGCAGTCATCTGCATGACCCAGTGGATAAAAAATTACAAAGCAGGGGAATTCCATAGTCATGCTCCAATTTGTTCAAGCCCTTGACTTCCTCTTCCCTCGTTATGAAGCTCAAGAGGCCTGAATCATCCCCATCTTAGAGGTGGAAGTGCTGGCCTAGAGGTCAGAGTTAGGGAAGCAAGATGTGAGGGTGGCAGGGCCTCTGTACCAGGCAGAACTGAAAGGTGTGAAGGTCCAAGCCACTAGCTGCCTGGCTGGCCACGCTGCTTCTTCCTAACGCCTTGGACAAACCCCCTTCCTTGGGGCTCAGGCCTTGCCCTTTGCCTGAACAACTGTTCCTGGGTGGCATTCCTGAGGTCTTTGGCCCCTGATTGTAGTTTGTGTCCTCCTCAGGCCCTGCCTCATTCTGGGGGATTCCAGCATCCAGAGGACACAGCATCTTCCACTAGAGCCTCTCAGGAGAACCTCCTCAAACCTGGGTCTCACCCTAGCCCATGTATACTCCCCAGAATTTTCTACAGGTCTTGGGGGGGCCTCCTAGAATGATGACACCCCACTCTCCTGATCCTCTGGCACCCCCGCTTCACTGTACCCCTCTACTGTTCTTCCATGTCCCGGAGGCCCCTAGCCCCTGACCCCCTCCTGGCCTCTATTTCCCCCGTCTTGCCTGGTCCTTGGCCAACCCCAGCACTCACTCCTTTGAGTGGGCTCCCTGTCCCCAGTCCCTTGGCCTTAGCTGACCAATGCCTGCTTTGGGTGGTCTGACTTCAACCTTCTCAGCTCACAGCCCACACTGCTGAGGGCCACTGGAGAAAACCACAGGGCTGGGCAGATGGGGGTCCCTGTGCTCGCAGCTCCAGG
Organism: Tapirus indicus; assembly: GCA_031878705.1. NCBI lineage: Eukaryota > Metazoa > Chordata > Mammalia > Perissodactyla > Tapiridae > Tapirus > Tapirus indicus. The sequence continues at coordinate 143,129,262 of CM062922.1, forward strand.
CCCAGCTGGTCCTCGAATGGCTGGCCTTTCCCCTGCTCACTCCCCCACCCTCCCCAGAAGCTCCTTCAAACCATCAGCCTATTTGCCAGCCTCCTCCCCTCCTCCTCCCATGACTCAGCAGATGACTTGAGTTTCTCCTTCTCAGAGAAGGAGGTTCCCAGGAACCTCCCTGCTCTCCACGCAGAAGTCCATCTCACCCACCTTCCCAGCTGACCCCTCATCCAGGGCTCCTGACCACCCCCACCTCAGTTCACCCACCTGTCCCTTCCAGCCCCCCATCCTTCCAGCCTCTCTCTCCCCAGACTCTTTCCCCTGAGCATTTAAACAACCCCCAGCCTCTTCCAGACAAATAACCGCCCCCTCAGCCCTGAGCCACCAGCAATACCAGCTTCTCCCATCTTCATCTGACCATTAAATTACTGATGAAAATAGTCATCTCCAAATCCTAATTTGTCACCTGTTTATCCCGTGCCATCCTAAACCACTATAGTTGGGCTCCACCAAAATTGCACTTGCCAAGTTCAACAAAGATGCCCTAATTCATGAAAAGTCCTCTTTTTCTGTCCTTACATGAGTTTTCTGGAGGCATTTGGCACCATGGAGCACCATGAGCATTGGATGGTCACATCCTTTTGCGACTCCTGAGTCACACAGACTCCTGGTTTTCCCAGTGCTCCCTCCAGGTCTCCTTCTGAACCCATCTTTGCTGGCCCACCACCTCCATACCTCACCCCCTTCCCATTTATACTCTTCTGAGGCCCAGGGGTCCACCTCCCACTAAGAACTCAAATTTCTATGTCCATACCCAACTGCGCATCTCACTTGGATATATCCTTTCACACTCACTACTTTCCAAACTGAACCTATCCCCTTTCCCTTAAACCTGTTCTATCTAGAGAATGGGACAGTCCCTGCCCACCCACTTTCCTAGGAGTCATGCTGGGCATCTCCCTCCTCCCACAGCCGCCACTGCTGCCCTAACCCAACCTCCACCACCTCGCATAGGGGCTGTTACAGGAACCCCCAAATGGTCTCTCTTCCTCTGGTCTCCCCATCCAATCTACCCTCCACTCCAGCTGCCAAAGTGACCATTCTAAAATGCAAATCTGACCCCATTTCTCCCTTGCTTAAAATCCTTCCTGCCTGAAGAATCTGAAGGGCAGCATCTGGTCCATTCTGAGATTCCCAGCCTTGGTCCTCTCACCACCCGTTTTATTTTTCCTCCCCTCCCCCACCCCCAGAACCCAGGAAATCCCCATGATGTTGTTGATAGCCCGGAAACCCCCCTGATATCATTCAGCACTTCTGATTTGCCCAGAATAACTAGAGTTCATATCATTTCAGTGAAGGCCAGAAAATGTGAAGATTTTAGTATTAACCCAAGTGGCTTGTTTTGAGCTGAGGGATCATTGGTTCCTCATTTTGCAAAGGAGGGACAGAGATCCAGAGAAGTAATTTGTTTAAGGTTATTCAGCAAATCATTGGTGGAACCAGGCCTCCAGTGTTCTGTTTACTGTCCCAGGACCCTGAACCCAGAATGGACAGCCACAGCCTTGGGCAGTACACCTGGAAACTGCTGTCCCTCCAACTTCTTCAGGGGGGCCTTGGCTTTACCTTGTGCCCCTAGAGACTACACTCCTTCCCACTCCCATGAGTGACCAGGTCATTCACTTCTTCTCTCTGCCCCCACTCCTACCCAGCTTTATCTGCATCTTCCCACAGGAGAGGTTAGAAATAAACCCAGCTGTGTGTAGGGAGTCAGGCCTGCCTTTGTTGGCTCTGAAAAGAGGCCAAGAAAGAAGAAATTCCCTCCACTGAGGTGGTGCTTCTGGATGGTGGGATGAGGAACAGGAGACACATGAACCTCCTTTATGACACAGCCCCTCCACTTACTAGCTGTTTGAACTAGACAGGTTACTTCACCTCTCTGTGCTTTGGATTCTTCATCTGATGTGGCTTCTCTACTATCCATGGGGGCATGGGGCAAACACATTTGCCCTCCTGCTTTTTCTCACTTACTGGCCTTACTTCTCACTTACTCAGATGATTTTCTTGCCATCTGAGTGTTAGAAACTGAGGTGTGCACTTAGGAGGAGGAGGACAAAGCATTGATTATAGACCCCGAGGCAGCCTGTGATGTAGGCACCTGGCCCAGCCTAGGCTGGGGGTGGGTGCCCTGGGGTTGGAGGCCAAACCTCCACTTGTCATGAAATGTTCCTAGGCCTTGTATAACCCTCTGGGCACACATTTCTGAAGTGTGTGTGTGTGGGGGGTCAAGAGCTCAGTAGCGCATGTCCTGGCCATCATCTCTTTGGCCATCTCTCCATTCCCATCCTGCACCAGGCATTATGGATGGAGAGAAGCACACACTAAAACCCACTGTCTGCTCCTGGGGAAGCTTATCCAATGTGGACACAAAAGGGCTTCACATGTTTTGGCCTCAAATGTAAAAGGCTGTTGAGGAGAAGAAGAGTTCTCCTTTTTCTGTAATACCAGAAGGTAGAATGAGGAACAATGGGCAGAAGGGTCTGGGAATGTGAGTGCTGTCCCATAGAGGAAGGGGACCTCAGGAAATGGTAATAGCCTGTGGCTGGAGGTGTGCTAGCAAGGGCTGACACCCAGGAGATGGGGTGCTGCATAAAGGGTTCCTCTTCTGGACGAACAAGAGTTCTTCTGCCGTCCCCTCCAATTACCAACCCCAAACTCTAGGAAGACAGGGAGGGCTCTGGCTGGCTCTGAAACCTAGAAGACAGTGCAGGCCTCATGCTCCTGAGTCATCTCAATTCGCTCAAGGCCTGGAGTCGAGGGGGTGCCTTCTGCCCCTGTGTGTCCCCAGGCTCCGAGCAAGGAGTTGGTGCTGAGTGTCTGTGTCTACCTCTTGTCCCCTGGTGCAGCCTGGGCTCCTGTCTGCCTGCAGTGTCAGCACCAGTGTTCCTATTACATGACCAAGTGGGATTTGCACTCTGGAAGCATTAGTGCTGGGCTGACTCGGCAGAATGGCCAATACAAGAAAATGCCAATTCCCCCAGCTCTCCCAGCCAGCTCTCAGAAGGCCTCATGGCCATTCCACTTCCTCTTTAGGCAACCCAGCCTGGCCTCCTTCAGAGTTGCTAGAGCCTTTTGAGGTCACCCTGGCAGACCACTGATGGTGGAAGAATCCCCCAGAAAGCTTTGAAAACATACAGGTTCTTAGACCTCCACTGTTGGAGATTCTGACTCAGTATGTTGGACCTAGGACTCTGTATTCTAGACAAACTCCCCTCAAGTATTGGGAGACTGTGATGCACAGCCAGGTTGAGAACCACTGCTCAGCATCACCTCTGAGTGGCTAGTCTTCTGACCCTTCTTATCTGCTGGTCCCTGACCCCTGATTCCTATCCCATCCCCTCCAGACTCAGCCCATGCCATTACCAGACAGCTTCAGCTGATGGAGAAATCGCTTCCTTGAAATGAGCTAGGCCAGCCCGGTGGCCTAGTGGTTAAGTTTGGCATGCTCCTCTTTGGCGGCCTGGGTTTGGTTCCCGGGCACGGACCTACACCACTTGTTAGCAGCCATGCTGTAGTGGTGACCCACGTACAAAATAGAGGAAGATTGGCACAGATGTTCGCTCAGGGCAAATCTTCCTCAGCAAAAAAAAAAAAAAAAAAAGAAGGAAAGAAAGAAAAGAAAAGAAAAAGAAATGAGCTGAAACTGGTGGGCTCTCTGCAGCTCGCACCTGCCTCACTCCTTGTGATCAGCAGGCTGCCACTATCGCCATCACCATGGGTCTCCCATGAGTCATTTGCCCTCTGTTGGAGTTCCAAGCATCAAAACACTTGCTTCAGATGCCTCTACCAAGTCAAAGAATGCATTCTTTTCACAGTCCGATCCAGAGGACAGGGTGAAGATTTCTCTTTAAGAATCAGTGGGGAATCCGGTCCAGATTGGTGAAGTACTTGGCCCCAGTTCACACAGCTGAGTTTTGGGAGAAGATTCTAGCCCAAGCTCTTCTACCCTGCCACGTTGGATCTCTTGAGAATGGGAATAGTTTATCTTTTTGTTTGAGACAATGGCCCATTTTTTATGGTGACAGACATTCCCTTGGTGTGGTAAATTTTAAAATTGGCTCTTTTTCGGGGAATGCAAAACTTAAAATGTAAAGATGTAGTAGGCTTTTCAATCTCTCCTTCTTTCCATCCCAATCAGTTTTAGGGGATCTGAGAGTTAGGCCCTAGATTTAGGGAAACTGGTTTGGTGAGGGGTGGTCAGCCCCAGGTACTTGGAACAGAGAATTTCTGTGGGTCCTCAGCCCCATATCAACAGGCCCTCTTCAAAATCCTCTGTCTGGATCCTCTTCAAGATCATCTTTTCTGCCTATAACCCTGTTTGCTTCTGGGATTGTCTGCAGTTCTGCCTTTCTGAGTTTTTGCCACAACTTGGCCATGGCTGCTTGTTTTCAAGTCCTCCTCAAGAGGAAAAGCCATCACCAGGTTGATCCTTTCTCAAAACAGAGTCTTTTTCATTAAATAAAACTTCCCTGAGCACCTGCCCCATGCCAGGCTTGAAGCTCAGAGGTGACTCAGATGGATCTGTCCTTGAGGAATCCGTTTTTAAGACCCCGGGGAAGACAGACTCATATACATACAAGTGCATTATGGAGCCCTAGACCCCATGCTGGAGGTACATAGCATGGGAGCTGGGGGCAGGGGGTCTGAGGGGGTGTGGTCAGTTCAACTCACAGTGTCTGAGTCTGAAAGATGAGGAGGTACTTGTTGAGTGGGGTGGGAGTAGAAAGAGATCCCAGCAGAAGGAACAGCTTCTGAAAAGGCTCAGAGTTGGGAGAAGGTACCACGTGGTCTGGAAATGCCAGTTGAGTGCCCTGTGTGAGATGCAGCTGGAGAGGTAGACAGGAGTCCTCGGCAAAGGCCTTGAATTCCAGGCTGAGGAGCAGGGACTTTGGCCCATATGCAATGGGAGCGGCATGCATGGCAGAGCCCAGGCAAGGGAGGGAGAAGATGAGATGTACATTTGGCAAGATCTTTCAGATCTTTTACTGGGGAGGCTGGGAAGACACTGAGGCAGGGCAGTTGAAAGGCTGTTGCTACAAGCTGGAAGATCTTAAGAGGGATCCATCCATTTCTTTTATTTTAGAGATGCACAATCTGAGGCCCAGAGAGGTAAAGTGACTAGCTCAAGGTCACCCAGCAAGATCAATAGCAAAGTCCAGGCTTCAATCTGTGGGTCCTACCTCCCAGCAAAGGCTTCCTCCACTGCCCCAGTATCTTCAGGAGGAGAGGCATCCCACTGGGATTTCTCTGTTGTCGTTTGCCTCTGAATCTGTTATGTGCTCTGCCCCTATTGCCCCTGGTCTCAGCCTGCTGGGGCAGTGACTGGGGAAGTATTCCCAGAGGACAGGGTGGGGAACATTGCTGGTCTGCTTCGGAAGATGCTGCAGTTGCTGCTCCTGCTGCTGCTGCCTCCCCACCAATCAGGGAGCTTTCTAGCCACAGGAGGAAGCCAGGAGCCAGGGGATGGGGCTGCAGTGATTTATGACTGCACAGAAACAGCAGGACACTAATGTCTCTGGCTGGCCTGCTTGTCCACCAACTCAGCCAGAGAGGATGCATCTAAAGGTCACGTCCTCCAGCACTGGAGGTGGGGCCGAGGGTTAGCCATACAGGGTGCCTGCCCAGTGCCCTTGTGTCACCAGAGGTCACCTCCTTTCCTGAACAGATGCCAAGGGGTAGATCCTCATAGCCTGGGCAGGAAGGAGGTTGCTTGCTACTGGGAGTCCGGGAGATCTGCCTGGGTTTGAATTCAGGCTCTATCAGTCACTGACATGTGACCTTTGGCTGGTCACATGGCCTCTCTGTGTCTCAGCTTCCTGGTCTAAAAACAGGGATGATTCTGAGCCTCTGAATCCTTGGGACCGAACCATCCCCCAGGTCTACAGGTACAGATTCCCTGTTTCCACAGCTAAAGAATGCCAATAGCCTTCCATTTCAGAAGATGAACATACTGAACCTAGAGCTATGACTGTCACAGCTGGGCAGCATTTAGTGCTCATCTTGTTTAATTTCTCACTTCAAAGGTGGGGAAATTAAGACCCAGAGAGGGGACAGGCCTTGCACATAGAGCTGGGAGCCAGGCAGAAGCCAGAATGCTGGTTCTCTGCCTCCCTGCTCCAGGTTTCTTTCAGCAGTACCAGGCAGTGGAGGAGGAAGCCAGAATATTAAGCCATTTGCTCTGTGTAATGTGGCCAGGCCTCCGAAGCAGCCCTCTAAGCAGCCAGGGGCTGCTGGGCAGCTGTAGCTTTAAGCCTAGAGTCTTAAAAAAATCAAAGGGAGAGGAGGGCAGGGCCAGCTCTCCCCTGCACCATTGGAGGGAAGCCTCCATGTGGAGACTGCAGGTTGGAGAGGCTGCCTGAAATGTGCCAGGAAGTTCCAGAGATTTACCATCTGGGGTCTGAATCGTTGACACATTTAATCCACATGTGGACAACCAAGGTTGGCTGTAAAGGGCTCATTCCCACGGACCTGTGATGCCCGGGCTAGAATGGTTCAGGCCTGGCCTGCAGGGAGGAAGAGGAAGGAAGAGGAATGACTTGGCGAACATTCATGTAAGAGACAGAAGGAAGTGGGAGGGTTTATTCACCAGAACGGTTGCATTTTGCTGGGTGGTGTAGTCAGAGAAGAGGGGCTACAGACTATGTTGGAGGAAGGGGAGAAGAGAGCTATTTCTAGACCCTCTCATCAGTCCATCTCCTCCACTCTTGCCAGAGTAGTCTCCCTAAAGTGCATGCGTTCATTCACTCATTTCTGTATTTCATATGTTCTGCATATCTACTCTGTGCCAGGCACCGTGCTAAGCACTGAGGAGACGATGATGATGAACACAAAATACACATCTCATCGTTTTCTGCCCTGATTAAAATCTCTCACAGGCTTTCTATTTGTTTCAGAATAAAGACTTCACTCCCTTGCCTGCCATTCAGGGCTTCTCATGTTCCGGCTTCTGGCTCCATCCCCAGCCCCACTACCCATCCCTTCAGGCAACAAGCACGTTGGATTCTTTGCCTATCAATAAATATTGACAGGAACCTGCCTCTGAGTCCTGCTGCCTGTGTCCTCTGCCTGCTCTCAAATTCTACACATCCTTTAAGGGCTGGATTGGAAATGTTACCAATCTCTCTGGAGAAGCTTTTCAGAACCTCTTCCTATTCAGCCTGAAAGAATTAAAAAAAAAAAAAATGCTCAACAGCACTTAACACATTCTAAATTCCTTGAGGGCAGGGTTCCATGCCGTCTTCCTCCAGCACCTAGCATAGAGTCTGGAATAGTCCCTCACAGAAACTCCTTCATTCTAGGTTCTCATACACAACACTTCATATCCTTTTTTTTTTTTTTTTCTCCTTATCACTTTCTAACATACTCCACTCATTTATCTTTATCTTGCCTCTTTTCTTGGGTAGGGATTTTGTTTTGTTCGCTGCTGTACTCCATTGCTTAGAGCAGTGCTTGGAACATAGTGCTTAATAGATAATTGCTGAATAAGTGAAGTCAATAAAATGTGCAGTCAAAAACTGTTGGGTGTGTGAGCGACAAGGAAGGTCAAAAAGGGAAATATATGAGCAAGAATTTGTCAGTTTGACCTCAATGTTTTTTTCTAGGGGCGGAGAGAAGGGTTGGTCAACCCCCAGATACAACCCAGTGTTAGGCATACAGTAGGCTCCTGGTAACTGAACTGAATCTTTAACACTCCACCCTGGAGAAGAAGGGGCTCTCCAGGGGTCAGCCTGCATACAGCTACATTCTTGCTGCAAATTGACCAGTACTCCGGTGGTAACTATCCTTCCATGTTTTCACCTCGTTAGGTCCAAGAACCTCAAGGTGGGGATGGGGAGCTGGAACCTTGTAGGGGAGAGTGTCGGGGACAGTCCCCCAAGGTTTAGCTCCTTAATTAAATCTGCCGGCGGGCACTACCTTGACAGTTTGGATCTACAGGGGTCGCGCCCCCTCTCCCTCGTCCCGCCATGGCCTGCTACTGTATATCGGAAACAGGGTCCAGTGCGGAGGCCCTGGCCCCCTCCCCTCGTAATTTCCCAAAGAATATGGGGCGGGGCCGTGAATCAGCACTCGCTTGGACTGATGTAGCCTTCATCCCCGCCAGGGGTCCCCAGCGGCCGCGGAGTCAGACCCCCCCCCATTCTCCTCTTCCTGCGCGCTATGACCACTGGGAGATGTAGTCTTGACTGCCCCTTTGTCCTTGATCTCCCCAACGTATCACGCCACCCGAGGATGAACTACAACTCCCAGGGGCCCACGCGCCGGGGCCTAGGAGGGTGGGGGTTTGCAGCGGGACGGCGAGGTTGTGTGTCTGGAGAAGCTCGGGCGCAGGCACCGGTGTGAAGTGAAGTGTTGGGGGGCAGCGGGAGAGGAAGGGGACGCTCAGAAGGCGGCGGCGAGCTGACCTGGGGACGGGAGGCCGGAGAAGGGGAAGGGCCGGGGGCGGGGCCTGGGCGGGGTGTGCGGGCGGGGGCGGGGCCTCCGGCGTCACGCGGCGTGGGCGGGGCCGCAGGGGGTTGTCCGCCCGCGGCACGCACAGCAGCCGCAGCCGCCTCGCGCCCGGTCCCGCGGTCGCAGCTCGAGCCGCAGCTTTCGCGTTGTCGCCGTCGCTTCAGCCGCTCGCTTCGTGGGTCGGTCCCTCCGGCACACGGGCTCCAGCCACACCGCAGCCGCCCTCCAAGCCCTTCAGGCCGCCCCGGTCTCCTCGCCCGGCCCGACCCAGCCCGTGAAGATGGTGGACCGCGAGCAACTGGTGCAGAAAGCCCGGCTGGCCGAGCAGGCGGAGCGCTACGACGACATGGCCGCGGCCATGAAGAACGTGAGTCTCTCTTCCCCTCCCCCCGCCTCGCCTCAGCCCCTTCGCAGAAGCGGGCCTTCGCGGGGACGACCCAGGGACTAGTCGCCCGTTGTGATTGCAGGGTGGGCCGCCCCTGCTTACCCACTGAGGGGGCTGGGGAGGGTCCCGATAGCGATAGGGCCTCTCCCCGAGCGTCCCTCTGGGCCGGCGGCGCTGCCCCCTCGGCACTCCCCGGACTTGGGCTGGGGCGGGGTCTGGCAGGGCTGGTCTCGGGAGCGGGGTCTCCGGCCGCCGCGTCTCCGGTTGTGCTGGGGACTTGAGCAGGGGCCATGCGCATCCTTTGTGCCCCACTTCCCCTCCTCCCAGCCTGGGCGTGGGGGCGGGGGACCGCATGGATGCGGTTCCTTTTTCTCTCCCTGGTGTCTGGGCGGCGCCTTTCCCATTCACTCAGCAGGTCTCCCGGTTTTCTAATTCTCCCCCCACCTCCCCCCAAATCTTCCCCACTGCCTTTCCTGACAGATCCTTTAGAACCTCCCCGGAAAAAAATGTAGGCTCGCCCGAAAACCTGGGCTCAGTGGTGCAAAATTGAAACCTCCTTGCTCACGTTTTTCTTAACAAAAGGCTCTTCTTTTTCCATTCCCCAAAGCAAGTTCTCTTGCTTTTAGGAAGGGGGAACGTTTGTCTCGCTAGCGTTTTCATTGGTTATTCTCCATGTCATCCCCATTTTTTTCCTGTGTTTTTGTATTGAAAAGAGTAGATATTGTCTTTAAAATAAAGGTGGTGAATTTAGCTGACTGGTTCAATTTGTGACATATGCTGTTTTTTTTTTTAAATACAGGCACATATCTGTTGAAATTCCTATAAGTTGAAAAAATATTCTCTCTGATCTGATATAGCAAACAAAGCGGTGGTGGGAGGCAGTATCAAGTCATTCCAGAAGATTCTGCATTTGTCATATTGCAGAGAGCCTAGACTGGGTGGAGGCTGGGAGGAGTTATTTTAAAGAGGCAAAAGTCTTTTTTTTTTTTTTAATTTATTTTGTTGGATACATTTGAGACTTTAAAGAAAAAAAAAAAGCTAGCGCATCCTCATGCTGATGAAAAGCGAACACTGATCTCCAGGTGTCGCATTTTGTCCGGGATGCAGATTCCTGCCTATATTGCACCATTTTGTCAGTAACACTACATTTATCTAATGGGTTGTCAACTAGTTTGATATTAGAGGAGGGGGGGACGTTTTGAGCATTATTCAGTTAAACAGGGAAAATTAATTAATGATTTAGGTCTCCCACTATCTTAATATTTAACTTCCTGCCTTATGTAACAAAGGTTTTGAAATGCATCTCCAGTGTGAAGTGGGTGCAGGAGTGTACCTTGCATGTTAAATCTTTTTAATGAAGCAGTATAGGTGTTACAGATTAATTCTTGAATAACTTTACTAGTTCCCAAAAGATGACAATGCTGGTGCCTTTATGTTTAAGCCAGCTACATTAACAAAAAAAGATTTTTATTTCATTAAGGAAGAGAATTGGTTCTGAAATTGGGAGTACTGTTGTATTAATATATGGCCACAGTCACTGTCTTTTAAGGCTCACATGATAGGTTGCACTTTTAATAGATATCAGTATTGGAAACATCTTTAGTTTGTGTTATTTAGACTCTTCTAATTTTTCTGTATTTCTAGTTTCACAGGAAAGCGAGTGACCTCGCACCTATAACCATAGCAACCCAGTGATGTCACACACAATGACACAGAGGCTGCAGTGCACCTAAGGGCTGGTAGGGAGTATGCAAATGGCATTTGTCCAAGGTAATCTGGAAATTAACAGATTAGCCAGGTGGAATTGAGCACTTCATCTTCTACCAGATAAGAATTGGTCCAGAAAATTAAAATTTCATTTACCCTTAGACATGCAAATCAGTGACCTTTAGATATGCCTATTTGCTTTGCTATTTCTAGTTTTCTCACAAAAATTTATATGTTCCTATTTTCAAACATTCATCTCACTATTAAAATTGGGCAATGATGGAATAAAGACAAATTTTAAGCAAGAATATTTTATGATGATAGTGCAGGGGCAGGCTGTATACTTGGGTTTATTGCAAATTATTAACTTGCCAGGTTTTAATAAAAACCTTTAAAAATTATGACTTTGTACTGGATCATTTTCAGTAAATGTTAGAGAATGAGAATCTGTCACAAAACACTTCAGGTTGGGATTTGGAAAAGTTCTCTTTCACTATATTTACGCTCCTTGACAGAGTATGGAGGAAAGAACAGTTTATAAAATCAGACCTTTTTCAAACTTGTTTACTGTAATTTTGAGGAATTAGGCTGTCCTCTGGCCCTCATTTTCCCCATCTGTAAAATGGGTCAATACCTACTTGAAAAAATTGCTAGGATTAAATAAGAAATGTAGTAGGTGCCCCAAAATGGTAACAATTTATAGAACTTTGTTTCTTCCTCTTTTGGAAAATTTTGAAAATACTGGAAGATACAAAGAAAAGACTCAGTCCTACCACTCAAGTTGAGTTCTCTTCTAAGGCTGAAATCATCCTGATGATAGAGGGATTAAATTTATTATTTGTATTTAATGAAATTATCCTAGTAATAACGCTGTTGGGACCTGTGCGGAGTGGTAGTTGTATGTGGATGAACAGGATAGAAATAATATGCAGTATTTTGAAAAGGAGGAAAGGGAAGTTTAGCCTTTTAAGACAAATTTGTAGTCTAGTATTTAAGGGGAGGTCTAGTATTTAAGGGAGACCTGGAGGTCTCCTTGTTAGACAATACTATCTTGTCCTTTGAATTTTAATAGCCTCTTAAGAAGCTACTATTCAAAGTAGGCTACTGGTACTTGCCTGGAGGGGGGTGGAGAAAAGGTTCTGGGCTACTAATTTTGTTGAAGTTACTGGGTTGAGCAATTTAACTGGAGTGTGTATGGGGGCATTGGTGTAAAACGCTATCTTAATTATGTGAAGAAGTCTTCGTGGTGGAATTGCTATATTTTAAAATTCTTACTATCTTAAATGTTCTGTTTTTCCTACTAGCTCTTTCAGGATGCTAGATCAATAGCCATTATCACTAATGGAGTAATGACACCTCTGTAGACTCTTCAGAGGTGGAGTCCTGCCAGCCATTATTCTGGGTCATGTGGTTTCAATTGTTCTCTTCCTTGTGGGGGAAAGAATACACATAACAGCTTGCTTTTTATGTGTTATTCTTTGCAAGAACTGAAGCGACTATTAAGTGCTTTTTCTAATTATTTAAAAAAATCTCCCATGTATCTTTTGCATTACATTGAGGTAAAAGATGTTGCTAAATGTACATCCTCGTTATAGTCCTTTGGATTAGCTGCAGACCTGGGGAGGATTTCATCCTGTAGTACTTGGGGGAAGCCTTATTTATTTATTAAATGAAACTCTAAGTTATTGGAAAGAGTGGAGAAATGATTTTGTTTTTATTGAGGTAAAAGTCACATAACATAAACTAACCATTTTCAAGTGATGATGGTCTGGCTATAGCTGTCTGGATTTGAAAACATGATTACTGATTCAGGAGTCCGTCAGTCAACAAGTGCCCACTACAGCTGACAGCCTATGGTAATCGCTATCCCTTTGTCTTTGTTTTCTAACATCTGAACCTTTTCAGCATGAATTTTAAAAAGGCATTTAGCTTAGTTAAGTGTATTTCCATTTAAAAAGTTATAGAGCTTAAGAAACATATGATGCTCACCCAAATAAATAAGAACAGTTTACCTGAAATCAGAGCAAATTATTAACTATTTGGAGATTATGGAAATTTTGCTGGTGTTCGTATTATGACTCATTTTCCACCCCACAGCTACCTTTGTTGTAAGTGATTTCCCTGAGGTGGCAGCTGTCCCGTAGTGAGCACTGCAGTACTGAGTGGTGAGCTCTTCAAGCATGCAATTCTGAACTGATGGGATTCCTGTAAATAGGATGTTAGATACATTGTTTTGGTTACCAGAAGCTGCCAGGAGTTGCGTCTCACCTCCACTATCACCAACCCTAATCCTTTTATCTGGCAGGCATCTGATTATTTCTGTGTTCCTACCAGATTCCACGGGATGTGGAAGAGAAGAAGCAAAGACCACTTTATATGTTTAATAGGCAAAGGAAAAAAAACACATATAAAGCACTATCTTATTTTCTGTCTTATTTTCTAAGCTGTTTCTTAGTGCTTGACCTGATATTTGAAGCTATAACTATGGGAGGGTATATTTGTTGTCTTTAGTTTATAAAAGCTACCAATACCAGCTGCCTTATGGCCTTTCCGCTCATATTCATTTTCATTTTGTCTTCCCCAAATTCCATTTTAGGTATCAGCTATCATTTTGGTTCACTACCAAACCATATCATCTTACTTTAAATTGGCACTTGTAGAGATCCTTGAAATTTTGATTTTTACTAAACTAATTTATGAATTTGAGTGGTAGAAAAGTAGTTACATGAAAAGCGATCAACAAAAATTCCCCAAAGAAACCTTTAAGATAAATGGTTAAATAATTGGTTTGGTCCCATGATTTTGCAGAAACAATAAAAATTATAAATCTTAAAGACTTTGCATGAGTCATTTTTCTTCCTTTTTAAAGAACTGGTGAAGTCTAAGCCAAATTTTCATCAGCATTTCACTTGTAAGGGTGTGTCCCACAGAGGGAGATTTTTGTTTACCTAAGCTGAATACTGTTAATGTACCACTTAGCATTAGTTGGGTTGTGAATAGGTAAATAGAAATGACAGTGCTCTTACATATATAGATTTTTAACATGATGTTAAAAAATAAATTTCCAAATACACTCATTGGTCTTATCCTTGTAATCTTTGGAGCGATATCTTATTTTTGGAGAGCTCTAAAGCCAAACTTAGTGAGTAGTACCTAGGTGTAGTGTCAGCTTTCCCCTCTTAATTCTGTTACTAGAACAGGGGTGTCGGAGCTGGGAATGACAGTGACAGCAATGGGCAGCTGGACATATAATGACAGTAGCTCCAGAGGAATCCCTTATCCGCCCTCCCCCCCCCCCAGCTGAGTGGGAAGAGCAGCTGCAGTGGGTGGTGTGGAGAAGGAGAGAAGGCTGAGGTAACGCGAGGAAGGCTTTTAAAAATGCAGGTTTATTTTGGAGAGACCATTTAAATTTCTTTAGCTTTCTGAAAGGAATTATTAGTAATAAACTTAAGCTACCATATTTAAATAACCTAGATCTAGGAAATAAAGTTGCTCATGGTGCCAGTATTTTAAGGATGTAGAAATAAGCTTACATTTTTTTTTGACGGCGTTGTTTCATGTTTCAGTTCAGTACCATTCAGTACAGTGCTCCTCTTGTAGCAGTCTAACGTGAAATATGCATGATTATGTCTTTGCAATGGAGGCTCAGCACGGATAGTAACCTTCCGAGTAATTCCTGCTCCCTGCCAGTATCCCTTATGCGAGGGCCTGCCTGGCATGGGTAGACTATGGTAGATAGATAATATTTTCAAATCATACTCCACTCTTCATATAGGACCTACATCTGGTCTTTCTAATTACATCTGTGTAATAGAAATAGACTTTCAGGTTTAGACACTTGTTTTTTTTCTACTAGGTTGAAAATGTCCCAATCCAGAAGGGCAAGGAGAATTAACAGGATAGGAGGATAAGAACAGCAGAAGGGACATTCTGAGGCAAGGAAAGTTTGTAGGGACAAGTGAGTAGGAAAGGAATATTCTGGAATATCTTGAATTTTAGGATGCTGTGATTTCCTAAGAGAGTCTGGTTTTTGGAAGGCTGGGACTGACTACTGATGACAAAAATGTCTGGCCTTTAGGACGCTATAAAAATTGGGGGAAAGTGGCAAGAGTCATCACCATAATCATTCCCCATGTAGGGATATTTCCATCATGTCTTTTTCTACAAGGTTTAAGCTTGCTTTTGAATCTTGCCTTTTTCACTTGACATTATTTCAAGGATATTTTCTTCTGTCATTAGTAGTTTAAATATGGCTGTGTCATAATTTAATTATATTTTTATTTAGCATTTAGGCTCTTTCCAAATTTATATTTATAAATAATAGTGCCATAAATATCTTTGGCTAAAGCTTCAAACATAGTTTATAAATTAGGACACAGACCCCAAAATGGAGCTGCTGAAAGAATGGCTAAGAATAATTTTTAAGGATCTTGAAACCATCACTAGTACTGGGTATTATCTTTTAAAAGTTTTGAAAAATGTAATTGTTTGAATAGGTGTTACATACACATGGTTCAAAATTCACCATACCTTATTGCCCTTTCTACTCCAAGAAGAAAAATAAAAGGAGGTTGAAATGGGGGAAAGCTTGACTCCTAGCTTATTTGCGGCAAGTCTCCCTTTTGCTATTTTCTTGTGGTTGGAATGATTGCCTTAAAAAAATATGGAAACTTTCAAATATACACAAAATAGAGATGAATAGTAAAATAGACCCCCATGTAACCAGCTTCACCATTTGTCAGCATATTGGCCAACATTCTCTCTATGTACTTTACTACTCTGCTGGCCGTCTTGGAATTATACCTTCTTGGAAGATGGCTTTTTATGGACCTAAAATTACCTGTATTTGCTGCAAATGCTCAAATTACTAACAAGATCTCTATACACTCAAATTTGACAACCTCAAAATGTAGTTTCTTACTTAAAGCATTTAATCCGGATGACAGATAATTTAATTTTTCTTTTTTTTTTTTTTTTAAGAGGAGTGCTTCTCTTCAGTTGACATCCATGTGCTGCCTCCCATCAGCCTTTACTCTCAGGGGAATGAAAGGCTGGATGGGTCATGAGTGGGCAGAGGAAGGATGATACAGTGTCTGTAGGTTAAGAGACGAATTCTATATTACAGGATTGTTCTTGCTTCCTTTTTTACTGCCTTTTTTTTAGGAAAGGACAGTGAAGGTAGATTCTTCTGTCAGTTCTTATAGCTTTTATCACTGATCTGATAGAAGAACTGAAAGTTGAGGAAGATGTGAGTAAACAGGTTTTGCCTTTTTTGGCTCTGTTGCTTGTCAAACATTAAAAAAAATAATTTTTGCCTTCAAGTTAGTATACTGCTGAGTGTATGTATGTATAGATAGATAGGAAGTATATAAACTTGCTGTCTGGGCCTGGACAGCCTTGGTTTGAATCCATGCTCTGAAGTATGGAGCTGACCGGTTTAATATCAGTAATCTAGGTGGGTATACTGCTGTTTTATTTATTTTTTACCATTTGAAGGTCCTGCAGAAAAGGACTAGATTTTTGGAACTAGATTCATTTATTGAGGAAGGGAAAACAATATGGTAAACTTCAAACAGCAATAGTAATGGATTGAATTTTATTTAAAACGTGCATAAGATACGTTTCTGTTCACATTACTTATTTAGAACTATGTCTAGCATATAGATTTTCAAAAACTGAATTATAACTCGTTCTTATTTTCGATTTATGGTACTCTTGCATTTTGATCATGTTTTTCTCTGTTCATTATCTGACTGGATATATACATACATTTTTTAGTAAATAGTGATTTAAGACTATTTAGCAAGTGTTTATATCTGTTGTGAAAATCAAGTCAATACCATTACTGGCTGAGTTGCTGCATAGTATTACTCTGAAATGATGATGAGTTAAACTAAGCATCTGGACCACAAAAACCTGGGGTGCTTTTTGGTATGACTTTTTTTACATCTGTTCTGTAGATTTCTGTACTGACTAACATCTTTTTTGGAAAACAGAAGATTTTAAGTTACACTCTTTTAGATAAAATATTGCAATATAGTTGACATTTACTGTCACTTGGGAAGCAGCTTTATGTACTTTTCCCATTTAATTTCACAGCAGTTTTATAAAATGATACTCCCATTTTACAGGGGGAAATGTTTAAGTAATTTGCCTAAAGCTTGAGGTAAAAGTTTTTTTTCTAAATCTAAGGCTCTTTTAAAAGGTTATTAGTTTTATAAAGGAGTCCTAGGTAAAGTGTATATATGGATACTGTTGATCTTTTAACTGTTGTCTCATTGATCTATTTTGGTTAGTTAGAGCAAATGTCCCATTGTTTGCAAAAGTACTGAAAATCATTCACACTACTGCATATTTAATATTTTTCCATTTAGTTGTCCTTGAGAGGATGGTTTAAATATGGAACAAATTTTCTTTAGGACAGTCCTCAGATATATTACTCAATACGAGTGTAATCTGGTTTCTTTTATAAAGCATTTGACCCTCATGATTGTGGTGTATTTTAACAAAGGGGAACTTCAGATTTCTAACGTGAAGAGGTGAGTACTGTGCTATTGCCATTGGGATCTTACGGGTATTCCCAGGAGGTGAAAGGATGCTACAGAACTGAATGGGATGGTTTACCAGACTTGAAAGAAATGCGGGTGAAGCTGTGACATTTGTGTACATCAAAAACAATATGGTCTTGTGTGGAATTCACAAACTGGAGCGTGGAAACATGTTTTGAGGGGATTTGGGTGAAATCAAAGGAAGAAAAAAGATGCTAATTTGAATATTTGGCTTACATTCTAGGCAGGTGGAAGAAGTGAATGATACTGATCCAGAGTCACAAAGGGAAGATAGAGTGGTGATGAGGGATTATTCAACATTTGTGGGAATATTCATTCCACACACAAAAATTGAAGTAAGCTCAGTGCTGTGGAACCAGAGGACGTTGATGTTGCACTGGGCATTAGGGGAGATTTCCTAGAGGAAGTGATGCTGGAGCAGTGTCTTGGGAGGCTTGAGGGGAGAGGGAACGGTTGGAGGAAGGAACGTCCAGGCAGAAGGAATAGCAGGTTTACCTTCAGAATGTGCAAGGAGCAGAATCTGTTGTATGATTTATTCATTCGCCGTTGGCTGCACACAGGGAAGACAGCAGTGTGCATTTGAGGGACTATTCGGAAATGAGTCTAAAGACGGAAAGGGGGTCAATTCATGAAGGGCCTGGGCAGTTTGGGTTCTTTTTTAAGCTGTGGAAAGTCACTGAAGGACTTTAGGCAGAAGAGGATCGTGGTCTGACCTTTGGTCTGGAGAGAGCATTGGCGGCAATGTGGAAATTGAGTAGGGTGGTGAAGGAGAGGGAGGGAGGCCAATTAGTAGGGTATTATAGGGGTCTAGTCTGAAGGGATGAGTACCTGGACCAGGACAGTGAGGGCAGATTTGAGAGAGAATTTGTTGGCTAGAGATAGAAAAAGAAAGGAGGAAGGAAAAATGATGGAAAAGATGAATTCAGTTGTGACCATGCTGAGTTTGAGGAAACATTTAAGTGGAGGTAAATAGACACGTCATGGTCAAGGTAACACTTGGAAAGCACTTAGAACAGTGCCTGGCAGAGTGTAAGCACTCGGTGTTAATATTAATAACTCATTAAGTAAACAAATATTTACTTGGGACCCACTAATAACCAGGGTCTGGTCTAAGATCTGGAGAATGTAATGTCCCCTGCTCTCATAGAACTGACATTCTAGGGGAGTCTTCTATATATTCACGACAGTTAAAACCAGGCATAGTAAGACCCCCTAGGGAAAATGGAGAGTTGAAATCAAAATGTCAAACCCTGAGAATAGCATTTAAGTAGTAACTGAGGAAGAAAACACTGAGAGTAGGTAGTGATATATACGCCGAAAACCAGGAAAGAATGCTAACAGGGTGTCTAGAAAGGGGGTGTAGTCAGCAGTGTTAGATTCCTTTATGAATTAAGATTCAAGATGAAGACAGAAGGAGGACACTGGATATGTGAAATAGGAAGACATTTACAGCTTTTTAGGGTGGTTACGGTGGTAATGGGGTGAGGAGTGAGGGAAAGGTGAAGAAATGGTTAACAAGCATAGACTTACTTTCAGAAACTTGATTTTGAAGGAAATAAGGAAGATGAGATTAAAAGGCATCATTTATTCATGTTAATCCTGTAGTTGGACTATATATTGATCAGAAAGAGCGGGAGAGTAGAAGGGAAAATACAGGGAAGAGAATGACTGATGGGAATGCATTGAGCGGGAAGAAACACCTTGTTTGGCACACAGGGAGAAAGCAGTGATAGGTGCACTTGTTTGTTAAGTAAAGGCCTTGAAATTGGCTCATCTTGTGGTCACTTTCCTTTGTGAAGAGGCGGTAGTAAGCAAGGATTGCCAGGCAGTGAGTGCTGAGGGGCCCGGCTGAGGTTAAGAAACCCTTAATTTGTAGTGGGTGTAATCTGTAGTTTTTTTGTTAGTGTCTCTCTGTCTCTCTCCCTACTTGCCTAAATTTTGGGTAGTTGGATTGATTGAGCATTTTGGGTGTTTTAGAGATGGTGGAGTGGAAGGACAAGGCATAGGAAAGTTGATATTACTGCAAAAATAATTGAATTGATGAATCTTGATGAAATTTGGAAGGAAGGAATAAAGCCTGAAGGGACAGGGCTGAGAGAAAAAGATTGAGGTTCAGGAGCAAGTACAGTGAGGGGGAGTGAGGACTGGTGAAATTGGAGGTTATAAGAGTTTGATTTTAAAAGTAAATGATTGTGAATGATGTCAGGGTGTGGTTTGGGGATAAGGTGTCAAAATCAAGATAACTATTGTTTATAATTAGTTTTGGGGAATAACCTTGGATAATGGAAGCAGAACCAGAGGTCTGGACACAGGTAAACAATCGTAAAGAAAGTGAATATGACACTGATTCCATGAGAAATTGTAGAGGCAAAGAAAAGACCTGAAAGAGGAGATTTTAATGAAGGAGTCAATATGGGTTTGTATAAGAACCTATTTTGTGTGTGTGGAAGATTAGCCCTGAGCTAATATCTGTTGCCAATCCTCTTTTTGCTTGAGGAAGATTGGCCCTGAGCTAACATATGTGTTAATCTTCCTCCACTTTGTATGTGGGACCACAGCATGGCTTGATGAGTGGTGTGTAGGTCTGCGCCCAGGCTCTGAACCCGAACCTGAACCCTGGGCCACTGAAGCATAGTGCGTGAACTCAATTGCTATGCCACTGGGCCGGCCCCAAGAACCTGTTTAATTTCTATTTAACTGATTTATTAGGCTAATGAAGTGGCCTTATTTTTGCTTAAAGTCCTGTACCTTGGCCCCCAAATTCAACTGTTTGTTACATTTGGTGCAGATGGCACTTAACAGTAGCACTTGTGGGGAAAACGAGATACAGGGCTTTAATTGAGATCTCAATAGGAATTGAGTGTAATTTGATTTTTAGAAGTTAATTTAGGCAAAATTTAATGCCTCAAAATACAGTGTTAAAACAAGTGTTAGTTAGTTTTTGTTTGTATCAAACTACCCAAACCAAATATTTTTTGTTTCTCAAAATTCTGATGATTGGCCAAGTAGTTTTGGTCTAGCCAGCTCCATTGGAGCTGGATGAACTAGTGGCCGTGGAAGGTTCCGAGCTGCAAGCATGTTTCAGGCCTTTGCTTGCCTCATCCTTGCTAACGCTTCATTGGCCAAAGCAAGTCACATGACCAAGTGCAGATTCGAGGGGTGAAGTGTGTTCCATTTCTTCATGGGAGGAGCTACAAAGCCATATTGAAAAGGAAGGAGATACATACAGGCTTGGGAAGAATTATTGGGGCTATTTTTGCAAACAGTTTGGGCTCAGTACATCATATATAGATTCATGTCACTTAACAAACGTCCAGAAGTGACGGTTAGGGTACCACAGTGATTCATTGGTGAGTGAAACGTGGTACCTGCCCTTAAGGCCTTTAGTCTTTTTGGGAAAAAGAAAGGTATATGGTTATAGTACAAGGCTTCAGGAATAAGCAGTATAAAAGGTGCAGGGTAAAAGTTCCTAACACACAGAGTAAGCAGTAATTAGTTCTGTCTGAGAATTTTTCAGAAGGCTTTGGGAATAAGTGTATTTGAATTAGACCTTGAAGGATATATAGGGAAATTTCTCTTTATGGGTCTTGGAGGTGCGTTTTAGGTGGTTAGAAAAGCATGAGAGCAGAGAAGTGTGCAGTATGAGGAAGAGTGAGTGTCATGACCCGGGTCTGGGCATCAATGACTTGGAGCAGGGTTTTTCTGCCTTGGCACTAGGGACATTTGGGCCACTGGGACATCGGGCTGGATTGTTCTTTGCTCTTGTAGGGGGCTGTCCTATGCGTTGTAGGATGTTCAACAGCATCCCTGGTCTCTGCCCACTAGATAATACCTCAGTAGAGCTGTTTTTAAAAAATTGCTGCCCTAAACCATAGCTTATACAGCACTTCCAAACACACCAGCTTGTTTAATTTCTTCCCCCCAAAACCAGATCTATGATAAAACTAGCAATTAGAAATATTAGCTCATTTGTTTCCTGAATTCTGAATTCAGAAAATAACCCAGCCGAAGTTTGGAGTCTTGTATTCTAAATAGCAGGCTCAAAGGTACTGACAAAGGAGCATGTTTTGGCAGAAAGAATCAGGATGGTGAAGGGGAGTTGTATCCAGATCATAGAAACAGTAAGTGGAAAAGACCCAGGGATATGAGGACTATGTTTACCTGTTGGAAGAATTGATTCTGGCCCCAAGAGATAAAATTCTTAAGGCTAATGAATGGCAGTTGTAGGGAGATAAACTTAGCTTTAACATGAAGTTTAGTACTTCTGAAGTTGATCTATGACGGTGGATTTAGGCTGAGTTCTCACAGAAGGTGTGCAAGTAGAGAGTGGGAGACCTTTGTTCAGGGTCTGTAGGAGGGAAAGGAGCACTGGTTTGGGGGTGTGTGTGTGTGTATTGTCTATTCTGGGAAGTTATCTTAATTATGTTTCTCGCCTTGACTTTTCCCCCCAAGGTGGTGTGATTGAATGCTTCATAGTGAAAAATACCCGTGGTAGGGACTGCACATTTTTTACCCCTTTTCAACTTTGCTTAACTGTAAGCAATAAACATAGACAGTGCTCTTTTTCTCATTTTTGGAGAGGATATTGAGAAATATTAACCTCCATCAGACTAAATAGTTTAAGGCACAAGAGGAGGGTTAAATATAAGAGCTAGAGGTCTGTGCTTTATTACATTTTCTTTGTGTATGCCCACATATTAAGAATCAAGAAGTATTCGAATTCTGAACTCAGAAGAAATGAGCTAATATTTAGTTGCTGGTATGTATGAAAGTGCTATATAGACTGGTGTATGCAGCAGTATTATTTTTATAGCTTTATTGAGATATAATTCACATACTATACAATTCACTCACTTAAAGGGTACAATTCAGTGGTTTTTAGTATGTTCGGAGTTGTGCAACCATCACCATTTTCTAAATTCCAGAATATTGTCATTCCCCAAAAAGAAACCCTGTACCCATTAGCAGTCACTGCCCATCCCCCCACTCCCCAAAACCCCCAGCCCTAAGCAACCTTTAATGTATTTTCTGTTTCTATAGATTTGCCCATTTGAGACATTTCATACAACTGGAATCATACAGTATCTGGTCTTTTGTGACAGCCTTCTTTCTTTTAGCATATTGTTTTTAATGTCATCCATGTAGCATGTGTCAATACTTTGTTTCCTTTTTTTTTTTTTTTTTTTTCGTTTTTATTGATGTTTTAATAGTGCATAACATTGTGGGGCTTTAGCTGTACACCATTCTTTGTCCGCCACCACGTGGATGCATCCCCCCTCCCCCCGCAACCACCAACCAGTTCCCTCTGTCCATGTGTTCATTCATATCCCACATATGAGTGAAGTCGTGCTGTGTCTGTCCTTCTCTCTCTGACTTACGTCACATAGCATAATACCCTCTAGGTCCATCCATGTTGTTGCAAATGGGAAAATTCTGTCTTTTCTTATGGCTGAGTAGTATTCCACTGTATATATATACCACATCTTCTTTTTTGTGTGTGTGAGGAAGACCAGCCCTGAGCTAACATCCATTGCTAATCCTCTTTTTGCTGAGGAAGACTGGCCCTGGGCTAACATCCGTGCCCATCTTCCCCTACTTTATATGGGACGCTGCCACGGTGTGGCTGACAAGCAGTGCGTCAGCGGGTGCCCGGGATCCAAACCTGCGAATCCCGGGCTGCCGAGTGTGAACTAAACCACTGCACCACTGAGCCGGCCTCTATACCGTATCTTCTTTATCCAATCATCAGTCGAGGGACACTTGGGTTGCTTCCACTACTTGGGTATAGTGAATAATGCTGCAATGAACATAGGGGTGCGTAAGCCTCACGTGATGGTTGATTTCATGTCCCTTGGGTAGATGCCCAAGAGTGGGATTGCTGGATCATAAGGGATTTCTATTTTTAATTTTTTGAGGACTCTCCATACTGTTTTCCATAGAGGCTGCACCAGTTTGCATTCCCACCAGCAGTGAATGAGGGTTCCCGTTTCTCCACAACCTCTCCAGCATTTGTTGTTTTCTGTCATGGTGATTATAACCATTCTAACGGGTGTAAGGTGATAACTTAGTGTAGCTTTGATTTCCATTTCCCTGATGATTAGTGATGTTGAACATCTTTTCATGTGTCTGTTGGCCATCTGTATATCTTCCTTGGAAAAATGTTCATGTCCTATGCCTATTTTTTGCTTAGGTTGTTTGTTTTTTTGTTGCTCAGTTGTGTGAGTTCTTTATATATTATGGAGATTAATCCCTTGTCAGATATATGATTTGTGAATATTTTCTCTCAGCTGGTGGGTTGTATATTCATTTTGATCCTGGT
Source organism: Tapirus indicus (assembly GCA_031878705.1). NCBI lineage: Eukaryota > Metazoa > Chordata > Mammalia > Perissodactyla > Tapiridae > Tapirus > Tapirus indicus. Next base: position 143,152,738 of record CM062922.1, read on the forward strand.
TTCATTTGCCTTGTAGAATCTCTGTAGTCTGATGAAGTCCCGCTCGTTTATTTTTTCTTTTGTTTCCCTTGTCCGAGTAGACATGGAATCTGAAAGGATCCTTTTATGACCGATGTCAGTTAGTGTACTGCCTATATTTTCTTCCAGGAGTTTTATAGTTTCAGGTCTCACTTTCAGGTCCTTAATCCATTTTGAATTGATTTTTGTGTATGGCGATAGGAGATGGTCTACTTTCATTCTTTTGCATGTGGCTGTCCAATTTTCCCAGCACCATTTGTTGAAGAGACTTCCCTTTCTCCATTGCATGTTCTTCGCTCCTTTGTCGAAGATCAGCTGTCCATAGGTGTGTGGTTTTATTTCTGGGCTTTCAATTCTGTTCCATTGATCTGTGTGTCTATTTTTGTACCAGTACCATGCTGTTTTGATTACTATACCTCTATAATATATTTTGAAGTCAGGGATTGTGATGCCTCCAGCTTTGTTCTTTTTTCTCAGGATTGCTTTAGCTGTTCGGGGTCTTTTGTTGCCCCATACGAATTTCAGTATTTTTTGTTCTATTTCCATGAAGAATGACATTGGGATTCTGATTGGGATTGCATTGAATCTGTAGATTGCTTTAGGTAGTATGGACATTTTAACTATGTTTATTCTTCCAGTCCATGTGCATGGAATATTTTTCCTTTTTTTTATGTCTTCATCGATTTCTTTCAATAGTGTCTTAGAGTTTTCATTGCATAGGTCTTTCACCTCCTTGGTTAAATTTATTCCCAGATATTTTATTCTTTTTGTTGCAGTTGTAAATGGGATTGTCTTTTTGAGTTCTCTTTCTGTTAATTCATCATTAGCGTATAGAAATGCAACTGAATTTTGTAAGTTGATTTTATACCCTGCCACTTTGCTGTAGTTGTTGATTATTTTTAGTAGTTTTCCAATGGATTTTTTTGGGTTTTCTATGTATAAGATCATGTCCTCTGCAAATAGTGAGAGTTTCACTTTTTCATTGCCTATTTGGAGTCCTTTTATTCCTTTTTCTTGCCTAATTACTCTGGCCAAAACTTCCAGTACTATGTTGAATAAGAGTGGCAAGAGTGGGCACCCTTGTCTTGTTCCTGTTCTCAAAGGAATGGCTTTCAGTTTTTCCCCGTTGAGTAGGATGTTAGCTGTAGGTTTGTCATATATGGCCCCTATTATGTTGAGGTACTTTCCTTCTATACCCATTTTGTTGAGAGTGTTTATCGTAAATGGGATGTTGGATCTTGTCAAATGCCTTCTCTGCATTGATTGAGATAATCTTGTAGTTTTTATTCTTCATTATGTTAATGTGGTATATCACATTGATTGATTTGCGGGTGTTGAACCATCCCTGTGTCCCTGGTATAAATCCCACTTGATCATGGTGTATGATCTTTTTGATGTATTGCTGTATTCAGTTTGCCAATATTTTGTTGAGGATTTTTGCTTCTATGTTCATCCGTGATATTGGCCTGTAGTTTTCCTTCTTTGTATTGTCCTTGTCTGGCTTTGGTATCAGCATGATGTCGGCCTCATAGAATGTGTTGGGAAGTATTCCATCTTCCTCTATTTTTTGGAATAGTTTGAGAGGGATATGTGTTAAATCTTCCTTGAATGTTTGGTAAAATTCTCCAGGGAAGCCATCTGGTCCTAGGCTTTTATTTTTTGGGAGGTTTTTGATTACTGTTTCAATCTCTTTACTTGTGATTGGTCTATTCAGATTCTCTATTTCTTCTTGATTCAGTTTTGGGAGGTTGTATGCATCCAAGAACTTGTCCATTTCCTCTAGGTTGTCCAATTTGTTAGCATAAAGTTTTTCATAGTATTCCCTAATAATCTCTTGTATTTCTGTGGTATCCGTTGTAATTTCTCCTCTTTCGTTTCTAATTTTATTTATTTGAGTCTTCTCCCTTTTTTTCTTAGTGAGTCCGGCTAAGGGTTTGTCAGTTTTATTTATCTTCTCAAAGAACCAGCTCTTTGTTTCATTGATCCTTTCTACTGTTTTTTTGGTTTCAATTTCATTTATTTCTGCTCTGATTTTTATGATTTCCTTCCTTCTGCTGATTCTGGGCTTTGTCTGTTCTTCTTTTTCTAATTCTCTTAGGTGCAGTTTAATGTTATTTATTTGGGATTTTTCTTGTTTGTTAAGGTGGGCTTGTATTGCTATGAATTTCCCTCTCGGGACCGCTTTTGCTGTATCCCATATGAGTTGGTATGGTGTATTTTCCTTCTCATTTGTCTCCAGATAGCTCATGATTTCTCCTTCAATTTCATCAGTGATCCATTGGTTGTTCAGTAGCATGTTGTTTAGTCTCCACATCTTTCTCCCTTTCTCAGTTTTTTTCCTTGCAGTTGATTTCTAGTTTCATAGCATTATGATCAGAAAAGATGCTTGTAATGATTTCAGTCTTTTTAAATTTATAGAGGTTTGCCTTGTTTCCTAATATATGGTCTATCCAAGAAGACATAACACTTGTAAATATCTATGCACCCAACACAGGAGCACCAAAGTACATAAAACAACTGCTAAAAAACCTTAAAGGAGATATTAACAATAACACAATAATAGTAGGGGATCTTAACACCCCCCCTTACATCAATGGACAGATCATCCAGACAAAAAGTCAATAAGGAAATAATGGACTTAAACGAAAAACTAGATGCAATGGACTTAATAGATATATACAGAGCACTCCACCCAAAAACAGCAGAGTACACATTCTTCTCAAGTGCACATGGAACATTCTCAAGGATAGACCATCTCGCCACTCTGTGTCTTTTGATTGGAGAATTCAATCCATTTACATTTAGAGTGATTATTGATATATGAGGGTTTAATGTTGCTATTTTATTGTTCATTTTCTGGTTCTTTTGCATTTCCTTTGTTTCTTGTCGCATGTGTTTCAGACTGCCAATTCAGTTTGGTATTTCTGCATGATGATTCTCTTAGTTTTCTCTTTATTTGTTGTATGTGGTTCTCTTCTGGTTATTTGTTTAGTGGTTACCATGAGGTTTATATAAAAGATCTCCTGGATAAGATAGTACGTTTTGAGATGCCTCTTGTTTCCTTAGACTGAGTTGATTTGATCCCTTTCCTCTTCCCCTTCTTATTTGTTGTCACTACTTATTCCATCTTATGTCGTGAGTGTGTGTTTACAGCGAGGAGCTTGAATTATTTTTGATGTTTTCCAACTAGTTTTTTCTGGTAGTGAGCACAAAACCTTTGTATCCCCTTTCTCTTTTGTTTTTTTTCCAGGCATAAGGGCCTCCTTGAGCATTTCTTGTAGTGGAGGTCTTGTGGTGATGAACTCTGTTAGCTTTTGTTTATTAGGGAGTGTTATTATTTCTCCGTCTTATTTGAAGGATATTTTTGCTGGATAAAGTATTCTTGGCTGAAGGGTTTTGTCTTTCATGATTTTGAATATATCATTCCAGTCTCTCCTAGCCTGTAGAGTTTCTGTCGAGAAATCAGTTTAGAGTCTGATGGGGTTTCCTTTGTATGTTATTTTGTGTTTTTTTTGTTTAGCTTCCCTTAATATTGTTTCTTGTCATTGACTTTGGTTAACTTAGCTATTATGTGGTGTGACGTTTGTCTATTCCTGTTTATGTATTTAGGTGATCTATTGATTTCTTTCACTGTTATTTTCATCTCATTCCCTAGGTTTGGAAAGTTCTCAGCTATTATTTCTTTGAACAAACTCTGTGCTCCTTTTTCTATTTCTTCTCCTTCTGGAATACCCATTATTGTTATGTTGCTTTTCCTCATTGAGTCTGATATTTCTTAAAGAATTTCTTCATTTCTTTCTAGTCTTAGCTCTCTCTCCTCCTCTATCAGGAGCATTTCTGCGTGGCTATCCTCAATAATGCTAATTCTTTCCTCCATATTGTCAGTTCTGCTCTTTAAAGACTCCATTTTTTCCATTATCTCATCCATTGTGTTTTTCATCTCCAATAATTCTGATTGGTTTTTCTTTATGGTTTCAATCTCTTTTGTGAAGAAATCCCTGAATTCGTTGATTTGTTTCTCTGTGTTCTCTTGTATTTCGTTGAGTTTGTTTATGATAGCTATTTTGAATTCTCTGTCGTTCAGCTTATAGATTTCTGTGCCTTCAGGGTTGGTTTCTGGGTGTTTGTCATTTTCCTCTTGGTCTGTAGACATACGATACCATTGCATAGATCCCACGGATTTACCTTTGCCTTTCTTCATCCTGAAGATGGTCCTGCAGTTTCCACTTGCTGCTACTAGATGGAGGTCATGAGCGGTGTGCTCTGAGTCCACTGCAGTCCCTGGAGGGATTGTGCTGAAGCACAGGGTGTCTGGGGGGAGGGGTTCTATCTCCTGCTCCACCCGGGGGTTTCCTTTCTGGCTCTCTTGGGGCATTTGCCACACCCCTGAAACAGTCCATCGCCGCTTTCCGGTGGGGATCTCTCAACAGTCTGAGAGCACCCAGAGGGTGATAGTTTTCCCCTCAGAGGGCCGCCCCTCCCCCCTCTCTGAGTGGTGCTGTCTTTGCCGATCGATTGGGGAGGGGGAGTAAAACTCCTTACCTCTCCTCACGTCCTTTGGGGCGTCCCGTGCATCCACCGTCTGATGTACCGTGGCAAGGGTTTCTTAGAAGTCCTGTGTAGTGTTTGATTGACCTCTGTTGGTATGCGAATGTTGTTTTTGTTGTGTCTTAGGGGGCAGAGATTCAAAGGGGGAATCTCACTCCGCCGTGATGCTGACGATGCTGACGTCACTCCCTATACTTTGTTTCTCTTCATGCCTGAATAGTATTCCATGCTATGGATAATACTATGTTTAGTTGATCTGTTCATCAGTTGACATTTGGATTGTTTCTACTTTTTGGCTGTTTTGACTAATGCTGCTGTGAACATTCACGTACAAGTCATTGTGTGGACATTGTTTTCGTTTCTCTTATATATGCCTAGGAGTGGAATTGCTAAGTCATGTGTTAACTCAACATTTTGAGGAATATTGTGCTGTATGTAATTCTTAACCTGGAGAAATAGATATGTATGGATCCTGTGCAATACTGAATCTTCCAAGGGGTAGGGCTGCTCAGGAGAGTATTTTATAAAAAGCTTCCCCTCTTTAGTTAAGAACTAGTCTTAGAGTGGAAAGCATATGGGATTTTGAGCCATTAGATTTGCATTCCATTCTTTGGCTTTGAGCCTTAATTTTCTTAACTTTAAAATGGGAGTAACAATACTAAATCATAAAGGGTTATTTGGAGGGCCAAAAGAGGAATTGCAATTTTGGTGAAGAACCCATTTCTGCTATTACAAAAGTTATTAGGAAAATACAGAATAGATGGATACCTTCTTTTTCTTTTTTCTTCCTGAGGAAGATTTGCCCTGAGCTAACATCTGTTGCCAATTTTCCTCTTTTTGTATGTGAGCCGCCGCCACAGCATGGCCACTGACAGACAGGTGGTGTGGGTCCATGTCTGGGAACCAAACCCCAGCTGCCGAAGCAGAGCACATGCCAAACTTAACCACTAGGCCACTGGGGCTGGCCCTGGAATAGATGGATATTTTAACGTGATAGAGGAATATCTTTTAAACAAAGAGTCAGTATTTAAGAATAAAACACTGAAAGTATTCCATTAAATTCAAAACGAAACAAAGGTGCTCATTGTAAGCATTATTAACGTTGTCCTTGTCCATGCAGTAAAATGTGAGACAAGTATAAGGAGTATAACTGTGGGAGACAGTAAGTGATATTTGGAATCTGTAAGATTATGTATGTAGGGAGTAAACTGGAAAAGTATTAGAATTAGTAATTAGTTCAATGAAACAGGGCTGAAATCTATAGTATATATTCTATGTAGCAGCCCTAATCTGTATAAGATAAAATTAAAGATTTTTATACAGCTAAAATAAGTCAAGAGAAAAAAAGGCATTCTTGGTGGAGGTAGGGTGGTGAGCCCAAAGCAACAGATGTGGGTTTGAGTTAGTTATTTACATCAGTAAACTTGTTTATGTAAAACTACTGGCTTTGGGCTTTTTTTGAAAACTTGCTTTTCAAAATTGGCTTTAAACTTTAATTGTAGATATGATTAACAGTGAATTATGGAGAGGAATTGTTTGAATAGGTACCAGTGGTAACAGGTACAAATTCAGCCTTTTCAACCTTGACTGTTTCCTAGTCATTCTGTTTTCAGACCCTTCTAGAAATAGACGGAGAATATACAAGTACTTCTTTAATGGCAATCTAGGATTCCACTGTATGGATGTATCATTTAACCATTCTCCCATTGAAGACCATTTAGGTGGTTCCAGACTTTAGCTGTTACAAAATAACGCAGTGAATCAATTTCTAGAAATGGAATTGCAGAGTCAAAAGATTTTTGAGTATTTATATTTTTCTTTTTTTTAAGGAAGATTGGCCCTGTGCTAACATCTGTTGCCAATCTTCCTCTATTTCTTTTTTCTCCCCACAGCCCTAGTACATAGTTGTGTACCATAGTTGTAGAGTTGTAGCTCTTCTATAGGGGATGCCACCTCAGCATGGCTTGATGAGCCGTGAGCATGAACCAGTGAAACCCGGGTCGCCGAAGCGGAATGCGCTTCGCCACCGGCCCCTTGAGTGTTTGTAATTTTGATAGTCGTTTCCAAATTGCTCTCCATAAAGGTTGTACCAATTTATAGTTTCCAGCAATGGATGAGAGTGCCTGTTTGACCCACAGCAGCACTGTGACTGAGCATCAGCACCAAGTCATCAAATTTAAGTTGTATTAATCTGAAGAAAAATTAACATTTATAATGAATAGGTTGATTACTCTACCTATATTTTCTCTTCTTTTCAGCTGTCCATTCCTTTTGCTCATTTTTTTTTTTTACTGGTTGATTTTAAATTCTTTTTAGGAGGTCTTTATGTATTAGAGAAATCAGCCCTTTCTCTGTGATGTGTTGCAACATTTACATCATCATAGACTCACCATGGAAGAAAGCACAGAATTTGAAGCCAGAGGGCCCGAGTTTGTGTCCCTGCTCTACTAGTGTTAGTGGTGTGATTTTTGAGAAAAAGTCATTTAATTTCTCGACATGATGCCTGTAAAGTAAGTATAATGTCCACCTTGTAGGGTAGTTGTGAAAAGAATGTAGGACTTGGTGGCTCTCAGAAAAACCCAGGTTCTCAGCCAGCTCTCTTCTAGTCTCTGAGAGCTTGAGTTTGGCCCTGAATATGCCATGGAAATTTCATGACTCTTATAGTATGTTCCTTTTTCTGGAGTGTTTCCCTCCTGCGCAATTTTTATCCAGGTGATTGCTGCTGGTTTTTGAAAACCCAGCTAACGTTGTTACTTTGTCATTCAAGTCTCCTCTAAGTTTTCCAGGCAGTTTTGCTACCTTAAGAATACCTCTGTGACTGATAATGTGAATAAGTTTGCGTTTTCTCCTCATGAACTAGCACCTTGAGGATATCTCACTAAATTTTATATCTTCCACACAGCGTGGTGCAGTGTGACACACATTAGATGCTCAATGAACGCTTGATGGATTTTTCTGATGAGTGACCTTTAAGTATATTTTCCTTGTCATCAGACCTTATGGGACATGTTGTAATCCAGTTTTCTAGAATGAAGATGTGTTGGGGGTCCCCAAGACTACCTCTAGATGCAGTGATTTGCTAGGACTCAGCATAAATCATACTCATGGCTATGATTTACTACAGTGAAAGAAAGCCAAATCAGCCAAGGGAAAAGGTGCTTGGGGTGAAGGTCAGAAAAAACCAGGCGTAAGCCTTCAAGGATCCTCTCCAAGGGAACTCACACAGGATGCAAGTGTGAAGTGTTGTCTACCAGAGAGGCTCCTTAGAGACTCAGTGCCCAGGGGTTTTATTGGGGGCTGGTCATATAGGCACTTTCTGCTTATCACATACCAAAATTCAAGACTCCTAGAAGGAAAACAGCTGTTTAGCATAAACCACATTGTTTGCGCAAACAGTTTAGGGGACAGTGAGGCATTCTTATCTGGGAATGGTGGGATCCCTTCCAAAATCCAAGTTCTCAGATGCCAGCTGAGGGTCAGCTTTGCAAGCAGACCTCTCTAAAGATAGCAGTCTCGAGCTTGTTGTGTTAACTCTTTTCTACACAGACTATAATTCAAGTTTAAGGCATTTTTCTTAGATATGCAAGGCCTAACTTGATACTCTTTTTGAAAATTTGTAGTTATTTAGTGGACACGTCATCTCTAGAATACACAATTAATTATATTCAAGCAGAACAGTGTCATATATATTTACAATGGTTTATTCCACTGCCTGCGCAGTGTATAGACACTGTCCATTACGTGGACACTGATGCCCGTCTTGCACCTTGTTATCTTATTTCTTATGTTTTTGGTGTAGGGTGTTGATCTATAGTAATCACTGCATTTACTTTTTTCATGGCGTCTTGACCATTTCAGGTGATAGTATTCCAAACCTAGGAGGGCAAAAAGTGCGTGATGGGGCCAAATGTTACACCTAATGTCTGCTAATTTGTTTGTTTTTAATAGACTGTTTTTTAGAGCAGTTTTAGGTGCACAGCAAAATTGAACAGAAAGCATAGTTTCCGTATACCCCCCCAAACACACACAGCCTCCCCCACTATCAACATCCCAGAGTGGTACCTTTGTTAGAACAATTGATAGATCTACATTGGCACATCCTTATCACCCAAAGTCCATACATTTACATTAGGGTTTATTCTTGGTGTTGTACGTCCTATGGATTTTGACAAGTGTATAATGACATGTATCCACCGTTAGAATATCATGCAGAATAGTTTCACTGCCCTAAAAATCCTTTTCTCCACCTATTCATCCCTCCTATTTTATTTTTTGGATGTGAACTTAAATTCTTTGTGGAGATTTTCAGCTTTCTTAAATCAATGTGTCCTTTGTTCACCACTGTAAGTGTTATTTTGTAACTTCTACACAAGATTCTGCAAGATAGAAATACATTTTAAGTAAAGTTAACTTAATTCAAGTTTTATGTTATTTAAGAAGATTAAACATTTTGAAGTTGCATTTATTACAATTTAAGGTTCTTGATAGATAAGTTGCGGAAATGGTGAATGAGTTGGTGCTGTAAGACTTAGGGTCAGAAAGTCATGTAAATAGCTTTCCAAGAATCTCAAGCGTTGTTAATCTTAGGTAGAAAGGATTTTTCTCTCCATCAACTCTTAGGGGAGAACAGTTGACACTAATTAATATCTGATTCTTCAACAGCTGGGCTTTGGGGAGTTTTATTTCTTAAAATGTTGGTGAGAATAACAGATTTTTCCAACCTTTTTGCTAATAGCTATCTTTAACTCACTGAAAGAAATCTGAACTTGAGCTGGTATCATAGGAGTTGATTAATTTTGTTTTTAAGCAGAGCACACAATGCTGGAGAATACATACTTTCTACGTCTTCCAACAGCCATGATAGTGAATTTTGGGGATTGTATTTACAAGTGTTGCATTCTGGGAAACAATTCAGTGACTGTTTTGAAGATGTTATCTCCCTTCCCAAATGATACATATCTCACATCTTCCCACACGGAGTAGTCATTCTATCTTGGTTAAATCTTTTTTGGACACTAAAGGAATAAATTTTTTGTCCTTTTAAAAAATTATCTTTTGACCTTTAAAACTAGTATGGTTGGAATCTCTATTTTATTTTAATGTAAAAATCACAGATTAGGGGCCAGCCTGGTGGCATAGTGATTAAGTTCACCCACTCTGCTTCAGTGGCCTGGGGTTTGTGGGTTTGGATTCCAGGCATGCACCTTACATGCCGCTCATCAAGCCATGCTGTGGAGGCGTCCTACATACAAAATAGAGGAAGATTGGCTCAGGGCCAATCTTCCTCTCACACACACACAAAAAATGAGATTAATTCTCACACAAGTCATTTTGGTCTTAAGGACTTTTTAAAATACTGATTTAAGGTTCTTAGAGAAATCCTTCCTTTGAGCAGACTTTTTAGAGTTAGTTTTCCCCTCTAACTTATTTTTCAGTAGCAGAGAACATCTGGGTATATTCCAAATGTGGTTGAGTTACTGTATCTAAAGGTGATATTGGCATTTCATAATCTTTGTGTTCCAGTTTGAGGCAACTCGGCAAACTTGACATAAGCACAACTTGGCTACCTTTGGGCTCTGCAGCCAGACTTCATTTGCAGCAGGAGGAGACCTCACCCTATAGCATACTGGTGAGGTAATTGGAGCTTTAAATAGTTGCTGGCTCTTGAAATAGGGACAGCATGATTTAGGGGAAAGGCCAGAACTCACTCTCAGTGGCCTTAGGCACTCTGGCTTCTCTTGGGCTGGGTTGCACAAGAGGCAGGAGTCTTCAGGGTCTGTGAATCAGGCTCAAGTCAGTGAATCAGGCTCGAAGCCTATGGTATGCGTGCCTGAGGCCTACAGAGGCCTCAGCTTGTTTCACAGCCAGTCTGGGGAGTTTTTTCAGGCTATATGATACTAAAGTTTATGGAAAGGAAGTGATGTAAGGTAGCTAAGGAAGTGTCAGCTAAGAATAGAGAACAGGATGAAGTAGAGAAGAGATACTTGAAATAGGAAGATAAGCGGGGAGATTGTTAATGTAAGAAATTTAGAGGCCTCCTATGATGAGAAATAAAGTGAAGGAAAATTATTCAAGATATTCTCAAAAGTAATTGCTCACATCTCTATCGCGCTTTACCTTCTCAGGAGCACTTCATTCGTCTTTATACCCTTATAATAACTTTATGAAAGAGGCAGAGATCTCTGTTTTACAGATAAGAAAATTGAGGCCCAGAGAGATGAAATGGTTTGCCCCCAAGGCCACTTAGTAAATGGTGGGACTGGGAAAACCCCAGTCTTCTGGGTTATTTGAATATATACCAGAAATCAACAAGAGTGACAGTGGTCTGAGGGCTGAGAATAGTGTCTCAAAGCCTAGAATATGTGAAGGCTTGGATATGAGATGATAAGCCTCCTTATTCAGGAGAAGCAGTTGCCACAGGGGAATGGGGTGGGGGGTCACGGGGCAGAAGGCACCTCTGTCCTGGTTTCCTTCTGCTCTGAAGTCCAGTAGTGAGTGCCAAACCCGGGGTAGGGGGTCACGGAGCAGAAGGCACCTCTGTCCTGGTTTCCTTCTGTTCTGAAGTCCAGTAGTGAGTGCCAAACCCCTGTTCTCCCACTCTGCAGCCTGTTTCACTAGCCTGTGTCTGGTAGTGGTACTGTTGTTCTCTAGCATTATAGTGGAGAATCAGTAATGCATAGTAAAAGGTTAACATAAGAAAAACTGCTAATTTAGGAAATTACTAGTTTAGGAAATATTTGAGTGTATATCATTTGCTGGATATTGTGAGAATTAGTAAGCAAAGCATGATCAGTTCATTCAAAGAATGAATTGCTTGCAATAAACTAATAATAATAAGTATGATTTGGTTTACATTGTGATTTAATTATTTCTGAGATGCTATTTGAATTACACAACCAGTTTCATTAAGCATAACCCTTACCTCCCCCCAATTTATAAAAGTGGAGTACATACTGAATGGAAATGATTAACACACAGAGAAGAGTCTCTTGGTATCCCAACTCCCCCCGCAAAAGAGTTTGATATATCTTTTTGGATTATATCCCCCACCCTTCACATCTATGAGTAATATAATGTTATGTAGATGCTATGATTCGTCTACACAGGGAACAGTGAGGACTTAGTCAATTTAACTGGGAGAGGAAGGAGGAGAGATGGGGAAGATTTCATAGAGGGTGTGAATATTAACTTGGTTCTTGACAATTTTGAAAGTATTTTCCAGGCAGGAACACTGGAAAATATTCTAGGCAGGGGCAGAAGAACAAAGGGCAGAAGTATGAAGTTTTTTGCAATTAACATGTTATAACTGGAGCATGAGGGGATGAGGGGAGGGAAGTCTCTAGTCTTTTATGAAATAGTGAATGATCTGGGATTCTCGATGTTGTAACTGAGCCATTGACTTAGTATACAGCAATGTAGATGTGATAGTTAACCAGACAAATAAAAATGTGACCTCAGAATAGAAATAAAAAGTAAGAGCTCTAGCCTTCTTGTAAAATTTTCTATTTCATGTAGTTAGACACTTAATGGTATATGGCTCTGATATCACAGAAATCACGTAATAATAAATTAAATGTATTAGTGACTTAATTTAATTTCTTTATTATAAGCAGTTGTTTGGTGGTCATAAAAATGTAGAACGTTGGTGTGATGTTCCTTCAGTTTCCTCAAGGTGATTAGTCTTTGGGATGATGGAGATAGAAACCTTTAGAAATGCCCATATTGAAAGAAGCATTAATCCCTGTTCACCACCTCAGCTCAGAAGTACTTGCTCATCTCTCCGTTCTTTTTTATTGCTGATTGTATTCAGTCAAACACTGCCAGGAATACGTGTTCCCCAAGTTGCTAAAATCTCTCAGTGGTCAGACTCAATCTCATGCACCCAATTTTGACTTCCTTTCTGAGGTTTAAAATTCATATGATTAAACACAAGAGCAGAAAAGCCTCCTCGTTTCTCAAAAGTCAACTTGAAGTTGACTCAATATATTCTCCCCCAGTACTCAAAATATTCTCACCCAACAGGGATGGGACTGAAATTTAGTAGAGAGAGCAAGATTAGAAGGAACCTGTCATTCTGTTTTCCTGAAAAACTGTCGAGGTATATAAGCCATCTAGACTTAAAATCCCCAGGATTGGTATGTATGTAATGTTACATGAGAGAACTGTGGACCTTTTGCGGTTTAGATCAAAATTCGATTTGTCATCTAAGAGCTAGACTTGATAGTTCTTTCAGGGAACAGCTATGTGATAAGCATGTGTCCTTTTCTCGGGAGGAAGCAGGGGTTCAGGCACCATTGATCCAGCCTTAATTTTTTCCTTCTTGCTGGCTCCGCCTCCACCCCTTCCATACACCCACACGCCTAACTTCTCTGCTGTCAATCACTTTAGTCAGCTGATAGATCTGTTTGTGTTTTAGTGGCATAAACATGATTAACCCAACTGACATCATCTGTACCATAACAACTCCATTCTTTCTCCTAATAGGTGACAGAGCTGAATGAGCCACTGTCCAATGAAGAAAGAAACCTTCTCTCTGTGGCCTACAAGAATGTAGTTGGGGCACGCCGTTCTTCCTGGAGGGTCATTAGTAGCATTGAGCAGAAGACATCTGCAGATGGCAATGAGAAGAAGATAGAGATGGTCCGTGCCTACCGTGAAAAAATAGAGAAGGAGCTGGAAGCGGTGTGTCAAGATGTGCTGAGCCTGCTGGATAACTACCTGATCAAGAATTGCAGTGAGACCCAGTATGAGAGCAAAGTGTTTTATCTGAAGATGAAAGGGGACTATTACCGCTACCTGGCTGAAGTAGCCACTGGAGAGAAAAGGGCAACTGTCGTGGAGTCATCTGAGAAGGCCTATAGCGAAGCCCATGAGATCAGCAAGGAGCACATGCAGCCTACTCACCCCATTAGATTAGGCCTGGCTCTTAACTACTCCGTTTTCTACTATGAGATCCAGAATGCCCCGGAGCAAGCGTGCCACTTGGCCAAGACCGCTTTTGATGATGCCATCGCTGAGCTCGACACTCTCAATGAGGACTCCTACAAGGACTCCACTCTCATCATGCAGCTCCTCCGCGACAACCTAACACTCTGGACAAGCGATCAGCAAGACGACGATGGTGGAGAAGGCAACAATTAAGGCCCCCAGGTGGACTGGCAGCGCACGCTGATGCTACTACTGCAGTCTTTATTTTTTTCCCATGAGCTGGGGGTCGGGTGGGGGAGGGAAAGGGAGGGATGACCTTCCTAGGGAGAAACCCACGACCTGTCCTGTCTTTGATCGCCTCTTTGACATTTTTGCCAAAATACCACTAGTGGAAAGTCAGGCTAGCTGTGCTGGTATTGGAATAGCAGCCTCACACTGGCATATGGACTGTTCTGTAGATTAATGCAAGTGGAGCTGTCTGTCTTTAATTTAACTTATTGCTAGGTAATAGGGTTTTAAGATGAACAGAAAACTGAAATGGAATGGCCCTCATTCAATAAGTTCTGTGGTTCCAGTAAGGATTTTTATGTACATATCCTCTTGTCTTAAGTTTTGGGTACTCTCTAGCATCTGTTTTAGCTGTGCATTTATTTTGGGGTGTTACTCTACCAGACATGGAATAGTTTAAATCCCAAACTGACAGACTTAGAACATAAGGTATATTTATCCTTATGGTTTAGGCCTTGCCAGTTTTCTGAAGTCTCTGATTAGTTGACAGTATTAACACTAAATTGCAGTTTACAGTATTTCTACATTACAGCCATATGTAACATCAAGCCATCGATTGTGCATTTTTCTTTGCTAGTTATTTTGGCTTTACATCCTTTTTCAGCCTTATCCAGGTTGGTTTTGCTGTTGCCTGTCTCCTAGGCCTAAAGACTTGCCTGAGGAGAATCAAAGCTACTTTAGGTTTTGGTTAATAGGTGCTTGGCAGGTGGCTGTGGGATTTTTGTCCTCCTTTCCTCTTAAATTCACCACAAAAATTATTAATCACTTTAATGGAAATGTTAAACACCACATAAATAGAGAAAATTCAGGTCTGTATGTCATTTATTGTGTTGATATTTTCAGAGAAATCCTGATTTTTAAGCTGCCACAGCTCCTTCCTCAGGGATTATGCTGCCATCTCACTCTTCACTTGGGTCTTCCCCACTGTACCTTATGCTGATGGCTCTCAGTTGGGTTGAGAAGCTATTGGGTTGTGGAAGCTGGGAGATCATTTTGAGAAAGTTTGTGGTGCAGTGTGTGAAAATTCAGGTGCTAGAAGCTTACTGGTAGAAAAATCCAGAAGGAAGAGCTCTATTCATAAACATTCTGTCCACTTTTGGGAGCCTTGTAAGTGTGTCAGTTTTTCCTCCCTGAAGACACTCCTTCCCCAAGTAATTGTTATAGGAAGATAAACTAAAATCATCAGATAATAAATACTTAACTCCTATCTGACCAAAACTTTTTCTGTGTATTTTCTTTTTAATGAAAGCATAGAAGTTGGGGATTCATTTCTCTCTTGTGCAATCAGTGCACAGTTTGGAATTGAAGGAAACTACATTGCTATTTCCACAAATTTGTTTTCAGTTATCCTTAGGTCCTTCATTCTCATTTGGATAAATCTGTCTGAAAACATGGCCTGTTGCATGTGTGCTCAGCCTTTTTTGTAAGATCAGTAATTGTGAACTCCCGAGATAGGTAATAAAATACATCAGACTTGTTTTATTTAGGCAAGGAGAGGTATGAGTAATAATTGAGGAAGAACTGACAGTTGCTTTTGCTGATTCTAAAATTGAGCTTACAATTATGAAATGAATACATTTAACAGGATCCAGGTGACAGTGAAGATAGAAGAATGATGATGATACTCTGTAACATTGCACAGTTTACCCAGCATGACTTTCCTTAGAAGGTTCCCTCCATATGCTAGAGCAAAAGTCCCAATTACCTGAACCTACCAGAAGAACTAATAGAAGAAAGCTTAACAGCTTTTGTGCCAATTCCGGGGCCTAAAGTCAATGCCATGGATGGGAATAGATTTTGGGGGTAGGTGGGGCTTTCCTTAACTTCTCTTCATGTCCAGTGAGCAGTGTTGTGTCCTTCTTGTAGCATTTGGAAATGATTTACTGGAATTACAAAACCTATTTTTCTTTTAAATATTAGCTTTGGCTCTGACTGCTTTTTAGAATAATGCAAGATAAAATCATACCTGAGGGCTGAAAATGAAGAGGTAGTGGGAGACTTGATATTTAAGCAGCTTGAATGGTTTCTTTTCTTTTCTTTATTTTTAAAGAAATGCACTTGCCTATGATACTGTCTCTCCAGTGAAATGATTACTCCTCCATTACTCTATTGATACAATATTGTGCATGCTAGTGTTGTATTTCTATACAGTAGCTTGAAATTTATTAACTTATACTGTAGGTGTTATGTATTCCTATGACAAAAAATTAAGTCTTCAAATTTTTTAAAGTTTTTTTAATTTAATTTTTCCTTTTGGGGGTAAAGTTTGCTCTACCAAATAGTGATTGTAACAAATTGATCTGTTTTGGATGTTGCTATAGTGACATGCAGTTATATATTTTGTTTTTAAGGGGGGGGAAGCAAAAGAAACACCAGTGTTAGCTTAATCTTAATGTCTGGTGTTTGTCATGGTGAAATTATAACTATTACAGTGTAGGAGAACAATGAATATGTTCTCTGAATGAGCCTTTGTGCTTTTTGTCATGTTATGCAGTGAACTATTTTTAAGGTCTAATCAGTGATTATTTTCCCAACTCCGTGTTTCTCTAAGGAATTATTTCGCACACGGACCATTCTTAGCAGTTTTCCTCAGTGATGGAATATCATGAATGTGAGTCATTATGTAGCTGTCGTACATTGAGCAAATAAACTTACAGATCTGATGTCAGTGCTACTTAGTTTTATTTAATGACTTTAATTTTTCCTTTGCTTTTGAAGGTTCGATTGGACATGGGTGTTGCCCCCTATCCCACTCAGAGAATGAGGTTGGATTCAGGGGGAAGGGGCAAGACAGTATATATTGGAAAGCGCCTATATCTGGGAACTAGACCTGGGTTTACTGACCTTGAAAAATCATTGCACCTTTTGGGCCTCCATTCTTTCTCTTACAGAACGAGCACTTAAAACTAGATCTCTGGAGGCCTGAGTTTGAATCATGGCTCCTTTTGATCCTTGGACAAATTATGAAACTTCTGAGCCTTGGAGGTATGGGTCTCAATAAAGTGGGGGCTCATGCCTGGTTTGGTAATCTCAATTAGGTGCCCAGTATTGTTGGAGATCTCAGTAAGTCTTCGATGAGGTGGTTCTTTGCACTTAAAAATGTTCATAAACTGTCTTGGGTTTTTTAGTCCTTCTGAGGTGGTCAGCAGCCTTAGTTGGTATGGGCTGAGCCCTCAACAGCCCGTTATTGCTGATGGCAGCTGTCAGAATGTGCCCACCTTGTGAATTGCCTCCCTGGGTGTGGGGGCTGTTCCACTGTTACCAGCTGTGAGGAGGGATTTGTCTATAGGAAGGAATGCCCAGGCCAAAGCTTTCCCCCTCCATCAGCTTGGGTGTGCTCCAGCAAAGGGAGCATTGGTTCATGCAGTAGAAGAGGATGGCTTTTTAATTTTTTGAGTAATTTTAATTCACATTTTAGGAATAACACTGTGTGTGGCTAGGTTTTTGCCATGTACTGAATGAGTCCACCTGTGTTGGCTCATTTGTCACTCAGAGCCACCCTAAGAGTGCTGCTACAAGTATAGCTGTGGAAATAGAAGTGATGGGTGTGTCTAAGGCTCCACAATTCCCTGGTAACCCACGTTGGAGCCTCTATCTTCAGTCCTTTTGAGGTTTGCCTGCTAACACCGGGCTGCTTCTGTGAGAAACTGAGCAGCAGCCAAGGTTCGGCACGCGTTGACTGAGCTCTTTTAGGGTGGGAGTTACTGAGGGCAGAGAGACAAATCAGATGTCTTGCCAACAGGAAAGTACAGATATGGGCAAGGTCAGAACAGTCAAGTTTATTTAAAATACAGGCTCACCAGGGCTCTTCAGAAAGAAGGGTAGCTCCTGGAAGTTGCTACTATTACACTCGTTCCTTGGTGTAACTTCCCATTAAGCGTGGAATTTGACATGAGACGAATTTTCCCAGAGGATTTCCACAGACACTTAAATTTCTCAAGATAAAATGCCGTCACTGCATTTTTATCCAGTTTTAAGAGTTCCTGAATGCAGTGGTTCTCAAACTTTTTCATCTCAGAACCTCTTTACACAACTCTTAAGAGCTTTTGTTTATGTGGGGTGTATCAAAAACTAGAAATTAAAAATACCCATTTGTTTAAAAATAATAAAAACTCATTACATGTTAAGATACATAATTTCATGAAAAGTGATTGTTTTCCAAAAACTAGACGAGTAGCATTGTTTTACAGTTTTGCAGCTGTCTCAGCAGAAGTCATCTGGACTCGGATAGCTGCTTCTGCACTCAGCCTGTTGTGGTGTGCTGTTTGAGGCGAAGTATTTGAAAAAAAATCTGGCATCACAACAGGTAGTTAGAAAAGAGTGGCCCTAGAGAGCTGAGGTTAAAGTTTTGATTCAGGAACTGAATGATGCCCTGGGTTAGGCACCAGTGACAGAGCTCCTCCTCCTCAATGCACTGTAGAACTTAAAAAATGACCTCGAGTGTGAAGCAGTTAAAGGTGATGGGTAGGGCAGGAGAGTAATTATAAAGGAGTGGGTACCCCCCCCACCCCGCTTGGGGCATCCACAGAGCAGAGTTCCCCGTTCCTAGAACTTTGCAGGTGGAGTGGAGGGGACATCAAATGAGATTTAGTGGCAGGGGACCTTGTGTAGCAGATAAGGTGCTGTGCAGACAAATGCAGTTTTCTCCCACTCTATTTATGTGCAGTTACCACATGCATTGGCCTCTGCACTGGTCAGCTGACTCTCCATGTTGACTCAGACTGGTTGATGTGAGTGGCTAAGAATGGCAGCTCCCTCCTCCTGGGTGCACAGTCCTAAAGGCAAGCTGGGAGAAACAACCTCCTGAAAACCAGCTGGATAACACTTCTCTGTTTTCTAGGAAGGAAGTAACATGAAGTCGTCACCAGCCTAATCAGAACATTCAACTGTGGTATGCCAGCTTGCTAATTAGCCTGCTGGTTTGAATTTTTCAATTCTGGTATGGATAAACGTGGTTGAATGTGAATGGCCACCAACCCTGCCTTTAATGAACCACAAATACCTGTGGTCAGGGAGGAGTTGTGGCGAGAGTGGCTGAGTCACTGACCAGAGTCCTGAGTACCAGGCCAAACGATCGTTGGTATCTCTTCTTCATACCTAATCCACACCTGGCCAGACGAATGGATCAGGATTTCCCAATTTAAGTAATATTCTGAAATGGCATGGGAGAGGAAAGTAAATAGGAATCACTTTGGGGAACATGATTTTCTGGGTTTTATTTGAATAGGTAGTGCATGCGCATTAAAAATATAAAAGTGTAGTCTAAAACAGGTTTTTGTGTTGCCTTTGAGCTAAGGATGGTTTTCACATTTTTAAAGGGTTGTGAAGATAAGTGCAAAGAGACAGTGTGTTGCCCACGAAGCTTAAAATATTTACTATCTGGCCAGTATGGTGACCTCCGGTTTCTAAGTAACTCTCTCCCATACCTGTTCCCAGCCACCCATTTCCTCTGCCTAGAGGTAACCACAATTCTCTGTTCTTCCTAATCTGGCTCAGTTTGAGACAGTAGACTTGCCTCTGGCTTTGAGGTAGAAGGATTTTTGCTTCTTTGGAGCACTAAATGACTCTTGGATCATAAAGGTTTTGCCTTGTGATTTTAAATACAGATCATGGAAATGTGGTGGTCCCAGTTAAGTACCTCTTGAATTAGATTTAATCCTGTTTAAAGGGTAGCTAGGTGGTATTGGGGCACTTTACCCCCAACGTTTTATTTTGAAAAATATCAAACACAAAAGTTGAAAATAATGGTACAGTGATAGTCAAGTATTCACTACTTGGTAGGGCAAGTAACATCTTGTCATATTTGCTTTCTAGTTCTTTGGCTTGTGGAACCTTGAAATTAAGTTCCTGGGTGACATTTTACTTATGTTCATACTTCTCCTAAAAATGAGGACATTCTCTTACATAACCACTACATTGTTATCACACCTAAGGAAATCAGTAATTCCCTATCAGCCCACATTCAAATTTCCCTAGATTGTCCCCAGAATGCCTTTGATAGTTCTTTCTAACCACCTCCCACCAACTATGATCAAATTAAAATTCATTAACTGGATTTCATTATTAGGCTTCTCTAGCCTCTCTTCCTTGCACATATTCACTTTCTGACATTGACTTTTTCAAGAGACCAGGCTACTTGTGGTCTTAGAATATCCCTCCTTCTGGGTTTGTCCAATTGTTTCCTCCTCTGTCATTTGATTTGTCCCCATCCCTCTTGGGACACTTTTTTTTATCTTGTGTAAGGATTTTGCTTTGTCCCTCCAACCTTTTCAGTGATTCATGTGGAGCTGAATTTGAATTGAAGGGGGCCGGCCAGGACGCTCCACCAGAATCACATGGTCCTAATCCACAGCCAGCACCAGAGCCTGGTACCTGAGCCCACAAGGACAAAGATGCAGCTCAGAACAGGCTAGAAGGGAGTGCCTGCCACCCAGGGGAACCGTCTTGTTTCTGGCTGGGGTGTTTTGCCTCCTCACAACCCTGCCTTCTCTGGATTGGGAAAAGTACTTTTAAATAGGTCCTCAGTCAGCTCTTGCTTTGATTCAGCAAGCCAGTTCACGCATGCACTCACTTGACCTTGTGAGCCCTGCTGGGCTGTGGCTGTTCTGCCTCTATGGCTGGGGGAGGTGGCAAAACAAGCAGGCGTGTCTGAACGGCTGCCTTCTTATTGGATTTATCTTAGGAGAATGAATCTAGACTTGTTTTAACACAATCTTGGTGTTAACTGGTTCTTCCCACCAATATGGACAAATTACCGTACTCCTTACTGGCTCTTAGATAGGGGCCAAGAAGAGACATCAAAACATTGTACCTCTTTGCACTCTCAGCCTGAAGCCAGATTTTAGGGCTGGGGTTTTGATGGTTGGTCAGTTCCTTCAAGCCTGATGGAAAGCTCATTTTGGATTCCATTATGTTTGTTATCAAAGCCAATTGCCTTCCAGAAGTCCTTGTCTCCCCAAATACGGAGGGATTATGTTATTAGGGTTTACAGGTGTTTTTGCCTGCTCAGTTTGGAAACTGCTGTTTTTAAAGCATTCTTTGTGGGAATGTTGTCCCTCAGTGATGAGTTCTAGATTGGAGAGGGTTTGGTAGTGGGCAGACTAAGAGTGAAAAATATTCTCTTGCCGTAAATTACGACATTACATAAGAAATAGAGACAAGATAGATTTAGGAAATTCTGGCTGGGTAACCGGTATAAAGGATGAGAAGCTGTGACTGACTGCAAGCATTTTGGGTGAGTCCCTTTCCATGTCATCTCCCTAAATGCTGTCCAGAGCCCCAAAATCCAATAAATACTACATCCCACTGCTGGGCAAAAGCAAAAAGAGTAATAATAATTGCTCCCCGCGGTAAATTAGGATTTAGATTTCTTTAGCCTAGTGGTGACAAGGGCCCAAATGAACCTGGATAGGAAAACAAAACTAAAAACAAACCAGCCTTGGCCCATTCCTCAGGTCTTCAGCACCCAAGACTGCACCAGCGACTATGGGTCAGGCCGCCCATGTCCCAATACCTGAGTTACCAAATGGTTCGCAGAGCCCTGGAGTTGGAAGGGGGGATTCAGCATCCGTCCGGCCCCGGCCCCACCTAAGGGCTGGCTCCAGTAGTGCAGTCCTTTGCCGCCCCCGCGTGGGCGCGCCCGGCTCTGTGGCTGGTCGGCATCGACGGAGCCCCGCCCGCCTGCCCCAGACCCCGCTCCGAAACGGTAGCAGCGCCCTCGAGCCCCACCCACCCCCAGCGCCAACCCATCTGGGAGCTCCGTCCTCGGGCTTCTCTCTGGTCACCTCCCATCCCCCAAGCCCCTGGGTCCCAGGCGAAGGACTTTGCTGTCTGCGTGCCCGCGGGCCTCCGCTTTGCGTGGGCACACGTGCGCGCGTCCTCACGGCGAGTTGGCGTGGTGACCACGGCTTTACGCGCCCGAGAGTAGGGGCTGGGCGAGACCCTGCTCTGAAGAACTGGGGGCTCTCATGAGCGGGATCGCGAAGGTTCCAGGACAGGCCAGACACCCGGATGTGAGCCGAGCGAGGACGCGGCCGCCTTCCAATCGCGGGCAGTGGCGAGAGCCAATCACAGGCCAGCCTGTCCTGCTCCTCCAATGGCCGGCCTGTTGCTAGGGCTTGGGTCCCCGCTCCAGGATCTGCCTGCGCAGCTGCCTCGTGCGATTCGCTCCCGACCCGGGCCCTCCTCCCACCGCGGGGATTCTGCTCACTTCTCCAGCCTGCCCTTTCTCCTCACTCTCCACCCTCCTCACTCTCCGCCCTCCTTGCGCGCCTTTGTCACCCGGAGTAACCTGGTCTGGGCTCTGCAGGGCATTATAACGCCTTAGAGAGCGTTGTCCATCGCCGTGGTCAGTGGAAGGAGCAGGTTTGGGAGGGCGGGGCCTCAGGCTCCTGCTGGGCCCTTGACCCAGTGCCTGCACCTCTGCTTTCTCATCTGAACAACGATGCCACCTCTACTGTCCTGTGCAGGTTTGCTATGGTTTATTACCTCCATAGCTCTCATTCTGGAACCAGCCCCAGGAGGTTACATTATTCCCATATCGCAGAGGAAGCCAGGGCTCTGTGTATCTTGTCCGACCCACGCAACAGTTGGAAGGGCTCAAAGGGGGATGGTGACTTGGGTCTGTCAGGTTCCTTCACCTCACACGCTGGCCCCGTGGCCGGGCGGTAAGGTAGGGGGCCGACCCGGTGCCCAGAGGACACTGAGGCCAGCTCCTTCCTCTCTGTCATTCAAGGGCCTCCACAACCATGCCCCAACTACCTCTCCAGCCTCACCTGCGCCCGCGCCCTTTGTCACAGCCCCATCCTCCTGTGCGTGTGCTTGTTCCTCCCCCACACTCCTGGATAAACGCCCCTAACTTTGAATTGAATGGTGGCCGGCCAGGACTTTCCCCCAGATGTTGGAAATGTTAGGGAGTGCAAGACACCCCAGTCTCTGCCCTTCCCGTGTCCCGACATACAGCTGTATAATCTGAGTTCTGGGAGGGGAGATGGGTTGCCCAAGGCACAATCACACCAGGATTTAGGATTTAGAAGATCAGCTTAAGTGTGGATACTGTTCAGAAAGGTGACATTTCTGTCATTCAGCAATATCCGTCATTTTCCAAATGAAGCGCTGTCAGTGGCAGAAAGCTTAAGAACTCAAGGTTTGAATTCCCATCGCACCTTGTCCTAGTTAAGTGGGGTAACTTCTCAAGTTCCTTAGTCTTTCAGAGGGTAAGTTTCCATATCTGTAAAATGGGAATAATAGTCTACCTCATAAAAATGCCTACCATTGACTGGGTGATCCAGGCACTGTTCTGCAGGCTTCCCGTGTACTAATTCATATAATCGGCTTCATTTTGCAGAGGAAGAAACAGACTTAGTAACTTGCCCACGGTCCCACAGCTAGTAAGTGCCCCAGTGGGGATTTGAAGCCGGGCAGTTGGACACCAGCGGCTGCCAGAATAACCGTGATGCTCTGCTGCCTCTCAGCGGTGCAGGGTTGCTGTGAGGATTGAATAAGCTAAGGAGTGATTGGCAGCTAGCAGGTGCCCGTACATGCCAGTTGTGATTTAGTAACAGAAACAGAAACACCTATGCAGCAGGGTGTGGCAGGGGCCCAGGATCCAGGCCTTGGCTGCCAGACCCCGCAAAGGCAGAGTCAGGGGTGGCAGCCAAAAGAGTGTGCCGGGTCCTCTGGGAGGGAACTTCCAGGAGGCTTGAGGGCTCTCAGAGACCGAGGCCCAGAGCAGAGGAGAATGTGGCCAAAGGGGGCAGAGATTCCCCAAGGTTCTGGGGTGGATGGTGTCAGGTATCTGAATGTCTCTGGGAGAGCACCAGGGGGCAGTCACTTACTGTCCTGTCTGGGCCCAGGGGTAGGGGAGGGAGGATGGGGAGGCCCAGCCGCAGGGTGCCTGCGGGGGGCAGTCTCAGCACCTGCCTTGGCACTGCTCCAGCCCCCTCACAGGTGGGGCCAGTAGAGCCTGGGGCCTGAGCTGGCAGGGCCTGCTGCCTGCCTGGTGGGGAGTGAGTACTCCTCCTCCAAGTCACTATTCCTGCCCACCAGAGCCTTGGGGCTTCAGGAACCCTGCTGAGGGATTCACCTAGGGGGCCACTCCCAGGGTTCAAGGCTTTCCGGCTGGTCAGGCCTAGAGAGGGTGTCTTTAGGATCTTCAACAAGGCCACTGAGGGGATTGTAAAAGGATAGCTTAGCCACCAGGGCTCAGAGAGAGGTGGGAATGGGGTTCAGAGAGGGAGAGGGCTCAAAGAAGTGAGAAAGTGCAGTGGTGGGGGTGGGGGTTCAGAGAAAATGGGAGAACTCTGAGAAAAGAGGTTTCTGTGTGGGAGAAGGGCTTTGGTGTTGGGAGGGTACAGCGAGGGGGTGGGGCTAAGAAAGGGAGATGGAAGATCAGAGAGGGACAGGGAGCCCAGCAAGGAGGATGGGAGCTCAGCAGGGAGGGGCTCAGCACGGGGAGGAGGGCTGAGAGAGGGTGGGAGAACTCAGATGGAGGAGGCTGGGTGGGGAGAGGGCTCAGTGACCTCTCTGGTCATCCATTCACCTGATTAAGTTCTCAGTCTCCTTGTCCCATTGTCTCTGCAGCCTGAACACAGACTCTCCCAGCCATCCCTAAGGGACTTTTGAAAGGACTTCCATGTACCTCTCTTGTGGAGGGGGGATGATCTGAGAAGAAAAGGGTTACCCAGACCTGCCCTGGGCTCAGGGCCAAGACTGAAGGCCTTCCTCATGCCAGGCCCTTGTTGGTCCTGCAGAGAGCTGTCCATGTATCCCTGGGCACCCCTGGGACTTTGGCCTTCCTACCATTGTTAGGGGACCGTGGGTAGCTGCCAGTCTTTCTGATTCCCCCTTGATTCCCATCCTGCACAGGGCTGACAACACCAACAGATCAGGGCAGAAAGGGCCTCAGGGGCCACCCAGACCCCTCAGAATGGACACTGAGCCCAGAGCAGGGCTGGACCCCAGGCCATGCCTCCAACAGGGAAAGAGCTGGCCCAAACCCAGAGCTGGCCTCAGCCCAGGGCATTTTCCTGAGCACAGAGCTGCTCCTGCCACCTCTATCCGTTCTTTAAGCCTTCCTGGCGGGTTCTGCTCTGTTCAGCCCTGAGGTGGGATGGGGGTCGACTTCCTTCTGCCAAGGCAGCCCCTGGACCTCCAGTGCTGCATCTTGATCCTGTCACTGCCTCCTTAGGCTGGGCAAAGTGGTGTGCCAGGCTGGTAGGTGTGCGAGGTTGGAAGGAAGGGGAGGGGGCCATTATGCTGTAGGGAACCCTCCCAGGGCTGGTCAGTTTTCCCTAGGTTCTCCAGACGTGACCTTTTCTCTCCGGGCTGGGAGTTGGGAGCCCTGGCCAGGAACTTGACTTTCCCTTGCCCTCAGTCTGCCCCTCAGAAGAGATGGAGGTGGTTGGCTGGCCAGTGAGGCTCTTCTCCCATCCCTGCTCCTACCTGAGGCCATCCAGTGATTCTGTTATTGATCCGGAGCTGTCCCTTCTTAGCCAAGCCTGGGATTCCGGGCATTTTTCATGCTACCAGCTCTCCCAGCACAACTAGCAGTTGGCAGAGCTGTCTCACAAGAAGCCCTTGAGAATATGGCTCATCCTTGGGAGGCAGCATTAGATGCACACAGTGAAGTCCAAAGTTACCTGCCAGGTAGAAGACGGGCAGGAGGATCCAGAGCCCTTGACTGAGAGGATTGTGCAGGGATGAAGTGATTTCCTGCTCACACGTGGGTCTCCCCCACGGGACCCTGTCCCTCAGGGCTGGCGCACAGGGGCACTGGTTGATGGACAGACAGTACACGCTTTTTGCAGGGGTGGGGGACACATGCTGGGCCTCCACCACGTTCCATGGGGCCACTTCCCTGGGAGAGCTGCATGAGGGCAGGGCTTGACTTCCATTTCACCCAGTACCAGACTCTGGCTAAGACTGGCCCGGGCTCGCCTGGCTGCCCTCACCCATGCAGCTTCCCCCTCTCCTTCCCTACTTTGGTCCTGAGCTGGCAACTCAGTTGCTGCTGTGCAAGTCTGGGCCTGGGGCCAAGCCCTGAGCAACGGGGCTGTCCCACACTCCCAGGCCCCACTGTGTGCCTGTAGGTGTGTGGTGGAGCGGGGAGGTGCAGGGGGGCCAAGGTAAGGCCAGCAGGTAGGACCCTCGTCGGGCTGATCTCTGCCCTGTCTGGCTCTGCCAGGGTGGGGGAAGGCTTGAGTGGCTGCCAACAGACCCAGAGGGTCTGGAGTCTGTCACTGCATGGCCAGTGCCTGGGCAGGCTCCAGTCCTGCCTGACTCTCTCTCCTTTCTTCACTTGGTTGCCCCTCCCCCCATCCCGAAGGTACTCTGGCCATGCCCTTTGGACCCAGCACTGGGGTCCTCTGCAGCCATTCCCTGGGCAGCTTTTGCTCCCCACCCTACCCTCTCCATGGAGCAGTCTGTGCCCGGCAAACCCCAGGTCGATTCTGTAGCAGGGAAGATGATGGTATCTGGAAACAATTCACTCCCCCAGCAGCCAAGGCCTAGGGTCTGCCCGACCTTACAGAGAGTGTGAGGTCAGGAAGTCCTAGGCAGGGAGCACGGCCTCAGTAGATCCCCTCCTTCCACCACCACCCCCGGACTCCCACAGCCAGTCTGTCACCCCACACTGCAGAGCCTGCTGCTGCCACATCCTGGCACCTGGCCCCCTTTCCCCCTCCCTCTGGCAGGACCTATGTCCACTACATCTCAGGAGCACACTGACCCCTGCTTCTCGACTGGCCCCTCCCAGCCACTCTCCTCTAAGATCTGGAACCTTGTTTCTAAAGCAGGGGTGCTTAACCCCTTTGATGACTTGGTACCCTGCACTTAGCGTGGTCTTCGATGTCCTCCAAGACAGCGCCCCAGCTGCCTCCCTCACTTGCAGCTCCTCCAGCCTGAACGTGCGAGCTGGCCAGCCCTCGCCTATGCAATTCCTTCTTGCCTATCACACGAGGGTCACGTCTGGAAATCCCTCTTTCCCACTCCACTAAGATGCTGCAATGTCCTGGCCCCTGTCTTACAGCATAATGCTGCTTTGTCACTGAGCTGGTTCCTCCACTTGCCCCCTTGAGAGCAGGGACTTGGACCAACTGGCTGGGTGCTGGGCCCAGAGAAGGTGGTAACAGAGAGGGCAGATTTCACAACTGGGAGGGAGAGAGAAAAGGAGACACCCAGGGATCAGCCTGGAACTGAGGGTGGCTTGTGCACCCCACGGATCCCTGGGGGAGCTAGAGCTGGGAAGGGATGAGCAGCAGCCACAGGGACTTGAAATCCTCCAGGGAGACTTTGTCATCAGCCTGGAGCATGGAGCATTGCCCCTCAGACACCCTTCGGCTGAGCAGAGGGGCCCAGATGCTAGCTAGCATTCATTGAATCAAGACCAACGTCTAAGTCTGCAGACCTGAAAGACGTCAGAGACCTTTAGAGGGGGACCCACTGAAAATCAGGGAAAGGCCTGCAGAGGCTTGGAGCTGCACCACAGCAGCAGCGCAGGGACTCACCGGTCTCCCAGGGCCCACTGCCAGTCCCTCCCAGTGGATACCTGCAGACCTGAGCCAGCCAGCCCTGTCCACTCTGCCCAGAGGTACTGCCCCAGATCCCACACCTTCTGAGCTAGGCTCTGGGCATAGGGCCAGCTCACCTTCAGACTCTTCTCCTGCCTTCTCCCTCTTGTGTGGCCCGGGCAGGCCACAGGGCATCTACCTCAGTGTCCTCACCTCCTACTTCAGTTTCCCCTGGAGACTGGGGCCTGTTTCCTTTGCAGGGACTGAAGTCCTCCCCTCGACCTACCCTGTGCCCCAGCTGTGTCCCAGATGGTGGCTGAGCCCCCGGACCTCAAAGCTGCTGCCCTCGGACTCCACACCTATAGCACCGACAGCATCCCAGGTGCTAACCCCTGCCGTGGCCCTGGACTCTGGGCCTGAGACTCCTGGCAGCTCTTTCTAGGCCATTTTGCAGCCTGGCCCACCTTGAGCGGCCCTGGCCCCCAGGCTCAGCTGTATCCCCCTCCTCCTCCTCCTGAGGCCCCACCAAGCCTCATTCAGCAGCACTGCAAGCTGTGGAGACCCCCTCTCCCTCCCCGGTCTTGTGTGTGAGCTAACCTGCCCTCCCCTGCCTGTGGCCACACAGATGTCCCTGCCCCCTCCAGGACTAGCTGTGTGGACCTGGGCAAGTCTCTTCACTTCTCTGAGGCTCCAGGTTCTCAGCTGTTAAGCAGGACTAACGGCACCTCTTTGCAGGGCTGATGTGAGGATCACCTTGTCAGAGGCTTGGCACCGCCTTTCCCACACTTCAAGGACAGCGGTGGAAGAGCTGGCAGCCTTGCTATCGCTCCCTCTGACCACGCCTCTGGAGGCCAGGGCCATCTGGTGGCCAACAAGGGAGCTGGCGATTAGCGTGAGGGTGGGAACAGGGCTGGCTCTGGGTCGTGGCCCCAGAAGTGTGGAGGTGTCCAGAAGATACCTGAGATGTGGGCATGTGTGTGTCGGGGAGAAGGGTGGCAGATTTAGGAGATGAAGGCGGAAGGGTGGGTACACTGGGCAGCATCCTGGTCGACAGGCCCAGACCCGTGCTGCCATCTGGGCTGGCACAGTCCTTGTTCCATGTGTTTATTTCCCTGCTGGCCTCTCTCCAGGAGGGCTGGGACCTGCTTTGGCTTTCCGCCCGCTCCAGATAGTGGTATCCCAGTAGGGAGCCCGCACCAGGGAGTGGACATTGAGAAGCTGGGCAGTGCGGGGAGAGTGTGTGTGTAGGTGTTCCAGGCCCTTCCCTGTGGGGTGCTGCTCCTCCCAGGGACCCTGGGAAAGTAGGGCTGTGGACTTAGAAAAGAACATGGGAATGTCTTGCCACAACCTCAGGCTCTGGGAGCTTGTCGGTCGTGACGGCAGTGTGGGGTCTCTCAAATTCTTGGGGACTTGGGAGTGGGCTCCAAAGCCCCCATCTTCTTTCTTCCTCCCCCAGGTCCTCCCCAACCCTTCTTGGGCCAGGTGAGAGGGTGGTGGGTAGGACAAGGGCAGACAAAGGTGGGTGTGACTGTTCCTGCCTGGGCCTGTCAAGGCAGCCGTCCTGGAACGACCACCTTCCCCATCAGGTCTTTGCCTCTCTTCCACCAAAACATAGGCCACACCCCCTCACTCTCTGCAGGGCACCCTCAGCCTGAGAGCCCAGGCCCCATCCCAGGTCCCTTTGACTAGGCCAACACCCCCTCAGAAAATCACCTGGAGTTGCCATACCTCCCATACTGTCTGCGTCTATGGGGTCCTGCCCCTCTCTGGAAGGGTAATGAAGTCAGTAAGGGAGTCTGAGCTCCCAGGAAGCTCCCTTCCCCCAGCCCTGCTCTGTCCCCCTTGACCTGACCCCAGCCTAGGTGTCCCTGAGTGCCCAAGCCTGGGCCAGGTACCTCTCCTGGTTTCCCCGCTCCCACACCTGGCCTTGTGATGGACACCACTGTACCCATAGGCCCAGCATGGGGCTTGGCACACAGCAGGCCCTCAGCAAATATGATGAATGTGTGAGTCAGCAAATGGCACCGACCCCTAAGCCTCCACGAATACCGGGGTCTGAGGCAGTGGCAGGCAGGTGCTCCAAACTTTATTTGAGAGAAACAGAAGGGAAACGTATCAAAAGAGTATACAGGTTGGCAGGTGGGGATGGTCAGTGGTGGCCACTGGGGGATGAGTAGCAGGGCTAAGGCCTTTACTTGGCTCCAGGCTGCTCCGACTTCCCAGCTTCTGGGCCCCCCAGCTGGGCACGCGCCTCAAAGGTGACAGGGATGGTGATCTCTGCCGATTGGGTGGCTGACTTGGGCATCGGGGCCTCCACGGTGAGAGTGCCCTCAGGGGACAGGGAGGAGGAGACCAGGGTGGGGTCCACGCCTGGGGGCAGCCTGGACATGCAGAGAGGGAGGAAAAGAGTTACACACAGGTCTGTCACTGCACCCTCCTCCCGCTCCCCCATGATCTGGCCCCAGGACTCACGTGTATTTCCGAGTGAAGCACCTAGAGATGTAGCCATGCTCGTCCTGCCTCTCTTCGTGCTTGCCTGGGGGGAGAGTGTGGTCAAAGGTTGTGGGAAGAGGCCGACTCCAAGGCCCCCCCACGTTCAAACCTGCCCCATCGGGTGGCCGGGATTCATGGCCGCCAGGATTCGTGGAGGAGGAAGATTGACTACGGAATGTGGGGGTCCCAGACTGTCCCGGGCCCTCAGAAGCTTCTGGAAAGTTCAGGTCGCGGCTTTGGGGGGGTGGGGGCGTGGTGCCAGGCTCGTGCACACGCCCCTTCCGCAGACCCGAGCTAGGGGCAGGGACAGCGCCGGGACAACGCCTTCTCCACACCGACTGCAGGCCGGGGCGCGGGTGGGCGCAGGGAGATCTGGTCACTGGCGGTGGGACTGGGTGGGGGGGGCTCCCTGGAGGGGAACGTTTCTTCCCTTAATAGCGCGTTTTTAGGGCTACTTCCCTTAGGAAGTCCCCGCAGACCCCATTCTAGAGCAGAGGGCACAGGCCAGGGGGTAGGGCGAAGAGGCCGGGCCCAGCCGAGGGCTCTGGCCTCCAGTCCTTGGCTAAGATTTCACTGCCCAGGCCTCTCGCCACGTTCCAACCCCCGCCCCACCAGCTTCGTCCCCGCGGGACGAGGGGCTCACCGGTGATCTCCACCACGCCGTCCTTGGTCTTGACAGTCAGCTCCTCCGGGGCGAAGTGGTTGACGTCCAGGGACACGCGCCAGCGGTCGGCCGTCTGCCGGATCTCCGAGACGCCGCTGCTCAGCTGCCGGCTGAGCGCGCGGCTGTAGGCGGGCACGGCCACCGCGCCGGGGCCCTCGATCGCCGCCCCGGGCAGCGGGCGCACGTAGCCCGGCCAGCCGCCGTGGCTGAACCACTGCGACCACTCCTCGGGCAGCCGGGGTAGCCCGAAGGCCTGGTCGAAGAGGCGGCTGTGGGGCGGGTACCAGTCGCGGAAAGGGTCCCAGCTAGGGCTCCGCAGGAGCGAGAAGGGCACGCGGCGCTCGGTCATGCTGGCTCGGCTCTGCGCGTCTGGCTGCGGCTCGGAGAAGTGCAGGGCCCGGCCCCACAGCGCTTTTATGGGCCTCCAGCCGGGTATTTTTAGCAGGCGGTGTTTCAGGTCTCTATTAAAGGCAATGACAGACTGGGGGCAGCCCCTCCCACGCATTCCTCCCCCTGCATACCGAGGCAGGGGCGGGGCGAGGAAGGCCCGGCCCACATCTGGAACCTTCTCTTGTTCAGGAAAACAAATGACTGGAGCACCGATGCTGGTGCAGTGCCCACTGCCGGACACTCGCAGGTCTGGGCGCTAACACGCTGGGCGGCTGACTCTGGACAGTCCCATCCTTTTGTCGGGGAGGACAAAGCGGAGAGAGGTTGGGCTGCCTGTCCCAGGCCACACAACTAGGAAGTGGCAGAGCCAGGATTTGAACCACCAGGTGTCTGTGAAACAACGTTTTCAGAAGCAGTCTGGTGTGTCTGTTGCAAGTGTGGGCTCTGGAGCCAGACTTCCTGAGTTCACATCCTGGTTCTGCCACTAATTGGAGGAACTTGTGCAAGTTAGACTCTGGGTAATAATGCTTACATCATTGGGTTGGTGTGAGGATTCAGCAACTTGATGCAAGTCAAGACTTCAGTCCAGGGCCTGGTACCTGGTCATTATTGTTATTACTATCCACCTGAAATTGGAGAGAGGAGGAAGGAGAGTGTGTATGTTCCCCCATTGCAAAGGCAGTGTGTGTGAAAAGGCAGTGCATTTTCACCCTTTCCCCCAGGGGGGCTGACCCAGGCCAGATACCTGAGGCCCACTGCTGAGAGGGGGTCAGGAGGAGGTTATTGCCGTCTCTCCATTACATCTGTCCTTCCTTGAGGAGCCCTGAACAGGGAACCTGAAGTGCAGCAACCTTGACTCTGGTCTGGGCTTTGCCATTGACTTACCATGTGATTTGGGGTAAAGCTCCTCCTTTCTCTAGGCCTCAGTTTCCTTTTTTGCAGATTATGATCTCAAAGCCCCTTTCCATGGCACAAAGGGAGAGGGGGCTCCAGGTGGTGCTGTCTACTCACACTGCCTGGAGCCTGAGGCTGCCCCTTGACTTCACCTCCTCTCTCTGACCACTGTGGGATCCAGGCCCCCATCTCCCAACTCTGGGAGAGGGCGCTGCTCCAAGGCTCCTGCCATAATCCTGACATTCCCTCTCTCCTGCCTTCACAGGCGTGACCCCAGTCCAGCCTTCCTTCTCCCCACTTGTGTCCTATGATCCCTCTTTTTTAGATGAGGAAACTGACATTCAAAGAGATTAAGTGACTTGCCCACTGTCTCCACTGAGACACTAGCAGAGTAAGCCTCCTGCCTCTCTAGTGCCCAGGGCTCTCACTGTTGGGGGCTCCCCCCTTGGAGCCCCCTAGTTCCTCTCTTTCTGAGACCCACTCTGCTTGCTGCCCCTGTCCCGGGGCTGGGCTGAGGCTGACCTCCTGCCAGTTCTGCAGGGGACCTAGGACACTTGAGGGGCTGGAAGCCAGACTCCAGGCCACTCACCTTGATGAGCTGGGGGTAGCAATAAGTCTCATGCCGTTTCTGAGCCTCAGTTTCCTCTTCGAGAGAGAGAGAGAGCTCCTCTCTCTTGAAGAGAGAAGAGATGAAGAGAAAGAGAGAGAGACGCTTTTCTTTCTGACCCGCCTTCTCCCCATCAGGAAAGAGCTGGGGCTGGGCCGTGAGTCTCAGGTCACCTCTGGAAAGGCCTCTGAGCTCCTCGGGCTCCCATGGGCCAAGGCTGGGAGACAGACAGGACCCCTACCCTCTGTCCCACCTCCCTTGCTGGATCATGTCACAAGACAGTGGGTCTCAGTTGGGAGCTACTGGCTGCCCCCCAAGGGTCTCAGCTTTAGGAAGCCCCAGGCCTTAGCTCGCTGGCAACCCCAGCCCCACCCTTCTGCAGCTCTATAAAGTCGGGGTGAGGTCAGGAGCCTGGAGGGCCCTCGTCCGCCCCTGTCTGCCCACTTTGGCCCAGACTGGAGCCCAGGTGCCCCACCCTAGAGGGAGCTGTCAGGTGTGGTCATGGATGCTTTCAAGTGTGGCCCTGCCAAGCCCAGCCACACTCTGGGTGGGGGCTGCCTGGCCAACTGCCAGCACTTTGCAGACACAAGCTCCCTTCATAGCTCCCTTCATCTTGCCTGAAGCCAGGGTGGGGAGGATCCATTCCTGTTGCCCCAGCCAGGGGAAGTTGTGCAACCCAGGGTGCAACCCCCCAGCACTCTGCCCACGGCGGGGGGAGGCAGAACTGATAATTCACATCCATCTTCAATGGGGCAGTTCTTGAGGGACTCTTAGATCACCCTGCCAATCACAAGGGAGGGGACAAGGGTGGCTCTGGGTGGTGGTAAGAGGGAGTTGGGTGTGTGGGAGAAACTGGGTTTTGGGGTCAGACAGGCTGGGCTTGAATCTGGGTGCTAGTGTTCACTGGCCTGTGACCTCTCTGAGCCCACAGGTCCCTGTCTGCGAAACGTGACTACCAATGCGCCCACCTTACAGGGTTGTGGTGAATCTCAGATGCAATAACGCAAGTGAAGTGCCTGGTGCTCAGGAAGTGTCCATCACTATTAAGGGAGGAAGACCTTTGGTTGTGGATATTGAGACTCAGACTAATGAGAATTACCCAGTTGGATGCGCTTTATAGAGTGTTCAAGCATCTTTTCAGGCCTCCCGAGTCTCCTGATTCTGGCAGGGGAGAGACTTCTCAGGCAGTCCAGGGAGGGCCATGGGCACAGGGCGAGGTGTGCAGCCAAAGGTTACCTGTTGGGATGGGGAGGGTTGGGCCAGGTTCTCTGGGGTCCCTCCAGTCCTACCCAGGTGCCCTTCCTCCAGGAGGTTGCACCCCTGCACCCAGGCACAGGGCTTGGAAAGAGGAGCAAGGGCTGACATCAGCTCCTCTTGCCCACCTGCCCAGATGTGCTTTGACAATCTTCCACTCTAGCATTCGGGCACTGAGCTGCCAGCTGTAATTTTTCTGGGATTAAGAGGACAAGTCCACCCCAGGGATTTCCCAGAAGCCATGGGGGCTGGGGGGAGGTGGGCACCACAGGGTCTGGGATTCCTTAATCAGAGGGGCCCTCCTCTCATCCCTAGCCCCAAAGTCTGGGGTACTCTGCAGCAGCCCCAAGACCAGCCTCCCAGCCCCCTCGCCTGGCACTGTGCCCGAGGCCTTGGCTGCACAGCCACACCCTTGGCAGGTCTTTGCCAGCTGCACTGAGTCAGTCCCTCCCTTGCTGGCCCAGCCTCAGAGAAAGCGCTAGAGTCTTCAGGCAACTGCCTGAGCTCCCTGGAGAGGCCTGACAGCTGACGGATTGCGCCAGTCGCTGGGCTTGCTGGGAACTAAAAATGTGGGCAGCAGTAATTAGAGTGCATGGGGGCGGGGGGCACCGGGTCTTTCTGGAAGTGTCTAGACACTGCCCCTCAGGGAGTTCATCTCGTCTGTTTGTCTCCTGGGCCTCTCGCTTGTGGCTGGCCTTGGGGTCACCTTGCTCCCATCACCGCTGAAGGGGGCCAAGGAGGGGCCAATTGGGAGATCTGGGCATCCATCCTCCGGCCCCTCCCGCCCCGCTGTCCAGCAGAAGAAATCTGTCTAGCTTGGGAGCCTGGGGATCTGCATGTCTCTCACTCTGTGACCCTGGCTGGTGGCCGGCTCCCGTGACTCATTTTCTTCATCTGTACAATGAGACCATTGGACTGGATGTTCTCAAAGGCTCCTTCCAGCACCATGAATCAACAGTTTCTCCTCCACTCTCCTTCCTCCCCCCAGGTCCCCTGCACTGACTGCCCGCTCTGCCTGCTAATGCTGCTGGAGTGGGTGTGTATGTGGTAAGTGGAGGCAGGGGATGAGGGAGGACCTGGAGATGTGACATCCCCTGTGGTGGCCGTGGAGGTGGAAGGCCCTACGGCTGGAGCACCCTTGTGTCTTAGGTGTCCTAAGAGCCCTTTTCAGGTGGAGGGGGGTCTGGAGGAGGAAGGGCAGGTGCCTGGTGATAGGGCCCATTTGCTGAGTATGCCCTCAGCTGAGAGAGGCAGGGGGAGGCCAGAGGGCTTCCAAGAGCATCTCAGAGAGGCAGGGGATGGGGGACACCAGCTGGGACACCCAAACTGGGTGTGTGCACTTGTGACTTGCTCCCCTGGGTCTGGGGCCACAGGAAATCGGTTAAGGGAAACAGGACACAGGAAAACCCTGTCCAGCCTCCCAGCTGCTGTGTGTGTTGGGAAGGGAAGGATGGGGGGGTCCCCGCGGCCCCCATCTGCAGAGAGACCAGGAGAGGACCTACTATACTCTGAAAGCATACGTCCCAGGAAGGTTCCCCCACCCCCGCCCCGTCTCCCCCTCTGCTACCCGATGCAGAATTGGAGTTTCCTGTTTTCCTGCCTGCCTTCCTGGCAGTATTTTTTCCTTTTCCTGAGGTACAGAGCAGAGGCTAAACCCTCAGTCTGTGGGAGGACAGGGCCCTGGTACCCTCCCCATTCGTCCCCCAGGAATGGGTGCCGCTTCCCCAAATAGCCAGGGAGGGCACTGAGGACAAGAGCTTCGGGCTTCCAGCCTGAGATGGACTCTCCTCCCGGGCTCTCTCCTCTCTGTTGGGCCTGTTTTGTGCCTCTCCTGACCAGCCACCAACCGTTTTTCCTCTTTGTCGCCCTCTAGTGTCTTCCCGCTGCCACCACACCTTGCCTTTGGTCCCCGCCCTCCCTCAAGGTTTCTGGAACGCCTCACTCCCTGGCTCCCTCGTTCACTCGTTTACTCACTCATTCAACAAACATTTCAAGGCTGCCTATTTTGGGGATGCAGAGACTAAGAAGACATGGCCTGGGCTCCAGGAGCTCACAGATTTAGGGAGAGACAGACACGCCAACAAATAACTAGAACAATAACCTGGGGGCCCTAATCTACCCAATGGACATGAAATCAACCATCACAAGAGGCTTATGCACCCCTATGTTCATTGCAGCATTATTCACTATAGCCAAGAAGTGGAAGCAACCCAAGTGTCCCTCGACTGATGATTGGTTAAAGAAGATGTGGTATATACATACAATGGAATACTACTCAGACATAAGAAAAGACACAATTGTCCCATTTGCAACAACATGGATGGACCTAGAGGGTATTAAGTGAAATAAGCCAGAGAGAGGACAGACACTGCATGAACTCACTCATATATGGAATATAAATGAACACACAGACAGACAGAACTGGTTGGTGGTTACCCAGGGGAAGTGTGGGGCGGGCACAAGGGGTGAAGGGATGCATCCACATGGTGATGGACAAATAATAATGTACAACTAAAACCGCACAATGTTATAAACTATTAAGACATCAATAAAAAATAAATTAAAATAAAATAAAATGACCTGGGGCCCTAAAGGCAGGAAGAGACCCAGAGCTGGAAGAACCCAGAGGCAAGAGTGGCCACTGCAGCTGGGGATCAGGAACGCTCCTTGGAGTAGGAGGCAGCTGAGCTGGGCCTCGACCATGAGCTCACCTGAGCCTGTGGAGGTGAAGAGGGCATGCGTGGGGGCCCAGGGAAGAGGGTCAGCTGGACTGGGGTGGACTGGCGTCAAGGGCAGTGATGGGAGAGGTCAGAAGAGTGGTAGGAGGAAAGGATGGTAATTCCAGGTGGAGCCATTTGGAAAGCCTTCTGAGCCCAATGAGCTGGTGGACCTGGTCACAGGATGCAGGGTCTGCAAGCCAGGGAGTTCTGTTTCATTAATTCAGCACTGTGTCCTCAGAACCAGGAACTGTACATGGTACACAGTAAGTATATGTGGAATAATATATAATTATATAACGTAATAAGTATGTGTAGAATGAGTGGTGAGATTTGCATTTTAGATATAGTGGGATGTTTTGGAGAGAGCAAGACCAAGGGTGGCTGACTGGTGAGGAGGTGGGCATGAGAGGGGTCCTGGTCAGAGGTCTGAGGGTTGTCGGGCCAGGAGCGGAGGTGGGGCAGAAAGAAGTGGCGCCATCTGGGGGCTGCCTGGCTCTGGGTGCGGAGGGGAAGGCTGTCAGGCTGGGCAGTTAGGGAATGGAATGGGGGAGTGGGGGAAGGAGCAGGTATGGGCTCGCTGTGAGACAGGTTGAATTTCTAGGTCCACCTTTGGGTTTGTTTCATGCGCCCCTTGCCCAAGAGGTGGCATCTCCAGAGCAGGGCCAAGTCTGCTCTCCTTGTAGCCCCAACTGCTTGCTTGAGGCCGTGTTTTGGTGAGGAAGACTAGCCCTGAGCTAACATCTGTTGCCAATCTTCCTCATTTTGGTGAGGAACATTGGCCCTGGGCTACCATCCGTGCCCATCTTCCTCTACTTTATATCTGGGATGCCTGCCACAGCATGGCTTGATAAGCCGTGCATAGGTCTGCGCCCGGGATCCAAACCGGCGAACCCCAGGCCACCAAAGCGGAGCGCGTGAACTTAACCACTACACCACCGGGCTGGGCCCTTAAGGCCCAGTTTTACTGAACTTGTATAAAGGGTTAGAGATCACAGGTGCTTCCTTGAACAGCCTCCCCAGATCAGAAACAGAGCCACTGACTGAAGGTTTCCTCAGGTGCCCCTCCCTGTCTGACGGAAAAGAAACTGGAGAGGGGTGATGTGCCAACACAGTAGGCTTTAGGAGCATGGCCCCCCTGCTCTGGGGGCCAGACCAGACCAAGGACATCTCCTGTATTATGGCTCATACAGACCAGAGCCCTGGACACGTCAGCTGCCTCCTCAGCAGAGGTGGACTAGGGTTCTTAACCTGTGGGTCCCTAAAGGCTTCAGGGTTCTCTGTGAGACCCAAAATTCATGCCAAGTTGTGGATATGTGCACTTATTCTGGGGAAAGGGTTCCCAACCCTCCTCAGATTCCCAAAGAGCAGCTGATTCAAAACAAGGTTAAAATCCACCACTCTAAGAGAAAAGAAGGAAGAGGAGGAAAAGAAGGAGAACTGGAAGAGGAGAATTTGTGTATTTGTTTAGATCTATATAAAATAAAAAAACACTGTGAGTAGATATTAAAAAAAAAAAAAGCCCATCACTCTAAACTCTCCCTCTCCTGTCCCAATCCTAGTGCCCAGCCAGGGCTAGACATGCGGTGTTTTCCTTAAGTGGCCACTTCTCGAATGCTCGCTCTGTGCCAGTCCCTGTGCGGAGCTTTCCTCTCTTTCCTTCCTTTCAGCTTCCTCAGTCCTGTGTGTCCCAAAGCTGGGAAGGGTGGGAGCCCGGATTCACAGCCACGGGATGCTCCAAGCTGTGTTCTACTGGCTCCGGAACAGCCCACCTGTAGGGAGGGTCCCCTGCCTCCTCCCTCTGCCCCACCCCCATCCACTGCTGAAGCTGGGTGCGCTGTGGGGGTTGGGGGGAGTGGAGGTGTTCAAAGCCCACAGGACCTCCAGGCTGGAAGGAAGGTCTTCTTAGGTCCCTGTTTTCCTCTCCACCGAGCTGTAGGCTCTGCACTCAGGCATGGAGGCAGGGGGATGGACGCGCTGAGCTCTGGTTCCGTGGTACCAGCTCTTCTCTCTGTGGTCCTGAGGAGTCTGAGCCCCTCTCATTTCTCAGAGGAAAGGACCTCAGGACCCCATGCCCTCCCCATACTCTCCAGGTGCCCAAATCCACAGAGGCCTGGTCTCACCACCTGCTATCTGGGCACCGAGTGTTTTATTAGAGTCCAATTTTTACCCGCACTGCGGAGAAAGAGGGAGGGGGAGATAGAGAGAGGGAACCCGGACCAGACCCCAGACCCCTCCCCCCACCGGAGCCCAGGGCATCTGCCCTGTTGGGCCAAGGAAGACTTTGTGAGATCCCTGAGGGCCCCAGGAGGAGGGGGCTGGGAGCAGCAGAAGAGGCTGGGGCCCACTGCTTCCCTGTTGATGCCCCAGGCCAAGGCCCCCAGTCTGGATCCTACCCTTTCTTCAAAGGGCTCTAGCCCCCCTCCCTAGGGAGTCTTGGCTGACCACCTCCCCACCAAACCCCGAGGAGGAAGTGCTCCCTTGAGCAGGCCCTGAAGCACAGGTTAGCCTATGCCTATGACCCTGTCCTGCCATCTGGCCCACATCCCAGACACTGGGACACTGGAGCACACTAGGACACCAGGGCCCGCTCAGTCATCAGACTTACATTGCTTTCCCCCTCCTCACAGGCTCCTCTGCCTCTCCTCTCTTCCACCCCATGACCTGACCCCCTTTTGATTTCAGGGTCAGATGCAGTTGTGGTCTGTATGTCCCACCTCTTGTCATGCAGAAGGCTGGGCTACTGTGGCCTTGGCGCAGGGCATGGGGCGAGGGCTGGAGGGGAGAACCTGGCCTGGAGAGGAGAGGTGGGACCAAGAGGTCCCTCAGGCTGGGGCTTAGGGACCCATCTAGCCTGGGTACTCCTGGGCCAGGGGAGGGGTTTGGGAGGCTGTGGGGCCAGCCTCCAGTCCTCAGCCAGACTCCTCCCACAGCCAGCTCAGAAGAAAGCAGTTCCCCAGCCTGGATGGTGGTGCACCAATGGTTAGGCCATTCTTCCTTCTGTCTAACTTAGATCCCGCTTGCTGTCCCACCTCCTTGTCTGCCCAATGATGGAGAGGAGCCGAGGACCTTGTGGAGTGCATAGAGGAGACTCCCAGGTCTGGCACCTTCAGAGGTGTCCTTGGGTCCACTGAGCTGAGGTCCCCAGCCTGGTGAGCTGGCATCAAACAGGCAGGGGGACAGGGGATCCCTGTGTTCGTAACGGCTCTTTGTTCCCTAGACATGGTGGGTGGGCAGGAAGTGGGGGTGAGGACCCTCTAGAAGCAGCAGAACCCAGCTCCTCTT
Organism: Tapirus indicus; assembly: GCA_031878705.1. NCBI lineage: Eukaryota > Metazoa > Chordata > Mammalia > Perissodactyla > Tapiridae > Tapirus > Tapirus indicus. The sequence goes on from CM062922.1 coordinate 143,192,332, forward strand.
TGTCTGCAGGGCACCCACCCTCAAGGTCTTCCCTGGCCCCGGGACCTCTTTGTAGCAGTGGGGAGCAGGCCCCCTCGTGGTCCTTGGGCCTGACCCCTTGCCTCTCCCTGTGCCAGGGGGCACCCAGCTGTGTGTGTCTGGGCTCAGAAGGCCCCGCTCTCTGAACTGCTCCGGCTGCGGTAGCTGGGACTTGGGGTCCGGGAGGGGCTGCGCGTACGGCTGTGGGTCCCACGACTGCGGCTGCTGTAGCTTCCGTGGCTGTGGCTGTGGCCAGGGCTGGGGCTGCGGCTGGGGCTGCGGCTTGAGTAGTCACTGCTCAGGCAGCTGGAGGAGGACGAGGGGCTGGGCCGGTAGTAGGGGATAGGACGCTTCCGGGCACTGCCGGGAGGGAGAAGCCGATTACAGGCCATCCAGGGCCCTGAGCTCTGCCCGTCCTGGGCCCTCACTCAGGGCCCCAGCCCCTCCCCAGCAGTGGCCAGGGCTTCCCTGCCTCAGTTTCCCCGGAGCCCTGGCCTTGCAGTGCCCCCGCCCCAACAGGACTGGACAGTCAGTGGTCACTTGCCAATTTCATGTGGACCATTTTGTTTCTCCTCACTTGTCTGTACGGAAAGGGAACCAAGGCTCTGCTTGATCCGAGTAGATGCTCAATAAATATTTGTTGAATGAGTGAAACTTTAAAATATTGACAACTCACATTAACCATGCTCAGCAGTGGCTTCTGTGCATGGAGGGGTTTGTGGATATGGCCCAGCCCTGCTTCTCTGTCCCCCATAGAATTGAGGGTTTGGGTTTTGCAGGGAGGGAACAAGGAAACCCTTGGCCACTGCTGCCCATGCCCACAGCCTGGCCCAGTCCCGCCGGCCCCCTTTCCTCACTCAGCTACCTCCCGCTGGCCCGGAGTTAGTTTGAAGCCAGGAGGCTGTGACCCAGAGAAAAGAAAAGAGAGTGGTTAAGGATGCAACATTGCCCCATCGTGTGAGATTAATTCTGAGAAAGAAAACAGGTGTCCGTTAGTGGGAGGAGGAGGAGGCAGCCTGGGAGAGGGGCTGAGGTGGGTGCTAGGTGGAACATGTGGGGGCTGGTTGTCTTAGGACACCCCCCCCAGCCGTGTACCAGTGGGGTGTGTGACGTGTCTGGAGGCATCCCAAGCCTGCCCAACTGGCCTCCAGCCCTGGGGTGTGGGGTGAGGTAATGCCCTCTCTTCCCTCGGCGATCTGGACCATCAAGGACTAGGAAGGGCTAGTCTGGGAGTCAGACCATATTAGAGTTGAAAAGATGCTCAGGGACACCTGCCCATTGTTCGGACATGAGAACCCAGACCCAGAGAGGCAGGCCCATCTCCCGAGGCTGCCCAGCAAGGCTGTGGCAGAGCTGGGCTCAGAATTTTGCCTGTGGCCATCTACCCCATGTAAGGGTCTAGGGCTTCAGGGTGGTTTCCACAAACGCAGACCCTAATCTCCCCTGGAGACCCAGGCCCAGACCCTGTAGTCCTGGCAGAGCAGCTCTGGTCACAGCTTCTGCCACGTCAGCTACACTCTGGGCACAGCCTCATTGGACTGTGCGGGGGGGGGGGGGGGGGGGAAGGTGGGAGGGACCCGTCCCTAAAGACCAGACTGCCCGTGCCTCCTCCTCCAAATTCCCCAGGGGGCTGGGAGGTTAGTGAGAAAAGGAGAGGCGAACAGACACAGCTAAACAGAGCCAGGTCAGCTCACATGGGCATCTCCCCTGCAGCCTGTGGAGAGGGGTCCATCTGGCCCCCAGGCTGGCCACAGGCCACTCGGCAGGCTGCACCTTGAGATGGAGGAGAAAAGGAGACATCATTGCCAGGAGATTAATGTGGGGAAGGAGGGAGGGAGGGGCTCCAGGAGGGATGGCTGGAATCTTCCGGAGCTGAGCTCCATGCCTGCTGCTGTCCACCCAGACCCGCGTCCAGAGCCCCTCCCTCATGGGCCTTCAGCACTCCCCCGCCCCATCCCGGGCGGACTTTCCCTTCCTGAGCCCTCCCTCCTCTCAGTTAACTCGACCTCTCTCCTGGGTCTCACCGTCCCCAGCACCTCAGTTCTGGCTGGTCTCCTCACTGGGCCCCTCCCCTTCACTGAACCCCCACACCCTCTCCTTCAGCCCCACCCCTCCCTGCACCCCCGAGTCCCTGCGGCCCGGGCCCCTGCCCCTTCGTACCTGGTGATGCGCCGCGGCTCCATGAAGCTGGGCGAGTCCCGGCGCCGCTTGCGGATGGGCGAGTAGCTGCGGGAGCGGCGCCGGGCGCGGGCGGCCTCGGCCTCGGCGTGCCTCGGGCGGCCCTCGCCGTCCTTGTCCCTGCGGGGCCCGGCCGGAGGTGAGCGCGGCGGGCTGGCCGGCCCGCCCGATAGCGCCGCCGCCCGCACCAGGGCGCCCCGGCCCGACCCCGCCGCCACCCCGGGCCCGCACTCACCGGCCCGGGGGTTTCTTGGGCGACGGCGAGCGGCTGGGGCTGCGGGTCCTCTTCTCCGCGGAGCACGAGCGGGACTTGGAGGGCGAGCGGCTGGAGCTCCACGAGCGGGGGTGCGGGTCCGGGCTGCGCGACGAGCTCTTCCCTTCCGGGCCGCCGCGCCGGCCGTGCGCGCCCGGGGACGGGGAGGTGCTGGCGGGCCGGGCGCGCGGGGGCCGCTCCTTGGGCCTGGAGGAGGGGTACGGCGACAGGGTGCTCAACTGGGGAGAAACGGGGCTCAGTGGAGGGGAAGGGACTCTATGGCGGGAGTTTATGGAGGAGGGGCACCGAGACCCAGAGAGGAGGTGTGTGTGTGTGGTGAGTTTCCAGAGGGAAGGCGGGGAGGAGTCAGTGAGGAGGAGGGTGTTCCTTGGTGAGGGGAGGAGAAGGATCAAGTGGGGGAACTCTAGGGCAGGAAAGTGATCAGTGAGGGGAAGAGAGGGCTCCCTGTGTGGGGGGAGTGGTCAGTGCGGGGAGGTGGATCCGTGTGGGGGAAGGGTGCTCCTTGGGGAGGACGAGTGGTCAGTGAGGGGAGAGGGATCGTGGGGGGGAGGGTGCTCCGTGGAGGTTGGTGGGGGGAGTGATCAGTGGGAGGAGGGGTCGATGGGGGAGGGGCAGTGCTCAGGGCGGGGAGGGAGCCCCTTTTCCCGGGGCTGAGCGCTCACCGTTTCGCGTGCCCGCCGTGGCCTCGCTCGGAGCCGGGCTCGGGCCCGGGCCTGAGGGCGCCGCCGCCGCCGCCGCCCGAGTCGCTGCTGGAGCGGGCCCTGCTGAGCGAGCGCGACGAGCCCCGGGGCGGCGCGGGCCGGGCGCGTCGGCGGCCCCTGCGGCGGGGCGCGGACGCCGAGGACCGCGAGCGCCGCCGCCGCCGCCGCCGCCGCCTCCGCCGCCGCCGCCTGGCGGGCCCGCCCGCCGCGCGGCCTCCTCTGCCCTGCGACGACGGCGCGGAGCGCGGGCTCGGGCTCTCCTTCCCCCGCGCGGGCGGCGTGGCTGCGCCCGCCTCCGCCTGGTCGCGGGCCCTGGGCGAGGGCGAGCTGGGCTTCTGACGGGGAGAGAGGCAGAGAGGGCACGGAGGGGGCGGAGAGGGAGAGGAGACCGAAGAGATGGAAGCAGAGACAGAAGAGAGGAGATCGCGAATGCAGAGACAGAGAAGGAGATCGCGAATGCAGAGACAGAGAAGGAGATCGCGAATGCAGAGAGAGAGAAGGAGAGAGACAGGGAGAAGGTAGAGAAGCAGGAGACAGAGAGACAGAGGAAAAGAGGAGAGATGGAGAAAGAGAGAGGGAAGACCAAGAGAAGGAGCGAGAGATTGAGGGGAGAGAGCGGGCGGGTGGGGTGGGGGGAGAGAAGGAGAGGGGGCTTTCACCGGGCCCGGGCCGGGGGCTGCCAGTCCCGGAGCATCGCACACACGGTTCCCCGCGCCTGCCCTGCCTCTGCCTCTCCTGAGTGTCCACCTTCTGGCCTCAACAGTGCAGCTCATGCAAGGTTCTCGGCATGCAAAACACAAGAGGGACGGAGCGGTGGGGGGAGGGGGCAGAAAGGGAGGGGGCTCCAGGACGGGCTCAGGGGCTGGCATTGCCTCCCCGATGGGACGGACGATCCCGGCTGAGAGAAGAGGGTGGGCACGGGGAGGCCGGGCCAGGGCCAGCCCACCAGGCCAGGCCCCCCAGCGCGTGGGGGTGGATGAGGGATGATGGGGCACACGGCACATAGATGGGGTGGGGGCGGGGCGGGACGACTGAACTCAAACTGAACGGAAGAAAGGGAAGAAAAACAGAAATAAAAAACAAAATCCACAAATGTCATTAGATACCAAAATCAAAAACAATGTCTGAACTCCTGGGAACTGACATTTTTCTGTTAACATTTTTCTTTCTTTGTTTTCCGGCCCTGAGGAGACCTGTGGAGCTGTCAGTAGCACCCGACTGTCTTTCTGTTTCTCTCTTTTCTTTTTCTTTTCTTTTTTCTTAAGTTCTGATTTTTTAAGTCCCTCTTGGTTAACGTCCACTTACCAATAAAGTGGCACTTCCTCCTTTAGTAGGTAAGATGTGTAAGAGAAGGGAAAAGTGTGGTAGCGTAAGTTCATCATTAGATTCACAAAAATGCAAGAGAGATAGAGAGAGAGAGAAAAAAACGCAACCACCCCATTCTAGGCCTAGAGGAGGCCACGCCACCTCTGGAGGAAGGACTGGCAGCGCCCGGCTCCTTGGGCCTGAGCAGCCACCTCTCCGGTGACCACTGGATAGAGATGTCAAATGTTTTTCCAAAAGTGGAGTTAGGACACAAGGATGGGAGTACAGAAAACCAGAAAGGGTACCTGGTGCTGTCAAAAGGGCCTTGGCTGGGAATCAGGGGTCTGAGAGCCTGCCACTACCTCACTGAGTGACCCTGGCCAAGTCACTTCCCCATTTGGGCCTCAGTATCCCCATCCACAAAGTAAGAGGGTTGGGCTTTGCCTCCTCATGGCCCTACCAGAGCAAATATTCCAGAATTTTCTGCATGCCCCCTGACGCCCCTCTATCCCCCACCCTCTGCAGAACTGTTGAATGCACTTGTCTGTTTATAAGTGTCCTTCACCCTCACTCCACCCCCAGTCACCAGCACCAACTTGACTTTGAGCACCTTGGGGGCAGATTTAGTGCTGGATTCAGCTCTGTAACCTCAGTTTTTATCACAAAATTTGGCATCTAGTTGGGTCTCGATGCCGTTTGCTGAGGAAGAAAGAAACACCCTTACAAGGGCTAGGGCCAACCCAGGGAGTCCTGGGAGAGGCGCAGGGGCTGGGACAAGCTCTTTTGGCAGCCTTTTTGGAATGAGAGAACAAAACCAGCTGCCACCCCTCAGGGTACCTTGCTGCCAGGGACTGGAAGGAGCATGGTTTCCTTGGCATGGCCCTGGGTACTTCCTGCAAGCGCCAGGGTGGTACCAAGGCCTCTCTGTGCCAGCCTGGATCCAGCCTGGGCATGGAGGTAGAGTCAAGAAGTCAGCCCCATCGGTAGAAAGGCACGGCCGGCTGTGCTTGGTGGCTGAAGCAGCCAGTGAAGACCAGCCACAGCCGGTGGGGGCAGCTGCGCAGAGCCAGATGGGCCGTGAAGACTCCTGGCAGAGCTTGGTGTCTGTTTGGTGCAGAGGCAGGCATCGGCGGGCAGAGTGAATATTGCTGGGTACTGAGGTGCCCCTCTCAGCACCCAACTCTCCTGATCACCAGCTCACCCCTCCCCTAGGCTAGGAGAGATGGCAGTTGCGTTCTCAATAGACATCCCCAGGACACCCTTGGGTCCCCTAACACATACCCCCTCCACCCCAGCAGGTGGTTGGTGCCTCACAGCTCCCAAGCCCCCAGCACCAGGTTCGGTCATCCAGCATCCTTTTCCTTCCAGAGGAGGCAAATGACAAAGAAGTCTCCCAGATCCTCAGATCTCCAGTTTCTTTCCTGTCCCCTGGGTTGTCAGAGTATAAAGTGATACCAGGTAGGGAGGCCTCCTCCCCCTCCCCCCCCCCCCCCCCCCCGGAAGCCAACACACAGTAACGAAGGAGACGCTGGAGCCTGCCTTCCAGAAGCCTTTGCTTGCTGCTTTGGTGGACAAGGGCAGCAAGGCAAGTGGGCAGAATACCCAACTGGGGAATCAGGCCCTGGATGTGAATTCTGGCTCCAGCCTGGACTCCAGATCTGAGCCAGCTACTTCTGCCTCCAGGGAAGAGGCCAGCAGCAGGGGAAGCAGACTGAGGCCTTGAAGTTCCTTCCCACAGACGCCGCAGGGCCCTCTCTACTTCCCACTCTCTTGGGCTGGGAGTGTGAGAAACAAAAAAGGGTCTGGTTGGGTGGATGCCCACCTATCATGGTGCGGCCCCCAACCACAGAGGCCCAAGCCCCTGTGTTGATCTGGATGCTTCCTGCTTGGCACATCTTGAAGTCCAAGCTCTTTCCCACTTCCCTCTTACTTCCTCCAAGCCAACTGATTGCCATAGCCCAAGATGATAGGACTTGGCAAAGTGGAACACTCTGGAATCAGCCCTGAGACCTTTAAGGATGTGACCTAACTCTGGGGGCCTCAGTTTCCCCATTGATAAAATGGGGATGACTAGGGTCTTTGCTAAATGGGCCTGTACAGGGGCTGAGAGGTCTTTTTTCAGAGTACAAGACTCTGACCCTGTTAGTCTGTGGCAGAACAGTGAGTTGTAGGCCGGGGGCCCCACGGGGCAGCCCCCAAATGCCAGGAAGGTGGAGGATGGGAGGAAGACACTGTTGGGCAGGGTGACAGATAGAACCTTCCCTGGGAGAAGACTCCTAGGGCCAATCTCACAGCCTTGTCCACCCATCCCTCCAGAAGCCTTCAAGGAAGGGTCACCATGATCCTGCCAGAGCGGGAGGCCTCATCCTCAGCTTGGCTGGGTCCTCTTCCTCCCAGGAACTGAGGGAGATCCAAGCCCGGACACCAGGGGATTTCATCGCCAGATAAGACTGTGGTGGCCGGGGACCCCCAAACATCTCCAGAAGCCTCCTCTTTATGACTCCTGTCCTTCTTGGCTGGAACTCCTTTCCTCTCTTCCCTCTCCCCACCCCCACCCCCCCTCATAGCCTGGCTAATGCCTATCACCCTCTACCCTCAGCTCAAGGCCATCACCTCCAGGAAGCCTCTCCTGACCTCACCCCGAGTCAGGTGCGCTCCTCTACGATCCCACAGACCCTTGTTCCTCCCTTCAGTGTGGACTGTGCCAGGCGTGCTAGGGCTGGGGCTGCTGTGACCAGCAGGAGCTTCCCATCCAAGGTTCAGCTTTGCCCCCTCCTTGTTCTGGGACCTTTTCAGCCCGCCCGCCTGGCAGTGGGGAGCCGTGGACCCAGGTCTGCTTGCCTCTCCCCTGGCATGGACACCCAGATGGGCCCTGGCACGGAAGAGTGCTCAGCTAATGCTTGCTCAGTGTGTGTGTGAACGAATGAGTGAGTGAGTGAACGAGGGACCTTGCCTGCCCCTGAGCCCTGCTCCTGGAACCCCTCTGCTCCTTGGTACCACCTGCTACCCGACACCTTTTCTTTTGCTTATGTAAGAAATTTTTGAGGGGAAAGAACGAGAAGAGAGGAGCAAGTGACAGTGCACGAGCCCGATCCTGGTGTTCTTAAGGACAAGAACAAGTGAGCATCTGGGACAACCACCCCCTCTACTCAGCATTTGAAGATCACATTTCTGGGGCTCTGGTCACATCAAGTACTCCTCCACTCCCCCCCCATTAGGCTGGGACAGAGTCTCCTCCATCAGACCAGCAGTGCTTTCTCCCTCCCTGAACAACTTCCTTGTCTGCTCTCCCAGCACCACCCTGGGCTGAGGAATGTTCTGAGTGGGTGAGCTCCTCAGGCCCTGCCCCTGGAGTCAACACGGTGGGGTGAGGACAGAGTCAGGCCTTCTCTTTTTAAGGCTGAGGATGGAGGCCCATGGAGGCCTCACAACGGTTGGGATGTCAAACTTCTGTAGCTGCTCCCAGATGGGAAAGTAAACAGTTTAAAGGGCAGGGATGGGGAGGTGGGGCCTCTGAGGACCTGCTTGGGATGTGCACCCTCAGTGCGGCTGGAGGAGCACTGGGCTGGGGTCACAAGACCCGGGACCTAGACCTGGTTCTGCCCCAACGCCTCAGGGGACCCTGACTCCTACTGACTGTCCCTTCTGGATCATTCAGCACAGAGGGACCACATTAAGCTCAAATTCGGAAGATGGAAGGATGCTGGGGAACTGAGGGAGCCCCTGTCCTGGTGGGGTGGTCCAGGCAGGGGGCAGGTGAGCTGAGATCCCCTCCATCTCCCAGACTGCCCCACAGCGACTTTGCTAAGTAGACCCACTAAGTCCACTGCCTATTCCTGGCCAGCTCACATCCCCCCTGAAGTTCAACTACCATTACACCCCAAAGATGGAACTGTGAGGTGCAGCCCTGGTGCTGCAGCCCCAGCTCCCCCCCGAAGGCTCTGTCTGCTGCCAGGGCAGGACCCAGGGGAGCCCGGGAGGCCCCAGGGGTGGGATGGGGCTCTTTCCTTGGAGCTGACCTCAGCCAGAACTTCCTCCAGGATCTGGAGGCCAAGAGACCCAGCACAGGTCCCTCCACCCCTGCTGAGTGCCCAAGTGGGCCCTGGGGGCCGGCAGGGGTGAGGGATTTAGCAGCTATTCCAGACAACAGATTAACTCAACTGCAGCGTACGGTTCAAGAAAGAAACACAAACTTGGGATGCTAAACCACACAGAAATGCATTCAGACAACAAAATGAGAAAGAGGGAGTGAAGGAGGCTCGGGGGTATGGGTGGAGAGAGAGAAGAAGGAGCGGGGAAGGTGGAAAGGAGGGAAGAATGAACCAGAAAAGTTATTGGGGGCAAGTCAAGAAAACCAAATGACAAACCAGGAAACACAGCTTTGTAGCTCATTTGGAGAAAATGCAAGTTACAAATGAGTAGTCACTAAAATAAAGAAAGAAAAGGGAGGGGGAGAAAACCAACCAGAGCAAGATTGAGAGAGAGAGAGAAAGAAAACCACATTCAAACCAAGCAGAGTGGCGGGGCTTATCTGGAGATGGGAGCGAGTGAGCGCACAGCTGAGCCGGGTACCTACCTTCTCAGCGGTCAGGGACAGGAATGCAATAATAAAAAAGAAAAGAAGGTCTCTGCATGGGAATGCAGAATGGGGGAAAGAGAGTGACTTGAAGCTGCACACCCCCTCTGAATCGGCACGTGGACAGCCAGTGTGGCTTTGGCCCCAGGGATCGGAGGGGACTCCTGCCCAGCCATTTTGGTTTGCATTTAGAATTTACCCACAGGCTCCAACAGCCAAGCTTTCCTTAACTCCTTAAACCACAGAAAACCTCCGGAGGGCATGCAGGGAGCAGCTGATGGCGCAGAACCACAGGGTGGGCTGAGGAGGGGCTGGCAGCGAGGGGAAAGACGCCCATGTCAAGAGAGAGATGGAGAGGGAGAGAAAGACAGAGACACAGGCAGAGAGAGAAATAGACAGGGAGGGAGAAACAGAAAGAGAAGGAAACCGAGAGACAGAGAGGCAGGGAGAGAGAGAAAGGTGCACCCAGACAGAAAGAAGAGAGAAAGCTGTTTCAACGAGGCCAGTCGTAGACAGAGGGGGGAGGGGACCCGCGCATTTAAAAAGGAAGACAACTGCAGATTCAATTGTTGGATTGATCCTGCAAAGGGAGTCACCCTCACTCTCTTTCCTTCTGGCTTCAGCATCATTTCAGCAAAATTCATCCCTCCTGCCTTCTGGCTTCATCCTGGGAGAAAGGCCAACTCATCCCTTCCTATTCTGACTGCCCCACTCTCTTTCCTGGGAGTGGGTGCTCTTTCGCGGGGGGAGGGGCCTGGGATGAGGCAGGTCAGGGAGTGCCATGGGCACCTCTTCTTGGGGTTCCCCTAGGCTGCCCATTTTGTGATGAGATTTGAGCCAGAGCCAGAGCTGGGAGAGAGTCCAGGGGTCTTGCCCACAAACCTTCTCTGCCACCCTCATGAAACGGTGAGGCTTCCCTTGACACTTCCAATGGTAGGGTCAAGTGGAGCCAAAGCTGGTGGCCCTACTTCCAAGGCTACAAATCTTGCCCACCTCTTCTGGCCCGTGTGCTGGGGAGAGCAAGGCTAGCTCCATTCTGTGCTCTTGGGGGCTGGAGGGAGCCAGGTAAAGGCACCAGGCAAAACTGGATGGAAGGACTCGTCCCATGGGGTCTTGGGCTCAGCATCTTAAGCTTCCATCCCACATCATGTGACGCTGAGCAGCTCCCTTCCCTCTCTGCGCCTGGTGATTTACTTCCCCACAGTGTAAGGGCTTAGGGCTCCATGAGTCGAAGAAGCAGCAATTGCAATTGTATAGAGTCGGGCTTGTGTAACATGGGCCCACCTGAACTCTGCAGGCCCAGTGTGGGGAGCTGAGAGAGCTGACAGCACACTGCAGACGGCTGCAGGGGTCCCCAAGGGGAAGGCAGGAGCTGAGACAACTAGCATCCATCTCCCAAATCCTCCTTCCCCTGCTCAAGGCTCCTGGAGTATGCTTTCCATTGACCACCCTCTCCACATCTTGGCTGTGGCTGGGGGTCTTGAGGTTAGAGGGCTGGGGTCTCCTTTTGGATCTACTTCTAAAAAGCTGTGTGAATTTGACCTGGTCCCATGACCTCTCTGAGCTGCAGAGAGCCATAAGCAGCAGAACCCAGCAATCCCTGAGGGTTCAGCCCTGGCCTGAGATAGGACAACTACGAGACATGTTAGGAGCCGGCACCCCGCTGGCCTTAGTCTGAAGACAAGGATGGACCTGCCTCTTGCCTCCAGTCTCTTGCAGGGAGTATCTGGCTTTGAAGCCATCACCTGAGTTAAATTCTCTCAAGTATCTTCAATTCCCTCCTCCAGGGTCCCCTAAGGACCTGAGGCCTGGCACAGAAGGTGCTGAGCAGCTCAGCCCCATCATGCCCTCTTCTACTAGACAGAACTGAGGAGACACAGGAAGCTCACTGGGGCAAGTCTCTCCCCGTCCCTGGGGCTCCCAGCCTCTCTCCAAGGTTCCTTCTAGACTGAGACACAGACAGGTGGTCTGCACCACTTTTGCTAATTTAAAAGCTGAAGAAGTCCCCAGGGTATGCCTGGGGGTGAGGAGACGGCTGGCTGTGGCAGCAGAGTTGGCAGGAGCTGTTGGCGTGGGAGTCATTTTTTAGGAGTTGTCTTCCCTTTTAAATTCTGATTACAAAGGAGAAAAAAGAGTATATAGAGATATGTATATGCTTAATGTTCACTGGAGATTCAAAACCATCTCTGCGTTAGGAGGAGAGGTTCCCACAGGAACACGCACAAAAGCAAAATTCTAGGACAACATAGAAAAGAGAAAAAACCCCAGAGAGAGAGTTTGCATATCTGTACATTACAAAAGGAAAAAAGAAAAAAGAAGGGAAAAGGAAATATAAACAGAAACCAAATAACAAGAAAAGTTACATAAACTTCCCCACCCTCTTCCCTGGCCGCTAAAGGAGAAATGGAATCACAATATTACCACGTTTCAAATGGGAGGCTAAGAAAACAAACAAAAACATAGATGGGGTTAAAAACAGTGAGCTTTTCTTTTTTTCCGCTTGTTTTTTTTTTAAAGGTAGCGTCCAAGAATACCCCCTTCCCCCCAGTCTCCTTTTTCCCAAAGACTTTTTTGGTGAATGGCGAAGTCTGTGACCCTGGTCCCCTCTCACCTCCCTGGAGGTGAGCAAGTAGTCTCATTCGGCTCCTCAGAAAGGCTTTGCAGGCAAAGAGGGCATTGGTGTGCAGGTGAAAGGCCCGGGAGGTTCTCAAGTCCCAGATCTCCCAGGGCCTGAAGGGTAGGGGAGGATTTGGGGACCATGCTTTGTGAAAGGAGTGACAAAGTGCTGTCTCCTAGAAAACTCCCAGGGCTGTGCCAAAAGGAGCCCCATTTCGGGAGGGAGACAGACTGGGGTGCTGCCGAGGCTTTTGCTCCGAGGCTGGAGGCTAGGCCACCTTTCCTGACTGCTCTCTCCTGGGGTCTACCTACTTGCCCTGGCCATTGTTTCTGCATAGGCCCAGGGCCCTTGAGGGGTATTGTTCTCACCTCCAGGGCAGGGGAGGGATCCAGCAGTGGGAAGGGGTCTCCTTTCTGTCCCGGCTGAGAGATCCTGCGTTCCTATGTCTCTCGGAGGCTCCTATGAAGGTGTCTGGGGCCCTGTGCCCATGGGGGTGGGGGTGGGGACACTCCTTTCTGGGTTTGCCCAGGTTGGGCATCATCTCCAGGGCCTATGGCACCAATCCCTGTCCTGGCCATCCTCAGCTACCTCTGCGAGCCCTCTCCCACCCCCCAAGACAGATCCAGGGACATGGTGTGATCTTCCCATGTGGCCCAACCAGGCCCCTTGGAGGTCAGGAGCCTGGCACCCTGTCTGGGTGGGGCAGTCTCGAGGCAGGTAATGTCCTGAAATAAAAATTAACCTGGAGACCAAGAGCCCTTAGTCAGCTGCCTCTGGCCTTCCTTGCTGAGGCAGTGGGAGTAGGGGTGTTTGAGAAAACAAAGGGAGTGAAAGAAAACAGCCAAAAATCAAAATGAAACTGACCAACACAGACATGTTTGCTGCTGAGATCTGAGGTCTGGGGAGGGGCAGCCCCTTCCCGCTGAGGCTTCTGGGGCAGCCTGCAGCTCTGCACCCTAAGTCCCCTGTGCCCAGCCAGTGCCCCTGCCAGTACTGCAGCCCCTCTCCCTACGTGGGCTCTAGCCTGTCCTCTAAGATCAACAGACAAAAGGGGATGTGGGCCTTCCCCAGGACTGGAAGAGCCCCCCACCCTGGCCTGCCCATCCACCTGGGAAAAGCTGAGAAGCCTATGTGCCTTGCCAGCTCCTACCATCATACCTGCCTCTGGTTCTCGAGGAGTCTGTGCCCCTCCTGGAGGATGTGTGGGGGCAGTTTTTGGGGTGGTGTTGGTGTGGAGTCTCTGAGGGAGCGATAGGTGCACTGGGAGGTGCCTTAGGAAGGATGGGACAGGGGAAGCGGACCTGCAGTCTTGAGACACCTGTCCAAGCAAGGGCAGTGTCCAGGAAAGGACAGACTCCCCTGGGAGCAGGGACTTCAGAAATGCAGCTCTGTGGCTGCAAGCAGACTGAGGTGGGGGAGGGATCTGAGAGAGAGGGCTGGGGCTCAGGAGGGGATTGAGGGAGGGAGGGCACTCAGAGAGGGGAAAGGGCTTGGTGGGGAGAGGGAGGCTCAGGACCCAAGTGATGCCCAGGGGAGATCCTGTCTCCTGAATCCTGTTCCTGACTGTGACCCCTACCAATGTCCAGGCCCCTCCCACCCCAATATGCCTGGCGGGAGGGAGGCAGGAGACCTGGGTTCCTCTGCAATTCTTTACCCAGCTGGCTGAGTGCAGCATGGTCAACCTTTTCTGGTCTTCAGTTTGCCAAGGTCAAGGGTGGCCCAAGCTTGCAGGCCACCCCCCCCCCCCCGACCCTGACACTGAGGCCAGGTGGGCGCAAAAACTGAGCACTTCTGGTCGCTCCCGTGCAGGGACGGCGCATGGAGGGGGGAAGCGACCCCGCCCCCGTTACACAGTCATTGCCCTCTGCGGGGCGGCGACCCTACCCCAACCCAGCACTGCCCGACCCAGCCCGGTGCAGCCGGCGCGGCGCGGGAACCCTCTGCAAAGCGAAGCGTACATACATGGGGCGGGCTGTGCGTCGAGCCGGGGCGGCCCCCATGCGCTCCGCTCTGCTGCCTGCTGCCGCCGTTCTGCTGGGACGACCCCCATCCACTGCCACCGGACGGGGAAGGCGACCGGCTCTCGCTGGATCGCTGGCTGCCCCTCTTCTGCCCTTCCTCTCGGTGCTTGGGGCTCAGCCTGGGGGGCAGAGGACATGGGGGAAGCCGGTGTGGGATGCCCCCTCTGCAAGCAGCTGCCCACGGGGGGAATGGCAGCCCTCCACCAGCCCTCTCACTGGGCTGGGAAACCCTTCCATTTAGAGAGCAAGGCCCCAGTCCTCACACTGCCTCGATTTCCACTTCAGGGTCTGGGCCGCCTTAGGACGGGGCCACAGCTCTTCCTCGCTTAGTTCCAGTTTAGCAGCACCCCTGGTAAACTTCTACCCACGGATTAACTGCTGTTCTGTCCACCAGCCGCCTCTCCAGCCCTTGGGGGTGTTTAATCTGCAAGTCCCCTCTCCCCAGCAGAGAGCCAAGCTCAACCACACCTTGAGCATGCCGTGGCCCAGGACCTACCTGCTGGGTGATCTGGAATCACTGTAGTGGGAGGAAAGTGAGGGGCTGTGGGAGCTGCCGCTACTGTGGCGATGGCACCTGCGGCCTGGCGGCTCGGCGTGTGGCCTGGGAGAGAAATCCCAGCCTGCACCTGAGTTCTGCTAACCTCCCCATGGGGGATCCCTGCGAAGTCCTGATGGGAACCACTGCTGACCGACCCTCCCTCCATAGTCTCCTACAAAAATAGCCCAGCTGGTCCACATGGGTCATTTGTTGGGATTAGGGAAAGGCCCCCTTTTCTCTAGACAGCCCCAGCCCCCCAAGACCTCCCTGCCCCTCCGCTGGTGCTCTTGTGACTGGAGTGGGGGAGGGATGCGGGGGGAGTCACAAGGACCGAGCTTGAAAGGCCCCTGGACTGGGAGGCAGGAGACCTGGTCCAGTTTCAGCTCTGCTCCTGACTCACGGGCCCTTGGCTTCCTCTCTGGGTCTGAATTTTCCCATCTGGGCGGGAGTGACAAAATGAGCTATCTCTAAGGGCCTGGTTCTGGGATTCTAGAAGGCAGGGCTTGCCGTGTGGGGGAGAAGTGAGGGGCTGGAGAGTGGAGAAGGGTGCTCACCTCTTCCTCTCTTTGTTCTTCTCTTTTCTTTTGCTCTTGGGGCTTCGAGATCTGCAGAAAGCAGAGGCTACAGTGACAGCATGTGACAGCACGGCCTGAGCCAGGCAGGGGCAGGGCGGGGCCTCCAAGCCCTAGAGTGGGGCTGGTGTGGACCTGAGATTCCTTCCTCTCTGGGACCTGAGCCCCCAGCTGGAGTAGACTTGCGCATCCCACCCCACTGCTTTGGTCCCTTTCACTCAGCCAGGCCTGTTCCTTCCTTCTCCTGTAAGTCCTGGCCCATGATCACTTCCTGCCCAGAGCCCCAACTGCTGCTCCCTCCGGGGGAGCCAAAGGTAATGTGGACACCGCCACAGAAGGAAGGGTGACTTGCTTTTCCTTCTGGCACTGGTCTTGGGACAGCCCCCTCTGATGAGTCACCATGGTGGGGGTGGCCCCTTCACATCTCACTTGTGTCCCTGGTACTCCAGGTCCCCTCAGATGGGGCTGTCTCGGGCAGAGCCCAGGCCTCCTGCCTCTCTGTCCTCTGAGACTGTGGCCCACCCTGGGCCAGCTCACAAGGGGTTTAGGAAAGAAATGCTTTCCCTTGGGCACAATCTCCCTGCTTTTGGGGTTACTCCTCTGGATCCTATCCAGGGCTGCCCAAGCTTCTCATCCATCCCATCCCATCCAGCTCTCCAGGGTGGGCCCACAGCCCAGCTTCTTCTGCCTTTGACAGAAGAATTGAGAAGCTTCTGATTAGGCCTTGAAAGTCTCACCTCACCCCTTGCCCCTGCAGGTCTCTCAGCCCCACCGTTCCTGATGCCGCCAGATTCCAGCTCTGTCCTCCAGTCCTGAACAGATGCCTCCTTCTGACCAAATATGAGCTGACGCTAAGAAACACGGGAATGTGTTTCTCACAGGAGCAGAGTGGGTTGGGGGCAGGCCTGGGAGGCCAAAGGTTTGGGTTCTAGAACCCATGCTGCCTGCTTTGGGCCTCGGTCTCCCCACCTGGAGCTGGTCTGGCCCTAGCTTACCTCTAGGTCCTTCCCAGGACTGAGGGGAGTTGGCCAGAGGATCTGTGCAAGCTGATGGTGACCACTGGGGGGCAGTAGGGGCTCACACTGGCCCATGAGAACTGGGTGGGGTGAGATGGGAAATTGGGGAAATTGGAAGGCCAGGATAAGGGATTTATTTAGGCTCTTCCTTCCCCACCTGGCAAGTGGACATAGGCAAATTCCCATTGCAGGAATGGGACTGGGGACTCTGCTCCTCCTAAGGGCTGCTGAGAGGGGGTTTGGCTCTGATGCCAACAGTGGGGATGCAATTGTCCCACATGCTCTGTCCCTCTATGCAGGGTTTTCTACTTTCTCCACCCCTCCCTCTGGGCTCCTTCCTGCCTTTCACCTCCTCCTCTCTACTCCCCCAATCCGTCCTGTCAAGTCACTGTCCTGCTCAGAGCCCCACACTGGCTCCCAGCCCCGCTTGGGTGGAGGCCAGCTCTGTGGCCTGGAAGTTGGTCTTATTGGGGGCTGACACCTGCCCCCAGAACTCCCACATCTAGCCACAGCCTGCCCATCCTGTCTCCTACCCACTGGGCCTTCCTTCTGCCTGGCATGCCCTCTCCCTCAAAATTCGGGGTCCCGATGCTTCTGTCTTCCCGACTGGCACCTCCACAGACTTACCCCTTGGACACTGGAACTACCATGTTGTCTGGAAATTCTTGGGGCCCTCACAGCAAGGCTGACTCATGAGGCAGACAAGAGTTGCAAATAATTGGCCCTCCTTCTCCTTCCCCACCCCTCTGTGCCCTGCCTGGCTCTGGGAGGGAGTCCCTGGAGTGGGAGGATGGAGCAGGGCAGGACCCTCACAAACCCCCTCCCATCAATGGCTTCCTTTGGGCCTTGGTCCCTGCAGAGGGGAGCTAGCCTCTGTTCACATCTCCCTCCACAGGGCACTGCTCACCTGTGCCGTCTCTTCCTCCGGGACCCAGAATCAGACCTGTGGGTCATAGAAGGGTTCTCTGGAGCCCGCCTGGGGTGGCCAGGGGACACCAATCTGCACAGCCCTGGTCCAGGGCCCCACAGAAGTGAGAGGAGGCCCGAGGGGAGGGAGGGTACCTGTCTCTGTGGTGCTTTTTCACGTTCTTCTTCTTCTTGCGCAGAGGTGAGGGGCTCCCACAGCTGCAGACACAGAGGGGGCTCTAGTGACCTGGGGCCCCCCAGAGAGGGAGGGGCAGCGGGAAATGGCTGGGGAAGGCTGCATGCCTGGGGCATTGAAGCTGGAAAGGGGATTCAAATGCCCATTGTACAGAGGGAACCGACTCCCTTGGCATCTAAGCAAGGACTGTTTCAAACCCAAAGGTTAGAGGCTCCAATGGTGAGATTTCTGCCTTCTGTGGGGAAAAGCTGGCACGTTGGCGGTGTCCAGGGTCCAGACCCTGAGGTGGCAGGCCTCCTGCCTCTGGGGGGTGGTCTTGGAGTCTCTCCCATCCACAGACATGCCCCCAGCCCCACCAGGTCCCTGTCCCCCTTCATCACTGACCTGCACTCCGAGTCTAGTCTCCTCTTTTTGCTGAGAGCCAGGGAAGAAATGACAGACAGACCATTGGACTGGGTTAGTTGGGGCCAGGAATGTTTGCCAGGGTCTCACTCGGGGAAGAGGAAGGGAGACACAGAGATGGGGAACCACAGCTGAGACCCAGCCAAACCCCTCCTCCCCAGGCCACTCACACTTGAGCTGGTGGGTGCAGGACAGCTAGGGGAGGGTGCAGGGGGGCCCCTAGCAGGTGCACGGTAACACAGGGGCCACATTAGTGTGTCCAGTCCTGGGGCGGGTGAGTGCCCATAGGGGTCCTCAATGTGGAGAGGGGGCTTGATGACAGAGGGGAGTCAGCGAGGGGGGAGGAGCCTGCTGAAGGGGAGGACGTTGAGTGAGGGGGAGGGATTCAATAAGGGCAGAGGGGCTCAGTGAGGGGTGGAGCTCACAAATGCAGCCTTGGCCCACTGCCAGCAGAGGGGTGGGCACCTGGGGGCCCCACAGCCCCCCTCCTGCCCGCCTCCTGCCTGGCGGGAGGCTCTCACCGGCTTCTCCGGTGGCCGCTTTTCTTTTTCTTCTTCTTCTTGGGAGGGGGCGACGCCGAGCTGCTGGACCAGTGCTTGGTCCTGGGTGAGAAGGGGTGGGGTGAGGGGGGAAGCGGAGGGGAGGGGGGAGGTGCAGCCCCGCTCCTGCCCCCCCAACCCCCCGGCCGCGGGCGGCGCTGACCTGTACCCCCGGTGCCCGCGGTAGCAGGCGGCCGGGCAGTCGCAGTCCACCGGGCCGTCGTCCTCGTCCAAGGGCGCGTACTCCAGGCCCGGCTCGGCGCCCTCGGTCAGCCGCGGAGTGTCCGCCACGCTGCCGGCGACAGGGCCTCTCAGCACCCGCCCCGCGACCCGGCCTCCCCGCCTCCCCTGTCTGGGCGCGGCGCCCCGAGGCCCGGGCGGGAGGGGCCGGTGGCGGGTCTGCGCCGCGACCCTTCCAGGGCCAGGCGGGGATTTGGGGAACCCAACCGGGAGCCTCCCTTACAGCCCCCCACGCCCCGCCTCAGCGGTGCCATATTTTGCAAAAGAGAAAAAAGAGCACCCCCTCGCTTAGCCCTCACCCCTTCCAAGTTCTCACCCTCCCAGGGAGCGCCGTCCTCCTTAGTGAGTCCCCTCCTGGCACTGATTCTTTGTCCCTCCGTCCCATTCTTCGAGCCCCACTTCCCCTCACCGAGCCCCCTTCCCTTTCGTTGAGTCCCTTTCATCGATCCCGGTCCCCGGTAACCCCTCTGCTTATTCCCGAGCCCCCGTTCGCCCTCGCTGAGCCCCCTCTCTGATATTTGTCTTTCCCTAACCCGGCTGTCCTAGTCCCTGAGCCCCCTCCCCCTGCCCGAGTGCCTCCCTCCCCCAGGACATCTCTGAAATATTCGTAGCTTCCTCCTCTCCCCCTGGCAGCCGGCTGTCATCAATCACTTCCCGGCGGCGGCGGCGCGGCCTTCAGTCCTCTGCCCGCCTCCCCTGTGCCCCATCCATCTCGCAGAGCTCCTCCCTGACTCAGCGGGGACTGCCACGTCCTGTCCCCGCTCCTGGCTTAGGAGGCCCCAGCCTTCTCTGCCACAGATGTCGGTCCCCTGCAGGCACTTCGCAGAGAGATGCCTCTTTCCTAAAGGCAGCTGTGCTTCAGGGGAGAGCATGAGCTTTGAAGCTGCTGGCGTGCCCTCATCATGCGCTGTCCCTGAGTCACTGTGTGACCTGCTGCCTATCATGCCCCTCTCTGAGCCTCTTCTCCAAGATGTGAGTGGTAACTATGTTATAGGGTTGTGGGGAGAATTCGCTGAGGTAATGGCTGCAGTGCAATTTCTTTTGTTATTGCACAAGCCCAGAAGTGACCCTGCAAAGGCCCGGCCCCAGGGTAATGGCTCCAGGGTGGTGCCCCCCCTTCCATTTTTCATTCCATCTGGTTCAGATGGTGCCCCTCCCAGATGGAACCTCAGCCCTGGTTTCAGCAGAACTACCCCCACTCCTGGGTGCCATTCTCCTGGTTCATTCTTTCCCTGCCCAGAGCGGGGGAGGCCAGGGCTTGGGTGGCAGAGCAGTAAGGACATGACATGAGCTTTGGAGTCACACAGACAGTTCTACATCCAGGCACAACCACGCTCCCTGAGCCTTGAGGTCCTTATCTATCCACGGAGAAAAAGAATATCCTAGCTTTGGGGAGAGGATTAAGGGAGATTCTGTCTGTGAAGCTCCTGACACGAGGCCTGGCCCGTGACTGTTGTCCCACACGTGGTTGCCATTGTTAGACAGAGGGACCGCTGTCAGACACTCACACACCAACACCTCCTCTTCCCAGGAGAAGAGCGGTTGTGACACATGAAAGGGAGACAAAGCAAGGAAGGCAGACCACAGCTACAAGATGACAATTGTCAGGGACAGATCTCCAGCAGAGACCCGCTAATGGGCTCTTTGAAGACTGACTTTGTACTTAAAAAAAAGAGAGTGTAACCCGAATCTGACAGGGTTGGCTAGCCTTGAGGCCAATCTCAAGAACACCATTCACTTCCCAAATGCCAGCCTGGCCGAGGAAGTCACACAGGGAGCATGGGAGGTTTTCCTGGGGTGATGGAGGCCAGGCTCATGTCATTCTCCCAGCCCCCGCGGAGCCAAACACCCCCTCATCCCTTCATTCAAACTCCTCTGCTCTTCCCTACACTCCTCTTCCTGGAGCCAGTGCGGTGGCCTCCTACTTCCTGTCTCTGAAATCTCCGACCGCCCCCCCACCCCCCAGCCCGGCACCTCCCACACAGCCCTCAGCCACACACATGCCCGACACACAAAACAGTCCTTAGCAAAACTTAAGGGCACCTCCAACATTGTGTGGGTGAGCCAGTGGTCGAAGGGAGCTTCCATTTATCCTGACACGAAAATGACGAAGATTATTTACAAAATAAAATAGCTAAGTTTGGGCACCGCCTCCTGCAAAGATTGTTTCTTGCCTCCCAACACCAGAGCTGGGTTAGCCACTGGGTCCAGGCCCTTACTGAGCATCTCCTTCCCCTCTCTGTGCCCTTTTTATCCTGCAGCTGTGCCCCTAGGGACATCTTTCCTTTCTTCCTCTGTCCCAGGAACAGAGCTCTTCACTCCCTGTCCCGTCCTCCCTCCCTGTAATCTTATCATCTGGCCTCTCTCACTCTCCAGTCCCTTCTGGGAGGTTTACTTGGGATCTTGTCTGCTGGATGCATTGAAAGACAGGCATAGGGCACGAATATCAGGGAGAGACACAAGGTCTCAGAACCTTCTGGTAAGACTTGCCCTGGGAGTTCCAGGAGTATAAATGGGCCTAGGCTGAGGCCTCTTTTGCTGGCTTTGTGCAAGCTGGTACCACTACATCTGCTTTGCAGGATCTCCCAGGGCCAGAAACCTGGGTTCTCCTATCCTGCCCTTCCTGCCTGATAATTCCACTAACACTAACATCCTCTGACGTCTAAATAGCTCTCCACAGTTCACAAATCCCATTCAGAGCCACTTCCTGACTTAGGGAAATTTTATACCCCTCCCCCCTCCATTTTACAGATGAGCAGACTGAGGCCCAGAGAGGGAAAGGAACATCCTTTATAGTTTGGGGGTCTTTGAGTAAAGAATGTAAGTTCACCCATGCAGTTGGCCTTGGGAATTCCTGTGCAAACAGGCCAGCTCTTGAATTTGCTGGCTGGACTTCCCTGCTGTAGTTGTTAGCTCAGCCGCCCCTCCCTGCTTTATAGACACGGCCCAGGTGTGTGCACTGAGGTCTAGGTTTGTTTAACGTCTCCTGCTCTTAAGTTCATGTCTGGGATGTAGTTTACTCCTCATCACATCTGTGGAATAGGCAGGGGAGGCACGACTTCCCTGTGACAGAAGAAACTGAGGCCTACAGTGCTAACCAAGGAAGGCCCAAACAGAGTCCACTGTGGAGGAACCAAGAATGTATTGAGGTGGAACACCACACCACGCGGGACACATGTTGGACCGGCTGCCGTGGGCAGGGCTCCCACCTGGGTAAAAACTGCCCATCACACGCTCTTCCTCATACCCGCGGTTTCGCTAATTAACTGGTTCTGTTTCCCATTAGTCAGGACCATAATGGCCAAGTGACAGATGAATGAGTCCAGACAGAGGAGGGGGAGGATGCCAGGCAAAGGTCTGCCCTCTCCGCTCATTCACTCAGCCAGCGTGCCAGGCCTGCCAGGGTCCTGCAGGGGTGGGGGGTGGCAGGAACAGTGATGAGTCAGGCCTGGGGCCTCTCCTCCAGTCCCTCACAGTGCAGGGCAAAAGTATTACACGGTGCATATGACAATAATTACTAGCACAGGTGCCAGACGCTTTCTCAGCACTTTACATGTATTTATCTCATTTAATCATTTAATGCTTGGAGCAAGCTCTGCCATAGGTACCATCATTAATAGTCCTATCTTATAGATAAAATAATGAGGCACAGAGAGGTCACACTATGGGTGAAATTAGACGCATAGAAGAAAAAAAGGCCGGAATTTGTTCACTGTGTTAGGAAGTAGCTTATGAATATTGTTTTCCATAAACCCTCTCTCCCAAACATTGTGTTATATTACATAACTATGAAAAGAATTATTCTTAAAGGTGGTCTATTAAAGTGAAAAAAAACCAGAACGGATAGCAGCCACAATAAAGAAAACATTGTATGTATTCCAAAGAGGAGAAGGTTTTCCTTTTGTCCTGGGAATATGGGTAAAGTGGTTTTTAGAGACAGCCTTGGATGATGGGGTGTATTTGGATCTGTGCAGAAGGGGCAAGGATGTTTCAGGCTGAAACACCCGTGGTGTTTGAAGAGTTGGATTCTCTTATCAAGGCTACCATAGCTGGAGGTGGTGTGATCCCTCACCTCCACAAGTCTCTAACTGGAAAGAAGGGACAGCGGAAAACTGCTTAGAGAGTTATTTTAAGCAACTCTTTTCCTCCTTGTCATTGTACTGTAACTAAGACAGAAGAAATAATGGGGATATGTGGAATTTTTAAAACAGTTAAATGGAAAAGCATAGACACTTATTGTAGACATCATAAAAGATACATTATTAGACTCAAAGTTTGATAAAAGTACCTTTTCATGTGGCAACAGATGTGTGTTGATTGGCTAGTTTCTCCCATGTGTTTTATACAAAAATGGAATTGATAAGCCATTTTTTACAAAAAAAAAAAAAAGAGAGAGAGAGAGAGAGACTGGGCCAGACTAAGACTGGCCCAGTCTGAGCAAAGGCACAGAAGTGAGGACTTGAAGGAACTGCCAGTGGGTCAGGCTGGCGGCTGTGTGATGCTGGAAGTGAGAGAACAGGCTGGGTCTGGAGAGCCTGGAATGCAGGCCAGGGAGTCCAGACTTGATTGCATGGATGGTGGGGGAACCCCAGAGGGTTTCTGGGGCAAAATGGGACTCTCCAACATCAATCGGTTTCCAAGGACGAAAGCATGTCCTCTCTCAATGTCTTTGGGACCTCACTCCTGCTCTCCAGCACCTCCCTGCCAGGTCAGAGTACCAGCTGCCCCACTGTTCTCCCTGCAGTTTCACTCATCAGATCCATCTTCCAAAGGGGAAAGTCACCATCACCTGTCTGACCACATCACACCTCTTAAACACCTTCCGCTGGCTCCTACCATCTATGGGATCACGTCCAGAGACTGCGGCAGTATGATGTTCTGGTAACTGGTATGGCAGGTAGACTGGAGGGGAGACTGTCACTCAAACCATTTGATTAGCTAAAGGAAAGATAATGCCTGGGGAAAAAAAGCCCTGGGAGTACCCCTGCTTCTGGTGAGACTCTTTCCTGAGTGGGAGGTGTCATGGGCTCTTACAGTCCATGGAGGGTTAAAGTCATACACCCCTCATCCCCTCCTCCTGCTGTGGAGGCCCTTCAGCTGGCCCTGCTTTGTCATCTCACTCTAAGAGGGCACTGAATTTCTCCATGTCTCAAAATGCCAGTCTCTGAGGCGGGGTCGGGTATCAGGGTCAGGAAGCCAGACGCATGAGCATGGGGACTGCTGAGTGGTCAGAGGGCTTTAGAGACTCCCAGGAGAACCCAACAGTGGCAGGGAGGGTGGAGACAGCTAGCCTGAGGGGAATAAGTGAAGGTCAGTTCAGTACTGGCCATTGCCAGGCGAGTGACCAGGAGGATGAAGGTTGTTATGGACTGAATGTTTGTGTCCCCCCCAACTCATATGTGAAAACTCTAATCCCAGTGTGATGCCTTTGGAGGTGGGCCTTTGGGAGGTAATTAGGTCACATGGTAGAGCCCTCATGAATGGAACTAGTGCTCTTATAAGAAGAGACATGAGAGCTAGCTAGCTTTCCATCATGTGAGGTTACAAGAAGGTAGCCGTCTACAACCCAGAAGAGGGCTCTCACCAGAAGCCGACCATGCGGGCACCATGATCTTGGATTTCCAGCCTCCAGAACTGTGAGAAATAGATTTCTGTTGTTGATAAGTCACCTAGTCTGTGGTACTTTGTTATAGCAGCCCAAGCTGACTAAAATAGTGGCGGTGATCATCCAGTAGTGATGGATGTCTGTTGTGCCAGCCATTATTCCTCACACTTACATTCTCTGCCATGTTTAATTTCCTCAACAATCCTATAAGATAGGTACTAATATCTCCACTTTATAAGTAAAGGAGTGGAGGCCCAGAGAAGTCAAGGACCTGCCCAAGTCACACAGCTGGGGTATGGTGGAGATAGGATCCAGGGCCCGGGAGTTAACATTGAACTTAGAGGTGTGGACAGGTGGGATGCCTGATGCCAGAGCCTGCACTCTCCCTCCACTACCCCACACTCTGAGCTAAGAAGTGAAGACCCAGTCAGATGCCAGGTCTGCGGGAAGGCACACAACCAATCTGTCACCAGCCCTCTGTCACCTCTCTACCTTGGGCCTTGGGTTCAGCACCACAATCAGCTCCTCCTAGCCTGGGAGTAACCCAGGCCACCATTAGCCTCCTTAGCTGCTGCAGTCACTATTTGGAGTGGTATTTTCACACCATTTTAGGCTGCCTGAGCTGTCAGAAGCCTCTGGTCCAACCCCTTCCCTGTGTAAAGGAGGAAAATGAGGGAGGTTTCAGGGAAAATTGGGCAAGCTGCACTGTTCTAGGCACCAGGAATATGGCAGTAAACAAAATAAAGATCTTGTCTTTAAGGAGCTAGCATTCTAGTGGGATCCCTGGACCCTGCCAAGTCTATATTCTCCCCTGCCTCCAGAGCAGGAGTCCTCCCTGACTGTCGAGTCTTCCAGACACTGCCTCTTCCAAGAAACCCTTCCTGACTGACTGCACTACTCTTTCTCTCTCTTTCCCCACACGGCCTGAAGGATAAATGGTTCCAGTGGCCATGTTGTTCTTTCTTGTCAGGAGCTGCTGGTAATTCCTGATTCTGGGTTGGGGTTTGTGTTTCCATCCAGAGAACAGGGGGCATGTCTTCCTCTCCCCCTCCCTCCTCATAGCACTGGCACAGGGTTAGCACATGGCACAAACGCTCAAGGACATTTCCTCTGATGATGGACACTGCAACCTCTCCATGGCATATTTCCCAGTGTGTCCTGGTTCTTAAATGCATCATTCATTCACTCAAGGAAAGAGAAGTTCAGGACTCCCGGAAGAGTCTTGGGAGTCATTCACTAGCAGGAGAAAGTTCCAGCAGGGGAATTGATGAGATTGTCCAGGGAGAAGAGGGAAGGCAGATGTGGGGAAGAGGCCTGAGGACACGAGAAACTTGGAGGAACCCACATCTGGAAAGTGGGCAGGAGTGAGGGAGAGAGCAGAAGCCGTGAGAGGGGCAGGAAGAGACTCACAGAGAAGTGCATCCTGGAAGCCAGAAGGAAAAGGGGGTTTGCAGTGGTGGCACGTGCCGAGAGACGGCAGGCCTGCAGAGAAGCACGGGGCATGCTAAGTAGGCCTCTGGAGGCCACAGCCCCAGCAGGTCACGGGAGTTGTGGGGGCTGAAGTCAGATCTCCATGGCTTAAGGAAGTGGAGACAATGCGGGCCACACACTCTACAGAAATTTGGTTGATAAAGGAGAGGATACTGTGGGCTGGTAGCCAGAGAAGAAAGCAGAGTTGAGGAAGGACAGGAATTAGATTAAGAGGAAGGAGCCAGGGAGAGGGAAGAATGGCAGGCTTGAGCTGGAGGGGGTGGTTCTTGCTGGAAGGGCCTGGAGAGGGGGGCAGGTAGAGTCCAGAGGCCGAAAGAGGAAAGAATGGGTGATCTTCCAGAGGAGCTCTGGGGAGATCTGGTCAGAAAGCCAGGATCTCCTGCGTTTGGAGGTGGTGCGGGCAGCCCGGGGAGGATCTGGTTGTGGGAGATTTGAGAAGGGAATAGAGGGGCTGGCCCTGCTCTTGGGAGAACTGGCCGGGCCTCACTGAGAGGGGAGGCACAGGGGCTGCTGAGGGATGCTGTGAGTTCTGGGAGGCTGAAGAGAGGGAGGTGTTGGTGGCGTCATCACTTCCCGCCACGGGGAGGAGAGAGCAGGCCAGCTGAGCCTGGCTCCCCAGGTCACCCATGAGCCCCCACAAGCCGGGGGCTGCCCTGACTCTGTTTTTGCTCCGACCAGAGCCAGAGGGGAGGTTTAAGTGGGGTAAGGTGGGACTCCCCCACCCTTGGAGCCCCCAGCAGGGCAGAAAGTGCTTCCCCACTGCCCATCGAGGGCCATCCACTCCTGCAGTGCTGTTTACCCTCAAGACAATGGCCGCAGGAAATCTCTCAGAAGGTGCTGTCTTCGTTTTATCTGTGTGTGTAAACGTGACAGAGATTCGGGGCCTCAGCAAGAAGCCCGCTCCCTAGGCTCGTCCTACTGCAGAGGAAATGACCAGCAGTGGTCATGCTAGCTTCTCACCCAGCCTCAGCTTCACTTCCAACCGGAGAAGCATAGGATGCCAGAACCCAGGGGAGACAGGCTTAGCAAGGAGAAGGTCCATCCGAGGGGACTTAACAACTCTCCCTGAGCTTACAGCCTGCCATCCAGCCAGGCCTGGACACTGAGGAACAGGCTGCCCTGCCCTCCCACAGAGGCCTGCTCCCCTGTGTGTGGTTTTCAGGGCTTTCTAGTTTTCCTCACTCTGAGACAAAGATCATCTCCCAACAACTTCTCCGTTTGATCCAAAGCCCACCAGGGGGTCCACAGCCCACCGTGCTCCTCCTGTTCTAGAGAGGGGCCAAGATGGGACCCTTGCGGAGGCCTGCTCTCTTTGCCTGACAAGCCTTTGGCCATGTTAGCAATGGCATTTGGTGTGTTGGTCCTTACTTTCCAGAGTACGCGCTTACTCTGGAGCCCATTTTACAGGCGGTAATGATTGGGGCAGAGGGACTAGCCTGGGGTCATACTGTCAGCCAGTGACAACACTGGGGTCAGAACATTTCTGCAGTTTCCTCATTTGCAGCCCAGTGTTCCCTGAGCTGAGATCTGGGCTGCTTCCCTTATTGTTGGACCATAGATGGAACCTGGGGCGGCAGGGGTGGGGTCCTTGGGTGATGCCCACGTGCCCAGCAGCCCCTGCCTTGTGCCTGAGCCAGGCCAGAGCTTCTGTGGACAGGGTCCATGCCGTCTCCTCCTCCTCCTTGTGCCCTCCCAGCCCCCAGAGGGAGCACTTGGAAAGGCCCCTTTGGCACCCAGCTGCTGCCTGAGCCTGCGCCCTCTTCCTCTCCTGCCCCCACAAAGGTGAGCACTCACATGTGGCCCCCAGGCCGGTCCTCCCTGGTGAGCATTCCCTCCTTCTCCATCAGCATCTGTCGGAAAGTCCTGACTTTCTGCCGGGTCTCCTCCTCTGAGTACCTGTGGGGACACGGGGAAGGTGAGGGCTCCTCTCTTGGCTGTGGTTCCCTCTCCGCCTGCTCCCGCTCCCAAGTGCACTTTCCAGCTTGCAATGACCTGTCCACGATCACACCACCAAGCAAGGCTCTCAGTGCTGGGGAGGCTCAAGGCCTATCCGTTTTGCACCAACTAACCAACCATACAACCAACCTACCATTTTGCAGCCAACTAACCAACTATACAAACAGCCAACCAATCAGTCAAACAAACAAATACATTTTTTTCTTTTTAGGAAAAGTTGTTCCCAGAGGTGGGGAGACTGACCAGGTGAGGCTGTGCCCTTCAGCCTGGCCCTCCACAACGCTCAGGTCAGGCCTCCCTCCCGCATCCAGGCTGCAGTCACTCTCTGGACACATTTTCGGGGAGAAGTGAGAATCTTGCCTTGACATACACATGGCCCCTTCTGCCTTCCTGGCCTCAAGGACATCTGATCCCCAGTGGCCTTGGGAGGTCCTCAGAGCATCCTCACCTGTGCAGGATCAAGGCTGCCAAGTGGCTTGCCCAGGTTCCCAGTGCTAGATCCATTGCTTCTTGGTTTGAGGGGGCGTGGATGAGGTCTGGGCCTTGAGTGGAAGCTCCTGACCTCTCCTCCCCTCTCCTTCCCTCCCTGAGCCCAGTCTCAGGCTGGGGACCAAAGCCCAGAATTATCTACTCTTCACCCTTGCTCCCACACCCTGGGGTCCGTTGTCATTGTCCCTCACTGAACTATGGTAACAGCTGTTGCCCAGGCCTCCCAGCTCCTCTGGCATTTCCCCCTCCAGCCTGTGTGCATGCTGCCACCTGGGGGTGGGGCGAGGGGAGGTCTATGCTCACCCAGCCCCTTGCCTGGGCCTGGTACGCAGCAGGGGTCTAGTGTCTGTTGCTGAATGACTCTTAGGGTCCTAGACCCCTCACTGTCCCTTTCCTGGGTTGCAGGTCATTGTCCTCTACAGAAAACATGTGGCAAAATAGGGGGTCCTGTTTTGTCTCTGTCATCTGCTCACCATCCACTCTCTCCACACAGCAGCCCAGCCCTCCCTACTCAGCCTGTCCATGAAAATGGTACATTGTTCCCTCTCATTATTCCCTTCCATCTCTTGTCTCCCTTCTTCTCTCCTCCCTCCTTTCCTCCCCTCCTTCAAGGAGCACTTGTGGATTGACTCAGCCTTTTTGGAGAGCATCTTGGCAGTTCTTTTGAAAAGCCTTAAAAAATGAACACATCCTTTGACTCATAAATTAACTTCCAGGCTTACCTGGTTGAAATAATCTTGGCTGAGCACAAAGATGTGACTCATGGCATGTTTACGGCAGGACTGATACCCTGACCAGGTGAGATGCCAACGTTTGTGTTTCCATAGCAACCTATCCCTCCTGGATCCTGGCAGGTGGTTCATGTGCTAGTTATTATCTGTTGACTCCTCTGTATCCTGTGCTGACCTGGGAGTTCCCTGAGGGCAGGGACCTTGTCTGTCTGGATGGCCATTGTGTCCCCAGCACCTGGCACCTTGCCTGTCACATGTGGCATTCAAAATTTTTTGACAAATGAGTGACTGGTGATGGAGAGGCATCGAAGAGTTTGAAGGTTGGATTTTCATTTTGGAAAGATGGCTCTGGTGGCCGTGTGGCTGGAGGAGAGGGACCTGGAGGCAGGGCGGCTGGCATTGGGCTACTGAAGGGTTCATGCAGAATTTGGTGAAGTCAGAGCTAAAGAGTGGGGCTGATTGAATATGTCAGGGGTTAGATGAGGAGTCGTCCCTGCTTCTTAACCAGATGTCCCCTGACCCCCAGCTAGGGTCTGTCCCTCTGTAGGCTCAGGCACCCGTGTGGCCCACCATAGGCCCCACCCTCACTGCAGGGGTAGGTGTGTGTGTGGCTCAGGCCATGCTGTGCTGACACCTCTAACCCAGCATCACCAAGCTCTGGGTCTCGGCTCATAAGTGTCCAGCTCAGTCCCTGTTTAGCCTCAGGCCTGGGCACTTGGCTAGAGGTCCCTTGGCCTTGCTTGTAGGGCCCTTGGTTGGCTAGGCTGGCCTGGATCCCAGGAAGAAGGGGTGATGGCCCCTGTCTGAGCAGTGGAGGCACAGAGGAACTGCTCCCATCTCACCTTCTCCTCAGGACCCCAGCTTGTTATTGACCCCAGAACAGAGACAAACAGCACAGGCCCTTCAACACTGCCCAGCCCTGGACTCATAGACCCCTGGGAGGGAGATACAGGCTGGCTGGGCCATTGGTGTGGGGCCCTGGGCCTGGCAGAGTTGGGGAGCAGATGGCCCAAGAGCATGGCTGGGCTAGATCTCCACTTGGATGGAAGGGGCTTCAGGCCAGGTCCAAGCCTCCATGCCTGGGGTCTTATGGAGCGTGTGGGGCTGGGAGGATCTAGAGCAGCACAGGTACAGGGACGTAGGGCTCACCCCAGAGCCGGCAGGTCTACGGCAAGTGAGCTAACTCCAGCACCTGCTGCTGGGGGCTGGGGTACTGGGCTGAACAACTCGGAGGCTTGGGGAGGACCCTTCTATGCCCCAGGATATCTTGCTGGGAGAAGCTGGGGACCCAGGGATGGCATCTGGTTATTGGGCAAAGCGGTCTCGAGGGTGACCACCACCTCCGAGTCTCCCCTCCCCTCATATCTCTTGAGGTCACCCGTCAGCGGAGGCCACATGGGACAGTGATGAGGGGAGAGGCAGGAGAGCCCAGCAGTCCTGTTTTTGAATCCTGGCACCCCCACATTCTAGCTCTGTGACCTTGGACGAGTCCATACACTTCTCTTAGCCTTAGCCTCTACATCTGTGAAATGGGCTAGTAAGCTGCATTTCACGGTTGTTCTAAGGGTGAAGGAAGGTGATGCATATAAAGCACTTTGTGCATACCTGGCACACAGTAGGTGCTCAACAAATGGTAGTGATGGAGAATTATTTGTCCCAGAGCAGTGTGGACAGAGGGTCTCCCAGGCTCCCTGCCTTTTTCCACCCAGACTCCTACCAGGTGAATGTGGTCCCAGGTTGAGAATCATCTGGGCCTCTTCTCTCTGCTCTCCTCGGCAAAGGCCGAGATGGAGAGGGAGGCTATAGTGGATGGAGGTGGCAGCACCTGCCAACTGAAGGCCAGGGAGGAGGGCTGTCTGGCTAAAAGTCAAGGCCTTGGACAGGGGAGGCAGGGGACAGGGATGTCAGTGATGTCTGTCTCAGTGCCCCAGCCTCCTGGCCCAGATGCTGCCCCAGCCAGTCTGGCTCCCTCACCCCCACTCCACTCTATGGGAAGGATGTGCCAAATTCATTGTTGCTTTGGGGACTTCCTGGCTTGCCCTCTGGGGCTAGGGTGAGGGCACGCTGCATTTTAAAGAGGTTCCCAGAGTGGAAAATGTTTAATTCTGCCTGTCTTTGCCCACACTCAGCACTTCCTAGATAATCACTTCCTTGGTCATCAATTCGATCTTCACAGCAGCTCTGAGGGGGCGGGGCGGCCTTCCTATTCCCATTTTACGGAGGAGGAAACGGAACAGGTGAGGCTCAGAGCTCCAAGCCCAGCTGTTCCAGAGCTGGGGTGGGAGCTGTCCAGCATCACGTCCGTCTGCCAGTCTGGGGGCTCTGTCCCCGGCCCGTGGTGATCGCCGGCTGCATGCAGAGGCTGCCTGGGAAGGTGACTCCAAATACAGCATCAATCACCAGAGAATTAGCCGCCCATCCATCAATATTAAGGGGTGATTGCTTTTTAATGGGGCCAAAGAATGTGTGTTCCTGTGACTAGTGGGAATATTTGTCAAATGCCTCAGAACCTGGTAAATAAACGTGAATGAACCAGTGTTTCTAGAAATGGATATTAATGACTGGATTTTATAACAGGGCAAGGGTCCCTAGGGTTTGTGGAGCACTTTCTGGGGACTGGCTGGGGGCGGGGGAGCCCTGTATGTGCCTTCGTCCCCAGGACTCAGAACATCTCTCTGTTTCAGAGGCGAGTAACTGTGGCTTGCCCAAGGTCACAGGCCAGGGCTGGGAGCCTGGGTTGTCGGGTTTCAGAGTGGCTGTGCCCTCCATTCACCAGGCTGCCACTAAGGGATGGTAATCTGTGGGAGATTCCAGCCTAAGGACCACCTCCAGCCAGGGCTTGGGTGGTGGAAGGCGTCCTGAGTGAACATTCGGAGACATAGTGGGTGCTTCCCAGAGGCACGGGACCTCGATGCCAGGGGACTGATGTCAAGGACAAGGCCAAATGCCATCTCCCTCTGCTTGAGGCTGCCCTTATATGATAATGACCCTCTGGTGAGCAGTGAGCGGCTGGGGGCTTATGGAGGAGGAGGAGATTCAGCCAGGGGGAGGAGGCTTGGGGAGGGAGAGAGTGGCCATAAGGGAGGGGCCTTAGGGGCTCTGCGAGGGGGACGGCTTGCAGAAGGAAGGTTCCATGAAGAGGAGGGGGTTTAGTGAGGGGAGAGGGGCTCAGGAAGGGGGTGGGGCTCTGTGAGGGGAAGGGGGCAGTTTTTGAGAATAAAGCACAGAAGGCCGGTCGTCTTCTGTCCCGGCCACCCATCCTCCTCTGCAGAGACCCTCCGCACCCGCACCTCCCCAGCTGGAGGTGAACACCAAGTCCCCGTGCCCCGTTCCTCTTCTTACAAGTGGCCCCGCCTGGCAGCCCTCTGGGGACCCTGGATCCAGGCCAAGCCCTGGCCTTGCCTTCCTGGTGGCCTTTGGCGGGTGACTATCTGTCTGAGCCTCAGTGTCTTCCTGGGATCCACAGGGACTGTGAGCCACATCTCGGCTGCTTCCTGGGAAGCCCGGGAGGCCTGGAGGGACAGACAAAGGTGTGGCTTGGAAGGACCGCTGTGCACAGGCTGTCTGCCCTGATGTGGCTCCAGGCCCCACTGCACTGGGCGTTTCTGATTCCTCAGCTCACTGACAGTGCCAGTCTGATGACGGGCTCTGCTCCCCACTTCGACTCCCTCAACACCAGCCCACTGGTTTCTAAGTACTCAGGGCAGACGCAGAAGGCACCCTTGGGACCACCTGCTTTCCTTAGAGCTGCACAAATGGAGAGGGCTTTGTTCTCTGTTTCTTGGCCTCCAGCTCCAGGTGTGAGAGCTGTCCTGTCTCCAGTGGACTTTCAGGGGAGGTCTCTAAATCCTTACTGACTGATCAATGCACAACCTCTCCTTCTCAGCCTGATGAACTCCTACTCATCCTTCAAGGCCCATTCAAATGTTTTTTCTCAGAATCTCTCCTCTGAGCTCCTGAAGCACTTGGCCCTCTCTTGTGCTGTCCTAGAACCATGAATCTAATCTGTTTTATGGTGGAGTTGGTTGTTAACATACTTGTTTTCCTTCTGAGATGGGGAGGGAGTTGGGGAGTGGGGTGTGGTCTTTGAGAAAGTGACTCCAGTCCGGCTCTGGGGCCCAGCATTGCCCCGCACAGTGCCTGGCACACTTTTGTGCCTCTGTGATTGGTTGTGAACTGGACAGGGTGAACCTAAGCTTGCAGGTGTGGCTGCCGCTGGGAGTCCTTGGCTGAAAAGACAGGCAGCCCGCACACGGAGTAAGGGCCCGTTGTGCTTTCTTGACTGGCTGCGGCACCTGCTTGGCGGAGTCCAGGCAGCTCGATCCACCCATTTTACAGGAGGAGAAACTGAGACCTTGAATTGTCATTGATGTTGACATGCCTCTCTCCCCCACTGGACTGGATGTTTCTGGAAGGCACGGACTGTGTCTCCTTGGTTTCTGTGAATCTGAGCCCAGTTCAGAGTTTGACAAGGAGCAGGCGTTCAAGACAGCTTATTGGTTGAATAAACAAAATTTGGCTCTGCTCCAGGGCCCCGATGCTCGCCCGGCCCCGCCCCCGGCTCCGGCTCCGCCCCTGCCCCTCCCGGCGACCGGCTCACCCCTGCTCCTCCATCATCTCCTGCAGCTCCATGCACTTGAGCTCCACGCGCCGCTTGCGCTCGTGGTCCAGGATCTCGCGGTGCGCGCGCTTCACCAGGCCCGGCTCGGCGGCGCGCAGCTCCTCCTCGGCCCGCTGCCAGGCCCCCGAGGAGGCGCCCGGTTGCGGGAAACCGTTGGCCGCGTCAGGCGGGGACGGCATGCTGGTCGCTCCGTTGTTCGCGGTGGAGGACATGGCAGCTGGCCCCAGAGCCGCTGGCCTCGGCCCTGCGGGGCAGACACAGACACCAGGCGGGATGGTCACTTCTCGGTCACCTGCTAAACTCCTCTCTGCGCGGGTTAATCCTGGAGATTTAAAGGCCCACTCACGGCTCTAATCCGCTTCCTCTCATGCTGCAGAGGGGGCGGCCGGCAGATTTGGACCTTTGGGTCACACCTCAGGGCACGAGGAGGAACTGGACACTGGGCTTTCCC
Source organism: Tapirus indicus (assembly GCA_031878705.1). Classification (NCBI taxonomy): domain Eukaryota; kingdom Metazoa; phylum Chordata; class Mammalia; order Perissodactyla; family Tapiridae; genus Tapirus; species Tapirus indicus. The sequence goes on from CM062922.1 coordinate 143,225,775, forward strand.
CATCCGTAAGGTGGGTGGATGCAGGCCAGACCTGATGGCCTCTGAGGGCCCTTTGCTTGGAATCGAGTCATCTCCAGGGACCTAGTAACCCCCTAGGGCAGCCCTCTCTGCCTTATACCAATTCCGGAGCCTGAACATTTAGCCTCTGCTTACACACCTGCTTGCAACTCCTAGGCAATCAGATGGGTCTCTGGGAAAATTTTTACTTTTACTTTTCTTTTTCTTTCAGGCTCAATTCAAATTCCTTCTTCCCCCCCCAACCCCCATTGTCCTGGCTCTGGCCTGTGGGGTCACAGACGACACAGGCTTCCACCTCCCAGTCTGCTCCCAGGGCAGCCCTGCAGAGATGGGAACATGGAGCCTTCTCTAGCCTCCAGTCCATTCCCACCACAGATGCGGTTTTCAGTTCCCACTTTGATCTGGCTGACTTTTCCAAAGCCAGCATTCCAGATGGGGGTCTGATTCAGACAGAAGCCTGCAAGTCTGTCCCCTCCTTTGTTCTGGAAACACTGCTTCTGAGGATGTGACCAAAGGTGGCATCAGACAGCCACATCCTCCTGCAGGCTCAGGGTGATTGGGAGTCAGCATGGCTTGGGAGGTAAGAAGCCCTGGCTCCACGCTATGCTCAAAGTAGAGCATGTGCATGCACGTGTGTGCACACATGCATACACACCAAGGACCTATCTTAACAGAAGGGAGGCACCTCTTGAGCTATTTCCATTTCCTTATTCCAAGGCTCTGCTAGTTGCTAAGCAACAGAGAGGCCTCCTTCCCAGGGAGTGGGATTGGAGGGAGGGAAGGGGCAGAGGGAGGTGGGAAGAGAAGAAGGAATGGGCATGTCTGGACATCCTGGGTGGGGCCTACCCTGCAATGCAACCCGCCAACTACACACTCCCCTCTCTCGACACACACTGGCCTCAGAGTGATGGAGGTGGGGGCTGTTCAAAGCCACAAAGACTGGAGGGCAGAGAAGAGAGAGGGGGACCATGAGAGGGACAAGAGGTTCTGAAGGGAACAGAGTGAGAGGCGGTGACAGTGATGATGAGAACATCAGTTCTTTTCATGTGTCCATCCCCCTAAATCCCAAGTCCCTGAGTTCTAGGCCAGGCTCCTCCATTCTTTGCTGTGTGACCCCGAGGGCATCGCTGATACTCTCTGAGCCTCTGATGCCCACCTGTGCCTGGGAGCATCTGTCAGACTCTTCAGGAGAGGAGGGCTCTTGGGGGTTTACAGACCGAAGCTGTTCTTCTAACCTCTCTCTCCCCCCCTAAACCTGCTGGCTCCCCACTTCCGTCCTAGCCCAGCCCTGCACCTCGGCTCCACCAGGGCTTCGCCTGGGATGCGCCACAAGCATCACCCACTCACCAGGCCCCACACAGAGTCTGGGAGCCCTGCTCCCTCCCCGCCTTGGCCACGGTGTTTGGCTCACGGGTGACCCTTCTTGCTGTTGGTCACCTGAGCCAGGGACATGTGTGGAGCTTGGAGACCCTTGTTGCCCTGGCCCACTGCATCTCACCTGTCACCAGTTTGGTCCCTCATCCCCTCTTCTCTACAACCACATTTATCCACTTGCTCCCCTCCCATCACCACCTCAATCCAAGCCCCTCACCATCTGGTCTATTGCCCCAGCATCCTGCTTGGCTTCCCTGCCCTCTCTGTCTTGCTCCATCAGTAACCCGGGAGATTGGTCCAGGAACAAATCAGACTGTGTCACGCCCTGATTAACAGCCTCTAGTGGCTTCCTGTCGCCTTGGCTTAAAGTCCTGACATGGCCTGCCTTCTGATCTAGCTGTACCCCCGCCGCCCGACTCCCACACAGATTCTCCATCTCTCTTGCATCAGGCTTTTCCATTTGCTGCTCCCTTTCCCTGGGACATTCTCCTGACTCCTATGTGTCCTCAAAGTCACTGCTCACCACCTTCTGGAAGCCTTCCCTCAGCCCTCTGGCTGGTGCTACCCTCCCAGGGCTCTTACCACTTTCTTTTGTCACCAGGGGCTCACAAGTCTGGCTCCCTCTGGGCTGGGGGCAGCTTAGCTTTCAAATCCTAGTGCAGCAAAGTATCTGGGCACGTGGGGCTCGATGCACATGGGTTGAACCAGAGAAGACAATCACAGCGGGAGGTGAGATAGGGCAATGCCTGGCACAGTTGTTATGACAGCCTGCAAGACCCCCTTGCATTTTGCCTTATGCTGTCTGGCAGCTTCATCCCTTGCTACACCTCCTCCTGCAACTGACATCCAGCCCCTCAGCCTTGCTCATCTGTCCCCAGACATGAGTTTTCACCCCTTTGTGCCTTTGGCCATGAGATGCCCCTGTGCTGGAATTCTGTTTTCCCTCTTCTCCACCTAGAGGACTGCTACTCATCCTTCAGGGCCCAGCCCAAATGTCACCTCCTCTGAGAAGCCATCCCTGCTTCTGAGGGAGGATGAGTCATTCCCTTCTTGCACTCCCACAGCTTTTGTCCTCACCTCTTTAGATCCTGAGGTTCAACTTGTTGTTTGCATCTGACCCCTGTTCTGGACCGCTAGCTCTTGGAGGGAGGGGGTCCCTTCATTCTGGCTCCCCAGAGCCTATGCAGCCCCTGGCAATGCAGGAGGTGCACTGAGGGTGTGGGGAGAAAGTGCTCAGGCCCCAGCAAGAGCCCGTGGAGCCAGAACCTGAGCGATGCTGTTCTGCATGCTCTTCCTCTGACATGGGCGAGGCTCCCCAGACTAGAACTTGGCCTGAGCTCCTGGAGGGCAGGGGAAGGGAAGCTGGTGGGAGCAGGTCTGAATGCACTCAGATCTCCAGACCCTGAGAAATTCTATCCCCAGCACTAGGAGAATGCCTGGGTAAGATTGCTAGGCTTCTGAGGGCAGTCTTTCAGAACTGACTGAGAAGGAAAGGAGGGGGTGTGAAGGCACAGGGGGCAGATACAGTCTGGATTCATTAGGATAGATAGTGGAACCTATCAACTTCACCTGGTGACTTGGAGGGCACCAGGCAGGAATCTGAAGCAGGTTGTTAAAAGGATGACCCATGAACCCCTAGAGGAGGGGGCGGGCCCCTAACAACGAGTCATTACACACTAAGCCCACTTCCTTTTAAGTCGGGGTGGCTGGGCCAGCAGACCAGGGAGTTACTGCGGGCACAGGGTCTCTCTGTGAGGTATCAGACATTGTCTTCTGTGGAATCCTTGCGAGATTTCATAAGGAGTGAGTGACACTGTGCTGGTGGGAACTAATTCTGTACTGTTGTAATTGGTGGATAGATTGACCTATGCTCAAAGAGAGCTGATTAATGGGTCAATGTCACATTAGATGGAGGTATTCAGTGGAGGACCATAGGGCTCTGTTCTCACCCGTGTCTGATCCAACCCGTTCATCTTGACTGGATAGAACGTTGATAACCCGATTCACTCAGACTGGCACCTGGGAAGGCTCATAAATACAGAGTCAGAATCTGAAAGGACTCAACAGACTGGAAAGATGGAACGAATCTAAGGAGGTGAAACAGGATGGTGAGAAATGCCTCATTGTGAAGCTGGGTCCCAAATTAACTTTCTAAAATTGGACTGGGGTAGACATAGCTTAGAAGCAGCTTATTTAGGAAGGACTTAGTTTTCAATGGTCACAGAATCAATGTGAGTCAATATCATGATTTGGCTGCCAAAAGTGCATGTTATCTTTGGCTACATCAACAGAAATATGATGTCTAGAATGGGGAGATGATAAGAATATACAAGCAGTCAGAATCCCTATCTTCAAATACTTGAAGGATTGTAGAGAATTTAGGCCGAAGCTGGATGAATCTGCTAGGGAGCTTGTTAGAAGTAGGTAGGGTTGCCAGATTTGGCAAAGAAAGATACAGGATGCACAGTTAAATTAAATTTGAATTTCATATTTAGGACATCCTTATACTAAAAAAAATTCATTGTTTATCCGAAATTCAAATTTAACTGGATGTCTTACATTTTATGTGTCAATCCTACCTGGGACCCGCCCCGGACCTACGGAATCAAAATCCCCAGGGGTGAAATTGTTAATATTCCGAGTGATTCTGATACAGACTCTCTAGGGACCAGTAATTGGGAGGCGGTGTCTACAGCAGCGGTTCTAGGAATCAGAGTCTCCTGGAGGGCTTGTTAAAACACAGATGACTGGGCTCCACCCCCAGAGTTTCTGATTCGGTAGATCTGGGGTGTGTCTGAGAATTTGCATTTCTAACAAGTTCCCAAGTGACCCCGATGCTGCTGGTCCTTGGACCGCACTGAGAGGAGCAAGGACCTAGCCAATCCAGGTGGTTCCAGAAGAAAGTCAGGACTCCTGCAGGGAAGTCATCTAGAGTGAACTTCAGCAAAGTCCACAAAGGGTTTCCTCCCCTAGCAATCAGAACTTAAAAAAAAAAACTGAACAGTTTAGTTCATCCCAGAATAAGTGAATTCCTCATTATAGGAACTGTTCCAACAGGAGATAGACACTATATTCACTCAACAAACACTCACCCAGCATCTACTCTGGGCTCCAGCCTATGAACGGCTGGGGATTTGGAGATGGACAAGACCCCGTCCTGGCCCTCTGGGAGCTTACAGCTGATCTGGAAGTCCAACAGGTATTGCAGTGCAGTGTGAGAGAAGAGAATTTGAGGAAGGTCTGCAACTCTGCCTGGTTGGTCAGGGTAGGCTTCCCAGAACGGGTGGGAGGGAGCCAGAGACAGGGACACCAGAGCAGGTGAGGCCTGGACAACAATTCAAGAAATCAATGGACAGACTTAGCAGGACTGTGACCGATTGGTTGTGGGGTTCGGGGGGCATCTTGGATGACATTGGGTCTCTGGCTTGGGTGACCAGGTGGATGGTGCAGCCATTTACCATGATGTAGAACATGGAGGGCATCTTGGGGTTACATTGAGAGTGGGGAGCTTGCAGGGGTCAAGCAGGCAGATATGGAATCTAGAGCCATAACCCTGACCAGACCCTAACTTTTAAGGTCTTTGGGGATATTGACACTGCATCTCTTTGGAGGCAGAGCCGCAAATGAGAAGTCTTTTCTCTACCGCTCATTGGCTGTGAGACCCTGAGAAAGTCTCTCCCCATCTCTGGACCCTTATTTCCCCACTGGACAATGAGGGGGCTGGACTCCAAGAGCCCACATGTCCTTTCTGGACATCTGGAAACCTAGGTAATACTAACTACACATATATACTGCCAAGCCTTCAGCCTGCCCGCTTCCTGCTGACGTAGCCAGTGCCCAGAGCCACACCAGCCACCCCCAGAGCTCAGCCCTGAGGCTGTCCCCAGCACTGGGTCAGGTCCCAAGGGCAAGCCCAGTTGCTGGGCCAGCCAAACCCATGTGCAGATTAAGTCATGAAGCTCTAATTTAGCCAGCAGACAGGGGAGCATCTTCTCTTCTGCCAGCTGGGAAGTGGCTAAAAGATCAGAGCCCTGACTTCCAAACCTCATGACTGAGTCCCTGGGTTTGCCTCCCTCTCCCAGACTCAAGCCTGAGTCCCCTGAGTATGCCTGGCCAAGGACAGGATGGAACACAGCCTGACTGCTGGTGCCTGCAAGTCCAGCCCTGTGAGTAGAGATTAATTGAAGGTGAAACAGCCCAACTGTACTGCAGGGTCCAGTCTGCTGACAGGTACAGAGGCCTCTCAGCTAATGAGATCATCACTCACCTTAGGGCTCAGAGGAGTAGGATGCTCAGGTCAGTAGTGATCTGGCTAGGTCTGGGCAGAGGGAGCAGTGGACTACATACATGTCTGAGGGGAAGACTGGGCCCTGCCCTGGAGAACCCTGGTTTGAGGGGGAGACAGAGCCATGCTCTTTCAGAACTCATGAGCTGAGTGCCTTGGTCATGTGACTTAAACTCTGTGCCTCATTCTCCTTGCCTGTAAAATGGAACTAATAGTAGCATCCTCCTCATAGGTTTGTTGTAAGGGACTAATACATGTGAAATGGTACCACAGTGCCTAGCATTCAATAAATGTCTCATCAATGGTACCGGGGATCACTATTATTATTACATCTGTGGTGACTGTCCTCTTTTGGATATGGCGGGTGTGAGGAGCTCCTAGATATCCAGGGGAAGATGTCCAGGAAGCCTCAGATCATGGGTCTGGTGCTCAGGAGGCTGAGACCTAGGCCTGATTTGAGAGTTGTCATTACACAGCTGGAGACCAAAACCAGAGAGAACAAGGTTGTTGATTGTAGAGGGAGGAGAGGGCAGAGGCCGGAGCTCAGGCATGGGGTGGGCGTCATTCCGAGGAGCTTGCAGGGATGACCTGGGCCACCTTCCCCTCACCGCCTCAGCAAACTCCACCCCTCCTCATCACTCTCTGCGCTTCAGCTTCCAGCACCATGGACAGCGCCGAGAGCGGCACCAGCTCAAGGGCCCCCTATTGCTCCTGGGGCTCAGAAGCCCCTCTCGCAGAGGGGGCAGCACTCACTCCCCTGGGGGCTCCTTCCCCTGCCCCACCTGCCACAGACCCACCTCCCCAATGACAATGTCAGAACTCAGGGCCTCCACACCCTCAAAGATACTGGTTCCCATGGCTTCAAGTAACCTCTCAATCCACAGTCACACACAATTTAACTACCTTCTTGCCACTAAAGTCTTTCTGCTGTCTCTTCCTGGCCCAGGAAGTGGGGGGTGGACAAGGAGCACTGGATTTGGAGTCAGAAGGCTTGAGCTTGAATTTGGCTCTACCACTTCTGCCTGGTGATCAGGGAAAGTCATTAAACCTCCCTGAGCCTCAGTTTTCTCATCCGTAAAATGGAGACAGTACTCCCTACCTCCTAGCGTAGTGGGGTCTTTCATTCTTTCAGTGATGAGCTTGTCATGAAGACTGATTCTGATTACCACCTCCCCACCCTGTGCTGGGGGAGCAAAAAAGAGATCAGAGAGGGTCTACCTTTGCCTGCAATGGTCAGGGAAAGCTTCACAAAGGCAATGGTGCTTAAATTGGCTCTTTGAAGGATGAGTCTTCTCCATGTAAGGAAGGGGGAGTCCAGGCACGGACAGCACAGGCTGAGGGCAAGGGCATGGCAGCGTCCAGGGGCCTGGGGCTAAGAGGGCCAGAGTGGAGTGGATGCTTCCCATGCAGGTGGGGCTGCAAACACAGAGGGAGCCTTTCCAGAGAAATAGCCCAGAGTGAGGAGAGAGTGTGGGGAGGGGCGTGCCTCCTGAGTTTCCTGGAGGAAAAAAATTCTTTGTAACTGACAGAAACATGATGAAACTGACAAACACACAGGAAACCAGGTACTGAGGTTGTGAAACTAAGTCTGGGTTTTGTAAAAATGAGTATGCAACAACAATGGTTTGAAAAGATGTTTCACCAAGCTGGAAAAGAAAACCCACCTCCATTGTGTCCGAGGAATCTAGGCTGCACCCATGACACTGACGTGTCCCCTGGAGCACCACAGGGAGGGGCTCTCCTGTCAACCCCTCCCTTCCCTGTGGGGACCATTCTCCAGACCTCCAGCCTATGAGCACTAGCAGGGACAGGGGGCAAAGGTAATCAAGTAGTGGCTAGAACAAGCTAGACACCCTCCCTATGCTCCCTGCCCAGGATGGGGAGGCTGGGGGGTAAGGGCCACAGGACCAGGAGATAGCCCCTTAGCTCTAGGGGTGGGTCACTCATTCATATCACAGCTATTCAGCAAGTGGCCACTCTGGGGCCCACCAGAGGATGAGAGAGATGCAGGGGGAGAAGCAATGATAACTATAATATAGCAAAATAAGAGCTGGGATGGGGGACATGGTAGAGACAGCAACCAAGCTGGTGTGGGGAGGAGCATAGCAGGAGGTCTTTCTGGAGGAAAGATCTTGAAGCATAAGTAGGAGCTGGTGGGACAAAGAAGGATGTCTTGGGCAGAGGGTGGGGCATGTGGGAAGAAGGCTCGGGGAGGAAAGATGCAAGAGCGTGGGCTTGCGCATGGCTGAGCACCATGGGCCAGGAGGGGACCAAGGAGCTAGGACCATACCCTGCAGGCAATAGGGAGCCAGTGAAGGCAGTTGAGCTGGGGAGGTCATGATCAGATTTGCATTTTGGAAGGATCTCTCTTGCTGCCTTGGGCCCTCACTTTTGGTGGCCCCTGCCCTTTGGAGAGAGATCTGACCTTAAGGGACAGGCTAGTCCACATTAACCAAGACAGATCTGTGTAGATCAGCAAGCGGCAGAGGAGCTAACCTGGGTTCAAATCACTTACTATGCCCCCTTAAGTGCCTTAACCTCTGAGCTCAGTCTCCTCATTTGTCAATCGGGTTAATATAAGTACCTCCCTTAGGGTGCAGGAATTAACATATATACAGTGCAGAGCCCAGGGTGGATAATAAGTTCTATGTATAAATGTTAACTGTTAGTATTACCTATAAACACCACCAACCAATCTAAACCACTACAGGCGTGAGTTCAGCAGTAAGAAACATAAGTCAGTATAAATCAGAACAGATCAGGTAGATAATGGACATTCCAAATCAGTACCAAATTGTGAAGACTCGTAGGCCAAAAAGGTCACTTTTCACGGATCCCAACCCACATGGACCAGCAGAGACCAGTACTGGCTGGGAAGAAGCCGCTGCAGGGTGAGGCCTGGGAGGAAGGCGCTCAGGCGGGGCCGGCAGTGAGGGGGTTAGCAGACTGAGCTTCCTCCCTGCATCTCTGGGGAGGCACAGGCACTGCTGTTTGTTACCCAACCCTCAAGAAGATCCTGCAGGGGGCAGGGAGAAAGCTGAAAGCCTTCCTTTCAATTATTCAGCAGCCCAGCTTCTTGCCACCTCTGTTAGAGCCAGAGGAAGGCCCTGGCCACAGCCCCCAGGCTAGGTCTGGCTGGCTTGAGGGGAGGGGGGGTTCCAGGAGGGGCAGGTAGTCTGGCCCGCAGGGGAGCTGGCACCACAGCGTGGGCCTTTGCCACAGCCCTTGTGGTCCCACTCCTGCCCTCCCCTATTCGGCCCTGTGCTGGGCCCAGCTGGGCCTGGGCAGGGCTTGGAGCTGTCCCCTGCCCTGCATTCTCAGTCTGTGGTGTGGAATGGAGGTGACCGGGCTGGCCAAATTGCCAGAGCCAAGATGGGGCATCCAGGGAAGGCAAGCCCACTGTCCACAGGAGAAAGTCCAGGGAGCTTAGCTGGCACCTGGGTCCTGGGCAGTCTGTCCAGCCCGCTCTGTGTCTTGGACACGTAGCACTCTGCTCCACCCAAGAACACGCTGGCCCATGCTGCTCCCTGTGCCTGGAACGGCCTTCCTCTTCTGCTCATCCTACATGACTCTGCTCAAGCGTCACCTCCTCTGCGAAGCCTTCCCTGACCTCCTCTGGGAATGAGCCTCTGCTGTGCTCCTGAGGCCTCACCCTCTGGTTACCATTCTCACTGCTGACCTTTTCTGTCATGACTGTTCACTCCCTGGCCTAGTGAGGGCTCTCCATGGGCAGTGACCGGGTTGCATCCATCTTTGTGTCCCTTGTGCCCAGCACAGAGCTTGGCGCAAAGCAGCCATCTGCAAATGTTTGTTGAAATTCTGCCTGTGTTTGCACTGATGGGGAGCTCATGACTTGTTTTTTTACCACCTCCGTCTCTGGGGACCTCAGTGGGCAAGGTCCCTAGTCACCACTGTCAATATGTCCAGAGTGTGTGGCTTGGGTCATATCATATACTTTGTAAGCTTGGAGTGCAGCTCTGCTTTGAATGGATAAGAAGGACTTGCCTGGCACCCAGGGCCCCTGTCCCTGTTCTTATTGGCTCTGATTTGGGTTCCCAGAACAGAGAGTCTGGGTGGTAGGTCCCCAGGGACAAGGAGGCCTCAGCTGTCTGCTCCCTACAGAGGGGCCCACAGTACAGGCAGTACAGCCTAGGTGAGACCAGTGCAGATCAACGTAGCTCAGGACAGGCTATGGGGAGCCTGAACTGGGAGGTCAGCTGGATACATCAACAGAGGACAGTGGGGAACCCACAGACCAACACAGACCAGTATCATAGACCAGTGGAATAGGGCAGAACATGCAATACTGCCCATTGAAAACAATACAGACCAGTTCAACTCAGTAGGCAGACCTGTGTAGACCAGCACTGATAGCAAACTAGCACATAGCGTTCTAGTCTCCCCTTCCTACACTCTGGTGGAACAAAGGAACCCCTGCCCCACCAGCCCACCCTGCTTCCCTGCAGGCCCTCACTGGCCGGGGAGATGTAGCCTTCGAGCTAGGTGCCCCTAGCTTCCCTGTGGCTGCCTGGGCTAGAATGGAGAACTGAGGCGTGGGGAGCCTGAGAAAGAAACTGGTCATGGCTGACCTGTCACTTAGGCATGGGCTGTTAGGGAGGTGGTGATCTCTGTGTCTGGGGCGGGTCCAAGGCAGATGGCCTCAGCAAAGTGTCCTAGGGAGAGAGACCTGTGTGTCAGGACTCCACACTCTCTGAGGACCCTCCCAAGCTGGCCTCTGAGGCTGACTCTGACAAGTGCACTCTCATCAGCTCCCGTCACCTGTTCACCTCCTTCTCCCCACCAGGATCAGACCCTCCCAGGCTCACACCTGGGAGTGGGGCTGAGGAAGGGTGAGATGGGCTAGAAGCTGTATGAGCAGACCTCTTTTCCTTTTGGGGCCTCAGTTTCCCCATCTGGATGAAGTGTCAGAAGCCTTGGGCCAGGGTAGGGCTAAGCTACTGGCCCAGCAGTCCAAGACTGAGAAGAATCAAAACTGGGTGGCGATGTGCCTGCCCAGGAGCTATCAGCAGGAAGGGTGTGTTCTGGACAGACAGACAAGCCCCTTCCACCTACTGGGGAGGGTGACAGGAGAAGCCAGGGGCAGCTGCCTCCACTGCCCACACAATCTCATTATGGAAAATTCCCTTTATTGATTCAGCTCTAATCAGGCAGGCTGCCCTGGGCATCCCCCCAGGTTTCTGCTGGGCCGGGTGAGATCAAAGAGAGAGCCGGCCGGGGGCTGGAGCCTCCACTGCCATTCCCATCGATCTGGATGCGCCTCTCGTTGCTAAGCAACAGCCTCCAGTCTCTCTGGTCCCTCCTCCCCCAGGGGCTGCAGGATGGGGCAGTAAAGGGAGAGAGAGACCCTACATTCATTCTCCAGGTCTTCCCTGACTAAGCTAGAGAGCTCTGTTACCAAGCCCAGGAAGGGCCCCTCATCCAGGGAGCTTGACCCTCCCCCCAAAATGGACCCCTTTTCTTCCCTCCCATTTATATTCATCTCCAGAATACTTGAAATCCACACTTTCTCTGCCCCATGTAAGCACTCTCTCAGGAAGACAGGACACGATTCACCAGAGAGGGGAGGGGACCCTTCAAGGGGTCAGTGAAAAAGTCAGGATAAGACTGTGGGCTACCAACTTCCAGCCCAGTGTGGGACTAGATGTGGGAGCCATTTTATCTTGGGAGAATGGCTCTGAAGACAAATTCACACTCCCAGTTTTGAGTGGGTTGGCTGCTTTTTTTTCTTTTTCCAAAACGTAGGATGCATTTCATAGTAGTTTTTTCTTTTTTGTTTCAAGTGCTATAATTTAAACCTGTAAGTTGTGTTTTAAAACAGGCAAAAAAATGTGCTGTGGATTTTGGGGGCTGTAATTGACTAAATAATGCAAATCTGATCATTTTATCGCAGTTTAATATTTTGCATATTTTATCTACCCTATACTGCTCATCCTTCACCCCCTTTTTAAAAACTGAATATGCATGCTTCATCCCAGCAGTTGTTACGTGGTGACCTACTTATCGCATGGCTGGTTTAGGATTTTAAGGTCTCTCCCCTCTGAGGTCTTTACAGCCCTTGGGGATGGAAGGCATCTTGCTCACCCTCTGGTCCCTCGTAAGACCTTTTTTTTATGCAACTAAGGGAGAGGAAGAGGTGATGCGCCTCCCAAAGTGTGAAGAGCCAGAACCCAGGGGTCCGAGGGCTCGGCCCTGAGAACCGCTGGGAGGAGCATCGTCCCTGGGCAGCAGTCCTGGTGCTCTTGATCCTGCCACTGCCTGGCACCTGCTCCCCCCAGCTCCACAGCACAGTGACAGCTCCTCCCCGAGTCCCCTGCCCAGCCCCAGTCGCACACTTCAACTCTGAGAGGCACAGTTTTGCAGGGTCCTTGACAAACGGTAGCCAATTAATGTCAATTAGTCTGATTAGCCTAAAAAGTTAATTAAGCAGTTAATTAACAACATCACTGACAATAACCTACGGCCCCTGAGGGGTCGTGGGTGGGAGGCAGGAATGGCGGCGGTCAGGGGGTGCCCTCCTTGCTCTGGGAAGGGGCGAGCCTCTTAAGGTCAGATTGGGTCTGGTGGCTGCTCGTGCACTCTGGTCTCTGAGCCTCTGCCTTGCTCTGCCATCAGCCCCAGAATCGTCATCAGGGTGTCCAATCGCACCCCAGCCATAAGCCCTCCCCCAAGCCCTGTCCAGCGTTGAGAGGGTCTGAATTCTGTGGGAGACGCTGAACCTCTGCACAGCAGAGGAGGGAGAAAGGCCTTCTGTCCGGTAATCTGTTCCACCCTAAAATCCCAGAGACGAGTTCCTGCATCTGCTGCCACCGCCCCTACCCCAGACCACGCACCTCACAGCTTACAACCCTCATCAGGGCCCTGGACTTCCCCAAGCTGCAGAGCAGCCCTGGAAGGGACTGCCATCCTTAAGCCCATCCAACGGATGAGGAAACCAAGCACCTCCCATATACTAGGCCCTGTGCTTGCAGTGAGACCTGCAACGATGAATCCCTGCCTTCAAAGCTCCTCGTCTGGGGCATCACAGAACAGTGCAGCCTCTGTGGTTCCACCATGTCTTAGCTGGGTGATGCTGGTGACATTATTATCCTCTCTGTGCCTCAGCATCCTCTGCTGTGACCTGGCTCCTTCATAGCATGGTGTGAGCCTGAATGAGTTGGTACACGTGCAGCCCTTAGAGCAGGGCCCGGCACGGGGGAAATGCCGAGTGTTCCTGATGATTATTGAGGGGGACGGAAGGGTAAATGACCAACCAGGATAAAAGGTAAACGGTGCTGAGACGAGGCAGCACCAGGCACTTGGGGGCACGTGGGGGGAGGAGAGAGCGAGGCATCACACAGAAGACATGTGAGCAGGGGCTGAAGTTCAAGGAGGGAGAGGACAAGGGGCATGTGCAAAGCCGCGAGGCACCAGTTCTCAGCTCTGGCACGTACAGTCACCTGGGAGCTTTTAAAAATGTAGACCCCCAGACCCTACACTCAGATTCTGAATGGGTGGGTCCCAGGAATCTGCTTTTCATGGACTGTTCTGGAAATACAGAGGCAGTTACTCCGCCCCTGGAGACCCTGGCTGCAGTGGTCCTGGGTGTCCAGGCTGGGAGGAGCAGAGCCGCAGTAGGAGAGGCCCCGGGCCATGTGACTGTGTCCTGAAAGCACACCGCAGGCCCCCTGTTCTCTCCATCTGTCCAGATCATCCTCGCCCTTTGAGAGTGACCTTCCTGAAACAGCTCTGGTCGTGTGCTTACCTGCTGGAAACATCCCCTAGTTTCTCTGCTGCCCACAGGAGAAGGCCAGACTCTCCCAACTGGTACTAAGACTCCTTTTGAGGCCCCCCTCTCCAACCCAGTCCTTTGCCCCTTGGCCCAGGCCCTGCTGCTCCAGCCACACTTTTCCCCAGTGCCTGGCGCTCTTTTCTCCTCCCTATCTCTGCTTATGCTGTTCCCTCTCCCAGAAATGCCCTTCATCTTTTTCTCCCCCTGGCAAACCTGTATGCATCCTGTGAGGTCCATCTGTGAAGTCAGCTCCAAAGTCAACCAGGCAGGCAACCCACCCGCCAACCCCCACCAGTGCTCGGCTGCCCTCAGGATGCTCCCGTGTAACCCACATTCCATCCCCAAACATTCACCAGTGTATGGACCTTGCTCGCCACTAGACTGAAGGTGGCACCTCCCTTTCCCCCGTGCGCAGCACAGGGCTTGGGGATGACAATGATAATTGAGCTCTTCGGTACAGAGGAGCTGCTGAGGAAATGTTTGATGAACGAATGAACGACCGTCTCTGCTTTCTGATGTATGAGGAGAAGGGGACAGAGGAAGAGAGAATTCAGGAGGCAGAGAAGAGAGGTGTTCTGGGGACAATAATGGATGGGTCACAAGGACCAAGAAGCATATGTCAAACTATGCCAGAAAGGGAAGGGAGACAGGACTGCCTAGAGGCAGGACCTGCCCAGTGTCCCAGCTTCCCTACCATCCCAGGAACCCCCTCTGGCACCCTGTTGGGAGAAGGGGTGGCTGGGCTCCTCTGCCAGTCCTGAAGGCAACTCCCCGAACCTGGGGGTCTCTGTCTGACACTGAGGGCTGTGCCAGCAGCTGGGATGGACATGGAGGGCAGGTTGCCCCACGTCTCATCCTGCCCCTGTCCCCTCCCTGTGGGTCTTCCTTTCTCCCTGGGTGAGCCTAGCCTGGAGCACGTGCAGACACCCCTGTCAAATCTCCCAGAGGCATGTCTCCGGTACTGTCCCCTCTTCTCCTGTGCCATCACCTCCTCCCTGGCCTCTCTGCCTCTGGCCTCTTTCTTTCCATCCTCCATCCCCCCAAATGCAGTCAGAATGGGCTTCCTAAAGTGCAAATCTGACCATTTCGTGACACTGCTCCAAAGCCTTCTATGACTCCCATTGATTTCCAAATAAATTCCCAGCTCTTACAGTGATTTTCAAGGTCCTTCCAGACCTGAGCTGGCCCTCCACTACCCCGGGGTTGCCCTCTGTGCTACGGCTACCTTAGGTCGTCATTCTCCTCTCAGGTCACCAGGACTTTTTATACCTTTGCGTCCTTGCCCATGCTGTTGTCTAGAGCGCCACGCCTCTGCCTTCTGTCTGGCACCGTCCCTGTCATTCTCCAAGGCCCAACTTAAATGTCCTTCTCCCAGAAGCCTCCTCTGGCTGCCCACATCACTGTGGGTGTCTTAGTCCCAGCAGAACCTCAACGGGCTGTCACTGTCAGTTCCCTCTCACCTCCCTCTCCCACTAGTCTGGGAGCTCCTCAAGGTCAGGGTTGGTGTCTGATTCACTTCTGTGTCCTCAGTGGTCATACTCTGCCTGGAAAACAGGAGGCACTCAATAGGTGTTGACTCTGTGATCTCACACACTAAAATGACCGCCATCCCTGGGAGTGCCCTGGGTTTTAGCCTCCCTCGCTCGGGTGCTTTCACACCCATTCCCTGAGTTGCTTCTCAGAATGCACCTGGACACAGGTATGATTATGCCCCCTTTACAGGGAAGGAAACAGATCTGACTGTGGAGATTGGGGCCTAGATGTGATCAGAGTCCAGGAGACTGGCAATTGCCTGATTCCCAGCTCTGGGCTCTTTCTTCTCAGGTCCTGTTGTATCCAGGTTCTCACCCTCCTCAGGGGTTGGATGACTCTCTCATGCTCCCCGTCCCTCCGCAGCTTTAGTTCTCCCCACCTCAGTCCCTTCAGAGAGGTTTACTGAGGAAGCAGGCCCACCTCAGTCTCTGGCTGACCCTGTCACAAGCCCCAAAGCCATCCTCTCCAAGGGAAACCCGCAGCTAGCAGACCCCGAAGGTGTGCCCCCCTCAAGAAGGCAGAGGAGGGGCAAGCTTCTCCCCACAGCTCTCACTGGCTCCCTGGGAGCAGCTCCACTAGTGCCCAGCCTTCGTGCAGCCATGAAAAGGATGCTTTCTGAAGATCTCTAAAGACATCAGAGAATTCTCATGACAGAGTAAAAAAATGCGATGCTGACTTCCTCCCACAGCGTGTTCCCAGGTATTTAATGCTACGTATCCACGCACACCTGGGTGACATCCTGGGAGGAGACGCCTGCTCCACATTCACAGTGGCTCTCTCTGGGTGGTGGGACTACAGATGATTTGTATTTTCTCCTCGATTTCTCTATTTCCCAAGTCTTGTACAATGAAGATGTGCCATTCTAAAAATCAAAAGGATTCAGTGAAACTTATTTTTACCTATCTCTGTCTCAGGGAGTCCTGGGGAATGGTGGTGGGGATGGGGCTCAGTGTGCAGAGGGGTCTCAGAGCCACAGGCCATTCTCAAAGCTAGAAATAGGCAGGCCAAGAGCTCCCCAGCTCTGTAAGCTGGTGTACCCTGGGTCCGGTTCACTGGTCCCAGGCACCCTCATAGCCCTCCCAGGCCCCGGCGGGACGCTGAGGGAGCTGTAGCACTGCCCGCCAGCTCCAGCTGGCACAGCAGCCTCTGCAGTGGGCAGGAGGCCAGGCGGGGGCAGCAGGAGGCTGAGGCCAGGCTGGCTGCCGAGGAAGCAGCGCTGCAGACGGATGGGCCGGCGGCTTTTGGCTACAGGGTGGGGGGAGTCCCTGGGGGTTGGGGATTGCTCTGGAGCCAAGGCACACAAGGCCACCTAGGCCTTTCTCCCAGGCCAATAGTCAGCCTGGGCAACCTGAACCTGGTTCACCTGCCCAGACCCCCTGAGAGCTCCTGGATGACACATTCTGGATGACACGGAAACACACGGCTTGGCCTCTGGGGATGGACGGTCACCCTCTTGTGCTCATGACCCAGAGGAGGTGAAGGGGCAGGAACCCAGAGGTGTCAGCAGGTGCTGAGCCACAGTGAAGACCGAGGCTGGGCCAGGCTGGGGTCTGTAATTGTTGGTAATGAGTCTCTCCCTGTCATAGGCCCCTCTGCTCTTCTGGGCCTCCCGCCCTCTCACGGATCAATCTCTCCCCTCACTGAGCACTCCCCTCCCACCCCCTTCCTCTCTGATCTCCACTCACTGAGTGCCTCTCACGGATCCTTTCTCTCCTATTCAGCCCTTCCCCGTCTCTGAGCTCCCCACCTTTTCACTGAGCCCAGGTATTGGAATCGAGAAGGGACTTCTCCATTTCTTGTCTGACTTCTCCTCCTCACTCAGCCTGGACTAGTCATCATACCAACCCAGTCCCTCTGCAGGGCCCCGCATCCTCTCTTTAGAGCATCAGCTACAAAATCCCTCCTTCTCCCCAAGACTCCATGAATAAGCCTGGGACACCACATCCCTACTACTTCCCTGGATAGGGGACCCATGCATGTGTGTCCTGGGGGCCTCCTGGACCCTGATGAACAACTCTGGGAGGTGTGTGGAGGGCATCTTCAGTTTCCTGCAGGTTGCCTCAAATCCTGGGCCAGGAGGGCTTAATCCTGGCACAGTCAAAGAGTCCCAGGATCTCCAGGTGAGCCTCTCCTGGAGGCCTCTCCAAGTCATATTTTCCCCCTTGAGTTAAGACCCCAAGTTTGTAGGTGGGACAGATGGGTGAATTTTAAACCTCAGCTCCAATTAATAAATCAAACCTTGAAACACTGGAGGTGACTTCCACCTCTGTCAACGGA
Source organism: Tapirus indicus (assembly GCA_031878705.1). Classification (NCBI taxonomy): domain Eukaryota; kingdom Metazoa; phylum Chordata; class Mammalia; order Perissodactyla; family Tapiridae; genus Tapirus; species Tapirus indicus. The sequence continues at coordinate 143,243,051 of CM062922.1, forward strand.
ACCACAAGCTTTCTGACACACAGATTTATAGGGCAGAGAGATCTTAAAACCTCAGTGCTGGCAAGGCCTTTGGGGGGTCATCCAGTCAAACCCCATCATTTTATGGTTGAGGACACTGAGGCCCAAAGACAGGAAGGGATCTGCTGAAGGTCACACAAGGAGTCAGAGTCAGAGCTGGGCCCGAAAGAAGGTCCCTGGACTCCTGTCCCAGAGCCCTTCAGTTACCTTCACCACATACTGCCTCCCAACCTCCACTGGCCACAGTGCCCTGATGACCCTCACCCAGGAGAGCCTGGAGACTTGAGGACAGAGTGGTGTTGTGGAAGCCACACTGGGCCCCTGAGGCAGTGGGCTAGGTTTGCGCCAAGACCTTGTTCTGTGTCCTTGGGAAAGTCACGTCACCTCCAGGCCTCGTGTTGCTCCTCTGTGAAAGGGAGACAGTGGCACCTTTGGCACCAGGTTACGTGAGGAAGAAACGAGATGATGTAAGTGAAGTGACAGGTCCACGGCAAGGGCTCAGAGTGGGGGTAGGAGTTGAGGAAGAGAGCAGAGTCCCTGGCTGGTGGCTGGGGCAGGAGGAGCTATGATTTTGCCCCTGGGGGCAGTAAGAAGTGAGCAGAGGAAAAGTCAGTAGGGGAGGCTGACCCCAGCAATGCTGGCAGTTGCTTGTGACCATGGCCCCATCTCAGGGCCTGAGGACTAACCGCTCAGAAAGGAACAGGCAGTTGCCGGCTTGCTGAGGTCAGCAAGAGGCTGACAGGCAGAGGAGGTGAGAAGTGTGTGTGGCAGTGAGCAGATGGGCCTGCTAGACCCAGACTCCCCCTCTGGCAGGCAGGACAGTGGCGGAGGTGGGTTGCAGTTGGGGCAACCAGCTGGCCAGTTCAAAGCATATCCCCCCTTCAAATAGCCCACTGACCTTGGGGGAGTTGGCTCCTCACTGCCCTGCCCATATGCCTCAGGCTCCCCACCTGGAAAACTGGCATTGTGAATCAAGAAACTGGCGTTTAACTGGGCCTTAATATCAAGGGGCTGGGACAGGTCATCAGCTCTACTCCTGCCCCAGGGAAGACAGCTTGGCCTTCATGACCTTGGGAAAGTCATTCAAGTTTCGTTTCTCAGCTGTGAAATAGGGACAACGATGGCTTCCTTGTGAAGTTTTTGTGAGGTCTAACTGAGCCAGTGATAGCATTGTGCCCTGCATGGAGCCTGTCTGAGGCCCTCAGCCAATGTCCACCACCTCTGGGGAGAGAAAGATGTGCTTCAAACAATGCTGAAAACTTTTCCACCTTTATCCAGTTCCTCCTTAAGAAATTGTTACTTGTATTCAATTGACTAACACTCGCCCAGCATTTTACTGTTTCAAAGCAGTTTCTCATCAATTATCTGGATTATTTCTTTGAACAGCAAAGTAGATACCGTTACCACTATACCTGTGTTACAGGTTGGGAAACAGGCTCAGAAAGGTTGAGTGTCTTACCCGAAGTCACGTTGCTTAGATTTGAACCCGTGTCTCTCAGACTTCAGAGTCCACCCCCACCCCCACCTCCTAAAATCCAATCAACTCTTCATTCATTCTTCAAGAATTCCTCCTCCATCCCTCACAGGAGAGTGGGATGGGGCATAAAGTTAAGAAATAAAAAACTGGTATTGTGTGGGAGCAATTTCCTAGCCAGCTTGGTCCTATTTCTGGCAGGGGAAGAATCTGGCACATGTTGGGGTCATGACCTTAAGGAGATCCTGGACAGAGAAATTCTCCAGCCCCAGGCCTGCTCTCTATCAAAGTATCTGTCTTTTGTCTTGACACAGGATAAAAGACCAGCCCAGGCCCCCTGATGCCAGAAGTGGGTGAGTGAGTGAGGTCTTAGGGGAATAAGAAGTTATGGCTGGGATGGAGCACAGGCACTGGAGTAGCAGGACAGACCTGGGTGCCGTTCTCTTGCTCCCCCCCAAATTCATCCCCACAGTGGACCTGCTGCTAGGAGCAGGAATGGCAGGAGGTTTCAACACTGTCCAGGCAGGAGCCCTGGGAGGGAGGGGGAGGAGGACGCAAGGCAGAGGCTGTGTCTCTTCTTTCATCTCTCCTTTTTACCAGGAACTTGCTCTGGGGCTGGGCCCACTCTGAGCTCCAGAAACTCTCCTGGGCAGCCAGAGAGGCCACAGAGAAGCCTCCTAAACTCCTCGTGGCTATTTTCTCTTCTATGTCCTCTATCCTCTTCCTAGTGTGAGTAAATGCCATCCTGTATGAGACCCAGTTCTCGTTGCCAGCTTCTGCCTCCCCAGGGGCATTTGGGAAGCTGGAAAAGGGGCCAGACTGTCCCCTATGCTGCCACCTCCTGCTGGACAGAAGCCCGGCATTCAGGTGGGGGCCTGCTCCCTCCACTCCTCCCAGTGACCAGCATCTCCACAGGGTCCCTGCCTTGGTCTCTCCCTTTCCTAGGGAGCAGGTCCTTCTCAGTTGGGGGAGGGCAATTGAATTGCAATTGGGGGCCTCCCTTGCATCTTCATGCGCCGGGCCATGGTCATTTTGCCCAGGGGAGTCCTGCCCATGACCCCACAGTGTTCTCACTTTCTCCATCCCTCTCAGCGAAATGAACAGCCTTCCTCATCTCTGTTCTCCAGGTGACTCGAACCCCCGACCAAACACTCTAGCAGTCCCCTAACACCTACCCTCTGCTCCGAGGTATGTGGACCCTGGGCCCCGGCCCGGCTGGGGAGGCCCGAGGTTCAATCCAGCCCCAGCCCCTGTGGGAAATGCCTCCGCCCCACCAGGGGCTCTCACCTCTCCGCTGACCGCCGCACTCCGCCGGGCGCTGGAGCCAGGCCCTCCGGCCCCGCTTGTCCCGGCCGCCTCCTCTGCTCGGCTCGGATCGGCAGCTCCGTGGGCCCCGCGGCCCCGCGCCCTCCGTGTCCCCGCGGGCGCCGCCGCCGCCGATTGCTGAAATGCTGGACAGCGCACCACCATGGAGGCTGCCTCCCTGCCCGCCCGCCGGCCAGAGCGGCCAGGCGTCCACAGCGCCCTCCGCAGGCCTGGAGGGCCGCCCACAGCGGAGGCAAGGGTCCGGGCGGGCGTCGGGGAAGGACTCTCCACTGCAGCGACGTCTGTTCCTCCGCCAGCCCCCGGGGACTCCCGGGACGAGGGAGGTTATTCATTCGGAACTGGGAGTGGAACTCGGTATCCTGAGTCCTCGCCAGGACACAGTCCGGGCAGCCGGTGTCTAAGAGGGCCCCAGGGTGCTGCTAGGAGACTCCCCCAGGATGCCCTTTTCGTCGTGCTTCCTGGTGGCCAGACCGACGCCTGGTGGGGTGGTGGGTGACATCCCAACGGGGAGAGGATTTTGAGAATGGAATTGCTGGACCTTCGATGGTGCTGGGTTGGGCGTCTGGAGTCACCATTTGATTACTCTCTTTGTGGCCTTGGATGGGCTGTCCGTCTTGTAGCTGTCGTCTTCCTTTCCTTGACTGAACAGTGAGTGGGTTGCGTGGAGGACAACAGGAGTGGGGGCAGGCTCTGGAAGGGGCATTGGAAGCGCAGAGACCTTTCCCTAGTGGAAGCCAGGAACATGGAGGCCTTTGCTTGGAGCTACCAGTGGTGTCCACGTGGGTGTCTCAAGAAGCAGAGGTGGAAGACTGCAGCAGGCCTGAGCAGGGCGAGACTAGGGTGAGGCAAGTGAGGCACCTGGGACACAGCTTTTCAGAGGGCATTTGCATGACCCTGAGAGTCATCCCTGGGTCAAGTGTATGTTTGTTGTGAGTCTGTGTGGGTTTATGTGTGTGTGTGCCCATCTATATATGTGTGTCTGTTTCTGTATCCGTGCCTGGAATCTGTGTCTGCGTGTGTTCTCCTCCTCTCCCCTTTCTTTTCCCCCAGATTTCTTCAACTGCATGTGTCTTCAGAGTGTTGGTGTGGGGGGTGGGGTGTGAAAGAAAGAGAGAGAGAGAGAGAGGGAGAGAGTGGTTGGGATCATGGCACTGCAGGCCCATCCCCATCCGCAGAACAAAGCTTGGGGTGGGGAAGAGGGGTGGGCTACAGCTGCTGCTGCCACTCCCGCAGCCCCATAGCCACAGGGGCGAGTCCTCTGTTGGTCTCCTGCCTTCTGGCTGCATGAATATTTCATTTGCTGGGGCTTTGGGCCACCTAGCATTGGTGTGTTCCTCCTTCTGCCCGGGAGGGGCTGCCCCCTTTGCCTAGCTGGGCCTCCCAAGGCAGAGCAGGGAGTAGGCAGATCAAGGGCTGGGAGAGGGCCCTCTGGAGGGTCAGCAGGCCTCTCCTTGCCTGGGGAGCCATGGGTGGGTGTGGAGGTAGTTGGGGGAGGCCAGAGGAGGTACAGGGACAGCATCCTGTCAGAGGAAAGCCCAATCCTTAAATGAAGTCAAGTTGGCTTTATGATACCTCGCCACAATGATTTGGTTCCTAACCAGCCCTGGCCTCAACTCTGTTTGGGACTAGTACCCGGGGACACTTTGTCCATGCTGGGCACACCTCCTCCTGCCCTCCTCTCATCTGCCTCTGCAGCCTCTGCCCCGCGGGCTTCACAGTGGGAGCTGCTTCCGGGGACAGGGGGAGAGTGGCCTGCAAGCTAGCTACCAGCAAACCTCTCCAGCCTCCTTGGGCTCTCTGTTCTACCAGACCTGGGATGGGGGACCCCTGGAAGCCTGGGCAGTCTCAGACCAAGAAGCCCCCTCAGCCCTTGTACTCCCTTGCCCTGTCTCAGAGGACTAGACCTCTACCTTGGTTTCCCTGCCAGCCTAATTTTCCAAAAAGGCCTCCTTCCCTTGTGCTCCTCATTTCAACAAATGGCATCAACATCTGCACTGGTTTTTCTCTGCTCATCCCCCTGGGTCCTCTCTCTGCCTTGCTCTGCCCTGCTCTGGGCCTTGGGAGGCTGACCTCTGCAGACCAACTGCCCAGGTTCCCATGTCCTTGGCTTCTGGTTGGGTTCATCCAAGGAGAAGCATCACTAGGGGAGCGAAGGGTGGGAGGAAAGGGAAGTTGGGTGTTTATTCCCCTCTGAGGTCCTCTCCAACTCTGGTCCAGTGGCCCCTCATCCATGGTTCCAGGTCTTCTGGCCAAGCTCTGGCATTGAGTTTCCTCCTTGTGGCACTTCAGAGGTGGTCCTGGCTCCCACAGATACAAGTCTCTGGGTGCTTCTCTACCCCTTGTTGGTCCCTTCTCATATCCCCACCTGCACCTCTGTGGATAATCCCTTCATCAGGCTCTCCTCACTTAAACCTTTGGAGGTGCTGTCTACTTCATTCTGGGTCGCTGACCTACGCACCCTCCCTCTCTCAAGTCCAATCTCTAAGTCAGAGCCCTGTGAGTCCTTGAGCCTTCCAGTTCCCCCTTCTCCCTGCAGACCTTCCACCTTCTGGAACTGTCCTTCTTCTTCACCCCCAGAGTGTCTGCCTGGCCCAGGCCTTGGTCCTGGATGCCTCCCTAGTGCCTGCCCTCTCCCTACTCACTCTCCCCTGGAACATACATCTCCGCTCGAATAGCACGTGATCAGTGAATCCTTTCCAAGACCTCCCCGTATAAAACAGCGTCTTCCTGCCCGCATTATTTTTCCCTCTTGCCCTCCTTTTAAAAAATGTATTGTGGTAAAATGCACATAACATAAAATTTACCATCTTACCCACTTTTAAGTGTACAGTTCAGTGATGTTAAATACATTCACGCTGTCATGCAGCCATCACCACCACCCATCCCCATAATTCTTTTCATCTTGTAAAATGGAAACTATACCTATTAAACACAACTCCCCATTGTCCCCTCCATCCAGCCCTTGGCATCCTCCCTTCTACTCTCTGTCTCTATGAATTTGGCTGCTCTAGGTGCCTCATATAAGTGAAATCATACAGTATTTACCTTTTTGTGTCTGGCTACTTTCACTCAGTATAATGTCCTCAAGGTTCATCCATGTTGTAGAATGTGTCAGAACTTCTTTCCTTTTTAAGGCTGAATAGTATTCCATTGTGTGGATAGACCACATTTTGTTTATCCATTCACCCATCAATGGACATTTGGCTTGTTTCCACTTTTTGGCTATTGTGAATAATGCTGCTAGGAACATGGGTGTACAAATATGTTGGAGTCCCTGCTTTCAGTTCTTTGGGGTATATACCTAGAAGTGGAATAACTGGATTATATGGTAACTCTATGTTTAATTTTTTGAGGAACTGCCATACCGTTTTCCACAGTGGCTATACCATTGTAATTCCCACCAGCAATGCACAAGGGTTCCGATTTCTCCACATCCTTGTCAACACTTGTTATTTTCTTTCTTCTTCTTCTTCTTTTTTTTTTTAGTAATAGTCATCCTAATAGGTGTGAGGTAGTGTCTCATTTTGGTTTTGGTTTGCATTTCCCTGGTGATTAGTGATGCCGAGCATCTTTTTGTGTGCTTGTTGGCCATTTGTCTATCTTCTGTAGAGTACCCTCCCTTATTTTTATCTTATCACCATTGGTCATGTTACTCATCCACTTGTGTCTTTTTCTGTCTTCACACCCTAGACCTTGGGCTCCATGAGAGCAAGGACGTTGTTCCTTGCTGTATCCCAGTTCCAGCTCATAGTAGGTGCTCAGTAAGTATTTGTTGATTGAATATCTAAATGCTTCCCTTGATGTTTTCTCAATCCATCTGCTGCCTAGCCTCACCAGCCAAAATTTTGTCTGTCTTATGTTCTGCCTTTTGTATTATGAGAACAATAGTGCCATGAATAGGCCTTTCCAAAGTAGACAGGGGACCCAATGTCTGATTCAGAGCCCTGCACTTGGAGCAGATTCATGCTCTCCCACTCGTCCCATAGCCAGACTCAGCTGCCTTCAATCTGTCACAATTTGGCATTGCCCGCCTCCCCTGTCTCCTCCCCCACCAACCTCTGCACCCCCACTGGCCTTTATATTTGCTATTCTCCCAACTGTAGCTCCTTTTCTGACTTCCCTGTCCTTTAACACTCAGCTCCAGGGAGAACTCTCCTTCCAGGTGTTCCCTGTCCCCCGCTGATGCATTATCAGCCCTTCCAGGGACCTCATGCTCAGAGGCAAGAGCAGGAAAGACCCTGTGATGAGAGGCCAGGCTGGGCCAGCCTGGCCCCTCCACTCGCCAGAGCTCCTAGGCCCCGAGAGTAGCTTCTGGTGGCCTTGACCTCAGAATTGGCCTTGCCCTTTCTTTCTTACTCTGCTCTGTCTCTGCCACCCTCTCTGTGCCATCCTGTGTCTAGAACATGAACTCCAGGAAGGCACGGCTGGGTCATGCCTGTCTCCATGTCTCCCACACCAGCATGGAGGAGACAAGAATCATCACTCGTTGAACTGAGTTGTCTGGCTTTCTGTCTGTCTCTCCGAGCTGTTCTCTGTCCTCCCTCCCACCTTTTTTTTTTACCTCTGCACTCCCCAATCTACTCTGTCCCTTTCTCTCTGGCTCTGCCTTGTCTCTTTCCCTTTATGTTTCTGGATGATGTACTGTAGACCTTGGGCACTTGGCCTTGGAGTCAGTCCCTCTCTATCCTCTGCATCAGAACCAATTTGAGTTAAATGTGTTGGTGTCCAAGCTTTTCCTCAGACCTCCTCTGATGATTATCTACTGCTGTGTAACAAATACCCCAAAACTTAATGACTCAAAACAACAACCATTTTATTACATCTCACAAGTTTGTGGGTCAGAAATTTAGGCAGGGCTTGGCTAGGTGATTCTTCTGTTCCATGAGGCATAAATGGGGTCACTTGGTGGTTTTCAGCTGATGGGTGGGCTGTGGACTGGAAGGTCCAGGATGCCTTCCCTCACGTGTCCAGGGCTCTGGCAGGGATGGCTGGAGGGCTGGGCTCAACTCCACCTCTCTCCTCCAGGGAGTCTCAGGCATCTCCATGTGGTGTCTCCAGCAGTCGTCAGACTTCTTACAAGCAGCTCAGCGCCCTGAAAGCAAGTGATCCAAAAGAGAGGAAGTAGAAGCTGTCAGTCTCTTAAGGCCTGGGCTCAGAAGGCATGACATCACTTTCCCCATTTTCTATTGGTCAAAGCAGTTACAGCCTACTCCATTCAAAACAGTGCTTTCTCACTCATAGCCAAAGGTGGGAGACATAGATCCCACCTCTTGATGGGAGGAGGGGCAAGGAGTTAGTGGCCATCTTTAATCTGCCACACCCACCGAGTCACGCTTTTCGGGGTACACCCACGATCGTGCTCCTGAACTTGAAGATCCAGTGCTATGGTCCTCATCTGCCCTAGAGTTCATGCTCCTCATTCTCTGGGCTGTTCCTTTGCCCAGCATGCCTCATGGGCTTAGATGCTGTCAACTCCCTGCTCACCCCACCGTCACTAGACAGCCCCCTTCCTCCGCCTACCTCCCCACAGCACACGCTGACACTTTTGTGAAACACGTGGGTACGCCACAGAAGGATGGCAAGATTCAAGCATGAGCAGCCAGCAGGCATTTGCCGAAGAGACTGCCCCACACATATGGTGGATGTTTAGTGATTCATGATCCTGTTCTCACTGGGGAGAAAGGCCTGGAACTGGAAGACAAAAACAGTCTTGAACCTCAACTCCAGGAGACTTTGTGTAAAGCCACCCAGGGCACAGAGACAAGAGGTGACAGCCTGAGCCCACCTGGACTTGTTGACTCTCCAACAAGCGAAACGAGTGCATGCCTGGTGCACTCCTGGCTGGCCGTGGGCCTGGGGACTCTGAAGGCCTTGGCACCACCCTCTCCATGCAGGCGAGAGTGGGGCGAGGCCAAGGTGCCTAAAATGTCCTCTAAGACTGGCTGGACTTGGGCCCTCAGGGGGCTACTGGAGCAGTCTGGGAGATATTCCTGGAAGGAGAGTCTTGAGCTGGGCCCAAAGGGTGTGACTGGCCCACTGGGAGGAGTGGGGTCTGGAGTCAGAGCCAGGCCCAAAGTCCAGATTTGCTGCTGACTAGCCACGTGCATGTGGGAAAGTGATTGAAGCCTCACTGAGCCTCAGTTTCCTCATCTGAAAAATGGGGCTGATAATACCTGTTTCTGAGCGTTGTGCTCCTTTTCTACTTGTAGATCTTCTCATGGTCATAGCCTGCAGTGCATTGGTGATGCTCTTGTGTCTTTTATCTGGTCTCTTCCCCTGTCCTGATACCTCACCTGTTCACTCTTTGCTCCCGGCCCAACCCATCGGTGTTTCCCTGCTGGGGTCCTTTCTCTCTCCTCCCTTCCTTCCCTGTGGCACTCTGCCAGATCCACACTGCATTCAGGGACCACATGGCCTCTTCCTCTCCATTCCCTCCCCCTCCTCCCAGCACATCAGTCTCTCTCCCTCTCCGCAGAGCTTGGGAAATTGAGGAGTCCCTTGTGGCAGGCGGGCAGGGCTGACCTTGAAGCACATCTTCAATAAAAAATGAGCAGAGGCAGTAGCCTTTCCTTGCCTCCCCTGCACTCCCTCCTCCCTCTGGCCTCCTGCTCTCTCCTTCCCTTGTAAATCCGCCATAAGGGACCATTGCTCTGGGTTAAGCATTGCCCTCACTAGGGTCCTTTTGGAGGGTGCAGATCCCTTGGATGTGGGAGCATGAAGGAAAAAAGCTTTTGTTGGGATCAGGGGAAGTGGTGTGGGAAGGGAGGGGGCTGTAATCTAAGGCTGTGGGCTGTCTGCTTCTGCCTTAGAGCTTTACAGGGAACCTCCCTCCCCCACCAGGGCTTCACAACTGTCCTGATGGTTCAGCCCCAACCCCAGCCCAAGGCCATCCTGGGCTGGAGTTGGGGGGCTGTCATCAGCAGCCTAGGCCTCACTCACTCAGGGGACTTGGAATCAAGTCAGACCCAGGTCCCGCTCAGCCCGGGCTCAGGAGTGAGAGGGACCCACGCTTTGAACATGGCCATATCCTGGTGGTGGAGTTCATCCTCCTTATCTCTAATCGTCACAATGAGCCCACGAGCTGAGGGTCATCGTCCCGCCTCACAGGTGAGGACACTGAGGCTCAGAGAGGTTCAGAGCTGCCCACAGCTACTCGGTTCATAGGTGACATGGTAATGACTTGAGCCACAATCTGTCTGACTCAAAGCCAAACTTGACCCCTGAACCACTGGCCTCAGAGCTGTGCACAGTCTTATCTTTCCTGCCTGGGTCTGACCAGGGCACAGAACTCCTCCTCCTCCCTCGGATGTGGGCCCTGTGGGAGGGATGGACCTCCCAGAACCAGGTTGCCAACTCCCTGGCTCCTTAGTATGTACCCCTTTCCCCCGGACCTTTTGGGACGCCAGAACCTGAATCCCCGTGTGCTGTCCATATGGTGGGTGTGTAACTCTGGGTGGCTCAGCTCCTCTGCCCCTTAGGCCTTGAATGGGTCTTATAGGTGTATAGGAGGTGTAGATATGCATATGGATGTGTGTGCACAGATGAGTGGATACAGTGTGTGTAGAGGGTGTGGGGAAAAAAGGAGCGAATGAATTTGCAAATGAGTGAATGAATGAGAAGTCACTCACATGGATAAGTGAATGAGGCATTGAGTCAGTGAATGCTGCTCACCAGGCAAGGTAGTGGCAGGAGCAAAGAGATTGTGTCCTCTGGGCTCTCTATCCCCATGAGGCCCACTGTGCCAGAGATGCCCACCAAATATTCGTATGCCCCTTCCAGAGTGGAGAGTTGTCAATGGGACATGAATGCCCATCTAAGGACTACATCTCCCAGTATTCCTTGCATGTAGATAGACCATGTGACCAATTCTCACCAATGGAATGTAGGCAGAAGTGACATTTTCCAGGAAGAGGCTCCTAAGAAGCAAGTGTGTCCTCTCTCCTCTCTCTTCCTCCATCTGCCAGCAGGATGCACAAGACTCTGAGGTCCTGCGGAGGGGAGAGGGGGCCACAGATGGAGGGAGCCTGTGTCCCTGCATCACCACATGGAGGAGAGCTGCCTGCTGACCAGGAACATCAGCGTAGGACTGTTAGAGAAGGAGAAATAAGAAGCAGTGATGAGCTACTGGAATTTTAGAGATTGTTTGTTATTTTTAGAGTGTTGCTGTAACTAACACACTCACAGAAGCTAATTGTTCATTGTCAAGCTGTGGAACTTAGCCCCGAAACACTCAGACAGGGGTTGTGGAGACCCTCGATAGGCATCAGTGATGAGGGCCAGCAGGGGGACAGACAGCATGACCTCGCAGCTTTCTCCTCACCTCTTACATTCAGGAAGGAGTTAATTTTGCTCCTGGGTTGGGGGAGGGACTCAGGTGTTGGGGTTAAAAATGAGTAATTAGACAAAATTATCTACAGTGTCAGAAGTCAGGATAGTGGTTATCCCTGAGGGGTGGTGACTGGAAGGGGCACAGGAGAGCTGGTGATTTCTGTTTCTTGAGCTGGATGCTGGGTACATGGGTGTGTTGTTTGTGAAAATCCATTGAGCTGTATATGTATGATTTCTGTACTCTCTGTATGTACATTGTATTTCAAGAAAAAAAAATGTTAAGTGCCCAGGAGAGGGAAGGTTAAGGTGAGGAGAGAAAAAGGGTGAAAGAAGGTGGGGTGGAAACAAGGGGAGAATGTCGGCAGAGGGACAAAGCAGGGGTTTGGGCCAGGCAGAGGGCAGCCCCGCCCCTTCAGCCAGCACTGCGCTCTGGGACAAACACCTCCTCTCTTTCCTTGGCAGGTCACCATAGGCCATCACCCACCACCCATCATCCGCCCATCCCACACTGGGTACCTACTGTGTCCAGGACAAGAAAGCATCCAGGCTGTCCCCCTGGGCAAGTGTCCCAGCCTAGGGACCCTCACCCTCAAGGAGTGTGCAGCGAGCTCTCCTTGGAGGCCTAGAGCACCACACACCTGGGTCCACATGTTCCCAAAGGGACACTTGTGGGGAGGGGATGGGGGTGAAGGGAGATGGAGGGAGTGGGGGTGGCTGCAGAGATGGCAGCTGAGGTTGTCTTGGAGGATGTGACTCAGTTTCATCTCCAGCATCTGTCTGCCAGCAGAATAGCTTCTAGTAGCCTGAACCCACTGCACACGTCCACATAGTACACACATCTCACGTGTATCTCATATACATGCTACATGTAGTAAGTCCCATACACGTGCCACATACATGGCCCCCACGCTCCTTTATGCTCCATGGACACACCCCATACACACATCCGTACATGTGCCCTATAGCCATGCCTCATCGACAAGCCCCAGAGACATGCCATATCCACTCATCCATGTATGAACATATCTAGCCCTCCTCTATACCCCAGACACACACCACGTGGCACAACTCCTGACACACAGCACACATGTACTCCCGCATCATGTGCATCTGTGTACAAATACGTGCACCCATACTTCAGACCCTGGGACAGAGATAGCTAGAGAGGGCCTGCCTGTGGGAGGAGCACACCCACAATGACCGGCACCCCCAGGCACCCAGAGGCAGGAGTGGATTGACTGAGAGTCCCTTCCTGGGGTCTAACCTGGGCCCATTTCTTCCATGAGGCCTTTCCTGACTGTCCAGCAGCCCAAGAGAAGTCCTCTTAGAGCTGCAGAAATCCCAGCTTACATGAAAGGACAGACAAATCATGTCCTTGTAGGATCTGCTAGGGCCAAGGCCCTGCCCCAGCTGGGGCAGCAGCCAGAGAGAGGGAGCTGTGAGCCCCTGGGGAGCTCCAGGATGCTTGGACTGGACCAAGCTCAGCCTGTCTGCTCCACCGGCCCATTCTGGGGAGAGGCGGATGGCTTGGGGCGGGCTGTCAGTGTGGGACAGGGAGAGAAAAGGCCTGCCTGTGTGTGTACATACACACAGCAATTGGTATAAATATGGTGCATTTAATTGCACACGACCAAAAAGCCTCCCAACCTCCTGACGGCAGCAGGGCCTCGTTCTCCCCTCTGGCCTTGCTTTAATTACTCCTCCAGGGACCCTGGCAGGCTGAATTTGCTTCTCAAGCAGAGGCCAGCTCAGACAAAGCCTGTGCTGGCCCAGCCCTGCAGAGGGGCGGTGAGGCCCTGCACATTTGCTCTGCCTATGACTGCCCTGTGGAGTCCTGCTTCTTTATCTCTGGCTCCCATGGCCCAGCCAGAGCCTTCCTCCCAGCAGCCCCACCTCAAACCCGGAGCATCCCTGTAAGCCCCAGGAGGGCCCTGACCCTCAAGTGAGGAAAATCACAAGGACTGTCACCATTTATTTAGTGTCTCCTGTGCATTGACTTCGCATGCTTAATCCTCTCAGCAAACCTGGAAATGGGCATTATCATCTCCATTTTACTAGTGAGGAAGCAGAGGCCCAGAGAAGTTAGGTAATTTGCTCAAGACTCCACAGCCTTGGAGGCTGGGGGAATGCGGAGGAGGTCTGAGGTCTGGAGAGAGGTGACCCCTTGTTGCCCCTCAGCAGCCTCATTTTCCAGGCTGTCATTCTGGACTGCTCCAGCCCTGCTGGTCTCTTCCTTCTGAAAGGTTCTGCTGCACTGGGAAGCAAGGAGTCAAGTTTATAATGTAGCATGGTGCCACTGAAACATCAGCAATTCATGCTCTATCGCCACATTTTTGTTCCTCCGAGTACCTTCTGTACTGCTATTTAACTCTTTCTTTCAGTCAGCTCCTGTGTGCACTCAGCCTCGTAGGAGCAAAGCTGCCCAGGATTTGGCAGGCTTGACCCGTTGCTTTCTAACACTGAGACCCATGTCACAATCAATGTGCCTAAGTCAGGAAAGGGCCCCTTGGAGAGGCCTGGCCTGGCGCCCAGCATGGGCCGTGGCCTCTGCCTCCGTGCCAGGACCCTCCAGTGTGTGGTCAGCATGTCCCCCAGCCCTGCATCTTCCTGTGGCCTCTCCCACAGCTGCTGGGACAGTCCCTCCCCTCCAGCAGCCAGGCCGATGACCTGCTCCTTCCCTGCGGAAAGTGCCCTGGACTGGGGTCTGCTCAGGTCTCAGGGAGGACTCAGGTCCCACCCACCAATCACTGCTGGCAAGGTCACTTGACTTGAGCCTCAGTTTGCTAATTGTCCCCATGTCATACCCGTGTCCAGTAGATGCCTGGCACAGAGAAGCCGTCCCCTCGAGGCGGCTAAAGGTGCACTGGGCTCCCACCAGGTCGGGGCTTTCCCATTTGTACCTGAGGCCTCCTCCCAGCACTGCGGTAGATGTGGAAGGTTCTGGGAGAGGACCAGATGCTCTACGATGTAAACAGGCACTTCCTGGTTTGCTCCAAATGAGCAGCAGCAGGGGCTCGAGCATCCCACTGCCTCCCCTCCTTCCTGAGCCAGATCTCTCCCCTGAGCCCAGCCCAGCCCAGAAACATCCGGCATCTGCTTCAAAGCTCACAGTACCCGCCCTCCAACACACACACCATACACACCACACGCACACATACACCACACCCCACATATACCACATCACATACACACACCCACATACCACATCACCTACACCACACATCACATACACACACATACCACACACACCACACCCCCCCCACACATACCATACACACACACACCACACCACATACTCCTCACATCACACACACACACACACACACACACACAGACACATACCACACACACAGAATCACCCCAGCCCGTGAAAGGAGCATTTCCAATCATCCCCGCTCTGGCCCCAACCAGCCGACCTCGGTCCCTGGCAGGAGGGGAGTTAACCTCATTACTGTCCTGCAGTCTGCCTAGCACGAGGCTCGCAGCCTGGCTGGGAGAATATTAACACCAGCAGGCGCCCGGGAGGGAGAGAGAACAGGCCTGAGAGGAGTTATTTTTAGGTGATGGAGGTGGGGTTTGCAGTGGAGCTGGGCTGGTGGCAAAGGGAGAGGGGGTCTTTGCAGAGTGATGGACGGCTCAGGTCAGGGGGACAAGCAGCCTGGCTGTGGCCTCTCCTCAGAGGGACCCGGCTGGTCTGGAGCTCCTGGGAAGAGAGGAGGAAGTGAGAGGAGGAAAGAGGGACTTGCCAAGACTTCCTACCAGAGCTGTCCTGCTGGGCCGGGTTGCCAGGTAGGGAGAATGTGAAATGGCTCTAAAATGGGGAGAAGGCTCTGTGATCTGCCAGCCCCTCCCCTACTCCCACAGATGGACACATAGGGTGGGAGACAGGTGGGGCTTCTCTGCCAGGCCTTTGAGAGTAGCTGGGCAGTGGCAGGCTCTGTGAATTCCTGGGGGCGTGCCAGTCCCTCTGAGAATGGCTGGTCCCTTCCATTCAGGCTCCTGATCTGGGGTCAATGCCCCCTGATCCCTGGTGGAGTGCCACCAAGATTCTGCCTCCCAGCACGGGGACACAGTGGGAACACCATCCCCCAATCCTCTCTCCAGAGGCACGTAAGACATCAGAGCTTGGTGAGCCAGGAACCCAAGAAACCCAAGGGTCTGGTTTCCAGAGGCAGAACCAGCCCACGTGCAGGGAGGGTCTGCCGAGTGGTGGAGGGGACTACTGGAGATGAGATGTCTGAGGCACAGGCTGCACAGGATGCGGGCACCTTGCTGAAGGGGGGGAGCTCTGCAGCCAGACTGCCTGGGTTCAAGTCCCAGCTTCCTTTATGTGCTACGTGACCTTGAACAAGTTACGCAACCTCTCTGGGTGTCAATTCTCTTGGCTGTAGAATGGAGATGCTAATTGTACCCGCTTTAGAGGGTTGTGATGAGGATTAAAGGGAATATGCCTGCAAAACACCTAGGAGGGGTGTACTAGTTTCCTATGGCTGCTGGAACAATGTCTACAAACTTAGTGGCTTAAAACAACACAAACGCATGATCTAACAGTTCTAGAGGGCAGAAGTCCTAAAATCAAAGTGTCAGCAGGGCTATGTTCCTTCCCGAGGCTCTAGGGGAGTATCTGTTTCTTTGCCTGCCTTTCTGGAGGCTGCTTGCGTTCCTCGGTTCATGGCCCCTCCCTCCATCACCAAGGCTTGTGTAGCGTCTTCAAATCTCTCTCTCTCTCCAGCCTGCTTCTGTCATCACTTCTCCTCCTCCAATTCTGACCCTCCTGCCCCCCTTTTATAAGGACTATTGTGATTACATCAGGCCCACCCCAATAATCCAGGAGAATCTCCCCATCTGAAAACCTTAATCTTAGTCACATCCACAAAGTCCCTTTGCCATGTAAGGTAGCATATCCACAGGTTCCAGGGATGAGGACATGGACGTCTTTGGGGTCCATTATTCCGCCTCCTACAAGGAGGCTTGGGAAGTAGTGAGTGCTCAGCAGATGTGAGAGAGGGAAAAAAGTGCTCATGGCCTGGAGAGGGTGACACAGTTTACACAGCCAGGGGATGGTTTAGTCAATAGGGCTTTCCAGGGGCTGTCAGGAAAAGCTGGCCCTGTGTTAGGCAAAAAGTGACGTCAGGATAAGGTACCAGAGACATTACAACAATTCCCTGGTGCATAGCTCTTCACAGTTTGTAAAGGGCTTTTCATGATTGCACAGATGAGGAAGCTGAGACAGTAAGTGGATGATGCTTCACTCAAGGTCACTCAGGTACAAACGGCAGAGCCAGGATTTGAACCCAGGACCGTTTGACTCCAAGTCTAGGGGCTCTTCCCACACACCCAGGTGCCTTTGTGCCTTCCACAGCTGATAAATGCGTGACAGTTTAGAGGCCAGAAGGCTGGGTGCGCCACTGGGACAAGTGCAAAGGGCACTGGGCTTGGGGTCCAGGGGCCAGGCTCCCATCCTGCACTGTTACTCGAGCTGTGTGAGCTTGGGCAAGTCACCTCGTCCATAGAAGGGGCAGTAATGGGTGGCCGCTGCATTAAATGACAAAACCCACACATGGACTCAGGGAGTGGGGCTAGAGTGTGGGGTTAGCTCAATAACGTGCTTTGGAAAGATACGTATTTGATTTTTAATTCCATTAGCTATACTCATTGCGCATTCTCACCTCTGTTAGGAGGGATTTCTCATTGTGCAATATTTAACTATACAAATGTATTTGTTTCCTGGGGCCGCTGTAACAAACTACTACAGACCAAGTGGCTTAAACAACAGAAATTTATTGTCTCACGGTGCTGGAGACCAGCAGTCTGAGATCAAGGCTTCCTTCTGAGGGCTCCGCACGACAATCTGTCCCAGGCCTCTCTCCTGGCTTCAGGTGGTTTGCTGGCAACATGTGGTGTTCCCTGGCTTGCGGATGCATACCCCATCTCTGCCTTCATTGTCACATGTGCGCATCTCCCTGTGCGCATGTCTGTGTCCAAATTTCCCCTTTCTATAATAACACCAGTCACTTTGGATTGGGGCCCACCCTACTCCAGTGTGAATCACGTCTGCAATGACCCTATTTCCAAACAAGGTCACATTCTGAGGTACTGGGTGTTAGGACTTCAACATATGAATTTTTAGAGACAAATTCAACCCATAATGCAAAGTACATAGAGTGAAAAGCTGAGAGCACCCTACCTACAGCACACACTCCAAACCACCTCCATTCCCCCTTCTAGAAGTTAACAGCATGCCAACTTGCGTGTGTTCCTCCAAGAGCTCTTTCTGTGCATTTACATTCACATATAAATAGGTTTGGGGGATTTTGTTGTTGTTGTTGTTTTTACTGTACATGGAATCATGTAATATGCATTTGTTTTTGTTTAATAGGCTGTGGAGAGCCTTTCGTATCACATCAGTGCTTCATTTATTAGCTTTGGCCTAGGGGAGGGAGATGGGGTAGGTGAATCCCCTGGGAAACCACTCAAAGCCCAGCGTCTGGACCCTCCCCTCTGGCTGAAGTGTGGCTGGGGGTCAGCAGCATGGGGTGCTGTGCTGGGTGGAGGGTTTATTCTCCAGGCCTTCTCTCCAGTTCCTCTGCAGAAGGACACTTGTGTCCCCTGAGCCACGGTTTCTCTTTCCACGGTTTCAGTTACCCGCGGTCAACCACTGTCTGAATATATTACATGGAAAACTCCAGAAATAAACAATTCATAAGCTTTAAATTGCGCTCCATTTTGAGTAGCTCGATTAAATCTCATGCAGGTCTGCCCCATCCCTCCCTGGATGTGAATCATCCCTTTGTCCGGCAGGTCCACGCTTTATATGCTCCCGGCCTGAGTCACTTAGTAGCCATCTCAGTTATCAGATCGACTGTCGTGGTATCTGGGTGCTTGTGTTCAAGCCACCATTATTTACTTAATAATGGCGCCAAAGCCAACTTTATTATTAGTTATTGTTGTGAATCTCTTCCTGTGCCTAATTTATAAATTAAGCGTTATCATAAGTCTGTACGTGTAGGAGAAAACATAGTCTATATAGGGTTTGGTACTATCTCCATGGTTTCAGGCATCCACTAGGGGTCTTGGAATGTATCCCCTCACGGATAAGGAGAGACTACTGTATTAAAACATTTAACCACCAGAAGCACTCTGGCAGTGGCTGATCAGTTTGGGAGGTGCCACACTACCCTCTATAATGGGGAGGTCCAGGGGTCCCAGGGGCGGGACCAGCAGCCTGGGACAGCAGCTGTTGGTCAGTTGGTTCAGGTATTTATTTCAGAACCAGATCAGCGGTCCTGGTGCAGGCCAGCTGAAGATCAACCCACCTGGCCCTACTTTTGGCATCTAGTTCTGGGTGACACTGTTCGACTTTACGAGGGACTTTAATTAAGCATCTAGAGGAAAATGAAGGGGAGGAAAGAACACACTTCTGGTTGGTCAGCTCCCAAGTCTTTCAGGACTTTGCCCCAAGCAGTGAGCCCGCAGGCCCCGGATGGCAGGCAGGGGGAGGACGTGAGCGGCCTGCTAAAGTGGGTTAATTGAGGTGACCCATCTTAAGCCTGCAGGGATGAGAAACTGGAGAAGTCTGGAACTCACTCCTCCAGAGCTCTGAGCTGCCAGCACCCGGAGGCTCCAGGCCCCGGCGTCCTTGCAGGGCCGACGCCTCTGAGGAGCTGCTGCAGATGCCCACGGCGCCTGCGGGCCTCCTAGCTGCTTTTGTCCACGCTGCATCTGGCTTACTTAATCCTCACTGCTCGGGAGGTAGAAGGAGTGGTCTGTCTTGCTGTCCACACAGGGAGGAGCCCAAGGCTACCTGGTCAAGGGACGTGGGAAGTTATTTTCCATGCTGCACTGCCAACTCACCTTGTGGGCACATGGGCAAGGTTGAGTCTCATGGGCAAGGTTGATGGGGTGGGGGGTGTTTCCTTCCCAGACCCGCTTCCTCTGGACCCCCCTGCACTGATATTCTGTCTCAAGGCCCTGCTTCCAAACCTGGGAGCCAGATTCCACAGCGCTCCCTGGACTCACTCCCACCTGCATTATCCCTGTCTGAAGGTGGCAGCCCCTTCCGTGTGAGCGAGCAGAGACAGACAGGGCCGGGAGCCCATTTTGGCTGTGGAGCGCTAATCCTCACTCCACCACCTGACCTAGACAGGGCCAAGGAGCCACTTTGTAGCACCAGCCTCTAGCTCTCTCTGCAGGCAATTTGAGAGAACTGCAGAGGAGGTTTGGCCTGCCGCACACAAGTCCCTCCTGATTGAGGGCTGGGTCAGTCTGGGTTAAGCCGTCCACCCCCTCTGCCGTAGCAGCGAGGAAGCAATACTCCACTTTCCTTGTAATTACCCAACTTGGCTACCCGGGACTTCAACGGCAGCTTCTTTGCAGGACCAGCTCCTGCGCTAATTACCTTGTGGTGGGTGCCCCGCTGCTTCCACACCAGCCTCCTGTCTACTCTCTAAAGACTGGTTCTTGACTTCCCCTGGCAAAGGCCTTGTCCAGCTCATTATGGTCATTAACACCACACACTCAATCCCTGGGTTTCTGTTCCTCGCTGAGGGGGACAGGGGTCATGTGTCAGGAGCAACCAGAAGGCAGGGATGGCAGCCAGCTCTCGGACGGCGAGGTGTATAATTGGAGCTTGAAAGCGGGGGCGCCCTTGGTTTAATCCTCGCTGCTAACCAGAGGATGGCCTTCAGGGTGGTGGGAAGGGGGCTGGGTGATGCTGTTTTCTCTCCGTGTCCCTGTCATCCTTCCTCTCCCACTCACTGCCACTCCTTTTCAGGCCCTCTGCCCTTCTGTTGCCGAGTGTCCTCAGTGGTCCCTGCTGCCACATTTTCCCTACTTAGTGTGGCCTGCAGCCTGGCATCACCTGGGCCCACCCCAGGCACCTGAGTCACAATCTGCACGTTAATGAGCCCATCTTAGGATCCTGTCACCATCCTGTTCAGCACCTTTGACATCCTCCGTTCCCACTACCCACAGGGTGAGGTCCAAACTCTTCAGCCTGGCATCCAATACCCCCTCCCCCCAGAGTGGCCTTGCTCCCCTCAGTGTGCTGCAAGTCAAACACTTGGCCATTCCTCCAACACATCTCGGGCTTGTTCTCTCAAGCCCAGCCTGCCCAGGCTGCTGCCTGACACGCCCATCCTGTTCTCCCTACCTCCTGGAATCCTCCCCGCCTGCAGGGCCAGCTCCAACGCCATCTCCTCCTCCTCCCGCCTGGGTATCTTGATGGGGCAGTGTCCTCTGATCCTTGCCTCTGCAAGACATCCAGAAGCCACCTCATTCTCTTCTTGAGTCCTACAGTACTTTATCTGTATTTTTCTCACATCCTGCAAGCCCTGAAAGGCAGGAGGCTTATATAGTGTAAGAGCTCTGGGGTAGCCAGTGTCCAAAGTGTTGTGGACCATCTCCAGCCCCCTCAGCATAATCCGGAAGAATCTGTAATATTTTAGGTTCTTGGCCCTCCCTCTCAGACTGCTAGATCAGAACTTCCAAGGGGTGTGGCCAGGAACCTGCATTTTAAGCACAGGGCTTCTTTGGGAGGTGCTTGTGTGGTAATCACTGGTCTATGGAGACAGGCACTGACCACTCTGAACCAAAACCATCTGCTTTGAGTCATCTCTGCTAGGTCCTGCCTGTCAGGGTTGCTGCAAGGATCCCATGAAATAGTAAACACACCCCAAATAGAGCTGGCATAGTGCTCCACCTATAGAACCACCGGGAGTTAGTCCAAAAGCACAATGATGTTCAGAGCTATGCTCTTTCCAGTAGTGAAAACCTACACCACCTAATCACCTAACAGTGGGATCAATTTTATAGTGTGTTCACCCTGAGGGTTACCCAGCTATTTAAAAAGTGATATGGGAAAATACATACACACTTGTCAAAGGATCACGTGGTAGCTCACGTCCAGAGTTGGCTCTCAAAGAACCAGGCCTCCTGGTGCTCAGGCCCTTGTGTGGTCAGTTCCGTCCCACGACCCCCTGGGCTGGCCTTGTGGCTTGCTTTAACCACGAGGATGTGCCAGAAGTGATGCTGTGCCAGTTCTGAGCAAAAGCCTTAATGCCTGGCAGCTTCTGCTTCTGCACTTTCGGGAACCCTGAGGCCTCAAGGAAGAAACCTGCCTGCCCTGCTGTAGACCTCGTAAGGAATGCGGCCCGAGCACTCATGGAGAAGCCCGTCTATGCAGGCATCCCCAAACACCAGCCGTGCACCCTGGCCATCATCCAGCCAGGCCCCTGCACCTGGAGGAGCAGAACCTTCCAGGGGAGCCTTGTCAACCCACAGAATCATGAGATGTATTAAAATGGCTTAAAAGCAACTAAATTGGGTGTGTGCGTGTTACAGTAATAGATAACCAGAACAGGCTACAAAATGGTACATGAAGCATTATCTCAACTTACGAAATATGCAAAAATTAAGAGGACAAATACTATTACCAGTGATTATTTCCTGCTTTATTTTTGGCTACATTTTAGGCTTTAAACAATGAACATGTATTACTCGTATAGGAAAACAATGATGTCATACTTGATAAAATCCATTTCAGTTTTAGTTTAAAAAAAACTATTATAGATAAATGAGGGTCCACCACTGGGTGTAGCTCCACCCCCACCTGCCCATTCATCCTTCAATGGAAGGTCATCAGCTGTTGCCAGAAAGTTTTCTTAGGTATAGAGCTGTTCCCACTTCAGAGGTCATGGTTGCTGGGGAGCAGACTGCCCAGCACTAAAGGGAATCAGGTCTCCCTTTAATTCCCCACACTTATCCTAAGCCTGGCTAATACAGTAAAGCCCCTTTCAGGCCACTGATGAAGACACGAAGCTACCTTTCCCTGAGGACAGGGAGCACTGTGCCCTCAGCCCTGCCATGGCAGCTGGTTTTGGTTGCTCCTGTCCCTGCCCCAGCTTTCCTCACAAATCTGGCTACGGGTTATCACTGTCACTGATTATCAGAAGAGGAGGAAATTCAGTGGGCCAAGGCAGCTCCGATGGAGGAGCCGGTGCTGTGTGCTCAGCCAGAGAATACCACACAGAACTAGGCGCAGAAAGCCGCGGCCTGGCCTCAGCCACTGAGTCACACACCACTGTGCGGGTGAAAGGACACCATGAGGAATGGGGCCTGAGCTGAGCCTTCTGTGTGCACGCCTGAGATGCAATGGTGTAAAGAGCAGGGGTGGGAGGAGCAGTCACTGAGGAATATTTTAGACTTCCCTGAAGCTACTGATGAAACCATCACGCTTCAGTCTGATATTTAAATAACACCTGGTTCTGATTTGTGATGAAAGAGACGCAAACAGACACTCTGAAGGCAGCACTAATGGGGAAGAAAGCACAGTATTTCTGGAGACCTTGAAAAAGAAAACCCAAGCCTGCTTTTATTGATGCACCAGCGGACTGACCGCGATTTGGAAGGGACGGAAAAGGTACTCATCATCGAAGCAAACTGAAATACAAAGTGATCTGAAATGGCTTTACAGTGACATGATGCCTTAATAAGTTAGGGACACAACGCTCAGAAGCTGCTTTCTCACTTCATGTTCTTTACGAACTCTTCTCCTTTCTTGATTGAGGCTTTCAGCTCAGGAATGGCCTCGGCTATCATCTTCTCTTCAAAAGAGGAGATTTTGCCGATGCCTAAGTTCTTCTCGATGCCCTTTTTCTGAAGGAGAGAGGAGAGGCGGTAAAATTTTACAGTGAGGTTTCTGTGCAAGTGTTAGTTGTAGAAAACCCACCGTGTAACTTCACCAGCCCTACCTAGACTATTGACACCTGTGGCTTCTGAGCAGGCGGCTGAGGAGCCGCAGGTACCTGGACGGGAGTGAGCCACAGTCCCAGGCTGGGATCCAGGCTCTGTCCCGCACTGAGTGTGTCCTCTGGACAACTGCTCACACACCGAGTTTGTTGTCTATAAAATAAGCGTGATCTCCACCTCAGAGGGGGCTGGCAGAACATATGTGGCAACTTGGCACATAAAGTACTCAATAATTACTAGCACCTAATATTATTCTCCCTGACATAAAGCATGCTTTTGGGTTCTAGTCTTTTCCCCAAGTTGGTAAAGGACTGAAGAGACATTCTAATAGCCCCTGAATCCAGTGTAACTAAGGAGGTGAACGTCTGATGTCAGAACCACAGGTGTCTGTCACTGCCACCCCACAGCCGAGCCTTGTTTGTGCTGCAACAGCAGCCTTGGCTTCCAGGCCATCTCCTCCTGGACCCCAGGACCTACAGGTCCTGCCACACTCTGCATACACTTGTGCTTAACTGGTGACTGAATTAATCTGTTTAGTGCCCCTTTCCTTCACACAGAGCCCCCGAGGCCCAGGGCCATATCTTCTGGATCTCTGAACATCAGGCTGTCTGTGGGAAGGGCCTCTGGGTGGCTCAGAAAGTCACCAAACTTTTCTTCCTGGGCACGAGATGAAGGCAGCCACCCATCTGCCTGATTTCAACAGCTGCCCACACATAAGAAATGGAAACCTGGCTTGACTGAATGTGTGTGAGTGAGACCTAGGGGTTTCTGCTTGATGAAGACTCAGTAAGAGTCAACCAGACCAGACAGCTGCCCAGAAACAGCCTGGCTGAAGCCAGCAATGCGACCAGATGGGCTCTGTCCAAGATGCCACAGTTTCAAGGGGACAATCGGTAGCACATTCCAAGAAGGAAAACCAGAAGGGTGAGAAGCAAGGAACCAGGAATGCCTGGACTGGGAAGTCTAACAGTTGTGCAACAGCTCTAGGCCTCCTGGGAAGAGAATTAGACTGTGAGGTGAGCACAAGAATGAACAAGTATCAGTACAGGGACGCAGCATGCAGGCTGGTGGAGGGAAGCTTTCCTTTCAGAGCTGCCAGTCAGTGGGCTGCCTTGAGATGGAACAGTGTTTTCTCGGGAAACACAGCCTGGCAGGTGCTGATGACCAGCTGTCAGATTCACGGGGAATGAGATTCACGTGCTGGGAGGTTCCAACCCCAGGTCTGAGGTTTCTCCCTACTCTGAATTCTGTGATGTGCTTCCATCTCTAAAACCCTGAGCACACGCCAGGTGGTAAGGTGCAGTGACTGCACAAAGGAAACCTGAATTACGGAGAAAACGGACAGGGCCACACTGCTGAGTAGTGCCTACAGAGAACTCGCCTTCTCCCAGTCAGGAGACCCAGCCTCCAGGATACATACCCCCAGCAGTAATGGTGTGGAGAAATAGGGACAGTCTGTTTCTTCGGACTTAACAAAGGAACATTCGACAACTCCTTCCTTCCCGTTCACCGCATCCACGAGGGAGAAGACAAACCGGGCTCCAGCATATGCCATGGATAGGGTGGCAGAGCCTAGGACGACACAGGAAGGTTAGCCAAGCTAGCATTGCGACCGTAAAATCCAGTTGAGGCTGCCCCACCAGCTAAATAAAGCATCTGTGGCATCTCTAGCTTTAGTTGTCAAGAATTAAGGTCAGCATCCCTTAATTTTACAAACTCAGGAACGGCATGGAATTAGCTCTGCCAACCTCACACATTACTCCACTCCACAAGCCAGCCAAGCTGCCTCTGACATAGGGTTTGCTGATCAAGTGAACGTTCAGGAAAAAAGGACCTGCTCCTTACCCAGGCCCTTGAGAGTCCTCAACTCTGAACTCCACGGGCCTGGGGCATCTGTACCCCCCCGCCCCCGGGGCTGCCTCTGGGAACCCACCTGCGCCAGCCTTAGCCTTCACCACCTCCGTGCCGGCCTCCTGGATCCGCCCGATGAGGGCTGTCAACTGGTCCTGGGGAAAGTCCACCTTGGGAGTGCACTGTAAGCCAAGCCACAGGGACCACATGAGCAGGTTCGGCTCTGGTCACCACTCCCAGGCCCCACACTCTCCTCACCACCACGTGAGAAACCAAGACCTTTTCTTTAAAGAAAAAGTCAACTTTGTTGGGAGGTGTACCGAGTTCTCTACTCATTTTTAAAGAACTTTTTATATTTTGGACTAATTTAAGACTTAGAGAAAACAGTACAAAGATTCCCCTCATCCGGCTTACCCTAATGTTAACATCTTACATAAGCACAGTGCAATTACAAAGAACAGGAAATTAATGTCAGTACATTACTAACTAAACTACAGACCTTATTTAAATTTTCAAAAATTCAAAAAAACCAATTTTCCCACTACTGTCCCTTTTCTCTTACAGGGTCCTATCTAGGACCTCATCCTCAATCAATTCTTTCACCTTCTCTCACCGTTTCTCAGTCCTCCCTTGTCTTTTGTGACTGATAACTTGTTTTGTAGAACGTCCATCAATTTGGATTTGTAACGTGTTTCCTCAGGATTTCCTTATAAGATTATGCATTTTTGGCAAGAACATCACAAATATTTTGTGCCCTTCCAGTGCATTACACTCAAGGGTTAAGAGATTGATTTGATATATCTTATTCTCGGAGGTGTTTACCTTGTCTCTACTCTTTTTTTTTTTTGGTGAGGAAGACTGGCCCTGGGCTAACATCCATGCCCATCTTCCTCTACTTTATATGGGATGCCGCCACAGCGTGGCTTGACAAGTGGTGTGTCAGTCCACACCTGGGATCCGAACCTGTGAACCCTAGGCCATCGAAGCAGAGTGCGTGAACTTAACCGCTATGCCACCGGGCCAGCCCCGTTTCTACTCATTTTTCTCTATTTATTTTTCCTAAATATTTATTGATGTCTTAATAGTTTATAACACTGTGGGGTTTTAGTTGTACATTATTATTCCTCTGTCATCATATGGATGCATCCCTTCACCCCTTGTGCCCACCCCCCACCACCCTTCCCCCTGGTAACCACCAACCAGCTCTCTTTGTCCGTGTTCTACTCATTTTTAAACAAAGCAGCTTTGCTCTGACCTAACCAGGACTTCAGTGATGTTTCTACCAATAGTTTTCATTGTGTGCTGGAGCTGGCCGCTTTGAGCATCTTCTTGACCATACTTACTCCCACAGCCGGACCCCAGGAGACCCCTAAAATGCTCGAGATTGACCACAGCCCAACAGGCCAGTCAAGAGACCCCCTGATGACTGGGGTAGGGTTGCATCCCTAGCAGAAATCCTTTCAAAATACAACAGATGGTTCATCTTTTGTCAGTCTGCCCTGAGGGCCTCAAAGCAGAACCTCTTAAAGGTGCTCAGTATCTTAAGGCTTCCTGGAGGGAACACACATACCTGAGAGATCAGGGGGATGATGGTCTTCCCAGCATGGCCACCAATGACAGGAACGCTGACTCGAGCTGGATCCAAATCCTGGTCGCCAAAGTGTGAAGCTTGATTAATTTTTTACAGACTCTTTGAGTATAAAACAACCCAAAGCACCAATAATTGGAAAAATCCACAGAACTCAGAACAAAACGAAGAAATCAGCAAAGAGAGCTTCCAACTCCAGCCATGCTTGGCTCTCCTACTGTGGCCCTACCACGTGGTCTACCATCTGTTTGAACCATGCAGTGAGGAGTAACTTGTTGTCTGGTGAGGTCACTGTGAGGTTTTCCCTTAACAACGAGCTGAAAGCTGCCTCCTTGCAGGACCCCTAACTGGTCTCCGTCAGTCTGGTGTCTTCTCAGAATCAGAGGATGACCGTCCTCTCTCCCACAGCTAGGGTCATTCCCAATGCACAAGCCCAGACACATAACCCCACACTCTGCCACGGACTATGAGTCAAATTCCCTTTCCCTCATTTCAGAGCAAAATTCACAACAATTCCAGAAAACACAGGGGTGAGAAGTCTGTCAACTCAAATAGTGGTCACAAAAGAACAAAACTGAGAGGCTGGCCCGGTGGCATAGTGGTTAAGTTTGTGTGCTTTGCTCTGGTGGCCCAAGGTTCGTGGGTTCAGATCCTGGGTGTGGACCTACGCACTGCTCATCAAGCCATGCTGTGGCAGCATCCCACATAGAAAATACAGGAAGATGGGCACAGATGTTAGCTCAGGGCCAATCTTCCTCACCCGCCCCCCCTGCCCCAAGAACAAAACTGAGTTGTTAAGTGGTCAAAACACCATGGCTCATTATCAGGCTTGTGAGAGGCTGACTCATTTGTTAAACCAGAGGCATTTGTGTTAAACCAGAAATACCTGTGAACCAGGTATTTCTTAAGATGGTCAAAAAAGGAATCTGGTGGGAGTTCTGGGAGGGAGGTGAGCAAATGATGCCACCTTCCCCAAATGCCATAGCTGCCAACAAGAGCAGCATGAAG
This sequence comes from Tapirus indicus, assembly GCA_031878705.1. Taxonomy (NCBI): domain Eukaryota; kingdom Metazoa; phylum Chordata; class Mammalia; order Perissodactyla; family Tapiridae; genus Tapirus; species Tapirus indicus. The sequence continues at coordinate 143,270,392 of CM062922.1, forward strand.
TTAGGGACCAGCCTTCCCCAGGAAGGGAGGCCCAGCCTCAAGGGTGGGCAGACCCAGCAGGACCAAGTTAATGGAGCATGGAGCTCACATGGCAGGGCCTACATGCCAAGGCACTGTGCTGGTTACCAGGGACACAGGCGTGAACAGGTAGGGCCCCTGCTTTTTCGTGTATGTGTGTGAGGAAGATTGTCCCTGAGCTAACATCTCTGCCAATCTTCCTCTATTTTGTATGTGGGATGCCTCCACAGCATGGCTCGATGAGCGGTGTGTAGGTCCGTGCCTGGGATCCGAACCTGCGAACCCCAGGCCGCCGAAGTGGAGTGTGTGAACCTAACCACTATGCCACCGGGTTGGCCCCAGAGCCTCTGCTTTTGAGAAACTCATTGTCTAATACGAGACAGACAAAAACAGATGTTCCAATGTGACGTGCTAAGACAGCTGCACAGGGTGGCTTTGGAAGCCAGGGGAGCACTTCTTCAGGCTGGGAGAAGGCTTCCTGGGACAGACTTAACTTCCTATGGGAAGGACCAGGAGGACTTGGCCAAGGGAAGCATACTCCAGGCAAAAGGAGAAGAGCAAAGGCCTGGGGGTATTAAGAGCATGTATAACATCTGCAGAGTGTGAAATGCAGACGGAAGAAAATTCCTGTGAGCCAAGAGGAAAGGGGAGGTGGCAATAAAGGGGATCGAGTCGGCTGAGGGAGGAACCAGATGCCGCAAGGTTAAGGGCTGATTTTCATTCCTGATACAATTCAGGAATTTTTCAGAATGCCAGACAGCCTGAGGTAAAGGCCAGTTCACTTAACTGAAGCTTGTCAAGCACTGGATTCTCTGGCAGGGGCCAAGATCCCCCTCCCTCCACCTCAAACAGTAAAGCTTCTAGGCTAAGACAGCACCATCTAATAGAACTTTCTGCAAGAATACAGCAGCTCTAAGTGGCTATCGGGCACCTGAAATAAGCATTTGAAATGTGAGCAGTCCAACAGAGGACATGAGTTTCTAATTTTATTTCATTTTAATTACTATAAATAGCCACATGTAGCTACTATAGTGCAGCAGGACTGGCGGCCAGGGGAAAGGGTGTGCTTGGGCCCCCAAGAGCTGGTAGGAGCCCTAGGAGAACGAGCACCGCCGCCTCCAGGAAACGGGTATAGGCCTCAGGAGCTGGACCCCCGCCCTCCCGGCCTGTCCACTTTCAGACTCAGCTTCAACATAATCTCCCCGCGAGCCTTTCCTGACTCAAAGACAATCACACTCTACACGCACCTGCACGGAACTGGTTATTCGATTCAACTGTCTCTTGAATTAAGGCGTCTCTTTCCACTCCCCTCCCTTCCACAGATCTCCCAAGGCCTGGGGCCACGTCTTATGGATCTGTGACCCCCCACAGCTAGAACAGAGCCTGTAGGGGACATGTATGAATTAAAGTGGGGCAGCGTCGACCCTTCAGCAGCAGACCCGTCTGGTGCACAGGAGAGTCAAGTGAAGGTCAATGGTCCCGCGTGTGCAGGACAATTCTTCCCTAGAGAGGTTCCTCATCTGCAAAGTCAGAAAAAAATGGCCTGACGATCAAGAGGGACACTTTTTGGGGCCAGAGGAAGTGGTTCTGCTGAACTTGCAACCAAAAAGATTGGAAAGCGAGTTCTGAGAGGGACCAAGGACTCAAGCCCTGGCACTGGCACCAAACCTACCTCAGAAGCCCGGCAGCGCAGCCTATCAGCCCACAGCCTAAGCAGAAGCAGACAACTGGAAGATGAGAACTCTGAGGTAAGCCACTGTGGGCAACCCAACAAGGCAGTCAGAACACAGCCCGGGGACGACAATTCTGCTATCTTAGGATTGAGAACTTTTCTAAGTTCTTCGTGTTTGCTAATTTCATCATTTGTCTAATGATTAGCAGGTAACTCATGTTAGTGTTAGTTTTCAGAGGCAATGAACTTGGAGAGCACAATCCAGTCTAGCCAGTGAGAAATCAAGGGAAAGCCTGAACCCTCGATGCACCAGGGAGAAGCATGAGAATGAGCTGAGTCAAGACAGAAGGCAGTCACCGTTGAAACTTGCAGGGGCCTGCTGTTGGATTCCCCCAGAAAATGTGAAAGCCACTTTCTAAGGGAGGCAAGCTATACAGACACTTAGACCTTCCAAGTTACAAGTGACCTGTAAGTGCCCTGGTGTCTTCTATGCCCATAAATGAGCCAACGGTGGTCAGAGAAATTCAGAAAGGTAACTTGAAAGATGCCCGATGCAGCTATTACCTTCAGTTCTGCAACAAAAGTGTTGGCTCTGACAATGTCCAGGGTTGTCACCCCAAAGATTTTATTGGGGTTGTATACTCCATGTTTCTTGAAAACTTCTGCCGTGATTGGGATGGTGGAGTTAACCTAGTAAGTCCAAGAGAGAGGCATAATTTGCCCTGCATTCTGAGAACAGAGCCATGCAACACAAGGAAAAATCTTTTCACTAGACCATTAACAAGTCCTTAAGTGCCAAATTAAATTGCCCTGTCTGATAACTTTGTTTATAGGCAAGCCACCCACATGATGGAACAGGCCATAGTGGGCAGACTCCTGTTCTAGAAAAGTGCTTTTCCTTCCACATCAACAAAGAAACTCTTCACGGCAGCAGGCATCCTTCCCCTTGGTGGCCTCTGAGCCGGCAGTTCAAACACGCCTGTGACCTTTTGATGACCAATTTAAAAATATGATGATGGTACCACAGGGCACCTTCTGCTCCAGCTGGGGCTTACACCTGAATGGCTATTCATTTCTAAAAAAAAGACAGCATAGACAGAGCTAAAAGCTCAGCTGGCTGAGAGTCAGGCCCCACCTGTCATTCTGCTGTAACCCTGGGCAAATGACCGCAACTCACTAGGACGTGGTTTCTTTATCTGTAAATGTGGGAGACAACTACCTGAGGTAGTTGTGAAGGTTAAGTGACTTAACATATGGCGAGTACTCAATGTGTTAGCCGGTACATAGAGAGCAATGGAGAGCTGTTGTTAAATTCAGCTCCAGGCCCTGCTGGGGCAGGCGTGGGAGCCACAGCTTCCTCTTGGGGAGCGCGCGAGACTCGGAATTTCTGAACTGAAGATAAGCTCCCTGCAAAGCAGTGAGTGGGGCCTGGGTGGCTGCGTAGGAGACCATGTGTGTGACTGTGAAGAGAAAGGGGATGGAGGGGACCCAGGAACCGCATACCCCGAGTAGAATACAGTAAGAGGAGTTAATGGGCTGCCACAATCATGGCTGAAAGGAGTCTTAGAACGGACTTATTTTCCAGGCAGAGAAACTAAGATACAGAGAAAGGAAGTGATTTGCCCAAAGGCACACAGTTGGTGGAAAAACCAGGTTAAAACTCACTTAGTTCCTCCATTTTACCCATTTCAGCACATTAATCTGATCATTCTCCCCAGAAGCATACCTTTAGCATACCTTTGCTATTGTGAGCTTTCAGCAGCCAGCCTGCCAACGGCACTCACCGGATTGGAAATGATGCAGATCATGGCCTCGGGGCAATGCTGGGCACAGGCAGCAGTCAGGGTGGCCACAATCGTGGCATTGGTGTTGAACAGGTCATCTCGTGTCATGCCTGAGAACGACCCAATTCAAGATGTTCACAAAGCACAAATATGTGCCAAGTGCTACGTGTTAGTTGTTACAGGAAATTCAAACATGAACGAAACACGGTCCCTGTTTCAAGTAAATCTGTCTTGTAGGGAAAACAGCCCAATGTGACCAGTGCCAAAATAGGGGTCTGTGAGGGTGGAGCGTGGGGAGGGGAACGGAGGTGATATCTGAGGAGGATCAGTAAGAATTCTCAAGATGGACACAGGTGGAGGAAAGGGTATTCCACGCAGAGGCATGAGACTAGACGGGGAGAAGCACACCAGACACGGGGAGGGCTTTAAATGCCAGGCCAAGAAAGATTTGATCTTTATCCCACAGGCACTGGGGAGCCTTCGGAATTTTTTTCTGCAGCAGAGAGATCTGACTCGATCCATTTTTAATGGAAAACCACTTCCTTGCCTGACTTGCAGGGAGATTCCAGCGAGGCCTTCAAACACACACCTGGTTTCCTTGGGACTCCCGCCGGAATAACCACCACATCGCAACCTTTCAGGCAGTCTGGCAGCTGCTCAGGTCCGAGGTAGCCTAGAAAAAAACCCCCATAGGAGCAATTTCACTTTTTCTGACCTGGAGAGGCTAGCACGTGTGTGGGGGCAGAGCCTGAGAAGGAATGGCCCTGCCTGGGTTCAATGCTGACTACAGGAATCAAGAAAGGCTGGAAGGCCCACCCGTGAAGTGATTCCTTCCCTTGATGACTACTACCGAGTCTGACAATTCTGGCTAGCAGGAATGCTCCCCTGTCACTCTGCTTTCCTCCAGCCTCCACTTGGTCCAGGCCCCCACTTCGGATTGGATTAATCCTCCACAAAACCCAGTCAGCTGCTTGTCTTCACCTGACTCGCGAGCACCTGTACATCCTTCCTGGCTCCCAGTTAGAAGGGCCGCTATCCATTCCACCGTCACCCAACAAAAGCACCATCTCAGATCAGATCAGAAGGCACACTGAAGCCCATGAAAGAAGATCCTTGTGCTGATAAAGGAGGACTCTAAGTACGAGTTATTTATTTTGTTTACTCCCATCATCTGAGGAAAAAAAGGCCTATTTTCAAAGATTTCAGGGAAATTTGCTCCAATGACCAAAATCTGCGTTGATTTTGACTTTTTCCTTATGGCAGGAGCTTTCAGAAACTCAAATACACAGCCCAAAAGAAGACGAGCAAACAAATTCAGAGGGACTATGGGAGGAACACGAACCTCTGACTCAACAGTCACCCCACGAGCAGTTTACACCAATGGAGGACGCAGGCAGCATTGTTCATACCCGGACAGTAGAGACAGCAGTTAGCACGGCCTTTCTGGACAGCAGTTTGGTGCTTTATAGTAAAAGTTTTAAAATAATCATGCCTACTAATTCTACTTTTAGAACTCTAAGGAACAAGATGTAAAATGAAGATGTTTATCATAGCTTATGTATTTATAGTTAGAGTAGAGCAAGAGAGGACACAGACCACTGGTCCACAGTATAAAAATAAAAGTGATAAATTATAGTACAGCTTTAAAAATGACTTTACCAAGAATTTGGTGACATGGAGAAATGTTGCTATAGCCTGAAGGTAAAATAAGCAGGATATATAATTATATAGAATTATGAATTATTTCTTGGATAACACACCTATATTTACCTAACAGGAAGGGCATATTTCCCCAAGGTGGCTGTGCTCTGGAGAAGCTGGCAAAGGTTACCCAGGGTGGAGGGATGGCACGTGGCACAGGAGGGCAACTGGGAACAGCATTTCTACTGCCCCAAATCCCTGCAGGAGGTTCCTGACAGGTGCCCCTTCCCCAGGTTCATATTACTTTTCAAATACGAAAAACTGAAAAATGGGAAGATTAGACCACCTTTGTTTTACTAAGACACTGCTACTTAAATTTTTATAGATTAAAGTCCAAAAAAGTGTAACCATTTGTAAAATGTAATTCTAAAATGGACAAAGAAACTCCAAGTCTCTGAACTAGCTTCATCGAAGAATCTTCCTCTAAATAAACTTGAATCCTGGTCTCCTGGAGAGAAGAGACGTTAAGGCCTCCAGGGCCAGTGCGCCCAGTACCTCTCACAGTCGCCCTGGTCTCGATGTGGCTCAGGTCCGCGGCAACTCCGGGTGTATGAGCAATATCATAGAGGTTCAGGCGGCTCACCAAGGGGCTGTTCTTCAGGAGCAGAGAAAGGGGCTGCCCGATTCCTCCAGAAGCCCCCAGCACGGCTACTTTAGCATTATTCTGAAAAGAAGCACGAGAAAGGACTCTTAAGGTGGACTCAGCATAAAAGATTCATGCGGTATCCTGCAAAATACTGCACTGGGCCTCTTATGGCAGTGGTGCCAAAGGAAGACACAGTCGTCGAATTTCGACCAGTCCAAAGGTCCAGTTTCCTTCCGCAGTTTAGAGGCTTGTCTCAGGGAAATGGGGGAGAACTCGTGTCTGCAGATGTTGTTGACAGTCAGGGTCTGGAAGATGAACAAGCTTTACTCAGTCCGGCAGCTGGACTGCTAACAGCAGCCTTACCTTCAATCCGCAGTTTTAAAAACTAAAAATAGACAGTTACTGAGCACCTATCCATAGGGCCGTCATTGTACCAGGGTTTGCAGGAATGAAGATGACCCCTGCCAGCTCTGGAGGGGATAAGTAAGGAGATGCAGGAGAAGCTGAGGGACAGGAGCTTAGCAGAAGTACTGTGTGCAGAAGGGGGTGGGGTGGGGTGGCAATCAACTGTCTAGGGGAACAGGGAGTCAGGGAAGATTACATCCAGGCAGCACAATCTTGGCTGGACCAGGAGGCAGGAATAGGAGAGATGTGTATTTTGAAAAGGCTCCTTCCCTACTAGTAAGTCAGATCTGCAGCGTCAGGTGCCTGGACCCCACACCAGTTCACAAACTGGTGTCTATCAGAATCACCTGTGGACCTAAGAAAGCCCACAGAAGGCCCGGCTCCTTGAAGTAGGAGAGGGCTTAGGCCTTTTACCAAGTTTCCCAGGTGATTCTGACACCGGCCAAAGTTTGAGAATCCCCACTGCTCCACACCAAGCTAAGGAGAAGCACAAGCAGCAGTTGGCCTTGGGCATGTCAGCCGGGAACAGTATAAAAAGTGACACAGTTCAGTGAAGTCACTGGTCCCTGCAGTGGGGGGTCCAAAGAGACTAGACTGTCTCACTAACACCTAAAAGGCCAGAACTAGAAGAATTTGTATCAGTTTATTGATCAACTTACAGGAAGTCAAGTCAAAACATTTGACTTTCAACAGCCACTTCAGAGCTAAGTATATCTAAAACTGGTCATCACCTAATCCCATTCATTTTTTTAAAAACAGCTTTATTGAGATATATTTCCCATACTACACAACTCACTCATTTAAAAGGTACAATCCAATGGTTTTAGTATGTTCACAGAGCTGTACAACCATCACCCCATAAAGAAACGCCATACCCATTAGCAGTCACTTCCCATTTCCCTAGAACCCCTGGCAACCACTAATCTTTGTCTCTACAGATTTGCCTTTGCCTATTCTGGATATTTCACATATTGATGGAATTACACAATATGTGGCCTTTTGTGTTGGCTTCTTTCACTTAGCATAATGTTTTCAAGGCTCATCCATGTTGTAGCTGTATCAGTTCTCCATTTCGTTTTATGGCTGAAAAATATTCATTGTATAGATATACCACATTTTGTTTATCCATTCATCAGTTGGCAGACATCTGGGTTGTTTCTACCTTTTGCCTATTGTGAATAGTGCTACTATGAACTTCCATGAACAAGTTTTTGTGTAGACATGTTTTCACTTCTCTTGGGTATATACCAAGGAGTGGAATTGATGAGTCACATGGCAACTCCATGTTTAACCTTTCGAGAAACCACCCGACTGTTTTCTAAAGTGGCTGCCTATTCATCCCTTAAGGCTCACCTACAATTTAACAGACACCGACTTCCTACCTGTCACATGCCAGACTGACTTGCTAGCACCAATGATAAGAGCCACAAACTGAAAGCCATGCAAACCGAATAAACAGCACTGAGCATGACAAGTGCCACAGAGGCAGACACTAGGAAGAGCAGCAGCTCAAAGGAAAGAATAAACTCTGTGGGAGGGTTGAAGGATGAGGTGTTTACCAGGTGGATGCTTGGGGCAGGATGAGATATGGACAGCATGACCCACAGAGGCAGAGCAGTCCCAACAGTTCTTTATGGCTCTAGCATTGTTGGATATTTTAGAGGAAGGAAGAAGGTAGGGCAAAAGCTGAGGGCCAAACAGTATATCTGGTCCTTGTAGGCACTGGGGAACCACTGAAGTGCCTCAAAAGCTGGGAAGAACATGACCAGATCTGTGTTTTACAAAGAGATGAGGCAGAGTGGAAGATGGACTGGAAATCTACAAGAATGGAGGCAGGGAGGCTACTGCAATAGTCCAGGCATAATTCAAGGGTGGGATAAAGGAAGCAGCAGCAAGAAGATGGGTGGGTTAGGAGTGATGTGAGGAACAGGCAACAGATTTGAGTCATCCCCATCCTCTTCTTCTTCCAAATGGTGAGTAGAGGGAGACATCTGGGGTGATAACTTCCTGGCTTGAATAGACAGCACTGCCTGTAAGCAATAGAGGGAACTGAGGAGGGGTAAGAGGTTTGGGGGAAATGAATTCAGTTTTGCATGTTGAGTTTGAACAACCTGAAACATCCAGACACACCCATGTGCCCCCTGGTCCCTGGACAAAGGGCTTGGTCTGGAGATCACAAGTGCCCGCAATGAGATTAATGGAAGCCATGGATGTAGACAAGGCACAAAAGGGAACAAGGTGAGAAGAGTACTAGGGACAGAACCCTGTGAGCACCAGCACTTAAGGGTGGGAGGAAGAGGAGTCTGTGAAGAATGAGGACAAACTGGCACTTAAGGCCACTCCCACCCAGCCATTTTTAACAACCAATTCAATGACAGCTTCTTGGTAACCTTTCCTACAAGGGGCAGAATTTTCTTTCTTTCTTTTTTTTTTTGCGAGGAAGACCAGCCCTGAGCTAACATCCATCACCAATCCTCCTCTTTTTGCTGAGGAAGACTGGCCCTGGGCTAACATCCGTGCCCATCTTCCTCCACTTTATATGGGACGCCGCCACGGCGTGGCTGATGAGCAGTGCATTGGCAGGCACCCGGGATCCGAACCGTCGAACCCCGGGCTGCCAAGTGTGAACTAAACCGCTGCATCACTGGGCCGGCCCCTGAGGGGCAGAATTTATAATACAGTAATACCTTACCTGAAACTCAAGTCATCCAGCAACCCCATTTACTGGGAACACTGGAAGCAAAGTGGTAACATCTGGCCATTTACCAGAGTCTGCCCTGTGGCAGGCGCTGAGCTAAGTCCTTCCTCATTTAGTTCTCACAACTCTTATTAAGTGATGCTAACAGACCCATTTTACAGATGAGGAACTGAAGCACAGAGGTTGTAATACACCCAGGCTCACAAAGGTAGCAAGAGATGAAGCTGGGATACAAGCCAAACACAGGCAATTTGACTCCTGAATTTGGGCTTAAAAAAAAAGGAAAGTCTTAGGGAAAATAGATCTACTTGAAGCTCTGCCCTAAAGCCCACTCCCATTCTACAAAGGCACTCTTCCCCGCTAGGTAGCACTGAAGGCCTAACCAAAATTCCAGCCAACCTCAGTGAGCCCGTTTTTTTTTTGTGAGGAAGACCAGCCCTGGGCTAACATCTGTCCCCATCTTCCTCCACTTTATATGGGACGCCGCCACGGCGTGGCTGACAGGCAGTGCGTCGGCGGGCGCCCGGGATCTGAACTCACGAACCCCAGGCTGCCAAGCGCGGACTAAACCGCTGCGCCACCGGTCAGTGAGCCCGTTTCTAATCTCAACTCACAAATGAGAAGGAGAGCTTATTCCTGGCAGGCAGGCAGGCAGCTGCCAGAGGAGGAGACAAACGGAGAGAACAGCAGACGCAAGAACTCAAAGCACCGTGTGTGGTCACTTAGGGCAGCCGGCCGCGCTGGGGCCTCACACTATAACTGCACTGGACTCCACAGCAACCGAGGCCGGTCATAACAGACTTCGTCATCAAAACCCAAAACCAAGCCAACCAGAAAATGTCCCACCGTGTAATCTGCTTAAGGAAGTTAAACTCTAAAAGCATACACTACAACTAAGGTTCAAATTCAGTTGGGTTTTTTTGTTTTTGTTTTTTTTAGTTGGTGCTTTAAAGGTGGACCCCTGACTTCCCCCCAAAATTAACTAGACAGACCAACCCAGAACCCAAGGTCTGGCAATCCCATCCACTTCCAGATCTTCAATTATCAGTCCCACATTTTGTCCCTAATCCTAGGGACTCCCAAATTCCAACTCCACATTCCCAGTTCTGGTAGGCACTCCAACGGTTCCACAAACCCAACTGTCTAAATAAATTTATCCTCTCTATCTCGCCCGCCTCTGTTCCCAAACAGTACCTGTGTTCTCCCAAATCCAAACCTTGAGAACCATTTTCTCCCTCTTCCCTTATCAGAGACACCCAGTAAGGACACGAAGGATTTGGTATCTCAAACATCTTCTCATCCTGCTCCCGATTTCCATTCCCATTCCATTATCTAACTTAGGTCTCCAGCTCCACCTCCAAACCATCCTTCCTCAAATCAAAGTTTTCATCGTTCCACTCCCTCGCTCAAAAATGTCCTTCAGTTCTCCATGCCCACATTACTTAGTATGGCTTCTAAGGCTGACCAGGGCAGTGGTTCCAACGTGAGGAGCACAAGACAATCCCACCGGGGTGTAGTATGAAAATGTCAAAATTTGTGTTATTTTTATCTAAAAGATAATGAATTAATCTCTGCCAAGAAACAGACTGAGCTGGTGCCCTAACGAGGGTCCTCAAGTGAATAAGTTCCATATGATACATAAGACGAACACAACATGGGGGAGGCAGGTGGGGGCTAACCTCCCTCATTCAGTCGCTTTCAGTGTGTTGAGGCGATGTTATTGTTTGTATATTACAAGATTTCATCGACTTAGTTAATATTTATAAAAACAAAGTCCTTATGTGGTGGACTCTTTACAATGAGACGAGAATCTTTGGTTTCACAGAGGTTAGCTCAAAATCTCTTTGTAAAAGAGCTGCTTCCGAACTTGCTGACCTTTTCCAAGCTGAGGAGTGGCTGTCAACGGTACACTGCGTAGCAACTGTTTTGAAAATGGATATACAGTAACGCTTCCTTCATTTACAAGCTTGCTTCGTAATCTAAGTCTATTATGGTTTCTTTTTAAATTTCTATTTTTTGTTTGTCATAACATATATTAGTCCATTAGTACATATACGTAGAAATAAATATATTGAGGCTGTGTGCTCAATACATTTTTACTGTTAAGGATACAGGATCCAAAGTATCTAGACCGATGTACCATTTGGCTCAAGCTCACCTTCTGACTTATTCAACTGCCTTCTCAATATCTCCACTTCTATGTCCAACAGGCATCTGAAACTCAACATATCCCAAACTGAGCTCCTGATATCCTCCTCTGCCCACTCTCTTCCAGCAATCTTTCGCACCTCGGCAAAGAGCCTTGGTGTCCTCCACGCTCCTCTCTCATACCCCCGCATCCAATCATCTGGCAGCAAATCCCACTGTTTTACCTTTGGTCAGTTCCCTTCCCTCACACCTTAGCATCAATCTTCATCGCCTCCACCCCTGCTAAGTTTACTCATTTTGGCCGATCTCAAGTGCTTCTCACTTATCTTGGTATCCCCTGCTGCACCCAGTACAGTTCTTGGCAAGCACAGATACTCAATGTACCTATTTGCATACTTATTTTTCAAATGAATTGAATCCACAGGAAACTGATCTGAAGGACAGAAGCTAAATAAGAAATCTGAAATCTCCTTTAACAATTACCACTCTTTGGGGTGCGATACTTAAGAGGCAATGTGGGCATCTCCTGGGTTCTCAAAGTGGTTGTATTAGAACTACTTGGGGCACTTGGTAAAAATACAAAGGCCCAGGTCCTACCTTTCTTCAATGAGTCTGGGCCTCTCTTCTTCATAAGCTTTCAGGTGATTCTGACACACACCAGAGTTTGAGAACCACTGTCCTAGAAAAAGATGGCTAAAAACAGCTTAAGCATGCAGTGGCCAGGTGACCTAGTGGTTAGGTTTGCGTCCTCTGCTTTGGCAGCCTGGGGTCTGCAGGTTTGGATCCTGGGCGTGGACCTACGCACCACTTATCAAGCCATGCTGTGGCAGGTGTCCCACATATAAAGTAGAGGAGGATGGGGGCCGATGTTAGCCCTGGGCCAATTTTCCTCAGCAAAAAAAGGAGGATTGGCAACAGACATTAGCTCAGGGCTAATCTTCCTCACCAAAAAAAAAAAAAAAAACACCCCAAAAAGTATAAAGTATAAAAATAGCTTAAGCTTAAGTATTCCCAGACCAAGTCCTGCACTGTTACAACACCTGGGGGCAGGCCCAGTCCGCCAACAGCCAGAAGAATCCTTCAAAAAGGTCCTTAAGAGGAAGAAGAGTCTTCAGGCTCTTAGAAGGAAGGCTTGGTGATCCAAAAGCCACTGTGGTCAGGAGAGCTGAATTTTAATCCTCTGGCCAAATGACTGTAACCTTGGACCAGTTCTCTGCCCTCGGTATCTCAGTCTGTCTGCACTACGAAGTTAATAATTACACACTATTTGCTCGGATGCTGCGAGAAGAACGAAGTTAGTCACTGAAAGCACTCTGGAAAGCTGCATAAAAACGTAAATTACTTTCGGCCCGAGAGCCCTGGCTTCTCCACCTTGAATGAGTGCAGGCCAAGAGCAGGCCCTCTGGGCCCCGCCGGCAGGCTGGGGTGCTTGGAGAGGCGCACCGGTCCTGCAGCTGGGCTACCTCCCCCTATCTCCCGGCCTTTCTCTACCGCACTTCCCGCTCGGATTCAGGGTCGGCCCAGGGTGCTACAGCCGCCGGCTAGAACCGGGCGGCCTCGCGGTCCAGGCTGGCCCAAGGGGTTCCTCGCGAGCAAGAACACACGTGGCCCAGTCCGTGGGCCTACCTGGACTGAAGTGCTGAGGCTGCGGCGGAGAGCGGCGCCGGCAGGCCGGGCGAAGGCGGAGAGCATGGCTGCAGCGGGCGGGTCGCGAACGGCCGAGCGAAGTACCTAGCGCAGGCAGTTGACTCTAACGACCTCCACACAGCCCACGGCCTCCGGGCTCTGCTCCGCCTGGCCTCGCGAGAGTGCCCCGGCTTCCGGCTCCGCCCCCACCACCCAGATCTCGCGGTATCACGACCACTTCCGGGCTGTAGTGGAGGAAAGCGGGAGGACGCTGTACGTTTGGTGGGAGTGCAGTCTGGGGTTGGGTCGTCGCGCGCGCTGCGTTCCGTAGTCCGGAAACGCGGGCGGGGTGGGAGGGAGAGTCCGCACCCGAGAGGTGGATGAGGACGGGCCTTAGGCTGGAAGAGCCTTAGAGAAGCCATTTTCCAGGTGGGGGCTCTGACAGGGAGACCGACCAAGGTCGCGCAGCAGGTCCGGCCGAGTGGGTGCGGTCCGAGCCCCTGACCTCAGCCAAACTCACCTCTGGAGGCGGGGGGCGGCTCCGAGCTCAGGAAAGCTCTAGAAAGGGAAGGGGGGAGTGAAGGGGAGGTTGAGAGTCCTGGGGGGTGGGGTGGGAGGATGGGGGCTCTTCCGATCAGTCACTCCCGGGCGCTGCCCTGCTCAGACACTCGCCCCGTCCACCCGCCAGTGCCGTGGTCCCTCGAGGTGCAGTGGACCTTCCGTTACGGTTTGCAAAGCTCTAGGGACACCCCTACTGAGACGGCTGACACCGAGCGCTGATTTGGCGCTGGGCACTGCTCTACGAGTTTACAGGAAAGCAGTTTTGTGTTACAGATGAGGAAGCAGGTATCCAGGTTTTAACTTGCGCAGTCACCCAGTCCCTGCTCCTCAGGTCTGCCCAGTAATGCTGTGAACACGGTCACACTGTTTTTGCTTTAAGGACGAGGAAACTGTGGCTGAGGTTAAGGGAGTTTGTTCAAAGTTTACTCAGAAAGTAAAGATATAGTTCCTGCTTGCAAGGAGTTTATCATTTAAAATTTTAAATTATAAGTTTCATATTTCCCTCTACTATTTTTTGGGCCTAGAGAGAGTTTCTTGCCCTCAAAAAGTTCAGAGTCAAGTGAGACAAATAGATATGTGACAAGTCATTGGCTTGATGGGAATGCACAAACCCAGTGGGGGGACCAATGACTGATCCTGCTTGGGAACAGTGGTTGGGGAAGCAGGGGTGAAAAGAACAGTCAGCAGGAGCACAAAAGAACATGAAAAGGGAGTGCATGGCTACTGGCTTGCTATTTCCTTGCTCCCTTCTGCTTGTTTATTGAGTTTCTAAGATGTGCCAGCCCAGTCAGGGTGCTTGAATCTTCAACTGTGAACAAGATCCACACATTTTCTGCCTTCAAGGAGCTCAGGGTCTAGTCGGGGAGATAGGTAAATTGCAAGCAGCATGGTATGGCAACACTAGGAGAATTATGAGGTGCTGTGGGGACAGAGAGGAGGTGCATCTAACCTATTTGGGGTGCGGGTGGGGGCCGTATGAAAGAGGACCTCCAGAGGATAAAGCGTCTAAGCTGAGACATGGAGGAAGAGGAGGAGTTACTCAGTGGGATCATTCAGCTCCAGAGGAGGGCGAGATCCTCGCCTGGGCATGGGAGTTCACAAAGGAGGAGCACTACATAGGGAGTGGTGGTGGGTTTGTCCAAAGAAAAACCTGGAGGTAGGAAAGCCTAGGCCTTTATTCAGGGGACACTTTTCTGTTGGAATGGGGACATGAGAACAGCAGTGTCTTTTATCACTGACTGTGTTCTGTTAATTATTTACCCCTCTATCTTACCACTAGAACTGAGAGTACCTTGTGGTCAGATATGTGTTTCATCTCTGTATCTTTATTATACAGTACGTGACCAGGCTGAGAGTGGGTCTCTGTATTTTGGGAGGGTTGGATGGTTTTAGATAGGGCTGGGAAAAGGTTGGAAACACCAGATTGTGCAAGACCTATGAATGTTAGCTGAAAAGTGTATTTTATTCCTTGGGAAGCAAGTGTTTATCAAAGACTTTTATGACACCACCAGAACCAAGTTTTAGGAAGATTAGTCTGACCTTGCTAAGGTCATGCTGAGTCATGCTAAGGATTCCAAGGGAAAAATGTGGAGGGCAGGGAGATTGTTAGGAGGCAATCTTAAGAGATGATAAAGATCTGAGTTGTTATGGTGGTAACAGAAATGGAGAGGGTGGGGCTGATGAGGGGTCAAGGAAAGATTTAAGAGTATGCTCATTTGGGTTTAAGAAATGAATGAAAGGGATGTGGAAAATCAGGCTGGGAGAAGTATATATGTACAGGAATGGGGAATTTGGGGGCTGTTTGGAGAGAGAGCTGGCTGGAGAAAAAAATCAAGGGCTCCATTTTAGATGGGCTAAATTGGAAGTGATGGTAAGCTGTCCACAGAGAAATATCAGTGGACAGATGGGGAGTTACTCCAAGAGGAAAGGTGGGCTTGAAACTCAGGAAAGAGGCCAGGGCTGGAGTCATCCCTGTAGAGGGCAGAGTTGAGGCCATAAGAGAGAAACTAGAATCATAGATTCTCAGGTTACTCCCACATCTGGGGCTCAACCTGCTCCTCATCCCTGCCAAGTCAGTCATCCCCTGTCAGCATCTCCACAACAAGGAATCACTACCTCCCAAGTCTTCTACTTGGGCTGTCCCAAACAACTTGACGGTTAGAAGAGCCATCCTCACATTCAGCTCCTAGCTGCTTCCCTTTAAATCCCAAGATTGTTCATAACAGTCTTAATGGCTGCTGTGTCAAGCACTGACTCTGTGCCAGGCACTGTGCTCTGCTTTGCACTTGTAGCTGTTACACTGAACGTGCAGGGAGGCAATCAAGAAGCAGAGTGTGATCATAAAACAGCTTTGTGTCTTCATCCCCACTCTTCCTTTAAATCTCTCCTTGCCCTTGTATTGCATCTAGTCACAAGGACAGGCTTACTACAATAGCCTAAATGTCCAGTTCACCAGCATAATCAAAACTCTGAACTTAATTCAAAGTTAAAGTGTATTTCCTTACCCTCTCGACCTTCCTTTAGGCTCCCACCTTTGGAGAGGAGAGTGGTTGACTTCTCTGTTTCTCTGTCTTGCTTTCTCATCCACCATCCTCCCACCCCCATGCAGCCCCATGCAGACTGAGGCTTCAGACCCATGTGTGTTGGAGGAGGGAGGTTGTAAGAGTAGAGAAAGGGGCAGGAAGTTCCCTTTGTCATCTGGTGTTAGTATTCTCTGACCTTGAGGAGAGTTTGTAGCTGACTCCTTCCTCCGTATGTGTATTTGTGGGTCTCTTACCTGCACTTGCCTTGACCTAGGTGGTTATGTCACAGTCTTACTGCTTTCAGTTGCTCCCTCAGCCCCTGGTTCTGGAATCCCCCACTACCTGCGATTGGTCCAAGTGGTCTCTCCAAGGGGCCCTCTTGGGCAAAGTCTCTCTAAGATGGTCTAATTGGTCCTTTCTCCTGCCTGGCCCACATCTGGTCTACAGGAAACACTTATGCATCCCAACAAATTCTGAGGGTGCAGGCCGTTTCAAATGCAGTTGCCTCTCCTTGCTTTGCTAACAGCTGTTCAGCCTCAGACTTTTCCAGGCTGGGGCCTGCCACCAGCCTCTATGCGTGCACAAGCTTCAGAGGGCACAGACCAAGCTATTGTAGGGGTTTTCTTTCTGGTCACATGAATTGTTTCAAGAAAGCTAAAACTTGTGAATGTTTGAAATCAGTGAGAAAGATGTTAATAGAGGGGAACAGCTGATAGAGGGGAACAGTTGCTGAAAGGAGAGAGACCCAAGGAGGGTTGAGGAGGTTTGGACAATAGTAGTAGCCGTTGGGGAAGTGCTGGGCAGATGAGCGATGAGAAAGGGAATAGCAGGTGGCTGTGAGGGCCAAGATGAAATTCTGCAGTGTGTACTTTCTTTGTGTCCAAGTCCACATGATGTCCTACAGCCCAGAACCCTCACCAAGCTCACTGACATACAGGTGGGGCTGCACACACAGACTCATCCACACACACACACACCTGCATGTTCACGTCCTTGAACACTTAGACACAGAGGATTTATTTTTATTTTTTATTGCCGTATAGTTTACATACAATACAGTATACAGATCTTAAGTGTTCAATTGCATGGTTTTGACAGTTTACACCCTTGTATCCACAGTCAAAACAAGCTATAGAACATTTTCATTATTCTAGAAAGTTCCTTCATGCTTCTTTACGTCAGTCCCCCAAAACAGCTACTTGCTGACTTCTCTCACCACAGATTCGTTTTGCCTGTTCTTCATTGTATATTTTTATATACAGATACACAAATACATTGACACCCTCCTTGCCCCACCCTCAGACATACACAAGCCTCACATATCCACATCCACTTTGTACCCTATAGTAGGCTTAGACCATGGTCATGGGCTATCAGATTTTTGCTATTGGATGCCCATATTATATGCTAACCTACCTTCTCTTCAACCCTACAGTCATACCTCAAGTATTTTGGATCTTTTCTTTCAGATCCTTGGAGCTAAAACGAACAGTTAGAAAGGTGGTAATCATTCCACCTTGCACAGAAGTTTATTTTCCTCTGGGTACTCTAGGATATCGGAAAGGGGGACATGTATTTTAAAACAGAACTGTATTTAGATAAATAGCTTTAACTTTTAGTTGTGGCCCATACCTGCCAGTAGTCAAAGGACTTGGCTCTCCAGGATACATTCCAGCAGAAGAACTAGGAGGTGGTGGACTGGTGACAGCAGAGGCAGCAAGAAGCTGCTGGTAGGAGCTCCCAAGAGCTGAGTTGCCGATGGTGGCAGATCTGAGTTGGGAGCAGAGCCTTCAGTCCTGAGACCAACCAGAGGTCAGGGAAGTGAGAGCAAAGCTGTGAGCCTGGTCAGGGCCAAGGCCCTGTGTCAGAAGGTGGGCCTAAGTCCAGTCAAGGAGCGGAGGAGAAGCACGTGCTGGAGACAGAATTGGAGGAGGCGAGAGCAGATGTGGTGGTCATGGTCTTTGGGAGACTGTTGGTGTTCACCAGCTCCTACCTCTGACAGCTGACTTGCTGCATGGGTAGGCCTGTCCCCTCACAGGACCACTAGGGCACCTCTCAGGGGTGTAGTGGGCCTAGGTTTGGGGACATGGAAGTGAAAGCAAGATGGGAGACGGGGCAACGATGTGAGCAGCTGGTCTAGGCCCTCTGGCTCATACTGTTACTTCCAAAATACAGAGATACTGGCAATCACTAACAATTGGACCTGGTGCCCCTCTGAACTGAGAGACACATTTCAGGACCACTTCTGCAGCCTCCGCAGCTTTGGGGTGCTGGGCCTGGGACTATGTCCTTTAGCTTTGTCAAGGTTCAGGCCACAAAGAAGGTGTCAGGCTCGGATTGAAGAACTGTACCAGGTCCCTTAGGATCCTGACCCTCAGGCTGCACCACTGGCTCCTCTCACTTGGGCAGCTCCTGGTCTGGTCTTTGTCCTGGGATTCTCTGGATGGTGCTTTATGTGTATTGCACTGTAGTTATCAGAGGCTCTTAGAGGAGGCTGCAAAGAGAGACAGAAGTTAGGCATAAAGGAACGTCTGCTTCCTAAGTTCTTGCTCAATGCCAGGCCCAGTGCTGAGCAGTTTACGTCAGTTATCTCAACATAACATTCCTCCACCTTCCCAGTGCATATTACTGCCTTGGTTTATAGGCGAGGGCATTGATGCCTGTCACTGTATTTAAGCCTTGGTTATCCTGGCACAGCCTCAGTTTCCCATGAAGAACCAGGGCCTGGTGGAGTTGGCTGTGGACCCCGACTCGTATCTGTGCAGCCCTCTGGTCCCTGCTCAGCCTGAGCCAGGAGCGTCCAGGAGCATTGAGCGATGCCTCTTCACCGGAAACAAATGCCAATCAGTTGTGTCCACCTGACCTGACTGGGGCTGAGTACCAGACCCAGGTCTCAGTGTCCTGGAGCTCCTGTGAGAAGCCTGGGGTCAGGCCTAGCCTCTGACAGCCATGCCGTCACTCAGAATGGAGGCCCCAGGCCTTGGTCAGGCCCAGGGAGGCAAGAAGGACTGGGTCTGGCCTGTTTCCCCCTTAGTCTCAGGCTCTGACAACCCCCAGTGAAACATCCCTTCCCAACTTGCAGTTTTCCTCCAATATGGACCTGTGCTCTCACTGGAGCTGAGCTCGCCAGCCCAGCTGCCTCTGGACAGCTCTGGGCTGACTGAGAGAGAGCCATACACAAGCCCCCTGGTGTGAAGAAAGGCCAGGCCATTATAGGGAGGGTGAAGAACCTTCCTACTGGTGGGTGTCCAGTGTGCAGGGACAAGGATTGTGCTGGCACCCTGTTCTCCTGACAGTGAGTGGCCCTGTTTGCCACTCAGAAAGCAGTGTGGATTTCCCAGATTGGTCCCTTTAGAGGAAGATTGATCTCTCTCTTGCCTCATCAAGCTAGATCCCCAGAAGGTGCCCCCTCTGACCCCTCTTCCCGTCTGCCTGCCCACTCCCCTGCAAGAGCTATTAGGCTGACTGCCCCAAAAATCTTTTATAAAGAGCTATGCTATGCTGAGAGTCCAAAGGGAGATGTCTTAAACTTGCTGTTTTGATACCACTGTTTTGAACAGTCACTAGGAAAAGGAGACTTGATGGAAGTAATCAATGTAAATGAAACTCACTGTGGCAGAAACCATACTCAGTAAAACCTGATATGATAAAAATCTGATTAAGGAATCAAATCTTGTAAAATTCACACAGAAAAGACTTGATCTTGGGAAAAATAATTTTGGCTAAACAAAACTGAAAGTGAAAAAAATTTGAATTGGTTAACTATGAAATAAAATCAATTAAGGAACTAGACTGGCTTAATAGAATTCACTAAGGAAAATGCTTTTGGCAAAAACTCGCCAATATTGGTTTAATGGTTTTATGTAAAAGCTCAATATCAAAATATTCTTAGGGCCCAAATGGTGGAGCCAAGAACATCTTAAATACCCTGCAGACTTTGGAGTAGCACTGGGAGGGATGTTAGCGCTCAGTCCTCCACCCACCCAGGCTAGCAGTGCCCCTGGTCTTGCTCACAGGCCTACGTCCTTTCTCAGAACTGTGCTGTGAGGTTCAGGGACTGCTCTTATCCCTCCTGCACTTTCCCAGCAGGTGAGGAGCAGTTCTTGCTTGATGAGGGAGAGTGCCCCCTTTGGAAAGGAGAGAAGTCTGAAGGAGATGATCCCTGAGGCTGGGTTTTTACCTGGATGCTCAGAGACAATCCCTTGGCTAGTGAATGAAGAGATGGATGTTGTAATGGGGGAAAGCAGATGGGAGCTTGAGGGTGGGCTTGGAGCCACAGACCAGATAGGTTAGGGGCCAGCTTTTAGGTTGGCTTAACAAAGTTGTGGGACTAGGCACAAAGCCCACCCTATCTACCCTATCCACCACCTCCAAAATGGCGTGGGGACAGGGCTTCCAGAGGCAGAGGACCTGGGACCTGACTAGGGGTGGGATTGGGGAGGTCCTTAGGAGGAATCTGCATGTGGCATCGATATGTGGCAACAGGTTAAGATGGCCCCACTGGTGAAGGCAGGAATGGTGACTAACAATAATTCATTCAACATGAGCTTATTGAGCACTGCTCTGCCCCTGAAATCCTGGACACGGGTGAGGATACAGCAGTGAACAAGAAGGGCAAGATCCCTGCCCTTATGAACCGTACATTCCAGTGGGAGGAGACTGATGATGAGGCAGTCAAACAAACGAGCATGATAACGTCAGTTAATGGCAAGTGAGGTGAAGACAAAGAAACTCATATATTTTTTTTGGTGAGGAAGACTGGCTCTGAGCTAGCATCCGTTGCCAATCCTACTCTTTTTGCTCAGGAAGATAAGCTCTGAGCTAACATTTGTGCCCATCTTCCTCTATTTTGTACATGGGACACCGCCACAGCATGGCTTGATGAGCGGTGCATAGGTCTGCACCCAGGATTGGAAACTGCGAACCCTGGGCCGCTGAAGCGGAGCACACGAACTTAACCACTACGCCACCATGACCATGCTGGCCCCAAGAAACTCATATTTTGAAAGATCACCCTGACCTACATGTGAAGATCAGACTGTAGGGAGAAAGCAAGAAGCAAGAAGTCCAGTTGGGAAGTATGACATCATCAGGAGAGAGCTGATTGTACCTTTGTCTAGGATGTTAGCTCTGGAGATGGAGAGAAGTGCATGGATTTGGAATATATTTAGCTAGTAGAGCTAACAGATTGGTTGTGAGGGGCCAAGGGAAAGAGAGATTAGAGATGTGGACTTGAGTAACTAGGTGGATAATGGTGCTGTTTACTGAACTGAGAAGACTACAGGACAACCAGGTATTGGAGGTGTGGGAGTAAAAGTTCTGTTTTGGCCATGTTATATTTGCGATGCCTGTCAGGCATCCAAGTGGAGTCTGGAGCCCAGTGGAGAGGTCAAGCAGGGGCTACAGTTTGGGACTCATTGGTATACAAGTGGTATTCAAGGGGCTAGATGAATCACCTAGACTCTAGGTCTTAGAGTGGTGGTTCTCAACTAGTGGTGACTTTGCCCCCTTCTTTCAGGAGACATTTGGCAATGTCTGGAAACATTTTTGGTTGTTACAACTGAGTGAGGGGAGGTTTGCTACTGGCATCTACTGGGTGGAGGCCAGGGATGCTGCTAAACATCCTGCAATGCACAGGTCAGCCCCCCCACAGTAAAGAATTATCTGGCTCCAAATGTCAGTGGTGCCAAGGTTGAGAAGCCCTGTCCTAGAGTGAGAGTGGAGATAGAGAAGAAAAGATGACTATGCCCAAGGGGCATTCTTGTGTGAAGAGACAGAGTCTCCTGCAAAGAATACTGAGCAGGAACAGTCTGAGAGGTGGGAGAGAAGCCTAGAGATTGTTGGGGAAGGAGGAGTGCTCAGCTGAGTTAAATGCTGCTAAGAGACTCCATCGCCTGAGCCCAGAGAGAAGTGACTAATGGCTTGGGCAAGATGGACATTGTCGATGACCTTGCTAAGAGCAGTTTCTGTGGTTTGGTGGGGTTAGAGGCTCCAGGGGAGAAGGTTGTGCTAATGGCCAACACTTAGCACTTCCTCCCTGCTCAGAACGCCTTATGTGTGTAATTTCATTAATCCTCATTTTATGAAAGTGGCAATACTATTATTACCACCATTTGACAGAGGTGGAAACTGAGGCACAGAGAAGCTAATTCCCCCCAAGGTCAGGCAGCCAAGAGTAAGTGACAGAGCCAGGATTTGGACTAGAGAGTTTGGGGGTGAAGAGGTGGAGTCAGTGAGGCGACATCACCCTTTTGAGAAGTCTTGAAGGAGAACAAAAACAGGCACTGTCGTAGGTGTTTGCGTGCCGACAGGAATGATCCACGTGGAGGCTGAAATTGATGATGTTGGTGGGGAGGCTGAGAACCGAAGTCTTTGAGGAGGTGAGAAGGATCCAGGGCCCAGGTAGAGGGGTTGGCCCTTCCCGGCAGCATCATACCGGTGACTCTGAAGGGGACCCTAACTGTTGTGAGCAAGATTACCCCTGGACTCCACTTCTCCCCACCTGCCCCCTGCTGGCCTCCAGAGGCCTGCTGGGCAGCTCCTTATAGCCCCCACCCCCACTAAAAGGTAGCCTCCTTGCAGGAAACTGCTGCACAGGCCCAGCCTTCCCCTCAGTGCCCTTGGGGCACTAGAGACAGTTGTGCCAGAGCCCAGGCTGGCCAGGCAGTTCTGTCAATCCACATCAGGGTTTCTCCACCTGATACTGACCGTCATGATCCTCATCGTAAGGCTACAAGGCCCCTCACAAAGGGACTTATGTCGGCCTCCCCATGTCTTCACTCATCGCTCTCTCCCTGCTGTCACCACACCAGGCTTAGGTACTGAATGTTCTTACCTGTTTTTTCACCCTCTCTCCCTCCTCCCCGTGGCTAAGGCTTGCCTAACCTCCTCAGCTTAGCAGTCACATCTCAGACAGCCCTTGTCTGATTCCTGCCAACTAGGTGAGGCCCTCCTGTTAGCTTCTCCCCTGACCCTGGGTGCTGACTCGTTTGTAGTGCTTTTCCTATGTGTCACATATTTTTTATCCAGTGTCTGCGTTCCATGCTAGACTGTAACCGTCACGAGGGCAGGTCTAGTTTACCACAGTTATTTCCAGTGCCTGGCGTATAGCAGGCACTCAGTAATTATTTGCTGAAAGAACAAATGAGTTGGTGACTGTTTTACAGCCTACTTGGTATTTACATGGCTTAGATATGTCCTGTATTTTATTCTCCTCTACACACATTTCACTATAAATTTTTGAAGCTTTCCTGATCACTTCCATGATTACTTTCATCTTTGCTTGAAGGTGTTTTAAGAAAGAGTGTAGTTCCATATCTTACTTTGTGGCCATTCATTTAAAATACAGAAGGACTCAGCTTGTGCATCATTGACTCTCCCCAGCAGGATGGCTGATTTGGTTTTGTGTGAACCAACGGAGCTTTACAACATCTTGAATCAGGTCACGAAACTATCCAGGTTGACTGAACCCAACTATCTCTGTTTACTGGGTAAGTACCTTAAAAAATATGCTGTGGATAGTGTCCTTCAAACATTATTTTTGATGAATCAACAGACTTTTGGGGATGGGGGGAATAGATAACTAGAAAACAGTTAGACTCAGTAGGCATGGCTTAAAATGCTGCTACTAACTGTCACATGACTTGGCCATCATCCCAGATTAAATCTAGAAGTTCCTAGAAGACTCATGTTCTGAGTCTTCTTGTTATTGTTTTTAGTGAAATATTTTAAATAGCTAACAAACATACGGTAACACTAGTAAACACTCATATACTCACCACTCAGATTTAACATAATAAATACAGTGTACCCCTCTTTTGTACCCATCCTGATCCCATTCCTTTCCCACCCAAAGATGACTGCTTCTGTACACTGGATGCTGACTCCTTTTTTTTTTTTGTGGGGAAGGTTAGCCCTTGGCTAACATCCACTGCCAATCCTCCTCTTTTTGCCGAGGAAGATCAGCCCTGAGCTAACATCCATGCCCATCTTCCTCTACTTTATGTGGGATGCCTGCCACAGCATGGCTTGATAAGTGGTGTGTAGGTCTGCACCTGGGATCTAAACCTGTGAACCCCAGGCCACCGCAGTGGAGCGCATGAACTTAACCACTACACCACTGGGCTGGCCCCTGGATGCTGACTCTCTTACAGTGCTTTTCCTACTTGTAATGTGTTTTTTTGCCCAATGTCTACATTCCATGCTAGACTGTAACCGTCATGGGGGCAGGTCTAGTTTACCACAGTTATTTCCAGTGCCTGGCATATAGGAAGTGCTCAGTAACTATTTTCTGTAAGGACAAATGAATTGGTGACTATTCATTTTACATTTTTACTATCTATGCATGCATCCAAAAATAATATGTAGTTAAAACATTTGCACAAATATACCATGATGTTCAATCATTCTGCAACTTGCTTTTTTGCTTAAAATTATATTTTTGACATCCCCCCATGTCTAAATGTGAAGATCTAATTTATTTTAACTGTTAGCTGGAACATGTATCCATTGCTTATTGATTGTGATGTGTTGCTTGCGTTGTGTTGCTATTCTGAACAGTGCTGCACTGAACGACTGTGTGTGTCTCTCCTTACTCACGTGCAAGAGTTTCTTCAGGATTTCTCCCTAGAAATGGAATTGCCAGTTGCAAATTCAGCTTCACTACATTATTGTCAAATTGCTCTCCAAAGAGATTGTATCAATTTAAACTCCCATCAGCAGTGTAAGAAACATACCTACCGGTACCTGGTTTTGTCAGCCTTTAAAATTTTTGTAGTCTGATTGGTGTGACCTGTATCATGATGTTTTTCCCCCCAATTAAAAAAATTGTGATTAAGTACAGATAACATAAAATTTGCCATCTTAAACATTTTTAAATGTACAGTTCAGTGGTATTAAATACATTTATAATGTTGTGGAACCATCACCACCACCATCTCCATAACTCTTTTCATCTTGTAAAACTGAAACTCTATACCCATTGAACACAAACTCCCCATTCTCCCCTCCCACCAACCCTGGCAACCACCATTCTACTTTCTGCCTCTATGATTTTGACTACTCTTGTTGGTAGTGCTGTTGAGTCGATTCTGACTTCTAGTGACCCTGTGTATAGCAGAGCGGAATCCTGCCCGGTCTTTTTGCACCATCCTCTCATCTTCCAATGCTATATCAGACAATGCTCTGCTGCTATTCATAGGGTTTTCATGGCCAGTTTTTTCGGAAGTGAATGTGCAGGTCCTTCTTCATAGTCTTTCTTGGTCTGGAAGCTCTGCTGAAACTTGTCCACCAAGAGTGACCCATTGAAATATGAGTGGCATAGCTTTCAGCATCACAGCAACATGCAGCTACCACGGTATGGAAACCAACAGATAGGTTTGGGGTTTTCTGGCTGGGAAACTAACTCGGGCCATGGTGGTGACAGCACCGAATCTTAACCACTAGACCACCAGGACTGGCTTGACTACTCTAGGGACCTCATATAAGTGGATCACACAGTATTTGTCCTTTTGTTGACTGGCTTATTTCACTTTGCATAATGTCCTCAAGGTTCATCCGCATTGTAGCATATGTCAGAATTTCCTTCGTTTTTAAGGCTGAATAATATTCCGTTGTATATATATACCACATTTTGTTTATCTGTTCATCCACTGATGGACACTTGGGTTGCTTCTGCCTTTTAGCTATTGTGAGTGATGCTGCTATGAACATGGATATACAAAGTATCTCTAAGACCCTGCTTTCAATTCTTTTGGGTTTATACCCAGAAGTGGAATTACTGGATCATATGGTAGTTCTATTTTTAATTTTTTGAGGAACCGCCATAGTGGTTTCGATAGCAACTGCACCGTTTTGCATTCCCATCAATAGTACACAAGGGTTCCAATTTCTCCATGTCCTTGTCAACACTGTTGACTGTTTTTTTAATAGTAATAATACTAATGGGTGTGAGGTGATATGTTATTGTAGTTTTGATTTGTATTTGTCTAGTCAAGTCCTTTGCCCATTTTTGAATTGAATTGTTTTTTTTATTATTGAGTTTTAGGAGTTCTCTATATATTCTGAGTATTAATCTCTTGTCAGATATATGAGTTGCAAATATTTTCTCCTGTTCTGTGGATTGCCTTTTACTCTATTGATATTGTCTTTTGATATACAAAATTTTAAAATTTTCATGAAGTTCAGTTTGTCTGTCCCTTCTTTTGTTGCCTCTGCCTTTGGTGTCATATCCAGGAAATCATCACCAAGTCTAATGTTATGAAGTTTTTGCCCTATGTTTTCTTCCAAGAGTTTTATACTTTTAAACCTTATATTTAGGTCTTTGATCCATTTTTGAATTAATTTTTGTAGGGGGTGTTGGATAAGTGTCCAACTTCATTCTTTTGCATGTGGATATCCAGTTTTCCCAGCACCATGTGTTGAAAAGATTGTCCTATTCATGGTCCCTTGAGATTTCATATGAATTTTAGGATTGGCTTTTCTATTTCTGCAAAAAATGTCGTTGGGATATTCATAGGAATTGCATTGAATCTGTAGGTTGCTTTGGGTAGTATTGACATCTTAACAATATTAAGTCTTCCAAGACATGAACATGGAATGCTTTTCCATTTATTTGTCTCTTCTTCTTCTTCTTTTTTTTTTTTTTGGTGAGGAAGTTTAGCCCTGAGCTAACTTCTGTGCTCATCTTATTCTATTTTATATGAGGGACGCCTGCCACTGCATGGCTTGATAGTGGTGTGTAGGTCTGTGCCCAGGATCTGAACCTGTGAACCCTGGGCCACTGAAGTGGAGCATGTGAACTTAACCATTACAACACCAGGCCAGCCCCTATTTGTCTCTTCTTTAATTCCTTTCAGCAACATTTTATAGTTTTCAGGGTACAAGTCCTTCACCTCCTTGGTTAAGTTTATTCCTAACTATTTTATTCTTTCTGATGCTATTGAAAATGAAATTGTTTTCTTAATTTCCTTTTCAGATTGTTCATTGTTAGTATATAGAAAAACAACTGATTTTTGTGTGTTGGCTTTGTATCCTGCAACTTTGCTGAATTCATTTATTAGTTCTAACAAGTTTTTTTGTGTGGAATCTTTAGTGTTTTTTACATATAAGAGCATATCATCTGAGAACTGAGGTGATTTTGCTTCTTCCTTTCCAATTTGGATGCCCTTTATTTCCTTTTCTTGTCTAATTACTCTGGCCAGAACTTTCAGTACTCTGTTGAATAGAAGTGGTGAAAGTGGGCATTTTTGTCTTGTTCCTGATCTTATAAGAAAAGCTTTCAGTCTTTCACCATTGAGTATAATGTTCACTGTGGGTTTTTCATATACAGCTTTTATTATGTTGAGGTCATTTCCTACTATTCATAGTTTGTTGAATATTTTTATCATGAAAAGGTATTGAATTTTTTCAAATGCTTTCTCTGCATCAATTGAAATAAACATGTGGGTTTTTCCCCTTTACTCTGTTAAAGTGGTGTATTACATTGATTTTCAGATATTGAACCATCCTTGCTTTCCAGGAATAAATCCCATTTGATCATGTTGTATAACCCTTTTAATATGTTGTTGAATTGGTTTGCTAGCATTTGTTGATGGTTTTTATATCAATGTTCATGAGGAATGTTGGTCTCTAGTTTTCTTTTATTGTAGTGTCTTTGTTTGGCTTTGGTATCAGGGTAATGCTGTCCTCAGAGAATGAGTTAGGAATTGTTCCCTCCTCTTCGATTTTTTTGAAAAGTTTGAAAATTGGTATTCTTTAAATGTTTGGTAGAATTCACCAGTGAATCCATTAGGTCCAGGGCTTTTTTTCTTTTTTCAGTTAAAAAAAATCAATTATATTTTAATAAACATATGAATTTTTTCTCTGTGAGAATGAATAGATATCTAGGTCAGAAATTTCAGGAGGTTTGTCTTCATTTTTCAAGACTTTGTATGTCTTGACAATAAGACATACATCAAGACAATAAATGATACTCTGAATTAAAGTGTTATATTCCCAAGGAGTGATGGATGAGATCCTTTCCTGAGAGCAGCTATTGATTAATTAGGTATGGGAAAGGCCTTTTCAGGGGACTGGATTGGAGAGGCTACAGACAAGGGAAAAGCTTCAGTGCACATACTGTACTTGGCTTGTAATTTCTGCTTTGGGTCAATTCTGCTGGTAGGAGAGTATATATATGAATTATAATAATATGGAATGTAGTTTAAACCCTTCTCTATGAATATACACACTGTAAAGATCCATTTTCATAATTAGAGTGTTAGGGTGGTCTGTGCAGGGCTTTTCTTTGTTGGGAAATTTTTGACTACTGATTCAGTTCCTTACTCGTTATAGGTCTACTCAGATTTTTTATTTCTTCATGATTTAGTGTTGGTAGGTTTTGTATTTCTAGGAATTTGTTCATTTCATCTAGGTTATCTAATTTGTTGGCATACAGTTGTTCATAGTACTTTCTTGTAGTCCTTATTTCTATAGAATCAGTGGTTATGTCCCCCTTTTAATTTCTGATTTTAGTGATTTGAGTCTTCTCTCTGTTTTTCTTAGTTCATCTAGCTAAAGGTTTGTCAATTTTGTTTATTCTTTACAAATAACCAACTTTTGGCTTCATTGATTTTTCTCTGTTGTTTTTCTGTTCTCTATTTCATTTATCTCTGCTCTAATCTTTATTATTTTCTTCCTTCTGCTAGCTTTGGGTTTAGTTTATTATGCTTTTTTTAGTTACTTAAGTTGTAAAGTTATGTTGTTAATTTGAGATCTTTCTTGTTTTTTTAAAATTTTTTTTTTGCTGAGGAAGATTGGCCCTGGGCTAACATCTGTGCCCATCTTCCTCTACTTTATATGGGACACTGCCACAGCATGGCTTGATAAGTGGTGTGTGGGTCTGAGCCTGGGATCTGAACCAGTGAACCCTGGGCTGCCAAAGCGGAGTGTGTGAACTTAACCACTATGCCGGCCCCTTCCTTGTTGTTGTTGTTGTTTTTGTGAGGAAGACCAGCCCTGAGCTAACATCCATTACCAATCCTCCTCTTTTTGTTGAGGAAGACCAGCCCTGGGCTAACATCCATGCCCATCTTCCTCTACTTTATATGGGATGCTGCCATGGCATGGTTGACAAGCAGTGCGTCAGCAGGCACCTGGGATCTGAACCCCCGAACCCCAGGCTGCCAAAGCATGAACTAAACCGCTGCACCACTGGGCCAGCCCCTCTTGTTTTTTAATGTAAGCATTTGTTGCCATAAATTTCTTCATTAGCACTGCTTTTGCTCTCTCCCATAAGTTTTCGTATGTTGTGTTTTCATTTTCATTTGGTCCCTAGTATTTTCCAATTTCCTTTGTGATTTCTTCTTTGATCCATTAGTTGTTTAAGAGTGTGTTGCTTAACTTCCACAGAGTTGTGAATTTTCCAGTTTTACTTCTGTTATTGATTTCTAACTTCATCCCATTGTGGTCAGAGAAGATACTTTGTATGACAGAAGATACTTTGTATGATATCTATCTTTTAAAATTTGTCGAGACTTAATTTGTGTCCTAGCCTATGGCCTATCCTGAAAAATGTCCCATGTGCCTTGTGTATCCTGTTGTTGTTGGGTAGAGTGTTCTGTGTGTGTTTGTTAGATCCAGTTAGTGTGTTGTTTGAGTGCTCTGCTTCCTCACTTACCTTCTGTCTGGTTGTTTCAGCCATTATTGCGAGTGGAGTATTGAAGTCTCCAGCCATTGTTGTAGAACTGTCCATTTCTCCCTTCAATTCTGTCAGTTTTTGCTTCATATGTTTTGATCGTCTGACATTAGGTGTGTAAATGTTTATAACTGTTATATCTTCTTGCTGTATTGAACCTTTTATTAATATATAATGTTCTTCTTTGTCTCTTGTAATCTTTTTTGATTTAAATTCTATGTTCTCTGATATTAGTATAGCCACCCCTGCTCTCTTTTGGTTACTATTTGCATGGAATTTCTTTTTCCATACTTTTATTTGCTGTCTATTTGTGGTTTTGGATCTAAAATTAGTCTCTTAAACAGCATAGAGTTGGATCATGTGTTTTTATCCAATTTCATCTTTTGACTGGAGAGTGTAATCCATTTACACTTAAAGGAATTGCTGATAAGGAGAAACTTCTGTCATTTTGCTATTTGTTTTCTATATACCTTATATCTTTTTTGCCCTTCATTTCCTACATTACTGTCTTCTTTTCTTTGTGTCTAGTTGATTTTTTTTGTAGTGAAGTGTTTAAATTATTTCTTATTTCCTTTTGTGTATATTCTCTAGCTATGTTCTTTGAGGTTACTATGGGTATTACATTTAACATCCTAGACTTGTAGCACTCTAATTTGAATTTATACCAGCTTAACTTCAATAGCATACAAAAACTTGCTCCTTAACAGCTCTGTCCCCACTCCTTTCAGTTGTTGATGTCACAAAATTACATGTTTATACATTGTGTGCTCAAAAACATAAACTAATAATTTTTTTAAATGCATTAATCTCTTAAGTTATGTAGGAAACAAAATGTATAGTTATAAACTGAAATTACAATAATACTAGCTTTTAAATTAATAATTAATTAAAAATATATTAGTCTGTTAAATCAGGTAGAAAACACAAAGTGGTGTCACAAACTGTTGTTATAGTAATGCTAGCTTTTATAGTTGACCATGTGTTTACCTTTGTTGAGATATTTATTTCTTTATACAGATTCAAATTACTGTCTAGTGTTCTTTCATTTCACCTTGCAGAACTCCCTTGAGCAGTTCTTTTAGGGTCTAGTGGTAAAAAATTCCTTCAGCTTTTGTTTATCTGGGAATGTCTTAATTTCTCCCTCACTTTTGAAGGATGGTTTTGCCAGATATGGGATTCTTGGTTGACAGTTTTTTTCTTTTGGCACTTTAATATTTCAGCCCACTGTCTTCTGGCCTTCCAAGTTTCTGATGAGAAATCTGCTGATAATCTCACTGAGGAGCCCTCGTATGTGATGAGTTGCTTCTCTCTTGCTTTCAAGATTCTCTCTTTGTCTTTGTATTTTGAAAGTTTGATTATAATGTATCTTGGTATGGGTCTCTTTGAGTTCGTCTTATTTGGAGTTAGTTGAGCTTCTTGGATGTTTATATTTATGTCTTTCATCAAATTTGGGAAGTTTTCAGTCACTATTTCTTCAAATATTCTCTATGCCCCTTTCTGTTTTCTCCTTCTGGGACTACTCCGGTACATATGTTGGTCCACTTTATGGTGTCACACATGTCCCTTATGGTTTATTCATGTTTCTTCAATATTTTTTCTTTCTGTTCCTCAGACTCAATAATTTCCATTATCCTATCTTCAAGTTTGCTGACTCTTTCTTCTACCTCCTCAAATATACCTTTGAATTTCTCTAGTCAGTTTTTTATTTCAGTTATTATACTTTTCAGCTCCAGATTTCTTTTTGTTTTTTTTTAAGGTTTTCTATCTTTTTATTGATATTTCCATTTTTTCCATACATTGTTTCTTTGACTTTCTCTACATGTTCCTTTAGTTCTTTGAGCATCTTAAAGATAGATGTTTTAAAGTCTGTGTAGTAGACCTACCATCAGATCTTTTTCAGGGACAGTTTCTGTCAATTTATTTTTTTCCTTTGAATGAGCCATACTTTCCTGTTTCTTTGTATGCCTTGTGCTTCTTTTTGTGGAACACTGGACATTTGAATCTAAAGATGTGTTTACTCTAGAAATCAGATTCTTCTCTGTCCCCAGGATTTGCTGTTTTTTGTTATTGTTTTTATTTACTGTTTTTCTGGGGGATTTTTTGGTTGTGGGCTGTCTCTGTGCTGAGGATCAGCCTGAGGTGTAAACTTAAGGTCTTCTCAAGCCTGTGCCTTTCCCTGGGCATATGCAGTCATTTTCTGATTTTCCCTGTACACGCATTTGTTTTTAAATGTTCTAGTCTTTAATGTCTGGTTCCTAAAAAGTGAAAAAGAGAAAAGGGAAGGAAGGGTAAGAGGGGCATGAGCCCTTTAAATCACCTGGAAGTCACTTCAGCCAGAGAGGGAAGGGCTTGCAACAATCACCTCTTTGACTGTACCTCTGGGATCAGAAGCATCAATCAGCAATCAGAGGACAGATCCCTGATATTTAGAGGGCAGGGTACTTTTTGCAAAACTGGCTTCTACAAGCTATGTGCAAGCTTCTCCAGGAACGTGTGCACAGCTGCCTGCCTTGGGGCTGGAAGTAGGGGATGGGTAGCTGCTACTGTGCTAAGAGCTGACATTGACCAATATTAACTGCAATTTACTGTCCAAGCCTTTCCCTGGAAATTGCAAGCCTTCAATAGACGCCAGAGTTCTAAAATAGTACATCAGACAGATTCTGCTCGTGAGATTGGCACTGAGGTGGGGAGACAGATTCCTGGTGCTTCCTACTCTGCCGTCTTCCCAGAGTCCTCTCTTTTATTATGATGTTTTAATTTTCATTTTCTCTTTTTTTTTGTGAGAAAGATTAGCCTTGAGCTAACATCCATTGCCAATCCTCCTCTTTTTGCTGCAGAAGATTGGCCCTGGGCTAACATTTGTCACCATCTTTCTCTACTTTATGTGGGACGCTGCCACAACATGGCTTGACAAGTGGTGTGTCAGTCCACACCCGGGATCTGAACCCGTGAACCCTGGGCCACTGAAGCAGGGCACGTGAATTTAACTGGTACGCCACCAAGCCAGCCCAAATTTTCATTTTCTTGATTGCTAATAAGTTTGAGCATCTTTTCATACATTTATTGGCCCTCTGGTTTTTTTTTTTTACCATTTTTTTAATTGATGTCTTAATAGTTTATAACACTGTGGGGTTTTAGTTGTACATTTTTGTTTGTCCGTCACCTTGTGGATGTAACCCTTCACCCCTTGTGCCCCCCCACCCCCCTTCCCCTTGGTAACCACCAATCAGTTCTCTCTGTCCGTGTATTCACTTATATTCCATATATGAGTGAGTTCATGCAGTGTCAGTCCTCTCTCTGGCTTATTTCACTTAACATAATACCCTCTAGGTCCTTCCATGTTGTTGCAAATGGGACAATTGTGTCTTTTCTTATGGCTGAGTAGTATTCCATTGTATGTATATACCACATCTTCTTTAACCAATCATCAGTCGAGGGACACTTGGGTTGCTTCCACTTCTTGGCTATAGTGAATAATGCTGCAATGAACACAGGGGTGCATATGTCTCTTGTGATGGTTGATTTCATGTCCCTTGGGTAGATGCCCAAGAGTGGGATTGCTGGATCATACGGTATTTCTATTTTTAATTTTTTGAGGACTCTCCATACTGTTTTCCATAGAGGCTGCACCAGTTTGCATTCCCACCAGCAGTGAATGAGGGTCCCCGTTTCTCCACAACCTCTTCAGCATTTGTTGTTATTTGTCTTGGTGATTATAGCCATTCTAACTGGTGTAAGGTGATATCTCAGTGTAGTTTTGATTTGCATTTCCCTGATGATTAGTGATGTTGAACATCTTTTCATGTGTCTATTGGCCATCTGGATCTCTTCCTTGGAAAAATGTCTGTTCATATCCTGTGCCCATTTTTCGATCGGGTTGTTTGTTTTTTTGTTGCTCAGCTGTATGAGATCTTTATATATTACTGAGATTAATCCCTTGTCAGACAAAACGATTTGCAAATATTTTCTCCCAGCTGGTGGGTTGTTTATTCATTTTGATCCTGGTTTCATTTGCCTTGTAGAAGCTCTTTAGTCTGATGAGGTCCCACTTGTTTATTTTTTCTTTTGTTTCCCTTGTCTGGGTAGACATGGAATCTGAAAGGATCCCTTTATGTCCAATCTCAATTAGTGTACTGCCTATATTTTCTTCCAGGAGTTTTATAGTTTCAGGTCTCACTTTCAGGTCTTTGATCCATTTTGAATTGATTTTTGTATATGGCGATAGGAGATGGTCTACTTTCATTCTTTTGCATGTTGCTGTCCAATTTTCCCAGCAGCATTTATTGAAGAGACTTCCCTCTCTCCATTGTATGTTCTTTGCTCCTTTGTTGAAGATTAGCTGTCCATAGGGGTGTGGTTTTATTTCTGGGCTTTCAATTCTGTTCCATTGATCTGTGTGTCTATTTTTGTACCAGTACCATGCTGTTTTGATTACTATAGCTCTATAGTATATGTTGAAATCAGGGATTGTGATGCCTCCAGCTTTGTTCTTTTTTCTCAGGATTGCTTTAGCTATTCAGGGTCTTTTGTTGCCCCATACGAATTTCAGTAGTTTTTGTTCTATTACCATGAAGAATGACATTGGGATTCTGATTGGGATTGCATTGAATCTGTAGATTGCTTTAGGTAGAATGGACATTTTAACTATATTTATTCTTCCAATCCATGTGCATGGAATATTTTTCCATTTCTTTATGTCCTCCTCGATTTCTTTCAATAGTGTCTTATAGTTTTCATTGTATAGGTCTTTTACCTCCTTGGTTAAATTTATTCCCAGATATTTTATTCTCTTTGTTGCAGTTGTAAATGGGATTGTCTTTTTGAGTTCTCTTTCTGTTGTTTCATCGTTAGTGTCTAGAAATGCAATTGATTTTTGTAAGTTGATTTTATACCCTGCCACTTTACTGTAGTTGTTGATTGTTTCTAGTAGTTTTCAGATGGAATTTTTGGGTTTTCTATGTATAAGATCACGTCGTCCGCAAATAGTGAGAGTTTCACTTCTTCATTGCCTAGTTGGAGTCCTTTTATTCCTTTTTCTTGCCTAATTGCTCTGGCCAGAACTTCCACTACTATGTTGAATAAGAGCGGTGAGAGTGGGCACCCTTGTCTTGTTCCTGTCCTCAAAGGAATGGCTTTCAGTTTTTCCCCGTTGAGTAGGATGTTTGCTGTAGGTTTGTCATATATGGCCCTTATTATGTTGAGTTACTTTCCTTCTATACCCATTTTGTTGAGAGTTTTTATCATAAATGGATGCTGGATCTTGTCGAATGCCTTCTCTGCATCGATTGAGATGATCATGTGGTTTTTATTCTTCATTTTGTTAATGTGGTGTATCACGTTGATTGATTTGCGGATGTTGAACCATCCCTGTGTCCCTGGTATAAATCCCACTTGATCGTGGTGTATGATGTTTTTGATGTCTTGCTGTATTCAGTTTGCCAATATTTTGTTGAGGATTTTTGCGTCTATGTTCATCAGTGATATTGGCCTGTAGTTTTCCTTCTTTGTATTGTCCTTGTCTGGCTTTGGTATCAGGATGATGTTGGCCTCGTAGAATGTGTTGGGAAGTATTCCATCTTCCTCTATTTTTTGGAATAGTTTGAGAAGGATAGGTGCTAAATCTTTGAACGTTTGATAAAATTCTCCAGGGAAGCCATCTGGTCCTGGGCTTTTATTTTTTGGGAGGTTTTTGATTACTGTTTCAATCTCTTTACTTGTGATTGGTCTGTTCAGATTCTCTATTTCTTCTTGATTCAGTTTTGGGAGGTTGTACGCTTCCAAGAATTTGTTGTCCATTTCCTTTAGGTTGTCCAATTTGTTGGCGTAAAGTTTTTCATAGTATTCCCTAATAATCCCTTGTATTTCTGTGGTGTCTGTTGTAATTTCTCCTCTTTCATTTCTAATTTTATTTATTTGAGTCTTCTCCCTTTTTTTCGTAGTGAGTCTGGCTAAGGGTTTGTCAATTTTATTTATCTTCTCAAAGAACCAGCTCTTTGTTTCATTGATCCTTTCTACTGTTTTTTTGGTTTCAATTTCATTTATTTCTGCTCTGATTTTTATTATTTCCCTCCTTCTGCTGATTTGGGGCTTTGTCTGTTCTTCTTTTTCCAATTCTGTTAGGTGCAATTTAAGGTTATTTATTTGGGATTTTTCTTGTTTGTTAAGGTGAGCTTGTATTGCTATGAATTTCCCTCTCAGGACTGCTTTTGCTGCATCCCATATGAGTTGGTATGGTGTATTTTCCTTCTCATTTGTCTCCAGATAGCTTTTGATTTCTCCTTTAATTTCATCAACGACCCATTGGTTGTTCAGTAGCATGTTGTTTAGTCTCCACATCTTTGTCCCTTTCCTAGTTTTTTCCTTGCAGTTGATTTCTAGTTTCACAGCATTATGATCAGAAAAGATGCTTGTAATGATTTCAATCTTCTTAAATTTATAGAGGTTTGCCTTGTTTCCTAATATATGGTCTATCCTTGAGAATGTTCCATGTGCACTTGAGAAGAATGTGTACTCTGCTTTTTTTGGGTGGAGTGCTCTGTATATATCTATTAAGTCCATTGCGTCTAGTTTTTCGTTTAAGTCCATTATTTCCTTACTGACTTTTTGTCTGGATGATCTATCTATTGATGTAAGGGGGGTGTTAAGATCCCCTACTATTATTGTGTTATTGTTAATATCTCCTTTAAGGTTTTTTAGCAGTTGTTTTATGTACTTTGGTGCTTCTGTGTTGGGTGCATAGATATTTATAAGTATTATGTCTTCTTGGTGAAGTGTCCCTTTTATCATTATATATTGCCCTTCTTTGTCTCTCATTACCTTTTTTATCTTGAAGTCTACTTTGATATAAGTATGGCTACTCCTGCTTTCTTTTGTTTGCCATTAGCTTGGAGTACTGTTTTCCATCCTTTTATTTTGAGTCTGTGTTTGTCTTTAGAGCTGAGATGTGTTTCCTGGAGGCAGCAGATTGTTGGATCTTGGTTTTTAATCCATCCTGCCACTCTGTGTCTTTTGATTGGAGAATTCAATCCATTTACATTTAGAGTGATTATTGATATATGAGGGTTTAATGTTGCTATTTTATTGTTCATCTTCTGGTTCTTTTGCATTTCCTTCGTTTCTTGTCCCTTGTGTTTTGGACTGCTAATTCAATTTGGTATTTCTGCATGCTCATTCTCTTGGTTTTCTCTTTATTTGTCATGTGTGGTTCTCTTCTGGTTATTTGTTTAGTGGTTACTGTGAGGTTTATATAAGCGATCTCCTGGATAAGAAAGTACATTTTTGGATGCCTCCTTTTTCCTGAGGCTGGGTCGATTCAATCCTTTACCTCTTCCCCTCCTTATTTGTTATCTCTTTATTCCAGATTGTGTCATGAATGTGTGTTTCCAGTGATGAGCTTGAATTAATTTTTGATGTTATCCAACTGTAGTTTGTTCTGGTTTAGTCTCCTTGCTTTTCTCCTTGCTGAAATCTTTGTATCCCCTTTCTCATTTGTTTTTTTTCAGGCCTAAGGGCCTTCTTGAGCATTTCTTGTAGTGGGGGTCTTGTGGTGATGAACTCTCTTTTGTTTATCAGGGAGAGTTATTATTTCTCCATCGTATTTGAAGGATATTTTTGCTGGATAAAGTATTCTCGGCTGAAGGGTTTTATCTTTCATGATTTTGAATATATCATTCCAGTCTCTCCTAGCCTGTAGAGTTTTTGTCGAGAAATCAGCTGAGAGCCTGATGGGGTTTCCTTTGTATGTTATTTTGTTTTTTTTGTTTAGCTGCCTTCAATATTATTTCCTTGTCACGGGTATTTTTCAAGTTTGCTATTATGTGACGAGATGATTTTTTATTCCTGTTTATATATTTAGGTGATCTATTGATTTCATTCACTGTTATTTCCCTCTTGTTCCCTAGGTTGGGGAAGTTCTCAGCTATTATTTCTTTGAACAAACTCTCTGCTCCTTTTTCTCTTTCTTCTCCTTCTGGAATACCTATTATCCTTATGTTGCTTTTCCTCATTGAGTCTGATATTTCTCGAAGAATTTCTTCATTTCTTTTTAGTCTTAGCTCTCTCTCCTCCTCTATCTGGAGCATTTCTGCGTGGCTATCTCAATAATGCTAATTCGTTCCTCCATGTTGTCAGTTCTGCTCTTTAAAGACTCCATTTTTTCCACTATCTCGTTGATTTTGTTTTTCATCTCCAATAATTCTGATTGGTTTTTCTTTATGGTTTCAATCTCTTTGGTGACAAAATCCCTGAATTCGTTGATTTGTTTCTGTGTGTTCTCTTGTATTTCGTTGAGTTTGTTTATGATAGCTATTTTGAATTCTGTGTCATTCAGGTTATCAAATTCTGTGCCTTCAGGGTTGGTTTCTGGGTGTTTGTCATTTTCCTTTTGGTCTGTAGCCATGACAAATTGTCGCAAGGATCCGACGGGGACGGCTTTATTATTTTTTCCCCTCATGATAAAGTTGGTCCTGCAGTTTCCCCCTGCTGCCACTGGATGGAGATCGTGAGCGGTTTGCTCTGAGGTGGCTGCGTGGCTGCAACCCCCGGAGGGATTATGCTGAAACGCCGGGTGTGTGGGGGGAGGGGTCCTCTCTTTCTCCTGCTTGACCCGGGGGTTTCCTTTCTGGCTCTCTTAGGGTGTTTGCTACACCCCCTAAACAGTCTGTCGTCGCTTCCCAGTGGGGATCTCGCGACAGTCTGTGAGAGCACCTGGATGGCGATAGTTTTCCCCGCTGTGGGCCGCCCCTCCCCCCTCTGTCTGCGAACCGCGCTGTCTTTGCTGATCGATTGGGGAAGGGGAGTACAGCTTCTTACCTCTCCTCCCATCCTTTTGGGCTTCCTGTGCCTCCACTGTCCGATGTATGGCAGCAGGGGTTTCTTAGAAGTCCTTCGTAGTGTTTGATTGAGCTCTGTTGGAATGTGAATGATGTTTTCGTTGTGTCGTAGAGGGCAGAGATTCAAAGAGGGAATCTCACTCCGCCATGATCCTGACGTGACTCTGGCCCTCTGGTTTTGTCTTCTGTGAAATACCTATTCATGTTTCTTCCTTTTTTCTATTGGGTCATTTGTCTTTTTTCTTATTGATTTGTTAGAATTCTGTATATACTCTGGATACTAATCCTTGTCATTTACACAAGTTGCAAATATCTTCTCACACTGTTTAGTGCTTTTTAGATCTTTTTTCCATGTGAAACATAACACACTTAAAGAAAAGTATTAAAAATAGAAATTTTGAGCTTAATGGTTTATCACAAAGCAAACAGCCATGGAACTACCACCCAGAGCAAGAGATAGAATGTTGGCTCCCAGAAGGCCTTTTATGCCCTCTTCCCATCACTACCTGTTCCTCTCCTTCCAGAGGTAACTACTGTCCTGAATTCCTTGCTTCTCCTTATGGTCTTCCCACCTAAGCATACATCCCTGTAGTTTAGTTTTGCCTGGTTTTTGAATTTTTTATAAATGCTATCATATCGTATCTTCTTTTTTGTGTCTGGCTTCTTTTGCTCACCATTATGTTTGTGAGGTTCATTCAGATTGTGTATAGCTGTTTATTCCTTTTCACTGCTTTGTGGCATTCCATTCTATGAATATGTCACAATTCACCCCTTCTACTTTTGGTAGATATTCGGGTTATTTTCAGTTTCCAGCTATTACAAATAATGATTCTGTGAACATGTTTGAACATGTATCTTGTTGAACACGTGCACACCTTTCAGTTGAGTTTATTCCTTGGACTAGAATTGCTAGGTCAAAGGGCATGTGTGTTTAGCCTTAGCAGATAATGTCTTTGGCTTATTTTAAATCATGTTTTATGATAACTTTTATTATATAGCTGCTTTTAATTTTAAACAGCTGTGGCCACATTGATCAATATTTTCCTTTAAGGTTTATTATGTTTTCCTGTGTGTGCCTAATTAAGAAATCTTTACAAACCCTAATGTCATAAAGATACTCCTCTATTTTCTTTTGAAAGTTTTGCTTTTCACATTTAAGACATTCATCCATCTGGAATTTACTTTTGATATAGTTTTAGGTAGGAATCTTATTTTATTTCTATATGCACAGCCAATGGTCTTAATGCTATTCACTTAAATTATATTTTCTAATTAGTTATTTTCTAATTTCTGGTGTGTAGGAGCATTTTTGACTTTCTTTTTTGCTTCTTAAATATTTATTTCAACATAACTATGCTTACAGAAATTCACTCATGTTGGTTAATAGAATGCAATTTAGGTTTAACTTATCCTACATAATTTGGACCAAAAACTTGGTACATGGTTTAAGATTTGAAAAAAGGATTTATAATCTAGTTTATTCTTCATCTACTACAAATATGTAAAAGATACTCCATCAGATGCTGCTGCAGCAGGCAGCAAGAACCTTGAGAAATTTACCTTTGGTTTGCCTCAGAAAACTGACACTTGTTATATTGTAAAAGTTTATAAAATTGGTGTAAGAAAGCATTGTTGTAACGTTTCCATGCCAGTTTACAAAGTTCAGTAACTAATGGATGTGTACGGGGTGGGGGGCAGCCTGTGTACATGTGAAACTGTAAAAGCTCTCTGATTTAGTTAATATTGCATGTAGATTATAAATCTACACAAATCAAGATTCAGATAATTTCTCGAATCTCAATTAACACTATCAGCTCAATTCATCTGCTGAGGTCAGTAGGGAAACGTGGCGCACCAGCTGTAAGTTTTTCTGACTTGTGCAGAAAAGAAGAAAATTAAGTTTCTTCCCCAGCTTTTCAGCCCAGAACTAATATTACACTATAGGCAAGGTATTCCTTTCATTCGTGGGGGACCTGTGATGAGGTCTCCTCGGGTTGAAATTTGTATCATATGCACTCATATGCAAAATAGTCCCCAAAGTTGACCACATGACTTTAGAAATTATTCTAAAGAATAAAATGGCCTTTCTTGGAAGATTAGAGCAAAACATACAGTCTTCTTTTTGATAAGAAGCCTTATCAAAAAATTTAGACCCTTATAAATTACACATCAAAACCCCCCCAAGAAATAAATGTAGCCCCAAAAGGAAGAAGCAGCTCTGAAAAAAAAAGGAAAAAAATATGTAGACTCAAAAGATAGTTGAAAGAGATCCATTTTCATGGATTTCATACCTAGGATTAGGCTTATTCCAGTGTTTTATTCTAGCATTTTAAGTTTATCAGTAGTTGCTAAACATCAATTTACAAATAACATGTTCATTTATTTTTAAATTTTTTTTTCATGTCTTAATAGTTTATAACATTGTGGGGTTTTACCTGTACATTATTTTTTATCTGTCACCATGTGGATGCATCCCTTCACGCTTTGTGCCCACCCCCCACCACCCTTCCCTTTGGTAACCACCAACCAGTTTTCTCTGTCTGTGTGTTCATTTATATTCCGCGTATGAGTGAAATCATGCAGTGTTTGTCCTTCTCTCTCTGGCTTATTTCAGTTAACACAATGCCCTCTAGGTCCATCCATATTGTTGCAAATGGGACAATTGTGTCTTTTCTTATGGCTGAGTAGTATTCCATTGTATGTATATACCACATCTTCTTTATCCAATCAACAGCTGAGGGACACTTGCGTTGCTTCTACTTCTTGGCTATAGTGAATAATGCTGCAATGAACATAGGGGTGCATAAGCCTCTCGTGATGGTTGATTTCATGTCCCTTGGGTAGATGCCCAAGAGTGGGATTGCTGGATCATAAGGGATTTCTATTTTTAACTTTTTGGGGAATCTCCATACTGTTTTCCATAGAGGCTGCACCAGTTTGGATTCCCACCAGCAGTGAATGAGGGTTCCCGTTTCTCCACAACCTTTCCAACGTTTGTTGTCTTTTGTCTTGGTGATTATAGCCATTCTAACGGGTGTAAGGTGATATGTTAGTGTAGGTTTGATTTACATTTCCCTGATGATTAGTGATGTTGAACATCTTTTCATGTGTCTATTGGCCATCTGTATATCTTCCTTGGAAAAATGTCTGTTCATATCCTGTGCCCATTTTTTGATCGGGTTGTTTGTTTTTTTGTTGCTCAGTTGTGTGAGTTCTTTATATATTATGGAGATTAATCCCTTGTCAGATATATGATTTGTGAATATTTTCTCTCAGCTGGTGGGTTGTCTATTCATTTTGATCCTGGTTTCATTTGCCTTGTAGAAGCTCTGTAGTCTGATGAAGTCCCACTCATTTATTTTTTCTTTTGTTTCCCTTGTCTGAGTAGACATGGAATCTGAAAGGATCTCTTTATGACCAATGTCAATTAGAGTACTGCCTATATTTTCTTCCAGGAGTTTTATAGTTTCAGGTCTCAGTTTCAGGTCTTTAATCCATTTTGAGTTGATTTTTGTATATAGTGAAAGAAGATGGTCTACTTTCATTCTTTTGCATGTGGCTGTCCAATTTTCCCAGCACTATTTATTGAAGAGACTTCCCTTTCTCCATTGTATGTTCTTTGCTCCTTTGTCGAAGATTAGCTGTCCATAGATGTGTGGTTTTATTTCTGGGCTTTCAATTCTGTTCCATTGATCTGTGTGTCTCTTTTTGTACCAGTACCATGCTGTTTTGATTACTATAGCTCTATAGTATATGTTGAAATCAGGGATTGTGATGCCTCCAGCTTTGTTCTTTTTTCTCAGGATTGCTTTAGCTATTCAGGGTCTTTTGTTGCCCCATACGAATTTCAGTACTTTTTGTTTTATTTCCATGAAGAATGACATTGGGATTCTGATTGGGATCGCACTGAATCTGTAACATGTTCCATTTTTTGCACCGTTCTCAAAAGGGAAAGTTCTAGCTTTAATTCTGTCCAGTAGGGAGAGTTCTAAAACTGAAAAACAAAAAAGATTCAAACAGTTCCATGCAAATATCACATTTGTCAAGTGGAAGAACTCCCAACTGGACCAGAAGTTCATGTTACTAATAGAGTTTTCATTGATATAAGTTTTAATAATTACAAATATGTAGCATTAAGGTTTGGAACCTCATATAGGCCTGACAATCAAGGCCTTGTTTTCTGAAAGAAAGATCTTAAGTCCCACTCAATTTCCAGTAAAATATTTTTATAGAGTGGAATGTTTTTACACAAAGTGCCCCCATAGCTGCACCAGGATAGTTGCAATTCATTTGAAGCCTCATCTGTAGAAAAAGGCTGTCGTAGGGACAGCCGGGACACCCACCAGTTTGTGGAGATCCCTGAAAAAGTATTATTTTTTTAAAACAAGGGGTTTTAGTTTTCTTCATATTTTTGTTTTTAGTTTTCTAGCCTTAAAAACTAAATTAGAAATTAGTTGAATTCCCCATAAGGCAATTTCTTTTTCTTTGCAGTATGAAAGAATCCACTAAAACCTCTTCTTCCGACTGATTCCCAATCTCCAATCTGTGCTTAAGATGACTCGTTTTATATATTAATGTAAAAGGTAACTTTTATAAAAGGTGCCCATGAACATTAAAACTAGTGATAGAAAGACGTAACTAGCTTTATAATTTAAGTTTTAAAACATAAATGTTTACAGCTTGATCTTCTTGTTGACAATGATT
This sequence comes from Tapirus indicus, assembly GCA_031878705.1. NCBI lineage: Eukaryota > Metazoa > Chordata > Mammalia > Perissodactyla > Tapiridae > Tapirus > Tapirus indicus. Next base: position 143,313,323 of record CM062922.1, read on the forward strand.
GTCGGAGCCTAGAATTCAGCACCTCTTACTAATTCCCGTTCGTGTATGCCAAACACACACCATTATCACACAACTTAATCCTCGCGTCTTGAGAGAATCTTCTGCTTCTTTAAAGCTTTGGCCTCCCACTCAATTCCAAGTCTTATCCTTTAACTGGAACTTAACTCTCAGATTAACATTTTAACTCTCTCTTAACATCTCTTAACTCAACTTCACTTTCAGATTTTTAACAAGTTTTCCACCTAAACTTCATTGATGATTTTCCTAATCTTTCATGTTGTACTGCCACAATCTGAAACCTGCCTCAGAGAGATCATCAGATAAAAGAAGATAAATGAAATATAAAGTGGTTATTTCAGAATAGAAGCTGGAAGGTCAGAGTTGTTCAAGAGTCCCTATTGAGTTCATACTTTATTTTACTGTGATGAATAACGATTATCAACAAGAGTTGCCCAAAATCCTATGTTGGATTCTTTCATATTCTTTGGTGACTGGCCAGAGAAGCTGCAAAAAAGCTTGGGAGTACCTACCCTTTTCATACAAAGTGCCTGCGTGGGATGAATTCCAGGAGAGAGACAGTTCATCTGAGTACTCACCTGTAGAGAGGGGCTGTCATGGGACAGCTGAACACCCACTGGTTTGTTGTATGATAGCTATCGATGGCTTTGGAATCTCACAAGTGGTATTCTGTATGATTTGAAGGAATACCGTGTCTCCTCATTCCAGGTTTGCAGTTTCCAAATATCATTTAAAATTCTTTATTCAGTTGAGTAGCCATATGGACACCAACCATCTATGAAAAAAAGTTATTCTCAAATATATGATTTAACACTGTAATTTAGGAAGTAAATTTACCAAAACAGGCCAAAAAAATGACAGATAGTTGGTATTTGAGATAACAATTCATTTGATATAGAGCCTTGTGGCTCTATCTCAAAATCAAAATTGAGAGCTGTGAATTTACTATATCCATTCAAAATAAATAACATATGAAATACAGATTCTGGCATAGATATAAGATGTGAAAATCAAAATTTATGGATTCAACCTGCCTATTTCATTTGCTCACAAACTTGTGCACACTAATATTCTGCAAAAAAGACAATTGTAGCAAAGAAAACTGCCCTTTAGATTTCTCATTTGATGTCTTTGTTGGCCCATTGGCTGTTCGTAGCATGTTGTTAGAAAACTGCTCTTTTGCAAACAAGCATAAAAGCGTCTTTCCAAATAGACCAAAATAAACATGCACGTATATGTTTAAAGTGTTACTGTTCAACACAAATGGTATTTCTAGAAAAACTTAACTGCATGGGCTAAAACAACAATGTGCAACATCTTAAGCCATTAAAGCACTAAAATTTAAAAAACACATCAAAATCACCATTTTTATGAGGATTAACATACAAAAATAAGAACTATTGATCAAAACTCAGGAAGTAAATACTTGGACTGATATAATGTCGATTGCTGGGAGAATTTTTCTTCAACTTGAATGTCTTTTGTCATCTCTAAAAAATTTTTTTTAGGTGCTAACATTATATAAAGCAGGCAAGTTCTTCAAGTAATTTGCTATGAAGTGTGCCAGTTTTTATAGAGCTGAACAGGGAACTAAGAATAAACAAACTAACGTGAAACAGGAAGATAGACAAGGGGAAAAAACTGACAAGTTGTAGCTTGACAAAGCAAAAGAATACTGTTGTACCATCTTGGCCTTCTCATTTCAATTACAAGCATAAATGAACAGATTGGGTGTCTGTTGGTTTAGTATACTAACTCCCTTGGATTTGCTAAAATTCATACAGCAATCAATAGGTATACATAAAGTCCTAAGGAAAAGAATACAACTTAAAAATCAACATTGAACATTAAAGCAATCTTAAAAGGTTGACTATCACTGTGAATGAATATAAAATGTAATAGATCTTACAGACTAAGACTGAAGCCTTGGCCAAAGGCTAATTATTCCTGCCCTTTAGCTGCTTTTTCAAGGAAGTATATATTAACCAAATGGCGATTGAAGTGGAACCGGCCAAACCCCATTCAGGCCAGAATCGTCACTACCCTCCAACCTCTTGTCCCTTAGGTCACTTCCATCACGGCTGTGGATGCCTTGGTCTTCACCAGTTTCCTGAGACTCATTTATTGCAGTGGTAATAGGGTGTGATGCGAGGGCAGTGTGGGACGCTGCTTCACCTTTTTCCATCGGTGGGGGAAGTAGCAGTGGTGAGATTGGTTCTTCCACTGCCGAGTCTTTACCAGGGAGATTCTCTGTTGTGTTCTGAACGCTCTCTGTTTCCTTTTCACAGATCATAGTGTCAGCCTGACGTTTACCATCTGAACTTTCACCCTCTAGCATATTCAGGTTTTAGTCAGAGGATGAAATACCGGTAGTTTCCTCCAAACTAGCAGCAAGACCAGCTAGACTCTTATCTGCCTCTTCTGCTCCGACTTCCTGAAGAGGGGGGGCCTCTCTATTTCCTTCCCTTCGGAGAGTAATTTTTGGTCTTTTGACTCCTCTTCTTTTAAGTTTCCTTTGGCAGTGGTGGTGCTGTGGTTAGAGCCCCTGGGTACCTGCACTCTCCTTTATTTTAGTTATTTATTTTTTGGTGAGGAAGACCAGCCCTGAGCTAACATCCATTGCCAATCCTCCTCTTTATGCTGAGGAAGACTGGCCCTGCACTAACATCCGTGCCCGTCTTCCTCTACTTTATACGGGACGCCGCCACGGCATGGCTGACAGGCAGTGTGTCGGTGGGCGTCTGGGATCCAAACCCCCAAACCCCGGGCTGCCAAAGTGCAAACTAAACCGCTGCACCACCGGGCCGGCCCGTGCACTCTCCTTTAGATGCTGCACTTTCCTTTAGATTCACTCTGCATGTTGGACTTTTCCTTTTTATAGTTTTGTGCTGCATAATGGTGTTTTGATCAATGATGGTCCGCATATAAGACAGTAGTCCCATAAGATCGGTACCATATAGCTTTAGGTATGTCATAGGCTATACCATCTAGGTTTGTGTAAGGACACTCTATGATGTTCACATGACGACAAAATCACCTATGATGCATTTCTCGGAATGTATCCCTGTCATTAAGTGATGCATGACTGTATTATCTTTTTGAGAAGGAAACTTTGTGGGAATCAGTTCTGTGTGAAGAGGAAGCTCCATGGGAGGAGGCGGTTCCACCTGAGCAGGCCCCACCCACCTGAGCAGGCCCCTCCCACCTGAGTCGGCCCCTTCTGAGCAGGCTTGCTGCTTTTTTTACTTGACTTGCTTTTCAGAGTTTTCATCTTTGTGCTTTTTTCGTGCGGGTGATACCGGCTCAACACAAGGTTGATATAAGGGAGGCCATATTGTAGAAAAGAAACCCTATTGTAACTTTGAATGACCTCTGACTAACTAACCCAGCTGGATTTGCACCCCCAGGAGATGTAACTGCTCTGTAGATTTTACAACCCCTGCTTGTGCATGTACCTCCCAGCTGCGATAAGATGATACCTTTGTTCTTTTGAGTTCCTTAGGAATATGATGACCCCTGAACAGAGAGTCTATGCTGATGGTCATCATCAGTGAAAACTGAAAAAGCTAGTGTGGCGACTTCCAGTCTGTAACACCCGAGGGTCAACATTCCTAACCCCTCCCCTGTAACCCACCAGCCTATATAAGTGCTGTAAGATTTTGTGCCCCCTTACGATGGTTCTTTGAGGCATTAGTTGGCCATCTTCCCCCTTGCTAGCAAGTTGTAATAAAACCCTTTCTCTGGCACCATCTTGCCTCTTGACGATTGGCTTTTGTCTCGGGGCGAGGAGATCATGCCCTTTGTGTGGTAACACAGGTATTTTGCTTTTTATTCTCTTCTATTTTGCTGTTACCCTTTGGCACTTTCTGACTATTTTTGGATTTGCTTTGTACCTTCTTTTTCTTTTTTCTCACAGGTTCTTCATCATTCACAGAATCTAAATGATCCAGGAACAGGCTTCAACTTCTCTCTTCCTGTAGCTTTTCTTGGTTTTACAGGATTTTTCTGAATTATGTCCTTTATGCACATCCATCTCTTTAGTCTCTGTTGCTGATTTGCGAGTTCTGGTAGACACCTGGATTAGTGAGGCATTACTGCAAGGCTTTTTCTCTTTTGAAACATTTTTTTCCTCCACTTTTACGGACTGTTATTGATTTTTTAATATACTTACATTGTATCTAGCAACCTTGGAGCGCTCTCCTACTAATTCTAATTGTTGGCAGTTCTCTTGGATTTTCTATGTAGACCATCATATTTATCTGTTTATAATGACAGTTTCACATCTTCCATTTCAATTCTTATATACTTTATTTTTTTCTTATCTCACTACACTGCTGTGCCCTTTACCCTCCAGTACTGTGTTAAAGAGAAACAGTGACAGTGAGCATTTGACTTGTTTCTCACTTTACCAATCAGTGTGATATTTGCTGTAGATATTTAGTAAGGTACCCATCAGGTTAAGGACGTTGCCTTGTATCCCTAATTTACTAAGAATTTTTTTTTCATGATATGAATTGAAATTTTCTGCATCTATTGAAATGAACATACAGTTTTTCTCCTTTAATATGTGGTTTTCTAGTATTACACAGTTCCTGCTAGATCATGATACATTATTTTTTGTGCACACTGTTAGATTTGGCTTATTATGCATTTCAGATTTTCACATCTATGTAAATGAATGAAATGAGCTTACAATATACTATGCCTAGTTTCACTTGTTTTTGAGCCATACAGACCATGTATCCGACTTCTTTTGCTCAAGATTATATTACTAAGAATCACTCATGTTGTTGTTATGTAGCTATACTGTAGTTTGTTCATTCTTGTTGCTGAATAGTGTAAAGATGAACAAAGTCAGACTCTAGTTAAAGTGGTGAGGACAGATTTTAGTTGGTGATATACTATTGCAGTAGGGAAGAGTCCAGTGTGAACTGAACTCCACTTCGATTTGCACAGAGGAGACTGGGTGTTTTAAAGGGAGAGTGAGGGAGAAGGGAGGGGGGCGAGCAGGGGCTAGTAGAGTCGGGGAAGTGAAAAATTACAAACAGGAGGGGTCCATATGAAACCCATCTGGGCTTGCTAAGGGGGGCTTATCAAAGTTAGGCTCCTCCCCTCCACAGAGGCTGGGAGACAGGGGCTCTGTCTTCAGGTGTTGGCTGGAACAGACTGTGAGTTCTTTTGGCAGCCTGGAGTTTTCTCAGGCAAGCACTTTAAAGGGGGGCTGGGGTCATCCTGGCGATGTGGCCTTGAGCTGTTTCCTAAGATGTCTTAAAATAAAGATATCTTCAGGGGCCGCCTGGTGCCGCAGCGGTTTAGTCCGCGCTTGGCAGCCCGGGGTTCGCGGGTTCGGATCCTGGGCGCCCGCCGACGCACTGCCTTTCGGCCATGCCGAGGTGGCGTCCCATATAAAGTAGAGGAAGATGGGCATGGATGTTAGCCCAGGGCCAGTCTTCCTCAGCAAAAAGGGGAGGATTGGAACAGATGTTAGCTCAGGGCTGGTCTTCCCCACACACACCCACAAAATAAATAAATAAAGATATCTTCAGATGTCTGAAGTTTTTTTCCCCCCATTGATTTATGAGTTCTTCATATATTTTGGATACAGGTCTTTTGTTAGTTATTTGTATTACAGATATTTTCTGTCTATGGCTTGCCCTTTTACTTTCTTAATGTTGATTTTGATGGAAAGAGATAGAAGTTCTTAATTGTAATAGGATTAGATTTGTCAGTATTTTCTTTTGTAATTAGTGCTTTCTTATTTTTTTAAAATAGACTTTATTTATTTTATTTTTGTGTGTGTGTGAGGAAGACTAGCCCTGAGCTAACATCTGTTGCTAATCCTCCTCTTTTTGCTGAGGAAGACTGGCCCTGGGCTAATGTCCGTGCCCATCTTCCTCTACTTTATATGGGACGCCGCCACAGCATGGCTGATGAGCAGTGCGTCGGCGGGCGCCTGGATCCGAACCCGCGAACCCCGGGCTGCCAAGCGCGAACTAAACTGCTGCGCCACTGGGCCGGCCCCTAGACTTTATTTTTTAGAGCAGTTTTAGGTTCACAGCAAAATTGAGCAGAAAGTACAGAGACTTCCTCTATACTACTTGACCCCATACAGGCACAGCCTCCCCCACTATCATCATCCCATACCGGAGTGGTATATTTGTTACAGTTGATGAACCTACATTGACACCTCATTATCTCCCAAAGACCACAGTTTACATTAGGGTTCACTCTTGGTGGTGTACATTCTATGGGTTTTGACAAATGTATAATGGCATGCATCCATCGTTATAGTATCATACAGAATTGTTTCACTGCCCTAAAAATCCTCTGTGCTTCATCTATTCATTCCTCTCTCCTCCCTAACCCATGGCAACCACTGATCTTTTTACTGTCTCCACAGTTTTGCCTTTCTAGGAATGTGATATAGTTGGAAACATACAGTAGCCTTTTCAGATTGGCTTCTTTTACTGTATAATATGCATTTAACCTTCTTCTATGTCTTTTCATGGCTTGATAGCTCTTTTCTTTTTTAGTGCTGAATAATATTCTATTGTCTGGATGTACCACAGTTTATTTAACCGTTCACCTACTGAAAGACATCTTGGTTGCTTCCAAGTTTTGACGATTATGAATAAAGCTGCTATAAACATCTGTGTGTAGGTTTTTGTGTGTTCATATATTTTCAGCTCATTTAGGTAAATACCAAGAGTATGTATAGTTTTGTTAGAAACAACCAAACTGTCTTCCAAAGTGGCTGTACTATTTTGCGTTTCCATCAACAATGACTGAGAGTTCCTGTTGTTCTACATCCTCACCAGCATTTGGTGTTGTCAGTATTTTGGATTTTCAACATTCTAATAGGTGTGCAGAGGTATTTCATTGTTGTTTTAATTTGCAATTCCCTAATGACATATGATGTTGAACATCTTCTCATATGCTTATTTGCCATCTGTGTATCTTCCTTGGTAAGGTGTCTGTTCATGTCTTTTGCGCATTTTTTAATTGGGTTGTTTGTTTTCTTTTTGTTGAATTTTAAAAATTCTTTGGATATTTTGGATAACAGTCCTATTTAAGACTTATGCATAAAGCTCAATTCCTGTTCCATGTGCCTCCCAACTTTGAGGAACAACAATACCACACCTTCTGTCCTTGCAGGGGCATTAGAACCTCAGCTCCTAGGTTCTAGAGTCTGAGTTTGGGTCTCAAATTCCATGGGGCGTTTAGTCTGGCTTTGATTTCTCCCCTACCAGCTTTTTCAGACACAGAGAAAACTCTCCCTAAATCGAAGATTCAAAGTCTCACTACCCATTAAGGAGGTGTGTGGGTGTGGATGTGATGGGGCAGGGGAGTCATGTGGCAGCCCAGAGCAGTGAAACTACTACACACCTTGAATTTTAAACTGACAGTCCCTGTCACTAACTGCCAAACAAATATATGCTGATGATGATATAAGTACTCTTAAGTAATTTGGTCATGTGCTCCTTTGCAAATACAGTTAGTAGTTCAATACTTTTCTCTTTCAGATGTGCGTTCCAAACGGGAGTATGATGAAAGCCATGTGATTACAGCCCGACGGGTGAAGAAGGTATACTGGCAGAGTCAGAATCTGGGGCAGCCTGGCTACCTTACAGGAGGGTGGGGAGAATGGGAGATTGTCTCCGAGATCCAGGGGGGACACCTGCTGTTGGACACTGTGGGCAGCAGAGGCAGAACCACCCCATGCATCCACCATGAGGGTCTCCCCCACTTCTCACTCCCTAAGGTGTGCCCCCCACCCCACATCATGGTCAACAGCTTCATTAATCAAATATTGATTTAATTCCTGGAACGTTCCTGTTCCAGACCCTGGGGGATAAAACAGAATATAAGATGCTCTTCGTTCATTGTCTCTTCCCTCACGAGCTTCTGTTCTACTCAGGGAACAGACAGTAAGCTGTAGAGATAGTAACTATAACTCAAAGATGGAAGCCCCTCCCTTCCCATCTTCCTTTGTCCATTCCAGCTTTTTAAAAAGACAGAGCCCTGCATGCAGTCATTCCGCCTCCCCCACCCCCACATCATCACCAAGCCTGGCAGCCTTCACTTGGGATTCATCTCTGCCCTCTGCAGTCCTGACCACAGCCTCTGCCCTTGATTTCCAGGTTCTCTTACTCCCTTGGTTTCTTCTCTCTTTGGTTCAGCTTCATTTTCTCCTGCTGCTGCCTAAAGAATACCACTGGTCTGCCCTTGGTCTCCTTCGTATCTGTCAGTACACTCTCTTGCTGAGAGATTTCACCCAAGCTTTCAGCTACAACTGTCCATGTGCAATTGGCTGTTCTGTCAATGTTACTTCTAAAATTTTGTCTTGCAAAATTGCTGTGCTGTATGCGCGGGCACTCTGGCCCCTTCCCACCCATAACTCGACAGGGAGCACAGGCTCTGCCTCAAGCATTTTTCCAGGATAAGCTTGCTGCCTGACACCTCCTTTCCCCACCCCAATCCACCATTATCTGCTTTTTTTCTCCCTGGATTTTCAGTTCCCTGGCTGCATACTCTAGCTCTTAATCCCATTTCAGGCCTTTTTCTGCTTTCTGCAACTTTGTCAGAGCTCCTTCTTCATCTGTAGCCCTTAGTCTCCAACTCATCTCTCAAATTGTGTATTCCTTGGATTCTGGCAGCACCCCCAGCTCTGGAAGAGCTATTCTCTCTGCCTCAGCCCCTCAGAACCCCTCAGCCAGGTGACACCTCTTGCCTCCCCTCCCAACTTCCCAGCCAGCAGATTGCAGGCCTCCAGGGACCTCCAGTCCCAGCAGGACACAAAGTCCCCAACTCGGAGTTCATGACCTTCTCGGATCTGATCCCACTGCCCCTCCAGCGTCATCTCTGCACACTTCCACTCTCACCTGACACCTCAACAGCATGGCCCTGCTGCGTTTCCTTGATTCTAAGGTGCACATATTTCCTCATATTTTAACATTTCTGAAATTGGAATACATCCTACAATTGATTTTCATCTTTAATGTGGAAGTGTTTTTTTTCCCCAAAAGCGGATGTGGTGGACGTCTGTTCTTTTTCTATCCAGCACCTCCACTTTCTTAAGGGGAACTCCTGCTCTTCCTGCTCAAACCATGGGATTCTAGTGATGCTCCCTAAAATCGGATCCAGACCCTGGCCACGGTGATTGGCCATGGGCCAAGGACGAAAACTGAGCAAATCAGAGCTGGGATTAGAGAAGGCGGCTCTTTCTATTCTGGTGGTGGAGTTTGGAGGGTGGGAGTCTGAGTGTCGCTGGTGGTGTGACTCAGGCCTCAGGAGGAGTTGTCTGAGAAGGTGAAGTCTGTGTTGAGGGGAAGTGAGAGGAGGAGCGCCCGAGAGGGAGGTCTGGGCTTCAGAGCCCGCTTCAGGTTTGTCTGGGGACCAGTTGGTATCCACCCTGCCTGAAATATTGTTATATGCCAGTAAATCCCTTCTTTTATGTACACTCTCAATTACAACTGTTATTAAATCGGTGGCCCATCTTACAACCAGTGGTCTCTTAGAAACTAGGGACACGGTGCGTGTGGTCCCCTGAGCACACTGCTGTCGGTGCACACAGGGGCGTGTGTGCTCTGTGCGTCATCGTATCCCAGATGCTCAGTCTGGTCCCTGGCGTCTGGTGGGTGCTCAGTGTCTGTTGTTGACTAAAGTGAATGACTGAAAGCTGTTCCTTCTGTCTGGAACACTCCCCCAGCCCCTTGTCCATGCAGCAAATTTCCACTTGCCCTTGCAGTCTCATCTCAAATGCCTCCTGCCCTGTGAAGCCTCTCTGAGTCCTCCAGGCCAACTCAGGCATTTCTCTTTTCTATTTTGAGTTTCTATATTCCAGAACCTAGCACAGTGTAAGTGCAAAGTGGGTCCTCAATGAATGTTTAGTGAATAAATGAATGTCCAGCCATGTCTCCCCTGCTCCCCCACCTGCTCCAGCCTCTGTGAGCTATTCCCACCTTCTCCTTTGCTCATGGTCTTCTCCACACCCAGAACCCCCCTTTCCTCATCATCACCCATCTGAGTTCTGCTCAGCCTCTGAGTGCCATCTGTCTCCTCTTTCCTTTAGACAAATATGGTTTCTCCCCTTTGAGCCCAGAGAACTTCCCTGGTCTGTACCTCCATGGGCCTTACCTCACTGCCTGTAGTAGGGTAGGTGTGCACTTGTCCCATTCCACCTACAGGTCCTCTGTCAGGCCCTCCATGTCAGCCAGACCAGGATGCGAGGGACAGAGTCAGGCTCAGGTTCCCCTGAGGAATGGGGGCTTTCAGGAAGCATTGCAAACAACGAACACTAACCTCTTAGCTGCTGCCCAGCCAGGCCTCCCCGAGCTCTGGAACACCCTTTGGGATGCTGGGCAGTTCTGGTGCTGCGAGAACTCGCCACCTCCTTGGTGGAATGCATCTACTCTCCTGACCCTGCAGTCCACCATCATGGCAACTCAGCCACTTCCCAACTACTCTTCGTGACCATGGCTCCTGTTTGCCCATTCCTTCCATTAACCACATTTATGGCCTACCACGTGCCAGGCACTGTTCTGGAAGTTCAGGATACATAGGTAACTAAAAAAGGACAAAAGTTCCCACTCTCACAGGGCTTCCATTTGAGCCTACAGTTGGCCATGTTACATCTGCTTGCTCATAACTTCTGCTTGTTCAAGCCTTCTGCTTGTTGCCCTCCTTATGGGGGATTTTGGATTTGGCCCCCACTGCCGACCACTCTCCCCAGAGAGAGGCTATTGTTTGTTCAGTTGGCCACGGCCTCTCTGATAGCACTCATGCTGGGGCACCTAACAGGCTATGGGCCGGTCAGTAGACCACCTGTTCTTTGGCCAGGCACTTATCTCTGGTCCAGTCAGCCGTGGTCAGCTTTTTGCAGCAGGGATGTGGCTGTGGAAGATCCTTGGAATTTAGCAGACTCTCTTGTCCACTCTCGGTGCTTCTGTGCCCATGTGTGTGTTGTCAGGGGAACAGGCACAGACCTCCCAGTGCTGGTGCTCAGGGAATGTTTGCTCAGCTGAGCCCACCTGCCAACAGGCTTCTCTTGTGATTTCCTTAGAAGGCAAATGAATATCTTATCCCGGAGTATGTGGATCTGGAGTGCGTGAAATACTGTGTGGTGTATGATAACAACACCAGCTTCCTGGAGATCTTGAAACATGACGACGATGATGACAGTTCTGACGAGAGCAGACAAGGTGGGTTCTTTCAGTAGCAGCAAGAATAACAGTTAACAGTTACCGAGCACTTGTGCCATGTGCCAGCAACCATGCTGAGTGCTCTGCCTGGGTCAACTCATGCAGTGTGCAGGATGGCATCCTGTGAGGTTGTAATGTCGAGAACTGGGAAGGAGCTGAGGCTTTTCCCTTCTTGCAAGATAACAAGCGAGCCAGCCACAGTTTCACAGATTCTGGCAGAAGACATGGGGTTACTGGGTCAGAGACAAAGGACTTTGTTACTCAGAGCAAACTAGGCAGACTGTCATCATTTTCCTGCCCTGTTGCCTCGAGTTCCAGTTCTCACAGGGTAACAAGAAGAGGGCCAAGTAGTACCTATCCATGCAGTGTGTTGTATTATAGGAAAAGAGCTCTGAGCTTAGGGGGCCTGAACCTTTCATAATGGGTGGAAAACTTGCCCACCCTTGGCTCTGGAGGGAGAAACTCTCTATCTTCCAAGGCTATTTGTTATATAAATATCCCCGAAAAGCTGGTGCCTTTGTTCAGAGGACAAGTGGAAATGTGAGAGATCATGGAGAATTGTCTCCTGTTAGGTAACCTCCTCATTTTATAGATGGGGAAATTGGGGCCCAGAAAAGTAACTCACTCAAGGTCCCATACCTAGTGAATGGGTTGTCTATTTCTCTATAACAAATTCCCCCAAACTCAGTAGCTTAATACAGCAAACAGTAATTATCTTGTAGTTTCTGTGGGTCCAGAATTGAGGAGTAGCTTAGCTGGAAGGTTCTAGTACAGGATCTGTCCTGAGGTTCTAGTCAAGATGTCAGCCAGGGCTGCTGTCATCTGAAGGTTTGACCAGGCCAGGATGGTCTGCATCCGAGCTGACTCCCTCACCTGGCAATGGCCAGGAGGCCTGTTTCATTCTGGCTGTTGGCAGGAGGCCTCAGGTTCTTGCCTCGTGGACCTCTCCATAGGACTGCTGTGACAGCCTCATGACGTGGCAACTGGTTTCCCCCAGAGCAAGTGATCTAAGAGATGGTGAGGAAAAGTCACATGCGTTTTATATAGTCACTTCTGCCACATTCTGTTCAGTATAAGGAAGTCACTGAGTACAGCCTACCCTCAAGGGGAGGGGAATGAGGCTCAACCTTCTAAAGGGAGGCGTTGGAAAGAATTTATGGACTTTTTTAAAATCACCATACCTAGTAAGTGGTGGGGCCAGGATTCAAACCTGGGCAGTTTGGCTCTGCCGGTCTCCCAAGGCCTGGATAGTGATGGTGGAAAGTCACTCCAGCCCCTAGTTGGAACGTTAAAATGTGGTCAGTTCTAATCTGATTCCCTGAGACTCCGCTGCATTCTCCATCCAGCCTCTGGTTTTGGACTGACACCCCTTTCTTTCGGCATGGGGCCTCTGCTGCTTGTGGCTCAGTCTTAATATGTGTGGGTGGTTCCATGAGCTGGGGCATTCATACCAGTGGTCACTGGGTGGCGCTAGGCTTCCACCTTTAATAAAACCAATCTTCCCAGGAGGTCCTTAGCTAGGAAATTGTCCTCTCTTCCCTAAGGTCAATCTATTGGGCTCCGGTCTGCAATCCTATGATGGTAGCTAGACCCTGAAACCCTGGGAATTGGTGGTCAATAAAGATAACCCGCTCTGTTCTATAACTGTGCTGTGGAGCCCCTGTTCTCACTTGGAACGGAACCCTGTTCTCACTCGGTTTGTGGAAACCCCAGCCATGAAACAACAACACAACAAAAACCAAAACCACACACGCATACACCTTGCCCACTCAAGGCAACTTTTTTCCTTTAAAATGGCATCTTTCAGGTAAATGCAGAGTCTTTTGTGTAAAAGACCACTTCAAGATTTCTCTCTCCACCCCCTTCTCCCTTCCACTGTTAAGCACCTGCTTCCCTGATCCCCAAGGAAATCGGGGAGTGGGGGGAGCCTTCATCACATCCTAGAAGCAGGTGTTGGACTCTGTGTGGTCCTTTCCTGCTGGCCTCTGGGTGAGGTGCAGCTCAGCCTCTGTGACTTCTGTCCTTGCTGTGTCATAGCTGTCATAGGACATTCGTCCTAGCCAAAATGTCCACAGCTAGTGTAAGATGTGAGCAGTTCCCTCCAACTGGCAGTGCACGGCAGTGGCTCCTGGGGACTCAGTCCTGTGCCCTCCTATGCAGGCTCCTCCTGGCCTCCCACAGGTGCTGCTGATCCCTGGGCCTGCTGCTCCTTCCCTTTAGCATCAGGTTGGTCTCCGGAGTTAGGTTAACCACTCCCCACCTCTGCCGTGAGGCCTCAGAATCCTAGTGGAGAATGGGGCACAAGCTGTTTTCAGCTCCCCCTCCAGCTGATGTTTCTACCTCCTCAGCGTCTTTTCTTAAGAACCCAAGAAGTATCTTCCCTTGTCTTGGCTCTGGGACTCTCTCTCCAAGCTCCTTTTAGTGTGCAAAGGGCAGATCCCTTCTTGTATGAGAATTTCCCTGATGTTAAATCATCCTTCCTCGCAACATGTGGAGTATAGACCCCCAAGCTGGGCTCCTGATATGTGTGAGTGGAGTTCCCTGGGCTGGGACATTCACACCAGCTGTGAAGGGAAGCTTTGGGAATTTGATGATTCTTTTTCTCCTCTCTCAATACAGCCTGACTTTCAAGACAATTTTTGGCTTGGTCCTTTGGCTAAGGACCAAAAATAATTTAACTTACCCAGCTGAGTGGTGACCCCCTTGTTCCTGGTGGTGTCCCCCGCCCCCTGAAGCAGTGGATGCCCCAGTTCAAAGTGTGGGAAACCTTGTGTCAACGGAGAACTCAGGATTAATGGGAATAAAAATGGATGAATTTAATGTTTCAAAAAATATTAACCCCATTATATCCTCGGCTGGATAGCCTGGGCCCTGGGATGTTCTCATGGCTTTTGGCCAGAGTCTCTAATTGTCCCCTGGAGACTGGCCTTTCTCCAGCACTGACCCCATCACCCTGGAGTGTGAATAAGCTTCCAGTGGGTCGTGTGACATTGGCCAGGGAGCAGCTGTCTGATTTAAAGGCAGCAGCAGTGTGGCCTGGGACTCCCTGCCCAATACCTGTGGGCCGTCTGACCCACTGGTCATTATTAAGGCTCTTGCTTAAGAGGGAGACCAGGTCTCTCTGGCTTCCAAGCCTTGCCCTCTGGGGTGGGCTTTGGCTCCTGTCTCGCCAGCTACAGGTTCTTTCCTGGCCTGGCTCTTGACTCCAGGCTCTTCCTCCAAATACAGCCTCTCCAGACAGGTCTCAGGCCATTTACATCCTCAGCAGCCCCTGCTGGAATTGGTCGCCTCTCCCTGGACAAAGGTTCAATATAGAAGTCAGAGTCTGTGCCCTTCCCTTCCTCCTTGTAGCTGGCTCTCCAGAGTCTTCTGCCCAGTATTTCTCTTTAGGGGCCAGATCCTGGTTTCAGGATATCTTGGTTTAGCCTTAATTATGCACACTTCCTGTCACATGCATCTAATTTGCATGTAGTCTGCTAGTGATTCTGCAGATCAATGAGGCATTTAAGATTAAATTGATGTCAAAACCACAATGAGATATCACTTTACACCCACTAGAATGGCCATAATCAAAAAGATATCAAGTGTTGGTGAGGATGTGGAGAAATTGGAACCCTTATATACTGCTGGTGGGAATGTAAAATGGTGCAGTTGCTGTGGAAAACAGTTTGGCGTTTCCTCAAAAAGTTGAACGTAGAGTTGCCATATGGTCCAGATATTCCACTCCTAGGTATGTACCCAAGAGAAGTGAGAACATGTGCGCACAATACCTTGCACATCCATGCTCATAGCAACATTGTTTACAATGGCCCAAAAGTGGAAACAATGCAAATATCCATCAGCAGATGAATGGATAAACAAAAAGTGTCAGTCCACTCAATGGAGTATTATTCAGCCATAAAAAGGAATGGAATACTGATACATGCTACAACATGGATGAACTTTGAAAATATTATGTAGAGAAAAAAGCCAGACACAAAATGCCACATATTGTATGATTCCACTTATATGAAATGTCCAGAGTAGGTAAATCCATAAAGAGAAATTAGGTTAGTGGTTGCCTAGAGCTGGGTGTTTGGGGGGAAGTGAAGAGTGAAACCATCTAACTGATACAGATTTTCTTTTTGGGGTGATGAAAATGTTCTAAAATTGATAGTGATGATGGTTATATAACTCTGTGAATGTACTAAAAACCATTTAATTTATGCACTTTAAATAGGTGAATTGTATGGCATACAATATATATATATGAAATTTCCCTTATGTTAAATCATCCTTCCTTGTGAAAATATGGAGAAAGAGATATATATGAGATCATATGTATGATCTCAGAGTTTACAGAAAAAAAGATCAACTTACTTGGTGGTAGTTGCTTTTAAAATTTTTGCTGTAACACTCTATTTATATTTGCTTTGGCTTCCTAGATAATTGCTTTTCAGAATAAAGTGGCCATCCACTGGAGCTTTAGACAGATGGTGAGCACATTCATCTCTTTGGTTTCCAACCTTAGGACCAGTGCTCGGAGCTGCCATTGAGTGTGGCAAAGCCCTGACCTGCCTCACCCGCAACCCCATCCGTATCCTGAAGGGAGGCTACGAGTGCTTCTCGGCCATGTACCACTTCTTCCGGACGCAGAAGATCATCTGGATGCCACAGGTAAGGCAGGGTACTGAGTGCAGGCAGGCTCGGATGGGAGCACGGGCTTCCCCTGGGGACCGAGCAGTGGGGAGCAGGGTAGAAGAAAGAGGAGAGGGAGGCAGACAACGTGGAAAAGATGGAAGAGATGTCGAAGCCTGCACTTGGGAAATGAACTTGGGGCAGCCAGGAAGTCCAGTCCAGTATGATGAATTTATAATTGCCAGATTCAGGCAAAAGCCTGAATGTGTGTTTAAGAGATGGGGCCCATTTAGAGGGCAGGGATCCCAGGGGGACTTCTGGACAGTGGGCTGTAATCAGAGTCCGACAGGCAGGGGCGTCATGATTCGAGGCTGTCTCTCCATTCTTAGCTGTCTGGTCCCACAAACCCTGGCTAGGTCCAGAGGATACAAAAAAGGTGAGATAGCAGTCCCTGCCTGTGAGGAGTTCTTGTCTACTACAGGAGACAAGGGTCTCACCAGGTGTCTGGAGCCCAGAGGAGAGGCCCTTCCTTTCTGGAGCCAAACCTGAGGAGGAGGAGCTTGTGAGGGAGAGAACTGGGAGGGCATAGAAGGCAAGCCTTGGGTGGCCATGAGGGGCAGGCAGGGACCGGTCCCTGGGGGACATCGTGTAGTATCTGGTGTATCGAAGAGTCTGAACACAGTGGAATGTGAACATGCGGGGGTTCATTCTTTCCAACTGCTCTCACCCGTGCTCTCATTCTTGCCCTTAGCAGCACCTTAGGCAGATTCCATACTTTCTGTTATGAAAATTTTCAGTCTAGTCGTATTATAAAACGATTAGGGAAATGTGCATATTAACTGGATATTTGATGGTAATAAGAAATTATTGCTATATATTTTTTCAGGTTTGATGACATTATTATGGTTACGTTTTTAAAAATAGGAGTCCCTATCTTTTAGAGATACATAATGAAATATTTATGGGTAAAATGATATGATGTGTGGAATTTCCTTTAAAATAATCCATGGTGGGTTGGGGAGTCGGTGGGGGTATAGATGAAACAAAATTGGCCATTAGCTGATAATGTTTGCAGAGGGGTGATAGATCTAGGGGTTTATTATACTATTCTCTCTACTTTTTTGTATTTTTGAAATAAGTTTTTTAAAGGGAGTAAAAACAATCAGTGCTAGGACAGTTTAACATTCCAGTCCCCAATCTGCATCATATCTCATGTCCTTTCATCCCCCAGAGCTGGGCAGCCTTGGGTTTGCTGGGGGCTGGGAGTGGGGAGGGGTGTGGGTTAGCTTCAGGGACATCTCCTCTCTTCGCCTCTCCTGGGCCTGCCCCTTTCATGCCCGGGGTCCAGAATGGGGCTTGTCTTGCGTGACTGACTGCCGTCAGTGGTGGGGAAGTGCCTTGTTCTCACTCTGGCCCAGCCTGGTTCCTTGTGCTGCTGGTGGCCTTTGGTGCTGGTTTTCAGGAGCCCCATCTGTTACCAAGGATCCTTCAGAGAGAGCCAGCTGAAACTTCCTGCCAGGTGGACCCCCCCCCCCCAGTTCCCTTCCCTTCCCTTGGCAGCCCATGGCTCCCCACCACATCCACACTCCTTCACCTGCATCCCAAAACGAGCCACAAGTGAGTGTGACGGTAGGGAGAGAGGCCCAGGCAGACCTCACTCCAGCCCCTCCTTGCCTTGCTGGCTTGGCTGCTCCAGCCAGCCTGTGTGAATAGGCAGGCTCTGTGTCTGAGGTCATACATGTTCCCAAGTCCAAGGTATTCATGTCTGCCTCCCTTCCTTCCACTGAGGTAATGGCGCGATGATTTTCACCTCAACACGTGTACGGCCAGTCTCCCCATCCTGCCAGGCACTCCTTCTCACTCCCAGAGGAGCATCCCTTACTGGCTTTGCAGTGTGTGGAGGAAGTATTTTTCCTCTGCAGACATCACACTGCTGATAATTCACCCCCCTTTTTATTTTTTTAAAGCTTTAGTAAGGTGTCATTGACATAGAGTGAACTGCACATATTGAAAATGTACAATTTGGTTAGTTTCGATGTGTGCACACTTGTTACTTGCCTTTGCCCCTGGTTTTCTTACGTAGATGGGAAGGGGGTGGGGGTACCTGGTGGTCACTAGTAGGGCCTGGACGGGCTGAGTTCTACCCTCGTTGTTTGTGGCGTCTTTAGAATGTGGGTGCCTAGTATTTGCCTCTGCCTGCTTTGGGACCTTTGTTACTAATTCAACAGCAAGAATGGGAGCCCCTCTCTCCTCCTTTTATGTGTCATACATGAAAAAGCAGGGGTGTCCGTGCTCCTCCCCAAGGAACTCCTCCTATAAGAGGAGATGGAGGCACAGAGTTTGGGCTCCGAGACAGCCTCTCTACTTTAGACAGAGTGACTTCTAATTTCCTCTATTTTATATGTGGCACCCCTTAAATAAGACTTCGCCTTGAGCAAAGGGGTGCTGTGACTAACACCTGTGTGAAGACCACATTAGAGATAGATGATGGTGAGCCACTGAATGGCTCTAAGTCGAGGGGTGGCACGGTCAGATTGCACTTGAGAAAGATCAACTCTGGTTGCAGTGTGGAGAGCAGATCAGTGCAGGCAGAGTGGATGTGGGGAGACCTGCTAGGAGGCAGCGATGGAGAGGAGAGGATGGATTTAGGAAATGTTTAGGAAGTGGCATTGATTAGACGTGGGGGAGGGGCAGGGGAGAGGAAGGAATGTAGGATAATGTCCTGGTTTAGGTGTGGGTGGCAGGTGGCCAGGGATGTGCCTCATTGAAGTGTGGACACAGAAGGAGGAGGCAGTGTGGGGAGAAGGCAGTGGGTTCAGTTTGGTTGTGTTAATTTGAGATACCTATTTCTTTCACATTTGTTAATGTGGTGGTCAAAACTGCGTCATCTAGAATTCACCTGCGCTTGCTCTTTACAGCTAAGCATATAATTTACCCATGCCATACCCTCTTCCCCACAGCTCACACAACCACAGGAAAGGAAGCTGGTATGAAAGCATCAGGAAGAGAGTTGACAGATTTGGGGTGGGTGTTTCGTGAGATTGTTCAAATGAAACTAGGAGGATTTCATGTGGCTCCAGCAGGCTGAGCGGTCTGGGTGGAGTCAGCCCAAGCTCTGGGGATGCTTTGGGTCACATCTGTAAGCAGTGGGCCTACCTGCAGGTAGAAAGGTTGTAGTTTCTTGTGCAAACTTGAGGATTGGCTCGGCTTGGTGTCTGCTCTTTGATAAAGGCTTTTGAGGCTGATAACTTGGGAAAAATGTGGGCTTGTAGTGGGTTCACCTGGAGAGGACATGTGCTGAGGCCAGAAGGCTCTGAAGGACTGAAATGGACATCAGAGTAGCCTGAGGTACTTAAGATGTTGTATCTGAGTCAGACTGGGAGCCAAAAGAGTTTTAGAACTAGGTTTGACCTTTGAAATTACATGGGTTAGCATTTTCCATGAAATACTGATGGAAAAAAAGGTCTCTAAACAGATTGTATTGGAAACATCAGTTTAGACAACGTTAGTGGATTTTTTTTGAGGTCATGCCTAGGTTTTATTTTACCAAATATCACAAGTAAGTTTTAAATCCACGCCAACAGTAAACATGTAGCCACTGTTTTATTACAAACATCCAAGCTACAAGAGGCCCAGGAAGCTTTCCACTGGTTCCGTTTCCTGGCGGCACACTTTTCAGAACAGTTTTAGACTGGCATGCTTTTCGGCCTATTTTCCAACTAATTTATAAGATTAGTCTTATTATTTGATGACGGTTTTTTCTAACCACGTGATTGACACTCTAATAATCTTTCCTTGGAACAATCAAATTTTGTAATTTTTTTCCCCTCCAGTTTTATTGAGATATAATTGGCATATAACATTGTGTAAGTTTAAGGTGTACAACATGTTGATTTGATACACATATATATTTTGAAATGATTACCACAATAAGGTTAATTAACATATTCATCACCTCACATAATTATCATTATTGTGTGTGTGTGTGTGGTACGAACATTTAAGATCTACTATCTTAGCAAATTTCAAGTATGCGATACAGTATTGTTAACTGTAGTTACCATGCTGTACATTTAGATCCCCAGAACTTATTCGTCTTATATCTGGAAGTTTGTACCCTTTGACTAACATCCTCCCGTTCTCCCCCTACCCCCTAGCCCCTGGCAATCACCATTCTACTCTCTGTTTCTATGAATTTGGCTTTTTTAGATTCCACATATAAGTGAGATCATGCTGTATTTGTCTTTCTCTGTCTGACCTGTTTCACTTAGCATAATGCCCTCAAGATCCATCCATGTTGTCACAAATGGAAGGATTTCCTTCTTTCTCATGGCTGAGTAATATTCCATTGTGTGTATGTGCCACATTTTCTTTATCCACTCATCTGTCGATGGACACGTAGATTTTTTCTATGTTTTGGCTACTGTGAATAATGCTGCAATGAATATGAAGGTGCAGATATTTTTTTGAAATAGTGATTTCATTTCATTTCCTTTGGATGTATAGCAAAGGAAATATGGTAGTTCTATTTTTTAAAATTTATGTAACATTCTATAAATTTCAGGTATATTCATTATATTTCAGCTTCTGTATAGACTACATTGTATCCACCACCAAAAGTTTAGCTGCCATCAGTAGTTCCATTTTTAATTTTTTGAGGAAACTCCGTGGTGTTTTCCATAGTGGCTGTAGTTAGTGGGTTTCTTTACTGGAGGACTTTTTCGATCCTTTAATTGGTAATGTACAGTGTGAGTGTCTGAGAAAGGGACGTCACAGGTACTGCTTCCCATGGGTAGTTGGTTCTCTGAGCCCTTTTCTCACAGTGCATTGTGAGGGACCAGTGTTTCTTAGAACACACTTTGGGAAATGTAGAAATAATCCTTCTCTTTGTTCCTTTGTTTTTCAAAGAAGCCAAATTTTTCATATTATAACTTTGGACCTGGAATTCAGTAAGCTTCCATTTAAGTGGTGTCCTGTTCTCCCTGCCTCTCTATATCAGAACTCATTTCCTAATGACAAATAGGCTCCGTGTGAGTAGTTTTGCTGTGTTTTTTTTTTGTAAGGTGTTTAAATTCTGGTGGCCTCCAAGTGTAATAAAAAGACTGTTCCTTCTCCCCCTCCCCCTCCCCCAGTTAGACACACCCTGGGCTTACGTAGTTCTGGGCCATGGGATATTTGGCTCCAATCTTTGTGTACCTGGCAAAGTGCAAACAGGAGCCATGGAAGGAAGTAGGATGTCAGTGTTCAGATTCAGCACGCTGTGCCATGATGCTGTGGCTCCGTCCTTTTGTTACTACCAGCCCTCTAACTCCTCATCCAAGTTACTGCTTGCCAATCTCTTTGAATGCCCAGATCTCAGTCTCATTCACTGTCCTGGATTATCTTTCTAAGCTTGTTTGCTGAGCCACATTTCAAGAGATGCCTCCCAGAAAACAAAAAACAACTTCTTCCCTGGGGAGTATTACATTACATTACATTATTATATTATATTATATTTATATTATATTATATTATATTATATATAATATATAGCAAACTTTCTCCTTCCCCACCTCAGGAACTGGATGCATTTCAGCCATACCCTGTTGAAATAATGCCAGGCAAGATCTACCTGGGCAATTTCAGGCAAGCCTGCGACCCTAAAATTCAGAAGGATTTGAAAATCAAAGCACATGTCAATGTCTCCATGGAGACAGGGCCGTTGTAAGTAGAAATACTACTGATTTTTTTTTTACATTAAGTATCATTTATTTCTACAAGAGTCCTAGTGCCATGCGTCTGTAGAGTTGAAAGGGCTAAGTGTGAGTCTGCCCGGTCACCTGTGCTTTTCTTCTGTTTAGTTTTGTAGGCGACGCTGACCAGCTTCTGCACATCCAGATAGAAGATTCCCTGGAAGCCAACATTTTCCCCTTTTTACGCCACCTCTGTCACTTCATTGGTAAGGAGCATTCTCTAACCAGGAAGCAACTGGCCTGTCCCCAGGGGGCAGAGGGGCTGTGGCACCTCATCCACATGCCTATTCCTGATTTTGACTCCAGCACTCAGGAGAGAAAGGGCAGGGCCCAGCACATGCCCAGCCAGGTGTGGACAAGCCCGCCTCCCTGGGACCCTGGGCAATATGGACAGCCACGCATTTACCTTGGGGGCAGTGGGGCCAAATAAGAGCACCAGATTGTGGACTGAGCGCCCAGTGTACTGGCCCCGGCTGGACTGCTATGCCTTTTTGGGCCTGGCCAACCCCCAGCCCTGGCCTCACTGTACCCGTTGGCCCATCCTGAAGTGAGGGTGTTGTCCCACCATGGGTGCATACGCTCATGGAGTCCTGCTCAGTGAGGTGAATCTCACTCTGTCCCTGCCTCCTGTCTGGTCAGCAGGTGGGGTGGAAGGAAGACTCCAGAGCCCTTCTGCTGTGGCTTCCATGATCTCCTATGTGAGCCCAGTACCCCTCTGTCCTCCCGCCACACACAGCAGTGCTCACTAGTCGCTTACCTCACTGGGAGTGGATTTTTCAGTCCTTCCCAGGATTGCCCAAGGAGAGCAGGACCCTGGAGAGAGCGAGATTGAGTCAGGTTAGAGGCCCTGCCCCGGGACTCCCTGCCTGGCACCAATGCAACCCCCAGCCTGAGCTGCCACACGAGGGACCAGAGAAGGGCGTTTTGGCCCAAATCCCTTATTTGCCCAGGATGTTGCAACTGTCACTTGACTGAAGCTGAGATGGAGACTTGCCACACGGCCCACCGTGGGATGGCAGAGCCCTGTAGCACAGAGACCCCTCTCCAACCCCCTCACTGGGTGGCTCTGGGCTGTCATTAACTGCTCTGTGTCTCAGTTTCCTTATTCATCCATGAGGCAGTTGGCCTTAGTCATCTCTGAGTCTGTGATCCTGCACTTGGTGTGTTTATCTTTGGTTCTTGGGATTACCAGACCAGCCTAGGATGTCAACTTAGACTTCCTCCCCACACCTCAATAGATGGGACTCACACCTCAGGGGCATTATTAGGTGTGGTTAGAGCTAACATTCCTGTGCCAGGCACTGGGCTAAGCACAGTACCAAGCCTTGTGAGGTCGGTTGTATACTGTTCTCCCATTTTTCAGATGAGAGAACTGTGGCTTAGAGTAACATGCCCAAGCCGCATGGTCAGTGAGTGGCAGAGCCAGGATTCCCACCCCCGCTCCACTGCCTCTGTCAGCACCCAAGTGCTCTTGGGGGATGATCCTCTCATCCCCACCCAGGGAGGCTAACTGGTAGCAGAGAGCCTGGAGAGCCAAGAAAAGGCTTTTGGCTGATCATGCTGAGTGCCCAGGCGTGATTCTCTTGAACTGCTGGCTAGGTCTGAGGATCCCCATTTGCCAGGCGATGAAGCAGTGTCCTAGAGCTGTCACGTAACTTGCCTAGACCATGGTATGCTGGTTCTGAGCCCACTCTTGGACCACGGGCCCACTGAAGCCAGTCATCTTATAGCAACTCAGATCCACAGGGAAGAGGGCTGCTCACGGCTCCCCACCTTTCCTTCCTTTTGCAGATATTCACCTCGAGCTTGGCTCTGTCATCCTGGTCTTTTCCACCCTGGGTATCAGTCGCAGCTGTGCCACCATCTTGGCCTATCTCATGCACCGGAATGAGCAGACCTTGAAGGTATGCATTCCGTGGTCCGGGCTCGGCCCACAGCCTCCTCCAGGAGGTGGGGTCAGAGCTGGATCAGGGAGGACCCTGGCAACTGCCTCCGGGCCCTAATTGGAGGGTGGGAGGGGGAACGATCAGAGAGGGGAGCTCCAAGTCCAGTGCTTTACCCAGCACACCACACTCAAGGCTTAGGTCCCGACAGTCCAGGCTAGAGGCTGAGGCTGGGCACACGGAGCGGCCCAGGGACACAAGCTGGGCAAGGCTGCAGCCGGCAGCACCATCTCCATGTCCCTAACTGCTGTCAGTCTGTCCACCGGTGTTTGTTCAGGGTTCTCCAAGAGAGGTGCATTGTGGCTGCTGCTTGGAGTTACAGAATTGCAGTGCTGGCAGGGTTCAGGGCGTACCCACTCAAACAATCTTCCTTTACCCTTGACGATAGCAGTGTCCAGATGGGGGAAGCGGGGACCTGTCATGACAAACCCAGTGGGCACCCAGGGCTCTTGACTCCCAGGGTGGTGCTGTCCCACTGCACTAGGAGCTGGCAGACCTGCCCAAGGGGAGGGGGAGCCTTGCCTGGCACGGCTTGTGTGTGATTTCAGAGGGCTTGGGTAGGACCCAGAAAGCTCCCAGGAGTGCCCAGGGGTGTGTTTGGAGAAAGGGGAGGGACAAAGAATGACCATGGTCAGAGCCCATTGCCAGTGGTTTCGGATGTTGACCCAGTGTGCTCTTTGCGGGTGAAATTGCAGGCTAGAAAGAGTCTTGGATATCCAGCAATCCCACTTCTGGGAATATACCCAAAAGAAGTGAAAACAAGGACACAAACAGATATTTGTATACCCATGTTCATAGCAGCATTCTTCACGATAGCCAAGAAGTAGGAGTAACCCAAGTGTCTACTGACAGATGAATGGATAATAAATGAATGGTATATCCATACAAGGGGATACTATTCAGCCTTAAAAAGGAAGGATATTCTGACACATGTTACAACATGGATGAACCTTGAGGACATTATGCTGAGTGAAATAAGCCAGTCACAAAAAGACAAATACTGTATGATTCTACTTATATGAGGTACCTAGTGTAGTCAAATTCATAGACAGTAGAATGGTGGATGCCAGGGTCTCGGGGGAGTTGTTTAATAGATATGGAATCATAGTTTGGGAAGATGAAAAAGTTCTGGAGATGGACGATGGTAATGATTGCACAATATGTACTTAATGCCATTGAACTGTGTGTTTAAAAATGGTTAAAATGGTAAATTTTATGTTATGTGTATTTTACCACCGTTAAAAAAAGAAAAGAGTCTGGATGCAGAATCAGAGGCCTGCATCTCTGTTCTCTCACTCCATACAAGGTGAATTATTGGGGGCCCTTGTGCTGGGGTCCCTGACTGCTTGAGGAGTATTTGGGTGTGTGCTGGGGAGGGGATGGTGTTACAGATAAACTGGGGAGGGGAAGCCTGTGCCGTTGCTCCTGCAGAGATGCCTCTCCAGCCCCCTCCCCAGGAATGGGCTCGGTCCCTGAAGGGGCATCCCCTTCTCTGCCTTGTTGAGCTGGTATGCAGAGCAGGCCGAGAGCTGGCAGAAGGCAGCAGAGCTCACCTGCCTGCAGGGAGCTGGGGGGTGGGATCCAGCACTTGAGCTGCCCTGGACTTTGAACGGGGCCGATCTGGTGGTCTTCATCCTGCCCCTGCCCTGCTGTGGCCCTGGGTTTCCTCATTGATCACAGGGAGACTTGGGCATGAAAAGGTCTTGGGAGCCCTCCAACTCTGACATTTAGTGATATTTCCTAGCCTGACAAGCAGATCACAGTCCTCTCTCTGGCACATCAAAAGCAGAGGTTGCAGCTGCTTCCAGACTTGGCTGAGGCGAGAGCAAAGAGAGGAGGCTCCCCTAAGTTCCCCAGCAGTGAGGGCCAGGCCCCCACTGCCGTGGGGCACACGCAGGCCCGCACCTCGGCTGTTACTGGCCCCTGCAGGGAGATGCACAGCTCCAGCAATGAGGGTATGGGGCATCTGGGTGTGGTCATCCTGCTCGGGGTGGAGAGGCACTTGGGCCCCTGAGGTCCAGACAATCCTGCTCTCAGAACCTTGGCTCTCCCTTTTTCGAGTAGCAATCTTCGTCTCATCTGCAGAGAAGCCCTGTTGCAGGGCACTCTGCCCAGGTATGCCATTTGGATGACTCTTAGCCAGAAAAGCTGCCTGGGTCCCAGAGCTGTGGGCGGGAAGGACTGCCACTGTGACCTTCTTGGGTCCTCTTCAGACTGAGTGAGTCCTATGTGGCGGTTAGCTTTTCCTGCTACCAAGGAGTACCCTGGATGCTGGCCCAGGTTGACTCGGCTCAGCTCTGCTGCTGCCTGGGGTCTGGAGAGACAGGCCTGCCTCCTACTGTCTGTGTGGCCCTCAGGGTCCTCCTCAGTGCACTTGGGAAGCTGTGTCCCTGGCTATCATCAGCTCAGCTATGATGAGCAGAGCCCAAGGGACTGGCAAAGAACGGTATGGGCCACCTACTGGTCAAACTCCATATCACTTCCTGGGGTTTATGGTCCCAGCTCAGCTCCTTGGCCAAGAGTGGGAGGTTGAAGAGTGAGCTGGGAAGAATCTGGTACCCGGACCCAACCTGTCCTGGGCTTTCAAAGCTTTGGCACAACTTTGTGTGGAATCTCAGAGCCAGCAAGCCCTTAAGAAGTCAATTTCAGTGCCTTTAAACTGTGGGAGTAGCTTTGTCTCTTAAAGATCTTTAGAGAAAAAACAAAAACCAACTCTGAGGCACTATAGTAGCTAATGTTGGCCGAGTACTTCCCCCGCCAGGTGGTTTTAAGTACTTTATGTGTAGTGAAAATACAATGACCCCACGGCATGTTATCCCCACTTGGCAGGAGGCATGTAGAGGCTGGGTGACTTGCCTGAGGCCCCACAGCTATAAGTGGCAGAGCTGGAATCCAAAGTCAGATGGCCCAGCTGGAGAATCTGGGCTTTAAACAGGACCCTAAGGCAGCAGGGAGAGTGCTGTTCTTGCAGTCCGAAGAATGAGGCCATGGGCTGGGTACTGCGCCTTACCAAGAGTGACCTTTACCTTTCTGTCCCCTCAGTAGGCAGATTAGGGCCTATCCTTCCTGCTTTCTGTGTTTGCTGTGAGTCCCAGGAGATGCTTTGTGGGCTGGAAATGGGGTGTGGCTGGGAGTGGGAGGCTATAGTTATGGCTGGTCCTCAAGGGTCTGTTCTTATTTGGCCAGGACTTAGTAAACTTTGTATGATCTGCCCCTGGCGCCACTGTGTTTTATTATTTTTTTAATTGTGGCAAAACACACGTAATATAAAAGTTACCATCTTCGCCATTTTTAAGTATACAATTCCGTAGTGTAAAGTACACTCACATTGTTGTGCAACCAGTCTCCAGAACTCTTTTCATCTTGCATCATCTATACCCATTAAACAGCAACTCCTCATTGCCCTCTCCCCCCAGCCCCTGGCAACTACCATTCTACTTTCTGTCTCTATTTGACTGTGCTAGGTAACTCATATAAGTGGGATCACACAAGTATTTGTTCTTTTGTGACTGACTTATTTCACTCAGCATAATATCCTCAAGGTTCGTCCATGTTGTAGCATATGTCAGAATTTCCTTCCTTTTTAAGGCTGAATAATATTCCATTGTATGTAGAATTCACCAGTGAACCCAGCTAGGCTTGGTGCTTTCTATTTTGGAAGATTATTTTTTTATTGATTCAATTTCTTTAACAGATACAGCCTATTCAGATTAAGTGTTCTTGTGTGAATTTTGGCAGATTGTGTCTTTCAAGGAATTAGTCCATTTCATCTAGATTCTATGTGGGCATAGAGTTGTTCATAGTATTCCTTTATTATCCTTTTAATGTCCATGGGATCTGTAGTGATGTTCCCTTTTTCATTTCTGCTATTAGTAATTTGTGTCTTCTCTCTTTTTTTCTTAGTAAGCCCTGGCTAGAGGCTTATGGATTTTATTGATCTTTTCAAAGAAACAGCTTTTGGTTTAATTGATTTTCTCTATTGATTTCCTGTTTTCAATTTCATTGATTTCTGCTCTAATTTTTATTTTTTTTCTTCTGCTTACTTTGGATTTAATTTACTCTTCTATTTTTAGTTTCCTAAGATGGAAGCTTATATGATTGATTTACATGAACATTCATCTTGGTGAACTTGAGAAGAATGTGTATTCTGTCATTGGATGAAATATTCTATAGATGTCAATTATATCCAGTTAATTAACAGTGCTGTTGAGTTTAACTATGGCCTGATTTTCTGTCTGCTATATCTGTCCATTACTGATAGAGAGGTGATGAAGTCTCCAACTATGATAGTGGGTTCATCTGTTTCTCCTTGCAGTGCTGTCAGTTTTTGCCTCACATATATTGATGCTCTGTTACGTGCACACCATTGTATGTGTATGCCACATTTTGTGTATCTGTTCATTGGTTGATGCACACTTGGGTTACTTCTACCTTTTGTCTGTTGTGAATATTGTTGCTATGAACATGGATGTACAGATATCTGAGATCCTGCTTTCAGTTCTCTTTTTCCTGCTTTATTTTTTATTGATATATAATTGACATATAACATTATATTAGTTTCAAATGTACAATATAATGATTCTATATATGTATATGTATATATTGCCAAATGGTCACCACAATAAGTCTTGTTAACCTCCATCACCACACATAGTTACAATTTTGTTTTTCTTATGAGGAGAATTTTTAAGATCTACTCTCTTAGCAGCTTTCAAGTATACAATACAATATTGTTAACTATAGTTGCCATGCTGTACATTACACTTCTAGAACTTAATTATTTTGCAACTGGAAGTTTGTACCTTTTAACCACCTTCACCCCTTTCCCCCACCTCTGACAACCATCAGTCTGTTCTCTGTGTCTATGAGTTTGGATTTTTTTTTTTCTCACGTACATGATCCACATGTACGTGAGATCATATGGTATTTGTTTTTCTCTGACTTATTTCGCTTAGCATAATGCCCTCAAGGTCCATCCATGTTGTCACAAATGGCAGGATTTCCTTCTTTTTTATGGCTGAATAGTATTCCATTGTATATGTATACCACATCTTCTTTATCCATTCATCCATCGATGGGCACTTAGGTTGTTTCCACGTCTTGGCTATTGTAAATAGTGCTGCAGTGAACATGGGGGTGCAGATATCTTTTTGAGTTAGTGTTTTCATTTCCTTTGAATAAACACCCAGAAGTGGAATTGCTGGATCATATTGTAGTTCTATAATTTTAATTTTTTGAGGAACCTCCATGGTGTTTTCCATAGTGGTTACACCCAATTACGTTACCGCCAGCAGTGCACAAGGGTTCCCTTTTCTCCACATCCTTGTCGGCACCTGTTCTTTCTTTTCTTCTTCATAATAGCCATTCTAACAGGTGTGGGGTGATATCTCATTGTGTTTTGATTTGCATTTCCCTGATGATTAGTAAGGTTGAGCACCACTTCATGGACCTGTTGGCCATCTGTATGTCTTCTTTGGAAAAATGTTTATTTAGATCCTCTGCCCTTTATTTCGTCTGATTGGTGTTTTTTTTTTTGCCTTTGCGTTGTATGAGTTCTTTATATATTTTGGGTATTAACGCCTTATCAGATATATGATTTGCAAATATTTTCTCCTGCTCAGTAAGTCACCTTTTCATTTTGTTGATGGCTTCCTTTGCTGTGCAGAAGCCTTTTAGTTTGATGTAGTCCCACTTGTTTATTTTTGCTCTTGTTGCCTTTGCTTTTGGTATCAAATCCAAAAAATCATTTCCAAGACCGATATCAAGGAGCTTACTGCCTACGTTTTCTTCTAGGAGCTTTATGGTTTCAGGTCTTATATTCAAGCCTTTAATCCATTTTGAGTTGATTTTTGTTTATAAGGTAAGATAGTGGTCCAGTTTCATTCTTTTGTATATGCCTGACAGTTTTCCCAACACGATTTATTGAAGAGACTGTCCTTTCCGCCTTGTATATTCTTGGCTCCTTTGTTGTAAATTAATTGACCATATATGCATGGGTTTATTTCTGGACTCTCTGTTCTGTTCCATTGATCTATGTGTATATTTTTATGCCAATACCATACAGCTTTGATTACTATAGCTTTATAATATAGTTTGAAATCAGGAAGCGTGATGCCTCCAGCTTTGTTCTTTCTCAACATTGCTTTGGCTATTTGGGGTCTTTTGTGGTTCCATACAAATTTTGGGATTGTTCTATTTCTGTGAAAAATGCCATGGGAATTTTGATAGGGATTGTGTTGAATCTGTAGATTGCTTTGGGTAGTATGGCCATTTTAACAATATTAATTTTTCCAATTCATGAGCACAGAATATCTTTCCATTTATTTTTGTCTTCTTCAATTTCTTTCATCAATGCTTTATAGTTTTCAGTGTACAGGTCTTTTACCACTTTGGTTAAATTTCTTCTTAGGTATTTTATTCTTTTTGATGCAATTGCAAATAGGATCATTTTCTTAATTTCTCTTTCTGATAGTTTGTTATTAGTGTATAGAAACACTACTGATTTTTGTATCCTGAAACTACTGAAATCATTTATTAGTTCTAACAGTTTTTTGATGAAGTCTTTAGGGTTTTGTCTCTCTCTCTCTCTCTCTCTCTCTATATATATATATATATATATCATGTCATCTACAGGAGAGTTAGTTTTACTTCTTCCTTTCCTATTTAGATGCCTTTTATTTCTTTTTTTTTTTGCCTAATTACTCTGTCTAGGACTTGCAATACTATGTTGAATAAACGTGGTGAGAGTGAGCATCCTTGTCTTGTTCCTGATCTTAGAGGAAAAGCTTTCAGCTTTTCATCACTGAGTATGATGTTAGCTGTGGGCTTTGCATATATGGCCTTTATTATGTTGAGTTACGTTCCCCCATACCCACTTTATTGAGAGTTTTTAACATAAATGGGATGTTGAATTTTGTCAGATGCTTTTTTCTGTGTCTATTGAGATGATCATATGATTTTTATTCTTCATTTTGTTAATTTTATTCTTCACTGATTGATTTGCAGATGGTGAACCATCCTTGCATCCCTGGAATAAATCCCACTTGATCGTGGTGTATGATCCTTTTAATGTATTGTTGAATTTGGCTTGATAATATTTTGTTGAGGATTTTTACATCTATGTTCACCAGGGATGTTGGCCTGTAATTTTCTTTTCTTGTAGTATCCTTGTCTGGTTTTGGTATCAGGGTAATGCTGGCCTTGTAGAATAAGTTTGGGAGTATTCCCTCCTCTTCTATTTTTTGGAAGAGTTTGAGAAGGATTGATGTTAATTCTTCTTTAAATGTTTGGTAGAATTCACCAGGGAAGCTATCTGGTCCTGGACTTTTGTTTGTTGGGAAGTTTTTGATTACTGATTTCTCTGTACTAGTAATTGGTCTGTTCAGACTTTCTATTTCTTCATGATTCAGTCTTGGTAGGTGGTATGTTTCTAGGAATTTATCCATTTTTTTCTAGGTTGTACAATTTGTTGGCATGTAATTGTTCATAGTAAGCTCTTATGATCCTTTGTATTTCTTTGATATCAGTTGTAACATCTCCTCTTTCATTTCTGGTATTAAGTTCTCTCTCTCTTTTTCTTTCAATGAGTCTAGCTAAAGGTTTGTCTATTTTGTTTATCTTAAAAAAAACCCAGCTCTTAGTTTCATTGATCTTTTCTATTGCGTTTTTAGTCTCAATTTCATTTATTTCTGCTCTGATCTTTGTTATTTCCTTCCTTCCACTAATTCTGGCTTAGTTTATTCTTTCCCTAGTTCCTTGAGGTATACAATTAGATTGTTTATTTGAGATCTTTTTTCTTTCTTAATGTAGGCATTTATTTCTATGAACTTCCCTCTTAGTACTGCTTTTGCTGCATCCCATGAGTTTTGGTATGTTGTATTTCCATTTTCATTTGTCTCAAGATATTTTTTGATTTCTTTTTTTTTTTTTTTTGTGGGGAAGACCAGCCCTGAGCTAACATCCGTTGCCAATCCTCCCCTTTTTGCTGAAGAAGACTGGCCCTGGGCTCACATCCGTGCCCGTCTTCCTCCACTTTATATGGGACGCCGCCTCGGCACGGCCGACAGGCAGTGCGTCTGCGGGCGCCCGGGATCCGAACTCGCGAACCCTGGGCTGCCAAGCGCGGACTAAACCGCTGCGCCACCGGGCGGCCCCTTGATTTCTTTTTTGACCCGTTTGTTGTTCAGTAACATGTTGTTTAATCTCCATGTATTTGTGAATTTTCCAGTTTTCTTCTTGTAATTGATTTCTAGTTTCATACCATCATGATCAGAAAAGATGCTTGATATGTCAATCTTCTTGAATTTATTAAGACTTGTTTTGTGGCCTAACATATGATCTATCCTGGAGAATGTTCTGTGTGCACTTGAGAAGAATGTGTATTCTGCTGCTTTGGGCTGGAATATTCTGTAAATGTCTGTTAAGTTCATCTGGTTTAACATCTATTTTAAATCCAAAGTTTCCTTATTGATTTTCTGTCTGGATGGTCTATCTATTGATAAAAGTAGGGTATTAAAGTCCCCTACTATTATTGTATTGCTGTCTATTTCTCCCTTTAGATCTGTTAATATTTGCTTTATATATTTAGGTGCTCCCATGTTAGTTGCATAAATATTTACAAATGTGTCCTGTTGATAAAGGATTGACACCTTTATCATTATATAGTGACCATTTTTGTCTCTTATTACAGTCTCTGTCTCAAAGTCTATTTTGTCTGATATAACTATAGCTACCTCAGCTTTCTTTTGGTTTCCATTTTCATGGAATATCCTTTTCCATCTTTTCACTTTTAGTCTGTGTGTATTTTTACAACTGAAGTCTCTTAGACAGCATATAGATGGATCTTCTTTTTTTATCCATTTAGCTACTTTGTCTTTTTTCTTCTTTTTTTGTTTTTCTTTGTTTTTTTCAATTGATGTCTTAATAGTTTATAACATTGTGAAGTTTTAGTTGTACATTATTGTTTGCCAGTCACCATACAAATGCATCCCTTCGCCCCTTGTGCCCACCCCCCATCCCTCTTGACCCTGGTAGCCACCAAACAGTTCTCTCTGTTAGTTTATATTCCACATATGAGTGAAATCATGCGGTGTTTGTCTTTCTGTCTCTCTGGCTTGTTTCGCTTAACATAATACCCTCCAGGTTCATCCATGTTGTTGCAAATGGGACAATTTTGTCTTTTTTTATGGTTGAGTAGTATTACATTGTATATATATATCTCACATCTTCTTTATCCAATCATCAGTCGAGGGACACTTGGGTTGCTTCCACTTCTTGGCTATAGAGAATAATGCTGCAATGAACATAGGGGTGCATAAGCCTCTATGGATTGTTGATTTCAGGTTCATTGGGTAGATACCCAGTAGTGAGATAGCTGGGTCATGTGATATTTCTATTTCAAATTTTTTGAGGAATCTCCATACTGTTTTCCTTAAAGACTGCACCAGTTTGCATTCCCACCAGCAGTGAATTAAGGTTCCCGTTTCTCCACAACCTCTCCAACATTTATTGTTTTTTGTCTCGGTGATTATAGCCATTCTAACGGGTGTAAGGTGGTATCTTAGTGTAGTTTTGCTTTGCATTTCCCTGATGATTAGTGATGTCGAACATCTTTTCATGTGCCTATTGGCCATCTGTTTATCTTCCTTGGAAAAGTATCTGTTCACATTCTCCGCCCATTTTTTAATCGGGCTGTTTGTTATTTTGTTGTTCAGTGTGTGAGTTCTTTATATATTATGGATATTAACCCCTTGTCAGATATGTGGTTTGAAAATATTTCTCCCAGCTGGTGGGTTGTCTATTCATTTTGATCCTGGTTTCATTTGCTTTGTAGAAGCTCTTTAATCTGATGAAGTCCCACTTGTTTATTTTCTTGTTTGTTTCCCTTGTCCGAGTAAACATGGAATTTGAAAAGATCCTTTGTGAGTGATGTCAGATAGTGTACTGCCTATATTTTCTTCCAGGAGTTTTACAGTTTCAGGTCTCACTTTCAGGTCATTGATCCATTTTGAGTTAATTTTTGTGTATGGAGAAAGAAGATGGTCTACTTTCATTCTTTTGTATGTGGTTGTCCAGTTTTCCCAGCACCATTTATTGAAGAGACTTTCCTTTCTCCATTGTATATTCTTTACTCCTTTGTCGAAGATTAGCTGTCCATAGATGAGTGGTTTTATTTCTGGGCTTTCAATCCTGTTCCATTGATCTGTGTGTCTGTTTTTGTACCAGTACCATGCTGTTTTGATTACTATAGCTTTGTAGTATATTTTGAAATCAGGGATTGTGATGCCTCCAGCTTTGTTCTTTTTTCTCAGGATTGCTTTAGCTATTCGGGGTCTTTTTGTTGCCCCATATGAAATTTAGGATTCTTTGTTCTATTTCTGTGAAGAATGTCATTGGGATTCTCATTGGGATTGCATTGAATCTGTAGATTGCTTTAGGTAGTATGGGGTAGTATGGGCATTTTTTTTTTTTTTTTGTGGGGAAGACCAGCCCTGAGCTAACATCCGTCACCAATCTTCCCCTTTTTGCTGAGGAAGACTGGCCCTGGGCTAACATCCGTGCCCATCTTCCTCCACTTCATATGGGACGCCGCCATGGCATGGCTGACAGGCAGTGCGTCGGCGGGCGCCCGGGATCCGAACCGGCGAACCCCGGGCTGCCAAGCGCGGACTAAACCGCTGCGCCACCGGACGGCCCCAGTATGGGCATTTTAACTACGTTTATTCTTCCAATCCATGTGCATGGGATATTTCTCCATTTCTTTATGTCATCATCGATTTCTTTCAATAATGTCTTATAGTTTTCATTGTATAGGTCTTTCACCTCCTTGGTTAAATTTATTCCTAGATATTTTATTCTTTTCGTTGCGATTGTAAATGGGATTTTTTTTTTTCAGTTCTCTTTCTGTTAGTTTGTTATTAGCATATAGAAATGCAATGGACTTTTGTAAGTTGATTTTGTACCCTGCAATTTTGCTGTAGTTGTTGATTATTTCTAATAGTTTACCAGTTGACTCTATAGGGTTTTCTATATAAAAAATCGACTCTTTAGGGGGGCCGCCCGGTGGCGCAGCGGTTTAGTCCGCGCTTGGCAGCCCGGGGTTTGCGGGTTCGGATCCCGGGCGCCCGCCGACGCACGGCTTGTCAGCCACGCCGTGGCGGTGTCCCATATAAAGTGGAGGAAGATGGGCACGGATGTTAGCCCAGGGCCAGTCTTCCTCAGCAAAAAGAGGAGGATTGGCGATGGATGTTAGCTCAGGGTCGGTCTTCCTCACCAAAAAAAAAAAAAATTGACTCTTTAGGGTTTTCTATATATAAAATCATGTCATCTGAAAATTGCGCGAGTTTCACTTCTTCTTTGCCTATTTGAAATCCTTTTATTTCTTTTTCTTGCCTATTTGCTCTGGCCAAAACCTCCAGTACTATGTTGAATACGAGTGGGGAGAGTGGGCACCCTTGTCTTGTTCCTGTTCTCAGAGGAATGGCTTTTGGTTTTTCCCTGTTGAGTATGATGTTGGCTGTGGGTTTGTCATATATGGCCTTTATTATGTTGAGGTACTTTCCTTCTATACCCATTTTGTTGAGAGTTATCATAAATCGATGTTGGATCTTGTCGAATGCCTTCCCTGCATCAACTGAGATGATCATGTGGTTTTTATTCTTCATTTTGTTAATGTGGTGTATCACGTTGATTGATTTGCGGGTGTTGAACCATCCCTGTGTCCCTGGTATAAATCCCACTTGGTCATGGTGTATGATCTTTTTGATGTATTCCTGTATTCGGTTTGCCAATATTTTGTTGAAGATTTTTGCATCAGTGTTCGTCAGCGATTTTGGCCTGTAGTTTTCCTTCTTTGTATTGTCCTTGTCTGGCTTTGGTATCAGACTGATGTTGGCCTCGTAGAATGTGTTAGGAAGTGTTCCATCTTCCTCTATTTTTTGGAAAAGTTTGAGAAGGATAGGTATTAAATCTTTGAATGTTTGGTAAAATTCTCTGGGGAAGCCATCTAGTCCTGGACTTTTATGTTTTGGGAGGTTTATGATTACTGTTTCAATCTCTTTACTTACTCTTCAGATTCTCTATTTCTTCTTGATTCAGTTTTGGGAGGTTGTATGAGTCTAAGCATTTATCTATTTCTTCTAGATTGTCCAATTTGTTGGCATATAGTTTTTCATAGTATTCTCTTATAATGCATTGTATTTCTGTGGTATCTGTTGTAATTTCTCCTCTTTCATTTCTAATTTTATTTATTTGAGCCTTCTCTCTTTTTTTCTTAGTGAGTCTGGCTAAGGGTTTGTCAATTTTGTTTATCTTCTCAAAGAACCAACTCTTTGTTTCATTGATCCTTTCTACTGGTTTTTTTTTTGTTTGTTTCAATTTCATTTATTTCTGCTCTAATTTTTATTATTTCCCTCCTTCTGATGACTTTGGGCTTTGTTCTTCTTTTTCTAGTTCTGTTAGATTTAGTTTAGGTTGCTTATTTGGGATTTTTCTTGTTTGTTAATGTGGACCTGAATTGCTATGAGTTTTCCTCTCAGGACTGCTTTTGCTGCATCCCATATGAGTTGGTATAGTGTATTTTCATTTTCATTTGTCTCCAGATATTTTTAAATTTCTCCTTTAATTTCATCAATGATCCTTTGGTTGTTCAGTAGCATGTTGTTTAGTCTCCACATCTTTGTCATTTTTCCAGTTTTTTTTCTTGTAGTTGATTTCTAGTTTCATAGCATTATGGTCAGAAAAGATACTTGTTATGATTTCAGTCTTCTTAAATTTATAGAGGTTTGCCTTGTTTCCTAATATATGGTCTATCCTTTAGAATGTCCCATGTGCACTTGAGAAGAATGTGTAATCTACTGGTTTTGGGTGGAGTGCTCTGTATATATCTATCTATATCTACATCTCATCCACTATTTCCTTATTGACTTTTTGTCTGGATGATCTATCCATTGATGTAAGTGGGGTGTTAAGATCCCCTACTATTATTGTGTTTTTGTTAATGTCTCCTTTTGGCTTTGTTAATAGGTGCTTTATGTACTTTGATGCTCCTGTGTTGGGTGCATATATATGTATAAGTGATATGTCTTCTTGGTGGAGTGTCTCTTTTATCATTATATATTGCCCCTCTTTGTCTTTCATTACTCTTTTTATCTTGAAGTCTGATATAAATATGGCAACCTTGTGTGATATAAGTATGGCAACCTCTGCTTTCTTTTGTTTGCCATTAGCTTGGAGTATTGTCTTCCATCCTTTCACTCTGAGTCTGTGCTTGTCTTTAGAGCTGAGATGTGTTTCCTGGAGGCAGCATATTGTTGAGTCTTGTTTTTTAATCCATCCTGCCACTCTGTGCCTTTTGATTGGAGGATTCAATCCATTTACATTTAGAGTGATTATTGATATATGAGGGTTTAATGTTGCTATTTTATCACTCATTTTCTGGTTCTTTTGCATTTCCTTTGTTTCTCGTCCTGTGTGTTTTGGACTTCCAATTCAGTTTGGTAGTTCTGTATGATGATTCTCTTAGTTTTCTCTTTATTTTTCTTATGTGACTCTGTTCTGATTATTTGTTTAGTGGTTACCATGAGGTTTGTATAAGAAATCTTGTAGATGAGATAGTCCATTTTCTGATGGTCTCTTATTTCCTGAACTAAGTCGATTCGATCCCTTTCCTCTTCCCCTCCTAAGTTATTGTCACAACTTATTCCATCTTGTGTTGTGTGTGTATAAAGTGATGAGATTCTATTTATTTTTGGTGTTTTCCTTCCCTTAATCTTGATGTTTATAATTAAGTGTTTGCCAACCTATTCTGATAGACAGCTGCAATTTTTCTGGTTTTGTCTACCTAGTTTTCTCCTTGCTCAAAGTTTTGTATCTCCTTCCTCTTTTTTTTTCAGGCATGAGGGCCTTCTTGAACATTTCTTGTCCTGGGGGTCTTTTGGCAATGAACTCCTTTAGCTTTTGTTTGTCTGGGAAAGTTATTATTTCTCTATCATATCTGAAGCATATTTTCACTGGATAGAGTATTCTTGGCTGAAAGTTTTTGTCTTTCATAATTTTGTATGTATCATTCCAGTCTTTCCCAGCCTGTAGAGTTTCTGCTGAGAAATCAACTGATAGCCTGATGGGAATTCCTTTGTACATTATTTAACTTTTTTATCTGGCTGCCCTTAATATTTTTTCTTCGTCATTGACTTTTTCCAGCTTTACTACTATATGTCTTGAGAGGGTCTTTTCATGTTGATATATTTAGGAGATCTATTGACTTCATTCACTGGTATTTCCAGCTCCTTCCCCAGATCTGGGAGGTTCTTGGCTATTATTTCTTTGAACAAGATCTCTGCTCCTTTCTCCCTCTCCTCCCTCTGGAATACCTATAGTCCTTATGTTGCATTTCCTAACTGAGTCAGATATTTCTGGGACAATTTCTTCATTTCTTTTTAGTCTTAGTTCTCTCTCCTCCTCTATCTGGAGCATTTCTGCATTCCTATCCTCAATAATGCTAATTCTTTCCTGTATATTGTCAGCTCTGTTCTTTAAAGATTCCAGATTTTCCTTTATCTTTCCATTGTGTTTT
Organism: Tapirus indicus; assembly: GCA_031878705.1. Taxonomy (NCBI): domain Eukaryota; kingdom Metazoa; phylum Chordata; class Mammalia; order Perissodactyla; family Tapiridae; genus Tapirus; species Tapirus indicus. The sequence goes on from CM062922.1 coordinate 143,351,406, forward strand.
TCACCTCCAACATTTCTGATTGGTTTTTCTTTATGGTTTCAATCTCTTTTGTGAAGAAATTCCTGATATCATTGAATTGTCTCTCTGTTTTTTCTTGTAATTCATTGAGCTTTTTTATGATAGCTATTTTGAATTCTCTGTCATTTAGGTTATAAATTTCTGTACCTTCAGGATTGATTTCTGGGTGCATGTCATTTTCCTTCTGGTCTGGAGATTTAATATATTTTTGCATTGGCCTGAGGATGTTGGCTTGTTTTTTCTCATACTGAAAATATCTGGTTGCAGTTTCCACTTGCCACCACTGGGTGGTGGTCAAGCACTGTGTATTCTGAGCTGGCTGCAATCCGCAGGCCCTCTGGCCAACTGGTTGTGCTGAAGCACCAGGTGTACAAGGGGAGGGGCTCTCTTAACCTGCCTGATCTCTGGGGCTTCTCCTTCTTCCCTGGCTATCTCCTCTCCTGGGGTGCTTAGATCATGGTGGCACCTGCACAACAGTTCAGTCTCCTCCATGTGGGAATTCCACACAGGCTGTGAGAGAACTTTGAGAGAGACAGTTTTCCCGCAGAAGGCTGCCCCTGCCCCCCGGGAACGTCTTGGACCTGGAGTTGCTGATCGAGGTGGGGAGGATTTCTCCTTACCTCTCCCCACTTCCTCCAGGGGTTCCAGCACCTCCACTGTCAGATGTACAGCGGTGTGTGTCTCTCAGATGTCCTTTGTGTTGTGTGAGTGTCCTCTGTTGTTATGTGAGTGTCCTTTTTGTTGTATCTCAGCGAGGGGAGAGTTTAAAGGGGAAAGCTCACTCTGCCATGATGCTGACATCACTCCCACTCTATGTCTCTTGATTAGAGAATTTAGTCCATTTACATTTAAGGTGATTATTGATAAGTATGGACTTATTGCCATTTTGTTGATTGTTTTCTGGCTGTTTTGTAATTCGTTTGTTCTCTTCTTCTTCTCTTGTTCTCTTCCTTTGTGATTTGATGATTTTCTCTAGTGGTATGCTTAGATTATTTTCTCTTTCCCTTTTGTGTATTTACTATAGGTTTTTGCTTTATGGTTACCATGAGGCTTAGATAAAACAACTTATATCTATAACAGTATATTTTAAGTTAACAACTTAAGTTTGAGTGCATTGTAAAGCTCTACATTTTTACTCTCCCCCATTTTATGTTTTTGAGTCACAATTTACATCTTTTTATCTTGTGTATCCATTAGCAAATTATAGTAGTTATAGATATTTTTAATACTTTTGTCTTTTAACCTTCACACTAGATTTGTAAGTGATTAACCCACCATCTTTACAACATTAGATTATTCTGAATTTTACTATATATTTACCTTTACCAGTGAGATTTATACTTTCATACGTTTTCCTGTTACTAACTAGTGTCCTTTTATTTCAGCTTAAAGAAGTCCCATTAACATTTCTTGTAAAGCCAGTCTAGTGGTGAGGAACTCCTTCAGCTTTTGCTTGTCTGGAAAACTCTCTCTCTCCTTCAGTTCTGAAGGACACCTTTGCCAGGTAGAGTATTCTTGGTTGTCAGTTTTTTCTTTCAGCACTTTGAATATACTGTGCCACTCCCTTCTGGCCTGCGAAGTTTTTGCTGAACATCTGCTGAGAGTCTTCAGAGGGTTCCCTTGTATGTAACAAGTTGTTTTTCTCTCGCTGCTGTTAAGATTCTCTCCTTGTCTTTAACTTCTGACAATTTGATTATAATATGTCTTGCTGTGGATCTCTTTGGGTTCATCTTATTTGGAACTCTCTGGGCTTCCTGGATCTGGATGTCTGTTTCCCTCCCCAGGTTAGGGAAATAAGTTTCAAATAAGTTTCTTGCCCCTTTCTCTCTATTTTCTCCTTCTGGGACCCCTGTAATGTGAATGTTGGTCCTCTTGAGTTGTCCCATAAGTCCTTTAAGCTGTCTTTACTCTTTTTCATTCTTTTTTCTTTTTGCTGCTCTGATTGGATGAGTTCCACTGCCCTGTCTTTGAGTTTGCTAATCCTTTCTTTCACTTCATCTAGTCTGCTTTTAAATCCTTCTGTTGTATTTTTTCAGTTCAGTCATTGTATTCTTCAGTTCTGTAATTTCTGTTTGGTGTCTTCTTATATTTTCTATCTCTTAGTTGAAATTCTTACTTTGTTCATGCATTATTTTCCTGACTTCAGTGAGCATCTTTAGGACTGTTATTTTGAACTCTTTATCAGGTAAACCACTTATCTCCATTTCAAGGGTGTTTTTCTGAGGTTTTACCTTGTTCTTTTATTTGGAATATATTCCTTTGTTTCTCTGTTTTCCTTGACTCTCTCTGTTGCTTTCTGTGCATTAGATAAAACAGCCACCTCTCTCATTCTTGAAAGAGTGGCCTCATGTGGGAGATGAACCTTATTGTTCAACCCTCCCCTGGTTCTTGGCTGTCTCTCAAACCTTTTTGGTTGTACAGGGAGCCTACTTTGTACTTAGTGGCTCCTAGTAGTTGAGGGTGTGCCAAGACCTGTCATTGTCCCAAAGGAGAGAATCTAAGTCTGCACCTTGATTCAGGCTGATTGGAAGCCAGACCCTCAAGCAGCAGCTTTTAAAGTATGCAAATATACCTCTTTCAGGGGAAGATTGGAAGATGGAAGTTTCTATCTGCTCCCTCTGCACTAAGCCTTGGGGTGATAGCCAGTTAAGAACTGTTTCTTTCTTTGCTATTGTCCTGTTGAACCTGTGAATACAAGCCCCACTGGCCACCTGCTTTCAATTCTTTTGGGTATATACCCAGAGTGGAATTGCTGGATCATATGGTAATTCTATTTTTCCTTTTTTTTTTTTTTTTTTTTTTTTGTGGGAAGACCAGCCCTGAGCTAACATCTGTTGCCAATCCTCCCCTTTTTGCTGAGGAAGACTGGCCCTGGGCTAACATCCGTGCCCATCTTCCTCCACTTTATATGGGACGCCGCCACGGCGTGGCTGACAGGCAGTCCGTTGGCGGGCGCCCGGGATCCGAACTCGTGAACCCCGGGCTGCCAAGTGCGGACAAAACTGCTATGCCACTGGGCGGCCCCCTATTTTTACTTTTTTGAGGAACCACTATACTGTTTTCCATCACAGCTGCACCATTTTACATTCCCACCAACAATGCGTAAGGTTCTAAGCTGTGCATGTCCTCACCAGCACTTGTTATTTTCTGTTTTTTTAATAGTAGCCATCATAATTGGTATGAGGTGGTATCTCATTGTAGTTTCTCTCTCCCTCTGTTTTTTATTGTGTTAAAGTACACGTAATATAAAATTTACCATCTTAACCATGTTTAGAGTATATAGTTCAGTGATATTAAATACATTCATAATGTTTTGCGGTTGTCACCATCATCTATCCCCATAACTCTTTTCATCTTGTAAAACTGAAACTATACAGGCATACCTCATTTTATTGTACTTTACTTTATTGCGCTTCGCAGATACTGTGTTTTTTACAAGACCCACCACCAGCAAAAAGATTACGACTTGCTGAAGGCTCAGGTGATGGTTAGCATTTTTTAGTAATACAGTAATTTTAATTAAGGTATATATATTGTTTTTTAGACATAATGCTATTGTACACTTAATAGATTACAGTATAGTGTGAACATAACTTTTATATGCACTGGGAAACCAAAAAATTCATGTGACTCATTTTTTTTGCAACATTCACTTTATTGCAGTGGTCTGGAACTGAACCTGCAGTATCTCTGAGGTATGCCTGTACCTATTAAACAATAACTCCCCATTCTCCCCTATCCCCGAAACTACCATTCTGCTTTCTGTCTCTATGATTTTGACTACTCTAGGTTCTCATATAAATGGATCACACGGTATTTGTCCTTTGTTGACTGGCTTACTTCATTTTGCATAATGTCCTCAAGGTTCATCCCTGTTGTAGCATGTGTCAGAATTTCCTTCCTTGTTAAAACTGAATAATATTCCATTGTATATACATACTAAATTTTGTTTATCCATTCATCCATTGATGGACACTTAGGTTGCTTCCATGTTTTAGCTATTGTGAACAGTGCTGCTATGAATATGGGTGTATAAATATCTCTTTGAGACTCTGCTTTCAATTCATTTGGGTATATACCCAGAAATGGAATTGGTGGGTCATGCAGTAATTCTATTTTTAATTTTTTGAGGAATCTCCGTATTGTTTTGCACAGTGGCTGCACCATTTTACATTCCCACCAACAGTGCACAAGAGTTCCGCTTTCTCCACATCCTTGCCAGTGCTCGTTGTTTACTGGGTTTTTCATAGTAACTGTCATAATGGGTATGAGGTGGTATCTTACTGTAGTTTTAATTTGCATTTCCCTAATGATTAGTGATGTTGAACAAATCTTTTCATGTGCTTATTGGCCATTTGTATATATTCTTTGGAGAAATGTCTATTAAAGTCCTTTGCCCATTTTTAAAACATTTTTATTTTTTTGTTTTTTTCTTTTCTTCTTCTTCTTTTTTTTTTTTTGGTAAGGAAGATTGGTCGTAAGCTAATATCTGAGCCAATCTTCTTCTATTTTGTATGTGGGATGCTGCCATAGCATGGCTTAATGAGCAGTGTGTAGGTCCACGCCTGGGATCTGAACCTGCGAACCCCAGGCCACTGAAGTGGAGTGTGTGAACTTGACCACTATGTCACTGGGCCGGCCCACCCATTTTTTTATTGGGTTGTTTGTTTTTCGTTGTTGAGCTTTAGACGTTCCTTATATATTCTTCATATTAACACCTGGATATATATCTGGGTATAAATCAGATGTGGTTTGCAAATGTTTCCTACCATTCTGTGGTTTGCCCTTTTACTCTGTTGATTGTGTCTTTTGATGCACAGAAATTTTTAATTTTGATGTAGTTCAGTTTATCAATTTTTTTCTTTTATTGCTTGTGCTTTTGGTGTCATATCCAAGAAATCATTGCCAAATTCAATGTTATGAAGTTTTTCCCTTCTGTTTCCTTCTAAGAATTTTATAGTCTTAGCTCTCACACTTAAGTCTTCAATCCTTTTGAGTTAATTTTTGCACATGATGTAAGGTAAGGGTCCAACTTCATTCTTTTGCATGTGGATATCTAGTTTTCCAAGACCATTTGCTGAAAACACTGTCCTTTCTCCTCTGAATGTTTGTGGCACCCTCATTGAAACCATTTGACCATATGTGAGGGTTTGTTTCTGGGCTGTCTATTCTATTCCATTGGTTTAAATGTCTGTCTGTATGTTAGTACCATACTGTTTTGTTAACTATAGTTTTGCAATAACTTCAAAGGTTTGAAATCAGGAAGTGTGAGAATTTCAACTTTGGTCTTTTTTCAAGATTGTTTTTGCTATTAGGGGATCCCTGGAGATCCATATGAATTTTAGGATGGGTTTTTGTATTTCTGCAAAAAATGCTCTTAGGATTTTGATAGAGATTGCATTAAATTTATAGATCATTTTGGGTAGTATTGACATCTTAACAATATTGGCTTTCAATCCATGTCCAGGGATGTCTTTCCATTTATTTATGTCTTCTTTAACTTCTTTCAGCAACATTTTGTAGTTTTCAGGATACAAGTCTTTCACCTCCTGGGTTAAGTTTATTCCTAAGTATTTTATTCATTTTGATGCTATTGTAAATGGAATTTTCTTAATTTCCTTTTCAGATTGTTCATTGTTAGTGTATAGATACACAATGGATTTTGAGTATTGGTTTCATATCTTGCAACTTTGCTAAATTCACTTATTAGTTCTAACAAATAACTAATAGTTTTTTTGGTGTAATCTTTAAGGTTTTCTACTTATAAGATCATGTCATCTGCAAACAGAGATAATTTTACTTCTTCCTTTCCAATTTGGATGGCTTTTCTTTCTTTTTAACCTAATTGCTCTGGCCAGGACTTCTAGTACAGTGTTGAATAGAAGTGGTGAAAACGGGCGTCCTTGTCTTGTTCCTGATCTTAGAGGAAAAGCTTTCAGTCTTTCACCACTAAGTATGATGTTACCTGTGGGCTTTCATATATGACCTTTATTATTTTGAGGTAGTTGCCTCTGATTCCTAGTTTGTTGAGGTACCACTTTTGCTTTTTCCTTTTTTCTCTGCCCTCAGTACAGACAGAGACCAGCTTGTCACCTTCCTTCATGTAATAACCCTTCCTGCATTTTAGGGTGGATGCCTGAAAGAAGGGAGCTTTGATTTTCCTTCTTCAGAGAATTTGCCTGCAGTTCTGTTCCTCTTTCCATTAATTTATCCACTCACAACACAGACCTTTGTTGAGGCTGCCCTGTGTGCCAGGCATGGGAATGGTGCTTTCCTGCCCTTGGGAGGTTTCACATACATTGTCTCAATCTTCACAGGAGCCATCTGAAATAAGGATTTCTGTCTCCATAATGAGAAGCAAAGGTGCAGAGGGGCTTGCCCAAGGCAGAGCCAGCTCCGAGGACTCCTTGCCCTAATGTATTAACCCCAGGCTGCTGCTGTTTCTGTGTCCAGCCCATAAGCCACGTTGCTGGCCCCTGGATGAGTGCCTCCTGTCCCTCCTGAGCTGGCTCTGATCCAGGTGGGAAGGGCCCAGGTCCAATCCTGAAGTCTGCTTCCTCTCCTTGGGTTCACAGAGGTCCTGGGCCTACGTCAAGAAGTGCAAAAACAACATGCGTCCAAATCAGGGCTTGGTGACTCAGCTGTTGGAGTGGGAGAAGATCGTCCTTGGAGATGTTGTCACAGACATTTTGGATCCCCTCTACTGATCTTCTCTGTGGCCCAGCTATGGGTCCTGAAGAACCTTGTTTAGGGGCTTGTGGGTAGTGGGCCATGGTGTGTAACCAGGTTGATGTGGAAGGAGAAGGCCTTTGCTGTCTGGAGCCTCATGTCAGCCTCCTGCAGTGGTTCTTCCCAGGCTCCTCATTCACGCCACATAGCAGGTGCACTCTGCTCAGACTCAGCGAGAACCCCCATCCCTGGGGCACCCTGGACCACCCCACTACACTCCTGAGGCTGCCAGAGCAGCTTCCCCACACGCCCCCATGACGTGGAGGCCGCCGGGGGGAGCTCCAGGGGTTCCCACTGCCTTGTGTTGGTCCATAGGGGGTGTCACAGTACCCACCCATGAGCAGAGATCCCCCAGTCCCAGAGATGCCAGGCCAGCCTAGGCCCTGGCCCCAGGCTCCACAGGTCTGAGGGGCTCCTGGCACAAGGGCACATCCTTGCCTCATCCCCAGTCCCAGCGCCTCCCAACTCCACGGGCTGATAATTTGTGCAGATCCTTTCCTTGTTCCCCACTCATTTCTGCCTGGCTGTGTTCACCAAGAAGAGATTCCCACCCCTCCCATCCCCCACACCCAGATTTCTAGAAATTCCTTGTGTCTTAAAGGGAGTTTTCTTCAAAAGCACTTCTGAGCCCTGGCAGCACACACAGAACAAGCCTGGAGTCAGGAAAGGGCACAGATAAGGGAAGTGATGGGGAATTTAGGATGTCTGTCCCTGTTCATTCAGCAAACATTCCCTGTCGCCTGGGTGGAGCTGGGGACATAGAGATCAACACCATCTGCCCCCCCCCCCCCACGTAAGCCCAAGCCCTGAAGGAGTGGGGATTTGCCAGAGGTGTAAGGGCTTTAGTCAGTGTCTGAGCTGGGACAGAGCCTGGGATGGCTGCAGAGCAACGGCTGTCGGTTAGGGACCTCCTGGTAGGCAGGGCAGAACCATTGGAAAGTTTTCGGCAGGGACATGGTGAGGATTAGCCTTGTGTTTTAGGAAGGGCAGTCTGGCGGCTGTGCGAAGGGACAGTAGCGGTGAGCCTGGAGACAGGGAGACACTAAGGAGGCCGCCGCAAAAATCGAGGCGAGAGAAGAGGAATCCGCTCCCCGCGGACGCGCCGCTTCCCAAGGGCGAAAGTGTTTGAGGCAGGTGTCACCTCCCTGGGCCTTGGTTTACTTCCAGCCTGACAGGCAAGGACACCACTGGCTGCACCACGCGGTTGGCGCGACCGGTGCAGCCAAGCCCTGAGCTGCCGCCGCGGCCGCCCCGGTCCCGGCGGGGAGTAGCCGAGCGAGCGGCCCTCGGCACACGTGGCCCCGCCCCGGGCCCGGATTGGCTCAGTCGGGGGGTGGGACCAGTGCGGTCGCAGCTCGAGGCCTTTTCCTATTGGTGGTCGCGGCGGCGCGAGCCCGGAAGCCGACGGGGGTGGCGGCGGAGGCGGGGGTGCCTCGGGCGGCGGGGGTTGCGGCGCTGTACTCCACTTGCGGCTGGTCCGGCGCCTAGCCCGGCAGCCATGCATCCCCCGCCCCCGGGCCCACTGGGTGACTGCCTGCGGGACTGGGAGGAGCTGCAGCAGGACTTCCAGAGCATCCAGGTGAGTGCCAATGCGGGCGCCCATTGGCCCCGAGCCTCGTCTGTCTAGCTCGAGGTCAAGGGTGGGGCAGCCGCGGGTCAGGCAGCGGGGAGCTTGGGGTCAGGCGGCCCTGGGGTCGCTCCCGAGGGCGGCGAGGCCTGGTGTCCAGGCGTCCCCGGCTGGACCCTCCTCTCGGCCCCAAATAAGTGTCTGGCGGCGGCAGCCTTCGCCCGCGACCGCAGTGGGACCCCACTGCGCCGTGCGGACTCGGGCCTTCCGCCGGGGTCGCGGAGAGAGGCCACCGTCCCCTCCCGGGAGAGCGGCCGTCTGAGTCGGAGCCGGCCCGGCCCAGCCTTGGGTCAGTCACTCAGCCAACCTGCTGTGGGCGCCGACCTGCCGGAGCCGAGAGCAGCGCGGTCCCCGCCCTCGGACAGCGGGCTGGGCTGAGTTCGGCGGGGGAAGTGGTGTTGAGGTGAAGTCTTCGGCCTGGATGGGGGCCGGGCTCATCCAGAGTGAAGGACAGCGCCCACGAAGACAGGATCCTGTGGCTGCTGCACAGAGTGAGGGGCGAAGTGGGTGTGCCAGACCCTGCAGGCATCTCAGGGGCCTGGCCGGGATTGGGGTCTCTCTGAGGCCAGTGGGAAGCCACGGGAGGATTGTCTGCACCTGACTTGTATGGGCCACTGTGCTGTTCTGTGGGGGAGGCCAGGGAGGAGAGGCTGCTGGCCTCCCTGCGACAGGAGAGGGTGGTGGCTTGGGTGGGCAGAGGCGGCGCATACTGGGTTCTGAGGGGGTGTGGTGGTCCCTACTGGGCATGAGAAACAAGACCCAGGCAGGGTAGGACCCAGGCAGGGTAGAGCCCAGGCCAGCTGGGCACTTGATCAGGCCTTTGCCTCTCCTGGGCTGGTTCCAGCCCCTTCCTGTCTGCACTGAAGCCCCCAGGAGTGTGGCTCCCCAGGGTCCTGAGCAGAGCAGACCTAGTCTCGCAGCCTGGCCACCACTGTCCTGGCCTCGGCCCCCGCCCTCACCTTCCTCACACTGCTCCTTGCCCAATCTCCAGGCTGCACCTTTTTGAAACTCACCCACCAGGGCAAAGTGCTCTGGGAAGCCTTAGGCCAAAGGTGCTGGGGGAGGGGTAGAGGGGCTAGTCTTATAGCAGGAAATCTAAGGGCTGAAGCCTGATGACCTTTAATCTGGGAGCAAGACACTGGGAGTACCAGAGCCAAGCCATTTAGGACAACCCCAGCTCCCCCTGCACTTGCAGGCTGGATGGACAAGAGGATCTGAGAGGGCCGGGGGTGGCTTCAGGCAGACTGCTTGGTCCAGAAGGTAGACCTGTGGGCCTAGAGTCCAGACTCAAGGTAGGAGAGAGAGCGGGGAGACAACTAGTAGATGGGCTGAGACTGAGAAAACCTTCAGGAAACTAGCCTGTTCCTGGGAGAGGGGTGCTGTGGGGACTTCTGGGCTTGCAGGAAGAACCCCATGTCCTTGCCTGACTTGGGGAGAGAGCAATCTCAGGGAAGTCCCTGGGCTGGGACAGCTGGCTGTCTCTCTTCCTGTTCAGACCCCCCCAAGGAGCCCTTGGGAGTCCATGCCCTGTCTCCTGCCCGGCAGTCTCTGGCTCAGGGGCTTCCCATCAGCCCGACCCTTCCCCTGCCTGGTCCCCAGGAGACCCACCGGCTGTACCGCCTGAAGCTGGAGGAGCTGACCAAGCTGCAGAACAATTGTACCAGCTCCATCACTCGACAGAAGAAGCGGCTCCAGGAGCTGGCCCTCGTCCTGAAGAAGTTAGGACTCCTTAGTGCCCCCATGCCTCCACATACCCCCTGGCCTTGGGCTGCGGGTGGGTGGCTGGCCTGGTGGCGTGGAGGGCTGGTGCTGACTCCTAGAGTGTCCCTGGGCATGGGTTCTCCCCTCTCTGGGTCCTGTTTGCCCTCCTACCCCACAGGTGTCAGGTGTGATACCTGGGTCTCCTCCTCTGACTCTGGTTTCTGTGGCCCCACCTGCAGATGCAAACCCTCCCTCCCTTCGGGGCCCGAGGAAGCTGCACAGGAGCTAGAGAACCAGATCAAGGAGCGCCAAGGCCTCTTCTTTGACATGGAGGCCTATTTGCCCAAGAAGAATGGGTGAGACCCCTCCCCCAAGCTCAGTTCACAGCTACTCCTGGGAGAGGCCTGAAGCCCTGTCTTCCTCCACTTGGTCATTCAGTCAGCAAGGTTCCCTGGACCACTCTGGGCTGAGCACTCAGGCACAGCCCCACATCAGGGGTGACAGCCCGAGTGACAGTGACGGCTCCCCACGATGAGTGCTTTGTGGGGGATACAGGGAATGGGGGAGCACAGTGAGGCCCCTAACCCAGCCTGGGAGGTTGCAGAGAGCCTCCCGGAGCAGGCGATGCCCGAGCTAAGTCATAAAGGATAAAGGAGTGAGCCAGGCAGAGACAGGAAGGTGCTAACAGCAGATGTGGTGACCGGAGCTCAGGGCGAGAGGTGAGAGGTCACGGTAAGACCAGAGCGGAAGCCAGGCTGCAGAGCTTGTCTTGGCCCAGTAGGCAGGGGAGAGTGACGGTGAAATATGCATTTAGGTCAGCTGTAGTCACGCAGGAGGATGGACAGGGAACAGTGTGGAACCCTGGCATGAGTGAAAAAAATCCAGTAGGGACTGCAGGCAGCAGGACAGCAGAGAGAGAGATTGTCCCAGAAGGCAAGGAAGGAAGGTGTGGTCAGTAGCCCCGGATCAGATGGCCCCGGGGGGGTCATCTATAAAGAAGGGCAAATGTTTCCTGGAAGTCGGGGTGACCTTGGAGAGAACCGCTTCCCAGGGCGGTGTGGGTGGAAGTTGATATTGGGGATGACAGGAGAGCTGAGTAGACAGCCAAGTTTAGGCCACTCTTCAGAAGCGTGGCTGCGAGTAGAAACAGAAACTAGTAACTTGAAACTGGTCACTAGAACTTGGCATGAGGGTTGAGGGGTGGTTTTTGCTTGGGGGTGTGTGTAACTTTGTTTGCACGTAGGAAAGACTTGGGCATATCTACTGCTGAGAGGGGGGACCAGCAGAGGGGAGAGATCCAGGAAAGGGGCACTAAGTGATGGAGGGAAGTCCCTGGGGAGATGAGAAGGGCTGGGCTGGGCCCTTCCTGTTTGTGATGGGAAGTGTGCAGAGACCAGGGGGAGGCAGCAGGCAGGAGAGATGTCTGCTGCCAGGAGGGAGACAGAATGGAGGGTTTGGGGGAGGGGGGTTGACGAGGCTGCTGCTGGGAATGGGATAGGGAGCCAGTGGCAATGTGGAGATGTGGAGAGGCAGCCCAGCAGCCTGGTTGGAGCCCCGCTGTGTCCCTTAATCTCTTCGCAGCCTTGGGCAAGTCCCCTAACCACTCTGAGCCTGTCTGTATGGCTTGAGTGTGAACAAGAGCCCGTGTATGGGTGCAGCTGCCTAGTATATGACTGACTTTCTGGTCACTTCTCAGAGTTTCTCTGGCAGAGAAGGAGGAGATGAGCTTTGTTGGTGGGTATGATGGCAGTGCAAGGAGCTGGGAGTCACAGGATTGGCAGGAAAGGTTGACATGTGAAGGAGGGCGTGGGGACTCAGCTGGCTCAGGAAAGGAGACCAGGGTCAGGAGGGCCTGAGAGCCTCAGTGAGGGGAGGGTCCAAGTGGTGAAATGGGCTGGGAGGTGGGCACTCGGGTCCGAATACAACTAGTTTCCGAGGAGGCATCCTGGGTTGGGAGGAGGTCCTGGGTGGCTGCGGGTGTGGGTGTCTGCAGGTGTGGGGGGCTGCAGTGAACTCAGGGCTGATGGTTCTTGAGGTGGCAGGAACTGGGGTAGGTGATAGATGGTGATCATGCACACGAGCGTTGGGTCCACTGCCCAGGCAATCTGAGATGTGGGCACGGGTTCCGTGGGGGTGGAGAGCCAGGCTGCCCTTGGGGCCCCGAGGTGGGGGGCTAGGGGGAAGAGGAGGGGTGGAGGGGATGTCGGCTTACTCTGGAGCAGGATTCAGGAGCAGACAGGCAGAAAGGCTGGGCACCAGTGTTTCCCATGCAGTGGGTCTGCACATCCCCAAAGTCAGAACCTCAAGCCAAGGCCATGGGAAGGCTGGGTGGGGTGGTGACTCGGACCTGGCCTGGCCCACCTGATGGCAGTGCAAAGGGTGCTCTGCCCTGTGGCTTCCATCTCAGTCGGGGCCTCTCCTCACCCTGTCTCCCCGCTCCCCGTAGGTTGTACCTGAGCCTGGTTCTGGGTAACGTCAACGTGACACTCCTGAGCAAGCAGGCTAAGTAACTTGTAGTCATGGGCTGGGTCTCAGCCCTGCTCTCACCCTCCGGGTCCTCTCCACTCTGCCCCAGCTTCCCTGGTTAAGCCTTGGGGTTCAGGGGCTGCTCCCCCATGCTACCCACAGAAATGTGTCCAGAGCAGGAGCCCGCCATCCTCGGGCGGAGGCGAGGGTGGGCCCCGCCAGCATCCTGGCCTATCCCATGAGTGTGTGCCCACCCCAGGTTTGCCTACAAAGACGAGTACGAGAAGTTCAAGCTCTACCTCACCATCATCCTCATCCTCATCTCCTTCACCTGCCGCTTCCTCCTCAACTCCAGGTGGGTGTCCCACTGCTTGGGGTGGACCCTGCAACCTCTCCAGGCTCTGGCACCAACCCTCTGTACCCCTCCCCAGGGTGACAGACGCTGCCTTCAACTTCCTTCTGGTCTGGTATTACTGCACCCTGACCATCCGAGAAAGCATCCTCATCAACAATGGCTCCCGGTGGGTGAGGGCGGGGCCTGACCCCAGCTCCCGAGGAGGGTCGGGGGCACTGGAGCTACCCTAGAAAGTTGGGGGGATGCTGTAGCCCTCTGAGAGGAGGAACTGGGCTGGCGTACTGGTTTCTTCCCACCTCAGCTCTACTCCCTGTCCCCGAGCACCGATCCTGGGGGCTGAGGGACAGGAATGACAGTGGCTTCCTGAAACAGGATCAAAGGCTGGTGGGTTTTCCATCATTACGTGTCCACGTTCCTGTCAGGAGTCATGTTGACGTGGTGAGTGGCCCCACTTGGCCCCCAGGGCCCCGGTGGGGGAGTTGGGACAGGGAGGTGGTGCCCCTGAGGTCCCCACGCCTCTCTCTGCTTTCTGCCTTAGGCCTGACGGCCTCATGTACCAGAAGTTCCGGAACCAGTTCCTGTCCTTCTCCATGTACCAGAGTGAGTGTCTCAGGGGTCCCTGCTCAGCTTGGGACTCGCCCGCAGGGAGGTGGGGGGGACTCCAGGCTCCAGCCCAGTGCCAATGCCATGCCCCCAGGTTTTGTGCAGTTCCTCCAGTATTACTACCAGAGCGGCTGTCTGTACCGCCTGCGGGCCTTGGGCGAGAGGCACACCATGGACCTCACTGTGGGTGAGTCGGCGCGGCTGCCCCCTGGAATCCTGATGGGGATGCTGGGAAGTCACAAGTTCCTTCCTCTTGACTTGGGTCTGAGTGATGGTGTCATCTCTGTCCTTGGTTGTTCTGTGCCCTTGCCCCTTCTCCCCTGCAGAGGGCTTCCAGTCTTGGATGTGGCGGGGCCTCACCTTCCTGCTGCCCTTTCTTTTCTTTGGACATGTAAGTTCTATGTGTGTGTGTCCCCGTCCATCTGGCTGTCCATTCCCTGCTCTGGCTCAAGTAGCGACTGAGTTCTACTGTGTAAAACCCTCCTCCCTCCCAGTTCTGGCAGCTTTTTAATGCGCTGACATTGTTCAACCTGGCCCGGGACCCTGAGTGCAAGGAGTGGCAGGTGAGCCGGGGCTTCTGGAAAGGATGCTGGGAGGGCCAGGGCCCGGCCCCGTCCTAACCCAGATTCCTCCCCCAGGTGCTCATGTGTGGCCTCCCCTTCCTCCTCCTCTTCCTTGGCAATTTCTTCACCACCCTGCGGGTTGTGCACCAAAAATTCCACAGTCAGTGGCACAGGAGCAAGAAAGAATGAGGCTGGGCCTTCCTCTGACTGCAGGCACGGCTCCCTACGGCACCCCTTGCCTGGAAGGGGGTTCTTTACCCCCTGTGTTGAGGGAGTGGGCGGCTCCCCTCGTCCGGGAGGGTCTCTTCTGCTCTCCCCTGGGTTTTATGGGCTCTGTGGGTCCCTAAGGCTATGCTGGAGAGGAAGACCTGGGCCTGGGTCCCAGCCCTGCAGGGAGCTGGGAGCCAGCGGCCTCAATAAAGGGTGAGGCATAGAGGTGGCTCGAGGTGTGTGTGCTCCCAAGGGTAAGGCAGGGGCTTGGTGGCTCTCTGTGCTGCCATGGGTTCAGGGGGCTCCTGAGCTGTTGGTCTCTCTGAGGTCTAAGCAGACCCAAGTGGAGGCCCCAGATGTACTCAAGGCAAATACAGAAAACAGAACTTTATTCCAAGGGCCAGAGATTATTTAAAATTATTTACACTCATTGAAAATCACGTGGAAGGGCCAGGCCCCAGCTCAGCTGAGAGAAGAGCCCCTTCTGTACAGCTACCGAGGGCCTGAGGTGTTCACAGGTGTGGGCCTGGTCACCCTTGGCCACGTGCTCTGGGGCTGGGGGCTCTGGAGGGCACATCTTGGGCTCAGAACAGGCTTTGTCACTGGGCCTGCCTCCCGTGGCAAGGCCCAGCAGAAACCGCCGAGGAGACCAGCAGGAGGGAGTGGGGAAAGCGATTACAGGGGAAGCAAGTCTGTAGGGTGTGAGGGCGGAGCAGGGCTGGGCTGCTTCTAGCTCCACACATCCAGAGAGTAGCGGCCCTTGGTCATCAGCTTCTTGATGTAGTCCACAGCCTGGGTGTGCTCCATGGTCCCCAGCTCGGCCACGATGTCGTAGAAGGTGTTCTGCACGTCTCTTGCCATGTTCCGAGCATCCCTGGGGCAGAAAGGAGGTGACACTGGAGGCTGGGCAAGGGGCCCCCCCAACAGGCAGGCAGGGCTCCCCTCCCCCTCCTCTGCCCTCACTCACCCGCAGACGTAGATGTGGGCGCCCCCCTCGTGGATCAGCTTCCACAGGTGGTCCTTGTCCCTCTTCAGTAAGTGCTGCACATAGACCTAGGGGCGGAGGGTGGCACCCATGAGGAGGGCCATCTTGCAGCCCTCTGGCCCCCCGCGAGCGGCCCGCCTGCAGCCTCACCTTGTGGGCCTGCTCCCGGGAGAAGGCCACGTTGAGCTGGGTGAGGGAGCCGTCCTTGTGGAACTGGGCCAGCTCCTCGCGGTACAGGTAGTCCTCATCAGACCGGCGGCAGCCATAGTAGAGCAGCGTCTCCCCTACCTCCTTGCCTGGGGCAGCGGCAGCCAGGGTAAGCGTGGACCCTAGCCCTGTCCCCACCCCTGGCCCCGGGCCACACACTCACCCTGCTGCTGCAGCCAGGCCCGCTCCTGGATGAAGCCTATGAAGGGGGCAACCCCAGTGCCGGGGCCCACCATGATGACAGGAGTCGTGGCCTTGAAGGGCAGGCGGAACTGGGACTTGCGCACAAACATGGGCACCAGGGCCCGGCGGCCATTCTCCCCGGCAGGTTCCTTGGCCCGCAGCCAGCTGGTGGCTACGCCCTTATTGATGCGGCCAGACTTGGTTTCATACTCCACGGCCACGGCACAAATGTGCACGGAGTTGGGGTGGACCTGGTCAGGGGGAGGGGGCAGGAGTGAGCAAGGCAGCCATGCCCGAGGCCCCTTCTCTCTCCTGCTGCCCTGTCCCCTGAGCTACCTAAGCACAGGGGTCCCTGCTCAGGGCCTGTTCACATCCTCTGCAGCACCCAAACCTCCTCAGAGGCTGCTGCCCAGCCGCTTTCCTGATGGGCTCTGGGCACGGGGGCCAAGAGCAGTCTGCGGGCTTATAGTCCAGCCTACTGGCTACACGCCGGGGTATCTGGAGCAGACTGCCCAGGCATTTAGGGCAGAGCTGGGCCGTGGCTCAGGGTGCCAGGCATGTCCAAGGAGCCAACACTATGCCTTCTGCACGGGGGCCGGGCCTTGAGCCCAGGGCTGACGGCAGCACCGGCACCCCCACCTTGGAGGACGAGGCGATGGAGTAGTAGCGGGCCTGGAGACGGGGCAGCAGCTCACACAGGTGGTCGATAGGGGGCCGCAGGGATGGGTAGTCCTGCAGGATGGCCAGGATGTGCCTCCGAGCCTCCACGACCCAGCTCAGGTACAGCTCCTGAGGAAGACAGAATGTGGGTGAGATGGGCGAGGGGACCCAGTGGCCCAGGGAACAGGGCTGAAGTTGGGCCCAAACAGGCTTGGAGAATGGCTGGGTGCGGTGGCCGCCCAGGGCTGAGGTGGTGGCACTCTGGGTCCTGGGGGTGGGCCGGAGTGGCAGGTTTACCTTGCCCTCGCCTGAGGAGGAGGCCATCTTGCGCAACTGTTCCTGCTCAGAGGGCTCCGAGGCATACTGGGCCAACTCGTAGAGCACGTTGGTGCGCGGTGGGTTGGTGATATCCAGGTAATAGGTGAGGGCCGTGCGGTAGGAGGTGGGGCAGGGGAACGGGTGCTTCTTGTTGGACTCCTCTGCAGGGAGAGAGAAGGCAGGATTTGGGGTTAGTGGCCACCACCATGGCTGGGGGTGGGCAAAGTCCCAGGCCTGCTCTGCAGGAAGCAGGTGGCTCAGCTGGCACTGGAGGCAAGGCCAGCTCTTCCTGGTGCTTCCTTGGCCCTGGGGCAAAGCCTCTGGCTTTCAGTCAGCCTTACACTCCAGGCTGGACAGGTGGTCCTCAACAAAGGGGGGCACTGCTGGGGGAGGCCTGGTACTCACTGTCCCCACTCCAGGAGAAGCTGAGCCCCTGCGGGGGGCCCTTTGCCTGCTAAGGGCTGCTCAGAGAGAGGCTGGCAGATGCAGAATTCCCTAAGTGTGTCCTGATTGTGGGCTGGGCCTGGTCCACTGTGGGGGCTGCAGGCTCATGACTGAGGTGCCAATGCTGGGGCCTTCAGCCATGATGGCAGGGTCACCTCCAGGTCAGTTTGTGCTTGGACACGTGGAGCACATGGGGCACCCAGAGGCCGAGCTCTTCATGCAGCATCCTGTACCCGCCAGCTGCTGACACGGGCCCCACCGCCAGCCCTTGCTGGCACCTTTTGCTGCTAGCAGTCAACAAGCTGGCTTTACTGACCCCTCCCCCGAATCAGGCTAGAAGGGCCACCTGGGACCCGGCCTGGGCCCAGCTGAGCAGCAGCTCCACCTCTTAGAGGCGTGACTGCGAGGCCTGTTGCTTCCTGTACACAAATAAGCCAGGCAGAACTGCTGAGGACATGTGGAGGGGGCCTAGCCCGGGACGGCGCCGCCCTGAGGGGCCGGGTCTCTCTTTTGGAGGGGCTTACTAAAGTGTGACCTGTGTAAAGTGTACAAGTCATATGTGTATGGCTTGATGGATTTTCATTAACTGAACCTCCTCACGTCTCCAGCACCCAGATCAAGCAGCAGGGTGTTCCCAGCACCCAGAACCCTCTGGAGCTGGGCCCAGAGACCAGGGCTCAGGTCTAGCACTCCAGGGCAGGCAGGGTGTGAACACGTCCTTCCTAAAGCTGTGCATCTGCCTTGAGTTCTGAGCCACCGCAGCCCTCTCCCTCTCTGTGCAGCTCTCGGCAATAAAGGGCCCTGCAGGGGCTCAGATTCTCCTGGGCGAGAGTCAGCAGCACAGCCTCCCCCAGCAAGGTCCCGCCTCTGATGGCACAGGGACATGCTCCACAGAGAGGGAGACAGGCCCACGTGAGTACCCACTGTGCTTCCACTGTGGGCATGACAAATCCTGATATAAATCAGCCTCCTCTGGTGCTGTTTCTTTCAAGGGCTGACTCTGGAACTGGTGAGTGGGAGCAGCCCAGGCTGGGGTCCCCGAGGACCAGAG
Source organism: Tapirus indicus (assembly GCA_031878705.1). NCBI lineage: Eukaryota > Metazoa > Chordata > Mammalia > Perissodactyla > Tapiridae > Tapirus > Tapirus indicus. Next base: position 143,369,526 of record CM062922.1, read on the forward strand.
TGAGCGGGGCCAGGCCAGGCGGGGCCGGGCCCCAGGTCAGTGGACAGTGGGGGCCCCGAGGGGCTCACGGGGAGTGGCTCAAGCGGGCAGCCCCATGTGGCCCGGGAAAGCCCTGCCCCATGTTAGCGCCTCTTGTACTGTAAGTGTCCTGAACAGACCCAAGGGCTGTTAGGGTTGCTGACTCTGACCCCTGAGTTGACAGGTGAGGAGATGGGTGCCCTGGAGTAGGGAGAGGGTAGCCCCAGGCCCTCAGTGGCCAGTTGTGGTAGAGCCAGGCCTGGGGACCAGGGCCCTGGCCTGCAGTCCCCTCTTCCTCACAGGACGTGGGGGCTGGGTGGGCAGCCCGGGCTGGCTCTGTCTCCAGCCACCCCTCCCTCCCTCAAGAGACTAACCCCGAGGGAGAGCCAGACCCAACAGCTACCTTTGCGCCCCGCCCTCCAAATGTGCTCCAGAACCATGACCGTGGGGTCTTGGGTACTAGGGCCTCTACGGCACCAGAGCTCAGGCTTGAGCACAAGCTCAACCTCCAGGCCTCACCAAGGGCCATTCCTACTGGCCACCTCAGGCCAGGCAGGGAGGGGGTGGCCTGGATTCCAGGACTCACCATCAAGATTGTTTAGGGACATGATGACGTCCAGGTCGGCACCCAGGATCTCGCCAAGCTGGTTGACCAGGGCAGAGTCATTGGCCGGGTAAACAGCCACATGGTCCCCAGATTCATACCTGGGGGGAGATGCGAGGTTCACAAGAGGGTGGAAGATGGCTCTGCACCTGGATCAGGAGGCCCCAGTGAAAGTTTGGGGGCGGAGGGGCAGCAGCTGGTACCTGATTTTGGAATCTGAGATGTCTAATTCCAGGTGCATGAGGTGTCGCTCAGTTCCCTGGTTCAGCTTGCGGTTGGTGGTGACTGTGGCCAAGAATGGATTCTTGGCATCAAAGGGGCTGGGTGGGGAGGAAAGCAGCTTAGTGATTGGCCAGGTCTTCCATCTCAATCCCCTACCCACAAGGGACCTTCGGGTTTCACAGAACACAGGGAACCTCAGAGCTGGCCTTCAGTGGCCACAAGGAAACCTCGCCAACTGTATAAAGGGTTCTCCCAGCCCGATCCAAGGTAGTGCCCCCAACATCCCCACAGAGTGGGCAGAGCTGGGTTATCAGTGTCCCATTTACAGATATGGAAGCAGGCTGGCCCCTAAAAACCTGGGAGACCCTCCAGCCTCTGCACCCCTTGGTGGGCTAAGTGCAAAGGAGGACCAGGCCCTTGAAGATGGCTCCCCAAGCCAGAAGGTGCCCGGGGTCCCCAAATGACAGTGTGGAGCAGAGCTCCCTCCCCTCACATGCCCTGGGCTGTAACATGAACAGGAGATCAACTTCTACTCTGTAAAGTCACTGAACATTGGGGTGTCCTGTCACAGCAGGGCTGTGGTCTTGAATCCTGGTGGTACGGGAGGACATTCCTGGGCGGCTGCAGCCAGAGTCTGGGCAGCGCCCAGCGATAAGGCAAGTCAAGGCCCAAGAGAGGAACACTATGTTGAGGCAGATTTTAAGGAAGTGAACCCTTTGCTTCCAAAGTTCAACCTAGACCCAGAGCTGACCTCACTATGTCCTGGTCCAGGAACCAGTGTGCACCCCCGCCCCAGGATAATTACAGAGCAAAATGTCAAAGCAAATTAAGTACAAACTAAGCAAGTGCCAGTCTCCCAGAGGCCGTGCCTGGACTGAGGGTCCACTGGGCAGGGAGGGGTCCCAAGGGCCCTGAGCACGGAGCAGCTCCCCGGCTCTCTCTGCTCTGGGCCTCAGGCCCCCCTTCTGCGCAGTGGAGAAGAAAACGTGGTTCCCTTCTCCCCAACTCCTGGACAGGAGTCTGGGAGGAAAGGTCTGTGGGGACACACGGGACTGCCAGCTGTTTGCTGTCCCCAGGCACCTGAGATGAGCACCAAGGGCCACAGGGCCTGGCCCCAGCTATGTTCTCTACTCACGGTTTCTGGTTCTCGTAGCTCTTCAGGCGGCCCACTTCGCCCACGTACACCTTGGCCGTGTCTGTGTCTGTGTGCACCACCAGCTCATATTGGCGAATGCTGGAAAGGGGAGATCGAGGGTGAGGCGGGGGCTGGCAGGCAGCAGGGGTTGGTCCCGAGAGGCGGGAGGCCACCCTGGAGTGAGACTGAGGAGACAGCGCATGCCACAGGGGCTGAGGGACCAGATAGGACATATAGGCAGGAGATGCGTGAGGATGGGGAGGCAGGAGAGAGCAAGGAGCGGGAGCTGGCACAGAGCCGAGAGAGGCCTGGGGTTTGGCAGGCTTTGAGGCGATTCTAGAGAGGGTAAGGAAAGCCCTCCCTGGACTCGCTGTCACTTCCAGGCAAGGCCCACGCTTCTTAGCCCGGGACCTGAGACCCTCCCGCACTCTGAGCTTCCACCAGCCTCTCTCCAGTCCCTCCACCCCCAGGAGGCACTTGCCCTGGGCTCCCTGCCCTGTGTGTGGGGACTCACTCACCTGGACTCCTCTCCTGTGGCTTCCACCCCAAAGTGCTCACACATGGCCGGCCAGAACTGCTCTCGCCACGTGATGAAATCCTCCTCCAGGCTGGGGAGAGGAGGGAATGAGCCAGGCCCCGGGGAGCCCAGTTGGGGCAGCAAGACCTGCGACGGGCTGGCTTCCCCAACAGCCTGGGTGCCAGATGGGGCTGCCAGGCTGGCTTGGACCCTCTCCCCCAGGAGCCCCCCAGAGCTTGAGGGCTCATTTCACTCTGGCCCACCCAGTGATGTAAGCCAAGGCATCAGGAAGGATCTAGAGGGTCTGTGCTAACCATGGGTGGCTTCTCCCTGAGCTGAGCAGGCCAGGAGGACATGGAAAAGCAAAGAAGGCTCACTCAGCAGGGGCTGGGGGGCGGAGGGGCACTCCCTTCCCTTGCCCTTGATCATGCGTGTCACGGAGTTTCAGCAGACACCATGGCTTTGCACCCGCCTCATGTGCCACAGCCAGCCCCAACCCTGTGGCTCCTGACCCCTGACAGCCAGGGCGGGGGGCCCAGTGTGCAGGGCTGGGTCCAGGGCACTCACTTGCCATCGTCGTCGCCCATCCCCAGCTCAAAGACCCGCTGGGCACCAAGCTGTTCCAGCCGCTTGTCCACATACTTGCCCATGGCATTGAAGTGCTCATAGGTCTTATTCCCAAGGCCGAACACCTGTGTGGACAGAGGGGCGGGTCTGAGGCCCAGCTAGTGGTCAGGGGTGGGTTTGCCCACAGTGCTGGCCAAGCCATATCTGCCAGACACCTTGCACCATGGGGTGGACCATCTTTGGCCCCTGGAAGTGGCTTTGTTTTAGTGACCTGCAGCCCAGGGCCCCCCTCCACAGCCAGCCTCTAAGCCTTAAATCCGGGTACCAGCAGGGGCAATTCACCCTCCCTGCCCCCTGGCGCACAGTGGGGCTGGGGACACGGGAGGAGCAGATCTCTTAGTGCTGGGGCCCAGGGCAGAAGAGAGGGTCGCTTCGTGTCCCCAGGGGCTGCCTGCCGGGTGCCTCTGTCCTGACACCTCGGCCTGCCCTGGCCAATCAGAATGAGGTGACAGCTGGAGGATTTCCTGTTGGATACAGTGATCCGGAGGCCCAGGGGAGGCACTGCAGGCTGCCATGAGCCCCCAGGGAGCCACTGGAGGAAAGACGGGGTGACTCACCGCATACTTGACTCCAGAGAGGTCCACGTCTGCCTCCTGGAGCCAGTCATAGAAGTCCTGGGCATTGTCAGTGGGGTCCCCCTCGCCGTAGGTGGCCATGCAGAATACGGCCAGGGAGTTCTCTATCTGTGGCAGGCTGCCCAGGTCGGCCTGGAGAGACAAGGGCAGGGCCGGGCCCAGCACCATGACTGAGCCTGCTCTAGGTCAGGTCTCCACCTGACAGGATGCAGACAAGTGAGTCCAGGGGTTGAGTGGAGGGGATGCATTTCCAGAGGAAAGGGAACAGCAGGCATAAAAAAGCACGTATGAGGGCCTGGGGTGCTGACAGGCAGGAGCCACACTAGTTCTGGGCCACTAGCCAGCACTCAGAACGTGGTTCCTTGTGCATCAGGCCCTGGGCCACCTCATCGTCTCCCACCTGGGAGAACCTCATCGTCCCACAGAGTCCCGGGGGCACAGCAGAGCCTGGGCTCTCACTAATTCCTAACCACCTTTCACAGCTCGTAACCCAGGTCTGGAGACGGATGGGTGGCAGTGCCTTTCCCCAAGACCGAAGGCAGAGGCTGGAGCAGGTGGGGGGCTGTTTGGGCTGGGAGATGGAGGGGCACATGCAGGAAGCAGCTGGCACTCAGGAGAGAGCAGTTCTGAGGGAAAGCACATTTGTCTTGTGGTTGGAGCTGCAGGAACAGCCGGGTTGGTGACTAGCAATGACCACGCAAGGGGAGAAGCAAGACGGCAGCTGCTGGGACTTCCTCCCCGACCACCTGCTCCCTGCCGGCCTCCTCCCCTCCCAGGTGCCTAAGGATTGGCTCCCCTTCCCTGTCTACTGCCTCCACCTGGGGCCAGTGGCCTGGCTGTCATTAGCTCTCCTGGTGCAGAAACAGGCAAGCAAACTGCTGGAAGTTTCTTGCCCTTCAGAGAGCGACAACCATGTGAGGGAAGGAGCCAAGGCCAAGAGAAGAGTGAGCAAGATGAGCCCCACAGCCCTCAGACAGGCCAGGAAGTCGGGACTCAGTCCTGCAGACAGTCCTGTGGTGGCCCAAAGGGGTGACCTGTCGAGGACAGCTGACAGGAGGAGGGGGAGGGATCCCGCAGTTCTCAGGCTCTCCAGGCCTCTCCCAGCTGCACTCTTCCCTCGGGCCCTGTCCCCGCTCCTGCTCTGGCCCAGACACACGAGTTACTAACAGCCTCATTTCACAGCCCCGCTGAAGGGTCCTGGAGAGGGCCCATCCAACGCCCTCATCCCTCATCTGTAGATGAGGCAGGGGAAGCCCTCAGGGGCAGGGGCTGGCCCAGGGTCACAGAGGCAGTCAGGGCAGAGCGGGATTAGAGCCCAGATGCCCCGACTCCTCAATCCAGCTCCCTGCTGCTGCAGCTCGGGGTGGGGCTGGACAGAGAGATGGGAAACAGCTCCTCTCTGGACCCACTGAGAACTGCTCATTTTCCAAGCCAGCCCAATCCACTGAGTGCCTCTGCTCACAGCTCCCAGCACTCGTGAAGCCCAGGGCATGGAGGGCACTGAGGGCTGAGCGTGAGCAGTGCTAGGAGCACACGTGCACACCTGAGCCAGGTGTGCTCAATGTCCTTAAAACTGGGGGCAGCTCTTTAAGTGTCGCCATGATCCAGAGACACCTTTCTCCATGCCGCTGGAGGAGCCAGGAGGAAAGGGGCCAGGGCGCAGCAAGAACTCACCAAGTCATACTCCTCAGGGTCTGCTGCCATGCCCCGCATCCCGTAGCGGTGGGCGTCCTTAGACAAGCGGTTGGCAAACTCCTCGGCCGTCCCCGTCTGGGAGCCGTAGAAGACGATGATGTTCCTGCCCTAGGGAAGGCCAGACACGTGGGGTCAGTGAGGGGCCAAGAGTCACAGGCCTCACCAGAGACTCCATGTGACTGCAAGGGCAGGCCAGGCAGGTGGGGCCCCTCAAGGGCACCTTCTTTCCTTCTTGCTTCAAGTCCTTTGTAGGTCACTCTGGGGCTAGCATCTCACTGCCACAGCCACCATGGTGGATAGGAGCAACAGGCACCTAGTCGACTCTAGCCGGAGCCATCAAGGTAATCTTACACACACAGCTGCTTACGGTCACACTTTGGACAGATTTTTAAATGACATCCAAAAAAACACAACATGATGTTCAGTTAAAAAAAGAAGGTGACCAAACAGCATGTATAGTATAATCTGATTCTGCTATATACCCCATACACACATATGTGTATGTATGTGTGTATATATATTTTTGTTTTTGTTTATACATATACATGTGCAAAGGAAAAAGACTGGCAAGAAACATACCAAGAGTCTCTAAATGGGGAATCATGGGTAAGTTTTTCTGGATGATTAAAAACGCAATACATATTCTTTATAAAAATCTAGATGATAGGGACAGGTACCATATGTATTGGCTCATACACTCTTCATTCCACCCTCCTCCTACTGTGCCTTCTCTAGCAGCTACTGAAAAGCCTGAACTCTATTCCCCAGACTCCCTTGCAGCTAGGGATGCAGCAAATTAGGTCCAGCCAATTGGATGTGCTTTGCAAGATCTGGAAGGTGGAAGTGAGGCATAGGCCACCTTTGGGTCCCCTTATGTAGACATGCGGTTTCTCTGCAGAAGTATTCCAGTGCCCAAATCCTGAGAGTGGGCTCCGGTTTTTGCACTGAACTCAAACTGATATAGGAACAGGTACAAGGGACAAAATAAAACATATGGATTATAAAGTGTTCTCATACCTTTTACATGTCCTGAATTGTCTACAAATCATTTTAAAAGGTATTTTAAAATAATCACTACAAAAACTACTTAATAAAGGAGAAAATGCTTATGATATCAAGTTAAAGGAACAAAACGAGATATAAAATTGTAGCTAAAAATTTACAGTAGCATTGAAATATATGAAGTACCTGGAAGTCAACCTTACAAGAAACACGCAAGAAGCTACCGAGCAATAAAGGACTCAACCAAATGGAAAGACGCTCTGATTTTGCACAGGAAGACTCAACATACAAGATGTTGGTTCTCCCTGTATCAATACAGAAATGTAACACAATCCTAATAAAAATCTGAACAGCTCTTTTTTCCTCAACAAATCAATCCTAAAAGTCATATGGAAAGATAAATATGAATCCATCCACTTGAACATTATTTGGTAATAAAAAGAAATGAAATGCTGACACATGCTACATCATGGATGAACCTTGAAGACATTATGCTGAGTGCAAGATGCCAGATATAAAGGCAATATGTTGTATGATTCCAGTTATGTGAAATGTCCAGAACAGGCGACTCTACAGAGAGAAAAAGTAGATTAACAGTTCCTTAGGGCTCAGAATAGGGCTCAGTACTAGAACAGGAAAATACAGAAACAAGACTCGAATACACATGGGAATTACATATGTGATAAAACCAGTGGGGAAAAGATGGACTCTATCAGATGGAATTTAGACAGCTGTGTAAAAAAGGTAGCATTGGATCCATACCTTACACCTTCTACCAGGATAAATTCCCAATAAAATGAATTTTAAATATGAAAAACGAAACCATAGCAGTACTAGAAGAAAACATGGAAGAGTTCCTTTATCTCTTCAAGGTGGGGAAGGCCCTTCAGATGATGACTCCCAAGTCGGAAGTCATCAAGAGAAAGAATCCTAGAGCAGACACGGAACTTGCACATGGCAAAGCACACAAGCAGACAGACAGACACACAAGAGGCCAAGTCAAAAGTCAAATTATTAACTGGGAAAAATATTTTTAACTCATATCACAGACAAGGGGTTAATCTCCCCAACAATTTTAAAGAGTTCCTCAGGAAAGATCATCCCAACAGAAAAATGGGCAGAAGATTTGAATCGAGAATCTATAAAAAAGGAAAAAACAAATGCCATCATGACATATGAAAATCTGCTTAAATTAAATCACAAGAAAAATGCAAATCAGAACTGCACAGAGATATCTTTTTTTAAACTAGAAACCCAGCAAAACCCCCAATTTTGATGATCCCCTCTGTTGGCAAGGCGGTGGGAGAGCAGGCTTTCTCATGCACCACTAATGAGTGTGCCCGGCTGTGACCCCCCAATGGGGGCAACTTGGCAGCTTCCATCACAATTACAAATGCATACACCTTTTCATTCAACAAGTCCACTCCTGGGATTTTACTGTATTTGCAAATGTGCAAACTGATCTACACATTCACAGCAGCAGCATCTGTAAGAGCCAAAGATTCGAAATATTCCAAGTGCCCACCGACAGAGCAGTGTTCAAACAAATTATAGTCCTTATGGCCACGTAACGGAAGCATCACACAGCTATAATAAAGAACGAGGGTGGCGCCTCTGAATTGTTAAGGAAGGATCTCCAAGACCTATTACTAAGTAAAAAACCCAAAAAGCATGGTCTATAACAGTATATGTAATATGCCACCTTTCGTGTTTTAAAAAAGTGTAAAATAAGAATCTCTGTTGTTTTTTTTTTTTTTGTATGCATATAGAGAAGGTCTAGAAGGATCCATAAAATACTAAGAACAGGGATGAGTGGCAGGGATAGGAGAGAGGCTTTCCACAGAATAGTTTGTGTTTGGATTTTAACCACGTGAATGGAGTACCTTTTCATAAAATTAAATAAATAAAGACAAACAGATAAAACTGTAGCTGTGCCATGACCACAGCGCTGTGAGGTTCATGTCCACTCAGGGACAGAGCCTGGACTGGGCGGGAGGAGACGGGACGGCATCCTGAGTTAGAGGGAGGGCCTATTACAGTTCGGTTTGTTCAAGAAGTAAACATTTCAAAAAACAAACTGCCAGCAACAGCAGAGCAGCTTCATGGCTTTGGACAGAGGAGAATGTCTGCGCAGTCCCGTCCCTCTCCTCCCGTCCAGTGAAGCTGGCCTCTGCGGGACTCCCTCGCACGTCCACCAAAGCCGAGACTTGCTGGGCAGAGCACAGAGAGGACTCACCGTCTTCTTCATCTTTTCCACGAAGCTGCTGTCTTTGACGGAGGTGTTCCTGAAAAACAAAAGTGTCCGATGGGCGCGGGAGGCAGCTGGCAGCATCGAGGGGTATCCCAGCTCTGCCCTGTGCCACTCCCCAGTGACCACAGCAGCTGCCTCTGGTCCAGTGACAGGGCTGGAAGAGGCAGGAGCGGGATACCAGGCCTCCTCCCTGTGTCCTCTACAGTAAATCCAAAGCCTCTTGAGACACCAACACCTTGCAGAGCCAGGACCTCCAGCCCCTGATAGAGGAGAACAAGGAAGGGTCAAGGACTTCACTCCCCGTACCTCACCATCTACAGCCCATGGTCCCCACGGCCTTGTCTCATCTCACTCCTCACCTCACACAGCAACCAGGAGTCTCCTAAACACAGTTTTGACCATGCCGCTGCCCTGCCCCACTCTAAAACCTTCAATGACTCCCATGACCCACACAATAGAGGTACCCAAGTCTCTTCAGAACCTGTCCTCAGCCTCGCCTGACACTCCCGTCCACACACCACTCCCTCCATGATGGCCTTCAGAATTCTGTCATGCCATGGCCTCTACACAGACCTGACAGACCCCGGCTCCACCCATAAGGCCCAGCTCAAGTACCAACTCCTCTGGGATTCCTAAGACCCTCATCCCTCCCCTGGCACTGGGGCCGCATATAACTGTTCCCTTCTCTGTGACCCTGGTACTTGCCAGTGCTCTGAACTGGGCTCTGTCTCCTGCATAGAGCAACACCACTGCCTGACCACTCTCCCCCTCCCTCCTCCCGACCCCTGCCGCCCCCCTCCATTTCCTGTTCTTTCCTGTCTCCCTTTCCTTGCCCCAGGACTGCAGGGCCATCTAAAGAAGCCCAGAGAGCATTGCCAGGGACTCTCAGGCCTAAGACAGCAAGGTAGGAAAACCGTTCCTTTCCTGGGATGGCAAATCTTCAGGATGTTTAAAATATGGCCCGTCTGAATCAAGTGATAAATCTGAACACTAAAACATGGTTGTTCCCATTTAAAAAGACACCATTAAGGGAATGAAAGGCAGGCCACAGCATGGTAAGAGAAGATATTTGCAACATATGAACCTGACAAAGGACTTGGGAACATAAGAAATACCTACAAATCAATCAGAAAAAGACACATGATCCAACAGAAAAATTGCCAAAAGACTTGAACAGGCACTTTCTTAAAGAGAGTATCTAAATGGCCAAAGAACACATGGAAAGGTGCTTGACATTATTAGCTACCAGAGAAATGGAAGATAAAAGCACAACGAGATCTATTCTACACTCACTAGAACGGTTACAACTAAAAAGACCGACAGTATCACGTGCAGGTGAAGCTGTGGAGCAACTGGAATTCCCACGTGCTGCTGGGGGAGGGCAATATGGCACAAGTGCTTTGGAACGCTGTTTGGCCATATCTTCTGTAGCCCTACAGCCCAGCAATCCACTCTTTAGTAGACGCCTTACAGAGTGCATTCGCACCCATGCACCAAAAGACGCACACAGGAATGCTCATGGCAGCATTAGACATACGAGCCCCAAAGAGGGGACAACTCTAATGTCCCTCAATAGAAGAATAAACAACGAAGTACATTCATACACTGCAATATTCTCCACTGCAGCAATGAAAAATAAACTAGCACACACACTAATATGAATGTATCTCACAAATGTGACACTGAGTGAAAGAAGCCAGATATAAAAAGAGCACAGACTGTATGATTTCATTATATAAATTTCCCAAAGAGGCAAACTAATCTATGGGGACAGGAGTCAGGAGAGTGGTGACCCTTGGGGTGGAAGGGACTGCAGGGGGCTCCTGGGTGCTGGTAATGATCTGGCAGTGATTACCGCTTGTTCACATGGTGAGAATCATCAATCGGTATGTACCTTCCTGTAGATATTATATTTCAATTCAAAGTTTATATGTAAACTTCATGTAGATATACAATTTGCTTCCAAAACCCACTTTCTCCTTCCACCAAGACTCTTGGGCAAGCATGGGAGGCACTGAGGTGGAGGGGGCAGGGCAGGGGCTCTGGGGTCAGCAGACCTGGGTGGCATCCCCAGCCTGCCAGCTCACAGCTGTGTGAACCTGAACCAGGATTTCATTGCTCCCCAGCTAGAAAATGGGAGTAATGAATCCCACTTCAGAGGCTTTTGCAAAGATTAAATGAAGAAAAAGTATATAAAGGACCCAGCATAGCATCTGGCACAAGGCAGGCTCTCCATAATTGGTGGCTGTCACTGGGAAGTGAGCTATAGCCACTCAACTCGTCACCTCATCTGCTAGACCGCAGCAAGGGCATGAGACAAAACGAGGCCGCCTGGACCTTCCAAGGGCCAACCACCAGGTTGGGAAAGACAGGCTCTGAGGAGAACCATGGGGGCTGGGAGGGGCCGCACATCAGGAGCAGAGACTTGGGTCAATTCTGGGTTCTGCCACCAAATAGGCCTGTGACTGGACAAGTTGTAGCGTCTCGGGACCTTGGACACCTCTTATTGCACACACTGCATCTTGGCTTCTGCAGCCTCCCCCGGAGCCTCGTGCGGCACCCGGAGCCTGGTTAACTCCCAGGGGTACAGAGGGTATTCTCTAGAAGGAAGCTGTTTGGGTCACTCTGTGATTTCAAGGATGCCCCGTGGCACAAGGTGGTGCGTGCTAAGACCAAATGGATGGGTGAGACGGTCCATGCCACCAGGCTTCTGAGGGAGCAGGCACTACGGCTGAAGAAAGCAGGAGAGGCCTCTCAGAAGAGCTGGGCTCTATTCTCAGAGACAGAAATGGCTCCTAAGAGAGAAAGCCACGGAAACCACGGCTGAGGGGCTCCTGGATGAGGCCCACGCAGCCGGCGGGGAGCTCAGCTCTGGCTGCCCGGGGGGTGGCGAGGAGGGCCTCGGTGTGACCTCCACACGGCTGCACAGGGCGAGATTCCAGGCCAGCAGCCCTGGGAGCGGAGAGGGGAGCCCTCCAGACAGGCCTGGCTGGGAATGTCAGAGGGCAGGCAAGACGTGCTAGGCCTCCCTGCCCCAGAGGAAGGGTTCTCCCAAGATGCGTGAGCACATCCGAAGGCCAGCACCGGTCCCTTCACTGGCCTCAGCCCCTGGGGAAAGGAGGAACACTCCCACCCTCTCCCTCGACTCAGGGATGGCTTTCAGAGATCCTGGGCAGACCGCGGTCCACAGGGAAAGGGAAACCTGAGGACACTGAGGAAGACCCTGGGCCTCCAGTCACTGTCCCGACTCAGCGCAGCTTCCTGCTGTTCCCCCGGTCACACACGGCTGGCTGGGGGCAGTGGGACCTGCCTCCCCCCTGCAGAGCCTGCTGCTAGGCTGAGAGCAACAGGCTCAGCCGCTCAGCCGAGTGGGTCCACACCCAAGTGCCCTCAGCTGGCTTTACCCCCACTGGACAGCTTCACACTGGGATTTGCACATGGAAGCTGACCTTTCACAGGCACAGGAGTCGGTGACCAGAGCCTTCCTGGTTTCCAGTCCCTTCGGAAGCAGGGAGATGCAGCCTGCAAACCAGGACTGAAGGGGCCAGCAGGGTCCATGCCCAGCTGAGCCCCCTGGGGACTGCCCCTGACTCTGCTGGTAACTCCACATCATGCCCTCTTCACGCCCCCAGGGCGTCCCTGCCCAGGAAGACGTTCTGTCCACACTCGAGTCTGGGTACCAGGCGTCCCTGCTGCCCGAGGGGCATCAAGGCAGTCTGCAGCCAGGGATACTGTCCGGAACTGACCTTCTCAGGGTGGGCTCGTCCCTCGGAGATGAGTACGTGCACCCCATGGTTTCTCACTCCCAACTCCAGGACCTCAGGGAAAAGGCAGGTTACAGCTCTCTCCTAGAAACGGGCAGGGGCCAGCGGCTAGGAAGTCAGGCTCCATCCACCCTCTACGCAGGGTTGGTGGGGCTGGCAGACCGGCTGTGAACTCTGAGAGTGCTCCTGGCCACCCCAGTCCTCTTGGAACCTCGGTCGAGCCCCTGCCTGCACCCGTCCCCAGGAGCCTGAGAACGTGGCAACATCTGGCAGTTCCAGCAGGGAGGAATCTGGACTCCAGGCTGAAACCTCCCGTGAGCCCCTGCGTCTGGGCACACACCCCCCTCCTGCTGCTGTATGGACCGAGGGAAGGAGAAAACCTTTCCAACCCCCACTTAGGTCTCCTTGGTAACTGTTTATATCACAGCCCTTTCTCCCCACATCCTCCCTCTTTCCCACTTAAAAAAAAAATAAAGGAAGTCATGTCGGCTGAATAAAGCTCTACTAGACACTAGAAGGCAGTTGTGCAGGTTGCTATGGCAGGGCTGCTTCTCCATAAAGGAAGCCACATTGATCCCGCTGCCAGGGCGCCTCAGGATCATATTAAATTAGATTGGGTTCCCGTCTTCCTCCCCACAAAGGAACTGTGGGCAGTAGCGCCTAAGACACTGAGTCTTGGCCTATGTCACCTGAGAGCATAGCGTGTGCTGTGAAACCAGCCCAGCCTACCCTCCCATTGCGCGGCGGGAAGGTGCTGACACGTTTCTTCTTAAGGAGCATCCCTTCAAAGAACCCAGGGACAAACAGCCCATCAGAAGAGGCAGTGGCTGGCCCGGGCTCGGAGCCCAGAGACCACGCGGCTCCCAAGTGGAGCACAAAAGGTTCCAATTAGGCCTCTCTACTCCTAAATTGGGAGCAGGGGCCTCTCTGGTTCAGGCTTCAGAAATCAACTGCAGCCTCCCATGTGAGGACGAAAGGGAGGGTGGCCTGAAGCACTGGGTCATCTGGACAGAGATGAACCAAGATGTCCTGGTGTGACTCATTGTCTCCAGTCCCAGAAGGAGCTCTGAAAACTGCAACTGAGATTTAATGCACAGCGGGACTGGTTTCTTCTGGGACTTTTTCCCACCCTTGGCAACACATGGGGCAGCTGCTTTTGAGCGGCCCCCTTCAAGAGCCTGGTGTGCGGGGCAAGTTCTCAAATGCCCAGGGCAACAGGCACCACGATCAGAGAGGGGCTAAGAGCTGAGACATGACAGCGGACGGCCGCAGAGCTGCAGGGCAGGCTGGCCGGAACAGGGCGGACTCTGGCTTCGAGGCCTCCACCACGGGGAGGTGGCCCCACCATGGGTGAAGCAGCCCCAGAGCCTCACGGCAGAAAGCTGATGGTTTGGAAGAGCTGCCTTTGGTGAAAACAATGTGGTTCGCTGGGGTTTAAATAAAAAATAGCACTCTCCCTGCAGACGGGGTCAAGAACAGAAAACCAGCTGTGACGGACTGCAGCGAGGACGCCGCCTCCTGAGACAGCTGGCCTTCGGCAGGTGGGAGGTTAAAGCAGGTGTGGGAGGCCACAGGTCAAAGACATAAAAGGTAATGGGAACTACTACTTATTGAGTGCCTACTGTATACCAATGCCAGCTAGTATTCAAGGAGCTTTATGTTTTATTTCATTTAATCCTCCCCATGCTGTGACATGGGCAAGGATTTCTATCCCCCTGTGACAGCTAAGGAGAGCGAGGCTCGGTGTTAAGTGGTAACTCAACTCCAGGCCTGAAAGTCCAGGGCCACAGTGGCTCAGCACTCAGGGTTCGCGTCTGCTCCCCTGGCCCACCCTGTTGGTCAAGCGCAGAAGTCCCTGGTGTGTCAGAGAGCACACTTCACAGCCCTTCCCAGGGATCCTAGGTCCTTTAGGGGCTCTAAGGCTCGAGTGGGCTGCTGTTTCTCTCACGAACTGCCCCCACCCCAGCCTCCGACATGCATTCACCGGCATGCAGATGAGGGCTCCACACCCTGCCGGCCCAGGTGGCCTGCCCTCCCGACACTGCAGGGCGGCTCTCTGGCTTCCCTCCTCAGAGCCCTCAAGACCACTGGGCAGGGACTCGGGCCAGTCCAGTGTCAGGCAGGGCGATTGCTATTGTGCAGGAGAGCGAAGAGAGAATGAGGTCTAGGGAACTGCTCAGGGGATTCAGCCCGTCAGTGACAGAGAGAAAAAGCCACAGCCTCTGACACTGGGAGGACTTGACTCAGCACAAAGTGGCCCTGCCATCACGTGCAATCACAGGGGAAAGACAGTGAAGGGGGAGGGCACAAGGACAGGCCCTGGGGGCTGGCAGGGGTGAGGGCAAAGGTGTGGGAGAGGAGCCCTGGGTGAAATCCCACCCTCATGCTTATTAACTCTCAGCCCGGGTAAGGTGCTCACCTCTCCTCCAACTAGCTTTGCCTTCTATAAAATGGGGACCCAAGATTCATGCTTTCATTCTTTAGAAAGCCCCGGCACAGGACTGTTGATGCTTCTGCTTTCTGCTCTGCTCTCCATCTGTGCCATGGGCCCTCGTCAATTCCCACCGGTCAATGCCAGTGCCTCACGGCGAGCTTCCTCCAGTCCACTCCAGACTGTTTCCAGGGACCGCTCCTCTCAGGACCCTGCCCTGGTACAAGTCCTTCCCTTGGCTCCTGGATAGTGTCAGATAACACCCACCTGAGGCCCCTAAGATCCATTTCCCACTTCCTCTCTCCCATCTCAGCTCCCTTCATGACCCCTGACTCCCTCAGTGACCCCCAACTCCCTCAGTGACCCCTGACTCCCTCGGTGACCCCGACTCCCTCAGTGACCTATACCCAGGCTCTACCAAGACACACCTTTCCCAGAGCAGGCCCTGCTTGTCCTCGCCCTGAGCTTCTGCACACACAGCTCTTCCTCAGCCTCCTACTCAGCCTCCCAGACTTAGTTTGGGGGCACCTCAATCCTGACATACCCTCCAGAGGAGGGGCCCCTCCTCTGCATTCCCACTGCCCTGGGCTGTTAGAGCACGCGTCCACTGTACCACCCTCACATCCCCATATGCGCGTGAGCCCCTGAGGACACTGCTTGTCTCTGTGCCCTGGTGCCAGGCACACAGAGCTGAAGCCACCAGCACCGAGTGACGCCCAGCCAGGTCAAGAGGTCCACTGACACTCAGCCCTGCATCGCTTGCCCAGACAGGCCACCTTCAAAGTTTTGGCAAAAGCACCCCCATCTCATCAGGGGACGGGAAAGAAGGAAAGGCAGATGAAGTCGCTCCGTGGTCAGGTGGCAGCAGAAAACCCCGATCTGTGCTTGCAGGGACGGCGTGACGAGCCTGAGCCCATGGCCACATCATTTCCACAGATGGTGGGAGGCTTCAGGCACTGTCCACTCTCCATGGCCACAGGGCCTTCTCTTAGTGCTTTCCTCTGTGTGAATCTCCTTTGTGTTTCTATTTCACATTCAGCAGAGCCAGGCTCTCTCCATAGAAAGAGTGACCCTGAACTGGATGTGGAAAGAACTCTAGCTCACTTTCCATCCGTCAGCATGCAAAAGATAAAGACAATAGAAATGATGCTCTGGCCCTTGATTCCTGCCCTTCCTGGCCCTTCTGTCGAGAGCAAGCCCCCAAACAATGGTCACATAGGGAAAAGAGCTCTTTTGTGGCTTTTTAGAAGCAACCCACGGTCAGATGCAGACAGCAAAATTCAGACTGTGGGAAACTCTGAGAAACAAACGATCTGGTTTCTTCAACAAAAATGCTGCAAGGAAAATACAGGGATGGTGGGGAAGCCCGTGAATTAAAAGAGATTTGATGTCATGTTAAGGAGAAGAAGCCAGGCACAAAAGGCTGTACCTACATAATTCCACTTGCATGCATTTTGGAAAAGGCTAAAACTACAGGGACAGAAATAAGATCAGTAGTTGCCAGACGCTGTGGGGGGACCGACTGCAGAGGGACCTGGAGGGAGCTTTTCGGGGTGATGGAGTGTTCTATATCTTGATTATAACACTGGTTACACAGCTGCATACATCTGTCAGGACTCACCAAACTGTACACTTAAAAAAGGGAAATTTTACTGCATGTAAATTATATCTCAATATACCTGACCCCCCAAGAGAGACTATAAGATTTATTGATCAATTGTAATGTATGCGTCTTGTTTAGATCCTGAATTTTTTAAAAACTGTTAAAAAAATTTATCAATCAGGGAACTATAAACAGATGCTGACGGAGACTGACGACACGGCAGCGTATGCTGGCTTTCAGGAGTCTGAGGATGGCACTGTGTCATGTTTAAAACGGGGGCGGTCCTCGAATTGTAGAGGACTGAAATATTTCTATATTTTCATAAGAAATCTTTCCAGTTTCCTATGAAATTATATGATTTCTGGGAATTGCTTTAAGATAATCCAGGAGCAGTGGGGAGGGGGAAGGAAACAAGACTGGCTAGAAGTGGATGATGTTAAAACTGGGTGATGGGTACACATGGGTTCACTCTCCTATCCTCCATGCTTTGGTGTTTATTTGAAATGTTCCATAATAAAAAGCTTTATTTTTCTTTAAAGCACTCTCAGGCGCCAGAAGTGAAGCAGAGGTGCAGGGGAGGCCACTGCAGTGTTTCTCAGGGTCAGCAGGCATCAGACACACGCGCAGCAGAGGAGGAGCCTGGTGGCCTGGGCTGGTGGGCGCAGGCCCTATAGAGCAGAGTGGCCACTGCTCAGCTCCAGCCACTGCTGGTGGGCATCACTGTGGGCCCGGTGTGGCCAGGCCCTCTGATTCTTTTCTAAAGAAGCTATAAGTCTGGGTTTTTAGGTGACATTGCCAGCCTTTTCAATGTTCTAATTAAAAAACTTTCAAATACTATGTAAGCCAACCCGGCCTTGGGCCAATTTGCCCTAGAGGCAGCCACACATACAGATTTAGCATTTATTAATCCAACAGCCATTCCCTGAGTAGCTTCACTGACAGGCCCTGTGCCAAGCTAGGGGCCCAGGCAGGAAGGGGACACACTCTCTGTACTATGGGAGGTAGGAATATAAACAATTTCCCATCCAACAAGAGGGATGCTCTACGCAGAGTATTATTACATGTAGGGGCACAGAGGGGGATCCCCAGAGCTTCAGATTCCTGTGGGAGCCATCATTCCCCTGGGCTCTCTTTGATCAGAAGCTGCACTGGAGTGGAATGTTCTGTCCAGAGGTACAAGCTGAGTGAAGGCCGCAGAGTGAGCGGGAGTGGATATGAAAGAGCCACTTTTAAAACTATTATTAAGAGAATGTGCTCCTCCTTAACAAGTCTTTGATTGCTATTACACACAGTTCAAAAGACTTCCCCCGGGGGATAAAACCATGTTCGTGGATTAGAAGGCTCAATATTTTAAGATGCCAATTAATTTATAGATTTGATCAATCCCAACTAAAACCCCAGCAAGTTTTTTTTATTTGTTTGGTTTTGGTGGACACTGACAAGTGGATTTTAAAAGTTATATGGAAATGTCAAGGACCCCAAAAAGCCAAGAGAATCTTAGAACAAAGCTGGAGGACAGCCTACCAGATATCAAGTCAAGATTTACTCTAAAATCATAAAAAATAGAATAGCATGCGATTGGTGAAAGGATAGTAAACATATCAATAGAATAGAACAGAGTTTAGAAATCGGCCCCTATATATATGGTCGCCTGATTTACATCGAGTGATGCTCAAGTGCAGTAGGAAAAGAGTGACCTTTTTCAATAAATGGTGCTGGGCCGCGTGGATATCCATAAGGAAAAAAATGAATCCTGAAGCACCTCACACAATTTGCCAATGCCAAGTCCATTTCAGCTGGATGGCAGACCTAAGTTTAAAAGCTACAACAATGAAGCTTTCAGAAGAAAACATACAAGAACTTCTTTATGACCTTAAGACAAATAAAGATTTCTTAAACTGGACACAAAACTATTAACTCTAAAGGTTAAGGTCAACCAAAAAGTTGACAAATTGGACTAAGCTTAAGTCAAGAACTTCCGATCATCAAGGCAAGTTACAGAAGGGAGATGGTATTTGCAATACATTTATCTAACAAAGGGCTCGTATCTAGAATATAAAGAACTCG
This sequence comes from Tapirus indicus, assembly GCA_031878705.1. NCBI lineage: Eukaryota > Metazoa > Chordata > Mammalia > Perissodactyla > Tapiridae > Tapirus > Tapirus indicus. The sequence continues at coordinate 143,388,037 of CM062922.1, forward strand.
GACAAATCAATAAGGCCGATGACCCAACAGAAAAAAAAGGGCAAAGTCCTGAACAGACAGACCTTCACAAAAGATATCTAAATGGCCAATAAGCATATGGAAAGGTCATTGGTTATCAGAGAAATGCAAATTAAAACAGGATCCCACCACATGCCCGTTAGAATGGCTAAAATAAAGAAGGTGACAAAAAGAAGCTTTAGTGAGGATGGGAAGCAACTGAAACACTATATGCTGGGGGGACAGGACGTTGGCACAAGCACGTGGAAGACCGTGTGGCTGTATCTAAAAGAGCTGCACATGAACCTGTGGTGACCCGGGGGTAGTGTGACTGGAGGGGCAGAGGGGCCGTTTCTTGACCTGGGCGCTAGTTACGTAAGTTCATTTTGTGACAGATAATCAAACTGTGCCCTTATGATTTGTGGACCTTTACGTCTGCATGTCACATACTTCAGTAAAAGCTTATGAACAGTGTGGAGGCCTTCCAGAACTGACCATTCCTCTAAGCCTCCCTAGTCTCTCACTACTCATCTCTCCAAGTTGGCCCTGAGGTCCAGGGACCAGAGAAGTGAGTGGGAAGTGGGGAACCCTGCTAACCACAGCTCTCTCTCAGCCTTAAAAAAAAAATTTAGGGGCCGGCCCGGTGGCAAATAGGTTAAGTTCGCATGCTTCACTTCGGTGGCCTGGGGTTCGCTGGTTCGGATCCTGGGCACGGACCTGCTTATCACTCATCAAGCCATGTTGAGGTGGCATAACACATAGAAGAGGTACTCTACAACTCTACAACTATGATACACAACTATGTACTGGAGCTTTGGGGAGAAAAAAGAAAAAGAGGAAGATTGGCGACAGATGTTAGTGCAGGGCCAATCTCCCTCAAAAAAAAATTGTTTTAATTTCACTGTCTTCCTTCTAACAGCCTTGATCTCTCTTCTCTAGTCATCCCCACCCCCCACTGCTTCCAAATCTCTTAAGTTTGGGTTTCACTCAACTCCCTTGCCCCGTCTGGAGGAACCCTCAGACTCCACAGTCAGTCCCCCTCCCAAGCCTGCTCCCAATCCTATGTGCCTTGCTCTGCCTTGCCTTCGACGGTCCCTCCAGTTCTCCACACCCAACCAGGCCCTGTCCCATCAGCTAGGCCTTCACTGTACTCGCCCCTCAGGACTCTCTTCTCAGGCCTCATCATCTCTCTCGGGACCACTTCCTGGGACACCCACTCCAACTGTCTCCGGCCTCCTGACAACCCTCCATCCATCCCCCAAGCAGCCCACATGGGGCCCTTCTGAAACTGGGGTCTGATCATTTCGTTGTTCTACAGAACATTCTCCAGTCGGGCTCCAAACTGCCTCTTCCTCATCCCCGGCCCCACTCCATTCTAAACACACACCCTCACGATCCCATCAAATGGAGCGCTGCCACCCCAACACATCACATGGTGCTTCTCCTCTCTGGGCCTCGAATTGACCATGGCAGCCCATCAAACTCCCACTCTACTAACAGACAACTCAAATGTCACCTCCTCTCCAAGCCTTCCCCAGTCCCAAGTCAGAGCCTGTCCTCCTGGGTCTCGCTAACTCTCCACACGTTCATTCGCATTCCAGCATAGCCCACTCCAGACGAATCTATTCACGTGACTGGCCTTCCCACAGGACTGAAAGGCAGGGGCTCCATTTCACTGATCCATCTGCACAAAGTCTTACATAAATGTTGGTCTGACCTAATGACTCCCAGGATGTCAAGCAGGATTTTCAGCATCACCCCAGCCTCACGCCACCCCTTTGGACCAGAGATGCCGAGGAGCCTCCACCTGCATTCCTGTCAACGGTCCAGTCCCACGGGTTGCTCCTGAGCTGGAACTCTGCCCGGAAGGAGAGTTAGGGCAAAGTCTACTCTGACTGCTGTGTTAAACCCTCTCCCATCCCCACCCTGGAAGGCAAAGATTATCTTCAGTGTCCTCCTGGACTGATGCTCATCTGGGCCCAGAGAGCAAGTTCTAGGCTCCAGGATACTGTCTCTAGAAGGGCCCAGAGGTGCCATCTTTGTCAGCCACTCATGGACAGTGGCAGCAGAGAGAGCATCCGAGCTCCTGGAAGCCAAATCTAGGCTGGCGGTGAGGGCCCCAGAGGCCAGCACACCTGGGGAGATTCACCTGAGCACACAGAGGCCCCTCCTGGACCCCCTTACCTAGAAGACCAGGGTCGGGGGGACTGCAGATATGTTTCCTAGGCCTCTCTGTTATTCAAAGTGCTTGCTGGTCAGATTACAGTTAGTCCCATTGGTTTGGTTTTTCAAAAAACTATGTACGCCCAAAGGTTTGGACACAGTGTCCCAGGTGGCTAAGGCCTTAAGAGGTCTTAAAATACCCAACTAGAAGCCAACAGAAATCATGATGAGAATTCCTGATATTGCCCTGGGCCATGTCCAGTCCCCACACTAAGCCCTATCATGCCCCACTGACCTGGTGGGTAAGGGAAGCTCTGTGCTGTGGCAGGAATTACCTGTGCACCCTGAAAATATAAGTGGTCAGGGACACTGGCATGGGATGTACAGTGGGAGATCCAGCCCTGTGGCCCAGCTGTATCAGCTCTGAGTCCCAGTTCTTTCACCTTTGAAACAGGGATATTAACATCTTAAGAGACCGAGGCTGTGTGGCAAAGTGGGGAAGCGTGGGTTGTGGAGTTTGCAGATCTGGGTTCAAAAGCCAGTCCTGCTACGTATACGTTAGATGGCCTTGGGCAAACTCCTCAATCACAAACACCTCAGTTGCCTCATCTGCAAAATGGGGTAATAATGTCTTCCTTGAAGGGCTCTGGTAAGACTGGAGATGATATTAATAATAAGGATAAAAATAATAATCCATACCATTTCAGGGCTCAGCATGCACCAGTACCTGGGCAAAGAGCTCTACGATGGATTAGGTCATTTAATGTTTACAACCCTATGAGGTAAGTACTGTTATTATCTCCAATTTACAGTTGAGGACACGGAACTCAAAAGATTAAGTAATGGCAAATGTCACATGGCTAAAATGTGTGGAGTCAGGATCCAAACCTTAGTCACCCAGCTTTAGGGCCCAGAACTTAATCACTGCACCATAAATGTTCCCCGTGTATAGTGTGCACACAAGCCCCGGCCAAAGCAGGTCTTCATCATGACACAATAAGCGATGAGTAGAGGTTTGCAGAATGTAGGACACCACCCATATAGGGCTAAAATGTTATGATTATGAAAAGGGAAATACAGTTTCAGCATCCTGGCAAAGAGAAACACTCCGAATCTACAGGATACAAGTGCTCCCACATCTAGGAGTCTTATTTCAAGTCCATCTTGCAAGGCCAGAGAGGTGATGGGGGAAGGGCGGCTGCACTCCCACAGCATACCCAGTCCCCATTCAGGGCAGAAGTAGGGGGACACCTCCATTTTACAGACAAGGAACTGCAGGGCCACTGTGAACTTGGACCTGGACACTGGTCCCCTTATCTTGAGTACCACACTTTTTCACCAAAAACACTTCCCCAGACCAGGAATGCCCCTGGATCAGCCCCGGGTGGAACAGGCTGGACTCCAGCTCACCTGCTCATCCTCCCTCTGGCCCTCTGCTGGCAAAGCCTCCTGGCCTCGGGCTGTGGCACCACCTTCAAGGATCCGCATACCACCACCTCCCGCAGCACACCCTCCAGATCCCTGCACCAGGGGCAATTCCTCTTTCTTAGAGCTCCTCCGGCCTGGCTCTGCACCCCCAGCCTCTCCATGATGAGTGACAAGGCCGCTCCCCCGCCTGGCGCACAGTGCCACTGCAGAGGCCCTGAGTACATGATGCATGTGAAAGCATTTCATAGACCAAAAGTACCTTCACCATCCAGACCTCTCAGCTTCTTTTAGGTAAATGCCTTCTTTCTATTCTTGCAGCGTCTAACTAGTGCTTGGCGCAAAATACATTCTGACACAAAAATGAAGCAGCTACCACACGCCAGGAACAGTGCTGAGTGACGTCATGAACATCACCTCATGTAACACTCACACGAGCCTGTGAGATCAGGGTCATTGCCTCCATTCAGCAGATGAAGAAACTGAGGCAGAGTGAGGTTAAGGGTCTCGCCTAGAACCTGCCCAGCACTAGGCTGCAAGCTTGATGGACACGGGACCCATCTATTTTATTCATGGCTATCTGGGACTTGGTAGGGCCTCAGTAAATATCTGCTGAGTTTTTTAAATGTAAAATGCCCTGTCAGGGGTACAAGGATTGTATTCACTGAATATCTGCTTTAAAGTTTGAAGACTGTAACTTTTCCAGGAGAGAAAACTGTTAGCGAAACTGGAACAGGGAATTATGAGTTGACGTGAACCTGAATGCTCACCCCGCCCAGCCCGGGAAGTCTGGCCCAAGTGTGGCCCCTACTTGGCACCTGAGTCCTGCTCCCTGCGGAATTAGGTAAGCCCCCCAAGGGCAGGGCTGGCTCTTGGGGCTCTCTCAGCCCGGGACCTGGCCTGGGACATCCCACTCAAACCTGCCTGCAGGCCTCTGGAGTCTGAGTCCGGGGTCAACACCGCCCACAATAAATGCCAGAACAGGGCCTGGTGGCAGGAAGGACACGGAAGTCAATCTCGAGGAGACAGTGGGGTAGCCACTTAGTCATCCCTCCACCCTCATTTTTTCACATCTAAAAACCATCTGTACTCTTACTTCCTTAATGTTTTTCTTTAAACTAATTCACCTTTTTACTTAAACTTCCTGAAAAGGAAGCTTTATGGAAGGTTAAAAAAATCAATAAAATAAAAAGAAAACAGTAAAGACGAGCTGGATATTGTCTGTGATATTGTGACTTATAATAATAAATACATATTTGGTCTTTCTCCTGTTTCTGGCACAGAGCTCGTAAAACCCTTGTAATTTCCTAAGTGATAAGAGCAATAAAGGTGTCTTCTGTCATTCAGAACAAGCCCCTTTCTAGACACTGGAGTTTATGTTAATAAAGTGACTTTTGGAAAACCCCTAAGGATGAGGCTAGTAACCAAGCCTTGTGATGAGAGGGTTGAACTTTCAGCCCCATCCTTGACCTCTGGGGAGGGGAAAGGAATGCGAAGGTTGAATTAATCCCCAATGGCCAATGATTTAACCAATCATGCCTATGTAATGAAGCCTTCACAAAAACCCAAAAGGATGGGGGGTTTAGAGAGCTTCGCGGCTGCTGAACCATGGAGGTGCTTGGAGGGTGGCAGGCCCTGAGTGGGCATGGAAGCTCTGTGCCCTTTCCCCATCCCTTGCCCTCTGCATCTCCTCCATCTGGCTATTCCTGAGCTATAACCTTTTAAAATAAACTGGTAATCTAGTAAGTAAACTCTTTTCCCGAGTTCTATGCGCTGCTCTAGCAAATTAATCAAACCCGAGGAGGGGGTTATGGGAACCTCTGATTTATAGCTGGTTGGTGAGAAGCACAGGTGACACCAGACTTGTGACTGGCGTCCAAAGGAGTCAGGGGTGGAGGGCAGTCTTGTGGGAGGAAACCCTTAACCTGTGGGATCTGATACTAACTCCGGGTGGATAGTGTCAGACCCAGGTGGCGTCCAGAGAATTGGAGAACTGCCTGGTGTGGGGAACACTCCCCACACATCAGGTCATAGAAGTGTTCAGCGTGAGTCACGAGTAGAAGAGAAGAACAGCTTTCCTCTTATGCTGTCACTCACCAAAGCTCTAAGCTTAAGACTACTTTCTTCATTTACAAAGAGAAATTAGCAAGTGTTAGGTCATAAGGACATATTAGCATCAAAATGCAAACCTCTCCTATTCAGTGATGAAAAAGACCGAAGGGTATTTGCAAGAGCAGTAACTGCTAAGCTATATGGGCCTGTGCCAACAGCATCTCTAGGATCCCATCTGTTCACAAAATGGAAAGATCATGGGCCTGGAGCAAACATCATCTGGGTGCCAGTTCCAGCTCTGCTGGTGCACATGACCTTGGGCACCACCTTTAACATCCCCGAGCCTCAGGTATCATCTGTAAAATGGTGCCTTCTACTCTGAATGGTCCCTGGGAAGTTCACATAAGAAACAGATACAAAAGGACCTTGTGCAGTCTAAAGTGCTCCGTAACTATAAGGGACTATTAACGGATGATTTGAAGCACAGTCTACCAATCAGGCAAAACCCAAAACTCCACCCAAATTGCTGAAGGCACCTTACGTCTCTCGGCTGGCTCCTCCTGACAGAGGCCCAAAGACAGAACACTGCCTGCACTGACAGACGTGCCCTGAAAGCTGAGAAAGAGGGAGACTGTGCAGCACCACTTACATTGTCTGAATTTTGGTGAACTCAGGGACTTCATCTTTTTTCTTTCTGAAGAGGAACCAGTAGGTCAGGAGACCCACAATGAGTGAAAACAGAAGCATGTCCGTCATGCTGAAAAGAGAGACTTCTTTAGCCACTGTCTCGGACACGGTGGCGCTGGCATCCATGTTGGAGTCCCCCATCTTGATCATGAAACTGTTGGGAGATAGAATTGACAGACATCAGCAGGGAAGAGCAGGGTCCCCCTGAGGTCTGCTGGGGAGCCCCCCGAAATCTTCAGCCAGGGCTCAATGCCCCAAGGGCTGCAGCAACAAGCAAAGCACTGGGGGCAGGAGCTGCCAGCTCAGCAAGGCCCCCACCAAGACGCAGCTGCAGCCTTGGACCAGAACTAAAACAGCAAGTGGCCCTTGTGGCGCCAGCTCAGCCCAGGGTGTACCTTGTGTGCAGGCTATGGCTGGAGCCAGGACTGGATCCCCTGCAAACACAGAGAATGGGAGCCACAGACGCCCAATACCATCGAGCATCCTCGGCCCCACGAGGACACAGAAGAGGGGGTGGTTCCACACGAGAGGTTCCACTTCCCTGCAAACCCTCTCCCCAACTGTAGGGCAGGCCGGGTTGCCCCAGACCCCGCATCTTCCAAAGGTCTTCAGGACTGGCCTTTGGCTGGCACCTGGGAAGTAACTTGTGAGCCCTTGGAATAGGCTGCCTGACATGAGTGTTTCTGTACACCTGAGACCTTGGGCCACGCAGACAGTTTATGCCAACACTGTCATTTAGTGTGGACGCCTGGGGCTCTGAGTCACATTATATCGGTCGACCTCTGGGGTGCTGGAGACCGAGTAGGTAAGTTTATATATGTGGGCACCCCATGCCTACAAGACCGACTCCCAGTAAAAACCCTGGACAGCAAGGCTCGAGTGAGCTTCCCAGTTGGCAATACTTCATATGCGCTGCTGGGAGAGCGAAGCGCTGCCCGTATGACTCCACTGGGAGAGACAACTGGAAGCTTGTGCCTGGTTTCTCCCGGACTCCACCCCATGTAGCCTTTCCCTTTGCCAATTTCAGTCTGTATCCTTCTGCCACGGTAAACCATAACTGCTCTTCTGAGTTCTGTGAACCCTGGTGAATCACTGAACTAACACAGCAACCTAGTCAGTTCCCCTGAGAGACGCCCAATGGTCCTTCCACCGTTGGCACTGGCAGGTGAGTAGATCTGATATGAGTCAGCAAAGGCCCAAGTGGGAGCACCTGAAAGCTCAGCAGTCACCAGCGCCGCTTATCAAGGAGGATGGGATCTGCATCGCCCCACTGGGCAACCACTGCTATTACCAACCGGGTTGTTCTCACCGCCACCTGGGTTCCCAGCCTCAGTCGGGAATGCCTTGGTCAGCACATCACAGCAGCTCAGGCAACGGGAGGTCGCCTCACACCTGGCTTCCGTGAGCCGCCACTGCCTCCGGGAAACTGCAGGGCCGGCCCCCGGCAGCCAAGGCACCCTAGTGTCAAGGGCTCTGGGCATCAGCATGACTGTTCTGCAGCCTGTCGGGAACAGGCCACTCAGAATGGGCCCTCAAGCCCGGTTCCTTGTTTTCTCATTAATCTGGGGTGCTTTTCTACTGGCTGAGTTCCTGAGATAATCTCGACTTCTCTCTCTCGATATCTGACCTTCAAGGACAAAATTCTAGTGCCCACAGAGAGTACTATTTACATTTAAGTATTAACATACAAACACATTTAGTATTTATTCAGTGTTAGTCACAACTTTCTATCCAACCCGGGCAGTGTCATCTGTCACGCCCACAAGCCTTCTGCCAGGCTCTCACGAAACCTCTGGGAGTGAGGACCTGCTGGGGTGGAGTCTGGAAGGACATGTCCCACAGAATCATGATGCGCAGACACACAGAGCCGGGCTGGAACCAGTTGGGGACTGTGGCCAGGGCTGGGCTGACACAGGAAAGGACCCAGCTGTTATCCCTCACAAAGCAAGTCAATGGACGTCCGGCCCCCGTCCCACTGCCCTTCTGACTCAGGCTGCCTGCCCAGCCGCCTGACTGGACTAAAGCTCAGGAAGTTAAATGGGTGTTTGTGGATAAGCTGACCGCCCAACTCAGAGGAGAAAGCTCATCCCTGCAGCCGGCTTCTAAGGTGATGGTGTGCTGGAGAGCAAGGGAAGCTGCACGTGGGCATTCACACAATCCCACTCTTTCTAAGAATGTTTGGTTCAAGCCACCCAGACCCCTGCAGCTGATTCCTAATGGGCCGTCTCCACACAGCAGCCAGAGAGATCCTGTAAAAAGTCAGTCAGATCATGTCACCTGCCTAATCAAGACCCTCATATGGCTTCAGGTCATACTTAGGGAAAATCTAAAGTCCTCACCTGGCCTGTGAGGCCCACAGGATCTGGTCCCTGGATACCACTCCCACCACATTATTTATTGCCCTCCCCTTTCCCCACACCTCCCAGCCACACTGGCCTTGTTGCTACTCCTCCAGCCTCCAGGCCTGCTCCTGCCTCAGGGCCTTTGCACATGTTAATGCTGTTGCCTGGACTCTCTTCTTCTAGCTATCTGCAGGGTTCTCTCTCTCACTTCGTTCAGATCTCCGCTCAGATGTTACCATCTCAGAGAGACTTTGCTTTGCTATAGTATCTGGTCACTCTCCCTCCCCTTGCCCCTGCCCAGCGCTGATCACTGGCTACCTGACATAATATTATAGATTTTTTCCCACTGGCCATCTCCCCGACTACAGGGTCAGCCCACAAGGGCAGGGACCTGGCTTTATTCACAGCTTGGCAGATAATGAGCACCTAATGTCAACTTGGAATAAATGAACATAGGATTCTAGATAGCTGGATTGGCGAAGCATGGCATCCGATTATGGAGTGGTTTCCTAATCTGAAAAGCACAATACGGACACATCATTTCAACCCAGTTTGTAGGGCCATGTTGCCTCCTCTCCAACTTGTGCTCTGTCTACCAGCTGCACCACTGCTTCTTTCAGCATCGCAGCCTCTCCCCTGGAGTTCAGAGTAAGAACATCATGGATTCCCGCACCACTGTGGACATGACCAGGCGCTGCCCACTGGGAGTGCGACTGACTCCCTGCAGCAGGGAGTGGCGAGGCTCAGGCCCTGGGGCCCCCACCAGCACGGTGGACACTGCCAGCACTCAGACCTGGGGTCCCAGCAGAACTGAGGATGTCCCCAACAGCTTTGACTCTGAGGCGTAAAACTTGAGACAGACAAGAGCTGCGGAGGAGCAGTGGAAAGGACCCGGAGATCATCTGATCCGAGGCCTCGATCTACAAGGGGTGCTTGGAGGCTCCACGAGGGTAAGCAGATCACTCAAGTGGCAAAACTAGGAAGGGACCCCTGCTTCCGAGGGGAGGGCGGTGTTCAGGACCCGTCTGGACGTGTGTCTCTCCCCCGCTCTGCAGTGAGCTCCTGAGGGAAGAACCGTCTCGGTCTCGTAGGCACCTCTGTACCTGGCCCGTGGTGGGAAGGAAGGACTGGCAGGCTGGCAAGACAGAAGTCAGCCTGGGAGGAGAAACCGTAACCCTAGGCTTCCTTCCCATCTAAGACAGGAGCAGCGTGCCTGGGGCAGAAGCCGTGAACAAGCTGATAAACCATCATGATGATCTCACCTACGCCACTGTTTTCACACTGAGCACACACGAACACCCACCCAGCTCTCCAGCCTGCACCTCTGTACCCCTGCCCCAGTGCCTTTACATGTCCTGAAATGTTCTTCCCCACGTTGCTTCCTATTCTGTCCGCAGACCTCAGCTCAACTGTCACTTCCATGGGCCATGTCACTTCCATGGGCCATGTTTCCCTGGCATAACGCTTGGCACATAATTCCGTGCTCAAGAACCACCTGGAGAATGAGCGAAGGGCGTCAGTGAACACATTACGACACACAGACTGTAAAATCCACATGAACCAATAACGTGAAGCCTGAAGACTTAAAAGACATTGGGGCTGGTACTGTGCCCATTTGGCAATCCTCTAGACAGAGGTTCAAACTTCCTCAGCTCATGGAGCCCCTAGTGTCTCAGTAAAATGTTCCTGATATCCCTCTGCCCAAAGAAACACCTAACAGTTCCATTTATGAAGGAGGTAGGTCCGAACAATCACTGAAACCCCCGCTTTGCAAAGACACAGAGTCATCAAAAGGAATGTGGAAGCTCTAATGCTGAAACTGTGAACCACCCGAAGCGAGTACTAACGCGGACAGATGGAGAGTCTCACTGCAGCGGAAAATGAGGCCCCTCGGAAGTGTGCTGTGCCTGAGGCACCTCGGCACAGCCTGGGAACCAAGACCCCACAACACACAGTCACTCTCTTCTGCTATGAGAAATACTCTGATGGGGAAATTTTGGACGTCCTGCCTGACGAGTGTCCTCCATTTCAGGTGTGGCAGGGTGACCACGAGACAGTCATCTGAGGTCCCCACAGGCACTCCAAGGAGACTTTGGGATCCCTGTGCGATCTTTCTACCCCGGAAGAGTCTTTCATCTGTATTGTTTCTTCTTTCCACAGTTAGGGGAAAGGAGGAACACTGGACAACGCAGGGCTCATGGGGCCAAACGCAACATTGTCAGCAAGAGGAAGGAAAAAGATGAAACAGACGTGAGAAAATAGAAAAAGAAACTTAACTAGACCAGGCTCTTGCCACAGCCCTGCCACCAGCTGGCCGGGACTCCGGGCAAATCCCTTAACAGCAGTAGGCTTTGATGTCCTCATCTGTGAAATCAGGCACAGAAAGAGGGGCATGTCCAAAGGTCAGCCAAGTAGGTCTTCCCCACCCCAAATAGAGCAGATCTGATCTTTGATTAGTCTGTACATTAGTTTTCATTTTTATTATAGAAGACTATGTACATACAGAAAAGGGGATATAAACAGATAGATATTTAGATAGATGCTATTCCTCCTGAATTTCAACAGCTGGCCAGTGCCTGCTGATGCTGTGGGCCAAGGGCAGCAACTCCAGTCCTGGCGCAGGAGTGACCAGCACACTCCAGCCACAGGAAGGAAATTGGACTCTGCACTCTGGAGGTGGCCTGGCACACTGCAGAGCAGAGGGGACAAATCGCTGGCTGCTGGGGCCAGGGGCACTGGCGGGAGCTTCGCCAGCTTCTGAAAGGGCAAATGAAGCAAGAACAGAGGGCCTTTTCTCCACTTGATGTTTACAACATCGGAGCATAAAATCTTCCTCCAGGAAGTACCTGCGGCTTTGCATTCACTGTACGCAACTTCTGGTCAGTAAACACGACTGATCAACCCATGCGGCACTGACATCCAGGTGAGCGGGTCACCTAAAGCAGCAGCAGTAGGAAGGAGGCCAGCAATGATTTAGTCAGCCCCTTTGGCATGCAAATCACCCAGCAGCAGTAACTGTCACCTTGTGGCAGCTCAGGTGAGGGTTTGGCGTCCGTCCCTCAGCTGCAGTGGGAACAGAGTCTGCTCAGGTTCACAGACCTCTGCCAAGGGTTAGAGGCTTCAAGATGAGGGAAAACAGTCAAGGAAACAAAGCCTATTCTTGCCTAATCACTCACCCTCCAGAGACGGAGAGATGCTCAGGGGAAAGCACCTCCCAAGGCAGCCTGCTAAAAAGCAGTGCTCAGGAGAGCACCCGGGACAGATTCCCCTCCAGCTGGAGGGTCCACAGAGTTTATCATCCAAACCGAGATGTGGCTGGTGTGGATTTCTTTGGGTTTTGGGGTTTATCCTGTTTGGGGTTCACTCAGTTTCTTGAATCTGTAAGTTTGAGAACTTTTCAGCCATTATTTCTTCAGACACTTTCTCAGCCCCACCCTCTTTCTCCTCTCCTTCTGGGACAATGATGACCGTGTTTTGTTATGAGTCCTGCAAGTCCCTGAGGCTCTGCTCAGTTTTCAGTCCAGTTTCTCTCTGCTGCTCAGACTGGGTCATTTCTACTGTTCTACCTTCAAGGTCACCAGTGATTTCCTCTGTCTTCTTCATTCGGCTGGGAAGCCATCCATTGAGTGTTTTCCTTTTCATGATTGTATTTTTCAGTTCCAAGATGTCTGTTTGGCTCTTCTCTATATCTTGTATGATTCCAACATCTGTGTCAACCCGATGTTGGCGTCTATTGATTGTCTTTACTCATGCAAGTTGAGATTTTCCTAGTTCTTAGTATGGTGAGTGATTTTTGATAGTATCCTGAACATGTGGGGCATTATGACATTCTGAATCTTATTTAAATCCTCTCTTTTATCAGGCCTCCTCTGCCACCATGCTGGTGGGGGATGGAGGGTGCCAACTCATTGCTGTCATTCATAGGCATATCCCAACAGTTACAATGTCATGGGGAGGCCTGGTGTGGGGAAAATAGAGCTCTGAGGAAGAAGAAGATGGTCCGAGACAGTCAAAGAAGGGGTAACCAGGGGCCAACATCTGAGCTGGGTCATGAAAAAAGACCAAGGTCCACCAGTCAGATAAGGGAGATAAGAGAAGTTCCAGACAGAGGAAGCATGTACCAAGGTCTAAACCATGAAAAAGCAGCAGCCTCAGAATCTGGCGTGACTCAAGTGTGGTACAATGGGATGCCTTTGTATGTGTGGGTGTAAGGGTGGTGAGTAAGAGATAAGCCTTGTAAAAGAGACCGAGACCAGTGTAGGAAGGGTCCAGGAGCCCTCTATGTGTCTAAGGTCTTTGGGCCCTGGGCAGCCGTGAAGATAGGGGTAGGGTGTGGCACGATCAGAACTATGCCATAGGGTGGTAACCCTGAGCAATGGCGCTTACACCCACAATATCAATACTTATCAGTACCATCATGGAGCCTTGACCAAGGCATCCTAGACTAGAACGCACTCAGGCCAGTGATCCACAGCAGATGCCCAAATGCCCCCAGCCGACAACCTTTCCCCCACTAACAGGACTTACGGGTGTGATGTGGAGACACATGACTGCCATTGTGCCTGACGCAATGATGTGAAAGAGGAAGGCAGCCAGGAAAACTGGATGTGTGAAAGCATGACTTGGCGAGAAGCAGGCAAAAGAGCTAGCGTTACTCAGCACAAGTCAAGCTGACAAAGTCTCACAGGGGCTGACCACTGGAACTGCAGCTGGTCGTGGAGAGCCATGCGGGCTTTTTCTTATCAGCCTCTCTGAGGCCTTGGCCACCTGGCCTGAACTCCAAGTGGGGCGAACTCACAGCTTCTCTAAGCCCCCGGCAACGTACTCCAGGGCACTTTGTGGGTATAACTGAGTAGCACTAATAAAAGTTAGCACAGGGCGATTTATGGGCACAGGATAACGTCACAGGAGTTCTGAGAGAGAACAGAAAATACATATATTGGTCTCTGCCTCCGGTTCCTGGCTCAGAGCTCCTAAAATCCTTCTGATTTTCTGGATGATAGGAGTGTCTTTTGTTTTAATGAGGCAACTCTTGGTGGGCTCCCGGACAGCTCCTGGATGAGGGCTGGTCACCAGAAAGACCAAGCCATGAGTAGAAGCTTGGAACTTTCAGCCCCACACCCATTCTTTTGAGAAGGGAGAAGGACTGGAAATGGAGTTAATAATTGATCATGCCTATATGAGGAAGCTTCCATAAAATCCCTATAGTACGGGGTTCAGGGAGCTTCCAGGTTGGTGAACACATCCACACACTGGGAGGGTGACACACCCCAACTCCCTGGGGACAGAAGCTCCTGAGCTCAGGACCCTCCCAGCCTCACCCTATATATCTCTTCATCTGGCTGTTCACCTGTGTCCTTTATCATATCCTTTAATAAACAGGTAAACATAACTGTTTTCCTGAATTCTGTGAGCTGTTCTAGGAAATTAATCAAACCCAAGGAGGGGGTCATGGGAGCCCCCATTTATAGCCCATCGGTCAGAAGCACAGGTGACACCCTCGACTTGGGACTGGCATCTGAAGTGGGAGAAGTCTTGTGGGACTGAGCCCTTAACCTGTGGGATCTGACACTACCTCTGGGTAGACAGTGTCAGAATTGAGTTAAATTGTAAGATACCCAGGTGGTGTCATAGAAAATTGCTTGATGGGGGAAATCCTTGCACATCTGGTGTCAGAAGTGTGAGTGTGGAGTAGTGTGAGAGTAAAGGAGAGGCACGGGGGGAAGGACTGGGTTTTTCTAACACAAGTTCATACTGGTTCATCCTCCTGACCACTCCTTTGCCTCAATTAATTTTGAATACAAGTATGGAAAAGAGAAACACAGAAAGCTAGAGGACTTGCCTTAGTTTACTTAAGTTTTGGGCAGACCAGTTCTGATGTCTGCTTCTGCCTCTAGCGCAACAGCAGGAATAAGGGGTGACAGTCGAGAACCCCCAGAGAGCAATCAGAACCCCACCCCAGGCAGGGCATGGTCACACAGCAGATCCACGCAGCAAGCTCGTGGCATGGATGATGATTCCCCTGCCCCTTTTACAGAAATGGGACTAGGATGAGCCAGTACCAATCCAGCCTCCCAAAAGTGAATGTGCACTGAGGGCTCATTAATAGAGTTTTGAATGGGCTCCACACTTAGCAAAGACAAACTGGAACTCAATTAGAAAGAGTCCCCAGGATGGAGCGGTCCCCAAAACATGTCACATGAGAAACAGTACAGGAACTGGAGAAGTTCACCGTAAAGGAAAGATTCAGACCCTTCTTTGGTTAGTCAGCAAACAGAGGAGCGAGAGGCCTCTGAGTGCAGAAGTGGGGCCTGGTAATGGAGGACAGAGATTTATACATTGTCCAGGAAGAACTTTCTGACAAAGGTGTTGGAAAGGGAGTGAGCTGCTGTGAGGCGTGGCCCCTCATCACTGGAGTTGTGTCAACAGAAAGCTGAGTAGTCTGGGTTTACTGACAGAGAGAATGCCTGCCACCCCAGGGGCCTGGGACACGGACTGACCAAATTAACATTCATTAAACTGAACTGGTTGACTGGTGACAACACTGGGCGGAAAACCCCAAGTCTCTGACCTGAGTTAGTACTTAAACACTAATTCCTGGATCTTTTTCACTGAACCTTGAAACACACGCACACAGAGTTCTAGTTTATGTTAAACAAGAGCTATGGAAAACAAAGGCAGATGACGGACACAGTGACCCGTGACCCCACGGCACATCCTAAGGACTCAGGAAGGAGGAGAAACAGGGGGGCTCAGGGCAGACCTCTGAAAAAGGCAGGAATGGGGAAGTACTGACTCTTCCGATTAACAAACTGGTCCCAAGAACAGTCCGTGCTTCACATAGAGCCGGGCTTTTGGCTCTAACGAGGAACATCTTCAAGAGCAAATGAGCCTCCCGGCTGCCCCAAGCACACCACTATCACGTCTGTATTGTGCCTTTTCAAACCCAACTCAGACTCCACAGACACAAGACGCCGACCCCCAATGGGACTCTCACTGCTCCTTCTGGCTCCAAGAGGGAAGACTCGGCCCAGGTGCCTGGACGACCATTTGTGCCCAGTGATTCCAGCCTCTGCCTGCACAGCCGCCAGTGACAGGGGACTCATCACCTCCCGGCCTAGTCTCACCCTGCTCCCATGTTTGTGCTGAAGGATGAAAAGTCAGGCCAGAGGCTGACCACCCACAGAGCTGTTTTCTTTCTAGAGGTTTCCTTCATTTTTTCCACACATAAATATATTATACACCCACATACATATACACTCATACAGAAAGCAGATAAAATTATTCTGTTTTGTAAAACATTTTTTCATGTTGCTAGAGGAACCTTTATAATGATTTTATATTATATTTTATGTATATCTATACAATATATTTTCTTTTGCTGCCCGATAGTCCATTGATTTGATGTACCATTATTTACTTAATTACTTCCCTATTCTTTATTTATCAAAATATTTTTGATCACTTAAATGTATATGGGCATGAGGGAGAAAAGATGAGAAAAATACGGCCCTGCTGTGCAGAAGTTCACAATCTGGTCCAAGAAAATGGGGGATACTCCACAAAGGGGCAATTTTAGCAGGGTTGTTTCCAACTTCTTGCTTTGCTGAATGACAGTGGCAGTGGCAGCCCCTCTAAGTGAGCCCTGGGCCTGACACTTCTCTGTGTGTGTTAATGTCCCAGCCACCCCACTCTAAAGTTACCCTCATCTCCTAAACGACGAGAGCGAGGCTCGGACCAGTTCAAGAGGTTTCTGTGAGGTCACACAGCCGGTAAGGGGTAGAGCTTGAATTAAAGGGTGTATCTGTTTCTGAAGTCCATTCGGAGTTCCTTCCTCAGAAATATTAATAAAACCATCTTTAAACAAAAAGCTTTTTTCTTTTAAAAAAATCCTTAAATTCTCGACTAGATTTGAATTTTTATAACTCTTGATACATATGTTGCCTTCAAATAGGATCAACCTCCAGCCAGACTGATCAGGAAAAAAAGAAAAGAAGGCATAAGTTACCAATATAGAGAATGAAAGAGGGGACATCGTTAGATTCTACAGACATTAAAAGTATAACATGGGAAATTATGAACATTATGCCAATATTTGATAACTTAGATGAAATGGACAAATCTCTTAATAGAAACAAACTACCAGAGCTCACCAAAGAAAAACAGATAACCTGAAGAGTTCTTTCTCTGAAAGGATTCAAATTAGTAGTTAAAATCTTCACCAAAAACAAGCACCAGGAGCAGACAGCTTCACTGGTGACTTCTATCAAACATTTAAGGAAGAAATAACACCAATTCTATACAAACTCTTTCAGAAAATAGAAGACTTCCCAAGTCATTTTACGAAGGCTGTATTACCCTGATACCCAAATCAGACAAAGACAGCACAAAAGAAGAAAACTACAGACCAACAGGCCTCATGAACATAGAAGCAAAAATCTTCTAAAATATTAGCAAACTGAATCCAGCAATATATGAAAAGGATACTACATCATGATCAAATGGAGTTTACTCCAAGAATACAAGGTGGGTTTGACATTCAAACATCAATGTAAATCACTGTATCAATAGGCTTAAAAAAACCCATGTGATCATCTCAATAGATGGAGAGAGAGTATCCGACAAAACTCAACATCGATTTATGATGAAAACACTCGGTAAACTAGGAATAATAAGGAACTTCCTCAATCTGATAAAGAGTCATGGCCATGTTATCATAATAACAATAGCTCCCACTTCATTGGGTTATTATGAGAATTAAATAAGCTGAACTTGTAAAGGGTTTAGAACAGTGCCTAGCACAAAGTATGCGCTGTCATAAATGTAGCTGTTACTACTATTAAAAATTCTGAATGATAAGAAGTAAACAACAACAAAAAAGTATTAACTACCCACAGCTATGAAAAAGACTGAAACTACTGCTACCTGCAATAACATGGACGAATCTCACAGACAGAATGCTGAACAAGAGAAGCCAAACATAGAAGGGTACCAAGCATTTATAGTTGACCTTTAAGAATAGACAAAAGTAATCCACGGTGATAGAGGGCAGAACAGTGGTTACCATTGGGTCAATGGTCATGAGTAGGAGGAGACACAAGGGAAGCTTCTGTCACGCTGGACAATGTGTTATCTTGATTTGGCATGGTAGTTACAGGGGAGTTGATCTATAGAAAAATTCATCAAGCTGTACATTGAAGATTTTACTGTATGTAAGTTACACTGCAAAGTAAGTAACTGTCCATAAGGCAACAGCATATGTGCTATGGCCCCCGTGATGTAAAGATATTTATGTATGTATACATATTTATGTATAAGATGATATGAAAAAAGGATCAGCACAAAAACATTGTCTCAGGAGTGAGATCTTAATTTTTTTCCCACTTCTTTATTTTTTAGGTATTATTTGCATTTTTTTTTAAAAAAACATGAGTATGTGTTATTTGCCTAATCAAAAAAATATTTTTAAAGCTGTTTTCTTATGGGAAAAAAAAAAATGCCCAAGCCCTTGGGTCCAGTGATTCTCTTCTTGGAATGTGCCTCTCACTGGGCCCAGTGACAGGCTGGGGGTAATGCTGATTCTAACAGCCCTAAATTGGATGCTTATGTTTTCAATTCCAAACAATGGAATGCTACACAGCAGTTAAAAAATAATTAGATGGAACTGAAGATATGCTTACTGAAAGACTGCCAAAACATATCAAATAAAAAAGAAAGTTATATTCTCATTATGAAACCATTAATGAAATAAAAGAAAAATTATGTATTTCTCCAGAAAAATGATCCTGGAGGATATGTACAATATAACGGTGACTGTCTCCAGGGAATGTCTAGAATATGATAGGGTGGTGGGTGTCTAAAGGGACCTTTTATAATGAGATGGCTGGTATTCATGTGTTATTTCCAAAATTAAAAATAAATCATGGGAGCTGGATTTCTTACTGTTGAAGAAGGCAGTTACAAATATGGAAAGAGAGAATGGGGGAATGTATGCTGTGGTGCTGGACTGAAATTGGAGGTATCAGTATACACAATGGATTTTTAATATACAAAGACAGACATAGAAATGTATACATGTTTGTGTGTATTTCCTAGTTTTGTCTGCTGAGAGGGCCTAGAAGTAATGACATCCAGGGGCAAGGAGCCATGTAGCACCCAGCCCTTGGTTTCTAAACAGCATTCTCCATCAAAAGGAAGCAGGGCTCCTTAGAGAAATGGCTGACTCCACAACTGGGGCAGGAAAAGTAGTGAATGAACCACCACCACCTGGACCACCTTGCTGTGCCACAGAGTAAGGAAGGGCTTGAAGAATGACCGGGATGTGGCAAAAGGACATAGGAGTCTACTGGAAGGGGTACCCACTGGCCAAATCTGGGACAATTTGAGCATCAAAATAAATAACATTAGTGACAGATTATTACCCATAAGATAAAAGAATAACATATGAGTCAACAGTGATATAAATACGTAAATGAATAAATAAATACATGGGTGGGAAGGGAATGTTCTTCCTTACAGTAGTTAGCTAATAAATGTAGAAGGAATGAAGGACCAAGAAAATCGCCAATTGGCAACCACCACAGTCATAACTGTTTCAGACAAGAATCGTGAATGCTAAAACTTGTGGGTGAAAGTTTGATGAGAAACTTACTGATTACATTGGGAAAAACAGAACTTTTCAGTGGAGAATCTGGCTGACACCACCATAACCAAGTGATCAAAGTTAACAGCTCTGATACTGGGACAAAGTGACATCACCTGCCACCTGATAAGGCGCTCGAAGGACACAATGCCATTTCTGTGACATTCCGCCAAAAAGACATAATCTGAATCTTACTGTGGGGAAACATCAGAATACCCACACTGAGGGATATTCTACAAAGACATGGCCTGACCTTTTGAAAAACGTCAAGGTCATAAAAGACAAAGAAAGACTGAGGAACTGGTCCAGATCAAAGGAGACTAGTCTACCCACTAGAGTGGTTACAATCAAACGCAATCTTGGACTAGGTAAAAAAAGATTTTCTTTTGCTATAAACAACATTAGTGGCAAAATCTGAATAAACTCTACATTTAGACAATATAGTGTATCAATGTTAATTTCCTGATGTTGATTATTGTGCTATGGTTATGTAAGAATACGTCCTTAAACTTTAGAGAATGAAAACTGAAGTACTTAATGGGTAAATGAGCACTGTATCTGCAACTATTCTCAAGCAGGTCAGGAAAAAAATATGTTTAAAAAATATATACAAATGTACAACTGAAATCTCACCATGTTATAAACTATTATGATATTAATGAAAAAATGGTAATAAAAATAAATATATATATACAGAGAGAGAGAAAATGATAAGGCAAACATAGTAAAATGTTAATATTTGGGGAATCTGAGTGAAGAGTATTCAAGAATTCTTTGCACTATTTTTGCAACTTTTCTGTAAATCTGAAACTCTTTCAAAATAAAAAGGTAAAAATATACATGATTATTGAAGAAAACATGCTAAATTTAAAAACATAAAGTTAAAGGAAACATAACCCAACACCTACTAATTTTTTTGTTCTCTGTTTTTCACGTGTATATTATAAAATATTTTTAACATTATTGGTTTTATACTACATATAAATTTGTCCTGCTTTTTTCATTTATTAAATTGTGAATATTATAAACTCTCAAATGTTATTCTAGCCTATAATACAGAGTCATTTACTGGATATTTGCATTATTATAAATAATGCCATGATAAACATGATGACTAATATCTCTTCAAGATAAATCTTTGTGCATTTCTGCTTAGTTCCTTAAAACAGTTTCTGAACTTATCTTAGAAATATTTCTGAATCAAAAGGAATAAATATTTTAAGGCTCTTGACTTACTGTCAAATTATTTCCCAAAAAGTAATTTATTTTCAACATTCCTCTGCAGCTTTCCCTCGGTAAGACACACTGCTAACCCGGAGAGAAGGGAGCTACTCCACAAAGCACTATGCTCACAGAAGCCTGTGAGGGAAACAAAAAAAAAAAAGATCTAAATACTACAAGAATCAATAAGCACTCCAGGGAGGTAATGACACCTGTGCCCCAGAAGGAAGGGCAAAGAGAAGAAACTGGAGAGATGGATGTGCAGACCAGACAGGCCCTCTCAGCGATGGAAACCATTCCCGGTAAATAAGACCCTCTGTGGTAAAAAGTGGGAAAGGTGTGCAGTGGGAGGTGCTGGCCCAGGGTCACAACCACACACCAACCTGAGCACCGCAGCCTGGGGACATACCCGTGCCACCTCTCAGCTCTCCACCTGCTGTGAGTCACGCATTACCTGCTCCTGAGTCCCCTGAGCCCTCCTGGGTGTAAGGGCTGGAGGGGAGACTGTCAAGGCAGGGCAGGGGGTGACATGGAAAGTAAGAATCAGAGTCCTGGGGAAGCACATTTCAATCATCATTTACACACGATTTGTCTCTGAAGACAGATCACACGTTAAAACTCCTTCCGTCATGATGACATGTACACACACATACAGGGAGCTTGAAATCTCCCTGGGCCTCAATTTCTTCATTTATGAAATAGAGATAATAATAATACTACCTACCTCACAGGGGCTGCTGCCGGAATTATATTTCAAGACAGTCAATGTGCCCAGTGTGACACCTGCATAAGAAAGAATGTTAACTATTGTTCTGTTTGTGCATAGCATACTGAGTATGTTCAAACTAGGAGAATGTAGGTAAGTGGCAGAACACTTCAGCTCTGCCCCCTGGAAGCCAGTCTAGGTGACTCCCAAAACCTCCTGGATTTCCTTAAGAGTTTAGAGAAATATGATCTGGAGAAATCCAAAAGCTCTGGGGAAAGTCAACCTTTTCTGAAGGGAAAGTAAGGGTCTGTGTTCTGAGGTCTAGAACTCCCAGTCTGTCCAATCTTGCCTTTAAGGGAACCTGGCCGATCAGAGGACTTGCCCGGAGCTGTGCCTCAGGCTGCGCTGGAACTGGAGGGACTGGCAACCTCCCTTACCACTGCCCCCTGGCCAACAGGAATCCACAGAGTCTGAATGCAACGTCTTTCAAGCATTCTTGATCAGCTCACCTTGACTTCCAACAGAAAAGCCTTCATTTACGTCTAGGTCAGGTCAGGCTAATGCAATAGAAGGCCCTCTAACTAAAGAGGGGGAGGGCACGAAGCTGACAAAGGCCCCAGAAGCTTCAGTGAGGGAGACAGAAGACAACAGGAAGGGCAAAGGGCAGGCACAGAAGAGTGCTCGCAAGATCTGGAATGACCGGAAAAGGCACGGCGACCTTTCCGCCTTTAAGAACACACAGGTTAGGGCTCTGAGCTCCTGCGAGCCCCTGGGCTCCTCTGTTGCAACTTTCCTACAATCGGTAGAGAATGTCAGCTCAGTCTTTGCAAACTTCCCCTAGCCAGAGTGGCACCTTTATCCTAATTCACCTCTTTGCTCTGGTGTGAAGAGCAGCCTGTGCTTGTACCAAATCATTTTAGCAGGAAAAGAAAAGAAAACAAACAAAAACCCACCTACTCTTTACTCATTCCTTTGCAATGATAGTACTATGTCAAATTTCCAAATGCCCGCATTCTAATATCCCCCGAAGAAAGGAAGTAACTACTTTTTCAACATCTGTTGACTCTGGAATTCCTACATTTCAGTCATATCAAAGGAAACTAAGGTTACTTTCCAAAAGTAATACCTGAATTTTAACTAAAATCATGACTTTTCTAACTAGAAGTAGTTTCACAGAGAAGCGACCATAACATTGAAAGGAGCAAAATAGTCCCATTTTTCGTTGATTCCTCTCTAGTCCACTGAATTACAAAACAGTATTAGTAGAAAAACTGGGGCAGAGGACATAGTGAAAGAGTCTGGGACTTGGCGGGAGTTCAAAGAACCAAATCTGGATATTGGCTTTACCACCTCAGCAAATTACTCCTCGCCAAGCCTCAGCCAACAAGGTGGGTTATTAATCCTTGTTTGGCTTTTGAAGAAATGATGCTTGTGGAAACATTCTGCAAAGTCTCATAGAACTATTGATGGTGATGTTGAAAACGACCATCAAAAGTGACACTGTCTTGAGGAGGAACACTCCACTCAGCAAGAGTGGCTCTTCCACATCCATCAAGTGTGCCATGTGCCCAGCACCATCCCAGCTGGACCAGCGAAGACAAACTAAGTCAGGGAATCCTCTGCCCTTCTGGTGGAAAGAGACAACACACATGGTTACTTCCTTGCCAAAATGAACGGTACAGATGGCCAGTGCTGGTTCATGGTTGGGCGAGGCTGGCGTGAGCCAAAGTGGTTAGGGGGACTTGTTGACGGAAGGAGGCACAAAATGGCAGGTGAGAGAGGGGTGGGGGAAGAGCATTCAGAAGGGTATGAAGGGAAAGTGGGGTCGTAGCTTTAAAAAAAATTAGTTCAAAGATTGCTCTGCCACTTGTAGTTCTATGACGTTGGGCAAATCTCAACTTTTCTCAGCTGCTTTCCTATCTAAAATGGAGTACCATCATATCAGTAACTCTAAAAAGGTTTTCGGAGGATAATATGGGTAAAACTGCACATGACACTAGCAGATGCTCAAAGAACGCTGGATTACTTCTCCCTCCCACTCGTGTACTTTGGGGCAGAAGCAGATTAAAAATAAGCAGTGTCACCTAGCACCCAGATCTTGGTTTCTAAATACCATTCTCCAGTAAAAGGAATCAGAGCCTCTTAAAGAAATGGTTGATTCCAGGGCCGGGGCATGGAAAACAAAAGACGAGCCTGGAACATCTTGCGGTGGGGCAAATTAAGGAAACACTCAAGGAGAGATGGAGCTACTGAAGGAACCAGGAGACAGCTGGAAGGGGTTCCTAATGGCTCAGGGTAGAAAAACCTAAGCAACTAAATAAATAATGCTAGTATTGTATTTTTCTGTGTGTGGGTATTCATCTCTAAGGTTATTTTTTTAATGTGGTAAAATACACATAAAATAAAATTTACCATTTTACTATTTTAAAGTGTACAGTGCAGTGGCATTAAGTACATTCAAAATGTTGTGCAACCATCACCACTATCTCATTCCAGCAGGTTTTCATCACCCCAGAAGGAAAACACTGTACCCATTAAGCAGTCATTCCTCATTGCCCAGACCCCTGGCAACCACTAATCTACTTTCTGTCTCTTTGAATTTGCCTATTACAGATGCTTCATATAAATGGAACCATAAATATGTCTTCCTCTGTGACTGGCGTCTTTCACTTAATATAATGTGTTCAAGGCTCATCCATGCTGTAGTATGTATCAGCCTTTCATTCCTTTTTAGGGCTGAATAATATTCCATTGTATGGACAGACCATATTTTGTTTACCCATTTATCACATGATGGATATTTGGGTTGATTCCAATTTTTGGATATTATAAATAATGCAGCTACATTCATGTACATGTATTTGTTGGAGTACCTCTCTTCAATTCTCTTGGGTATACAACTAGAAGTGGGATTGCTGGATCATATGGTAACCCTATGCTGAATGTATTGAGGAAATGCCAAACTGTTTTCCACAGCAAATGCACTACTTTACATTCTCAACAGCAATGTACAAGGGTCCCAATTTCTCCACATTCTCACCAACGTGAGTTATTTTCTGGTTTTGTTTTGGTTTAAATAGCCATCCTAGTGGGTGTGAACTGGGATCTTGTTGTGCTTGAGATTTGCATTTGATTTGCATTTCCCTAATAATTAATGATATTGAGAATCTTTTCAAGCGTTTGTTGGCCATTTGTATGTCTTCTTTGGAAAAATATCTATTCAGGTCCTTTGCTCATTTTTTAATTGGGTTGTTTTCTTGTTGTTGTTGAGCTATGAGAGTTCTTTATCTATTCGAGATACTAGACCCTTATTAGATATATAATTTGCAAATACTTTTTCCCATTTTGTACGTTGTCTTTTCACTCTCTTCATAGTGACCTTTGATGCAGAAAGGTTTTTAATTTTGATGAAGTTCATGTCTTAGCTTGGGCTGCTATAACAAATACCATAGACTAGGCAGCTTAAACAACATGTATTTCTCATAGTTCTGGAGGCTGCAAAGTCCAAGATCAAGACACCAGTAGACCCAGTGTCTGGTGAGAGCCCGCTGTCTGGCTTGTAGACGGCTGCTTTCTCATATCCTCACATGGCAGAGAGCGGAGAGAGGAAGCAAGCTCTCATGTCTCTTCTTATAAGGGCACTAATCCCATTCATGAGGGCTCTACCCTTATGACATAGTTACCTCCCAAAAGGTAATCGTCCCCCCACCTAATACTATCACATTGCGGGTTAGGATTTCAACATATGTGTTTTAGGGGGACGCAAATATTCAGTTCATAACAGTCCAATTTAATTTTCTTTTGTTTGTGATTTTGGTATCATATCTAAGAAACCACTGCCAAATCCAAGATCATGAAGATTTACCCCTATGTTTTCTTCTAAGAGTTTTATAATTTTAGCCCTTATATTTAGGTCTTGGTTCGATCTTGAGTTGATTTTTCGTAAGAGTCTAGCTACATTCTTCTGCATGTGGATATCCAGTTGTCCCAGCACCATTTGCTGAAGACACTATTCTTTCCCTATTGAATGGCCTTGGCACCCTCATAAAAAATCAATTAACCATAGATATATGAGTTTATGTCTGGATTCTCAATTCTATTCCATTGGCCTATACCTCTATCCAAAGACAGTACCATACTATCTTGATTACTGTAGCTTTGTAGCAAGTTTTGAAATCAGTAAGTATGAGTCCTCCAATTTTGTTCTTTTTCAAGATTGTTTTGGCTATTTGGGGTTCCATGTGATTCCATAGGAATTTTAAGATCAGTTTTTCCATCTCTGCATAAAAAGCCATTGGGATTTGAATAGGGATTACGATGAATCTGTATATTGCTTTGGGGGATAATGCCACCTTAACAACATTAAGTCTTCCAATCCACGAACACGGAAGGCCTTTTCATTTATTGAGCTCTTCTTTATTTTCCTTCAGCAATGGTTTGCAGTTTTCAGTGTAAAAGTCTTGTATCTCCTTGTTTACATTTATTCCTAAGTATTTTATTCTTTTTGATGCTGTTGTAAATGGAATTGTTTTCTTAATTTCCTCTTTGGGTTGTTCACTGCTAGTGGAGTATTGGACTTTTAACCATAGAATAAATAAATATCCATGAGTCCATAGTGATATAAATAATCAAATAAATAAATGGGAGAGAAGGAACAGCTCTCCTCACAGTAGAATTCCAATAATAATAAATGTAGAAGGAAAGAGGGAAATAGAGAATTATCATTAGACAAATACCACAGTAATAACTGTTGCAGGTAAGATCTACCATGGGCATGCTAAAATTAGCGGGCAAAAATCCCCGGAGAAACAGGATTTGCAGGGTCTCTAAGTTTCTCCCCCAAGATACTTATTAACTACAAAGGGAAATATAGTAACTTGACAGTGGAGAAACCCTGCAGAAACCAACCTAACCAAGAGATCAAGGCAGACATCACTTCTAACAAACCCCTTGAGACAATGCACCAAGAAGGACACCACACCATTTTGGCGGTATTCTTGCCCCAAATGCATAACCTCAGTCGATTCAGGAGAAAACATCAGTCGAATTATGTCTTATTCATCTGATGACTTGGATTCCTCATAAACTCCAAGAAACAAAGGTGAGTACCCTTGGTTCTCAAAAAACAAGCATTCACAATGGCAGGAGAGGAAAAGGCCTGCACAGTCCTATTCAGCACAGTGTGCACTGCCCGCTCACTGGGCAGGAGGTGGCAATGGGAACTAACCTTGACTCAACACCTACTGTGTTGACACCCATGTTAGGCACTTCACACAAGCTCCTTCTTTTGAGTCTTATGATAAACTTGTTTAGATAAATATTATTTCACCCATTTTACAGACACAGATTCAAAGACCTAAGGGCTGAGTAAATGACCTTTGGAGAGCACTGGTCAGTTATTTGGTAGAATGCCCCTCAGTGTGGGTTCGACTGATGTTTTCTCATGACTGGTGTGAGGTTATGCATTTGGGGCAAGAATACCACAAACACCAGGTGCTCAAAGAGGGAGTTTTAAGGGCCTTGCGAGAACCTCTTTGCCACTTCTTGTTGCAACCCTAGCTATCATCTGCTATCCACAGACAAGAAAGGGTGTGGCCCAACTCCTGGCTCAAGTGGTCCCAGCTGATTCCCATGCTGGCCAGTCACCCCAGGTTCAGCCAGCAGTAGACTGTGCCATTCAGCAAAATTTGAGTTTCTGCTAGGGCAGCGAGGACCAGAAGCCACATAAGGCTGCTCTGGGCAGAGCAGGTCTCAGGCAGCGCCTTCCTTCTGTCCAATAAGTGACCTCAGACCGGCTCTTCCCATGAGCCGACAGGAAGCAAGACCACTGATGAAAGACTGCCTGACAGATGTGGGCATCCGCTTCCTGAAAGGCCAGATTTTATCAAGAGGTCAGGCCAGACTGCCATTGGGCTGAGGCCTTGGATGGCATTGTTTTGTTCCCCCCCAGGCTTTGCCTGCATTTCACCTTGACATTAGGCCACTGCCATGCATTAAACGTTGGTGTCAATCAAACGTGTATTGAGCACCAACTGTAGGTCAATTCTGTGGTCTGTGTCTGTGGATTCACACCATGCTTTTAAGCTGAAGGATTTGGGGAGTAGCGTTATTAAAAACTCACAACAACATGAACAAGTCAGTAATAATCAGATGCCAGGGTGATAGAGGACTGTCTTATGGTGTCTATAAAAGCATCCTCAATTATTACACCATTTACAGGACTGTCCATCAGCACTAAATCATTAGCTGATGACAGTTTCTTATTGCCCCAACCACGTTCTCTTAGGGAGTAGAAAGACAAAATCCTTCGGTGCTGGACTGATATTATACCTTGCTGTCACTCAGGATAGGTACACTAGGTCAGGTGAGACGCTCCTGAGGCTGACGGTTAACGCTCCCCCTGACAGACACTGTCAGGAGAGCTGCATACTTGGCCACAGCAAGCTGTGGGGACACACCTGCATCTGCTGTGGCTTCCTGTTAGAAAAGATGCCCACCACATCACACAGCACACACGCAGGAGGGACAATGAGGACATTTCTCCAGGCCACAGTACTGGGAAAAGGTGTCCTCTTCCGAGCACCAACCCCACACCCCAAGTGGCTTAACGCCTAACTTTATGCGACGTCCAGTGTAGACCAGGTGACTCTGCTAGGCTCTTGGTTTCCATAGGGGACTCAGTAGTTCAAGCAGCCTTTTCCTCGTGACTCCACCACCTCCCCGTATAAATTCCAGGGTTGCTGTGATGGGGGGAAGACTGGGGGAGGGATCAGCCCCAAGCTCTTAAATGCTTCAGGCCAGAAGTGACACCCATCACTCCCTCTCACAGATCGTTAGCTGAGGTTCAGTTCAAGAGGGCTAGGAAGTGTGGGGGAGCATTGAAGTCTGCAGGGAGCAGTAAATGCGCCTGCTGCAGGAGTGCGGGACTCACTCGAGTGATGGACAGCTGCTGGCAGAACTAGTGGGAGTCGAGCTGCTCAAGGACTTGTGACCTATAAACTAGAAGACATAAGTCACATACCATAAAATTCACCATTTTAGTGTACAATTCAGTGGTTTTCAGTATATTCACCCATTGTGCAATCATCACTGCTATCTAATTCCAGAACATTTTCATTGCCCCAAAAAGAAATCTCAGACCCATCAACAGCCACTCCCCATTCCGCATCTGTCTTCCCCTCTTTGCTCTGGACATCAGGAAACTCTGAACAAATCTAAAGAGCTTCTAGCAGCCGTATACTATCCTTAACCCTAGGTCCCCTCCATCACTTTCTATTTGCCTCACCTATTCAAATAACTACCAGCTGTAACAACAAGGAACATGTATTAAGCATTTACACTATGACATTCTATTTAATTTCATCCTTGCAACAGCCCTCTGAGGTATAGGAGCTGTAATTATCATCGAGGTTAAAGTACCTTGTCTGAGTCAGAGAACAGATAAGCAGTAGAACAGGGTTCAAACCCAGACCAGCCGGCATCAGAGCCACTCTATCATTCATCTGTATGTCCTTCAAAACCTTTTTAGAACAAGGCAGAGTTACAGATAGAAGTTGCTTCACTGAATGACCAGGGTTCATTCTGCAGTTAACATCCTGGCTATACCATCAGGTGACAGCATTGCTCAAAAGTAAATAAGCCCCCCCCAGAGACACACTGCAGGGGCACCTACATTTCATAGGTTTTTGGTGATTGAGACACCACAGACATGAGCACATGAGGTTTGGACCCACACACCATGCAGCAGAAGGCAATGGTAAACCACTGCTGTATTCTCCTTTTTTTTTTCTTTTTCTCAACTTTTTTTTTACCTTGAAAACCTGATGATAAGACAGTCCAAAATGAAATATGAGATAGTGCTGGAAGATGAGACTCTGCCTGCCCCAGGCTGGAAGACACTCAAACGGTTCCTGGGGAAGAGCAAAGAGCAAGTATGAATAGCAGTGTTACTCATCACACAAGCAGACTAAAGCCAGAAGGATGTCCAGTGGCTGAAGGGCACAGAGATGAAAGGCAAGTCTGACGCTAAACAACGTGCACAACTGGAACATGGAACACGAGAAGCAGGAACCAGGGTAAATGGAAATTGTAAAGCAAGAAAAGGAACGTTTAAATATCACAGTACTTGGCGTGAGCAAACTAAAATGGACTGGGGTGGGACACTTTCAGTCAGATGACTACAAAGTGTTCTACTCTAGAAATTACAGACTCAGAAGAAACAGTGTCTTGAATACTGAGGCACAGGCAGAAAGGGCTTGAAAGCAAGGTCTGATCAAAGAGTATCATCTGTGGGAAAACCTATTACTACAACCATCATCCAAGTCTATGCTCCAACCAAAGATGCTGAGAAGATGAAACTGAAAGATTCTATACAAATATCCAAGAAGAAATTGATCATACACCAAAACAAGACATGCTAATTATAGGTGACTAGAACGCAAAAGTTGGTAATAAAGCAGAATCAAATGATGTCAGAAAATTTGGACTAGGGGTCAGAAATGAAGCAGGAGACCGGCTCATGGATTTCTGCGAAGCCAACAATCTGCCCATCACAAACATGTGCTTCAAGCAACTGAACAGACGACTATCTACACAGACATTGCCAGATGCCAACACAGAAATTAGACCACGTAACTGGAAGCAGGAGATGGAGAAGCCGTGTTCTCTCTGCCAGAACAAGACCAGGAGTAGATTGTGGTCCTGACCACGAACTGTTCACATCAAATATCAGAGTAAAGCTGAAGCAGGGCACTAAAAGAATTCAAGTGCCAAAATATAACATAAACAACATTTCCAATGAATTTAAAGTCCACATAAAAACCAGATTTGCATTGTTAAAATTTAAATTACCAAGAACCAGAAGAACTATGGGTTGAAACCAGAAATTTTAAGGAAGAATATGAAAAGGCAGTGCCTGAAGTAAAAAGAAAAGAAACATCGAGATGGATGACAGAAGAAACACTAAATTGTTAGTAGGAGAGGCAAGGAGCAAAGGTAAAAGGTGACAAAAGCAGGGTTAGGATCCTAAATGCAGCTTTTCAGGGCCTATCAGGCAGAGACAAAGAGAAACACTCTAATGGCCAATGCAGAGACAGAAGAGAACCACACAAAGGAAGAACAAGAGGTGTCTTCCAGAAGGTTCAAGAAATCAAAGGGAAATTTAACCTAGATGAGGAATGCTGAATGACCAACAGGGAAGCACACTATCTGATCAGGAGAAAGTAAAGGGAAAGTGGAAAGAGTACACTGAAGATCTATACAGAAGGGACAGGAGAATGACAGATGCCTTTGAGGAAGATTCCTACGAGGAAGAACATGTAATTCTAGAAAGTCAAGTGAAAGCTGCCCTGAAAGTACTGGGGAGAAATATGTCACCAGGGGTAGGTGGAATAATTTCAAGCCACAGAGACTGAATCTGTCAAAATCCTAACAAGAATATGCCAACAACTATGGAAAACAAAACAATGGCCTGCAGACTGGAAATGCTCAATATGCATCCCAAACCCCAAGAAGGGAGATGCCAAGGAGGGCAGTAACCACAGGACCATTGCTCTAACTTCCCATGCAGGTAAAGTGGTGCTCAAGGTGCTGCAGCAAAGACTTTTACCTCACTTGGAGCAAGAAGTGCCTGCTGTCCAAGCTGGATTTCGAAAAGGAAGAGGCACATGAGAACCAACTGCAATTATTTGTTGGCTACTGGAGAGCTCCAAAGAATTTCAGAAGGTTAGTTTATGTTTTATAGACGACAGTAAGCCTTTGACTGTGTGGATCATGAAATCTATGGGCTGCTCTGAAAGAAATGGGCGTGCTCAGCACTTGATTGTCCTGACAGTAACCTGTATTGTGGACAAGAGGCCATGTCAGGACAGGATATGGAGAGACAGAATGGTTTCCTATAGGCAAAGGTGTCAGACAGGGTGCATTTTGCCTCATCTGTCTATTCTGTATGCATAACGTATCATATGAAAAACTGGGCTAGACTCCGATGGAGGAGAAGTGAAACTGATGGAAGAAATATCAACAATCTAAGACACGCAGATGGCACCATCTTTACTGGCAGAAAGCAGCAATGACTTTAAATGACTTCTGAAGAAAGTTCCAAAGCAGGACTGCATTTGAATATCAAGAAGACAAAAATCATGACTACAGAACTACACAACTTTAACATGGGCAATGAAGACACTGAAATTGTTAAAGATTGTGTTTCCCTTGGTTCAGTCATCAATTTAAATGGAGACTGCAGCCAAGAAATCAAGAGACGACTGAAACATGGAAGGGCAGCAATGAAAGAATTAGGAAAGATCATCAAGTGTAAGGAAGGGTCACCAGAGACTGAGGCCAAGATTACCCACACCCTCGTATTCCCCATTACAACATACAGGTGTGAAAGCTGGACAGTAAGAAGGCTGACAGAGAAAAATGGATTCATTCGAAATACGGTGTTGGAGGAGGGCTCTGTGGATATTCTGGACAGCCAGAAAGACGAATGAGTGGGTCCTGGAGCAAATTAAGCCTGAACTATCGCTGGAGGCAAGAATGATAAAACTGAGGCTGTCCTACTTGGGGCACATCCTGAGGAGGTAGGATTCTTTGGAAAAGACAATAATGCCGGGAAAAGTAGAAGGCAGCAGGAGAAGAGGAGGACCAAATATGAGATGGACTGACTCCATAAAAGGAAGCCATAGGCGTGAGCCTACAGGAGCTGAGCGGGGCTGTTGAGGACACAACATTGTGGACATCACTCATTCACAGGGTCACCAGGAATCAGAGCCGACTTAAGGGCACGTAACAGAAATGACTGGAGACACGGTAGAGGCTGGTGTCTGGCTGGGGCTATCTTGCATTTCTGTACCCCTGGTGCTCAAGAGGCCTGGCACAACATGGAGCTCAAAAAAAAAAAAAAAAAAAAATATATATATATATATACACACACACACACGGTTACCCACTAAGGGGCAAGAAGCAAAGCCAGGCAGAGCACTGCATGTGGGATGTGCTAAGACCCTCAGGACCTCCATTTTGGACTATCTGCCTCCCACCTCTGGCAAAGGGTCTCTCCCCACTCACTCTCCCAGATTCTCTGGCTTTACTCCTGCCTGATAAAATACATCACTCTGATTCAATTCTCTTGCTCCCATCCCTCCGAAGATCTGCCCTTACAGTATTATAACAGAGCCTGAAGTTCTCTGCGGGCCATGCTCCTCTGTTCTTTAGAACATTCCCTCCACCCTGGCCTAAGACATCAACATCCTGTCAGTCTTGTCCACATACAAGCACAGTGCAGCACCTCCCAGAGGGCCTGGTACACACTAGGTGCTCTACAAACACCGGCTGAGCATGGCGGCTGCTGCCCACTGCCATATCTAATGAAGCTTATATGAAGGCCCAGGAAAAGTGCTTCTTGTGATAAACTGATCTGTTTCTTTTTTTCAAGAATGTTAGCTGTGGAGTCCCATCCTTCTTTGCCTTGTCTTCCAGGAAGCTCTGAGCTGAGTTTTGTGCTCAATCACAATAGCTTCCCTTGACTGTCTTTTGGTACAGTTACCTGCTTCCCAGGGTCCTTCCCTCAATTACTAATTCTTTCCATGGGTTTTGGTTTGCTGAGGAGAGTATGGGCCTTGAAATTTAATAAACTTAAAACCCAGCTGAGCCATGAAACAACATGGGCCTTGCAGGTAGATCTTGGCTCAAATCCTAGATATGCCACCCACACACCACGGGACTCTGGAGATCTTACTTATCACTGAGCATCAGTCCCCGCACTGACCATCCTCACAGTGTTATGATCATCAGATGATCATAAATACCCAGCACAAGACCTGACATACAACAGACACTCAAAGGTTAGACTAGACCCCTTTTATTCATTTCATTAGAATTTAAAAAATAAAAAAATGTATTCACGTTGGCATCCAGGTAACTGATCTAGAAATATCTAGAAAGACTTAGAATACTATGGGGGGGTACCCAAGTTCTTCCTCTTCTTCAATTAGAAAATGATTAATTATTGAATTAATTATTGAATAAACTATCAATTTCAGGAGGAACTTGAAACATTTAAAATTTCATATCTGGATGGAAAACTAAAATCCTACAAAAAGTTCATATTGCACCTTAGAATAATCTTGAAAAATATAGATCAGACCCAATATTGACATCTGGGCCAGTTAATATGCAGGAGAAAGTTCAGGAGAGAGAAGCAATAATTATCCAGTCATCCATTTATACCCACATTCATCCAGTTAGTACCTACTGAGTGCCTACCTTATGCCTGGTGCTGTTCTACACACTGGCTTACACTCGTGGAAGTGATGGGGAAGTTCCCTGTCCTCACTGAATCCATATTCTATTCCAACCATATTGCCATTAGGGAGAGGAAGAATTAGACTCCTTTTATTATAAGCCACTTCCATATCCTTTATGGAAGTAGATGGAGGAGAAGGAAAAAAAGCCACAGAACACTTAAGACAGTGAGAGCAACTGCGAATTCTTGAGCAAAGGAGGGGTGATCAAGTAGTGCTTCGAGATCAGTCCAGCAAGGGTACCATGGACAGATCTTGAGAAGCGATGTGGAGGAGTGGGAGGAAGAATTATGGACTCCAGGAAGCCAATTAGGGGGCTAGCTCAGAGGCAGTGACAAGGGCCACAGCAGTGGAGAGAAATTCAAAGACTAAAAACGGACAGGGCTGCATGGTGGCGGAAACCCAGAATAAAGACAAGGGAAAAGGGGAAAATGTCTTTTGTCCTTAGAGCTTCAGGGACCAGGAAGATGGCGAGGTCACTAACAGGGATAGAGACCTTGCTGGTGAGGGTTTCAGGTAGGCTGGATGGGGCTTTTCCATCACCGCTAAAGGTCTTGCTAAATGACCTTTTAGAGTTTGCAAATCACACTACAAACGGGACTGTGTCCAACACGTCCACGTAATACTGTGTGGTTTCTTAAACAATTGCAAAGGCTCTGAAACCCTTAACTGAAACCAACAAATGCTCTTCCTCACAAGACCACAAATCCCTGATGGGAAACTTCCCCATGTGTGGAATGTGTCCCAACCCAAACCCCACCCCTGAAAGCAGCTGGGCACAATTGGCTAATACATTCTCCTGTGTATTCAAGAACTACCATCCCTGTTTGCAGTGTTGAAAACGGACCCCAAATGACCTACAGATACACAGTCAACATCTCTGGGTTCAGAGAAGGTGAGCACAAGTTCATGTGTTCCTACCCAGCCCTCAAACCTTTGTACAGACCCAGCCTACCCCACACAATGATGATGTGTGCCCCGAGGATCAAAGGCTCACAAGATCACAGCACTCTTATACCAGCACCAAAGCAAGAGGGGGTGTGGAGTCTGAGCTCGGCCAACAGGGTGCAGCGGGCAGGGCCACGGCGAAAGGCACTGAAGATAAAACTAGGGGAGGTAAAAAGAAATGACAAAACATGCTTCATAAATTTCACCTAGAGGTAAATCATGTAAGTCTCACACCAGAGGGCACACCCCCCAGGGTCCATCTTCCTCCAGTATGACGACCAGGAGGACTAAAGCCAGCTTCTTCCATTCTATTTTCCTACCACAGGATGTGTCTTAAAGAACCCAGTTCTCAGAAACAGTCCATGGCTGATGGCACGCAGTTTGGGCCATCACTATATTCTTGAAACTGACTAATTTCTGGAAGCACGTGTACAATTCTCCCAGTTGTGTACAGACACTGTGCAAAGGAGATCAGAATGCTTCACTCTCTGGCACTCCAATTAAAGGATAATTCTTAGATTTCCCCCCACCACAGTCACTTCTTTATAAGCAAAATAAATAAGTCCCCCACATTAGCAGTTTTCCACCCAGAAGAAGGATGAGGCCCCCAGGTGCCTTGTCCACAACATACCTAAGTGTTAACCGAGTTGCCACACCAACCAGCATCAGGCATAACAGAGGCTGATGAATTTCGCTCCAGTGAACCCAACCACCAGGAGCCACCAGCTTGCAAAGAGCCATGGGTTGCCCCAGGGGACTCCTCCACCTTCACACACACTTACATCCCCACAGATACAAAACTAATGCAAACACTTCACTTGGGGAGGGGGTTGAGGAAGGAAAAACACTCCTAAGACACAGAGTTCTAAAACAGTACGATATAGATTTAGGCAGCCTGAGATTCCTAAATGATGAGTTTGCTCAGAGTGGACTGTGGGCACTAAGAAAGTCTGAAAACCCAACACAAGAAAACATTGCTCTGGGGGGCCAGCCCTGTGGTGGAGTGGTTAAGTTCGGTGTGCTCTGCTTCAGGGGCCTGGGTTGTGGGTTCAGATCCCGGGTGTGGACCCACACCACTCATCAGCCATGCTGAGGCGGCAACCCACTTACAAAATAGAGGAAGGCTGGCAAAGATGTTAGCTCAGGGCTAGTCTTCCTCAAGCATAAAAAAAAAAAAAAAAAAAAGGAAGAAAACACTGCTCTGTGCTAGTCACATCACCAATCTGTGGAAAAGCCTCCCCATCACTTGGCATGGTTCATAAGACTCCTTTGGGTAAGCCCCAACAGCTTCCAAGCCTCACGCAACCTACACCCTACACCTGCAGAGGGGCTGTGCCTTGTGGGCTCAGGGAATTCCTACCTACTCTCCAAGACCCAACTCAAATGTCAACACTTCTGTGGAGCCTTGTATGACTCCCACAACAGGGCAGCTCATCCTGAGTGCTCCCCAGCACACTGGGCTCAGCACCAAGCACCTCACGTGCATTACCTCAAGAATGACCTCAACACGCTCTACCATAATTGTTTACTTCTCTGCTGGTTCCCTCCCCATCAGAGTTCTCAAGTGCCTGAACCAGGCCTACACATAAAATCTTACGCCCTGAGGGCCGAATACATGCTTTTTAATTGTCATTCCACAGGGATGGCAACATTCCCAAGCACAGGGAGAATTAACTGCTGAGAAATAAACACAGGAGGAAGGTGAAGCGGGGACTCTTTCCCGCACTTCATGGATGAAGACAGTAAGGCCTGGCGTGGGTCAATGCCTGCCTAAGCTGGGAAGCTACCCCTGACCCAGGAGCTTCTCCCCTCCTGCCTGGTGAGTTCAAATTTCTATCAAATGCCAGATAACAGAACTGCACAAGAAAACAAGTTTTGTTCTGTAGCTTATATAATAATAATAATAATAGAAGAACTGGCATTATCTATCTCTCTGTAAGATACTCATTTCATTTATGTTTCTTACACTATAATGAAATGTACAGTGAGACATACAAGACAGACATACTTACTTGTGCTTTGTGGTATTGGAAACGAGGAGGAATAATCATATTATTAAGTAATTATATCTATTAGGAGATTTCCGTTCCATCAAAAAAAACCTCATAACAATCCTCTATAGTCAGAAAATGAGATAACACAGCACAAAAAGAGGAGAAAGGGCTCTGGAAGCAGACGGCCCTGGGTGAGGCCTCAGCTTCACCCTCACAGCCTTGAACAGTGATTTCGTCTCTGAGACGGCCTTCCAGCTGTGGAGCGGGCATGGGCACACCAACCTTTTGGGGTTATCAGAAGAACTTAAAATATATACATACATCTATATCTATCTACATATATATATGATGCGTGTGTGTGTGCGTGCACATGTGTATATATAATACAAACTGAGCACAGAGTCTGGCATAAATTTTCCTGAATTAAAAGCACCTCTGCCATTAGCAGCCAGTCTTCACAACAGGTCTTAAAATTCTGAATTTAAAAATGATGAGTCTCTGCTGGTGGGCACATAACAACATACCATTTCTGGAGAGGAGTTTGGCACTATCTATTTACATTTAAAGTCACACCATTTCTACAAACACACACACTCTCCTCTGCATGATTTACCTCCACTGAGAAAATGTCTCAGTGTGAGGTTATGAAGGACAATAGTGTGTGTTTCTGTAACAGCCTTTTTTTTTTTTTTTTTTTGCGAGGAAGACCAGCCCTGAGCTAACATCCGTCGCCAATCTTCCCCTTTTTGCTGAGGAAGACTGGCCCTGGGCTAACATCCGTGCTCATCTTCCTCCACTTTATATGGGACGCCGCCACGGCATGGCCGACAGGCAGTGCTTCTGCGGGCGCCCGGGATCCGAACCGGCGAACCCTGGGCTGCCAAGCGCGGACTAAGCTGCTGCGCCACCGGGCCGGCCCCTATAACAGCCTTTTTTTAATAATGAGCACTTAACAAAAATACATTTTCATAAAAACGGTCATTTCTCCATTTCACTTTGTTCTGGTTTTAATTCTTAAATGACCCTGACATATAATAGAAAGCTAAATCCCAAATTATCGATCACCATTTGACAAACCATGAGTGTTTTTTGTCTGCCCCACTAAAAGATCAGATCCATGGGGGATGTGTCTGTTGTGTTTACTGCTATCCTGCTACACCTCAAATAGTGCCTGGGATGTCGTAGGCAGTCAGTATCTGTTAAACAAATACACTTAGAAGCTCACAAACATTGTTCCAGCTCTTCCACGTCTAAGAATTCATTATGCAAAAATATTTGCCCAACTGCACAAAGATAAAGGACAAGCTGCTGACCGCAGCAGAATTCACAATAGCAAAGAGCTGCAAACAACATCAACTTTTTTCAATAATACTGGTTACTAGAATCTTCTGTCATTTTTTAAAAAAAAGACTGAAGTAGATCTTTACATAGTGAGATAGAAAGACATCATGGTAAGTAATAAAAAGCAAGCTTCAGAACAGTATCACTAGTTTTGTGTTTAAAGTTTAAATAGTTAAAAATTTCTGTTGTTCTAAGTAAAAACAATAATAATAAATGTTTTTATAGGCGAAGAAAAATATCTGGAGAATGTATATACACCACTAGCAGTGATTTTTTTGTCTAAGTGTAAGGCTACAAGGTATGTTCACTGTCTGTATTACATATTTCTGTCATAGTTTTTTTTTAATAATGAGCACTTAATATTTTTGTAAACAGAAAAAACACATTTTTATAAAAACAGTCATTTCTCCATTTCACTTTTTTATGATTTTAAATTTTAACTGAATCTGACATGTAACAAAAAGTTAAACCCCAACTCATTAAACTGAGGCCCACGGGCCTCCGATGATTTGCAAAAAGGCACACAGTGCTAATGCCAGCTTGAACTCAGGTTCCTGACATTAACCCTCCTAAAGCACAAGGAAGCAGAGATGTTCCAGTGGCAGCTGGGCTCTCTGAAACCATGCAAGGTCTTACAACTACAGAAGGTTCCATTAGGGAAGGAAAAAAAAAAAGGTTGCTTAAGAGCTAAATTCTTATTAACTTGAAATGCTCCATGGGTTTAGCAAGTAAAAGTTCTGGATTTGCCAAGCAGTTCTGATTTCAAATAGTCTATCTCGTAAGTCCACATGGACTTATCTAACTCAGACCCTGATTTTCAAGGGGTGAAATGACCCAGAGTCATTGGCAGGTCCTAAGCTTTCAGGTTTGTCAGGCAACCCACATCTCTTGTGGCTGTTTATACACTCACACTACCCAGGAGTATTCACCTGCCTTACTCCTGTTGGCTGCAGTCAGTGCTGCTCTTCCCAGGTGCTGAAGTACATCCCTGGGCGTCCTTTCATCTCAAACCTACCTGTTATTTTTTCAAGTGCTAGACATGAAGAATTGTAGAGAGTTAAGACCACGCCGAAGTTTTCAACACCACAACACAACTGGAGGCTAATATTCCATTCTCTGAAATGCAGACCTGTCTTTTTGGACACTTGAGACAATGATTAAGCTATCTGCCCAAGGAAAGTTTCCCACAGGAGGGGCATGAAAATCCTGAGAAGCTCAGGAACTGATCACTCTCTCAAAAGGAAAAAAGAACTCCTTAGAAGGACACAGAGAAAAGAAAGTGATCCCTTCTGGGTGCACTGCTTTACTAACTGGGACTTTGGGACTGTTTCTCTCATCAAGCCAACCCACAACCATTCAGGGGATTTGTGTGGGCAGAACTTGTGAGTGGTTAACGAAGCACTGCCTTCTCCCCCAACAGGAGAGAGTGCCTGAGGAATTCCAGCTCTGCACAGCCAGGACACCAGATACAGGAGGGTTATTAGTTAACTGCTCAGCTTAAAGGAATGTTACAGTTCTCAGTGTCACCCTCCAAGACCCTCTCTTTTGATCCTCAGAACCTTAACCCTGCAGGGGCGGCACAATGAGCTGTATCCCTGTCTGTGCTACTGAGGAGGAAAAAGAGGCTCAGTGAAGTTAAGTGTGGGGCCGGCCTGTGGCCCATAGCGGTTAAGTTCGCTGCTCCAAAGGCGGCCGGGGTTCGCCTGTTTGCATCCTGGGCGCCGACGTATGCGCCGCTCATCAAGCCATGCTGAGGCGGCCCACATAGAGCAACTAGAAGGATGTACAACTATGACATACAACTACCTACTGGGGCTTTGGGGGAAAAAAAGGAAGAAGACTGGCAACAGATGTTAGTTAGCTCAGGGCCAATCTTCCTCAAAAAAAAAAAAAAAAGAAAGAAAGAAAAAGAAGAAAAAGAAGTGTCCTGCCAAGGTGCCAAGATTCCACCCACTCCAGCCCTGTCTCCCTTGCTAGCACTATTCTCTAGGTTGGCCAAGCTCAGGAGGCAGCTTGCATTTTATGGGTCCAATAGAAGAGGCAGGCACATTCATGGAAACGGCCCCAAACTCCTCAGTACTGGTCATCAGCTTATACAATGGTGACTGGCCTTAAATGAAAAGCAAAAAGCCGAGGTCAAGTACCCTGAAGCAGCCCTCCCCCGCCGCCCAGGAGACCTCGATCTCTTACCCAATTGCTCCCACGAGCTGAGGGTGTCACGGCTGCCCAGCCGAGCCCGGCCAACGACCTGTCGCTGCGACCGCCAAAGTACCTGCCCGCGAGGGGCACTGCCCCCTGGGGTACCGTGGCCTCGCCAGCACGCAAAGCGATTCCCGCAAAGGCCGGGCTGGTGGGCTCCCCGGAGCCCTCGACTGAGCCCACCTGATGCTGCAGGGTCAGACTCGGGCCCCATTCCCACTCATCGAGAGCCTCCTACCGGAGTTGTCCCAACAACTGGCCGCCTCCTGAGGCCATCGTACAGACGGGGAAACTGAGGCTCGGAGAGGAAAAGGGGTTTAGCCTGAGGCTGGCGGCGCGGGGACTGGAGCCCGAGCCCTCTGACGCCGAGACCCGATCCTCGGCCGAGGCGAAAACGACGACCCTCAAGCCACCGCGAGAGGTCAGCTGGAGGGGAAGAGCCTCCCAGAAAGGGCCGAGGTGGGAGCCGCGCTTTCTGCGCGAGCGTCGGGCGAGACACGCAGCGACCCGCCCGAGACCCGGCCCCAGCGCCGAGGTCCCGGGGGGCCAAAGCAGCCACAAGGCGTCCGACCCCCGGAGCCCCCGCAGTCCCGGCGCCCCGACCTCGCCTACCCTGCGCCCGCCATCGCGCGCACTCACCGCGGGCGGCCCGGCAGCTCTCCCGGCACCTGAACAGGACGCAGGCCCGCACCACTGAGGCGCTACCACGCCGCGCTGACGGCGGGGGTGGGGGCGTGGCCGTAGGGGGCACCGCCCCGCTTAACCGGGCCGCGCGCACGCTCCCGGGGCAGGCCTCCCCCCTGCGAATCTGTGCTCTTGGTACGGCCCGGCCGGCCCTGCCCCCTCGCCTCGCTGCCCAGCTGCCGGACCTGGGAGCCAGGCTGGTGGTTCCGGGGGGGCCGGGAATGCGGGTGCCGGCGGCTTCTCCCGCTCCAGATCTGCAGTTCCCCAGGCCGGCTGCCCACCCTCTCGTGGGTCCCCGCGGGGCCGTGACTGTGCGCCGCAGTGTCCGGCCTCCTGCAGCTCGCGTGTGTTCGCGGCTTTTTCTCCTCCACGGCCCCCATTTCCCTCACTTGAAAATGGCGAGGCTGCGTGTAGGATCGCCCGGGGTCCCTCCAGCCGGACCGCGGAAGGCGTGGACTGGAATGCAGGCCTGCTTGGGTGGGGGTGCGGGGAGTGATCAGGCAGGGGGCGAGGACTGGACCGAAGATGCGGGAAGTGAGCAGAAGGCGTCTCGGGTTCGGAAAGTCTGGCTGCCTTGGTCCGGAGTAAGAATCTGCCTCCTACCATGGCTCCAACGTTATAGGGTCATGGAGATTAGGTGATATAATTCGTCTTCCTAAAAGATTTAGCTCAGTGCGATAGTAAGTGCCCTAGAAATGTAAGTCATTGCCATTATTATTATTACTGTTGTTATTATTACAGGCTCTGCTGCGAATTCCTTTGGGAACAGTGGGCAACTAACTCACTTTGTTTAGAGCCCGTTCCCCATCTTTAAAAACAGGACCAGCTAGCCGACAACCAAATACTTTAAGAACAGTGAAATAGAGAGGATTCTTACCGTGGCCTCATTTTTAGGTTTCCTATGTCCAGGAGCCAGTCCCTCCAACAGGTTTGGTCAATACCGTGCCCAACTGAGGACCTGAATGTGTTAACTCCTGCCCTGGGCCCTCAAGAGAGCAGTGGGGAAATTCATCACCCAGATCTCTGATACTGCCTCCCACCTTTTCAACATCTTGAAACCCTGGGCGTCCCAATGAAGCTTCAGACTTTGAATCCTTGAGCCTGCTTCTGTGAAGCCAGGACTCAGTGCTGAGTTCTCTCTGCTAATATGTGATAGCATCACTGAGGCAGGGAACAGGCCTCTGATTTCTTTTGCTTTTTCCCATTGAACCGGTAACTGAATCTTATGGATTCTATCTCCAGGACCACCCCCACTCACCTTTCCTGCTGCCTCTGCCCAGTTCGGGCCTACCTGAGTTCACCTTTCACCTGGATGATCTCAGAAGTTCCAGACTGTATGCCACCACCAGTTTCTTCTACACCCACTGCCAGGGTGACTCCGTCATATACAGCTCTGCTCTCTGCTCTACCTTCCTGGCCCTTTACTCTTCCTCCTTAAAACACACTCTCATTAGCCACCTGGAAAGAAAAAGTAGGTTGGATACACACCTCACACCTGACACTAATATAAATTCCTCACAGTAAAAGATTTTCTTGTTAGTGCTGGCAAGTCGATTCCAACTCCCAGCGTGTGTACAGCAGAGTGGAAACCTACCCGGTTTTTTTGTGCCATCCTCTCACCTTCCA
Organism: Tapirus indicus; assembly: GCA_031878705.1. NCBI lineage: Eukaryota > Metazoa > Chordata > Mammalia > Perissodactyla > Tapiridae > Tapirus > Tapirus indicus. The sequence goes on from CM062922.1 coordinate 143,430,366, forward strand.
GTGCTAGGTCAGACCATGCTTATAGAGTTTTCATGGCCAATTTTTTCAAAAGTGGGCGGCTAGGTCCTTTCTAGTCTGTCTTAGTCTGGAAGCTCCACTGAAACCCGTCCTCCATGAGTGACTCTGCTGGTGTTTGAAATACTGGTGGCACAACTTTCAGCATCACAGCAACACACAGCCACCACAGTATGACAACCAACAGACGGGAGATGTGGTTCCCTGACTGGGACACAAGCCCGGGCCGTGGCAGTGAACGTGCTGAATCTTAATCACCACACAGAAGATTTAAATGATTTAGAAAAAACAGAAGACAAAGGAAAAGTCCTATAAGAAACCATAGGAGAATTCGTGTTAATAATCTCCAAGAAGCCTTTCTGAATTATGACATAAATCCCAGAAGACATAAATGAAAAGATTGAGAAATCTGCCTACATAAGAGTAAAAACTTGATATGTAACAAAGACATACAGGCAAAGTCAAAAGGCAAATGACAAACTAGGAGGGAATATTTGCAATTATTAATAATCAGAGGACTAGTTTCCCTAATAAGGAGCCCCTAATTAATTAATTAAAAAAACTAATTAACATAAATGGGCAAAAGATAAAAACCGTCAGTTCACAGAAAAAGAAATACAAATGGTTCTTAACCATATGAAAAATTTTTCAACCCCACACAAAAGAAATACAAATTAAAACTTGGCAAGATACCATTTTTCAGCTATGGGATGATGACAAAATCCAAAAGTTTGATGACACACTGTTGGTGGAGCTGTGTGCAAATAGGCACTGTCATTTATTGTGACATCTGTACATCCAGCTATAAAAAAGACAAACAAGGAGGCTCATTTCTGATACAGAGCAATCTCTGAGATAAATTCATAAAAAAAAAATGTAAGGTGACGAACAGCAGGTATAGAATGCCACCGTTAGTGTTTCTCTTTTTTTTTTTTTGCCGAGGAAGATTTGCCCCGAGCTAATGTCTACTGCCAATCTTCCTTGTTTTTTTTCCGTATGTGAGCTGCCACCACAGCATGGCCACTGACAGATGAGTGGTGTAGGTCCATGCTGGGGAACTGAACCTGGGCCACCTAAGCAGAGCATGCCAAACTTAACCACTAGGACACCAGGGCTGGCCCTGCCATTAGTGTTTCTAAAAAACATCACCATGAGGGAAAGTGGAGGAAGAATGTACATCCTGTGTATACATATTTGGTTGTATGTGCATGACCGCTCTGAAAAGAGAAAAAAAAAGTCTTAACATTGGTTGTCTCTAGAGAACTAGGGAAGTTGGGGCGAAGGGAGCCTTCACTGTGTGTGTCCTTTGTATCTTTCACATTTTGTGCCTTGCAAATATTTTACTTACTCTAAGTCAAATACATAAATACTTTTTTTTAATACCCAAGCAACCTTGTCACTGGCCAAAGAATGAACTCTTTTACTGGCTCCTAATACCTAAAGAATAGTGACTATACACTTAATTTTTCTTAAAGCAAAATTATACATGTGTGGGGTTATAGATAACAGCTTCCTGCCAACTGCCCTCCATTTCTCCTCGTCGTCACTGCTCAGAACGAATCACCTTGTTTAGCACTTTCTTCTGCTTATTTCCATGCTGGAAAATAAATGTTTTTGTGGCTGGCCGTTGTTCTATATTTCAGGTGTTACCTCTTGTGTCCTGCTAATAATGCGTTAGGTCATTAAAACCACAGCCCGCCTCCCCTGCCTACGTCTTTCAACATACTTATTTATAAACCTACTTCACTTCTTCTGTTAGTCATCTTTATAATCGAAGTAGCAGCCTTGGACCTTTATTTCTGGATCCATCCACTGCAGGTAGTATCTCTTCATGCTGTATGGTGAGTTCTCAGCATCTTTGCCCTTCCCTTTGCTCTGCGCCCCACTCCCGCCGCCCGCCCCCCAACCTCAGCTGTCTGAACCTCGACATTTTCATTAGTGAGCTTGGTAACACTGACATTCTACGTATGTGTTCATTGCGTTGTCTGTGTCTTGGGTCTAAACGTCAAGTCAACAAGCGGCACTGACGTTGTTGTGACATAGTATGGGGTGTACACAGCCGAGCCAACCACCCCTATGGTTACTGGGCTTTTCCTGTGCACCTGTCCACCTTCTGGAGGTTCTTTTTTTTTTTTCCTGGCACAATTTAAAGGAAACACATCCTCAATCTCTCCATGGATCTGGTGTATCAAGCTTTTTCTAGAGACTTCCTCCAGGATTCTTGGACTACCCCCTGCCCCCATCCTGACTGATTACTGTCAAGAACAGAGGCTGAGCTCCTGTCTGTGTTTCAGTTCTCATACGAGGTGCACAATCAAAGCTCAGAGTGAACGGATCTCCTTAGTCTGGGATGCAAGGGCGTTCAAAATCTGGCCCGAACCTCTTTCTGGCTTGACCTTCGTAAACTTCCCTCCACAAACTCTACACTCTCGCAAAACTAGACAAATCCTCACAAATCCTGCACTTTTATTTCTCTGAGATGTCAGGAATATCGTTCTTTCTCATGTTTATACGTCCATATCCTACCTATCAGAAAGTTGCTCTGATCTCTCTGGGGGTGATGGCTCCTTCACTACTGTCCAGCCCTCCAGGGCCCAGAGTATTTCCTACTTTAAATCATGTCTCCAGAGTATTGGTTTCCCGTTGATCTGGAGTCCTTCAAGGGTGGGTCTGTGTTAGAGGCCTCCTCTCTGTCTCTCCACCCTCAAGTCCTGCCAAATGCAGGCAGCAGGAGGCATTTGCTGGATGAGCCACAGAAGATCCAGGAAAGCTGCACTGGAGCTGAGGAGCTTGGGCTTGGGTGAAAGGGACTGGGGTCCAAGGGGCAGGGACTCCAGGCAGGATGGGCGGGAGTTACAGAGCCCAGGCTGGGGGGAGAGGGAACAGGGGACTGCACTGTGGTTCTTGCTGGACAAGGGCTTTGTGGTCTGTCCATGAGCCTGCTTTGTTGGGTTTTTTTGGGCTATCTCTGCTGAACAGAATGGAAGAAAGTTTGTCTAGGTGTACGTGCACGTGCTGCTGCATTAAGGACTCATCAGGAAGGTGTGATCTTCTAAGGGACAGGTGGGGGGCCACCAGGATATGGGGCCTTTCTCTGCAGCAGGCAGTCCAGTCCCACACCCCCTGCCCCACCAAGGTTCTCCTCAACATGAACAACCTGAAAACTCAGGACACCTACAATAGATAGAAAGCTCAGGGACTACGGGGCCAGAAGCTGGCCCTTAAAGCAAATCTCCTTTTCTTGGGAGAAACTTTTAAACACATAACATCCCATAAAGCTAAGGGATGTATTACCCTGTATCAGTACCTTTTGATCACCATGATTCCTTGAAGCCTGTCCTTGTTCTATAGAACCAAACATGTACTGAGCCCTTGCAATGGGCTCCCACTTGCTATGGGATGGAGGGGAGGGACTAACTACCATTTATTGAGCACTGACTAGATCTAAAGTGCTGCGCTAACCTTTGACATGTGTTACTACAGACCTTCCTTGGAAGTATACACTATTATCCCCATTTGGCAGATGAGTAAACAGAGGCGCAGAGAGGCGAAGGGATTTGTCCCAAGGTCCCCAAGATCCTACAACTAGTAAGTGTTTAAACTGTGACATGGCTTTTGCCCATCAACTTCCAAACCCTTCCCACTTCACTCCATTCCTGGGAGCCGACCTTCCCCAGTGATGGGCCTGGCTTTCCCCGGGCGCCCACCCAGTCCCTGGGGTCTCTGTCAGCTCTCCCTTTGGAGTGGTACCATTCCCAGTGCTGGTGCACTCACACCCAGGGCAGTCCCTTCTGCTGAGGACTCCAGCCTCAGTCTCTCAGGGCCCCTGTTTTGGTAGGCTAGATTCGTCCCTGCTCCCTCTGACTCGGGCTTCCTCTGTCACGGGCGTTAAAGAATCTCCAAGGTCGTGCTGCGCAATCCCCTGCCTTGAGCAGGAACTCACTGCAAGCTGCCTGACAGGAGCTGACGAGTCCTCTTGTAAGAAGAAAAAGAGGATCCCAGATCAGCTTGGTGCTCAGAGAAGCTGGGCTGACATCCCCCCCGACACAGAGGGATGTGGTTGATAAACTGACGTAAGCCTCCTCCCTTCTCAGAAACGACATGTGTCGCACCAGCTCTCTGGCACGGTGTCTGAAATGCCACCAGTGGCACTCTAAGCCCTTTGACTTAGGCACTGCCCTGGCCCTTTCCCTGGGGAGGTTCCGGTGAGGGTGCCGGGGAAATGAGTTTGCAGATTTCCGGACGCCCCAGGACTGGGTTGACTCTGATGCCTACAAGGCCAGGGACGAGGTAGTCACCCAAGCACAGAATCCCCATCTCAAGATCACGGTCCTAATTCCGCGTCCACTGCTGACCAGATGTGTGGCCTTGGCCGAGTCTCTTTATTTCCTTCCCTGGATAAGAAATCAGTTTCCTTATCAGCAAAATGGGTGGCGGTGATGGGGGACTCCTGTCCCTGCCCACTTCTCCCAGGTGTTCTGGGTTCATGATGATGATGAAAGGATGGCTGTGTGACAGCAAGATGGAAGGCAGGTGCCCAGGCGAGCCTTATTGCCAAAGAGGAGAGGAGGGAGGAGCCTGAAGACACACCTCTCTGACCTCTGAGCCCCTGGCCAAACTTCGTGCCTGACCTCGTACCTAGAAGGACTTGGAACTTCCTGAAGCCCTTCAATGAGCACTTGGTTATCTTCCCTCATTTTTACAGGTGAGGAAACTGAGGCAGAGAAATGGAGCAGCCCCATCTGGCTGGTGTACCCCAAAGTCAGTTCTCTCTCCACAGATGGGATGTTTCTCTGCCCAAACCTCTCTTACGAACGACCCCAGACATCCCAGTTCCTTTCTGATGTCAGGGACAGCTGGCCGGCCAGCCCAAAGCCTCCTAGCTCAGACCTCCTGGCTGGTCGTGAGTCAGGTCCTTGTAAGACAGAGTGGAGGCCCTGGCTGCTGGGCTTATAAGCCAGATGTGTGTGGCCCTGCTGGAGGCAGGGTGAGCTGGCCAGGCAGGGGCAACCGTGGAGACGCTGTCTGTGGACGTGATGTGGGAACTAGATGAATCGTTCTTGGGGAACAGCTGAGAGGAGGAGAGGCCAGAGGCAGCTGGGGTGCAGGATGAGAAGTCACTGAAACCTGGGGCTTCCAGAGGGACTGTGAAAGGGGATAGCGAAAGCCCTGGATGTCTCAAAGGCAGTCAGTGGGCCACGTACATCAGAATCATCATGGGGCCTGTTAAAACTGCCAATTCCTAGGGCATCCCTACCCACAGCCACTGGATCAGAATCTCTGGAGGCAAGCTAGAAATTGACATTTTAAATAAGCTTCATTCTTATCCACACTGGAATATGAGAACCACTGCCCAGTAATGGGCTCACTTGGCCAGAACTGGGGTGGGGCTGGGGTGTCCACAGCGTGGCTCAGATGGATCCAAACACGAAAGCAGATGAAGAGGAGGGGCTGCTGTGAAGGGTGAAGCCCAGGTGCTGACCAGCCTGATTCCCTGAGGTGTTCAAGAAACTTCCCCAGACCTCCCTCACTGCCTCCCTGCTACCCCCGCAACCCTAGGTCCCCCTAACCCCACCTAAAGTTCAACAACTTCAAACAGGCAGGCCTGAAATGAAAGAGCAAACATGGCCTTTGGCAACAGCAGATCGAGTTTCCAATCTAGACACCAAGGCCCAGCCAGCTGTGACCTTGGGCGGGTCCTGTGGGCCCTTGTAGCATGGCTCCTTGGGGTCCGGGTGAGGGTTAAAGGGCTTAATGTGTGTGTGAAGTGGCCACGTGCACAGTGGTGCTCAGGGCCCAGGATCCCTTCCTCTTTCCTACTCCCCACACCCCCACACCGCATCCCTTTCTGCTTTTCTCTGTTATGCAACCACAGTTTAAATCCGTCCTGGGTTTGCACACAGTAGCCAGGGTAAACTTCAGAGCAAATGTGAGGGTGTCCGGGTAAGGGGGAGGCTTTGAAAGGCACACACTCTCTACTTCCCTTCCTCCCTCCACAGTCTTATCCACGTACAGCTAGGCTACAACCTTTGCCCTCTCTCCTCAATACTGCAAAAAGCCCCATGATTATGTTCCCAAAATTGCCTGGCTGCTGACGGCTGTTGCCATGGCAAACAGAACCCACTGACAACCATTGTGAAAGGGCCTCTGAGGAGGAGCCTGCTTGGCTTCCATTAATGTTCTGTCCCAACAGCACTTTCTGGGAGCATCGATGATGTGCCTGCACTGAGCAGTCACTTAGCAGAGATGGAAGTGGGTTAGAGCCGGTCCCTGACCTTGAGGGGCTGGCAGTCTCTTGACCAACCCACCATGGAGAACCCATTGGTCTAGTTCAGTGATTCTCAAAGTGTGGTCCCCGAACCAGCAGCATCAGCACACTTGGGAATTTGTTAGAAATGCCAAATTTCAGGCCCCTTCCCAAGACTACTGAATCAGAAACTCTGGGGGGAGAGGGGGCCCTGAAATCTGTGTTTCAACAGAAGCCCCCAGGTGATGCTGATGTAGGCTGAATTGAGAACCACAGATCTGATTAAAACCTCACACAATTCCAAAAGATGGACACCATTTTTCCCATAGTACAGATGAGGAAACTGAGGATATATCGTACTCTGGTGTGCAGACTAGCGGACAGATTATGAAGGGGGTGGACTCTCAGGTCCCTCTGGGTATCAAATTCTGCCTCTGCAGCACCTGTGAGAAGATAATGAGCAAATATTGTGCGTCCTGGATCCCACCTGGAGAAACCTGGGCCCATGTAGGTATCTTACACTGCATCCAGCAGAGTCGGGGGCTGAGCTGGGACTGAGCAAAGTGGCACGTGCATGGAGAAATCAGAGCCTCACATGGGAGCAGAGAAGAGCTGGCAGTAGAGTCAGGAAGAGCAGCCCTGGTGACAACCACCTGCCCCAAATGTGGTGATGCTGAGCTGACGTAATGCCCTCCAGCTGAGGCCATCCAGGCTTCCACGCCCCTTCCGGCCCACACCCCCATCCTGAGACCATGTCTCCTGTGTTCACTCACCTACATACCAGATTGGGCTCTATCCATGCTCCTGCCCCCACAGACTCTCAGGGTCCCACTTTACACAGCGTCTGCCTGAACATGCCCCTCCCCAAATTTGGAATCGTCTCTTCAGCAGCTAATGGCTTTCGGCCTCTTTTTGCACAGAACCGGTGACCGAGCGCTCACTGCCTTTTCAGGCGGCCCATCCATCTGTGAAATCTCTGACTGGCTTAAGTTTCCCTTTGAATAAACTGATACGCATCTCCGTATAATTTCCACCTTTTACAATATGAGTTAGTCTAATCCCCCTTAACAGAGATTAAAGGCTTAAAGTACGATATGAAGTAAGAATATCTATGCCAGTCATTTCCCATGAATCTACCACCCGCCTTTGCAGATAAACAAGGCGGGTAGAACGTACCGACCCACCACCGGGAGGACAGTAGGAACAAGAGCAGGGGCGGGAGGGAGTAGAGAGAGGCAGGAGGAAGGACAGCTGACTTGCAGCCTCCATCCTGTCACTTACTCCCTGAGAGACCCTGGCAGGACCAGAGCAGGTCTGGGTGGGCTGACACATATCAGGACCCCTACAAGAAAAAGAATATGATATAACAAATGATTATCCAGAACTTGTTTCATTTTGTTGAATAGAGTTACAGATGGATGGTTTGTAATGACAGAAAAGTTAAAACTGACTCATAGTGTTTTCAGTGATAATTTTCATACATATATTATTGTTTTCAGCAAATGCAGATCCTGGAGCTTAAGTGACTTCAGCTTCATGGAAATCTGCCTCTGACCCTGGGCAAGTTGTCCCTCTCTCTGGGCCTCAGTTTCTCATCCGTAAAATGGGAGTGAGCCTGCCCACTTTCCAAAGTTGGTTTGAGGGTTAAATGAAAGGGAAAATATCTGCCAAGATATTATTATATTCTCTGATTTCTAAAGATGAATGCTTGGAGTCTGTGTATGAGGGAAACTGGTTGATTGTTTCTAAGGGGACAGGGAGAGGGATAGAAGGGCGTCCCAGGTTAGCATTCTGCATGTGGGAGACCTCAGCAAAACCTTATGAGAGAGCCAGTGAGTTCGGAGGACTAGCTCTCCAGGAAAAGACAATGAAATGACCCTTGTCACCAATCACTATTTTTTGGTTTTCAGGATTATTTTTCACAAGATTCTTTCCAAAACGGCCCTCAATGCATTTCTGGGGGAGGGGCTTTGTCCATGTTTGGGCTCAGAGAGACTTCACCCCAAAGGCAGCTCTCGGGACCTGCAAGAAACCCTTTGCTTCTGGAAGGGTTATGTCCTACAAGGAAGGAAATCTGATCAGGCAGATCCATGGGACGGTAACAGGAGTATTTTAATCATTTTGGCAACATTGGCTCTGCCAAGTCTGCCAAGAGAAAAAGGTGATGCTGTAGCTCAGGAAATTAAAACAACTCTGGCCTCATTCCCCAGAACATGTTTTTCAAGAAGGATTAGTGTTTTGGGTGGGAAGGAAAGAGCCCTATAAAGTCCCTCCTTGCCCAGGCTGCCAGCTTGCACATGGCTGTCCACACTCTAGGTTTGAAGAGGGTGTCTCCTTTGTCATGGTCATTCGCCTCTCCTTTATTTTTCACTGAGGAAGATTAGCCATGAGCTAACATCTGTTGCCAATCTTCCTAGTTTTTTTTTCTTGAGGAAGATTAGCCCTGAGCTAACATCTGTGCCAACCTTCCTCTAGTTTATGTGTGGGTTGCCGCCACAGCGTGGCTGGCGAGTGCTGTAGGTCCGTACCCGGGATCCGAATCTGAGAACCTGGGACACTGAAGCAGAACACGTCGAACTTAACCACTATGTCACTAGGGCCGGCCCCCTCCTCTCCTTTTTAAAGAGTCACCAGAGAACACCCTAACTCCTGGCCTGAGCCAGGTGCACTGGGGTCTCCAGTTCCAGGTGGCTGTTGGTACCCCCACCATGGAGAGTTCAGGAGCCTCCCAGGCTGCAAGCGGCACCCCCTTCCATCTCTGTAGGCCTGCCTGCAGAGGAGACAGTCTCACCACCCCCGCCCCCCCATTCCCAGGTCATCCAGAGTGGCAGCTTCCAAGCTTCATTAAGCAGACGCATCCCAGGCACCATGTCAGGGAGCGCCGTTCAGGAGGCCAGGGGCAGGAATCGGCGCACATTTTCATAAGCATTTTCACCCTGCAGGTAGTCCAGGAAGCACAGAGCTAGAGAAATTAGGGGTGGTTCTCCAGGGACTCCGCACCATGCCCTGCAGCTGGGCTAGCACCCCCCCTGGGCCCCCACTGCCCCCCTCAGGCCCACTGGAATTGTGCAGCAAGCATTGCTCTCAACAGGCCAGCCCTGCGCCTCCCCAACTGTCTGGCCTTGAGTACTCCACTCCTCTCAGCCAAAAATGCCTGCCTGGCCTGCCTCCAAGGAAGAGAGAAGATGACCATGAAGACTGATGCCCCACAAGGCCCTGGAAAATTACCCAAAGTCACCAGTCCTTGGCTTGGCGGCTCAGGACTGGGAATTGGAAATGACTGCAGGATGGGATGAGAGTGAGAGCAGGTGAGGTAGAGGATGGAAGAGTGAGGGGCACCAACACCCAGTCCCACCACACACTTAAAGCAGAGATGGTCAGCACAGCGGAAGCTTCAAGACCATCACGTGCAGCCTCCTCATTTCACAGATGAAAGAACTCAGTCCAGAGAGGTTAAGCACTTACTCAAGGTCACACAGTAAATCAATGGCAGGGCTGAGACTAGAGCCCTTGGTTCAGCATCCCTATCCAGGACTTTTCCCACTACACCACCAGGCCTAGGCATGGGTGGGGGGTAGGGCCCAAGCCAGCTCCTTCCTTCCCCCTCCCCCTCACCCCACCCCCAGAGTGGGACAGGACAGAGGACATGGCTGAACCCTGCCAGCTACTCGGCCTCCTCCTCGAGGCTTGGCTCTGGTTTTCCAGCCCCCAGCTGCCCTCAGGCCTCAGTTCCAGTTGACCCACCAGGTACAGGCAGCCCCCTCTCTGCCCTCCTTGCCCTGAACCAGGCTTCCTTCAGGGGGGCAAGGAGAGTGAGCAGCAGGACTGCCTCAGGCCCCTGCGCCTCCATCCTGCCCTGACCCTGTGCTGAGGAGGCACCCACCTGGGCAGCTGGGGTTGTGGGCGCCCCAGGCAAGGCCAACCAGCCAGAGCAGGTCCTGTGCTGAGAGCTGTCCTGCCTTCCCAGGGCTTGAGCCCCATGGTGGCTTTTTATGGGGCGGAGAGGCGTGGGGTGAGGGATTAGGGGTGTGGCCCAGGGTGTCTGTACCTGAGAAATGTCACCACCCTGAGTGTCCCTGCCAGGTGCTGAAGGCAGCAGGCTGAGGCTGGAGCTGGTTCCCGAACAGTCTCTGCCCTGGCCATGGCCCTCACCCCTCACAAAACAGCACAGAAGCCCCATCCAGCTAAGCCCAGGCTTCCTGTGGGGCTGAAAGCAAGGCCCAGGAGAGTAAGGCCCATTCGGGACACATGACGTCTCCAGCTCCCTGTGGTCTTCTCTTGGGGGGCTCAGACCCCTGCATCAGGAGCCAGACAGATATGACAAGTCTCACCTACTCTGGGACCTTGAACAGGTTATGCCACCTCTGACCCTCAGATCTTCATCTCTAAGATAGAAATAATAATACTTGCTTCATAGGATTGACACAGGCCCTAACACATGGGTACTCAATCACTATTTGAATGAATGAATGAATGAATAAAAAGGTGACTAGGATGATGAGGGGTCTGGAAACCAGCCCAAATACGCCTTAGCAACCTTATTTCCTTAACGTCTCACCTTGCCTTAACCAGACATGCCCAAGGCCTCAACCATTTCCCACTTCTACCCATGAATGTCCCCCACTTTGCTCTCATTGTCAGGGTGTGACTCCCTCCCAGTTCTGCTGGTTGACTCCCAACAGCCCCTGTGCCTAGGTGATCTCCTCGATGGTGATTGGCTTAGGAGTGACACATGACCCGGTTCTGACCAATGAGGCAGGAGGGGAGGTCTGCTGGGAGGCTGCAGGGTGAAGGGTTCCTGGCTCCCAAGGGAAAGGTATTAGAGGAAATGGCCCCTTTCTGCCTCTGGATATTGTCACGTTCTGTTGTGCCACCGAACTTGGGCAGCCGTCTTGTGGCCATGAGGCGGACTGGCCTGAGGATGAAGTCAGTGGTGAGGACCACAGAGCAGAGGGTGCAGCCGGCCGTCCACCCTGCCTCTGGACGTCTTTCTGTGCGAAATAACGAATGTCCTCATTCATTAAGTCAATTCAAATTGGGGTTTTATTGCTTGCAGCTGAGCATATCCTACCTGATTTTCTCCCTGACACCACCTGCATTGCTCCCCGTCATCAGTTAGCAGAACACCCACTCATGTGCCTATCCTCAGGCTTTGCTCTGACCAGGGACCCAGAGATGAGCCAGGCTCTGTGCCTGCCCTGTGGAAGCTCATAGTTCTGAAGGGATGGGCTGGAGGGTAATTAGATGGTTACGAGCTTGTGAGCAGAGACTGAGGGTATTTGGGGAGGGACAGACTAACTGTCCTGGGCAGTCTGAGAAGGGTTCTGGGAGGTGGCATTTGCAGGATGCCTAGGAGTTTTACAGACAGACAAAAAGAATGTGTTCCAGACAGAGGTAACAAGGTCAGTGAAGGTGTGTAGCTTGCTTAGAGAACATCTGGTGAGGCTCAAGTTTAGGCCCATTGGGGAGTGGTGAGCAAGAGCTGGGGAGGTAGGAGGAGGCCAGGTATGGGGCTGAGTGCCCCAGAAGTCTGTGTATGCTGGGGAGCCAGTGAAGGTTTTCTGCAACATGTACATTTTGGATCAGAAGAGCCTGGGTGTTCAGGAGAGAAGTGACAAGGATCTCTCCTGGTCAGGGGCAGTAGGAAGGAACGGGCGAGATGCTGAAAGAGGCATTGTCAGGCCTCAGTGACCAAGGGAGAGAGTGGGGGTGATGGAGGAGGTGAAGGTAATGGCCAGATTCCTGGTATGTGAGGGAGGAGCGGTGGCTGTGTAAGTCTTGGAGCAGGGGACTGTGGTAGCCAGACTCCAGGATGGCCCCCAGTGATCCCACCTCCTGATATCCACGCCCTTGTGTAGTCCCCTCTCATGCTGTATCAGGACTGGCCTATGTGACCAACAAAGTATGCAGAAAGGATGATATGTAACTCCCAAAGCCAGATCATAAAAGACGCTGTAACTTCTGCCTTATTCTCTCTTAGGTCACCGGCTCCGGGAAAAGCCAGCTGGTACATTGTGGGAACACTCAAATAGCCTCATGGCGAGGTCTGTGTGGTACAGGGCTGGGGCCTTCTGCCAACAGCCAGCCAGCCACTGGGCTGTCCCACCAACAGCCATGTGAGCAAGCAATCATGGAAGCAGATCCTCTGGCCCCAGTCAAGCCTTCAGATGACTGCAGCCCCAGCTGACATCTTGGTGTAATCTCAAGAGAGGCCTTGAGCAGAACCACCCAGTTAAGCTGCTCCCAAATTTCTGACCCACCAAAACTGTGAGATAATAAATATTTGTTATTTATGTTTGTTATTTAAGCATAACATTTACGTTTGCTGTGTTTGCCACAATAGATAGCTAATACAGGGACCCAGACCACCAAGATCTGATTCTCCTAACTGTCCTTCCTTGGGTGAAGGAGATTCTTGTTATCATCGCTGGCTGGGAGCTCCCCAGGCACATGGTCCGTGCCTTCATCCGTCTCTCTTTACAGCTTACAGAACATTTTCACGTAAGCACACTTTTCATTGTTGCAGCCAACCCTAGGGGGTGGTTATAATTCCTGTTTTACAGAGGGGAAATTGAGGTTCATAGAGGTGGAGTGACTTGCTCAATGTTATACAGTTCGTCAGTGGCAGGGCCTGAATCAGAACCAGGTCTGCTTCCAGGCTCTGGGTGGATCCACAGCCTGCCTGAGCACACAGTGGGTCCTCGGCACAGCCCAGGGCCTGGCTGGCTGGGTATGAAGGCTGGAGAGCCCAGCCCCAGGAACCCATGCTGAGGGGGTTGCTCCAGCCTCCCAGCCAACTGCCAGCCTAAGTCCCTGGTGTGGACCTCTCCAGGGGGTGACTCTAGACTGCATCCCTCTGGAGACAGCTCTGCAGCTGGACAGATTAAGGATGAATGGTGGCCTTGGCATTTACAGTGATCTTGCAAGGCCAGCCTGGGTCACCCCCTTGATTAGGTGGTTTTCAGGAAACGCAGCATCCTCTCCTTTCTGGGGCTCAGGGCCAGGCCTAGGAGCTCTTGAAGGCAGGGATCCAGGGCCTGCTTCCATCCTCTAAGAACCGCATCTGAAGGAAGGGAGCACAGGAGCTTTCTTACTTGGGGCTGAAGGAAGCTCACACAGTGCCCCTTGCCTTGGCCTCAAGATCCACATTCCTTTTACAGAGCTCCTCACGCTGTGCCAGGCGGGGGCTGTGAAGAAAGAGCCTTCAAGGGACTTATGGGTCAGCAAGGGAGACAGGCAGATACCTGGCAACACCTCCATATATCCTGCCGGCCCTCCTGGCAGTGGCTGCCATTCCCAGTGGGGCTTCTCACCGTTTTCATGGTTAGTCATTTTGCAGCCAGAAAGCCAACAAGGCCCCCAGAGTCATCCCATTCCATTTTGCCCAAGCTTGGGCCCCAGGAATAATCTCTTCCCTCGTGGAGAAGCCCCACCATCCATGCCCACTGCAGGGCCTGTGAACACAGGTGAGGGCACCTTGTGGAAAACAACCCCAAGTGGATTTAGCAAATGAAAATACAGGATGTCCAGTTAAATGTGAATTTCAGATAAACAACAAATTTTTTTTAGTATAAGTTCGTCCCAAATACTGCATGGGACATACTTTCACTCAAAAATCATTCGTTATTTATCTGAAATTCAATATAACTAGGCATCCTGCATTTTATCTGGCAACTCTAGTACTAAACCTCTGCAGTCACTGCTGTTTCCACCTCCACTTAGCAGTGGCCTTGTCCTCAGAAATCTCTCCAGTTAATAATGGACCCTTCCTGGGCCCTGACTCACTGCCCAGCACCCTGCTAAATCCTGAGACCCTGAAGACAAACGGGGCATGATCCCTGCTCTCAAGGAGCTCACCATCAGGTAGGGGAGGGAGACGTGCAACCGAATAAATTACAACAAAATTTGTAAAGTGCTGAGTATCAGGGAGGCACTCAGCCACCAGCAACAGAAAACCCAACCAACAATGGCTTAAATGAATAAGGCTTTATTTTTCACACAAAATAAGTCCAAAGTCTGTCTACTGCTGGCTTCAGCTCAGCAGTTCACTAGTGTCACAGCCAACGTTTCTGCAATTTCCTTGGCTTTTCTCTCATTGTCTCAAGATGGCTGCCACAGCTCCAGTCATCATATTTCTTAACGTACATGAATAAAAAGTGGAAGGCAAAAGATTCCAGCCTTGCCTTCACCTCAGTAGATTTATGCTCATGTCTTACTGGGCAGAACTGGGTCATATGGCAACCTCTAATTGCAAGAGAGGTTGGGAAAGTAGACCATACGATTATCATGACTGGGCTAGACCAATCCCAAAGCATTGCTGGGGCTGGGAACATTGCTACTCCAAAGAAAGCCAGAGTTCTTTCAGCAAGGAAGAAGAGGGGAGTGGGCACTGGGCAACATGTATGTATGGCGGGGGCGGAAGGGGGGGTGGCATTGAAGAGCTGTGGCTTGTCTCCTTGCGTTCCGGTCACTCCATTGGCCACTGATCAGAGTGGACAGAAATGGGGGATGAGGTGCAGGCAGTCCAGAGAGGGGAGACCAGATAGGATGCTATTCAGATCTTCGGTTCTTCTTCTGAGGACCCCAGACCAGAATAGATGGGGCCCCATGAGGCAAAGAGAGATCTGATTCCCAACTCATGTGTCTCAGAAAGGCTTTGAGACGTCAGCGGTGTCTCAGAGAGAGACGTTGTTTTTGAGTGGCCCCTTCCTCTCACTGCACCAGCTGGTCCAGGGTGGGTTCCAGTCTCCAGCCACTGGTGGGAACAGCCTCAGAGACCCAGCAATTCCCGGGAAAGCCCTGAACAGGGAACCAGGGACCAGAGAAGGGCAGCATCTTGCAGCTGTGCTTGCTCCCAAGCAATGATCCATAGACCCCTGGAGAGGTAAGATCTGCTGACACCACTGCCCTGACCCCTACCCCACCTCCCAGAGCCCTCAGGGAAGCATAGGCCATGAAGGGTGGGACCCAGGTGCAGGGTAGTGAGGGAGGAGAGGAGAGAGGTGGGCTCTGGGAGTGCTCAGACAGGGGGGAAGAAACAGAAGCCTAGTGTCTGGGAGAAATGCCTGTTACGTGGATGAGGCCCAGCTAGACTGTGATCTGCCCCAATTCTCGGAAAGTTAATGGTCTTCTGGACGCGAGAGCAGCACTTCTTGCACTTGAATGTGAGCGCCAATCACTTGGGGGTCTTGTTAACATGCAGATTCTGATTCTCAGGACTAGCCTGGACCCAAGGTCATCCATTTCTCTCCAAGTGATGCTGATACTGCTGTCCAGGGACCACACATTGAGGAGCAAGTTCTAGACTAGACCCCACAAGGAGTCTGGGCCCCAATGCTATAGGTATTCAAAGAGAGGAGAAGTCACTGAGGGCTGTGGGCTGGGAGTTCAGAGAAGGCTTCCCGGGGCAGGGGGAGAGGATCTGGGCCCTGAAGATGGGGCAGGATATGGAGAAGACCTAGAAGTTATCTTATACAGGGGACTTGCTTGCACAACACACAAGAGACCTGGAGGAAGGAGACCAGCTTTCTGGAGTAGAGCATTTGAATGGGAGCAGGGACCGAGGTGGTAGTCTATTGGTTAAGATTCAGTGCTCTCACCACCGCAGCCCTGTCCCGGTCAGGGAACCACACCATCGTCTGTCGGTCGTCATACTGTGGCAGCTGCGTATTGCTGTGACGCTGAAAGCTATGCTACGAGTATTTCAGATATCAGCAGGGTCACCCATGGTGGACGGGTTTCAGTGGAGTTTCCAGACTAAGACAGACTAGGAAGAAGGACCTGGCCACCACTTCTGAAAAAATGGGCCATGAAAACCCTAAGAATATCAGCAGAGCCTTGTCTGATCCAGCGCTGGAAGATGAGAGGATGGCACAAAAAAACCGGGCAGGGTTCCACGCTGTGCACAGGGTCACTAGGAGTTGGGATCGACTCAACGGCCCTAACATCAAAAAAAGTGATGGAGAATGAGAACAAGGCAGTCAGGCACTGCGAAAGGCCTTGAATGTCAGCCTGAGGCTGAACCTGGCTGTACCCTGAGTGAGGAGCAGGCTCAGGTTCAGACTGAGCAGGGTTCAAACTCCAACGACACCAGCTGGGTGAGCCTGGGGAAGTCACGTTCTCCCTCGAGCCCCCAGTTTCCTCATCTTTGAAATAGGGATTCTATAATAACATTTAGTATTTCAGGGTGTTATTGAAATATGTAAATCATAGTACGTGCACACGAGAGGTGGTGGTGATATTTTGGGAAATCAGCCCAGCCTGGGCGTGGGCAGGCATGTTCTCATCAAGGAGCCTGCAGTTCAGTTGACACCCAGGGTGGGCAAAAGGGGACTCTTCCTGGGGCAGTGGGGCCACACCCAGATCATCTCTGGTGGGAGAGGGTGTGACGGCCAAGCCTGGGGTCCTGGCTGGGTGTGGCAAGACAGTCCCACCTCTATCTGGCAGCCAATTCCTATCCCCACTGGCCTTGACCCCTTCAACCTGCAGGGGGACTGAGGTCTCTCAGGGGACCCTGGGCTCTGCGATCTTCCACCCTCCACATCTTTCTTGATCCCAGGTCATAGAAGACCAGAATGCCAGGCCTGGAAGGCACCTACAACTCACCAGATTCAGCCCTCCACTGTACCCTCCTCCACTCACTTCAGTGACAGGACTCCACCATCTCCCAGGGCAGCCTGTTCATCTTCAGAGAGGCCCCTCTATGCCGCTGAGCCAGCCCATGCAGTTCCCAGAGAAGTCCTCTGAGGTGGGCAGCATGATCTTCGCTTTGCAGCTAAGTGAACTGGGCTGGGAGGCCAAGTGACTTGCCCAAGGTCACACAGAAAAGCAGGCCTCCTGACGCTCAGGCTGGTGCTCCCTCCACCAGGGAGCGGGCAGCACCCCTTTGCTCCTCCCTCTCCAATGCTCAGCCCTCCCTGCCCACCTTCTCCTCCTCCTCCCAGCAGAACACACACACACACACACACACACACACTCACTCACTCACTCACTCACTCAGTTCCTGCGCCAAGCTTTGTCTGCAGAGGAAATTTTAGCCACCCAATGCCCCGGCTCATCTTCCCAGTTCTCCCTGACCTGTGCTGGAAGCTGGCCCTTCGCCTTCCACAGCTGCACATGGAGCCTTCTGGACCTTCCCCAGGACTTTCCCCTTTGTCTGTCTGTGTCCTCCTCTGAGCCCAGCCCTTATCCACTCTAGGAGAGAGCACTGCTGGGCTCTCACTGCAGAGGAGGTGTGAGGCCAGGAGGGGCCAGTGGACCCCCAAGTGGGGCTCAGAAGGCTGGACACTGGCCACACCAGGCCTGCCTGTGGGCCCAGGAACTGTGTTCCCAGCTGATCATGACACTCCCTGAGCCCCATGCTGCAGTGAAATGGACCCAGGCTGTACCCCAGCAGGCTGGCATCGTGGTTAGGAGCCAGAGCTTTGGCATTCTGCCACCTCAGTTCAATCCTTATTTCTAAATTGTAGGACCTTGATAAATTAATTTGCTTCTCTGTGCCTCAGTTTTGCTATATGAAAATGGGATGAAAGTAATTCCTACTTCAGAGGATCATTGCAATGACTCTGTGAGTCACCATGTTTATCCAGTAAATATTTGAGTGCCGCCATGTGCCAAGACAGAGAGAACCAGAACTGTTCTGGGCACTTGGCATAGAGTTGTGAATGCGACAAAAGCTCTGATCTCATGGAACACCCATCCTAGCGGGGAAGAAGAGTTATGCAAGATGTCAGGTGGTGGAAGATGCTATGAGAATAAAGCAGGGGAGGGCTGAGGGATCTCGGGGTGCAGTTTTGAATATGGGGCCCAGGCAGACATCTCTGATGAAGGGACAATTAAGCTGACAGCTGAAGGGAGTCAGGGAGTGAGCCATGCAGCCCTCTGGGGGAGCAGCCTCCAGGCAGACGGAGCAGCAGGTGCAAAAGCCCTGAGGAGGGTAGTGCTCAGCAGAGAGCAGGCCACTTCTGCAGCCACGCGCCCGGGCTAGGAGCCAGCCCCAGGGTGGCCTGCAGGAGCCTGGGCCCCACCACCATCTCCCTACCAGAGGAGCACTGATGAGAGGGAGAGGCAGCTGAGGCACGGAGGAAAGAACCACACTTCACCTGTGCCCCACTGCCCGGCTGTATGACCTTGGGCGGGGCTCTTCCTCCGTCTGCGCCCCTGAAAATGGCTTGGCTGTGGGGGCCCAATGGCTGTACAGAACAGCCAGATGTCACCTGATGTCCGGCCTCTGGCACTCAGTAGACGGTCAGTACCCCTTGACTGAATGTTCCCCAAAGACCAAGCTGGAAAACAAAGAAGCTGGAGGGGAGCTGGGGAGCGACAGGGTCCCTTAGTGGCCACAGGGTTGTCTGCACCCCCAACCCCCCCCAGAGGGCAGCAACTTCGTGTGCTCGTTCGTCCCCACAGATAATCTCAGGGTCTTTCTCTCCCAGGCCAGAGGCCAGGAGCACTGAGGAGCTGTTCTCTAGAGAGTAACCACTGCTCGCCCGTCCCACACCCGGCCCCCAGGATGGAGAGGGGTGAGAAGCTGGCGAGCCAGGGGCAGGGACTTCAAAGTGACACTCAAGAGTTAAATGGCAGCTTTATATATGGTGGGGAGGGGGCTCGGTGAGAGGAAGGGGCTCCTGAGCCAGGAGGAGGATTCCACAAGGGAGAAGGGGGTTCTCTGAGGGGCAGAGGGAAGGGGAGCTTCCTGAAGGGGAGGGGAGGAAGGTTCTCAGGGGCTCCCTGAGGTGGAGGGGGATAGAGATGAAGGCATTCAGTGCCTGGACTGAGGAGGCATCCAGTCCCTAGCCCCATACACACACACACAGGCACGCACGTACACACATGTACACAGAAACACACGCACGCATACACACGCGGCTCTAAGACCCAGGTTGGTCCAGCTGCATCTGGCAGAGGCATTTGGGCCCTCGGCCCTGCAAGCTGCTTCCCTGGCTGGGAAGCAGCCTGGGCAACGGGAAGAGCAGGGCAGGACCAGTGTTCTAAGGGTCTGGGTGCTCGTGCAGACTCTGCCACTACTGGCCAAGTCGCTTCCTTCCCCGAGCCTCAATATGCCCCTCCATAAAATGATAGTGAGAGTCCTTGCATCCCAGGGCTGGGTAAAAGTTCAGGGACCTGCAGGGCTGCTGGGGACATGAAGCCAGACCTCACCCTCCGCCTCTCTCACTCCACTATCTGACCTAGCTCAGGACTTTGCCTCTCAGGACAGGTGAGGGGGGATGGGGCCAGGTTCCTTGAGGCTGGAGAGGGCTGGAACTGTTCCCTAATATCACCTGGAACCTCTTGGGGGCAGGGAGAGCAGCAACCTGAGCTCCAGCCCCCATCTCCCTGTGGCCCGCCACAGCCTGACTCCCAGCCAGATCTTGGCTCTCAGGAAAGCTGAGCCTCTCCCAGGGGCAGAAGCCACCAGAAGGGCCTGGAACCCTTGGGAAGGGAGGGGCCCAGGGCCTGCAGGGAGGCCCAGGCTTCTTCCGTCTGGACTGGGATCGCAGCATGAGGGCTCAAGGCTAGACTCCAGCAGACAGTTAGACTCCAAACATCCCAGAGGCCTTGCTGGACACCAAGAGGGACTTAGCCACATTCCTGGAGAGGCCTGGGTCGAGGCTGACACAGGCCAGGGTGGGGCCAGGGCAGTCCTCACCCAAGGGAGAAGGTGTCTGGGGGAATGCGGTGCTGGTGTGTGGGATTTGCCTCCACACCCTATGCAAGCTCAGGAAAGACTTCTTTCCTCTCGGGAACAGAGGGGCTCAAAGGGCCTTTCCAGCACAGCCTTCAGTGCCCCTAGGCCCAACCAGCTTCAGAAGGGCCTTTTCCACTGGAGAAATTTCCAATAGGCAGGTCCCTGCACTGTGTCACCTGCACCTTCAAACTTATCCCCCTGCTCCCACACTGAACACAGAGTGATGCATCTGCCCTCAACCTCCCTGAGCTGCCACACTCGTACACACACTCAATTACTCCTCCATCCATTCCAGGGTTCCTCCAGGGAAGGAAGACTGATGGGGTGCTGTTACTGGGACGTATTGCCCTCTCCCTCAGGCCCCAGGAGAGTTTTGCTTCCTCCTCTCCTCCCTCCTTACATCTCAGTAAGGAGAAGGGATACCAGCTTAGCGGGATTTGACACCTGCAGTTCAGGCCAGCTGTCTTCCCTTACAGGACGGGGAGGGACATGGGCTCGGTGCTGTCCCAGCACCCACAGCCAAGATGGCAGAGCCCTTGGGAAGTGAGGGCTGAGACACGCCTCGTCTCCATCTGCCCACTTCCTCAGAGACAGGAAGAGTTCGGGGCAGGTGGGATCTGGAGAGTGGGACCCCTGGGCTCCATCCTTCCCCCCGGGGAGCTGGACTACACCCTACCTCACCTCTAGTGGCAGGTAACCTTTCTGTGCACCTGGAGCCCTGAGCATGAACAGAAGAGGGACCACACCTGGCAGTGAAAACAACAGAGAACAAACAGGAGGCTCAAGGGTTTTAGATTCCTTCTGCACCAACCACAGGAATGCCCCTGGCCGGCGTGAGGCGGAGGTGCCCACAGGCATCGGCAGAGATTTCAGGCACGTGGAAGGGCCAGCTCTGTCTGTCCTTAAATGCCCTCCTCCAGCCCCCTGGGCCCTGGGGTGCATGGGGGCAGCCCCAGGGAGAGGCCCCGTTTCGGCCCGGGCTCTGTCACTGGGTGAATTTGAGGGGCTCCCTTCAGATCCCTGCACAGTAAACAAGCAGGGAAAACTCACAGTGGTCTCCACCACCCAGAGGATCAAGTCCTGTCTCCTCAGACTGGCCCCCAGGGCCCTTCCTACCCCGGCCCTTGTGGCCTCTCCATGCCCATCTCTCCTCGCTGGCCCTGTGGCCCCTTCCACACCCCACTTTCTGGTCTAGCCAGGCTGAACACATCCATCTTGGCACATGCTGGGATGCCCTTCTCCACATTGCATTCTGGAGAGGCCAGGTTCAGGGATCACCTCCTCTGGGACACCTTCCCTGGGTCCTGCAGGACTGGCTGCTCCCTCTTCTGTGCTCTGTAGGAGTTGAGCAGATGTGTCTCCTGGAGCTGGTGCCTCCTGGGATTACTGTGGGTTCTGTGCCCCTTGCCAGACCACGCTGGGACCAGACCTGGTCGTTTTTGTGTGCCCAGCCCCTGGGATGAGGCCCAGGATGCAGCAGGTGCTCAGCAACTATTTGGTGAGGGAATGAATGAATGAATGACAGGGTGAGGGTGAGGATTGCCAGGGCTCAGCCTCCCAGGATCTATGGCCCTTGACTCTGAGCTCCCTGTGGGCCAGGGGAATGGGTCATCTGCACTCAGAGCACCAAGTCATGAGCCTGAGAGTGGTCCCCTGAGCCTAGGCTGCCCACATACAGATTCCCAGGGCAGCAAGCATTGATTGAGCACCAACTGTGTGCCTTACCCCTGTTCCTTGAACACGCCCAGCCCATTCCCACCTGGGCCTCTGCTCTTGTTCCTTTGTCCACCTTGAACACTCTTCACGCTCATCATCTCATGGCTGCTCCGTGGATTCCATCAGGTCCCAGCAGAAAAGTCGCCTCCTCAGGGAGGCCTTCCCTGATCTAAAGTCGCTGCTCTCTATGCCTTGTCATCCCATTTTAATGCTCTGCACCATGCTTATCACTAGCTCAGGTTTTTCTGGTGTATTTATTTGTCTGTTTGCTAACTGTCTCTCCCTCCCCCTCCCCCGACACACATGCAGAGATTATTATGCTCTTTGAAGGCAGCTCTTGGCCTCCTTGCTGACGGCTGCGTCCCCATGCCTGGAATAGTGCCTGGCGCCTGGGCGGTGCTCAGTAGATGTTCCGTGAATGAGTGAACGCCAGGCTTCAGGACGAGGTCCCAAGCCAGACAGTCCCTGTCCTCGAGGAGGAGTTCAGGGCAGCAGACAGACACCTACCCGGAAAAGGCTACCGCAAATTAGGACAATTTGCCATGGTTGGTAAAGCCTTTCACACCCACAGAAGCTGCATTTGTTGAGTGCACATCTGTCAGGCACCTCTGTCCCTTGCTCTAACGCTGACGACCTCCCTAAAGGTAGGGATTACAACTTCCACTGGGCAGGTGAGGGAGTGGAAGCTTGGGGAGGCTGTGCGCCCGCCCCAGGTCAAACACGGGAAGAAGCACGGGTTCCCCACTCTCTCACACAGATGATCTCCCTCTGTGGGGCAGGCACAGGTCGCCCTCTTTCCAGAGGAGGACGTGGGGCTTGAAGAAGCCAGGTGACTTGCCCTCATGGCCAGGGGGAAGCTGCTGGAGACCTGGAGGCCCCCTCTGCCTTCTGAATACAGCTTCTCCCTTGGGCCTCAAGGTCACCAATTCTGGCCCTCCCCTGAGCACCCCCCACCCCACCCCGAGCTGTCTCTCTCTCTCTCCCTCAGGCTCAGGCCTGGGGAACAGGGTGGGGGGCTGAAGGCCCCTTGTTTCTAGTCTCCAGCTCTTGATGCTTATCTCTCTCTTCCCAATGCTTCAGGCCATCTCTGCCTGCATGTGACCTCTTGTGACTGCAAACTGCCCTATGTCACATCCACCTGGCAACCCCTCCCTGCAGACCACCTCCCTCTTCCAGCCTTCTTATTTCCAGCAGGGACTCCAGTCACCCAAGTTCAGAATTTCATTTCTCTTCCCCTTCCTTTCCTTCTTTCCCTCCCACCAAATGAGAACCTGTTGGCGTGGAGCCAACAAGGTTGCTGGTGGAGAGATGGCGAAGGGTGGGATGGGGTGGGGGCCCCTGTGCAGGGCCTTAGTGCTGGGGTGCAGCTGGCAGTGGGCAGCTCCCAGAGGCTCTGAGCAGGACAGTGATGCACCGGATGGAGCCATTTGGGGAGATGAACTTGCCTTACTTCCTAAGGCCGCTGGGACAAAGTGCTACAAACTGGGTGGCCTAAAGCAACCGAAATGTGTTCTCTCACAGTTCTGGAGGCCAGAGGTCCGAAATCAGGGAGTCAACAAGGCCATGCTTCCTCTGAAGGCCCTAGGAAGGAACCCTTCCTTTCCCTTTCCCAGCTTCTGGTGGCTTCTGGCAATCTTTGTCATCCCTTGCCTTGTAGACACGTCGCTCCAATCTCTGCCTCTGTCCCCACACGTCCGTCTTCTCCCTGCGTATGTCTGTGCCCCTGTGTCTTCACATGGCTTTATAAGGACACTAGTGGTTGGATTTAGGACCCACCCTAGTCCAGTATGACCTCGTCTTAACTGGACTATATCTGTGAAGACCCTATTTCCAAATACGGTCACATTCATGGGTATCAGAGTTAGAACTTCAACGTATCTTTTTGGGGGGATACAATTCAATCCACAACACTGACCAAAGGGTGCAGGAGATGCACTGACCAAAGGCCCTGGAGATGATTGAAGCAGGGCCGGGAGGCCACTGCACTGACAGGGTGGGGGCTGAAATGTGGGCCCCTAGGGCGAGGGTGATTGCTCTCCAAGCTGTGCTCTGGCTGCAGCCCAGGTGGCGGGTCGCTGCTGTGGCCGCTGTGTGCAGGTGCTGTGTGGCATCACCATGCTGCTGCTTACTTTCCTTGTCACCCTGATCTGCTTCTTCCTGGATGAGGCCTGACTCTGCCAAGGGTACCGGGGGTATGTCCCTGCCTGGGGCAAGGGGCCGGGCTGGGGTTCGGGGGGAGAGCATTTCTCCGTGTCCTTAAAGAAGCCCCTGAAATCTCCTTTTAGGAGGGTGAGTGGAGGGGCTGGTCCCTGCAAGGGGAGACAGGTGGAGATGGGATTGTGAGAGGGGTGGAGGTTGGTCTCATCCAGCCCCGAGAGGGGTCCACGCTGCTCTTCTGTCTCCAGGGAGAGCCCAGGCTGCAAATGGGGCTGGGTGGGGGTCCTGTGTATCCTGCCTCCAGGGCCTAGCCCCCAGCCTGATGGGAGAGAGGGTCTCACCTGTTCTTACTCCAGCTCCTGGTCTCTCTCCAACCATCCTGGAAGGGTTTGGAATGCTCCCACATGCCAATGCCACCCCTCCACAGGAAAGTCTGATTGAAGAGGGCCTCAGGACACCCCGTGAGCACTGGGGTTCCCTCAATGTTTGAAGAGCCTAATTCATAGGAACGGCCCTCTGATGGGGGAATCCCAGCAGTGTGTGATAGGCAGATGGAAGGGGAGATTCAGGCCCAGAGGGCTTTCCTCTTGCCCTAGTCCTCACAGGCCACAGGTGGCCATGCCTACTCCTGAAGATTCCACTCATTTCCAGAAGCTTCCTGCCAGCTGTCTGGTCATTTCACACAGTGCCAGCAGCACGGTGTGTGGGGGGGAAGGCAAGAGGGTGGTGGGAGATGAGATCGGGGAGGTAGGTGTGGAGGATCAGAATTGGCCACCCCAAAATGTGTCTCTTTGGCTTGATTTTTTTTTTCCTGGTAAGGAAGATCAGCCCTGAGCTAATATCTGCTGCCAATCCTCCTCCTTTGCTGAGGAAGATTGGCCCTGGGCTAACATCCGTGCCCATCTTCCTCTACTTTATATGTGAGATGCCTGTTACAGCATGCCTTGATAAGCAGTGTGTAGATCTGCACCTGGGATCTGAACCTGTGAATCTCGGGCCACCAAAAGCAGAGTATGTGAACTTAACCACTATGCCAGCAGGCTGGCCCCTGGCTTGATTATTTTTAAGGACAAAAGACTCTGAAAGAAACTTGGACCTTCCCCCTAACTGCCTAAAAGAATTTAAGATAGAAGGCCTGTTCCAGGAAGGAGCTATCACCCTAGATAACTCTGGGTAGAACAGACTAGGAGGATCCTTGCTGAGCCCATTTTTATGAAAGTTCTCTTTTGGGTCTCATTGTCTATAGATGGCTCAGCAAACATTTGTTTATCAAACATTTGCTTTTCCATCTCCATGTGCATTGCTTTCCTCCCCTTTGAAGCCACAAACCACTACCCCCAACATCCTCCTTTGTCTTTAGCTAAACGTGGTATTTAAGGTGGTGGCTTTGGCCATTTTGGCGAATTACTCAGTTTTCTTGGGTTTCTCCCATGTATCCATGTTATTAGACTTTGTTTTATTTTCTCCTGTTATTCTGTCTCATGTCCATTTAATTCTTAGACCAGCCAGAAGGACCTAGAGGATAGAGGAACAGTTCTTCCTCCCCTACAGTCTGGCAACAAGGATGGGATAAAAATTCACTGACTGGACGCTGCTCCCTCCTGGAACTACTGCAGCTGAGAGGTCCTGGACCCCTGACAAGAGCTGGTAGGAGGTGAGAGTTCTTACCACATCAGTCTCCCAGATCTCTGTCTGCAGGGTCCAGTGGAAGTGAGAGTGGTGGGGTTTTTCCTTTTCTAAATTTAGATTTGCAAGAGAAAATATTGGTGAAGCTAGCTTCTTGGACTCTGGGAAATCTGGTTTGAATACTCATTGGTTTATTGATCCTTTGCCTCCCAGAGATGGTCACTATTTTTCCTTGTCTCTGTCTTTTGTGTTGCTTGTCATAAAAAGGAAAAATCATAGGGCAAGATGCAGACATCTCTATAAGTCTGTTGTCTGGGAATATGTGCATGAGGTGAAAGCTGTTGCTAAGGGTATCTTGGAAGCCAAAGAGGCCAGAAATTTGGTGGGCACAGGTCAAGCAGTTGAGAACCATTAGGGCACTCACCACCTCAAGAAGACTCCCATGAGAGGATAAGTTGATCACAGAATAGGGTAAAATGACACAGATCTCCTGTCAACCTCATGAAAATGTCCATGCCATGAGGTACTCTGTAAAACACACACAATCCCCAACCCCACGGCACCTCCCTCCTAGGTATTAGTTTGGCTCCAAGACACCCAGTCTTAGCTAAAGCTGTTAATGTGTATATAATATGAGGTTTTTCCTTTTGTCTTGTTCTATGTCTTGAGAGCTTGGCTTAGTGACATTTCTGGTCTCTGCCATCCAGAGGATGTATCTTGGTGGTCAGTCGAATAGACTGGGGTTCCAAGAAAAACTCTCTTTGTCCAGCTGTGCCAGCTCTCAGGGGAGTTTGTCATAAGGGGTCCCAGTCCATGGGGGCCTTTGTTGTCTCAACCTTCATTGCTTGTTAGTACACTCCACCTGTGCAACGAAGGCCTTTGCTTTCTTAGATGATTTTTGGGAGTGATCTTGTGAGGGCTGCTTCTTTTGCACTCTCTTTTGGGGACACCTCTTGCATCCATGGTTAAGCCGTAAAAGGCCTATTGGTTTGAGTCACTATTAAGATCCTACTTGTCAATGGCCAGATGATGGATCATTTAAACTGGAAAAACTTCTAAATTGGAAAAATTTTTAGAGAGCTCTCATCATAATTGTTTTAATGGTACCTATGAAAAGACCAAATTAAAAAGGAAATACAAAGAAATAATGACTAGCCTTAAGAACTTAATCAAATTTGGGGTCTCAGCTTCTTCTCATGGTCTTACAGATGCTAATAAAAGCCCCCAACCCCCACGAGGTAAGTTGGTCTAGAGTTAAATTGTACACTTAGAAAGAGGGCCTTTGTTAAACGCTTTGTGCAGACTTTAAAGGTGTGGTACATTATCCTAAAGTTTTAAAACAATAGCTGCGGAGTCTTTGTGTATGTGTGTCTATATGTATGCTATAGATGTGTGATATTTTACCTCTGGATGGTACAATTTCTAAGAGAGTTCTGTTTAATTGGCTTAAAATAAGTGCTTACATAAACTATTTCTAAATGTAATAGAAACTAACCCAAATGTCTTTCAAGTTAACATGATATGAAATAATCTTTGGTAAACAAAAGCTTAAGTTTGTTGGTTTGACTGAAATAGACATGTCCTCAGAATTATCAGCATTGGATATGATGCAGACATGCAGCCTGGTTTACTAGTCAGTTAAGCTCATGTTATCCTGTTAAAAATTTGTCAGCAAAATAACAACTTAAAATGATAAGCTAATTTTGTCTAATGTCTTATGAAATTTTTGTGGGTAACCTAAACATAACTGTTGGGAGCAAATGATTTAGATGTAGGTGAGATAAGAGTTTATAGATGAACTTTTAGCAATAATTATATTTTATGGCATGTGTATTTAAAATAACTTCCAAAATCTCTTTGGTAACTTGAAACTTTGAAGTTTTGCTCAGTTACATTAAATGATGGAAAAATTCATTAAATATTTAGATCATTTCCAAATAAGATAAAATACTAGATGTTAATTATTAAATATGTTTATCTACTTTTGGCTTCTTATTACAGAGAAACTAAAATATGTTTGGGTCTATTAGTAAACATGTCTTGTGTTTTATTAAAGGATTGTACTAGGAAGTAGCATGTTTCTAGAAATTATAAAAAGTATTTATAAACTTGCCAAGCCATTAAATGCTAATATAAAAGACAGTTTATAATTGCTTACTTCTTAGTTTTCTCTAAAAATTAAGGTTTGTAAGGGTTAAGAATTCTAATTAATATGTGATTAGAGCTACCAAAAGTTAATAAGGAAAACATCTTAATATTCAAGAAAAGTAAGATGCATATTTTCAGTAAAGAAAAAAAAAGGTATAAAAATGGAGATATTTTTGTTTGCTAAAAGGTTTGTAAAAGAAAAAAACTAAAAGTTTTGTGCATGGTCAAGTTGGCTAAGATTAAAATGAATTTAATTAAGTAAATGAGTTTTAATGTCAAAAGTAAACTGGTGCAAAATTAGAATTTGGTTCTCTCTCTTAAAAGGATAGTTTTCTTGAACTTTTAGTCTGCTCTTGATAAAGAGATTATGAAATGTTTTTTCTTTGAGTAGTCTACCAGAAGGGTAAGGATTTTATGTTTTAGCAAAATAAATTTCCTGTACTGTTTTTACCAGGTCTTTAATCACAGGTGCTAAGGTTTTCCTTACAGCTATTTAATCCTCTGCATTCACCTGAAAATCTTAATTGTCACCATGGTTAAATGGATAACTAAGCATTGTTTCATAGGGACCTATGATATTGTGTGGGTAAATGTTATTAATTTAAGTGTTAATCTTATATGTTATATAATATTCCTAAAATTCTGATCCATCCTGGTTGTCAGTCATAATTCTAGTTATCTTAAAGTGTTGCATGTCACAAAAATAACCAAATTTCTTCATCAATTGCTATTAAGTCTTTTGTCATTTTGAGACAGTTTTGTTTTACTCTGCTTTTGCAAATATGTTTCATCTTCAGAGAGATTCATTGAAAGAACTCTGACACTTACTCTAGAATACAGGTTTCTGACAAACTTTCAGATCATAAAAATAAACTGGGTAAGAAATTACAGAACTCTAATGGAGAAACTGATGAATTCATGAAACTGTTAAGAAAAGATCAAGATCCAGAGTTGATTACATGGGACTGAATGAATTGATAAGGATGATTATAATTTTTATGAATTTTCATTTGAAATATTGCTGATTTTTAATGTTTTGTTTTTTCAGATTTAAGGAAAACTTTTTCTCTTTTCTTAAGCTAACTATGACTTATAGCAATTTGGTAAATTATACCTTTGTAAGAAGAATTGAATCATCTTTTCCTCCCTTCCTGATCCCTCCAGAACTTGAAAACTCTTAGTGAGTGAATATTCTTATTTTCATGGAAATACAGTTATTTACCTAAGTTCAAGAAGAATCTGTTCTCCTTATAACTGGACACAATTGGAAACGTTGGTTATATTACAAAAACTTTGACTGGAATGTCATATTTGAGAAAAACATGCATAGACTTAGATAAGACCAGAAAGCTAAGGGACAAAGATTGACTTTGTGAAACAAATAAAGCCCCTTGGAAATATTGGCCTAGTACCTTGCTTACAGGGTTCCCAGCAACCTTGCCAGGTAAGTAAAGAAGGTCACTTCCTTGGCAGATGCAAAGAACCTCAGGATATTTTGGGAAACTCAAGAAGAGAATTCACCCAAGTCTACAGGTATTACAGGTGGAGTCTGATGACAAGTCCTTGGCTTTGCTTTCCTGGCCTCTAGAGGCCTTTAAAGTTCAATCTGAGAGTCCTTATACAAAGTTGCAGAAAAGCAGATTTAAAAGAACCTATATGATCAATTGCTATTCTTGCTGTACTTATGTAAATAATTGGGCCAAGTTTATTGAAACTAGACTTATTTTACAAACCAGTTAGTTTTAATTTGGCTATCTTTGGTAAAAATGAGGGTGACTTTAGAGAGAAAAATTATGTTTCAGTAGAAACATAGTATACACCTGTGGATATTAGATGTTAGTTCTGTTAATTGTCTTTGAGGTTTTTGTTTTCTATCTGTAAACTGGACTGGATCCTGAATTCTGTAGTCTCCTGAAAGCTACAAATCTCCAAACGAATGTTTTCAATTTTTTCCATCATTTTCATTTGGAATCATTAAGAACTGAAACCACCCCTGCTCCTGAAGCCCTGCAAACTGAAGCTTGACAACTCGATATAAACTTAAGAAAGATCACCACGATAGCATGACTGTTGTTCTGTAAGCCACTCAAAAGATACCTGAACAGTCAAGGACATCATCAAAGATATAATCAAACTGCAAAAGATGCTTCAACACTGTCATTAACAAATATTCTTGACTGGCTGTCCCCTGGACTCAGAAACTGGCTTATAATTTGCTTCAACCATTAACCTTCTTTTTCTTTTTGCCTCCATAGAAATGCTTCTTATTAAATACCTGATTGCTTGCCTACACAATATAGGCCTAACTTTGGGATCCCACCTACATCACCATCTGAAATTAATTTAACTGGACTGATCTATTATCAGGACTAAGAGACATGTTGAGTGAGATGGAACAATCTACCAACTCAGCTTCTGGACCGTGAAACTTCTTCATTTTTCAAAGGCAGGACTGTGGGGGATCAGAATTAGCCAACCCAAAATGTGTCTCTTTGGCTTGATTATTTTTAAGGACAAAAGACTCTGAAAGAAACTTTGAACTTCCCCCTAACAGCCTAAAAGAATTCAAGATAGAGGGCCTGTCCCAGGAAGGAGCTGATACCATAAGATAACTATAGTATAATATAAACTAGGTGTGGTAGACAGAAAGGCACTAGCAAGCTCATTTTTATCAAAGTTCTCTTTTGGGTCTCATTGTCTATAGATGGCCCCATAAACATTTGTTTATCAAACAGTTGCTTTTCCATCTCCATGTAAATTGCCTTCCTCTCCTTTGAAGTCACAAACCACTACCCCCAATATCCTCCTTTGTCTTTAGCTGAAGATTGTACTTAAGGTGGTGGCTTTGGCCATTTTGGCGAGTTACTCGATTTACCTAGTTTTCTCCCAGGTATATGTGCTATTACATTTTCTTTGATGTTCTCCTGTTATTCTGTCACATGTCCATTTAATTCTTAGACCAGCCAGAAGGACTCAGAGGATAGAGGAATAATTCCACCTCCCCTACAACATCTACCTGTTTGAACTTGAATTGATATGTGGGTGAGGGCCCAGACTTGTGAGTTCAAAATGTCATGTGTTTATACGTGCCTGTGTAGGGTGTGTGTGTGTGTGTGCATGCACATGCACACATGTACACATGGGCCCTGCATTGTTCCAATTGCTCTGGGCACTGGGAAGGCTTGAACTATCCCAGTGCCACCTCCTTGGGCAGCCCACCTGGCCCTTGGTGCCTGTAGGGCTGTAGTTAGGCCCCCAGGAGGAGGAGTTCCATTAAGGAGGCAGCCTTGGAATGTGATTTGGCCATGGCTCAAGGGCAGGGTTGGGCAGGCAAGTCTTTGGAGACCTTTCTTGGTGGTGGTGGGGCTCTAGGCTCAAAACAGAACCATGGAACAAAGTTCCAGGCAGCCTGTGATCTGGTGATGGTGTGGAGGTCCCTTAGGAGCCAAGTTGCAGGTCCAGGTTGGGGTGCTGCTCTTGCAGCTGGCAGTTGTTCAGGCATGGACCAGCATATCAGAGCTCGGGAAGCACCCTGGGGTGGAGGCCAGGGGAGATGCCTCTGTGGGTCTGAGGAGCCCAAGAGTCCAGCACCCAACTCTGAGGCCAGTTCCCCCCTTCCCCACATTCCATACTTTGGGGAATCTCATCCTACAGGATTGTCCTGCCTCCAACCCTGCCCTGGGCCTCCATCCACTCACTGAGAGCAACAGGCATCTTCAGGCAGGGCAGGAGACTGGACTTCAAGTGGGAAAGCTGTGTGCACACTCTCAGCTTGGCCACATGCTTGGTGTGGCCCCACAAAGTCACTTTGTGCTCTAGGCTCCTTTTCTGCCCATCCAGCTGCACCGCCAGGGCCTCCGGCTGGGCTCTCAGCACTTCCAGCTTGGGCTACTGCAACCATGTCTTTCCTGCCGACCCTCCCAGCCTCTGTGCTTGCATTCTCCACACCCTACTAAGCCCCACCTTCCTGTCTTTGCTCAGCTGTCACCTTCCATCTTCCCGGCCCTGTCCTTGCCTGGTTAACTCTCCTCCTCCCAAAGTCCCTTCTCTGACCCTCCCAGGTGGGCTCCCCTCTCCCTCTCCCGCCACACAGCATGTTTCCCTGAATGAACTATGAGTGCATCCAACGCAGGGTCGGTTCTTTTCCATCTTTGAGTCCCCAGAGCCTCACACAGGCCTGGAACTCAGTGGTTGCTCACAAAGTGTTTGTTCAATGAAAGAAGGAATGAACAAACAGGTATGTGAAGGAATGAAGCCCCACAGGGTTGAGCCTACCTGCCTCTTGCAGCCCTCATCTTGTGTTGTGGTTATCTGCAAATCTGACTTCCAAATGCGACAGTGAATTCCTAGAAGGACAGGAGAGGGCCTTTTTCCTTCTGTACCTCCAGGGATAGGGAGCACAGCCCGCCCCAGGGAAGGTTTACAGAGGCTGCCATGGTGCCATTTGGCTTCTCTGCTGCCCCCTGCTGACGAAGAGGGGAAACTGGAAAAAGTCTGGAAGCTTCTTTGCCTGCAATGGGTCCTGCTTTGCCTGGAGATGGGAGAAAGGTTTCTGGCGTGCAGAGAACAATGGCTTTCCTTTATGCTGAATGTGCCATACTCCCTTCTCCTAACAACAGCTAAAGGACATGGATAATGCCTCCCTCCTGCCCCCCGCAAAGCCCGTCTCTCTCCACGGAAGGGTATGTTCCTCGTGTCCGACTGATCCCCAGCTCTCCAGCTCTCCAGGCTGAGCCGGGGCCTCCTCTGAGCCCCTGAACAGCAGTGCTGAATTACGATTCTTTATTTGTCCACTTTCCCCCTAGACTGAGCTCTTCCAGGGCAGGCATCATCTGTTCATTCATTCATTCAGCAAATATTTCTTGAGTGCCAGCCTGTGTTGGTTCTCTGTGCTCACCGAGTGCACCTCCATCTCAATCTACAGCCCCAGCCTGAGGCTTTGCACACCATGTTTGCAGATGTGGGACACTAGTGGATGATTGACAGGCAGGGAGGATCCCCTCCAGGTCCTCTAATATGCCTCTTGGGGAGAGAAGCAGCCCCCTCTGACCTGGCTCCAGGCTGCCTGCTGTGCACTGCAGCCAGACCAAGGAAACTCCAGGGGAACCACCAGACAGAATCCTCAGCATCAGAGCAGCAGTTGCTGCAGATGCCCAGGGCAGTCGCTGCTCCCGGCTGCCCTGCTAGACCCATCCTGCCTCCCTGGAACCCTCTTAGTAAAACCGGAGCTGGAGAAGACAGCTGGACTCAACAACCTCTGAGGCCCCTCACAGCCCTGCTACTCGGGGACCTGTTAGAGGGCCCCCAGCCTCTGCAGCTCCAGCCAGACAGCCAACGCAGGAAGGCCAGACATGAGGAATGCAACCCTGCCACACTGGGAGCGGGTGGCCCTCTCATGTGCTTCTGGGTACAGGCCTGGGACTGGAGTGAAGGGAAAATGTCTAAGGGACACATGGCAGCCTGTGCTCATCAACTGACACTATAGGAAATGCACCAAGCGTGGCTGGAATCAGAGGCCCCAGGCTGGGCCCTGCCAGACTTGTTCTGTGACTGAAGACGAATCTCAGCTGCAATCTGGGTACCCAGCTGGCAAATCCTACTTCACAGTCCAGCTCAGGAGTCACTCTCAGCTTCATCCCTGACCCCACTGGCCCTTGTCACTGCCCCAACCTCCCCAGGCTGGGTGGATTTGTGTGCCTTATCCACCTTTAATACTCAGGACCTATCAAAGAGCCAGCCCAGGGCAGGCCATCCAGCTCTGGTGTAAGTGAACACCATGTGTTACGCCGTCTGTGAAAACACCTGCAATTTGGCATGCTTTCTTGGTGTGAGCCCACTGCGAGGAGCTCCAGCAGATGGCTGATCAAAAGCCATGAGCTCTCCTCAGGCTGGTCAGGTGCCTGTTGGCTCAGTCACATTCCTGTCCTTCTCCTGCCCTCCATCAGAGGGGCCAACCCTCATAAGCTACATTTCCTGGGCTCACTGGCCAATGGGCTCCTGGTTCATTTGGCCCGTGGAAGACCCTGATGGTAGATCAGACGACAGGTAGAGAAGCCAGTGCTCTTC
Source organism: Tapirus indicus (assembly GCA_031878705.1). Classification (NCBI taxonomy): domain Eukaryota; kingdom Metazoa; phylum Chordata; class Mammalia; order Perissodactyla; family Tapiridae; genus Tapirus; species Tapirus indicus. The sequence goes on from CM062922.1 coordinate 143,464,028, forward strand.
TCCCCCGACTCTTGCCTCAGGTGCCTCTGCTGCCAGCACCTGTGTCACTCCTCGGTATAAGGTCCTACCAGGCAGCCCTTCTCTCCGCAGTCCCAGCTTGGAGCTCTGGTAACACCCCTCCTCCCAGAGGCAGTGGTGGCTCCCCGCCGCTGCCAATCTCAGGGCTGCCAAAGCTTCCTGTTTGTCCTTTCAGCATCTTCGCGCCTCACTCCCCATGTCGGGGCCCACTGGGTGGAGGCCGTTTGCCTGACTTGTCCCCGACACACCTCTCTTTGCCATCACACTCCGCATCACCACTGCTCAAATCATGCTCTCTTTATTCCCCTGCCAGACCACAGAGAGACCACACACAAGGGCAGGTTGGAGGCTGTTTCTTTATACAAAGGTCATCAACAGTAAGGGTCCATCAGCACGCTGCTGCGGTTCACACTGGCCCGTCTCACTGCTTCTGGGGCAGAAGTCTGGGTGGGGAGGTCACTGCAGGAGAAACACTACACAGGCCTGGGACTGCTGAGCACACCAGATGGGAGCCCCTGAAGGGCAGACACAGACACACAGACACTATATAACCAAGAGCACTACATACAATGACAGGAAGGAAATGCAGCGCTGGCATTAACCACTGGCAGCCACTGACAACCAATACTCTCTTCTCCCAGGTGTCCTTTGTGGGGCAGGACAGCGGGTGGGAGGAGCCCTGGGCCTGGAGCCAAGAACTCCAGCTGTGCCACTACAGGGCTACGCAACTTTATGTAATCAGTGTCCTGCTTTCTGCATCTGTAAATTGGGGACAATAAACTGTACTTCACAAAGTCATGAGGATGAATGAGACTGAAATAGGGACATATATCAAAGTACTCAACACAGAGCCTGGCACATAGAGGTGTTCAATAAATAATTGTTAAGAAAATCTTAGCTCAGAGAGAACCTTCTTCAGAAAGCCAAGATGTGAGATAGCTTCCCTAGAAATTCTCTATCAGGGGATCAGGACCCTTGAGCACTCCTTGGAGCCTGCAGCCACTGGAGCGGCCAGGGCCCCAGAATACACCGTGCCAGGGCAGTTGAGGGGGGCGGGGGGCCGGACCCCCAGGGAGGCACCCGCAGAAGCCGAGTAGACACCAGAGGAGTTAGGAGTTGTGCCAAAATGGTTCTGCACGTAACACAGGCCAGAGGCAGGCTGGTATGGAGGCAAGCTGGGCATGTGCCCAGGAGCACAGGCTGGCCAGGAGGCTAGTTTCTGGCCACTGGCATGCTGCATCTGGGCAACAGGGTGGCTTGGGGTCAGGTGGGGGTGGCCGCTCTGCGTGGGGTAGGAGCCGGGCACCGTGTTCAGCCTGGAATGGAAGAGGAGAGAAAACAGTCATGCAGCTAGTAATGCCAAGACACAGCACCCCCAGCTGTCATTCCATGTGAGAAAAGCTTTGGGTCACTGTAGTGCTTTATGTTACAACATACTTTGGACATTTTCTGGAACTAGCTGTTAGTACCAAGGGGGGAGAAAACTGAACAGAACAGAAAACTGAACAGAAAACAGATGCCCGAGAGGGCAGGGCCCACCCCTGGTCCTGTAGCAAGGCAGTGGGATGTAGACCACCTGAGATGTAACCTACTAATGGCAGCCTGCAAACCGGAGGCAGCAATGGGGACCAGGTCACAGTGGTCAGTGTGTTTGTGGCTGGCTCAGCAATTCTACCCAACGAGAATGGATCCACCTCTGTGGGTGGGAGGGTGCAGAGGGCTCTAACGGGATAATACGGGGTTCGGGCCCAGGCCGTGTCCACTGTGAGACCTTCTACCTGTGACTTCAGGAATGAAGACCCACAGCTCCAAGTACCGGGTGGCAGGAACTGACAGGACAGGTGGGGTCTGCTTGTGCTGAGATTAAAGATCCCACCACAGACACACGTGACTGGGACGATGAATGGAGACACATTCTAAGGGTTTTATCCTCTGAACTTTTATGCAAAGTTCCAAATACAGAGAATGAATGCCAACATCACTGATGTTTATGTTAGGTGATTGGACTCACCCCGTATACCTTCCAACTAAAACCTGACCTTACAAATCAGCTGCTTACGTACAGATATAGGACGCTTTAATAGCACTTCAAGGATTTTTAAAAATGTAGACGTTTTGGCTTACCCAGAAGCTCAACAAGAGCCTCCACGGGGGCAAAGCTGTCCAGACAGCCTGTCAACTACCAAAACAAACGTGTGTGGTAATGCTGCCTGTGTCCCATTATCAGGCCATCTGAAACATCATGTTCTGTCCCGGGCGCCTTCAGCAGGCCAGGATAATGAAGGGTCAAACACCACGCCAAGTGAGGAGCACGGAAGGAACTGAGAGGGTCACCGTCTCCCCCACCCAGATCTACACACCATGGTGAAGCAGGATCAGACCTGGCACCAAGTGTCACAGTTACAGAGAGGCGACTGCATTCAGCGTGGAAGAACTTGCTCATCAGGGACTCCTGGGAGTGAGCCCCAACCGCCAGGGGTGTGAGGTAAGGCCGGGCGAGCCCCATCAGCTGTTCTACAGGGGATTCCTTCACACGGTTGGGAGTTCGTGCCTGAGGACCCCTTAAGTCCTCTCTGGATTCTATGAGAACAATTAAAAGCCAAAAAGCCACAATATACCTAATTCTAAATTTAAACAGTCTCCCACATATTTAGACCCCAGGAAGTACTTGTCCAAAGCAAAATGGGTGAGTTTGCATTTCTATTTTTCCCAGTATATGCCTCCCTGCCTTTAAGGAATGGTCAAAGGGCCCTGAGCCGGCAAAGGCTGGGAGCGTCCGCCTCCTGAAATAAGCTACAAGGAGCAGGTTCCGATTCAACCAAAACCCTGCATCCAGGCCACCATGGAAGGCAAAACTTACTCCACAAGTGGTTGAAGGCAGAAAAGGGTCACTGACAAAGCACCCTGACTTCACAGTGAGTCCTTTCTTTTGGAGGGACTGCTAAAGAAAAGAAAACCTCCTATGCTGTGAAGTCTCAGCACGGACAAAAACCAGGAGACCCCAGTTCTAGATTGGGCTCTCCTGCTTCTGTGTTACCTGGAGAAAGACTCTCGTCCTCTTTGGGCCTCCTTTCTAAAATGGAGGAGTGAGGTTCCATGAGCTCTGGCAGCTGGCCTAGCACTTTCCACTGAGAGCTAATGAGCCTGGACTGGAAAACAGTAAAACTCACCTTCTCTTGCCAGATGGCCAAGAAAACCCTACCTCTCAGGTCCCAGGCTGTGCCAGCTCTTAAGCCACCTACTCAGCTGTGTGGACCGTCTGTGCTTCTTACCAGCATTACAGGCCAGAGCCAATCTGGCCTGCACAGAGGGCTTATCAGCGCTGAGGGCAGGTAATGACACGACACAGGGCCACTCCCTCCCAGTCAGCCACAAAGATTATGCACAAGTGCCCTCCCTTTCCCATTCCTGCTCGGTCCCTACTTCAGATGCAGTGGGGCAGAATCTAGAGGGCTCAGAAGACATTTGTGCATAGATTTTCTGGGCCCAGGGCTGCCCACACCCTATCCCTTTTCCCCACAACACTGAACCAGTCACACCCTCTACAGGCCCTGGAATTGCTTTAAGAATAAGATTTAAGAGTTCAAGAACTTACTTCCGGCTGTGGGCTGCCCTTCTTTCAGCTGAAGAGCCTGAGATGTACTTGAACACTGAAATCCTCCTCATCAGGCTGAAGGGGAACTTCTGGTCGAGCTTCAGCGCTACTCGCTCTGAGAGATCAATGGAATAGCAGTATGTGAGGCCATCTGAGGTTGGCATGTTAAGTGAAACTGGAGGCAGCTCAAGGGAGGAGAGCTGAATATTCCCTGTGGAAGATTACAGTGTCCCACATTTATTCCACAGGGGCACTCATGCTTATTCCACCATAAACTCTGATGGAAGTTTCAAGCTCAGGGGAAACCAAGAATTGAGTTGCTATCCCCTGTACCTCAGAAGGAACATGAGCCAGCAATAGGGAAGGGCAGATAGGTGCTAACACCTTACCTTCCCCTATGCCAAGCCATCCTCTCTCTTGAGCCCCTCTAATCCCTGCAAGCACAGTCATAAACCAGCACACACCTCGGTCCTTGCAGTGGGATGAGGCAGGAGGCTGTCCCAATACCCTCTAGGGAAGACTGACATCTTGTACTTCTGTCCCAAACAGAAGGCACCTTGCCTCAATGTGACCAAATGAACTTCATGACGGTCTTTTTGGTAGCCCTTCCTGCACAGTGTCACCACCCCCAGTGATGTGATGGCACTCTGGTCATCTGACCTACATCAGCCCACCACTGCCTAGGAAGCCACAAAGATTCAGCCGGCCTGCATCCAACCATCCATTCAACAAATATTTATTGAACATCTAGTATATACCAGAAACTAAGAAATAAGTAATAAGTGCCAGACAAGGAATTAGTAATTGAGGTAGAGTAAGTGGAAGACCACGCTGGGGATGCTAACCTAGTCTAGGGAGATTGGAGAAGGCTTTCTCTGAGGAAGTGATATGTATACTAAACCCTAACTTGTGAGTAGCAATAACTAGAAGAGGGTTGGTGGTGGAGAGAAGGCTGTAGGGAAGCACCAAGAGAAAGTTGTTTCTTGAGGCAGTGTTCCCAATTGGAATGCTACTGGCATTTCAAGCAAGACAATTCTTTGCTGGGCTAGACTGTTTTACTCACTGCAGGACATCCCTGGTCACCAGCTGCTAAATGGCAGTAGCACCTGTTAGTCACGTGATAACCAAAGATGCCCCTGCATATTTCTAAATTCTTTCAGGGAGAGCAGTATATTTCCAAATATTGATTCCAGGTGATAACCAATGCTGTAAGTCAAAAGGTGTCATGGCTGATGACTTCAGAATGAGCTCAAGAATTTGTTCTGCTTCTGACTCTGATGAAGTAATTATTCTAGACTAGTCCTCCAACCACAAATAACTATAATACTTTATGAATATTGGACAACAAACACTGCCAGACTGTGATACCTAAGAAAAGGGAAATAAATGAAGTGAGCCTCAAGATCAAGCCAGGTTTCTGCCTGGAGGCACTTTCCAAACGACAGCATAGGAAGGGAATCGAAGCAGAGTACAGCACTTTTGCTGAGCTGCAGAGACCGAGCTCAGAGGGGACACAGTGCCTGGGAGTTACAGGTCAGGGTAATGGAGAGGAGGGAACTGCTCAGAGAAGGGGCTCTGGCAACATGCACAGGCTCCTTGAGACTTGAGCTGAACATTCACATGCACCACATAGGCTGAGACTCCTCAAGCCAGGTAAAGAACAGCTACTGAAGAAATGACAACTGTCAGGGAGCTATAAGCTCAACAACTCCTGGAGCTCATACAGAGTGGGGACATGCTCATGTTCTAACCAGAGTAGAGACCTCACTGAACACCCAGGGCATTCAGAAGAGACCTCCAAAAAGGCAATGCCTTAACAAGTAAATTAACTGCCTACCACACAGAAAAATCAACACTCTTCAAAAGAAAACAAAAAAACACTCTTCAATAACATAGCGTTCACAATGCCTAGCATAAAATAAAAAATTACAAGACAAGCAAAGAAGGAAGAAAATGGGGTCTATAATCAGGAGGAAAACAATCATAAGAAATAGATCCAGAAATGACAGAGATGATGGTATTAACACACAAGTCATTAAAAACAGCTCTTATAAACATGTAAGTATATGTGTTTAAAGGAAAACAAAAACAAAATGAAGGAACAAATAAAGAATCTCAATACAGAAATGAAAACTATAAAAAAGAACCAGATGGAACCTCCTGAGCTGAAATACACATGAGAAATAAAAAACTGGATGGATTTAACAGCAGAGTAGACACTGCAGAAGAAAAGATCATTGAACTTGAAGGCAGTATGGTAGAAACTATCCAAACTGAAATGTAGAGGAGAAAAAAGCTAAAAAATAAATAGAGCTTCAGTGACCCACTGAACAATATCAAGTAGTCTAACATATGTGTAACTGGCATCCTAAAAGGAGAAAAAAGAATAGAAAAAATACTCAAAGAAATAATGACAACATTTTTTTTTAGATTTGATAAAAACTCTAAACTCACAGATCCAAGATCAATGAACTCCAGCAAGGCAAAGAAAAACCACCCCAAGGCACATGATAATTAAATAGCTGAAAACCAATAATAAAGAAAAAATTGTGAAAGGAGCCAGAGGAAAAAAAAATAAATTATAAAAGGAAACAATAAAAATGATGACTGATTTCTCATTAGAAACAACACAAATCAGAAGTAATGCAATGACATCTTTAAAAGTGAAAGGAGATCAGAGAAGACTAGAAATCTCTATTTAGTGAAATAAAGGCATTTTCAGAGAAGCAAAAGCTGAGAGAATCTGACACCAGCATACCCACTGTACAAGAAACGCTAAAGTTCTTCAGGCTATAGGAAAATGATACCAGATGGAAACTTGGATCTACACAAAAGAATGAGGACTAGAAATGGTAAATATGTGGGTAAATGTTGCCTTTTAATTAAAAATATATAATTAAGTGTTTAAGACAAAAGTAATAGCAATGTATTGTGAGGTTTAACATATGTGTGGCAGTACAATGTATGACAACAATAACACAAAGGATGGAAAGAAGAAAAATAGAAATACAATACTATAAGATTCTTACATTATATACAAAGTGGTATAGTATCTGAAAGCAGTCTGTGATAAACTAAGAATGCATATTATAAACTCTAGAGCAACCACTAAAAAATAAAACAGAGGAATAGTTAATGAGCAAACAGAGAAGACAAAATGAAATACTAAAAAAAATATGCAACTGAAGGCAGGAAAAGAGAAAAAGGAACAAAGAACATTTGGGACAAAGAAAAAACAAACAGCAAGCTGGGAGAATTAATTTCAACCATATCAATAATTATACTAAATGTAAATAGGCTAAACATGCCATTTACAAGGCAGAGACTGCCAGACTGAAGAGCCAACTATATGCTATCAACCAGCAACATGCTTTAAATATAAAGACACAAACATGTTAAAAATAAAAGAATGGAAAAATATATACTATGTAAATCATAATTTTAAGAAAGCTGGAATAACTATATTGATATCAGACAATGAAGACTTTAGGGCAAAGACTATTACCAGGGGCAATTTCATAATGATAAAAGGGTGACTTCATTAAGATGACATAACAATCCTAAATGTGTATGCACCCAAAAACAGAGCTTCAAAATACTTGAAGCAAGAACTGACAAGAATTGAAAGGAAAAAATAGACAAATCCACAATTTTAGCTGGAGATTTCAACAGTCCTCTCTCAGTAATTGATAGAACAAGTTCTAAGGATATGGAAGGCTTGAATAACATCAACACCTTGACCTAACCGACATATATTAAACACTATACCAGCCAACTGCAGAATGCACATTCTTTTCAAGTACACATAGAACATTCACCAAGATATACCGAATGCTGGGCCAGAAACAATTTAAAAGGACTGCAGTCTTACAAAGAATGTTCTTTGACTGCATGAAATGAAACTAGAAATCAATTACAAAAAGAAATACTTAGATATTAAGCAACTTATTCATAAATACCCCTGGATCGAAGAAGAAATCCCAAGGAAAATTAGAAAATACTTGTAACCCAGTGATAATGAAAACACAACACATCAAAACGCGGGGAATGCAGCTGAAGTGGTACTTACAGAGGAGTTTATAGCTTAAATTTTCATATTAGAAAAAAAGATTTAAAATCAATGAAATTAAAATTTAAAAATAAGATAAATAAGAGCTATGTTATCAATGTGTATTTATACACTGCCTACTCTAATAGCACATAGAATCACAAATTGAAAGAGATTTTAGGAATGCACCTTGTCCAACCCTCAACACCATCAATTCTAATGTTTAAAAAAGTAACCTACTTTGTATTTTAGAATTTTTTCTGCCCTAATTGCTAGAATATTTATACAAGGGATGTAAGGCTTATCCTAAGTTTTTAACCACCCATATGGTAAAAGCCTATCTTTAAAAGAATTTTTTTTCTGAGAAAAAGACTAAACCAAACAAAAACAAATAAACAAACATGTTTCCTATTCCTTTCATGGAACTCCAGTTCATGAGTATTTCAGATTCTTCCAATGAAAACTCTTATCCTAATTAGTCAAATATAAGTTTACAACTCAGTTTACAAGGAAAAAAGAACAAATCAGAATATTTCACTGTCAGTGCTAAGCTGGCATAAGGAAACAGCTATGCTGATACTTTCCAGACGAGGAAATTCCCTAGGGAAGGGAAATGACTCACCCATGGCTACATGGTTTTCAAAGCTGAAGCTAGAACCACCCACCTACATCTCAGCCCATAGCTCTATCTACTTGACCCCCCAGACCCTCCACCTTGGTTTACCCTTTGGCATGTCATCACTCTACAATTCCCTTCTAGGAAGGATACACGTTAGCCCAATTCCAAGTCCACAGACATTACTGAGGAAAGAGGTCTGGGGAATGAGCCAGGAGGCACACAGCAGGAGCCACGGCACCAGCATTGAGGGCACAACCATGCCAAACACCAGGGCCCTCCTCATCCGAGAGCGGACAGAGTTGACTCCCAGCATGGCAAAAGCCACTGGAGTGAAACCTCTGGCATCCTCCACCTCCCCCAGCTTCGACAGTGATGACACAGCTTCAAACGACAGGAAGATGATAGCAGAGAAGATGGCGAAGATCACGGTGAAGAAGCAGTGGCGGACGGTGCCCACGGTTCTCTCAAAATTGCCAGCAAAGCGCCAGATGATGATAGCACCGCAGAGCAGGGAGACTGGATTCTCATAGACAAAGATGTAGGTCACCAGCCTGTAAACTGCAGAGGGAGCTGGGTTAGAGGCCTGACGGTGGGCTGCTCTAAGGAGGGAAAGCCAGGTTACAACCCACGTAGGAAGGGGGAGTAGCTGCCTCTCAGTGCCAGTGTAAATCAGCCAGGCGCTATGATAAGCAGTGGGAGGCAACAATGAAGGACCCAAGACTCAAAGTAGAGCTGTGAATATCTAATTCTTGCTCTTTCCCGGACCAGGAGCAAGTCTTATCAGTGACTGGCTTCCATGTGGGGAAAAAAATAACACTTTTTAGCATGGAGTGGTCTTTGAATTTGTAACGTGCTTTATAACCTTTTTTTAGGTTTTAATACTGATCTATCTCACCGGACAGTTTGAGGGTTAATTAATTGTAACAGCTTCAGGGTGGACTGAGTGGGTGTCATTTAACACTCTTTGTGCCAGTCTCCTCGGCTGTAATCCTGACCTCTCCTTCCATAGTGGCTGTTCAGAGGAAGAAAAAAGGGACCATGAATTATTTTGCACCTATAAAGATTACAAAACTATTACTGCTACTACAGATAAAGAACTCAGAAGTTTTCCTTGAAAGTGCTTATCCAATCTTACAGGTAGAGGGATGCTTTATGTGCAATAAGACAGCAAAGAATCTCACTTTTATTTTTCCAAAAGCAGTCACCTCTCACGTTATTTTTACATTCCTGCAGGCCAAATCACTAAACTGAAGGAGGGGGACCAGTGAAGTGGCAGTAATATTGGACCTGGGAGCCTAAACGCTTGGAGTGGAATCTTGGCTCTATCACATTCAGGCTGGCTGAGCTTGGTCAAGTCACCAGCCCTGTTGGCTTGTTTCCTCATTGTAAAGTAAAAGGATTACACTTGAGGCCTTCAAAAGTCTATGTGTCTGATGCTCACATGCCCACGAACCCCACACTCAGAAATGCTGTGAAGTAAAGGGAAGAAAAAAGGGAGCTCAGTTTAGCCTGGCATTTGCATCTGTCTGAGGACAGATGTGCTGTGTGTATCTAGGGTCGGAGTGAACAGTTTTAGATTTGATCGGGGAGGCAGGCTGTGCATCATATACTCAGGCCACCTCTGTAAGCCTTCATTATCTAAAGAGTACTTCACCACTTGTTGAGTACTTCCAAAGTATATATTATATTCCAAAATATATATATATTCCAAGTATAAATGTGAAGATTCTAGAAGCAACTCTGCATGATTTGGGGATTACATACCCCAAGGGTCCAGTTCCAAAACAGTACACAGTAAAAAAAGAAAAATCTGGGTTCCTGTCCAATTACTGACTTAATAGCTCTTAGATTCTCCGAATTAAGCCTGTTTCATCTAAATAGTGGGCAATAACAAAGCCTGCGTCATGGGATCATCGTGAGAACGGAATGAGATTAAAGCATGTGAGTGTGCTTTGCAAAACAGCAAGAGCTATACAAATTTCCCATTTTCTTCCCCAGAAAACGGGGAAGAAACAGACTAAGAACATCTTTTATTAGCCGATGTTTATACTTAATTGGTCCGCAAAATTTCTCTCCCCGAGAAAACAAACACTTCTCCCAAAGACACAAGATACTCCCTTCCCCCCTGAGCTGGGAATCGGAGTCAGGATTAAGATACAAACGGAAAAAACAGAAGAAATGCTAAAGCCCAAGACGCTTATAGGGGGAGCTACTGATAAAGCTCAAGTGTCTTGATGCAGGCGAGAGAAAATATTTCCAGGGGGTGTTAGGCCCTAAAGCAGACGTGGGCGTGTATGTGACAAGGGAGGGGGAGAGGAAAAACCCTTCTGCTCGGAGGGCGAGCATGGGTGAACGAAACCGGTGTGCTAGCGAATGGATGTGGGGGCCTTGACCAGTCCGGTGGCGACAGGGAAGGGAATAAATTCGGGTAGGGAAGGATTACAGTGATGACGAAGACGGAGCTCTGGAGAGACAAAGACTTGGAATATGGGGCTGGTCCTCCGGGTGGGGAGAATGATGAACGGAGAGGCTGGACGCGAGGCCTGACGGCGCGGGTGCGGGGCGCCGGAGCCCGGGGCCTGGCGAGGTCGGAGGAAGAGGGCTGGCACCGGGGCCCAGCCCCGCCCCTGCTCACCTTGCCAGTTGCGCAGCGCCTCGGACCGCAGCGAGAGGCTCGAGGGCGCCAGGGGCGGCTGCAGCAGGAACAGGCGGGGCCCGGACACCAGCAGCGAGAGCAGCGCGGTGAAGAAGGTGGCGGACGGCACCTCGGGACACAGGGACCAGCTGCGACACGCGGGCTCCGAAACCGCCATAGCCGCCATCGCTCTCGCGCGGCTCGCGATCCCGCCCGGCACCGGCTGGTCCTCGGCTCCTTCCGCCTCCCTGCGGCTGTCTCCCGTGGCAGCAGCGGAGGCGGGGGCCGGAAGCCCCGCCTCCCCGAGGCCCGGAAGCCCCGCCTCCCCGAGGCCCCGCCCCGCGCCGAGCTGCCCAATCCGGTCGCGCCGACCAGCCTTCCCCCTCGTGCGGGCTGGGAGGAGCCCGGCCAGCGCCCGCCGGCTGTGCATCTGTGGGGCGCCGTCCGCATTCGGCGTGGGGGACGCTCCAGCGGCTCGGGTTTGGATTTCATCGTTTCCCTCTAGATCCGTAATGATCAGTGTGTCTTGCGGCTTAGAGCCCTTTCACACACACACCTTCCCTATCTGTGTTTATCCCCGTTATACCGACGAGGTCTGGGGAGGTCCTTGCGTAATTTAGTTAAATGGCAAAGACAGAATTAGAACTCAGGTCCCCCCTGCCCCCTGCTGCTGTGGCCTGAATTTGACCAAGAGTCCAGCCGGGGCAGCTTTGGGTAGCTGGATTGGAGACGAAGGGGCCGGAGACGAGGGAGTGATTCTATTGAAGGCACCGGTAGTGCTAGGAATGTCTTATAACACCTTAATAACAAGGTCTATTTAAGCACTTCAAATTTGAAAAGTGCCTTGCCAGAGAACAGCTATTTAAGGTAGAAAATTGGAATATGTGTCCCTGATTGCGGATGCCCCAGAAGGTGGGGTAACTTGCCCAAGGTCACAGGTGAAAATGGTAGGACTAGGATTCAATCTGGTTTTGCTAGGTCCCAATTTTCTGCCCCTTTCACTATTTCCCTCTAATATCGTGCCTACTACTGTGTCTAAATTTGACTTGAGGCCACACAGACTACTGAAAAATAAAAAATGCTTCACTCTCTGTGCTGGACGTTGAGATCCATTCTGGGACCCCCTCTCTGTAGTTCTGCCAGTGCCTGTGTTCCTATGAACCTCGGGAAGAGAACCTGAGATTCTTTTCATCTTTTGTGTTTAGTGCTAAAATATAATCATAATCTTCCAGATATAAATAGAAAGCAATGGGACATATTTAAATGAATACTGCGCACATTTAAACTAATACAGTTCATGATGCAGCAGTGGGCACGAAAATTAATTAGGGTTTTACTCAACAGGAAGCAAGAAGTATGAATCAGGAGTGCGGTTGAGCTGCTAAAAACAGCAATGGGAACTTGGGCTGCTGGAACCAAGGTCTGAGCCTTGGTGAGAGGAAGGGGGTGGTGGTCTCATCTCCCTGTGCCAGTCAGGCCATGCCAGGAGTTCTGCATCTACTTACAGATACACGCTCTGAAAAAGGATGTAGAAAATTGGAGCTTGTCCAACAAAAAGTGACCAGGATTGGGAGGGGGAGAGGGGACTTCAAATCATGTCCTAGGACCAGGGACCAGAGAGACTTCCCTGGAGAAGCTTCAAGGGTCCTGGCCACTGGCTGTAGGTATCTAAAGGGCTTTCCTGGAGGAGAGGGAGTAGATTTATTCTGCGTTACTCCAGAAGGGAGATCTGAGGCAGAAAGATGGAAATGACAGGGAGACACACTAGATTTAAGAAGGAACTTTCTGACAGTTTGGGTTGTTCATCCATGGAACGAGCTGCCTTGATGGAGAGTGAGCTCCCTGTTACTAGAAGTGTGCAAGCAGAGGCTATCTGGTGACTTGATGAGAATTTGAAGACATACTCAAGCCTAGGTTGGAGGTGGAAGTAGGTGGAAATCTTTTTAAAAAGATTAAAAAATCTTTTTGGATTCTCAGTTCTAAGACTCTATAAACAAACACAAACACATATGGAGGGTTGATACATTTACTGTTTACCAGGGGGTCAGGGGTAATTGAATCTGGTCACCTGGCAGGACGAGAGTCGTTCTTCACATAGCCTACAGCCAAGGACCATGTAGTCTAATGCAGGGAGCGCCTCAGTCTCCTGTCTCTGATTCTGCCTCCTTTTCCTCATTTTATTGCAATTATGCCTCCAAAACCCCTGAGACCCTCTCTTAAGCTCAGGAGATAGAGAAGTGGAATGAGCAAAGCAGAGCCTTCTTTAGCAGGCAGGTGCAGGGATGGGGCACCACCGGACCGTGAGTCACTTTTGTCCTATTCGCTTTGCCATTGGTCTGCAAAGAGATTTTCAGCCTCAAATATGCTACCCAGAGATGCCTCTGTTTATAGTTTTATCAGGCATCCTCTTCCTACTTGGAGACAGTCTGGTTCTCCACGTGCCAGACTTTGAGGCTGGGGGACAGGTAACTTTTCAGGGAGCGCATGTCACTGACTAGGTGCCTCAAGAAACTCAAAGGTGGGTTCGGAAGCAATTAACTGTTTTTCCGGTTGCTTCTTTTCCTTTTGTATGTTCAGGAGATGTCACCACCAAACATCCGGAAACTGACCAAGCCTTACCACAAGAGCTGCACCTGTGATCTTTGCCTTATTTTTAATGCAAAGATCTCTCCAGGAGGAGCTTAGGCCTCATTATGTGGAGGCACATTCTCCAAATGAGCCTGTGCAGGCAAATACCCACCTCTCCCTCTTGAATATTCATTCCCAACCAAAATAAAACTTCCTGCTTCCCTTTGTTTGCGGATGCCGTGACTTTGGAAATGAGTCCTCATGGCCTCCTATTTGCTGCAAACACTTTACTTTGTGAGACAACTTCCACTGGTGTAGAGTCTTATTTAACTCACCAGGAGGTGAGCCCACTTGCTTCGGTAACACGCACACGCACCAGTGTGGACATTTTGAGATCAAATCCAAGAGCAAATGCTGTCAGCTTGTGGACAGATCTTTTGGGACCCCTCTCCCTGGTCTAACAGGCGAATCTAGCAAGCAAACTGCACAGGCTTTCGGTCAGTACAATAACATCCATGCTGTCCTGTGAAGCAGCCGTGCAGGCCATCTGTGTCAGAATGACCTTGCAACCCCACGTCTCATGACTGAAGACGCCAGCTGGAGACATCAGCAACAGGAAAAGATACAGGGCAGCTCGCTCTCACATTTCCCAGCTGCATTTCTTGGAGATTAAGGGAATAAGTAACAACCTGGTCCTTGCCTTCCTGCACACAGATAACATCAGCATTTCTGAACTTGTTTGATGTATAACCATGAAATTCTTGTTTATGTTACCCTCGATGTGTCCAGAGAAAAAAACAGATGAACCCTATCCCCCCCCTTTTTTTAGTGAGGAAGATTAGCCCTGAGCTAACATCCGCTGCCAATCCCCTTCTTTTTGCTGAGGAAGATTGGCCCTGGGCTAACATCTGTGCCCATCTTCCTCTACTTTATGTGGGAGGCCCACCACAGCATGGCTTGATGAGTGGTGCGTAGATCCGCACCCAGGATCACAACCTGTGAATCCTGGCTGCCCCTGCGGAGCATGCGAACTTAACCACTACGCCACCGGGCCTGCTCCCTATCCCTTTTTTGATATATATGAAATCCAGTTGTAAGTTTTTTTCCCTCTTCCCTGCACATGCACTGTTTGTGAAAGAGACATAAGCTGCACTTAAACTCACACCCTTGGAGCAGCTCCGTCAGAGCACTCTGCTGAACTGTTTTCCTGGGGTTCGAACGCCTCAGGCTGATGACTGAATAAACTCCTTCACTAATATCATCTACACTATTTCAGTTGACAGGCTCTACCTTACCAATTCTTCACCCAGAAGCCAGGGTCGTTTGTTTTTTAAGTAACTCAGAAGGTGTGGCTACTCTTGTTATAATTTATGAGCCTAGGTCCATCCCACATGTTCTGTTCCCTGCTGACCTTCCTGGTCTCATCCACCACCCTACACTCGCTGTGGGAGATGGAATAATGGCCCCCAAAGATGTCCATGTCCTAATCCCCAGAACCTGTATATGTTACCTTATGTAGCAAAAGGGAGTTTGCAGGTGTGATTAAGTTAATGATCTTGAGGTGGGTAGATTATCCTTTATTATCTGAGGGGGTCCAATGGAATCATGAGAATCCTTTTAAGGAGACAGGAGGGTCAGAGGGAGAGAAGGAGATGTGGTGACAGAAGCAGAGGTTGGAGCTATGTGCTGCAAAGACAGAGGCACGGACCACCAGCCAAGGAATGAGGCAGCCTCTAGATGCTGGAAAGGCAAGGGCAAAGATTCTGCCCTTCAGCCTCCGGAAGGAATAGAGGTCTGTGAACACTTGGATTTTAGCCCAGTAAAATTCGTTTCAGACTTCTAACCTCCAGAACTATACTATTATAAATTCGTGTGTGGATTTTCCCAACTTTTTATTGTGGGGAAAATACACACAATATTTACCATCTTACCCATTTTTTAAGTGTACAGTTCAGTGGTATCAAGTACATTCATAATGTT
Organism: Tapirus indicus; assembly: GCA_031878705.1. Lineage (NCBI taxonomy): Eukaryota > Metazoa > Chordata > Mammalia > Perissodactyla > Tapiridae > Tapirus > Tapirus indicus. The sequence continues at coordinate 143,479,491 of CM062922.1, forward strand.
GTGGAACCATCACCACCATCCATCTCCATAACTCTTCATCTTGTAAAACCAAAACTCTATACCCATTAAAGAAAAGCTCCTCATTCCCCATTTCCCTCAGCCCCTGGCAATCACCATTCTACTTTCTGTCTATATGAATTTGACTAGTCTAGGTGCCTTATATAAGTGAAATCATACATCATTGTCTTTTTGTCTGATTTATTTTAACATAATGTCCTTAAGGTTCATCCACGTTGTAGCATGTGCCAGAATTTCCTTCCTTTTTAAAGCTGCGTAATATTCCATTGTATGGATAGACCACATTTTCTTTATTCATTCATTTGCTGAGGGCCACTTGGGTTGCTTCCACCTTTTGGCTACTGTAAATAATGCTGCTAAGAACATAGGTGTACAAATATCTCTTTGAGATCCTGCTTTCAATTCTTTTGGGTATATACGCAGAAGTGGAATTGCTGAATCATACTGTAGTTCTATTTTTAATTTTTTGAGGAACTGCCATACTGTTCTCTACAGTGGCTGCACCATTTTACACTCCCACCAACAATGTGCAAGAGTTCCAACTTCTCCACATCCTCATCAACACTTGCTGTTTTCTGGGTTTTTTTTTTTTTTTTGATAGTAGCCATCCTAATGGGTGTGAGGTGGTAAATTTGTGCTGTTTTAAGCTACTAAGTTTGCAGAACTTTGTTACAGCAGCAATAGGAAACGAATACATTCCCTCACTCACTACACTGGTCACCTTTCTGTTTTTCAAACAGGTCAAGGTCTTTCTCACCTCAGGATCTTTGTATGTGCTCTTCCCTCTGCTGAAACGTTCTTCCCCGGCTCTTAGTACGGGGGCCTTCTTCTTAGCCAGCAGGTCTCTGGCTCAGATGCTGCTTCCTCAGAAGGATCTTCCCACATCACTTCTCCTGTTACTTCTTCCAGTGCACTTGCCACACTCTCAAATTCTCTCTTCTGTTTGTGTCTTTATTTGTCTAAATGTCATTCTTACTAGACTATACGTTCTCTGAGGGCAGAGACCTGCTATGTCCCCTCCACCTAGAATGGGGCCTGGCACATAGCTGGTGCTCAGAAATACTTGTCAGTCACTCCTCTATACAGCTGGTGTCTTTGTGGGGAAGAAGAGGCTGCGGTGTGTCAGAGGGCTTGAGGAGGTGATAAACCAGCCCCAGATGTCTCACTGTGCACAGCTGAGACAGCTGTGGGACCAGAGCCAACTGGGGTGTTCCTGGATTGACCCGCCACCCCCAGCGCACGTCTGCAGAAGGCACAGAATGACTGCAGGGCTCTGGAGGGCCGGGGTAGGGTGGAGACTGGATCTTGCCCATCCCCATGGGCGTTCCAGGGGTGCAGGACATCAGGTCCCTCGGGTGTCCCAAGTGGTCCCAGCCTCTGGGGCCTGAGCCCATGGAGCAGCGCGGCTCCTTATTGACCCACACTTTCTTCTCTTTCCTCCTCAGTCCCTTGAGGATGGCAGCTTCTTTTAGCTGCTCTCAAGCCTCCTAAGCCGTGTCCTTACTGCCCCCTGGTGGGTAGCTGGGTGCAGGGTTCCTCTAGTCTGTGGGAGAATACTGCCCCCTGCTGGCTGTCCTGAGAAGCAGCTTACATCTAGATGGATGGCTTTAACCTGAGGATAGCTGAGTACCTCTCTTAGGTCCAAAATTCTGGACGGCAATCCCCCAAGGTAATGTAACTGCAGCCTTTCATGGCATTCCCATCTGAGTTGGTAGTGTATTTTCCTTCTCATTTGTCTCCAGAAACTTTTTGATTTCTCCTTTAATTTCATCAAGGATCCATTGGTTGTTCAGTAGCATCTTGTTTAGTCTCCACATCCTTGTCACTTTCCTAGCTTTTTCTCACAGTTGATTTCTAGTTTTATAGCATTATGGTCAGAAAAGATGCTTGTTATGGTTTCGTCTTAAATTTATAGAGGTTTGCCTTGTTTCCTAATATATGGTCTATCCTTGAGAATGTTCCATGTGCACTTGAGAAGAATGTAATCTGCTGTTTTTGGGTGGAGTGCTCTGTATATATCTATTAGGTCCATCTTGTCTAGTTTTTCGTTTAAGTCCATTATTTCCTTATTGACTTTTTTGTCTGGATGATCTATCTGTGGATGTAAGTGGGTGTTAAGATCCCCTACTATTATTGTGTTGTTGTTAATATCTCCTTTTAGGTTTGTTAATAGTTGTTTTACATACTTTGGTGCTCCTGTGTTGGGTGCATAGATATTTATAAGTGATATGTCTTCTTGGTGAAGTGTCCCTTTTATCATTATATATTGCCCCCCTTTGTCTCTCATTACCTTTTTTATCTTGAAGTCTACTTTGTCTGATATAAGGATGGCAACTCCTGCTTTCTTTTGTTTGCCATTAGCTTGGAGTATTGTCTTCCATCATCTCACTTTGAGTCTGTGTTTGTCTTTAGAGCTGAGATGTGTTTCCTGGAGGCAGCATATTGTTGGGTCTTGTTTCCTAATCCATCCTGCCACTCTGTGTGTTTTGATTAGAGAATTCAATCCATTTACATTTAGAGTGATTATTGATATATGAGGGCTTAGTGTTGCTATTTTATCGCTCATTTTCTGATTCTTTTGCATTTCCTTCATTTCTCATCCCATGTGTTTTGGACTGCCAATTCAGTCCGGTAGTTCTGTATGATGAATCTCTTAGTTTTCTCTTTATTTGTCATATGTGATTCTGTTCTGATTATTTGTTTAGTGGTTACCATGAGGTTTGTGTAAGAAATCTCTTGGATGAGATAGTCCATTTTCGGATGGTTTCTTATTTCCTTAGACTAAGTCGATTTGATCCCTTTCCTCTTCCCCTTCTAAGTTATTATTGTCACTACTTAGTCCATCTTGTGTTGTGAGTGTGTGTTTAAAGTGATGAGGTTATATTCACTTTTGGTGTTTTCCTTCCTTTAATCTTGATTTTTATAATTAAGTGTTTGCTAACCTATTCTGATAGAGAACTATAATTTTTCTGGTTTAGTCTGCTTATTTTTCTCCTTGCTCAAAGCTTTGTATCCCCTTTCTATTTTTTTTTTTCAGGCATGAGGGCCTTCTTGAGCATTTCTTGTAGTGGGAGTCTTGTGGTGATGAACTCCCTTAGCTTTTCTTTATCAGGGAAAGTTATTATTTCTCTATCATACCTAAAAGATATTTTCACTGGATAGAGTATTCTTGGCTGAAGGTTTTTGTCTTTCAGAATTTTGAATATATCATTCCAGTCTCTCCTAACCTGTAGAGTTTCTGTCAAGAAATTTGCTGAGATCCTGATGGGAATTTCTTTGTTCGTTATTTTATTTTTTGATTAGCTGCCCTTAACATTTTTCTTTGTCATTGACTTTTGCCGGCTTTACTACTATGTGCCTTAGAGTTGGTCTTTTCATGTTGATGTATTTTGGAGACCTATTGACTTCATTCACTGGTATTTCCAGCTCCCTGCCCAGGTTTGGGAAGTTCTCAGCTGTTATTTCTTTGGACAAACTCTGTGCTCCTTTTTCCCTTTCTTCTTCTTCTGGAGTACCTATTATACTTATGTTACTTTTCCTAGTTGAGTCTGTTATTTCTTGAAGAATTTCTTCATTTCTTTTTAGTCTTAGTTCTCTCTCCTCCTCTACCTGGAGCATTTCTGCATTCCTATCCTCAATAATGCGAATTCTTTCCTCCACATTGTCAGTTCTGTTCTTTAAAAATTCCAGATTTTCCTTTATCTCCTCCATTGTGTTTTTCATCTCCAACATTTCTGATTGGTTTTTCTTTATGGTTTCAATCTCTTTTGTGAAGAAATTCCTGAATTCATTGAATTGTCTATCTGAGTTTTCTATTAATTCTTTTAGCTTTTTAAATGATAGCTATTTTGAATTCTCTTGAATCTATTTTGAATAGATTTCCATGCCTTCAGGGTTGGTTTCTGAGTGTTTGTCATTTTCCTTCTGGTCTGGAGATTTAATATATTTTTGCATAGAGCCTCTGGATTTTGGCTTACTATTTCTCCTGATGAGGCTATCTGGTTGCAGTTTCCACCTGCCGCCACTTGTTGGGGGTCAAGAGCTGTGTGTTCTGAGCCTGCTGCTGCTCTGCAACTGGATTGTGCTGAAGCACACAGGGCATGTGGGGGGAGGGGCTCTCTCTTTCCCCTGCCTGATCCCAGGGGCTTCTTTCTTCCTTCATTATCTGCTCTCCTGCAGTGCTTGGATGTTGACCACACCCCCACAACAGTTCTGTCATCACTTCCTTGTGGGAATTTCTTAACAGTCTGTGAGAAAACTTGGAGAGCAATAGTTTTCCTGTGGAGGGCTGCCCCTCCCCCCCAATCTGTGAGCTGTGGGGACCAGAGTTGCTGATTGAACAGGGGTGGATTTCTCCTTACTTTTCCCCACTTCCTCCAGGGCTTCCAGCACCTCCACCTTCAGATGTACAGCTGCATGTGTGTCTTAGACGTCCTTCGTGATGTGTGATTGTCCTCTGTTAGTATGTGAACGGCCTTTTTGTTGTATCTTAGGGGGCAGAGATTTTAAAGGGGAAAACTCACTCTGCTATGATGCTGACGTCACCCCTCTCCTGAGTTCTTTTTTCCCACACTCACAGGATGGGGCACCCAGCAGCAAGCCCACTGCCTAAGCACACATCCCCCAGGAGGAGGAATTCCAGTTCCCTCACCCCTTCTGGCTGGCATTCCAGGGTGCACAATGATCCTCTTGGCTCTTTCCCAACATTTGGCTTCAGTGGGGCATGGGAAGTGAGGTAGGCAGGAGCAAAATAGCACAAGCTTCCCACCCCCCCCCCCAAGCTGTAGTGAGGAACGTGGATGTTATTCCAAGACAGTGGGAAGCTTAGAGGGATTAAGCTCAGAGTGTCATGATCCATTTATGTCTTAGAAGGGGGGAAGAACAAGCACTGTTAACATTGTTGATAGGATTGAAAATTGGTACAATTTCTGTAGAAGGAAATTTGGCAATGTCTTTCAAAATGACTAATGCACATATCTTTGATGCAGCAGTTCCACTTTTAGGATTTTAACCTACAGATATACTTGCATAAGTGGAAAACATATTATGTAAAAAGCTCTTCATTGCAGTGTTGATTGCAATAGTAAATGACTGGACAAAACCCAGATGTCCATCAATGCAGGAATGATTAATAAATTATGGTACATCCCTTCAAAGGAATACTCTACAGTCATAAAAACAAAGTAAACCAAACAGAAAACTGAGAAAGCTATGTATCAATATGGAATGAAACCTAAAATATTTTGTTGAGTGGGACAAGCAAGGTTAATAACAGTGGATAGAGTTTGCTACCATAAATATAAAGAGGTAGAGAGATAAAAATGCCTTATTCTACATAGAAAAATTCTGAGGCTTCTAGGGAGAGGAACTCACTCTTCTAGGGAGAATGAGTGGAGAGTAGGTCTGGGAGAAAATTCTCTTTCGTAAACTCTTTGGTACATTTAAAATTTTGAACCTTATCATTATGAAGTGAATGTGTCCCAAATCCACATGTTGAAGCCATAACCCCTAAGGAGATCATATTTGAAGGTGGGGTCTTTGGGAGGTGATTAGGTTTAGATGAGGTCATGAGGGTGGGGCCCCCATGATGGGATCAGTGTCGTAAGAAGAAGAGGAGGAGAGACTAGAGCTTCCTCTCTCTCTGCCATGTGAGGACGTAGCAAGAAGGTGGCAGTCTGCAAGTCAGGAAGAGAGCTCTCACCAGGAACTGAATCTGCCAGCACCTTGGTCTTAGACTTCCCTGCCTCCAGAACTGCAAGCAATAAGTGTCTGTTATGTAAGCCATCCAGTGCATGGTACTTTGTTATAGCAGCCCAAGTGGACTAAGGCGTATGTACAAGTAAAACTATTTTAAAATGTAAATAAAATTAATAAAATATTTTACTCAAATATTTTTTATGAAGGCATATCTAACTTATATGCAGTAAAGTATTAACATTAAGCATAATTGGAAAGTTTTAACATCTATATCTATATCTATATCCCATGTGACTTCCACCAAGATGAAGAGAATTTCTAGCATCCCTTAAGGTCCCCTCCTGCCATTTTTCAGTGTACACCTTGCCCCCCTCAGGTAACATTTATTCTGACTGCTGTTATCACAGATTCATATTGTCTATTCTTGAACTTTATAAAAAGGGAATCATATAGTATGCTGTTATGTTTGGTTTCTCTTACTCACTATATTATCTGTGAGATTCATCTACATTGTTATAAGTAGCAGTACTTTGTTCTATTATTTTTTTTCTTTTTTTATGATAAAGATTGGCCCTCAGCTAACACCTGTTACCAATCCTCCTCTTCTTTGCTTGAGGAAGATTGGCCCTGAGCTAATATCTGCACCAATATTCCTCTATTTTGTATGTGAGACGCCAACACAGCATAGCTTGATGAGTGGTGTAGGTCCACGCCTGGGATCTGAACCCTTGAACCCTGGGCTGCTGAAACACAGTGCTCCAAACTTAACCACTATGCCACCAGGCTGGCCCCAGCTTGTTCTCTTATCATTACTGCTGTGTGTAGTATTGTGTTGTGTGGATACATAACAACATACTTATCCAGTTTCCTGTTTATGAACATTTGAATTCTTTTCTTTTTTTTTTTTGGTTATTATAAATGAAGATTCTATGAACATTCTTGGACCTGATTTGTGTGTGTGTGTGTGTCTGTGTATGTGTATAGATATGCACTGGGTATTTTTGGGTATATCTAGGAGTTGAGGATAGGTGTGTGTGGTGGGCTCTGTGATGTACTGTTCAGATCACCCTTTAAAAATGAAGCCCTTATTTTCCCAGCTGCTGGGCATGCTACCAGCAGAAAGCACTCAACCATTGGGACTCTATGAAGATTGCCTCAGCTAAAGAGAGCTGCCTTGCCTAAGGTCACGGCCCTTTTCCGGGTGGCCCACATTCAATGACTGATAAGCTTTGGGGCATAAAGTCCCACCCCTTACCCCAACTTTTGACGACTCTGAAGGATCATCTCAGCTTTAAACTCCCCTGGGTTTGGCTGAGGCCTCCACAGAGACTGCATTATACCCCAATTTCTCTCCCCAATTCTGCTTCCTTCCCTTCATTTTGTGCTGACCCCAACAGCCCTCCCAATAAATGCTAACCCCTACCTCACACTGTGCTTCCTGGAGAACCCAATGTGTGATAACATAAGTTTGGTTTTAATAGAAGTCACCAAACAGTTTTCCACATTGGTGTTATTTTATATTCCCACCAGCAGTAAATAAGAGTTTCAGTTGCTTCACATGTTTGTCAGTATGGGTGTGTGTTCATTCTGGCTTTAATTTGCATTTCCATGATAACTAATGATAGTGAGAAGCTTCTCAAGTGCCTGTTGGCCATTTGGTGAAATGCTTGAACACAAGTAAAATATTAAAAATGAAACAAAAAAGAGTAAAAACAAGGAGTCCCATCAGTAGTTAGTGCAGGGTCCTGGAGAGAGATGATGATGGCTGGACACAGGCAGTAGCAGTGGTGGTGGAGAGAAGAGGGTGGAATTGGAATGTAATTTGGAGCCTATAAGATGGATGATGGAGGGGGTATCAGAGCAAGACAAAGAGAGAAATCAAGGGGAACTCCTATCTGAACTGTGGTACTCCTTGAAGATCTGGGGGAAACTAGGGGGAGAACAAGACTGGGGTAGCAGTAGAAGTCTGTTTAAAAATATTTAATTATTTTTTTAACTGGGAAAGATTCACCCTGAGCTAACACCTGTTGCCAATCTTCCTCTCTCTTTTTTTCTCCCTCCCCAAACTCCAGCACATAGTTGTGTATTCTAGTTGTAGGTTCCTCCGGTTCTTCTATGTGAGCTGCAGCCACAGCATGGCAACTGACAGATCACTGGTGTGGTTCTGCAACTAGGGACTGAACCCGGGCCACTGAAGCAGTGAGAGCACCAAACTTTAACTACTAGGCCATTGGGGCTGGCTTGGTAGAAGTCATTTTGAAGGAGAGGAAGGACTGGGTGAACCTGAAAGGGTGGGGAAGGCATTGGCGGCAAGGGAGCAGGATGAATAAAGAATGAGTCTGTACAAAGCTACAATAATCAAAATGGTGTGGTACTGGCATAAGGGCAGGCATATAGACCAATGGAATAGAACAGAGAGCCCAGAAATAAACCCTCACATCTGTGGTCAATCAATTTTCAACGAAAGTGCCAAGACCCACGATGGGTGGCTTTCTATGGGGAAAAGATAATCTTTTCAACAAATGATGCTGGGAAAGCTAGATATCCACATGCAAAAGAATAAAGTTGGATCCTTATTGTATTAAAAAAATAGCTCAAAATGGATCAAAAACCTAAAACTATAAAACTCTTAGAAGAAAACAGGGGGGAAAATCTTCAGGACATTGAATTTGGCAATGATTTCTTGGATATAACACTAAAAGCACAGGTAATAAAAGAAATAGATATTTTGAACTTCTTCAAAATTAAAAACTTTCATGCATCAAAGAACACTATCAAGAGAGTGAAAAGACAACCCACAGAATGGAAGAAAACTCTTTGAAGAAAACATGGGTGTAAATCTTTGTGACCTTTGATTAGGGAATAGTTTCTTAGTTTTGACACCAAAAGCACAACAACCAAAGAAAATATAGATAAATTGTACTTCATCAAAATTAAGAACTTCTATATGTCAAAGAATACTATCAAAAAAATGAAATGACATCTCACAGAATGGGAGAAATGTTTGTAAATCATATATCTGATAAGAGTCTAGTATCCAGAATATATAATGAATTTTTATAATTCAACAATAAAAAGACAACCCAATTGAAAAATTGGGCAAAGGATTTGAACGGACATTTCTCCAAAGAAGATATACAAATAGCCAATAAGCACATGCTCAACATCATTAATCATTTGGCAAATGCAGATCAAAACCATATTGAGATACCTCTTTACACTCACTAGGATGGCTATAATCAAAAAAATTGAGGGGCCAGCCCCACGGCCTAGCGGTTGGTCTGGGCGCACTCTGCTTCAGTGGCCTGGGTCCAGTTCCCGGGTGCTGAGCTATACCATTCATCAGCTGCCATGCTGTTGTGGTGACCCACATACAAAATTGAGGAAGATTTGCACAGATGCTAGCTGAGGGTGAATATTCTTTAGCCAAAAAAAGAAAAAGGAAAGCACAGTGTTATCAAGGATGTGGAGAAGTTAGAACCCTCATACATTGCTGGGGAGAATGTAAAATGGTGAAGCCACTGTGGAAAACAGTGGCACTTATTCCAAAAGTTACACATAGAACTACCATATGACTCAGCAATTCTAATCCTACATACATACCCAAGAAAATTGAAAACAGGCGTTCAAATAAGAACTTGTACTGGAATGTACATAGCAGCATTATTCATAATAGCCAAAAAGTGGAAACAACCCAAATGTCCATCAACTGATGAATGGATAGACAAAATGTGGGCTATACATACAATGAAATATTCAGCCATAAAAAGGAATGAAGTACTGAAACGTGTTACAGCATGGATAAACCTTGAAGACGTTTCTTTCACTTAGCATAATAAGTCTGAAAGGAGCACATATTGTACAAATCCGTTTATATGAAATGTCTGGAGTAGGCAAATCCATAGAGACAGAAAATACGTTAGTGGTTGCCAAGGAGTGGGAGGAAAGAGGAATGAGGAGTGAGTGTTAACAGGTATGGGGTCTCTTTTTTGGGGAGTGGTACAAATATTCTAGAGTTAGTGGTGATGGCTGCATAACTCTGAATATATAGTCATGTGCCATGTAAACTTTTGGTCAGTGACGGACCACATACACGAAGGTGGTCCCATACAATTAGTACCATATAGCCTAGGTATGTAGTGGGTTATACCATCTAGGTCTGTGTAAGTACACTCTACGATGTTTGCACAACAACAACATTGCCTAATGATACATTTCTCAGAATGCATCCCCATCATTAAGCAACGCATGACTATAGTTTAAAATGGTGATTTTTTATGGTGTGTGAATTATATCTCGATAAAAAATATACACAAAGAAATGCAAATTAAAACATAAACTAAAAACCTGATAGAACTGTATACCAAAAAGAATGAATTTTACTGTGTGGGAATTTAAAAATAATTTTAAATGTGAAGAAATTTCAAGTTTCTTGTGAGTGGACCCTGTATCTGAATCAAATTTGTACCTCCCAGAGAGGCCGGTATGATGCCTTATTCTTGGTAGTTGTGTCTTAAAGTAAATGATAATTAAATCAAAATTATTTTCTTTGGGCAAGCATTAGCACCTTTGAGCAATTACTCCTTCATTTCCATGGCCGAATGCTGACAAGAGGTTTCTATTTCTTGGTGATTGACAAACCTTCAATTACAGTGAATGCACTTTGACCTGGAGAGTTGCTTTCCAAGGTGTTGCCAACTGCTTATGATCTAGGTCAATGTGCCCCATTCCTTCCAGAGAAACAAACCCTCAGTCTGACTAGACAGACCGTCGTCCACCCACAACTTCTCTTCTATGTATTCTGACCCAACTTCCTCTGTCTCCTCCCCAGAGTTTCTACACTTGTGTGGGTAGAACACATGTGTGTGTGTGACACACACACTATATATATGAGACACACACACACACTCTCTATATATGAGACACACAGAGATCCACAATGGATTGTGACATGAGCAAGAAATAACCTTTCATTGGGTCAAGCCACTGAGATTTTTGAGTTTATCTTTCTCATCAGGGTCCTGGAACAAACAGATGACACACACATGCAAAATGGGCCCTTGAGGGGAACTTAATAAAGGGACTATTATTAAGGTACGGGTGAGGTAGGGATGGTGCAGTACCCCAGGGCTGGGAATGGCTGCCAGCCATGACACTTCCTAGGCCTGAAGAGGCAAGAGGAGGAGTCACTACTGGGCCTGACAAGAGCAGCTGTACCAGTAGAGGGATGAGCCAACTTGCTGATGTCCCCATTGGTCAAACCCCCTGAAGCCAGAGGACCAGGAGCCTCCTGACGCATAAAGGTCAGCCTACTCCACAGAGAAGAATGAAGAAGGGTGGAGGCTGTGTCTGGAGAATAGCCACCATTGCTACTCACCCTAAATTGTACCGTAGCCAAGAGTCAAACCTCCTTACAAGGGTTTATTCCCTAGAGTTTGTGATGGGGGTGGGGGACTGAGAGGGTGAGGACGCATCAGCTTTTGAATCAGAATACCTGAATTTAAGGGGATAATAAGATCTACTGTACCTCCCGAATCTGTGAAGAGGAACAAACAAGTTCACATTTGCAGAAGTGTTTTATAAAGTACTATGCAAAATAATTTACTGTAATTACTCCCCACCCCTGCATGTCCCTCACCAGGATCACCAGCCAACCCAGACTACATTCCTGTGGACTTACACCTGCCCCCACCTCAATTCCCACTGTGCTGTTCTCATTTTGGCCTCTGTCATTCCCAGGGTTTCCCAAGTGGTCCTACCTCTGGCTCCTTCCTGGAGGGGACACAGGAAGGACACAGATGTTGGAGCCAAATAGATGTGGAGTTGAATCCTGACTTTGCCACTCATTGGCTGGGGACCTGGCTTAATCCTCTTAGCCTTAATGTTCTCAGTTGTAACATGGGTACAGTAAAGCTTCCCTCAAACACTAGAAGTAATATATGTAAGACATCTGGCAAAGCAAGTAGTCAATAAATTACAGCCATTATTATTGACCCCCCACTGGTGCCAGATCAATCTCCCCAAAGAACAGATGGGGCTCAAAACCCATCTGTGACTGCTCCTGGGTCAGAAGTGAAGTACAAAGTCCTCACTGTTGGGAAGTATGGATCTGAAGGAGAAATCTGAGAGAGAGTCCACTATCCAGACTGGCTGGAGGAACAAAGAGACATAGGTGAGTAGGCTGGGGGAAATGATAGAGATCCACCTGATCTTGCAGTGAGAGATTCAGACCTTGGAGAAAGAAACTAAGGAGAGAAAAGGAAGTAGAAGGATGACGTGGTTTGCATTCTTTTGGCAGCAAGAGTGAGGAAAGCCGAGAACACAGAGGAAATCTGAAAAAATGAATCCAAGGGATGCTACACCGGTTGCCCTGGCAACAGACTCCACCCCCACTCCTGGGGAAGCGCCAGGAGAGAAAACGCGCACAGAGGTGGGGAGCTGGAGTCCTGAGGGATCACGCTCACGCGTGGTCTTGTTAGCTCCGACTTGGGGGCAGATTTGGGAAGAATTTTGGGAGAGGTTTGGGCCACCACCCTGCTCCTGGGCTGCCGCTACGGGTGATACATCCTGGAATTGCGCATCCGTGATGTCTTGCCTCTTCCGTCCGTCGGTTTTGCTGCCTGGAAGGAATCGCAGCCTGATGAAAGGCAAAGACCCCTCATTGGGGGGCCCTGCTTGGGTGGGCTTGGCATTGGCTCTGGACCCTGCGATCGCATCAGCCCCGGCAGCCAATCCTCGGAGGATTGGGGAGTGGGACAGGTGCGCTGAGACGTTCTAGCCCCCTCATCCTAGGAGATAGGCAGCGGGAGGAACACTGCAGGGAGTCAGAAGACCAGGGCTTACATCCCAGCCCTGCCTCCTGGAGTCTGGGTTTCCAGCACCATTTCAGCCCCTCTGGGCCTGTAAAATAGGCCTAATAAGTCGTGAAAGGCTGTTCGCATTCAGTCAACCAATTTTCATTGATTCTATGGTTCCTGAATGGCCATCCTGAGGGTTGGAATGGGGGGAGAGTCCACAGCCATAGATTCCTATTCAACACAGATGGCTTATATGAAATCAGCCGATATATGTTTGGATACAAGAAGACACACAGAAAATGTTTCTCAAACTTTACCCTTTCCACCCAAATCGCAAATTCCTCTCCGTGAGGCGCACCCTGATCTCTAAGTAGAGAGCTATCCCCTCCTCCTCAGAGTTGGGTAGCACTCAGCTGGCCACATGGGACTCCAGCAAGTTACTGGTCTTCACTGACCTCAGTTTCCTCATCTGAAAGATACTTCACAAGGGTTTCTTCCCCACTCCTGATGTTTCTTTCCAGGTGGTGGGAGCTTATGAACATTACACTCCTGGCCTTTGGCTGTCTGTTCACTTTCTCCGTTTCAGGGAAGTTGGAATAATTTATTTGCCTGGAAAGTTTGGAAGGAGAAACCAGGTCTCCCTCCACCCCCCACCCTCTTCCCTTGTGCTTCGGAGCTGGTTCCTACAGGAAAGCAGTCCAACAAAGCAGCGACTGGGCAGTAAGGTTTTCCATTCTGGGCTTTTATATTAGCAATCCCATTTTGGCTCTCATACCAAGCTGCCATCCTCCAATCTAGCCTATATTAGTAATAAAGGAGTCATTTTGATTGTCCACATGTTGGTTTATTTGTTTTATGTCTTAGTTCAGAACTCAGGTGAGAAAGAAGGTTCTGTTTATTGCCTCTGTGGCAGATTGCATTATTTTTCCAAATATTCACTGTTCTTCCTTGTGAGAAGATTATTCCCTCCACCACCACTAAAGTCAGACTTGATCATTTATTTAATGTAGCTAACAAATCATGTAAGTAGAAGTGGCAGGTTCCACTTCCTGGAAGAAGTCCTAAGAGCCAATACATGCTTCCACCATTGCTTTTTGTCCTTTTTTTCTGCCATGAGCCTGGTTTGTCTAGGATATGAGCTGCTCTGCCAGCCTGGGACACGTGAGCATAGCCGGGGCCAACCCTAGAAAAACATGTAAAGTGAGCAAGAAATAAATCTTTATTTTCTTTTGTAAGCTACTGAGATTTGGCAGTGGTTATTGTAGCATAATGGTGAATACTGACCTCTACAAAAATTGGTACCTGGAAGTACAAAAATCTGAAATAAGTGGCATTGGCTTTGGAACCAGGTAGTGGGCCATGAGGGCACTGTCATTGGAGGTTGGAAAAATGGCAGTCGTTGTTATGCAATGGCAAAACCTTTGTTAAAATTATCACCTGACATAACTTGTGAAGGGGAGGAAAACTATCCTCTACCCCCTCTGGGTCCTTTCTGGCTGGGCCACAGATTAAATTGACATGAGACCAAACAGCAGGAGAAAGTCAAACAAAGTATATAACATGTATACGTGGGACAGACCAGGGAAACTGAGTTTCTCTCCACAAAATGGCAGAGGTTCTCCTTCTAAACAGACAAAGGAGGATATTGGGGGTTGGGGATGTCAGCTATGGGGGATTATCAGAAAAGCACAGTAAACAAGAGTGTGCAGATTTAAGTCTTCACCTTCCTCACTGATAAGAGTTTCTAGAGATAAAGTCATCCCCCCTTCTTCCTGGTACAGACAGGGAGATATCTTTACAAATGGAGATTTCCCTTACAAATGTAAATGTCTGGTAAACAGAACTTTGATAAGAATGGGCCCAGCAAAGACCCTCCCAGTCTATTGATACCCAGAGTTATCCACAGTGACAGCCCATCCCAGGGACAGGCCTTCCATCCCAAATCCCTTCAGACAGTTAATGGGGGTGGGGAGGTCAAAACCTCCTTCAGTTAAAATAATCAAGGTAAAGAGATGCATCTTGAGGTGGCCAATTCTGATCCCCCACACTTGGAAGGAAGATAATTTAGCTAACGAATTTTGGCTTTGGGTAAAGAAATGGGAAAACAGAATTTCGCTAGCACGAGTTGGTTTCTGTTGGTTGCATTTGACAAATATTCATAAAGCCAACTAAATTTTTGAGAAAGTTGTAGCAGCAAAAGACCCATTAATCTGAACTAAAAGAAACTGACTGTTTCAATACTTGAAATAATCCTTGGATCCTCCAACATTCTATGGGCAGGAAGCAAGTGTGGGGGATCAGAATTGGCCACCTCAAAATATGTCTCTTTACCTTGATTATTTTCTCTGAAGAAGGCTTTGACCTTCTCTCTCACTAACTGTCTAAAGGGATTTGGGATGGAAGACCTGTCCCTGGAAAGGGCCATCACCATAAATTACTGTGAGTATCAATAGAATGGGAGGGTCCTTGCTAAGACCAAACATTTACATTTATAAGGGGAAATATCCATTTGTAAAGGTGTCTCCCTCTCTGTACCGGGAAGAAGCAGAGACGACCTCATCTCTAGAAACTTGTCAATGCAGAAGGTGAGGGCTTAGATCTGCGTAATAACCTTACTGTGCTTTTCTGGTAATCTCCCATAACTGACCCACCCCCAACATTCTCCATTGTCTTTCTATTTAAGAGGAGAACCTCTACCATTTTGTCGAGAAACTCAGTTCCCCTCGTCTCTCCTATGTATACGTGTTGTAAAGCTTTGTTTGATTTTCTCCTGCTATTCGGTCTTATGTCAGTTTAATCTGTAGCCCAGCTAGAAAGGACCCAGAGTGGGGAGAGGATAATCTTCCTCCCCTTCACAAGCTGAGAAAGCTGTTCAGCCTCCACGGAGAGCGTCTGGTCCAAAGTTAACTTCAGATATGGCCATTGGGGATAATGGTATAGATAGAGACTCCTAAAGAGTGGACCCAAGAGTCACAGGGAGTCACTTCCAGGGGCAGAACCAAGATCTAGTCAAGTAATTTTCTCCAATTCCAGGTAGGCAGCCTTCCATCTTTCCCCTACCTGGGAGTGTTTACTATGGTTGACCTTTCCTCTTCCACCATTGTATGTTAGTGAATATTGGGGAGGTCTGGAAGTCAAGGAATTTCCCCCAATCCCAGGTAGGAAACTCTTGCAAGGTTCTTGCAAATATTCTTCCATTCTCATGGCCCAGTGCTGACAAGAGGTTTGTATTTCTCAGTGGTTGACATGTCTTCAACAACGGTGAGCATATGTTGACCTGGAGAGTCACTTTCTGAGGTGTTGCCAACTGCCAACCTAGGTCAATGTTCCCTGTTCCTTCCAAAGAAACAAACCCTCAGTCTGAATGTACTCCAACCACAACTTCTTGTGCACATTTTGACCCAACTTCCTCTGCCTCCTTCCCAGCTGCAGCCGAATTTCTCAAAACACACACACTCCCTACCTCAACCCCAGACCAAAATGTTCCCTTCTTGCTGGAGGTCAGCTCTGTGGTAAACCTCAACTCTGCTGACAGCCCAACTTTAGATTGAGCTTTCTTACTAAAGAGTTGGGAACTCCTTTTCCCAGATAGAACCCATCTTTATTTCATAGGAGGCCCCCAAGTTCTACTCTGATTTACAAGCAGAAGCACCAAGATACGCAAAGGCTGCCCTCTGTATGGAAGGGCTGGGAGAAAATGTCCAAACTCGACAGGCTTGGCCTACTATACACAGAGCCTGCTCTTTGCAACTGTATGAAATTAGTCTCTTCCCTTTCAAATGGTGGCCATTCAGGTACTTACAGGGGGCAATTATGACCCCCTAAGTCTCCTCTTCTTCAGGTTAAATATTCCCATATTTTTCATGTATCTTCAAAAGAGAGAAAGAGATAAGTGTTTCATAAAATGTAAAGTGCCACATAACCATAAGCTATTACATTGCATGGATTTGAAATCCAGTTCCATCCTTGTTACTCTCCTCTGAACATAATCCACTTTGTTAATGGTGTCCACACAGAAAACAACCCAAAATAACAGCAAGGCTTCACATGCAGAATTATTCATCACAGCATTACATGTAATGGCAAAAAGAACCCAAAAATTATCTCCAATGTTAGTAAAATGGTTGTGTGTTTACAGTCCAGTATGATATAGCTGCACACAATATTATACTGCAGTTTAAAATTACATTTATCAACCCAAGAGAAGTGAAAACGTAGATTCACACAAAAACTCGTACCAGGGTGTTCATAGCAGCATTATTTATAATAGCCAAAAGGTGGAAACAACCCAAATGTCCGTCAGCTGATGAATGGATAAATAAATGTATATTCATGTAATGGAATATTATTAAGGCATAAAAAGGAACAAAGTACTGATACATGCTAAAATATTTATGAACCTTGAAAAAATTGTGAAGTAAAAGAAGGCAGTCACTAAAGGCCATATATTGTATGATTCCATTTATATGAACTATCCAAAATAGGCAAATCCATAGAGATAGAATGTAGACTAGTGGTTGCCAGAGGTTGGGGTTAGGAAGGAATGGGGAGTGACTGCTAATGGGTATGGGATGATGAAAATGTTCTAAAATCAATTGTGGTGGTGATTTCAAAACTTTGTGAGTATACTAAGCACCACTGAATTGTACACTTTAAATGGATGAATTGTATGGTATGTGAATTATATCTCAATAAAGTTTATGTTTACCGAATAATTTTTAATGACATGAGAAAATATTCATGTTATAAGGTTAGCTGAAATTAGCAAAATACAAAACTTTATATACAGCATAAGCATATATATATATGATATATCTAAAAGACTATAAGGACATAAGCCAAAAGGTAAACAGGAGTTGCCTCTAGCTAGTGGAATTATTTATGGGTGCTTTAAACTTGGAAAACACATCCCACTGGTAGCACGGTATCTAGACTAAACAGCCCACTTCAGGGGCGGTCTGGGCTGTGTAGACAGAGGAGACCATGGTCAAAGTCCCCCTACTTGGAACGCTGTTCCCCCAGCCTTGTGGCTTCAGGCCACCTGCCACAGCTATGGTAGGTGCCTCATTGTATCATTAACTCATATTAACGTTGTCTATAATCAGCCAAAGTCCTGAGTTGTCTTACATGGGCTGCAGTTCAAACACGATTTCTGAGTAGTCTATTAGAGTTAGGTCTTTCCAAACCTCCACGTTAAAGTCATTGTAGCTGTTCCGCTCTACTGCTTTAACTGCCGAGATACATTTGGATTCAGTTTCCATTGTTCTGCAGAGCTGCTCACCCAGCAGAGTGGTGTTATTTTTAGGCTGGTCAGTGGATCATTCAAAAGTCCACCCAAGAATGGCCAACTGGTGATGAGGAGAGGTGTGGTCACGGTGTGCTACTCTGGGCTCAGCGCCGGCTGGGAAGGTGAAGACAAGGCTTTGCCCTCCAGGGGCTCATAGTCAGACACCCATGTGACACATCCTGACTAGGCGTGCTCTTCATGGGTCACAAACTGCCTCATTTCCGCATGCCTCCTCGAGACTGGGGGCAGTTCATTCCTCTGCTACCTGAACCATTCCAGGTTTCTTAGGATTTGGATCAAGGATTCAATTGATTTCCAGCCCCAAGAGAGAGGAGATGTTTTCCCCTTCCTTGCATTCTCTCCCAGTTCTAAATGTGAAATATGGGGAAGGCTTCACAGAAGAGATGGTACTTAAGTAGTGCCTTAAAAGAAGGATAGGAATTCACAGTGGACCTCAGGAGAAACAGCAATCCAGGCAGAGGGAATGACGTGGGCAAGGCTTGGCAGCTGGCACACTGGGGAACTGGGGCAGCGCAGCCTGGCCCTCACTCTCTGCCCATCACTGCTCTTGCTGTCCTCTTTATTTCAGGATCTGCATGCCTTCCAGCCTCTTGTCTTCTCCTTCCCTCGACCTTGGTAACAACACGCCACTTCCCTGGTTTGACCTTGGTGCTCTCTAAGGACCTGGCTTCTACTTTCTCTCTGGCTCTTCCTAGTCTTAGACAATTCCGATAACCTCCTTGACTGCCCAGCTTTGCCCCCTGGGATCACAAGCCCAGCCCCCTAACAGAGGCAACAGGACAGATGCTAACCAAGACATCTAGGGATGGGCTGTAGGGCTCTGTCCTCCTGTCCAGTGCTGTCACTGGTGTTATTTTCAAGAGTGTGTGCCCAAATCTGGGGAGTGGGAGAGGAGACAATGTGACAGGAAGCATTCAGGATCTCAGCAGGCTGGAGGAAAGGGCCAAATCTAAGGAGACTAAATATTCAGGTTTCAGTCTACAAAACCGTGTGCAAGCCCAGGAAAGGAGAGGCATAGTACACCAGGCCAGCATGTGAGGAAAGACTTGGAGGTTTTAGAAAAGAAGAAGCTGTGGGTGGGCTAAAGTCTGTGACTTTGAAGGAAGCTAATGGACTCCAGGCTGCATTAATAAAGGCCCAGTGTCCAGAAGGAAGGAGGTGAACATCCTGTTGTGTTCCTGTCAGACCACACACGGACTATAGTGTTTGGTTCTGGAAGTTACACTCTGTGGGAGACAGATAAACTAGAACAATGGTTCTCAACCCTGGCTGCACGTTAGAATCACCTGGGAGCTTTCAAAACTCTTGATGCCCAGACCACACCCTAGACCAATCAGAATCTCTGGGATAGGAACTCAGGCATCAATATTTTTTAAACTTAAATTTTTTTTAGAATTACAGAAGAGTTGCAAAAATAGTACAGAAAACTCCCATATACCCTTCACCCAGCTTCCCCTGATGTTAGTATCTTGTGCAACCACAGCCCAATGACCAAAACCAAGAGGTTAACATTGGTGCAGTACTACTCCCTGGATGACAGATCTTGTTCAAATGTCACCGGTTTTTCTGCTGTTGCCCTTTTTCTGTTCCAGGATCCTGTCTCGGATCCCGCTTTGCACTTAATGGCCACGTCTCCTTAGCCTTCTCCACTCTGAGACAGTTCCTCGGTTCTTTGCCTTTCATCACCTCGACACTTTTGAAGAGTATTGGACAGTTATTTCGTAAAACGTCTGTCAATTTGTCCTTTCGTGATTGGACTGAGGTTGCACATTTTTGTCAAGAATCCCGGAGCAGCGAAGTCGTGTCTGTCTCAGTGTGTCATACCAGGGGGTTCATGGCGTCAATGCATCTTGGTGAGATTACGGAAAATATGTATTGGTCTCTGTCTCTGGTTCCTGGCACAGAGCTCTTGAAACCCTTGTAATCTCTTGGGTAACAGGAGTGTCTTTTTTTCTAATGAGGTGATTCTTGGTGCCTCCTGGATGAGGGCTGGTCACTGGAGAGACCAAGCCATGATTAGAAGCTTGGAACTTTCATCCCCACCCTGCCATTCTTTTGAGAAGGGAGAAGGACTGGAAATGGAGTCAATAATTGATCCTGCCTACATGAGAAAGCCTCCGTAAAATTCCAAAAGTATGTGGTTCAGAGAGCTTCCAGGTTAGTGAACACATTCATGTGTCAGAAGGGTGAAGCACCCCAACTCCACGGGGACAGAATTGCTCGGGACCCTCCCAGACCTCTTCATCTGGCTGTTCATCTGTACCCTTTGTCATATCCTTTATTGTATAATAAACCGGTAAACATAAGTAAGTGTTTCCCTGAGTTCTGTGAGCCACTCTAGTAAATTAATCGAATCCAAAGAGGGAGGAGGTCATGGGAACCTCCGATTTGTAGCCAAGTTGGACAGAAGTTTTGGACAACCTGAGGACCTACTACTTGTGATTGGCATCTGAAGTGGGGGGGAGTCTTGTGGGACTGAGCCCTTAACCTGTGGGATCTGATGCCAACTCCAGGTAGAACTGAGTTAAATTGTAGGACACCAAGCTGGTGTCGTACAGAATTGCTTGGTGGGGGAAGCCTCCACACGTTTGATGACCAGAAGTATCAGAAGTGACGTGTTCATGTGAATGTAAAGGAGACGCACAGGAGGAAAGACTATCGGGTGTTTTTTTCTAGTAAAATCTTATTACTGGTGACGTTCACCTTGATCTTTTGGTTAAAGTGGTGTCTTCCGAGATTTTCCACTGTAAAGTTACTACTTTTCCTTTTGTACTTACAATCTTGGAGGAGATACTTGAGGACCATACAAATATCCCGTTTCTCCTCAAACTTTCTCAGGCATCACTATTTATCAAAGCTCCCTGGGTGATTCCAATGAGCAGCCACAGTTGAGAACCACTGAACAGGGTGAGTTCTGGGAGGAGCTGACAAGATGGGTGGGATGGGGGCTTGAGGAGAGGTGATATGAGGAACAGCTGAAGGACTGGAGAAGAGAGGATGCAGCGACTAGCACGTCTGAAAATATTTGAAGCATTGTCAAGCTTGAATGTTAGTTTGTTGGTGTGGAATAAGTAGGGTCTGGAACAACTAGTCTTTCGAAGCTGCAAGCTGATCTCTGGAGGCCGGCTTGCTTCATCTGTGGGATGACTGTCCTCTTGTATGAGGGAATCGTTTAGTGATTACACACATGACAAGCCAATATCATGGGAAGTTGATGAAGGCCCTCTGCCTGGGGAAACATTTAAGAAGAGTTACTGTCCTATTTGAAAATGTAAATTGTTGTTCCTGATTACGTCCCCCTCTGAGAGGGGTGCTTCCTGTCCCTGTGCTGGCCCCTGGGACACCACTGTGAATGGTGACGTGGGGATCATGGCATCTGTCTCGCTGATGGCTGTTTTGAGGGTTGGATAGAACTCTTACAGTGTCTGGCGTGTGGTGGACACTCGTCAGCGGTAAGTTCCCATTACTTGGCCAGAGACTAACTTTTGGCTTTGGGTCCAAACTGCAAACACCTGAACACTGCTCTTTGAGTCAAAACATGAACACTGTGACACAAAGTTGGGGTGCAAGAGGTGCAGGGAGGCTTGGCCTGGGGGAAATAAAGCTATTTTTCTGATCAGGTAAGTCTTCCTAAAGCTAAGGTGACCTAACAAGCATCTGTTGAACTTCTGCTTTGTTCTACAGGGTTTTTCTGTGTATTAGGTCCCGCGGTCAGCAGGAGGCCTGGAGCTGGTGGAAAACCAGGTCACACAGCAGGCTAGCAGCTGAACTGAAACTAGAGTTCAATTCTCAACAGCCTGACTCACCACTTGGGAAATGTCCTTTATCACTGTGGGTGGGAGTTGTGTTTCCCCTGAAAGGAGTGGAAATTTCACTGTAAGTCCTGCTGGAGAGAGGCCGATGCTTGGATAACAAACGAGGTGTGGGAGGCAGGCCTCAGACTGAAGAGAAAGTGAAAGTTCTCACTCTCTCTCCTGGCCTCAGGCTCCCTGAGACACAGGCAATGGGATGGTTCGTTTTGTGTGTCGACTCAGCTGGGTTAAGGTGCCCAGCTGTTTGGTCGAACGCCACTCTAGATGTTGCTGTGAAGGTATATTTTAGATGTGATTAACATTTAAATCAGTGGACTTTGAGTAAAACAGATTACCCTCCATAGTGTGGATAAGCCTCATTCAACCAGATGAAAGCCTGAAGAGCAAAGACTGAGGGTTCCCGAAGAAGAAGGAATTCTCCTTCTCAAGACCGTGACGTAGAAACTCTCCCTGAGTTTCCAGTCTGCTGTCCTGTGGAATTCGGACTGGAGACTGTGACATCAACTGCACCTGAGTTTCCAGCCTGCCATCTCGCCCTGTAGATTTTGGATTTGCCAGCAAGCACAATCATGTGAGTCAGGTCCTTAAGATAAATGTCTATCTCTGTCTATCTTCTTGGTTCTGTTTCTCTGAGAATCATGACTAACACAAGCAGTTTCTCCAGAAACTGACTCCTGCTCTGAGGGCTGAGGCTGGGAATTGGCCAAGAACAGTGTTGGAAGGGATCCTGTGGGTGGATTGGCATCCTGTAGGCCAAATCCACCCCCAGCCCATTGTGTACAGCCACAGGGTTAAGACCGGTTTTTGTATGCTTAAACAGTTGTTCAGACAAACAAAGAAGAATATGTGACAGAGACTGTATGTGGTCTGAAACACTGAAAATATTTATCATTTGGTCCTTTATAAAAACAAGTTTGCGACCCCACAATGGATTGTTATCTATTAATGTTCACTTTACTCTTGTCAGATGTTATAGCCTGATCTCAGCTATAACTGTGCTGTGGGGAATTGAGGGACACGTGGTGTCAAAGGATGGTTGGTGCCTTCTCTAGGAGTCAGAGAGGTGGGAGCAGTGAAGACCACTGTCAGCAAAGGCGTGTGTCCAGGGCATGGTCACCTCACAAGAGACAGGTGTGGTCAGAGGGCCAGAGGGGAAGAAACAGAAATTCACCTTGAGTCCATGAGAACCAGCACCTTGAGGGACATGCAGAAATAAAAGGTGGCTAATGTGAGGAGACCTGGGACCCGGTATGGGCAAAGCAGACTCTAAGTAAATCTCATGTGGGGGTTTAACAAAAATAATGTGACTTATTTGGGAAGTTCTGGACTTAGCATTTTTGTGGACTGAAGATCAGAATTATTCAACATGGAAACCGAGCTGGTGAAGTGAGGCGGTTGGTGGCCAAACACTCAGAGCCCAGTGGCTTGGCCGGAGTCATGAGGCACCGACTGTCGGGCAGGCTCTGATCTGTCAGGGGATGTAGCCCTGATCCAGGAATGAGGATGCCTTTCTAAAGGCTTGATCCTCTTGTTTGTTATAGAAATGTGCCTTAAATGCCAGAATGTAAGTGGGCCACAAAGAGAACGCTTCTTCTGAAAAAGTGTAAAATAAAGGGTTTTTTTCCAACTTGAATATATAAACTTTTAGGGAGGCAGGTGCCTATTTGTAATATTATATTTATAGTAGTGTACTTGTTAATTTAGGTATATATCCATTTTTAAAATCATATGTAATATATGGCAATTTATTAATTTACAAATATTGAATTTTCTACTCTCTCATTTCATGAAACTATTTTTTTTCAAATCTTCCCTGAATCTTTGACACAAGTGTCTTTATTATTCTTGGAACCCTCCTTCACACACACACACACACACACACACGCACACAGACCTTTCTATTATGGAACACTTAAAACATATATACAAGTCAAGAGAGAAGTATAGTGAAACACCAAGTACCCATCACTGCTCCAATAATTATCAATGCCTGGTCAATCTTGTTTCCTTTATACCCCACCCATTTTTCTCTTCTGTATTATTATTTTCCTTTTCTTTAACTGAGGTAAAAGTTACATAACATAAAATTAACCATTTTAAAGTGGGCAATTCAGTAGTGTTTAGTACATTCACAATGTTGTACAACCACTAGCTCTATCTAGTTTCAAAACATTTTCATCATCCCCCCAGAAAACATACACTCATTAAGCAGTCACCTCCTCCCCCCCGCCCCTGGCAACCACTAATCTGCTTGCTGTCTCTATGGATTTACTTTTCTAGATGTTTCATACACTACGTGACCTTTCGTGTCTGGCTTCTTTCACTTACACAATGTGTTCAAGATTCATCCATGTTGTAGTATGTATCAGTACTTCATTCCTTTTTATGGCTGAACAATATTCCATTTTACATGTATACCACAATTTGTTTATCTATTCCTCCCTTGATGGACATTTGGATTGTTTCCACTCTTTGGCTATTGTGAATAATGCTTCTCTGAACATTCTTGTACAAGTATAGGTTTGAGTGCCTGCTTTCAATTCTCTTGGGTATGTACCTAGAAGTAGAATTGCTGGGTGTTTTAAAGGTATCCAGAGTTTGTTTTAATCAGGTCTGGTAAGACATGCAGACATGGAAATAAGTGTCATGAAGGAAGAAGTTTGTAATACGCACAGATCCCTAGAAACAGGAGGCACAACACACCATGCAGGGCCATGTGGGGAGGCACCAGGGTCAGTCAGGAGGCAGGCGGGGGGAAAACGTGAGCAAGAGCCTTTGTTATGGTTTCTGTGGGAAGAAACAGGCAAGGCAGTGTAAGCAGAGTTGGGCTTGGCTAGTTTGAATAATTTCAGCAGGCTTTGGGTCTTAGGGGCTGCCCCTAGTCGTGTGGTACCTGGCTGTGGGGTGATTAGGGCAGGGGATAGGGCCTGGAGTGTGAGGTCTCCTGTTAAGGGAGGTGTTTAGAGGGGTAGGCTCTGGATTGGTTGGTTTGCATGTGAAAGGCCCACTGACAGGCCAGATGAGTTGTTATCTCTAGGAGTTAGCTAGCCCTGGGAGGGGCAGTCTCTCCAGGGTCAGCAAGGCCCCAGATGTTGAAGCATCAAAATACAAAATATAAAAAGGCATGCTTAACACAGTGGATCATGGGGTAATTCTATATATAACGTTTTGAGGAACTGCCAAACTGTTTTCCATAGTGGCTGCACCATTTTACATTCCCACCAGCAATGTATTGGAACCAGCAATCAGGGTTACTGATTACTCCACATCCTCGCCAACACTTGTTATTTTCCTTTTTTCATAGCCTCCCATATTATTTTGAAGCAAATTTCAGGCATCAGACAATTACTTTGTAAACAGTTGTCAGAGTCCCTGGTTGAATCAGTTAATCATTTTCGGGGACACAACATCTTCACTCTCTGCCTCTCCTGTGACAGCCAAGCCCAGGAAGATTAAGGAAGACATCTGAGGCCAGCTTCACCCTGGACTTTGTGGCAATGACTCCTTTACTCCAGGTGTGGCTTTTGTCCCCTTGGAGGACAAAATTGGCTGAATTCAGGTTTGGCCTTTGAAAAAAATCAAGCAGCCTAATGAAGGGTTGTTTGGGCTTGAGATTCTTGAGGGCTAATGAGCCCAGGGAAATCAAGGCTGAGCCATTTCCCGGGGTTCTTCCCTGAGATTTGAGACCAAGGCCTGAGTTACTTATCCTTCTGTGCTTCCTTTGTGAACATAGCACCCTGGAAGAGCTTGTGGCAAGAAGACGTGAAAGGGCCAAGTCAGGTTGTAGGTATTATTTAGTCCCAGGATAATATCATTGTAAGTGAGTATAAGTGAGGCCATCTTGTTACACTAAATGGCCCCAGCCTCTCCGCTGTGTGACTACTCACTGCTCTGCACGTACTCCAAAAAGTTCACATGCTCTCCTGATTTATGGCCTCTGCTTATGTACGTACTCCCCAATAGCTTGATAAATTAAAAACTTTGTTCTATGAATTTCTCTCCAGGAGCAGGCTGACCACAGGCAGGAAACACATCTACAAGGTATCCATCACAGCTGACAGAAGAATGCAACAATGTGATGCCTGGAGCCCATCAGGCCTGGAGACCAACATCCCTGGACCCCCTCCTCACTGCCCATTTTCCCCATATAACTGACTCAAGATTCTATAATCCTTGAAGATGGGTTTATGAGACATTAGTCATCTGTCTTCTGATTTCTTGGCTAATCTAATCTAATTAAATTTCCTTTCTCGATCCCTAACTTGTGATTAATTGGCTCAGATCTCGGTGAGCAGAGTGAGCCCATTGCTTGGTATCATCATCATAGTGCCAATTATGATCAAATGATTATGTTTGATGATGATAAATTATGATTAAGATCAAATGCATCATTTTTTCTTTCTTTTTCTAACTTTTAACAATAGAAAATTTCAAGCAATTTTCAAGCAAAGGATGCACCTAGTTTCAATAGTAATCAATATTTTACTGTTCATTTCATTATTCTGCCACCCCCATTTTTGCTATTATTTTAGAGTAAATCCCAGACAACATATCATTTCACCCATAGATACTTCAGTTTATATCTATAATAAATAAGGATTTTTTGGTAATATAACTGTAATATCATTATGATATCCTTCAAAATCAACAATAATTTTTTAGTATCACCTAATACCTAGTGTGTGTTCAATTTCCCCAATTGTCTCAAAAATGTCTTTTTACGGTTGGTTTGTCCCAGTGAGAACCCAACTAAGACCACACAGTGCATTCAGTTGCAATGTTTCTTAAGCGTCTCTCTTTCTTACAATATTTAATTCTCATGTATTTGTACCTATTATAGGAAATCATGTACTGATTAAGAATACTGTTTCCCCCATTCTCACATTTCATTAAACAATTTTATTCCAACTCACATATATCTAGAGCAACATCTTGAATCATTCAAGAGAGTGTCCAGAGCACATCATATTTAAGTCATCTCAGGTTTTAAATAGAGGACTTTCTAAAACTGTATATGAGGTCACCATTGGAAATCCTATCTCAATCCATAAGCAGTCATTTGTGATATCTACAAAATATCTATTTCCATACTGTTTATTTTTAGAATATTTTTACCATGAAATAGTATATTGCTTTTATCCTCCTTTATATTGTAGAATATTTTAAACATATACAAAAGCAGAGAGAATATTACGGTGAACTTCCATTTACTCATCGTTCAGCTCAACAATCATCAATTCATGGCAAGTCATTCTTCATATTTATGTCTCCCCCACTTCTCCCTCTCCCCATTCTGTATTATTTTGAGGCAAATCCCAGATCATATATCATTTCATTTCAGGTGTAAATCATATCATTTCAGCTGCAAATATTTCAGTATGTATGTGAAAAATATAAGGACTCTCTTTGAAAATATAGCCACAATACCATTAGTACAGCTAAAAATTATTCATCATTCCTTAATGTCATCAAATACCCAGTCCATGTTCAAATTTCCCCAATAACCCTATGATAAATATGTATTTTTTTTTACAGTTGGTGTGTTTTTTCCCTTGGAATTTGTTATTTGAAGAAACTGGGTTGTTGGTTGTACAGTTCCTACATTGCTGATTGCATCCCCAAGGTGTTATTTAACATATTCCTCTGTCCCCTGTATTTCTGGGAAACTTATGGTTAGTGGTTTGGTCTGATTCAGGTTCAACTGTTTTGCAAAGACTACTGCATAGGGGTACTGTGCCCTTCCATTAGGAGGCATCTAGTGTCCCATTTTCTCTTTCTCTTTTTGTAGTAGTGGACAGAAATAATCATTGCCTGGATCCATTATTTCTTTAGGAGTTTGGAAAATGGAATATTTCAATTCCATTGTTTCTTTTTCATTTATTAGATGGAATTCTTCTTAGAGGACAACTTACCCTTGTCAACCTCCTCATTGCCCTGAGATACAGTTTGTACAGGAAAGCCAGGTTAATTACTTGAGTCTTTCCTTTTATTTAGTTTCTAGAATGAGTTGGTTCTTTAGGATCCCCTAAAAATGACTGCTATGGGTTGAATTGTGTCCCTCAGAAAGATATGTTAAAGTCTTAACCCCCAGTACCTAAGAATGTGAGCTTTTTTTGGAAGAAGGGTCATTGCAGATGTATTTAGTTAAGATGAAGTCATCCTGGAGCAGGGCAGGCCCTCAGTCCAACATGGCTGGGGTCCTCATAGGAGGAGGAGAGACACACAGAGGGAGAAGATGGCCACGTGATGACGGAAGCAGAGAGATGTGCCTATAAGCCAAGGATTGCCAGCAAACACCAGAAGCAGCAAGGAAGGATTCTTGCCTACAGCTTTCAGAGGGATCATGGCCCTGCCAACACCTTGATTTTCCACTTATGGCCTCCAAACTGTGAGACAATAAATTTCTGTTGTTTTGGGCCACCCAGTTTGTGGTACTTTGTTACGGCAGCCCTAGGAAAGTAACGCAGTCACCAATGAAGTTTTATTTTTTATATATTACTATAAACTCACAAATTCTAACATATTTTTTGTTTTAATCCATTGCAGTTATTAATTTTTGTTGAGTTTCAAATTGTCCAATCTTTGGTCAGGGAGGGCTCTTCACGCTGGCTCCTGAGTCCTTTTGACACAACCTCAGTCATCTTTGATTGCTTCTTTGCTTATCTTGGGTATTTCCTACCCCAGAACTGAAATAAGCCATTTTCTCCAAAGTTCCCTGGTTTCTTCAGTGGGAAATAGTATTTAGAGACCACCATCTGGGCATTAGGGGTACTCATTGCTACCTTGTGGTCATTGTTTCTAGGACTTTTCAGTGGACAGAACTAGGGAATATGTATTTCTTTCTCAAAGAATAAAATCTTTACTGGTAGAGCAGTTCTGTGGTATTCCTTGGGCCTATACATATTTCAAAAAATACATACAAACAGCTATGATAATTATTATCAGCCTCATAAATTATACATTATATATTTTCTTTTGAATGTAACAAAGATTTTGTTTTGTTTTATTTTTTTCTTCTCCATCTCAGTAAATGGTATAACATTCTTCCATTGACTCTGGTAAAAACCACTTAGATTTTGTTTTTAAACATTAAAGAATTTTAAAAGCTAAAACAATTTTTTAAATACGATAGTTATTTTTCTTATTTACGTACATTTTGGTGCAAGGGAGAGTGTGAAGAATCATAGAATCCCACAATTATAGGTTTGCTTGGAAGGGTTGAGAGTGAGTACTCTGACACAGCCACACCCCACTGCTCTTTATCCCCATCATCAATGCGATGTAGGCACTTAAAGGCAACAAAACTGTTTCTCAAAATTGGTTGGTCCACCAAAAGTGAAGCCTCATGTAAACTTTGGACTCCGGGTGATAATGACGCGTCCATGTTGGTTCATCAGTTGTAACAAATGTGCCACTCTGATGGGAGACGTTGATAATGGGGGAGGCTATGCATGTGTGGGGTAGGGGGTACCTGGGAAATCTCTGTACCTTCTCCTCAATTTCCTGTGAACTTAAAACTGCTCTAAAAAATAAAGTCTGTTTAAAAACAAAATTGGTTGGTCCAGAACTCAGACTTTTTCCTAGGATGGCTTGACCTTCATCACCAGTTATCATAGGTTGTGAAGTCTAACTATAATTGTCCACATTCAAGGGCCTCTGCTACTATTCCTGCTTATTCTTGTCAGTTGAACCTCTGTGAGTGAGGATAACAGACTGCAAGGTCAACTCCTGCTCCCTTGAATGTAAACTAACAAAACGAATGTCTGGGAACCTTCTGCCCACCTTAAAAACTGGAACATTGCCAGAATCTTGAAGGTGTCTCCCTGGGTGCTTGCTTGTCTCCCACCATCTCCTGCCTCCCTTCATCCCACCCAGTTACTACCAGCTAGAATTTTTTGTTCTTCATTCTGTGGCTTTTTTGTTTTTTTTTTTTTTTTAAAGTTAGCAGTTTCTTTTTTTAGAGCAGTTTTAGATTGATGGAAAGGTACAGAGAGTTTTAACAAACCCCCTCTCCCCCAACCACACACAGTTTCCCTATTATTTATATCTTGCATTAGTGTGGTATGTTTGTTACAATTGATGAACCAATATGGATACGTTATTATTAACTAAATCCATAGTTTATATTAGGGTTCACTCTTTGAGTTGTCCATTGTATGCGTTTTGACAGATGTGTAATGACATGTATCCAGTTAGAGTATCACAGAGAATAGTTCCACTGCCCTAAAAATCCCCTGCACTCCATCCACTCTTTCCTCCCTCCTTCCTCCTGAACCCCTGGCAACCACAGATCTTTCATCTATCTCCATCATTTTGCCTTTTCCAGAATGTCATATAGTTGGAATCATACTGTGTATCCTTTTAAAAGAGAAAATATATCATATATTCATACTGATATTTCCAATACAAATTTAAGGTTATGGGTTTTTTTACATAACTTTTTTCATTTAATATTTGTATTTTTTCACTTACATTGAATATCTTGTCTCCTAATGATATTATCAAAATTATGTATTTACTTTATTCTACTATGTGTGTCTGTGTGAGTGTATAAAATAGTTTCAGAATAACAATGCCACAATTATTACTAATACTATGATTACTGAACATAGTTTAATTGTTTTTGCAGTCCATTTTGTGCTTACACTATAGTCCACTTGGGATGCACAGCCAAATTACTGGGTTTTTTAAAAAAATAAACTTTTAATTTTGGAACAATCTGGTTTACAGAAAAGTTGCAAAGATAATACAAAGAGTTTCTGTGAACCCCTCACCCAATTTCACTCCTTGTTAACGTCTTGTACTTCCATGGTACACTGGTCAAAACTAAGAAACCAACACTGGTACAAGACTATTAATTAAACTTTAGGCTTTATTTTTCCAATGATTCTTTAGGATTTTCCAGATGTATAATCATGTTATCATATTATCTGAAAAAAAAGTTTTACCTCTTTCTTTTTTTCTAATTGCCTTTTCTTGTTTTATTGCATTGGTTAAATACCTCCAACACAATGTTAAATAGTACAGGAAAAGTTAGCATCCTTATTTCCAACTTTAGTGTAAACCCTTCCTTTTAAATAAGATGCTGGTTTTTGGACTGATATGATATATGATCATATTTATAAAGTTTTACTCAAGTCCTTTTTATTGAGTTTATTATTATTTTTTTTTGTTGAGGGAGACTGGCCATGAGCTAACCTCTGCACCCGTCTTCCTCTATTTTGTATATGGGATGCCGCCACAACATGGCTTGCCATGCAGTGCGTAGGTCTGTGCCCAAGATCTGAACCTGAGAACCCTGGGCTGCTGAAGTGGAGCACACAAGCTCAACCACTATGCCACCAGGCCAGCCCCTTTACTGAGTATTTTTTAAATCGGTACTGAATTTTGTAAAATGCTTTTTTTGATATCTCTGAAGACGATCATAGGTTTTTCTCTTTGCCAGTATTAATATGATGGATTGAATTAATGGATTTCTGAATATTGAACCTTAATTCAGCATTATGCAATGCTGAATAGCTAAGGTGCTGGCATGCATTGAATAAACTTCACTTGATCATAATATATGATGTGCTGTTGAATTCTGTTTGGTGACATTTTATTTAATTTTTTTGCAATAATATAAGTGAGATTAGTCTGTAGTTTTTATTTTTGGTGTGCAATCTTTTGAACTGATGTAATATTCACTTCATAAAACAAATTTGGAAGTCTTCCTTCTTTTTCTATGCCCTGAAATAGTTAAGTAAAATTGGAATTATGTGATCTGGGTGTGTCTTTTAGTTTTCCTATCCCTGCTTCATCATTTATGTTGGGTGTGTGGGAAGACATAACCTGTTTCAGATTGAGAGGAGCTACAATCAGAATTTAGATGATGTGATCCCAGTCTTTAAGCCTGAACCTCATGCCCTGATTAAACTGGGGGTTTACGGAGGAGGGGTTGAGTGTGTTCTGCATGTGGAAGAGACAAGAAGCATTAGGGACCAGAAGGTGAACCGTGGTAGACTGCTACTTTGGTGATAAACCATGTCTCTTGGTAGCCACACTCCTGTATTTACGCTTCCACATTGATTCTGGGCTTGGCCATGGGACTGTCTGGTCAATGGGACATTAGAAGTGTGATGCGAGCAGATGTTCGATAAATGTGTGCACATTGGGCTTTGTCCTCTTGTAATGCTCATGCTGGGAAAAACCTGCCAATGTGTAAACCAGTGAACTATGTGAGGCTGCAATGCTGTAAGAAGCTCCACTGAGCCTCACAGAGAGGCCACGTGGAGGAGGCCCTGGCTCACAGTGCAGCTCTAACTCTCAGCCACATGAATGAGGCCATAGTGGAAGTAGACCCTGTGGTCCAGTTAAGCCACCTCAGCTGATGCCATGAGGAGCACATGTGAGTTTCCCCACTAAGCCCTGCCCAAATTGCAGAATTGTGAGCAAATAAATAGTTGTTGTTTTTAAGTTACTGGGTTTTGGGTTATCTTACTATATATCAATAGCTAACCAAAACAACAATGCTGAGCCTTAATCCATGAACACGTATTATCTCTCTTTTTATTTAGGTCTTATTTTCTTTCTCTGAGCAGTATTTTTCACTTTCAGTATAGGGTCTTGTTGTTGCCAGGTGCGGTCAAGTCAGCTCCAATTCCTGGTGACCTTGTGAATAAGTGGTGTCCACGATGTCGTGTCCTCCTCAGCTCCTGTAGACTCGTACCTAGTGGCTCCCCGTATGGAGTCAGTCCATCTCACATTTGGTCTTCTCTTATCCTGCTGCCTTCTACTTTTCCCAACGTTGTTGTCTTTACCAAAGAATCCTGCCTCCTCAGGATGTGCCCCAAGTAGGACAGCCTCTGCTTTATCATCTTTGCCACCAGCGATAGTTGAAGATTAATTTACTCTAGGACCCACCTGTTCCTCTGTCTGGCTGTCCAGGGTATCTGTAGAGCCCTCCTCCAAAACCAGATTTCAAATCAATCAACTTGAGGTCTTACACATCTGTTATTAGCTTTATTCATAATACTTCAGCCTGAAGAACTTCTTGAATTTTTTGAGTGCAGGTCTGCTGGCAATGAATTCCCTCAGCTTTTGTTTTTATTTTATTTTAAAGTTTTGTGTTGTCTTTATGTCTTCCTAACATTTAATTTTCTCCAACATTTTGGTATGAAAAATTTCAAACATACAGAAAAGTTGAAAAGATGTACAGGGAACATCCAAATACCCAGCTCCTAAATTCCACACTTTTTAAAAACACTTTACTGTATTTGCTTTATCAGATAACTCTCCATCTATTCATCTGTTCATCCATTTTATTTTTTGAGGCATTTCAAAATAAGCCTCAGACACCAATACTCTTCACCTCTGAACACTGCAGCATGCATTACATTAATTGTTTATGGTTTCCTATGCCCACTCTCCAAGAGGCAAGCTCTGCTCTGTATTTCTTCCAGTATAGACGAGCCTATTCTAGAACTTCATACAAATGAAATACTCTTTTATATAAGGCTTCTTTCATTGAGCATAATGTTTTAGGGATTTATCTATGTAGTTGTGTTTGCATTAGAAATTTGTTCCTTTTTTATTGCTGAGCAGTATTCCATTGTATGAATAGAGCACAATTTGTTTATCCATTCTCCTGATGATGAACATTTGGGTTTACAGCATTTCACTATATCAAATAAAGCTGATACATTCTTGTATAAGTCACACTGTCAACGTACATTTTCATTTCTCTTGGCTAAATACCTAAAAGTGGAATTGCTGGGTCAGAGAGTAAGTGGATGATTATTTTACATGCAATTGCCAGGCTCTTTTCCAATGCTTTTTACCATTTTACATTCCTACCAGCAATGTATTGGAGTTCCAGTTGCTCTATCTCCTCACTGAAATTTGGTGGCGTTGGTATTCTGCTCGGGCGTGTAGTGGAATCCAAGGATTGTTTTAATTTGCATTTCCTTGATGACTAAAGATATTGAACTGTTTTTCATGTGCTCCTTCGTTATTTATATGTTTTCCTCTGTGAAATGTCTGTTCAAATCTTTGAGTCATTTAAAAATGCTCTGTTTTCAGCTTTAAATATTGATTTGTAGGAGTTCTTAATATAGTCTGGATACAAATCCTTTGTCAGTTATAAAATTTCTGATTATTTCCTTCTACTCTGGAGCTCGGCTTACCTGTATATTTTCTTTTTTTTTGGTGAGGAAGACCAGCCCTGAGCTAACATCCGTTGCTAATCCTCCTCTTTTTGCTGAGGAAGACTGGCCCTGCGCTAACATCCGTGCCCATCTTCCTCCACTTTATATGGGACGCCGCCACGGCATGGCTGACAGGCAGTGCGTCGGCGGGCGCCCGGGATCTGAACTCGCGAACCCCGGACTGCCAAGCGCAGACTAAACCGCTGCGCCACCGGGCTGGCCCCATGCCTGTACATTTTCTTAATGGCGACTTTTGATGAGCTGAAGTTTTAAATTTTTTGTTGTTGTGTTTGATTTTTTTCCCCAGCTTTATTGAGATATAACTGACCAGAAGTTTCATAATTTTGATGGAATTAATTTATGTATTTTTTCTTTTAAGGTTATTTCTTTGTGTGTTATGTCTAAGAATGCATTTTGCCTACCCCCAGGTTGTGAAGATATTTTTACTATGTTTTCTCCTGTAAGTTTTGCAGTTTTAGCTTTTTTGTTTAGGTCTATCATCCACCTTGAATTAATTTTCGTCTATGGTGTGAGTTAGATTTCGGGGTTCAGCTTTTTCTCATGGACATCCAGTTGTTCTATACATTTGTTGAAAAGATTTTCTTCTTCCTGTTGGGTTTCTTTGGCACCTTTGTCGAAAATCAATTGACCACTTAAGTGCATATATGCTCTGGGGTCTTTTTTCTGTTCCTTTGATTTATATGATTAACTTTATATCACTACCACACTGCCTTGTTCACTGTAGTTTTATAGTAAAATTTGAAGTCAAGTAGTGTAAGTCCTTTAACTTTGTTATTTTTCAAGATTGTTTCACTAAGTCTTCTGCATTTTCATATAAATTTTAGAATTGCTAGTTTCTATGAAAAAAATGTAGATTTATCATCGAGATTGTACTGAATCCTTAGATCAATCTGGGAAGAACTGACATCTTAACAATATTGTCTTCCATTTATTTAGGTCTTATTTAATTTCATTCAGCAATTTTTTATAGTTTTCAATGTTCAGGTCTTGCATATCTTTGGTTAAATTTATCCTAACAGCTTTAATTTGACACTATTGGAGGAATTGAATTTTTAATGTAAAATAATTCTTTACTAGTATATATAGAAAATAAGTTGATTTTGGTATATTGATCTCATATTCTGAGAAATTTGAGAAATGAGAAATTTGTCCATTTCATCTAAGTTGTTGAATGTTTTTGTCAAAATTGCTCATAATATTCCCTTAAGTTTTTAATAGCAGCTTTATTGAGGTATGTTCCCATACCATAGAATTCACTGATTTAAAAGGCACGATTCAATGGTTTTTAGTGTATTCACAAAGTTGTGTGACCATCACCACAATCAATTTTAGAACATTTTCATCATGTTTCAACATTCCCCCCCAGAAACCTGTACCCCTTAGCAGTCACTCCCCTTTTCCCCCCACTTCCTCTCTATTGACCCCCTAAATATACTTTCTGCCTCTATAGATTTGTCTATTTAGGACATTTCATTTAAATAGAATCATTTATGTGATCCTTTGTGACTTGTTCCTTTTACTTAGTGTAACATTTGCAAGATTCATCCACGTAGCATGTATCAGTACTTCATTTCTTTTTATTGCTGAATAATATTCCATTGTACAGATACACTACATCTTATTTATCTATTCACAGTGGAAAGATATTTGGGTTGTTCCCACTTTTTGGCTATTATGAATAATGCTGCTAGGAACATTTATGTACAAACTTTTGTGTGGACATACGTCCTCATTTCTCTTGGGTTTATACCTTGGAGCAGACTTGCTGGGTTGTATATTTAACCTTTTAAGGAACTGCCAGACTGCTTTCCAAAATAGCTGCACCATTTTATATTCCTACCAGCACTGCATGAAGTTTCCAATTTTTCCATATCCTCACAACACTTGTTATTATTATCATCTGTCTTTTTTACTGTAGCCAATATTGTAGACATAAAGCGCTAACTCATTGTGGTTTTGCATTGCATTTCCCTCATAATTATGTTGAGCACCTTTTCACATGCTTATTGGCCTATCTTCTTTAGAGAAAGGTCTATTCAGATCCTTTGTCTATTTTTTAAGTGGGTTATCTGTCTTTTTATTATAGAGTTGTAAGTGTTCTTTGTATATTCGAGATACAATATCCTTATCAGATATATGATTTGCAAATATTTTATCCCTTTCTGTGGGTTGTCTTTTCACTTTCTTGATGACATCCTTTGCAGCACAAAATTTTAAATGTTAATGAAGTCCAATCTATCTGTTTTCTCTTTGGTTGCTTGTGCTTTTGGTGTCATATCTAAGAATCCATTGCCAAATCCAAGGTCATGAAGATTTACCTCCATGTTTCCTTCCTTTGTTTTGTAGTTTTAGCTCTTACATTTAGGTCTCTGATCCATTTTGAGTTAGTTTTTGTATATGGTGTGAGGTTGGGGTTCAATTTCTGTCTTTTGCATGTGGATATCCAGTTGTCCCAGCATCATCTCTTAAAGAGACTATTCTTTCCTACTGAAGGGCCTTGGCACCCTTGTCAAAAGTCAGTTGACTCGGGACTGGCACGGTGGCATAGCAGTTAAGTTCGCACATTCTGCTTTGGCAGCCCAGGGTTCACTGATTTGGATCCTGGGCATGGACCTACTCACTGCTCATCAAGCCATGCTGAGGCGGCGTCTCATGTAGAAGAGCTACAACTCTACAACTATGATGTATACAAGTATGTACTGGGGCTGTGGGGAGAAAAAAGAAAAAAGGGAAAGATTGGCAACAGATGTTAGTGCAGGGCCAATCTTCTGAAAAATTTTTTTTAATGCCAACTGTATATAATAAAAATATCAATTGACTCTAAATGTGAGGGTTTATTCCTGAACTCTCAATTCTATTCCACTCATCTATATGTCTATCCTTATGCCAGTACCAAACTGTTTTGATTACTTTAGTTTGTAGTAAATTTTGAAATTGGGAAGTGGTTAGTCTTCTAACTTTGTTCTTCTTTTTCAAGATTGTTCTGGCTATTCTGGGTCCTTGGAATTTTCATATGAATTTTAGAGAGAGCTTGTCAGTTTCTGCAGAAAAATCCAGCTGGTATTCTGCTAGGGATTACATTGAATCTGTAGATCAACTTGGGGAGTGTTGCCATCTTAATAACACTAAGTCTCCCAACTCATGAACATGGAATGGTTTTCCATTTATTTAAGTCTTCAATTTCTTTCAACCAAGTTTTGTAGTTTCTGTAGAAAGTCTACAATTCTTTCACGTCTTTGGTTAAATTTATTTCTGGTTATTTTATTCTTTTTGGTGCTATGGTAAATGGAATTATTAATTTCATTTTCAGATTATTTATCCCTAGTGTATAGAAATACAACTGGTTTTTTATATTGTTCTTGTATCCTAGAACCTTGATGAACTCATTTATTAGCTCTAATTGTGGTGTGTGTGTGTGTGTGTGTGTGTGTGTGTATTATTTAGAGTTTTCTTGGGGCTGGCCCAGTGGCATAGTGGTTAAGTTCACGTGCTCTGCTTCAGTGGCCCAGGGTTCACTGGTTCAGATCCTGGGCGCGGACCGATGCACCGCTCATCAAGCCATGCTGAGGCGGCATCCCACATAAAGCAACTAGAAGGATGCACAACTATGACATACAACTATCTACTGAGGCTTTGGGGGAGGAAAAAGCAAAAAAGGAAGAAGATTGGAAACAGATGTTAGCTCAGGGCCAATCTTCCTAAAAAAAAAATAGAGTTTTCTCTATATAATATTATGTAATCCACAAATAGAAATAGTTTTATTTCTTCCTTTCCAATCTGGAAAGTATTTGATTTCTTTTTCTTGCCTACTTTTCATGGCTAGAACCTCCAGTAAAATGTTCAATAGAAAAGATGAGAGTAGACATCCTGTCTTTTTCCTGATCTTAGGGGGAAAGCACGCAGTCTTTCACTGTAAGTTATTGTTAGCTGTGGGTTATTTGTAGGTGTCCTTTATCAGATTGAGGAATTGCATGCTTAGTTTTTGAGTGTTTTTATCATGAAGGGGTTTTATCACGAAGCACTGTCAAGTGCTTTTTCTGCACCTATTGAGATGATCATGTGATTTTTGCTCTTTATTCTATTGACATGGTGTATTATATTGATTGATTTTTGTATGCTAAACCAACCTTGCATTCTTGGGATAAATCCCACTTGGTCATGGTGTGTATCATAATTTTTATATGCTGCTAGATTCAGTTTGTTGGTATTTTGTTGAGAATTTTTGTGTATTTATAAGAGATATTGGCATGGAGTTTTCTTTTCTTGTGATATTTTTGTCTGGTTTTGGTATCAGGGTAATACTGGCCTCATAGATTATTTCCTCCTCTCCTATTTTTTAGAAGAGTTTGTGAAGGATTGGTACTAATTCTTCTTTAAATGTTTGATGGAATTCACCAGCGAAGCCATCTGGGCCTGGGCTTTTCCTTGTGGGTGGTATTTGATTACTAATTCAATCTCTTTACTTGTTATAAGTGAATTCAGAGTTTCAAATTATTCTTGAGTCAATTTTGGCTGTTTGCATCATCCTGGGAATTTGTCTATTACACCTAAGTTATCTATTTTGTTGGCATGAAGTAGTCATAGTATTTCCTTATGATCCTTTTTATTTCTGTAAGGTTGGTAGTAATGTCCCTTCCTTCATTCCCAATTTTACTGATCCTTTTCTCTTGGTCCGTCTAGCTAAAAGTTTGTCAATTTTGTTGATCTTTTTAAAGAACTAACTTTTGGTTTCATGGATTTTTTTCTATTGCTTTTCTATTCTCTTTTTCATTAATTTCTGCTCTATTCATTATTATTTTCTTCCTCTACTTGCTTTGGGTTTAATTTGCTCTTCTTTTCCTAGTTTCTTAAGGTTAAAGTTTAGGTTATTGATTTGAGATCAATCTTTCTTTTTTTTTTAAATATAGGCATGTACAGATAAAATTTCCCTATAAGCACTGCTTTAGCTGCATCCCATAAGTTTCAGTATATGGTGTCTTCATTTTCATTCTTCTCAGAGTGTTTTATAATTTGTGATGCCTTTTCTGACCCATTGGTTATTTCCCTTATTGTCTCAATGTGTATAGAATTTGTAGGGAGAACCCCTCTTTTTCTTTATCCATCTACCTAGGATTTTATCAGTTTTGTTAATCTTTCAAACAACCAAGTTTTGTCTTTATTTATTTGCTGTATGTTTCTTTCTTTTTTGCCTTTGATGGATTTCTCTTAAAAATATGAAATGCTTCATGAATTTGCATGTCATCCTTGTGCAGGGGCCATGCTAATCTTCTCTGTATTGTTCCAGTTTTAGTAAATGTGCTGCCAAAGTGAGCGCTGTTTATTTTCTATTTGATTGATTTTTGCTCTTATCTTTACTATTTCTTTCCTTTTGCCTACTTTGGGTTGATCTTGGTGTTCTTTTTCTATCTTCTTAAAATGAAAACTTGGATCACTGATTTTAGACCTTCCTCTCTCTCTCTCTCTCTCTAATATAAGCATTAAAAACTATAAATTTTCCTCTAAGCACTGCTTTAGCTGCATCCCACTACTTTTGAAATGTTGTATTTTCATTATTATCCAATTCAAAATCTTTTCTAATTTTCCCTGTAATTCCTTCTTTGATGCATGGATTATTTAGAAATGTGTTGTTTAATTTCCAAATATGTTTTCCTAGATACGTTATTGTTACTGGTTTTAATTTAATTCCATTGTAGTCAAAGGACATATTCTTTAACATTTCGTTTTTTTGAAATATATTGAGCCACTGGCTAAGCATATAGTGTATCTCCGTGGCCATATTATGTGCATTTGGGAAAAATTGTGTATTCTGCATTTGTCAGATGTAGTGCTCTGTAAGTCCTTACTCATTTTTTATCTACTTGTTCTATCAATTACTGAGAGAGCTGTGTTAGAGACTCTAACTATGATTGTTGATTTGTCTATTTCTCCCTTTAATTCTGGCAATTTTTGCTTCATGTATCTTTAAGCTCTATTATTAGGTGCATACATATTTATAATTGTTATGTCTTCCTGATGAATTATTATGAAATATCATCTCTCCTTATATTTGTATAACATCTTTTCCCACCCATTTATTTTCAGCCTATTTGTGTCTTTACATTGAAAATGCATCTTTTGTAGACAGCATGTAGTGGGGTCTTGTTCTTTTATCCAGTCTGACAATCTCTTCCTTTTTTTGTTTTTGTTTGTTTGTTTTTTGTGGGGTTTTTTGGTGAGGGAGTTTGGCCCTGGGCTAACATCTGTTGCCAATCTTCCTCTTTTTGCTTGAGGAATATTGTCCCTGAGCTAACATCTGTGCCAATCCTCCTCCATTCCATATGTGGGACTCCACCACAGCATGGCTCAATGAGTGGTGTGTTGGTCCATGCCCGGCATCTGAACCCATGAACCCTGGGCCGCTGAAGCAGAGTGTGCAAACTTAACTGCTATGCCACCAGGCTGGCCCCAATCTCTGCCTTTTAATTGGAGTTTGAGTCCTGTGCTAAAAGAGTTAACATAACAGACCTGAAACCTAGCCTCAGAAAGGCCTACTTGCAAGTCTGGTCTTTGGCTAGCATCAGGGAATTTGGCTCTTGGAGTGTTCCCAGTCAACAGGGAACAGATAAGGCTGATTCACTGTGCCCAAAATATTTGTGCAGACAATATGGTTTATGCTGAACACCTGCTTCCTTCTGGGAGTCTGGGATTTTGGTATGGGTTAGGCAGAGGGTGCCTACATAGCCAGCTGCCAAGAAAAATCTTGGGCACTGAGTCTCTAATGGGCTTCCCTGGGCAGGGAATGTGTTGCTGCATTTTCACAGCTGGAGGAAGAGTGTGCTCTGTGTTTCCTCATAGGAGGGAGAGAGCATAAGGATGTCTGCATATGGATTCCTCTAGACTCCACCTGAGTCTTTTTTCCTTATAATCCAGCTGTGCATTTTTAATATATCAATATAATAAATCTTAGCCATGAGTACAACCATGTGCTGAGTCCTGAGTCCTTCTAGTGAATCTCTGAATGTAGAGATGGTCTTGGGAGCGCTGACACAAGTCCATTTTCATTTAATGTAATCATTGATATAATTGGGTTTAGGTCTACTATCTTATTTGCTTTCTGTTTGTCCTATCCTTTAGTTTGTTTTATGTTCCTCTATTCCTACTTTCCTGCCTTCTTTTGGGTTAACTGCATATTTACTTTAGAATTTCTTTTTAATTTATTTATTGGCTCTTTTGCTATATCTCTTCGCATTACCTTTTTAGTGGTTCCTCTAAGGAATGCAATATGCATCATTAACGTCACAGGCTACTGAAAGCTAATGTAGTACCGTTGGACATAAACTTGAAGAACCTTGCAACCATATAGACTCAATTCTTCTCATTCTTCACGTTATAGTTACCATATGTATTACATCTACATATGTAATAAACCCCACAATAAAATGTTTTTATTTTTACTATAAGCAGTCACATATTTTTTAAATAAATTAAAAGAAAAAAGATTGTCTTTCATATTTACCCACGTGTATACTATTCCCGATGTTCTTCATTTCTTCCTAAAGATTCAGGTCTATGGTCCAACCAAACGGCACTCACTGGCCATCATATCTGAAAGAGAGTTCCCATCTCACCCCAATTAACTCAGCTAAGTTCTTGAAATTGCTTTTGGGCTGGCATGTAGGGTAGGGATCACTACCTCCATCTTACAAGTAGGAAAACTGAGGCCTACGGAGATTTGGTGACTTGCCTGCTCAGCTAGTAAGTGGCAGAGTTGGAATCAGAATCTAGGTTTATCACCTTTCTATCTGGTATCTTCCCATGTCTCCCAAAGATTGCAAAATAGTCAGAACAACTCATGTGGTATAGATAGCTTCTCCTATTGGAGTTGTCATATTCCGGGAGACTGTGCCCAAAAGATCATTCCTTGTAAAGAACCATTCTTTAGGGTTATCGTCCATAGTGGCAGAAACCAGGGAGAGGAAGAGCAAAGTGGGCTTTCTCATGTACCTTGTCTCCCTGGTGAGATTATAAGCCTCCTGAGGGCAGAGATGGTCACGGGCGCAGTATGCGGGTTGGTGTTGAGATTCTTCCTGTCTCCCCTCTCAGTGTCATTGTCTGTCTTGATGCCTCCCACCTCCCCCAGGGGCTCGTTTAGAACCTCACCTCCCCCAGGCTCCCAAATCTCAGGAGGTAACTAACTATCCAGCTCACTCTGGACTTTCTTTGTGGCCTGAGCCACTGAGCTAATGAGCAGGAGTTGATTCCCAGGGATCTTGGGTGAATGAGGCATCACTATCATTCCATCGCTCATTTCTGCTCAATGCTTTGCAGTTTGCAAAGTACTTTTGTGACTCTCTCTCATTTGAACTTCCCAATAACTCCAGAAGGTGGGACAGGCAAGCACCATTGGTGCCAGTGGATGGAGGAGGAACCTGCAGCCCAAGTCCACATCCTCCTAAAGGGCAGAGTCAGGGCTCCAGCTTCAGGCAGCTATCCAGTGCACAGGGCTTCCCTGCCACACAGTGTCTCTAGGGGTTCTGGGAACATCCCAACTATTCCAACCAACCCCATGAGTTTTGAGGGCAAGTAAATGGGAAGAGTGGGTCTGACTCCGGACCCAGATCTTCAATATGCTTGGACAGCCCAGTGAAGGAGCTGGGCTTCTGTGGCTCCAGCCTCAGGTTTTTCTGCCTTAGAGAAGAAATCCAGCTGTGCCAGTCCTTCAGGAAGAATTCCCTTTCACTTCTCTTTTTAGTGAGGTCCTTGGCCACCAGATTTTGTGGATCAGCAGAATCTGATCCCTCCTTGGCTTCCACGCAGGAGCTATTTCTACAAGGAGGAGGACAGGACCTAACCTCAGGCAGGACAAGAAAACTGTGTGGTTAGCGTTTCCTGTCCTCTTCTGCCCTGGGACTCCTTGTCTTCTTAGAGCTCTGCCTCCTCGGCTGTGGCCTATTAGAAGGACCCCTGTGCACATGCTCAGAGGCTTTCCCTCCTCCTGCACCCACCTGCTTTCAGTGAGCCTCAAGCTAGTGAATATCTTCCAACCTCCCTCTCAATGCCACTCTTTTCCTTTCTTGCATCTCCCAGAACTTAAGGACTATGAGCCCCCTAAGTCCTTATCCTGGTACGCCAAAGCCGGCTCACATCGACCTGGGAGAGCTGACTATGAGCATCTCTTCCCAACTCCACTTTCAGTGGCATCAGGTTGAAATCT
This sequence comes from Tapirus indicus, assembly GCA_031878705.1. NCBI lineage: Eukaryota > Metazoa > Chordata > Mammalia > Perissodactyla > Tapiridae > Tapirus > Tapirus indicus. The sequence continues at coordinate 143,522,522 of CM062922.1, forward strand.
TGAAATCAGCCATGTAGGGGCTATTTACACCACAGAAATCAGCAAACACTACAAATCAGAGCTTTCCCCACAGAGCCAGTTAAATATTTGCCAGCACGTCACTGGCCCCATCTTGCCTGTCTGTTGACCAAGACCTGCCAAGGTGTTTGCTGATAATCACTGGTGTTGGTTTCAGCCTCTTCCATGTGGAGTTCTTCAGTCCCCTCCCCAGCAGGTCAGCTTGGCCCCAGGGGGCAAAGCCACCAGGTGTTGGCAGTTGGAAGTCAGTCCAGCATGCCCTGAATTGACAAGGACAATGGGATATGGGCAGAGCATGGATAGTTTCTGCAACAGACTGATAAACACACACACACACACACACACACACACACACACACTCTCTCTCTCTCTCTCTCTCTCTCTTTCTCTCGGTTTACTTTAATACTGTGGGTTTATTTTAATTTGTGTTGGAAAAAATACGGCCAGAACACTAAATCTGTGATTTCATGGATATTTTTGGATGAAGTCAATTTTTAAAAAACTGTTAAGTGTATAATAGATTGGGCAGTGCAGAAATGGAAAAAATTATGGAGATGATCAGAGAATGGATGAAATTTGGTTGCTAGTGAAGGGGTACTAGTGAAGAATTTTAGGCAGGGGAGTGACCAGTGCTGGTTTGCATTTTAGGAGAAGCTTTTTTGCATCTGTGTACAGAACAGATTGGAGGGAGGCAAATTGGGAGGCAGCTGAATGGGGCTGAAAAGGAACAGATGGGTCTGGGAGTTGTTAAACAGGTAGAGCCAACAAAACTAGAAACATTACAAGATATGCGGATGAGGACGATGGTACCTTCTCTGGGCAGTAAGGAACGATACAGCAGTTGCATTTGGGGCAGGACACAGAGGGTACTGTGAGATATCCCTGCCCCCTGCCCCTAACCTCTCAACCTCACCTCCTCCCAACACCTTCTGGAAATTAGTCACACCCCACTGCTCACCAGGCTTTCCCCTGCCCATGCTCTTCCCCTTGGCCTGGAATGCCCTTGACTCATTTTCCCCTGGAGCTTCTGCCCATTCTTCTCTGCAGCTTCCCTGATCCCCCACGCAGAGCGTGTCTTCCTTTGTGCTCCCAGAGCCATTTGTACCTGGCAGGTGCCTGGCACTAGCAATAACTACCCTTCATTAATATTTATTGCGGGCCAGGCACCATGCCAGGAACATTAGGTACAGTGGTTCCCTCTCTCCTCACCATATCCCTGGGAAGCAGCTTTCATCCCCACTTCACAGGTGACAAAACCGAGGCTGATACAGCCAGGATCTGAACCCAGACATAATTGCCTCTAAAGCCCATGATCTTAATCCCTCTTCTCCCTATGCCTTGTTATGCTATATTGTAACTATTTGTTTATGTGTTTGTCTTTCCAGTGGATTCTGAGCTCTAATGGCATTGAGTCTGAAATGGGTCTTTCCCTTGATCTCAGAACCCCAGGGCTGGATAGAACTCCCTCATCTGAAGCTTCCATTTCCTACTGGAAGCTCTACTAAGAGGTGCTTGCATGCCTGCTTTGGGCATCTCGCCATCATCAAGGTGATCAGATCTGCCTCTAGATGACTTCACCTACCACAAATGTCTTCCTCCTTTGAGCTTTACCTCTTGACGCCTGCCTTATATTCCCCTTGGGCCTCCAACATCTAGGCAACCTAGCAATAACACCGAGACATACAAGGGGATCCCCTAGGCCCCTTTGGGCTACAGCAGTCCTTGTTCACCACCCAGACCAGGCCAGCTGTTTGGCAGTGCCCTTGGGTTCAGCCACTCTCTGTGCCCTCCTGTTCCTGTAACGCTGGACTCTGGGAAGCCTTCCCATCAGACCAAAGGACAAGGGGCTTTATAGCTGCTGCCTGTCCCTCCCTGCCCACCTGGGGCCACACCTCTTCCAGGACCCAGCTTAGAGTATGTGGAGGCAAAGTCCGTCTTGACAATGGACTCACTGTGCTCTCCTGACAAGGATGCCCCCACCCCTGCATCCACACCTGTCAAGGTCTGCCAGTTGGTGTGAAGCCAACTTCTCCAAAGTCTTCTTGAGCCTTGGGCTCCTGGATTTCCAAGCCAAGCAAAGGTGAGATGTGCAGGAGGCTCCCCTCGCTGCCCGGGGGGCCCCTCCTCTCCTCCGTTCTCCCTGCCACCCAGATCTGATAAGTGAGGGGAAACACTTCTGCACTTGGTGCTGAGGCTGTCACTTTGTCATCTCCTGATAAGTGGCTCCCAGGACTGCTCCCCGTTCCCAACCTTCGGGACTGTGTGTGTGTATTTGATTGCGAGGGGGGGATACCACAGGTAGCAGTGACACCCCTGGCCTCTTCTCCTGAGTCCCCTGTGCTCCCCACCCCAACGCCCATCTTCCTCCTGGCACCCTCATGCTGTCTCCCTTGCTTACAATCCCAGAAATGCTGTCCACCTTCAGCCACCTTCAGTTAGGAAGCTGGAGCAGGGATCCAGGAGGAGCTGATGAAGCCTGAGTGAAGGTGGTGGCAGTGAGGGTCGACAGGAAGGGATGGATTTGACAGCTACTGAGGAAGGGGACTCAGCGTGTTGGAACTGGCACCATGCAACAGAGTGAGCCCACCTGACGCCATGGCAAGGTCACCAGAGAGATGTAGGACCAGCCCTACTGCATCACGGCTGTGGGGTCTTGAGCAACTCATTGAACCTCTCTGAGCCTCAGTTCTCTCACCTGTGGAATGGGGGTAAGAAGAGGATCAGGTAAGAGTTCAGAGGAGCCAAGGGGGCATTAAGGGAACGGCCGAAGGGATGCTGGTCTGGTCTGTTGGTGATTCATCAGATCACGCAAGGCAGGCCTGGGATGAAGTCCCTTGCGGAGGCTCAAGACCCTCCACCATCCTGGGAGTGGTCTTTCACACCCCCATCTTACAGCAAATGGGCCGGGCTTCAGAGAAGTTAAACACCCGGGCTGGGGCCACCAAGAGAGCAAGTAAGGGCAGGGCTCGAACCCAGGACTCCACTGTCATGGCGCGGCACTGTCAGTGTCTGGGGCTTGGGCTGGGTGGGGCATTTAGACCTGTGCAATCTCTCTGGGCCTGCAGTTCCCATTTGCAAAATGTCAGGATAGGTGAGATTTCCTAAGGGCCTTCTGGCTTTAATAATTTATTGGATGCCCAGACCTCTCCCTACCGCCTTGCCTGCCACATACTAGAAAGCTCTATTAGAACTCTCCATACTCTGAGCCCTACAGCTCCAAAGAGCTTTCACCCAGACCTGCTTCTCCTGATGGATTCTTCTCTTCCATGAGTGGTCCCACCCCCATACATGCACCCAAGTTTGAAACCTGAGTGTTATTCTGGTCACCTCTTTCTCCTTCCTCAACCAACAGGGCACCAAATCCTGGCAAGTCCACTTCCTGAGTGGTTCTCAAATCCATCCCCTTCTTTCCACCCCTCCGCCTCCCCCACCCCATCCTGGATCCCTACCGCAGCCTTCACAACAGTCCCTTCAGTCTGGTTACCCACAGCCAGAGAGATTTCTGTCAAACTCCAGACCTGACCAATTCACCCCCTCCTAGCTGACTTCTTACCTGTGGCCTCCAGGGCCTGGAACACTCCTCTCTACCAGGTCAGTCTACCTGTCTCTACCTTGATCAGCCTTCTTCAGCTCAGGAGGCATCTCTTCCAGGAAGCTTTTGGTGACCTCTTCTGCTCTCCAGTGTGGCCAGGTATACTTCCTCCATTTGGGCACCTACCACCTGTATCATAAATGCCTTTGTCTCTTATGGCTCAGTGTGAGCTGCATGAGGGCAGCACCTGTGTATGGTTTCCCTTGGTATGCCTGGGATGAGCAGGGCACTTGGCATACAAAAGTGTTCAGTGAGTGGATGGATGGATGGATGGATGACTAGTTTGATTTTTATTAGTGGGTTTATGTGAGGGATTTGTTATTCCTACCAAGAAACACATTTACATTTCAACAAAGGGGGCATTACTTAGAGGGTGATTGTCAACTATCTGTATCAGACTAGTAGGATGAGAAGTGAGAAATTTTTCAACCCCCCACAACACACCCACTTCATTAACCCCAGGAAGGATTTTGAAATAGCTATCTGTCAGCTAGTCCAAAGTCCCAAGAAAAGGACAGCAAAGGACTCTGTTAGTCTTGTCTTCCAAGTCATTTTCCTTCTTCCTTAAAGTCCATTCAAGACTTTAAGGAAGAGCCAGACTGCCTTGAAGTACAATTGTAGGGGCCCAGAAAGGCCCCACCTTCTGAACCCAGATATTTGCTTCTCTGCTGTCTAATGCCTGAAATGGCCTTAATTCCTCTGGTTTAAGGCTCTGAGTCCTGCTGGGTAGTGAAGACTTGTAGGTGCATCAGGGTTTGAAGTTTACTTAAAAGCCCCATATCAGTTAATTTCTCATAACCACCCTCCCCCACCCCCCCCCATTTTACAGATGAGGAAATCGAATCTTGGGAGAAGTGAGTGACTTTCTCAAGTTCATACTAGTTTTTTGCAGGTCTGGGAATAGAACATTGTAATACACCATCACTGCCCATCTCCTTGACCCCCAATCCAGTTTCAAACCTTACTAGAAAGACTCACATGATTTTTAAAAAATTTGTCTCCCAGGTTTGTTCCCTATCAAGTTACTAGTTTTTTCTTTGTAATTAACCTGTAATTTGTGGGGAGATACTTTGAGACTATGTCAATATCCCCTTTCTCATCACAGTTTCACCTACTAGTTTTAGCCTCCCTGGATGCTTTTCTAACTCCATCATTTCTTCTCTGTTTATTGGTTGGCATTCTACTGGAGGGTAGAGCTTCCTCATCTCCCCTTAGTCTGCTCAGGCCGCCATAATAAAATACCGCAAACAGGGGGCTTAACCAACAGAAATTTATTTTCTCACGGTTCTGGAGGCTAAAAGTTCAAGGTCAAGGCGTTGGCAGGGTTGGTTCCTTCCAAGGGCTCTGAGGGAAGACTCTGTTCCAGGCCCCTCTTCTTGGTTTGTAAATGGCCATCTTCTCCCTGTGTATCTTCACATCATCTTCCTTCTGTGCGTGTCTGTCTCTGTGTCCAAATTTCCTTTTTTCTATGAGGACTCCAGTTATATTGGATTAGGGTGCACACTAATGACCTCATTTTAACCTGATTATCTTTGCAGAGACCCTATCTCCAAATGAGGTCACATTCCGAGGTACTGGGGGTTAGGACTCCAACATTAGTTTTTTGGGGGGGTCACAATTCAACTAAAGCCACATTTATTTATTTATTTATTGGCTTATGGATTCTTATTTTATTCAGTCCATCACTGTCACCATTACTGGTCAAAATGTCTCAGATTTGGCCAGCGTTATCTCCTACGAGGTGGATCCTGTGTCCTTTTTACACATCCCCATGATTCTTTGAGCACTTTCTTACTTTCTGGCACAAAAAGACGTTTCCTGCCCTGGGACTAGAATCATCCAATTCTTCAAGGAGAAATGTTTTTGCTAGGTGTGCTCATTGCTGCTGGTGTGTCCTTGTTTCTCAATGATGATACCTCTGATCATCTGCTACCTCTGCTTCCAATTCCGCATCCTTGGGTTCCTTTTCTCCTTTCCCCTTTGCATATTTTCAATGCCCTTCCCCAAGAAGGAGAAACCTGGCTCCCGTTGTCCTCATTTGCAGAGGGCTAGAATACAAGAAGCCTCTTATTTTAAGTTCTTATCAGTTACTTACGTGTTGAGTGAATGCCTTTCATCGCCTTCCTGTAGATTAGTAGGTTTTGATATAAGAAGGGACAGAGGGAGTAAAGAGGCACTGGGGTCTGAGGAGGGTCATGAGGGAGGAAAAAGAGAGAGAGAAGGGGGCTCTGAAGCTTTAGCTCTCTAAGGACTCTGCCGTGGGACCCATTGAAGGAAGATTCCTTTTCTGCTTGCTGCCAGGAAGTGTGTCCAGGGTAGGGGAGAGCTGGGGAAAAACCTGCTGCTCCCTGCCTGCCAGTGCCCTTTAGGTTCCAATCTAATAATTCAGACTGTGGATGCAAGTCAGGCCTTGTGAGGGAGGCAGGTGAGGCCTTGAGACTGGGCACAGCCTTAATAAAGCCACTAAGGCCCCCCCATGTGAACAAACATTTTGAAAGTTTCCTCAGCTTCTTCTCTCTTTCTTTATGTTTTTTCTTTAACTTTTAATTGAGAAAGAATCCATGTAATATAAAATTCAACATTTTAACCCTTTAAAGTGTACGGTTGAGTGGTTTATTCACAATTTGTACAACCCTCACTACTATCTAATTCTAGAACATTTCCATCACCCCAAAAGAAACCCCATATCTCCCAACTCCCCCCTACTCCCAGTACCTGGCAACCACTAATCATTTGTGCCAAGAAATGTTGGCACAAATAATCCACAGTTAATCTATAAACCAAAATTGGGGTGAGTTTATTATATGAGCTGGGTCTGAAGATTACAGCCCCAGGGCTTCCTTCCCCAAGGAAGGAAGGGCACCAAAGAAGTGGGGTGTCCAGATTGGTTATATACCATCTTGGAACAAAGAGCATACATCACATATGACAAGAATGTCCCTTTTACAACAGTCACGGAAAACTTTTCCTGGCACAGCAGGTTAGTGGTCTCAAGGTGAACATAGCAGGTCAGTAATTAATCCTTAGTTTCTAGGAAGAGATGCTTATCCTTAAAGAAATGCCGGTGTGGGAGGAAGCTACATGCCTATCTTTAAGGGCATCGTTCTTGTCTTTGGGACATTGTAAATGTTTAAAGCAGATATACAATGTATGCTCAACAGGCCACATCAAGCCTTTCTAGAAAAACAAGGTCAGGCTGAACTAGTTTTAAACTAAATGGCTTCCTCATATATTCCAATATATTCTATTGCTTTTCATTTATTCATCATTTTTCCCCTTTTGATCAATAATATTTTGATAGAAAGCATTGGTGATCAAAATATTGTCCCTTGGCGCCAGGGTAGTTGCTGCCTGCTCTGGGTCTATCATGTCCCTCAGTGCTAGGCTTTTATCTTATTGATTTGCCCAGTTATCCATGTTGGGGGGAATAGTTGGATATAGTGGACAAGCAAAGAGGTATATATATTAACAGAGGAAGCGTTTCATAGGTTTCTCAATTAATTTTAGGTTATTGCACAAACATTGTACATGTGCTTTTACGTGACTCTTTGTGCTTACGTTGTTTACAGTTATAGAACAGGTACAGCAACAATGATGACAAATCAATATTTGAAAAGATTAGTTTTAAAATGAGTTCTTAGGCATAGTCTCTATCAGAAGAGGAAATTCGTCCGGGGTTGTAAGATCAATCGATCATGTCAAGTCTCTGAGCAATCACTACTCTATCCTTCATGCCAGTCTTACAGCACTGAGTAAAGAAAATAGTAATTAATTTGAATATTATGACTAATACAAGAATTCCAAGGAGTGGTAGAAATAGAAATTGCAATCAGAATCAAAAAAGGGAGCGAATACCTGAAGGGGAGTCAACCAAACAAATCAAGACTGGGTGTAGGATCGCTTAAGGCCTTCACCTATTTTTTTCATGTGCTTTAGCAGAGATGACACGCTGGAAGATTCATCAGGTATGAAAACACAGCACTCAGTTTGAATGGTTGCACATGTACCACCTTAGGAGGTTCTTAGAATATCTAAGCCCACTCTATTTTGAAAGACAGCCTTTCTCGTTAAAGACATTTCAGTATTTAATAAGGCTATTCCTGCCTGACTATAGTTAAGGGCTTGTTGAGTAAATTTAGTCAGGGCTTCTATATGTGATATGACATCTTCTAGCCCCAAGGAAGAAACAAATATAGCTGCTACCTATTCTGAACATTTCTTATAAATGGAATCATACAACATCTGGCCTTTTGAATCTGACTTCTGTCATTTAACATAATGCATCTATTGGTACTTCATTCCTTTTTATGGCTGAACAAAGTTCCATTGTATAGATATACCACCTTTGTTTATCCATTCATCAGTTGATAGACATTAGGTTGTCTCCACATTTTGGCTACCATGAATAATGCTGCTGTGAACATTCATGTGCAAGTTTCTGAGTGCACATATGTTTTCAGTTCTCTTGGGTATATACCTAGGAGTGGAATTGCTGGGTCATATTGTAACTCTCTGTTTAAATTTTTGTGGAACTGCAAAACTTTTCCACAGTGGTTATACCATCTTACATTCCCACAAACAATGTATCGGGGTGCCCATTTTCTTGCCAACACTTGTTATTTTCCATTGTTTTTTTTAAACAGCCATCTTAGAGGGTGTGAAGTGATATCTCACTGTGGTTTTGATTTGAATTTCCCTAATGATTAATGATGTTGAATATCTTTTCATGTGCTTATTGACCATTTGTATATCTCCTCTGGAGAAACATCTAGTCAGATTCTTTACTTGTTTTTAAATTGGGTTATTTGTCTTTTTATTGTGGAGTTGTAAGAGTTTTTTATATATTCTGGATACTAGAATTATCAGATGACTTCCGAATATTTTCTCCCATTATGTGGGTTGGCTTTTCACTTTCTTGATGGTGTCCTTTGACTCACAAAAGTTTTAAATTTTAATGAAGTCCAACTTATCTGTTTTCTCTTTGCTTGCTTTTGCTTTTGGTGTCATATCAAAGAAACTGTTACTTAATCCAGGCACATGAAGTTTTACACCTATGTTTCCTTCTAAGAGTTTTACAGTTTTAGCTCTTACATTTAGGTTGAGTTAATTTTTGTATATGGTGTGAGGTAGGGGTCCAATTTCTGTCTTTTGCATGTGGATATTCAGTTGTTCCAGCATCATCTGTTGAAAAGATTATGCTTCTCCATTGAGTGGCCTTGGCACCTTTGCCAAAAATTAATTGAGGGTTTATTTCTGGACTCTCAGTTCTATTCCATTGCTCTATATGTCTCTCTTCATGCCAGTACCAAACTGATTTGATTACTTTAGTTTGTACTAAGTTCTGATTCTGAAGTGTTAGTTCTCCAACTTTGTTCTTTTTTTTCAAAGTTGTTTTGGCTATTCTGGGTTCCTTGCATTTCCAGATGAATTTTAGGATCAGCTGTTCATTTTCCCTCTCTTTCTTAGCCTGTCTCTCCCTCGCTACCTCCATATTTCTAACACCCTGTATGGTGGCTCGGGTTTGGACTGCAAACTGGAGGTGGAGTCAGGGACTATGTGACCACGAGCAAGTTACTTCACCTCTCTGTACAACGTAATCAATAATGTCTACTCTACAGGGTCATTATTGTAAAGATTAGATTAAATACGATGGTATATTAAAGCTCACAGAAGAGCCCATTGACTAGTCAGCTCAGCAGCCTGTAAACAACTTGTAACAAAACAATAAAACCAAGAATGACAACCTTTTTGGGGGCACTTGATCTATGCCAGACAGGGAGCTAAGCACTCGACGTGAATCTTCTCATTCACTCCTCATAATAACCCATGAGGTCGATATTGTCGTTTTTTCCCTTTTATAGATGAGGACATGAATACTAAGGTATGGAAAAGTTAAGTAACATTGGTCACACAGCTTTCAATCCTGGCAGGTGACTTTCAAATCCAGAAGGTGGTCCAACTGGACCACAGCTGCTGGCCAGTCTTCTCAGGGTTTAAGGAGAGGCTTAAAAAGGTGGGTTCTGGGATGACTTCCAAGAGGTAGATCTTAGGAAACCTGCAGGTGCTTCTTACCAACAACCTGGAATGCAGGAGGTGGGGGATGGCATCTCAGGAGGGGGCACCTCAGATTCTGCATCTCACTCTCTCCCAGGCTCTTCAGATAGATCTAATGTGCAGAGTGGAGCCAAATTAAACTCTTCCTGGCCCCCACCCCAGTCTCTCTTTTTCCCTCCTCTGGACAGCTACCATAATCTTCCAGTCAGCCTCCATGGCTCCAGCCCCTTCCTACCACACCTGCCAGTAGATCCAATCATGTCACTAGACCACAGATCTGACCTCCTTAACTCTGCACCTCAAAACCATGGGTGGCCCTGCAGTCCACAGGATCAAGGCTGAGCTCCATTGGTGAGAGGCACCACATGAACCTTGAATTCAGATGGAACTCAGTTCAAATGCTAGCTCTACCCTTTCCTGACCTCTAAGCCTCAGTTTCCTTATGTATAAAGTGGGGATATTTAATGGAGATGAGGGATCTAAAGTACTTAGTGATTTCGTGGGCAAACTGGGCTTTGCTCCATCTGCTACCCCTCCTGCCCAATCCTCCCTACCCTACCATCACAACCCTTTGCCTGTGGTCTACTTTTGCACTATTTAGGGCCATCAAGGCCAATTCTCCTTTTCTGGGACACGTCTTCAGGTATTTGAAGTCATTTCTGTCCAAGCTAACAGCCCACTTCTCCCAGTCGTTTCTCATCAGGATGTGTGTTGGAGTCCCCTCACCCACTTGCTGCTGTCCATTGGCCTGGCTTCACAGGGCTTTGGGTTCTGCGCTAGATCATTGTTCATGGTGTGGCTCACCCAGGGAGGCACCCAGGATAGCTGCCCCTGCTGCCATTCTGTGAGGGCAGGATGACTGCTCCTTGCTCATCGCCAGGTACAGCTCTGCCTTCCTCACCTTCTACTCTTCTCCCAGGTGCTCCCTCGGCCCCCACCTCTCCTCCCTCCTCTCCAGGGCCTGCTTCAATGGTGCATGGAACATGGGAGGGGAAAGGCATCAGAGGGCACCTTGGCTAGGTTTCCCGGACTTCAGATATTCTTGGGCCACTGTCACAATTTTTGTATATGTGCCTACCATTTGTCCTGTTCCTTCCTTATTTTTTTTTTTTTGTCAATGCATATTTTTTACTTTAGGAAAATCTTATATCACTGCCATAAATATAAAACTCCTTATCATAGACGGTAACCATAACAAGACATATTTAAATTGAAATGAAATATGCCTATTCTTGTATCACCTGTGGTGGTGTGGCTGCCACACTTGGGGAAATGCAGATCTGGCCATCATCCCACTTCTCAGATGGAGAAGCCACCGCTGGGTGAGTGGCAGGGTCTGAGCTAGAGTGCGTCACACTGCCCCTCTTTCTTCTCCTCTTTCCTCCCCACCTCCCTTCCCCAAGTCTGCTCTGTCTGTACCCACTGTCTTGCCCTCCTCCTTCTCCCCCTCCCCTCCTCTCCCTCTTCTTTCTCTTTCTATTTATCTTCTCCCTTTCTAGTCGACTTTCCTAGAAACTTCTCCTCCCATTCTTAGCTTAAATAATCACTCTGGCTATTGTATTTCACCCCTTCAGGTGAGAAGGGTGGAGGTTCCCATTTTGGGAGCCAGGATAAGTGGCTCTGTGATGGTGTCTAGTCACTCACCCTTGGTAAGTTTCAATTTTTCCCTTTGTAAAGTGGGGTTGGTAATCCCTGCCTTACCTGCTTCCCTAGATAGAGCATCAAGACCCGGTGTTTTTTGTAAAGGGCCTTGGAAAAACCTCTAAAAGGTGTTACTAATTGGGGTGAGGCACCCCACCCCAAACTCTCCGCCTCAATGAACTTCTGCCATCCCACTCTGTTTGCAACATATAGACAGCAAGTGCTTCCCCTTCTGCTCAAGCCTGTCCTCATTCTTCTCCTGCATGCTGCCTCTGACCCATCTCTTCCTTCTCCTGTCACCCCCACCCCAGCACCCACTGAGTTATAAAACCCAGAGAGACAACAGGCCATCCCTTCTGAACTATCAAGGAGCAAAGCTTAGAATGGGATGTCACAAAATGGAATCATGAAAAGCCCGTAGGGCTTTCATGTGTAAAGGGCTCCTCATGTAATGCTCTCCATACTGTGTCCGGTGAGGACTCCCTGCTGCCTGGTGATGGGAAGGTGCAAAGCTATTGAGGAGCTGAGCAGGGCGCTCAGCATTTTTCACTCTGTAAGGAAGGGCAATGAGGAGACAGGCGCTGCTCGTCTTGCCCCCATCAGAGGACCTGCCTGCTGGCTCCCCCGTGTACACGTCGACCCCAGTCGTGCTGGGAAGAGACCCCATGGGAGTCCCTGGTCCAGAGGAGAGTGACCCAGAGTTGGTCCATCACATATTCATTCTACAAACACTGGCCATGGGACAGGTGATCTGCTCAGGACTTGGTGGGCATGGAAATGAGACATTGATCTCAAGGTGTTCATGGTTAAGCAGGAGACACAGTTGCACAACTGGCCATCATCCAGGTGACGTGTGCCACTGTGCCACCCCACCAGTGTGTTCCTGGTGCCATAGGAGGCCAGAGCCAGGAGGCCAGAGAAGGCCGAGTGTTTTTGTGAGAAGTGGAATGGGGGTGGGGGTGGGGAATGGAAGCAGCAATGACAAGAGTCTCTAAACATGGGGTCCCAGCTTGGGATCCTGGAATGGGGGGCTGAGTGAGGTGGGTGCCATGTCCCACTCTGTCTGGCAAAGTCACCTCAGTCCTTCACAACTGAACTGATCATTATGATTTCCAAAGCCCCAGCCTGGCTACCACTGCCTTCCATTCACCAAACCTCACACAGCCGTCAACTCCGAGGGCATCCCCGACATTCCTCCCAGCAGAACTGGCCCGTTCTTCCTGGATTCCCCACTCCCTCTTGCACACTCCTTGTCTCAGGTCTGGGTCCCCAAAGCAGACCGTGAGACAAAGATTCGAGGATTCACGGGTAAGTGGGTTATTAGGAAGTGCTTCCAGAGGAAACCAGCGGGGGAGGGGGAAGCCGAGCTGGAAGGGAAGGGGGACAGCAAAGTCCTGCAGCATGAGGGTAAGTGGCTGGACCCTGCCGGGAACTCAGGATGCAGAGTAAGTCACGCCAGACCTGGAGTCTGTATCCCTCCAGCAGACATTGGTCAAGGGCTGCCCTGAGGATGTAAGTTTCCAGAACTTCCCACTTTCTAGAGCCTGCAGGCTAGGCAGCTCCCACAGCCTGAGGGCCAGGAATGCAAGACCACCAAGAGCTGTTGTGCAGGAACATGGTAAAGGAGTCCGAGGGGACCTGGATGAACAACGACAGTATCTGCTTCGCTCTATGCCCACTCTGTCAGCACCTGTGATAGTTTATCATTACGCACACTTGATTACATATCTGTCTCTCCACTAGAAGCCTGGCACATAGCACATGCCTAATAAGAGCTGGCGAATGAATGAAAGAAAGGAAGGAGACAGGATGACTTGCCCCATTTTTAGCTGAAGAAACTGAGGCTCAGAGAGGGGATAAACTTCCTCAGGAGCCCACAGGGAATGAGTTGCGCAGCAGGATCCCCACCAGCCTTCTGACCCTGCATCCAATGCTTCCGGACTTTGCTCAGGTGGGGAGTGCCCCTCCCCAGCCCTTTCTTAGAGTGCCCACATAACCCGTGACTCAGCTGGGCAATAACTTCCCCTTGGCAGACCTGCGGCTGCTCAGACTTTCAAGGAAGCCTGGAAGGTGGGGAGGGGAGGCTATTTGAGTGCATGTTCCTCCTAGCTGCTCCTATAAAGGGCAGAGGGAAGTTAGGGCGCTCTGGAAGGAACCAGGCCCCTTGTCCCCTGTCCCTGTCCTCTTGCACCCCAGATTTGAGCCCTGAGCTGCCTCCTCTGCTCTCTAGGACATGTCAGGCCCTGCAACCATCATAGCGGGCCTCCTGCTCCTGGCCCTGTGCGCCCACCACATTGCCCCTGCAGGTAAGACCTTCAGCACCAGCCTGGGGCTCTCAGGCTGTATGGCTGTCCCAGGGGCATGGCTGGGACAGCACAGTGGAGTGTGGAGGACCAACCAGCCCGGAGCTGGAGGAGAATGCTGAGAGGGGGGCAGCCCAGTGATTGGACTGGAGGTGTTTAGTGCAGGGGACGGGCTCCGTTTCCAAGCCCAGCGCTAGGGCAGGCTGGGAAGGACCGTGGCTCTTCCCTCTCCCTGTCTTTTAGGCTCTGTGCCCATCGCCTCTGCCTGCTGCATGTCCTTCATCTCCAAGAAAGTTCCTGAGAGCCGAGTGGTAAGCTACCAGCTGTCCAATGGGAGTGTCTGCCCCATGGCGGGAGTGATGTAAGTAACTACTTCTCCCTGGGTACCTGATAGGAGAGGAGCAGGAGAGAGGAGCTCCAGGGTCCCTGAGGAGTAAGGTCAAGAGGACCCGGCTCTGGGGTCCTGGGGAAGTCACCCCACATCTCAGAGCCTCAGCTTCCTCACCCGTAAGATTAGGAAGAGGATTCAGAATCAACAATCATATACTGAGCACCAAATATATCCTAGGCTCCATTCAGCACATACAATGTTATCTCAACCATCCTGTGAGCTAGGTCTGATTATCCCCATTTCACAGATGGCAACTGAGTCTCAGAAAGGTGACCTGCTACAGGTCACCTGGGACTCCAAATAACTCACAGCTGTCTCTACTCAAGGCAGCAAGTGTGAACTCACTTTGTAAGCAGGGCCATGCCGTCGAAAGGTGACGTTAGTATTACTGGTACCTTTCCCAGACTCAGCTCCATGGCCTAGCACCCCCAGCTCAGAGCTGACTTGGAAAAGGGCATCCCACGGCCCCCTTCCAGCTCCAGCATCCTTATCGGCCATGTGTCCTTGCATAGTGTGTGAACTGGAGGCGCCTGCCTTTTTTCTTGGGGGTTTTTAAGGCATTTTCTCCTCTCCTCTCCTCCTGTGGGTAGAGATTGTGTCTCTCCCTTCAGACCCAGTGCTATCTAAAGGCAGGGCTGTGCCTCCCCCATCTGATAGGGAAGTTGCTGAGCAGGAGCTCTGAAGCAGAGAGAGGCAGATCACAGAGAGAAGACGTCGTGTCAGTAACTTGCTAGGAGGCCGGGGAAGCAGCTTGTCCTCTGTGGGCGTCCACATCCACCTCCTCGTGAGATGGAGTGGTCCAAGCTCCCTGCTAGGTCTCAGGTGTGCCCTATCACTCTTCCCACAGCTTCACCACAAGGAAGGGTCAGAAGTTCTGTGGCGACCTCAAGCAACTGTGGGTCCAGAGGTACATGAAGAATCTGGCTGCCAAGAAGAACCTGGCCTTACAGAAGAAGGTCTCCACTGGGACCAGGGCAATGAGCACTGCCATCCCTGTCCAGAGATGCCCCACCAACAGCACCTCCATCTAACCTCCGCCCGGCCCCTGCCCTGAGCTTGGGCCTGGCCCTCAGCTCCTGGCCAGGCTGTTTGGGGGCCTGGGGAGCCAGCAGTGTTGGGGTAAGAGCTAATGTTTCTGTTTCCTAGCATTACTCTCAGGGGATGTGTCTATTCTATAAAAAAACCCAAGGCAGGGGAGGTGTGCTCCTGGGGGCTGAGCAACAGCTCCAAGCATCCTGGGCTCCTTGCCTTCCCTGAGCTGGCGGAGAAGGTCCTGGAAAGAGGGGCAGTGGCAGCCCTCTGTCCTTCTCTGACTTCCAGGCTCCATCAGTGCATGAGGTCCAACCTGCAGACACACCCAGCTTATACCTTAGCCTGCTGCTGGCTTCTATGGGCCCTCTGCTCTTGCCTACAGGCTGTCTGTCTGTTGGTCTGGGGATGGGTGATCTGTCAACAGCTGCAGCTCCCCAGCATGTTGGGATGCTCCAGTCTTGTCCCACTTGCAGCATTCTGAGTGAATAAAAACCCAACAAAAGTGGAGGGCCCCTTTGCTGTATTCATTGCCAGATCTTAACCCTCCTTGAATACTTCTCATGGGATACGATTAACGAAATGGACATGGAGGATCAGGATGAAGGGCCAGCCTGGGTAGTCCAATTCTTTTGTGAAGATATGGTTTCCAGGAGATGTTCTGCTTTGTGGCGTGGCTCACTCCATGATGCTTTGAGAACAAAGACTGTCATACCTTTAAATCTGGTCTTTCCCCACATTTTGGTGAAGGGAGAATGGGGTAGGGACTGAGTGGGGAGAAGGACCCCAGCTTCTTTCCCCTATGCGTGAGATACTCTGTGATTTGTATGTCAAGAATGTAGACACACTTGCTATTCTCAAGTAACAATCCAAGTAAAATGTGATTTCTCCTTTGAAGGTGGTTGTGTCTTGCCTGTTCTCATCTTCCTCAGGCAGCAGGGTTGGGGTGTGAACAACAGAGCGTGTGCTTCTGATGCCCATCTGAGGCCGGGAGGGGTGAAGGCGGCCTGAGCCCGGGGCATCCCAGGAGTGGTCCTGGCCTGCTCTTGAGAGTCCTGTGATGAACTCTGAAAACCACACATGCACAGCTGGATTCGATTCAATTTTTAGAAACTTTCAACAGAACACATAATTGCACAAGGAGCTGTTACAGGCGTCCGGGGGCCATCAGATTATGGATGATGGTCTCTGGCTTCAAAGAATTAGGGAGGAAAATAGCACACACACACACTCACAAATCAAAAGCAGTGTGAGTTTCATATCAGTCCTATAAGCTGCCTGACCTTGAAATATGTCACTTAACCCCTCTGAGACTCAGTTTCCATCATCTGTAAAATGGGGATAATTTTACAGATTATAATAATTTCAAAATGGAGACTTTTTGACTTTGTTTGGGTTTTCCCCAGAAACAAACCCTGAAACCAAGATTTGAGTGCAAATAGTATATTTGGAATGTACAGGAAGTAACAGCGGAGGATGGGGAGGTAACACAAGGCACGGGGGGCAGCCAACAAGAGTGTGCTATCGAGCAGGGGGATTAGAGCCCCATCGCTGGGGCCCCGCCCAACATTACCCACTTCTCCATCAGTCATTTTCAGTGTGGGGAGGGTTGGTCCTTCTGCAGGTGGGAGGAGAGCAACCTTCCACTGTCCAAACCAAGCCTTCAGGTACAGAGTGTGCAGAGCACAGAACGGCCTGGCAGTAGACATTCAGTATACAGCAGCTATCAAAGTTCCTGTAACTCCCATACCAAACAGAATCCAGCAGTGCTCAACAATACAGAGGAGGGGACATCTGATGGGGGGGAGCCTGCAGGAATCCTCAGCACAGAGTGGTATCTGAATAATGACTGAGGTTTTACTCTAGACAGTCGGCCTTCCATGTCAGCAGGTTCACAACCTTGGATTGAACTGTCGACTGAAATAAAAAGTCTGGGTAAAGGTTCATTAAAGCAGTCTATTTGATAATCAGGTGAGGAATTAGAATCCCAGGAAACAGTCCAACAGAGTATTTTGAGAAACTGCTTCAAGGTGGGTCAGTTTAAGTGCAGCTTATACCTCCTTCACAAACAGCGTACATGCAGGGAAGAGGAAGAGAAAAAAACTTACAATTAGATTTCACATATGTCAAAAAAGAAGGGGATAGAGTACATCTGGGCTTTTCTCTAGATTCTACAGTGAAGGTAACATAAATAAGAATTCCTTGGTTATGCATCAAACAAGTTCAGAGATGCTGACGTTATCTATGTGTGGAGGGAGGCAAGGACTAGGGTCACTATTTACTCCCTCAGTCTCCAAGAAATGCAGCTGGGGAATGTGAGAGCGAGGTGTCCTGTATCTTTTCCTGTTGCTGATGTCTCCAGCTGGCATCTTCAGTCATGAGACGTGGGGTTGCAAGGTCATTCTGACACAGGCTGAAGATGGCCTGCATGGCTGCTCCACAGGACAGCATGGATATTATTGTACTGACTGAAAGCCTGTGCAGTTTGCTTGCTGGATTCGCCTGTTAGACCAGGGAGAGGGGTCCCAAAAATCTGTCCACAGAACCAACTGTGGATCGAAAGGCCTACGATGCTTGCATCTGTACTGAACATAGATACTTTTTTCTCATCATTATTCCCTAAACAATACAGTATAACAACTATTTACATAGCATCTACATTGCATTAGGTGTTTTAAGTAATCTAGAGATGATTTAAAGTATACAGGAGGAGGTGCATAGGTTATATGAAAAACCTACATCATTTTATATAAGGGACTTGAGCATCTGAGGATTTTGGTATCCCCAGGGGTCCCGGAACCAATGCCCCGCGAATACCGAGAGATGACTATATTTCTAAGGAGGGATGAGAGACTGAGACGCAAGTGGACAATGGCCAGATCATCGATGACAATAGAACTCTGACCCATGGCCTCTTCAGCAACCAGCCCAGAATCATCACGACTTGGTCAGTGACTGCCAGCTTCCTACTTTTCCCCCTTTTCCAACTCAGGACCAACCAGAGAAAGCCAAATACACTCCCAAATCAACCACATGAGACGTTTGCTTCTAGTTAACCTGCCTCCAGCTTCCCGTGCCAGCCACCCCCAACCATAGCACACCCACATCTTCCCTTTTGTCCACTCTGAAGCTCTCCCACTCGGGGCTTGCCTGTGAGTATCTGCCAGAAGCAAGGATGGTGCCTGACTCCCTGGCTATAGCAGGCTCTGAATAAATGGCCTTTGCTTGTTCTCATCTGGGTCATCTTTATTTCTGCGGGGAAGTCGTATAACCTGGTAGGGCTGCAGCCAAAGCCAGGGGAGGACTGAAGCAGGCAGTGGACAAGAGAGGAGAGCCTCTGAGAGTGTGGAGAAGCTGGCACTTTGTTCGGCTGCTGGCAGGAGTGTCTACTGGCCAGCCTCTTTGGAGGACGGTCTGGTAATGTTTGTTAAAATGCTAAACACACATACCTGTTGACCCAGCAATTCCACGTCCAGGAATGTGTCCTACACATACGCACAGAGATGCATGCAAAGGATGTTTACTGCAGCACTATCCGTGGCTGTAGAAATCTGGCAACAACCTATTTGTCCATTCATAGGGGACTTGGCCAAGGTATATTTCCAAGTGAAAAAAGCAAGGTGCAGAAGGGCATGTACTGTATGACCTTATTCGTGCAAAAGAAGACATACGTACATATGATTAGCAACTTGATGGACACACAAACTGTCAAGAGTGGTTCCCTACGGCAGGTCAGACTGGGAGTCTGGGATAGAGGAGATACATCTCTGTCAGTACTTTTCTGTGGTGTTTGAACTTTTTACTATATGCATTTATCCCCTTTATAATAAAACTAGCAGACAGAAGCTGCAACTCGCTGCCCATACCCCTTTCCCTCAGGCTGCACCACTTCGGGGTGCTCTGGACTTCTTCCAACAGCAGTTGTACCTTGTCTCTGTGACCGGGTGTTTTATCCCAAAGGTTCCTTTGCTATGTTGGCCCAGAGGTACCAGGGAACGGAGAGCCTTGACAGCCCTCAGCAAGTGGCTGATGGGAGTGGGTGCAGAGTCTCTCCAGGTCCCTGCTCTGTCCTTGGGATAGCTCTGGGGCTTGTGTTCTAGGCCATCTGCCAGTAGTTTCCCAATCAGTAACTGGCTTGATGACACACCCTTATTGGCTGCCTGCCCTCCTTGCCAGTGTCTCTGCACCTGTAAATAAACTACATACTCTTGAACTCGTGTCTCAGGGTCTGCCTCTGGGAGAACCGAGACCAAGTCAACTAGTTGAAATGACCAAAAAAATAAAGGAGATAGGGGCCGGCCCGGTGGCGCAGCGGTTTAGTTTGTGCTTTGGCAGCCTGGGGTTCGCGGGTTCGGATCCCGGGCACCCGCCGTCGCACTGCTCGTCAGCCATGCCGTGGCGGCGTCCCATATAAAGTAGAGGAAGATGGGCACGGGTGTTAGCCCAGGGCCAGTCTTCCTCAGCAAAAGAGGAAGATTGGCAACGGATGTTAGCTCAGGGCTGGTCTTCCTCACAAAAAATAAATAAATAAATAAAGGAGCAACAACATGGACCTGGGAGTCAGACAGACCTGGATTTGATTCCAGCACCCTCAGTTTCTGGCTGTGTGATGCTAGAGGAAGCTAATCGACCTCTCTAGCCTCAGTTTCCACATCTGTAAAATGGGCATAATAGAGGTATCTCTTTCATGGGTCAGCTGTGAGGACTAAATAATTCAATTAATGAAGAGGAAGCATTTAGCTCCATGGCTGGCACGTGGTAGGGGCTCAATGGATGTTAGCTGGGGGCACACCCAAGCTCAGCTGGGAGGCAGAGAAGCTAAAGCTGGTCTTGCTGTGGCCGGGGCACCCAGCTGGCACTTCTCTGGCCATTCCAGCAGGCTCCAGGCCCCCTGATTCCTCCTGTCTCATTTCTCTTGGGGCCATTAAATGCCTCTGGAGAAAGAAGGCACTGATTGGAGTGATGACTGCTGGGGCACCTGAACTGTCTGCCAGAAGTCTTGGCTGGGCCTCACTCTAGCACATGAGTCTTGGACATGGATGGCCAGTCTGTGTGTGGGGAGGTGACACCCTCCTGCCTGCTTCTGGGCAGGCCACCAGTATGATGTCACATGTACTGAGTCACCCACTCTTGTTTTCAAGCTGCCTTGGGAAGGAGATAATCTGGAGATGGAGGGGGTGCTGGGAGTTGGCTGTGGTCCAGGAGGGACTGGGCTCAGTTTGTGGCCACATTAAGCCAAAGTTGGCTCGTGTTTGGGAGAGCCCCCCACCCCCAGCAAAACCTGTTAAATGACTCATCAAAACTGAGTTAAGGGGCCGCCCGGTGGCGCAGCGGTTTAGTTCGCGCTTGGCAGCCCGGGGTTCGCGAGTTCGGATCCTGGGCACCCGCGGACGCACAGCCTGTTAGCCTTGCCATGGTGGCGTCCCATATAAAGTGGAGGAAGATGGGCACAGATGTTAGCCCAGGGCCAGTCTTCCTCAGCAAAAAGGGGAGGATTGGCAACAGATGTTAGCTCAGGGCTGGTCTTCCCCACCAAAAAAAAAAAACAAACAAAAACTGAGTTAAAAGCTCTGTCGTAAGCACACGGTTGGGGTATCAAAAGATACAATCATAAGCCAAAGGTGGGAGAGGAAGAGAGCACAGGCGAGTCCTTAAACCAAGGAACGGGAGAAGGAATGAAGGAGACACACAGGACAGCAGTTCTCAACCCTGACTGGGCTTCAGAATCAGCTGTGAAGTGTCAAAATACAGAGTCCCAGGCCCTACTCCATGTGTGATGACTCCAGCTCTGCGGGGATGGGTCTCACAAATACACATTCTTGAAAAAGTTGCCCAGATTGGTGCAGCCACTATGGAAAACAGTATGAAGTTTCCTCAAAAAACGAAAAATAGAACTACCATATAATCTAGCAATTCCACTTCTGAGTATTTATCTGAAGGAAATGAAAACACTAACTTGAAAAGATATCTGCACCCCCATGTTCATTGCACAATTGCTTACAACAGCCAAGATATAGAAGCAACGTAAGTGTCCACTGATGGATGAGTGCATAAAGAAGATGTGGTATATAGGTACACACACACACACACACACACACACACACACACACTGGAATATTATTCAGCCATAAAAAGGAATGAAATCTTGCCATTTGCAACAACGTGGATGGAACTTGAGGGCATTATTCTAAGTGAAATAAGTCAGACCGAGAAAGACAAATACTGTATGATCCACCTATGTGTGGAATCTAAAACACAAAAAAACAGAAACAAAAAACCTGAACTCACAGATACAGAGAACAGATTGGTGGTTGCCAGAGACAGGGTGCTGGGGGCTGGGCAAAATGGATGAAGAGGTTCAAAAGGTACACACCTCCAGTTATAAAATAAACAAGTCCTGGGGATGTAATATACAGCATGGTGATTATAGTTACCAATAATGTATTGTATTTTCAAAAGTTGCTAGGAGAGTAGATCTTAAAAATTATCACAAGAAAAAACTTTTTGCAACTATATGTAGTGACAGATGTTGACTAGACTTATTGTGGTGGTCATTTCACAATATATACATATATCCAATCATCCTGTTGTACGCCTTAAGTTAATACAATGTTATATGTCAATTATATCTGAATAAAAATAAAGGTGGTCCAGGTGATTGTGATGTCCAGCCAGGGTTGACAGACTTTATCTTCCACATGGGTAGACAAGGGCCTGGGGAGGAGAGAGGAGGGCCAGCTGGGAAGTGCCAAGCCGGGTTAAGTGTCTGGCTCCTTGCCCAGGGCCTGGGGCAGCTGATGAGCAGAGTTCTGGCCTCAGTCGCCTTTCCTTCCAGGTGGCAGCTGGAAGGGCAAAATAAAGGTGGGGCCATCAAGTCTTATGCTTGTCCAAAGCCTTTGAACTTCTCAGAGCTTCGTCCTCTCCCTTCCCCTCCTCTCCTGTTTCTCCTCCTCCCTGGATTCTCTCCCCCCCCCCCCGCCCCCAGCCAGCCTGCCCACTGGGGTCAACAGGCTCCCTCCATCTCCTGGAAGGACAGCGTTTCTCGATAGCTATGTGAGGATAGGAGTCCTACCCGGCTGTCCCCGCAGCGGCTCAGTTCTTTAGAGAGGCGGCTTCGGGCTCCTTCCCCATCCCCACTTCCTTCTTGGAAACAGACCTGCGGGGAGAGGTTGCCCCGCGCGAGGCTTGTTTGGCGGAGGAAGATGTTTTGCTGTCAGAACTGCTGAAACCCTATTTTAGCTCTAGGTCTCAACCCATGCAAACTTTTTGTTCCAAAGAATCCCATGGCTTTGTTTCTCCAGGCCGAACCTCTTTATTAAAAGGGTCGTTTTCTGATTTGCCGGAATTACAGGCCCGTCGATTCTCAGGAAACCCCTCCAGGATACATGAAGGTTTCCTCCGCGTCAAGCTGCGCACCTGGGTGTTTCACTCCAGCATTCTGCCTGGACACAGCCGGGCTTCGGGGACATCATTCTGTGGACCACACGTGGGTAGGGCAGACTCACTCTCCTCGAATGCTCAGCCCAAGCAGGACAGCAAGAGGACGCCAGGCACCCTACCTCCCCCGCTTTGGCTCCCACCCAACCGCGTCTCCAGTCTAACCGCTTCTTCTTTGCCAGGGGGAGTAACCACTGTCAGATACGGGTTTTGGCCTCCACATTTCCTGATTCCAGGAAAAAATGTCTTTCCCTGGAAATCTCATCATTCTTCTCCTGGCTTTCTAACTTCTGAGGAATGACAAGCCCCGTGCAACGTCTATTCTCGTCCAGCCGTGGGTGTGGCCCGGTCACGTGGCCCGGTGATCCTCCTGAGAGTCACCTGGAGAAACTTCTCTTGGGACTCAGGGACTCAGGCTCGGGAAGAGCTGCACGTCTCCCGGGCAACCGGAGGTTTGCTTTTATGTTCTGGGTGTCCTGACTCCGGGGCTGACTGCATTTCCCTTTCTGTGTTGGCTCAGGGGGAGTCTGCCAGCCCACGCAGCCTCTGCCGGTGCAGCACCTTATTGAGCCAGCCATTATTTGCCTTTTTCTCTGATATCTTCACTTAACTGCAGAGTAGTTTTGGCTCCAGGACAGAGCCTGGCAGAAGCTAACCTCGAGCCCCTTTCTCTGGGGAGGGGGACAGGCGACAGAACCCTAAGACACTCAGAGGCAGGACAGGGCACAGGCATAAGACAGACCTGGCTTTGAGCCCTGGGTCTGTGTGACCTTGTATAAATCACTTCCCCTCTCTGAATCTCATTGTCCTTGGAGGAAAAGGGAGATGAGAAAACCTCCCTCAGAGAACTCTATGAGCATAAAGGGAGTAACTGGTACCAATGAACATAAAAAGCATTGTCTTATTCGATTCCAGGAAACATGTTTTTCTTTTCCTGATTCCTCCCTGCTTCTATGACCCAAATCAGGACACTGACTTCCTCCTGGGGAGCCACGCAGTGCTGGGGAAACCCTCCAAACATACTGTGGCTCCCTCTGGCCTCTCCCCACTCCCTGATGGTTAGGTCTCCCTGGGACAGCAGACAGGGGGTCCATTTCCATTCACTTGGCTTTGGTCAGGGCAGGGCTGGGCCTTGTCCACGACAACCTCAGAGCCTTGGACACCTGGCAAGAACTCAGTAAACAACTGTGAAATAAATGGATTCCAGACACTGTGCTCAAGGCTTGTGAAGACCAAAGAGGAGCCTTCTTATTGGTTTTCCACATCCGCCCTGTCCCTCTCTGGTCATCCTCCTTACAGCAGCCAGGGGGTCTTTGTACATGAGTCCTCTAACCTTGTCACTCCCCTTCTTAAAACTCTTTGACGTCTCCCCATTGCATTCAGGATAAAGAACATGCTTGACATGTGCCCTATATAGGAGGCAGTAAAGCAGAGTGGGAGGGGATTCACCATGAAGCTCGGGAAGCTTCCACCTCAAGGCCCCTCCCTTGCATGGCCCCCTCCGAAGCTCTGCACCTCATTTGGTAGCTTTGTGGCCTTTTTTCAAGAGGGACGCCAGATTGTGTAAGCGTCAGCCTCCTCAAAAACCAGATCTTCCCCTGAGCTTGCAGATGAAGAGCGTAAGCTCTGGAGCTGCAAGTTTGTACCCTGGCCTCACCACTTACTAGGTGTGCCTCAGTTTGCCCATCTGTAACAAGAGAATACCAATAGACCGGCCATTTGGGTGTTAAGAGCTCATATGGGTGGAGCACTACAGAACAGCGCCTGCACACAGTCAGTCCCTCATGTTAGCTGCTGCTGAACAGGGTCTTGCGTGATCCAACCCCAGCCTGACCCCCCGCCCATCTCCATCTCACTCCTTTCACCTCCCAACCCTGCTCTTTGCCCCAGCCACACTGGCTTTCTTTCAGTTTCTAGAATATGCCCTGTTGCCTCCTGCCGCAGGCCCTCGCATGTGCCATTCACTCTCCCTGGAATATTCTTTCATCTTGTTAGTCTAGTTGTCTTTTTTCGGTCAGGGTCCCAGTAGGAAACACGTGGCAGATGCAAAAGTGTCTAGAGAAAGAGACTTTGATGAAAGGAGTGTCTACAGAGATGTGCAGCAGCAGGAAGCTGTTATCTCCTTTAGGCCTGAAGGGCCTGGGCAAGAACACTGTCATAGAGCCCAGAGAGCCAAAGGGAGCATAGCTGTGGCCAAGGGGTGGCCCCACAGGAGCTGGGTCCATGGAGAATCACAGGCCGCTGCCAGAGCCATGGTTGGGCAGGGAGGGAGTGGGACCAGCAGGAGGCAGCCAGAGGGCCAGGAAGCTGAAGATGCAGTCCATGGAGGTCATCTTCCAAGCACTGGGCAGGGCAGAGGAGGGTAGAGGAGGGGAGGGGGATAAATGGAAAATCACCAGCGTGTTCTCCTTCAAGGCTAAGTGCAAAGGTCACTTTCTTTAAAGGAAGACTTCTCTGATCCCTCGGTCTAGTTCAGATTCCCTCAGTATACACCCTCAGAGCTCTCTGTGTTTCTCCATCAAAGCTCGTGCCCCGGATGTAACTGATAATTTCTTGGGTGATCGTTTTCAGCTTGATGTCTGTTCCCTCTACTCAGATATACACTCCCCGACAGCAGGGATCTCCTGTGCCTTGTTTATCCCTGATCTCAGCATCTGGCACAGTGCAGAGAGCACAGAAAATGTTGTTGAATGAATGAGTCAACGAATGAATGAATGAAAAGAACTCCCCGTCCAGGAAGGAAGGCAGACAAGTAAGCTGATGAGTGTGAAAAGGGATGATGCTCTCTGTGATTCAATGCTGTACAGTGTTCTCTGGGAGCAGAGGAGGGCCACAGCTCAGAAGGGGGGATGGAGGAAAGCTTCCCTGAGCAGGTGACATGGGTCACAGGCCCAGAGGGTGGAGCCTTTGCAGACACAGAATGGGGCGTTCTGCCCCCAGTGGAAGGATATTCTGTCACACCCATGAGTCCACATGTAGTACACTGGTGGTGCCCAGCCCACATTCCCTCAGCACCCACCCTCCCTTTCTCACTGTTCCTTCCATCCTCCCTCCACATGCACCTGAGGTCCTCCACCTGAGGGTCCCTCTTGGCCCATCCTCAGCCATGACGACGGGAGGTGGAGGATGAATGCCCTGCTTCCTTGGCCCTCAGTTAGTGACTCTGGTTCATGCCTAGAGGTCTCCAGCGGGACTGAGCCCAGTTGCCCACAGCAGTAACCTGCTTGATGAGGCATCCTTTCTTTATTGACTCCTTCCTTTCTGTCTCATTCCCCCATGCCCCTGCTGGCATTTCCTGCCTTCTCCTCCCAAATATATTGTTTGCACTGAAACCTATGTCTCAGGATCTGCTTCTGGGAAAACCCAACCCTACACACAAGGGAGGGGCAGGGAAGCCAGGGGTGAGGCTGTGTCAGTCAGCTCAGGCTGCCATAACAAAATACCACAGACTGGGTGGCCTGAACAACAGATGTTTGTTTCTCCACAGTTCTGAAGGCTGGAAGTCCAAGATCAAGTTGCCGGCTGGGTTGGTTTCTGGTGAAGACTCTTTCCTTGGCTTGTAGATGGCTGCCTTCTCACTGTGTCCCCACGTGGCTTTTCCTCTGTACCCATGCATCCCTGGTGTCTGTCTTCTTGCTAGGACACCAGTCCTGTTAGAGCAGGGCACCACTCTCTGACCTCATTTAACCCCAATTACCTCTTTAAACGCCCTATCTCCTAATATAGTCACATTGGAGTTTAGGATTTAAATTTGGGGGGAACACAATTCAGTCCATAACGAGGGGAGAAGCAACTCAGCCAAGGAAGGTAGGCCTAACCAGACAAGCCAGGCTGTTCCCAGCCCAGTGCCTGTGACAACAGGATAGAAGGCCTGATTCTGGAAAAGTGTCCCTAGCAGCGGGAAATGCAGATGACTTTGGGAACCGTATGGGATGGGGGGTTCTGAGAAATCCTTACATATATGGTGGGAGCCCAGCCAGCAAGCACAGGGTGGGGGGCAGAGGCTTCGCCTATGGGGAAGGGGCTAGTGGGAACAGAGCAGGATCCAGGGCCATTAGTCAGGCTGGCATTAAAGACACACCCAAGGGCCTGACCAGAGGGACCAGGTACACAAGTACCAAGGAGGAGGAGTTCCAGCAGAAGCCCATTTGTAGACTTGCTTCTTGGCTGAAGGGGCCCAAATGTCTCATAAACTTAGTAATTACTAACTGTAAAGGGGGAAAGTTGATACATTGGACTACATTAAAATTTGGAACTTTTATTTATTAGAAGATACCAACAAGAAAGTATAAAAGCAATGTGCAGGGTGGGAGAAGATTTTTGCAACACATCTGTACTGGGTTGAATCATATCCCCCCAAATTCATGTCCACACAGATTCTCAGAATGTGACCTTACCTGGAAACAGGGTTTTTGCAGGTAGAATTATTTAAGTGAGGAAGAAGCCTTCACTTGGACTCCCAGGGGCACCCCAGATCCCAGGGACTGTGGCAGCAAACACAAACTCTGGAGAGCCAGGAGGGAGTCTGGAAGTTGAAGTTAAGCCACGACCCTTGGTAAGGGCTCTGCCAGGTTGGGGAAAGACAGGGTTTGGAAGGAGGGAGCAGAAACAGTGCAAAGAAGATGAGGGCTGACGTGGTAGACAGCCAGCATTTTTCCTTGAAATGAGAAACATTCTGAATACAAAGGAGAGAAGAGGAGGAAGGAAAATGGGAAGGTCAAGGTTCCGATGAATCATTTCCTTAACTGTAGTTATTTGTTTTATTTTCTTCACCATATAATTTCCTTCCCATTTCTAATTTATTGAAATATAATTCACATACAGAAAAGTGCACAAATCCTAAGAGTACAGCTCAGTGAATTTTCACAAGGGTGGAGGGTGTCCCAGCACCCAGATTAAGGAAGAGAGCACATCAGTCCCCCAGAGTCCCCCGTGGGCCTCCTGTCCAGTCCCTACCCCGAGAGGGTAACCACTCTTCTGACTTTCATCTTTATAGATTTAACTTTGCCCTTTTTGGTACTTTATATACGTGGAATCCTACAATATTTCTCATATCTGGCTTCTTTTCCTCAGCATTAGGTCGTGAGATACATCTACATGGTTACATGTAATTATAGTTTATTCTCATTGTTATATGATATTGTCTTATGTTAATAAACTACAATTTGTTTTCCATTCTACTGTTGACAGATATTTGGGGAATTTCCGGTTTGGGGCTAATAGGAACAATGCCTTTGGTGAACACAGGTACACATTTCTGATCGGTATACACCTAGGATCGGGATTGGGGATTATAGGGTATGCATACGTTCAGCTTCAGTAACCATCGCCCATAGTCTTCCACTCCCACTGGCCATCTATGAGTTCCCAGTGCATCATGTCCTCACTAACATTTGGCATTTTCCATCTTTTTCATTTTAGCCATTCTGGTGGGTGTGGGAATAGTATCGTATTGTGGATTGTTTGCATTTCTCTAATGACTAATATTAAGCCCCTTTTTCTTCATCGTTTGGGTTTCCTCTTTCATAAATTGTTTAAGTTCCGGCCATTTTTCTATTGTGTTGTCTGTCTTTTTTGGTTGACTTATGGTGTTCTTGATGTATTCTGACTTCTGGCCCTCTTACAGATACATGTTGTATGAGTTTCTTAGGGCTTCATAACAAATTACCACACCAGGTGGCTCAAAACAGCAGAAATTTATTCTCTCACAGTTCTGGAGGCTAGAAGTCTGAAATCAAGGTGTTGGTAGGGCCACGCTCCTTCTGAAGGCCCTAGGGAAGAATCCTTCCTTGCCTCTTCCTCTCTTTTAGTGGCTCTCATTCCGTGGCATTCCTGGGCTTGCAACCACATCACTCCAATCTCTGCCTCTGTCCTCACATGGCCTTCCCTGTGTGTCTCTGTCTCTTCACATGGCCTTCTTATAAGGACATCAGTCATTGGATTTAGAGCTGAAAGAGAAGAAAACTCTTCTGTTGTCTATCTACTCACTTCAACACTCTATGCTCAACACTGCACTTCTGACACCACATGTGGGAGGGTTTTCCTCACACCTAGCAATTCTCAGACACCAGCTGAGAATCCTACAATTGAACTCAGTTCTGACACTCTTTACCCAGAGACAGCATCAGATCCCACAGGTTAAGGGCTCAGTCTTACAAGACTGCACCTGCCCCCGCTTCAGATGCCAATAGCAACTCCAGGTTGTTACTTCTGCTTCTGACCAATTGAATATAGATCGGAGGTTCCCATGACCACTCCTGGGGATTGATAATTTGCTAGAGTAGCTTATAGAATGCAGGAAAACTAGATTTATTTTCTAGATTACCAATTTAGTATAAAGGACATAATTCAATAACAGCCAGATGGAAGAGATGCACAGAGCAAGGTTGGGAAGGGGCACAGAGCTTTCATGCCCTCTCTGGGTGCACCACTCTCCCAGCACCTCCACGTGTTCACCAACCCAGAAGCTCTCCAAACCCCGTGCTTTTGGGATTTTTATGGAGGCACCATTGTGTAGGTGTAATTAATTAAATCATTGGCCACTGGGAATTAATTCAACCTCCAGCCCCCCTCCTTTCCCCAGAGATTAGGTGGTAGGTCTCAAAGTTCCAACCCTCTTATTGCATGGTTGGTTCCCCTGGCAACCAGCCCCCATCCTGTGGCTACCTAGGGGATTTCCAAAAATCATGCTATCAATGTAGACTAAGGTGTTGTTGAAAGGGGCTTGTTGTGACTAACAGGACATTCCTTTCACCTTTATTGCTCTGGAGCTATTTCCAGAACTGAGGACAAAAGACCAAATTTTAAAATAAAAGATGTTCCCATTGCTTAGAAAATTACAAGAGTTTTAGAAGCTGCATGCCAGGTGAAATAGACCAAAACTATATTTCTTATTATAAATCACAATATCACAAGATCCCATCCTAATCCAATATGACCTTCTTTGAACAATTACACCTGCAAAGACCCTATTTTCCAAATAAGGTCACATTCTGGAATTCTGGATTGATGTGAATTTGGAGAGGACACTATTCAACCTAGTAGAGATGTATTGCAAAAATCTCCCACCTTGAAGACTGCCTTTTCACTCTCTTACTGGTGTTTTCTGATGAATAAAAAGTCCAGATTTTAATATAGTCCAATTCATCAGCTATTTATCAACCCTTATGATTAGTGTTTATTTTGTCCCATTTATGAAACATTTGGTCCCCAGCACAATGTAGCTGTTCATTAAAGTCAAAACTGGTGTGTGAAGGTGGCCAGTAGGATGGTGTGGGGCCAATTGAAGGCATAGAGGAGGTTAGAACATTTCAGGGCAAACTTGATCATGGTTGTAGCCGGTGCTGCTGGGGTGCCGCCCAGATCCTCTCATCTTCACTTCTGGGAACCAAGCCTGCTTATTGAGGACGCCCTTAGCTCTGCCTGAGAGCCTTTTCCCTGATCACAGAGCGTGCTCAGCCTGCTCATAGGACAATCTGGGAGTGTGGGATGCAGCCCTCAACCAAGGACATGCAGAGGGCCGGGGTGTGAATATCCCCACTTCCTCACCAGCCATTGGGTCAACTCAGGCTTGTTCTGCACCGGCTCCCAGAAGCCCCCAGTGGAGCTGAGCTTCAGCTGCCCCTGGTGGTAACCTGCTTGATCACTGCCTGGTACTGGCACCCTCCCTTCTCCACCTCGCTTCCCCCTCATCACCTCCCTGGGATCCTTATCGCAGGGCCCATTCTAAGGAAATCCAAACTAAACAATGGTCTTCAAATCTGCGTAAACCTCAATGGCCTCACCTTCCAAAAGGAGAGAAGAGAAATTAGGCATTTTTCTATAGATCTGGGTCAATAGGTAGAAGCAGTGGGAATATAGATTTCAGCCAAATTTTAAAAAGAACTCTGTCTCAGTCAGAGCTGTCTTAGGTTGGGATGAGTTAAGCAGTGAATTCCCCGTCATTCAGAGTAATCAAAACAGAATGACTCTTGGGGGTGTTTTAAAGGGTTGGACTAGATAAGATTTAAGGTTCTAGTTAGCCCTGAAAAATTATATAGCTCTAGATGGTTAGCGACCTTTTCTCTTCTTAACCTTAAACTCGAATTTTTAAAGCTCGGGGTGTGTCAGGGGATGAGAATGACTGAGTGCAGGGTCATGAAACATGGATCTGAAGGTCCTGGTCTACCTCTCCCTAAGACTCTCCTGGCAGAAGTCACTGCCCCTTTCCAAAATTTGCTTTCCCCCTTTTAGCCAAATTCAGCTAAAATAGATTCCTGGGTCCCCCTCCCAAAGAGGCTGACCCAGGAGGTGAAAAGCAGGGACAGAGATTATGTATTTTTTTAAAGCTCCAGGCCGTTGTGATCTTCTCTCCGGTTTGGGACTCTCAACCAGATGAGGTGGCTCCAAATGTCCCCAAGCAGTGCTGACACTGCTGCTGTGTAGCACTAGGAACACAGGAAGGGCGTGCGCCTGGTTCATCATCCTCTTTGTTTTAGTCAGTGTGCTTTTTTTTTTTTTGAGGAAGATTGGCCCTGAGCTAGCATCTGTTGCCAATCTTCCTCCTTTTTTGCTCTTTTTTTCTCCCCAAACCCCAGTAGATAGTTGCATGTCATAGTTGTGCATCCTTCTAGTTGCTCTATGTGGGACCCCGCCTCAGCATGGCTTGATGAGCGGTGTGTCGGTCCCCACCCAGGATCCGAACCAGCGAACCCCGGGCCACCGAAGCGGAGGTTGAGAACTTAACTGCTATGCCACCGGGCCGGCCCCAGGTGCATCATCCTTGAACATCCATTGTCGTGGGCGGGCTGCTCTATGCTCACGTCCAGACTTCACCAAGAGATAAGCAATGTTTAGAAAGCAAAGAAAGTTTTGGCCAAGAGCCAGAAATATCTCTGGAACAACCAATTGTGTTACCAAGTGATTTAGGTCAGTTCGCTGGAATTACTCTTTTCTATTTTTGCCACTTGTGTTTTCAAACAAGGAAGTGCTAACTCAAACATTAGCACTGGGCGGGAGATGCCAGTGGAGTGCTGGCTCCTTCCCTCCCCCAGATGACCTGTTCTCACTTTCTAATGTCCTTCTCATGGGTATCAAGTTGCTCCTCCATTGTAGGGTCAAAAGAGTAGCTTTTGTTCTTAACCACAAAATTCTCTGGAATTATCTTCAGGGCCCGCTCAGCCCCATAAAAGGGAGTCTGGTTGAGACAGGAGGAATTGGGGAGAAGGCTGTGAAGGGCCCAGCTTGCAGCACCATGAAGAGCTTCCCCGTGGCTCCCCTAGTTCTCCTAGTTTTCATCCTGAATGTCCATCTCGGAGCTGCCACACGTATGTAGCTGCCCCACTCCCCTTCCAGGCTTACTGGGAGTGGAAGCAAAGGAGTGTCTCCAAGCTCCTTCCTCTCCCTGATTCTTAGGTGGCAGTGATGTGGCCAAATTATGCTGCTTCCAATACAGCCGCAAGATCCTTCCCTGGAAATGTGTGCGTTCCTATGAATTCACGAGGAGCGGCTGCTCCCAGCGGGCCGTGATGTGAGTATTTCCCATTCGGGCTTTCCGGGTCCCTCCCAGCCACATAATTGGATGGGTGCTGGGCAGACCCCACAGTGCCAGGGTGAGCCTCGGATGGGAACTTGGTCACTTGGGTTGTCACCCTGCATCTGCCACTAACAAGTGTGATTTCCTACCTTTCCTACCATGTGCCAGGCACTGCAGTAAGTGCTGGGTATAAACAAGAGACCCTTAGAGACCTTACATCTAGCATCAGAAAGGGGGCGTTAAAGATGTTTGCACAAAATAGTTCATCCCAGTTGCGATGGGTGCTTGAAGGAGGCAGCAGGAGAGAGAGCAGGAGGGAGCTTGTCATTATAGGGAAGCAAAACTTCATCTCTATGTTCTTAGGTTCTCCAGCTGGGCCCGAGAGTTAAGTTTACATAAGACAGATTAACGGGAGGAAAACATACAGATTTTTACATGTATGGGAGCCCTTGTTGGACAATGAAGACCCAAAGAAGTGGCAAATCTAAATGCTTTTATACTAGGTTGAACAAAGATAAGCAATTGTGGAAAAGTTGTTAAAATTTATGGGGGCTAAAGGGTAAGAGTTATCTTAACAAGGTCTATTTGTACAGAATTCTCTTGGCCTTGACTATCTATCTCTGGGGATAAGAATATTTCCTTCCTCCTTGTACAGGGAAGACACTTTTCATAAAACATGGGTGTTTTATCTCCTGCTTTCAGGAAGAAAAGGGGAGATCAGAGCACCCTTCTTGTACCTCCTGTGGTTTTTTAAAATATCTTTAGCTCAAAATAATCCTTATGCCAAAGTGGCGTATTTTCGGGCGGCATATTCTGTCACCCTTCATCACAGTCACAGGAGGATCTAATTTGGTGTTGGGAGGGTCTCCTGGAGGAAGTGACATTTACACCGAGACCCCCCACGATAAGTGAGGGTGGCCCAGGTGCACGGGGCCGGGAGGAGCATGGATGCACCAGGCAGAGAACGGCAGGTGTGTGGCAGGAGGATGAATATGTCACGACAAGGTAGACAGGCAGACAGGAGCTAGATCATGCACAGCTCATTGGTAACAGGAAATGACACACATCTCACAGGGCCACTGGCAGGACTAAATGAGATAATACACACAAAGCATTTAACACTGCACCTGCACACGGTCAACCTTCCACAGACGGCAAGTGTACAGGGAGGGGCGGTCACTGCTCCCGAGGACATGGGGCGCCAGAGCATCAGGGCATGGTGCAGAAGGAGAGAGAGGGGGCTCCAGGGACAAAGCTGAATGTCATCGTTTTGAGACAGTTAAGAACGGAAAATAGGCACTCAAGTGCCTAGATGTGGAGGGGGCACTCCAGGGCTCGGGGTGCCCTGGGCCTTCTCCTTTGTGCCTTGATTGGCTCTCTGGAGCTTTATAGACATTGACACTTAACCAACAGCTGGCGAAGAGCCCTGAGCTGGGCTCAGAGCAGTGGCTCTTGTCACCTACAAGCTGTGTGACCTTTAGCAAGTCAAGTTTCCTCATTTGTAAGAGGAGGGTGAGAGGCCACTACGAGTTATCTATCCCTATATTGCAAACCACCCCAAAACTTAGTAGTTTAATACAACAATGATATTTTCTTATCTCTCCTGGTTTCTGGGGATCAGAAATTCCAGAGGGGCTTGGCTGGTTGGTTCAGGCTTGGCATCTCTCGTGGGGTTGCAGTCAGATGGTGCTGGAGCCAGAACAGCTGGGGGTGGTGGCATCTCTCTTCAGGGCCTCTCTTTGTGGTCTCCCTGTTGGGCTGGTTTGGGCTTCCTCACAATGTGGCAACCTGGGGTGGTAGGACTCCTTGCAAGGTGGTTCCAGGATCCAGCCTAAGTGCTCCAGGGAACCAGGCAGAACTCCACAACCTTCTGTGACTTAGCCCATGAAGTCACATAGCATCACTTCTGCTACACTCTCTTGGTCGGCCAGTCCCTAAGCCTGGCCTAAATTCAAGTGGAGGGGACATAGCTCCCCATGTCTCAATGGGAACGATGTAAAAGAAATGGCAGCCACGCTTTCAAATGTCCACAAGGCCCTTCCTTCCCTGGTTTTCTCATTCTTTTGGCTCTTCTCCCCTGTACGTGCCAGAGCCTGCCTGCGAGCCCTGTAAACACTGCCGGCCCTGCAAGACGCTCCAGGCCAGAACACCCCCGACCCAGGCTCCCATCACTTCTGAGTGCTCTCAGGGTGCACAAGGCTGGAGGAGATTCAGGGCCATCAGCCATGATGCCCCTCCATGAGCCTACAGCGTGGTGAGGAACGCGGGAACCGTCTATAAGCCGCTGGGGCCAACAACCATGATAACGTGGTTAAAAATTAAGTGGTGTGATGGATATGAGGCTCCTTTTTTGGGGTGATGCAAATGTTCTAAAATTGACAGTGGTGATGGTTGCATCGTCGTCAGATATACTAAAAAACCACTGAATTATAATTATACACTTAAACAAGCGGATTGTATGGTGTGTGAATTATATTTCAATAAAGCTGCTATATTAAAAGAAAAGAGTTGAGAGGCATACTACAGTTTACATACTTCGGACTACAGCTACTGGAGAATGTTTCCCAGGGGAGGTGGCCCTGGAAGCGTGGTTTCCAGTGGAAAGCAGTGTAGTGGAGAGGAGACAGGGCAAGAACCAGAAGAGGGAGCAGGAACAGTGTGACAGGGGTGTGGCAAGGCAGGAAGACAGTCAGCTGCCTGCCCCTCCCTTTCCATCCCTTTCCAGGGGTCAAAAGTTCTCAGTATTGACTGTCAGCATCTCTTTTCCACAGATTCACTACCAAAAGAGGCAAGAAAGTCTGTGCACAGCCGGAGGAAAAATGGGTGCAGAGATATATTTCTTTACTGAGAGCTCAGCAACAATTGTGACTGCCGAATTTCCAGCCCAAGGACATCTGGACCCTCCTCTTGGCTTGGCTGCCCTTGGTGGGGCCTGGAGAATTTCTTCAACAGAAGGCTTCACAGGCCTGGTGGGGAGAAGAGGGCATTTTTCCACCAAAATTTTCTGTAATAAAGGTTTTTTATAAAGATTTGATTTGCTCATAAGCATTCTTATTCAATAAAATGTGAGTTTTCTTCAAAGGACGGAAATGGAGTCAATATTTGTGACTGACTGCCTGGTAGGCCCCCAATCCCTGAACCGATTCTGGTACTGAGTTCTCATATTTTTTTCATTGGTGCAAAAAAGCAAGGATAATTTTGATACATTTTGGCAAATGCCCATTAAATGTGTTAACATTATTTAGAGAGATAAGTTTATGTATGTGGAAAGTTAAATTCTGCGCAACACTTCATAGCCTGTTGTGCTGGGTAAATGAAAAGCTCCATATTTGGCAGTGTTTTCTCATAAGGTATTAATTAATAAGCATGAATATTATCTATCTGCCAATCCTAGATGCCTGTGTCTATAGAGCCTAAAGAGGTCTTTATGAAATAATTAATAGACTCACAGGAAGTTGCAGAAATAGTACAGAGTGGTTGGGTGTCCCCTTTACCCAGTGTCCCCGATAGTTACATCCTACATAATTACAATACAAGATCAAACCTAGGAAATTGATGTCGGTAGGAAGTGTGTGTCCAGTTCTGTCCTTCTGTCACATGTGTAGATTTGCGTAGCCACCATTACAACCAAGATACAGAACTATTCCATCACCACAAAGATCTCAGCAGTCTTAACTCTTTACAGTTATGTTTTCCTCCCCCACCATCCTTAACCCCTAGCAACCACTTATCTGTTCTCCTTCTCTGTAATTTTATTTTGAGAATGTTATATAAACAAAATGGTATAGTATGTGACCTTTTGAGACTAGTTTTTGAAATTTCACATCAGGCCCTTGAGATCCGTCCAAGTCACAGCGTGTCTCAGTGGTTCATCCTTTTTCACTGATGAGTAATATTTCATGGCACACGGACCACAGTTTATTTAACCATTACCCCCCGGTAGGATTTCAGCATGGGGCTATTGCCAATAAGCTTCTGAGAGCAGTCATGTACATACAGGTTTTTCCAAGGACGTGAGTTTTTGTTTCTCTGCGATAAATGCCCAGGAATGCAATGGCTGGGTCCTAGAGTAAAGGTGTGTTTAGTTTAGTTTTTTTTTTCTTTTTATTAATGTCAATAGTTTATAAGATTGTGGAGTTTTAGCTGTACACTATTGTTTGTCTGTCACCATGTGGATGCATCCCTTCACCCCTTGTGCCCACCCCCCATTCTCCTTCCCCATGGTAACCACCAACCAGTTCTCTCTGTCCATGTGTTCGTTTATATTCCACATATGAGTGAAATCATGCAGTGTCTGTCCTTCTCTCTCTGGCTTATTTCACTTAACATAATACCCTCTAGGTCCATCCATGTTGTTGCAAATGGGACAATTGTGTCTTTTCTTATGGCTGAGTAGTATTCCATTGTATATATATATACCACATCTTCTTTATCCAATCATCAGTCGAGGGACACTTGAGTTGCTTCCACTTCTTGGGTATAGTGAATAATGCTGCAATGAACACAGGGGTGCATAACCTCTTGTGATGGTTGATTTCGTGTCCATTGGGTAGATGCCCAAGAGTGGGATTGCTGGATCATAAGGGATTTCTATTTTTAATTTTTTGAGGAATCTCCATACTGTTTTCCAGAGGTTGCACCAGTTTGCATTCCCACCAGCAGTGAATTAGGGTTCCTGTTTCTCCACAACCTCTCCACAACATTTGTTGTTTTCTGTCTTGGTGATTATAGCCATTCTAACGGGTGTAAGGTGGTATCTTAGTGTAGTTTTGATTTGCATTTCCCTGATGATTAGTGATGTTGAACATCTTTTCATGTGTCTATTGGCCATCTGTATCTCTTCCTTGGAAAAATATCTGTTCATATCCTCTGCCCATTTTTTGATTGGGTTGTTTGTTTTTTTGTTGCTCAGTTGTGTGAGTTCTTTATATATTATGAGATTAATCCCTTGTCGGATATACAATTTGTGAATATTTTCTCCCAGCTGGTGGGTTGTCTATTCATTTTGATCCTGCTTTCATTTGCCTTGTAGAAGCTCTGTAGTCTGATGAAGTCCCACTCATTTATTTTTTTCTTTTGTTTCCCTTGTCAGAGTAGACATGGAATCTGAAACGATCCCTTTATGACCAATGTCAGTTAGAGTACTGCCTATATTTTCTTCCAGGAGTTTTATAGTTTCAGGTCCTTAATCCATTTTGAATTGATCTTTGTGTATGGCGATAGGAGATGGTCTACTTTCATTCTTTTGCATGTGGCTGTCCAATTTTCCCAGCACCATTTATTGAAGAGACTTCCCTTTCTCCATTGTATGTTCTTTGCTCCTTTGTCGAAGATCAGCTGTCCGTAGGTGTCTGGTTTTATTTCTGGGCTTTCAATTCTGTTCCATTGATCTGTGCATCTATTTTTGTACCAGTACCATGCTGTTTTGATTACTGTAGCTTTATAGTATATTTTGAAGGCAGGGATTGTGATGCCTCCAGCTTTGTTCTTTTTTCTCAGGATTGCTTTAGCTATTCAGGGTCTTTTGTTGCCCCATACAAATTTCAGTATTTTTTGTTCTATTTCCATGAAGAATGACATTGGGATTCTGACTGGGATTACATTGAATCTGTAGATTGCTTTAGGTAGTATGGACATTTTAACTATGTTTATTCTTCCAATCCATGTGCATGGAATATTTTTCCATTTCTTTATGTCTTCCTCGATTTCTTTCAATAGTGTCTGACAGTTTTCATTGTATAGGCCTTTCACCTCCTTGGTAAAATTTATTCCCAGATATTTTATTCTTTTTGTTGCAGTTGTAAATGGGATTGTCTTTTTGAGTTCTCTTTCTGTTAGTTCATCATTAGTGTATGGAAATGCAACTGATTTTTGTAAGTTGATTTTATACCCTGCCATTTTGCTCTAGTTGTTGATTATTTCTAGTAGTTTTCCATGGATTTTTTTTGGTTTTCTATGTATAAGATCATGTCGTCTGCAAAAAGTGAGAGTTTCACTTCTTTGTTGCCTATTTGGAGTCCTTTTATTCTTTTTTCTTGCCTAAGTGCTCTGACCAAAACCTCCAGTACTATGTTGAATAAGAGTGGTGAGAGTGGGCACCCTTGTCTTGTTCCTGTCCTCAAAGGAATGGCTTTCAGTTTTTCCCTGTTGAGTAGGATGTTAGCTGTAGGCTTGTCATATATAACCCTTATTATTTTGAGGTACTTTCCTTCTATACCCATTTTGTTGAGAGTTTTTATTATAAATGGATGTTGGATCTTGTCAAATACCTTCTCTGCATCAATTGAGATGATCATGTGGTTATTATTCTTCATTTTGTTGATGTGGTGTATCACGCTGATTGATTTGCAGCTGTTGAACCATCCCTGTGTCCCTGGTATAAATCCCACTTGATCGTGGTGTATGATCTTTTTGATGTTTTGCTGTATTCAGTTTGCCAATATTTTGTTGAGGATTTTTGCGTCTGTGTTCATCCATGATATTGGCCTGTAGTTTTCCTTCTTTGTATTTCCTTGTCTGGCTTTGGTATCAGGATGATGTTGGCCTCGTAGAATGTGTTAGGAAGTATTCCATCTTCCTCTAGTTTTTGGAATAGTTTGAGAAGGATAGGTGCTAAATCTTCTTTGAATGTTTGGTAAAATTCTCCAGGGAAGCCATCTGGTCCTGGACTTTTATTTTTTGGGAGGTTTTTGATTACTGCTTCAATCTCTTTACTTGTGGTTGGTATATTCAGATTCTCTATTTCTTCTTGATTCAGTTTTGGGAGGTTGTATGCGTCCAAGAATTTGTCCATTTCCTCTAGGTTGTCCACTTTGTTGGCATAAAGTTTTTCATAGTATTCCCTAATAATCCCTTGTATTTCTGTGGTATCCATTGTAATTTCTCCTCTTTCATTTCTAATTTTATTTATTAGATGCTTCTCCCTTTTTTTGTTAGTGAGTCTGGCTAAGGGTTTGTCAATTTTATTTATCTTCTCAAAGACCCAGCTCTTTGTTTCATTGATCCTTTCTACTGTTTTTTTTTTTTTTGTTTCAATGTCATTTATTTCTACTCTGATTTTTATTATTTCCCTCCTTCTGCTGATTTGGGGCTTTTTCTGTTCTTCTTTTTCTAATTCTGTTAGGTGCAGTTTGAGGTTATTTATCTGGAATTTTTCTTGTTTGTTAAGGTGGGCTTGTATTGCTATGAATTTCCCTCTGAGGAACGCTTTTGCTGTGTCCCGTATGAGTTGGTGTGGTGTATTTTCTTTTACATTTGTCTCCAGATAGCTTTTTATTTCTCCTTGTATGAGGATTCCAGTTTCTCCATATCCTTGCCAACATCTGTTATTGTCTTTTTGATGACAGCCATCCTAGTAAGATGTGAAGTAACATCTCATTGTGGTTTTAATTTGTATGTCCCTTATGACTAATGACGTTGAGTATCTTTTCATGTACTTATTGGCCATCTGTATGTCTTCCTTGGAGAAATGCCTACTCAAATCTTTTCATTTTTGCTTTTTCATTGTTCAGTTTTAAGAGGTCTTTATAAATTCTAGATACTAGACCCTTATCAGGTATATGAATTACAAATATTTTCTCCCATTCTGTGGATTGTCTTTTCACTTTCTTGACAGTGCTCACTTGAAAATTTTAAATTTTTATGAGGTCCAATTGATCTATCTTTGGTTACTTGTGCTTTTATGTCATATCTAAGAAACTATTGCCTAGTCCAAGGTCATGAAGATTTATGCTTATATTTTACTCTAAGAGTTTTAGGGTTTTCACTCTTACATTTAGGTATTTGATCCCTTTTAAATTAATTTTGTATGTGATAAAAAGTGGGTGCAATTGATTTTTGTATGTTGATCTTGTTTTCTGAGGCCTTGTTGAATGCACTTATTATTTCTAGGAGTTTCTCTAGATTCCTTGGAATTTTCTAAGCAGACAATTGTATCAACTGCAAACAGGACCATTTTATTTCTTCCTTCTTGATCTGTACGCCTTTTATTTCCTTTTCTTGCCTTCTTGTGCTGGCTAGATCTTCAAGTACCATGCTGAACAAGGGTGGTGAGCATGGAATACTCATTTTGCTCCCAATCTCAGGGAGAAAGCATTCAGTCTCTCACCATTAAGTATGATGTTAGTTGTAGTCTGGTTTTTTTGTAGACTTAAAAAAAATCAGAGTGATGTCAGCATCATGGAGTGAGCTCTCCCCTTAGACTCTCCCCGTTAAGATACCACAAAAGGACATTCATATACAAACGGAGGACATTCACACAACACAATAGATGCCTGAGAGACCCACACAGCCATACATCTGAAGGTGGAGGTGCCGGACCCCCAGAGGAAGTGGAAGGAGGTAAGGGGATCTCCTCTCCCTCTCCAAGGGCAGAGGCCCATGCATGGTCTCAGAGGAGGGGGCAGGGGCTGCCCTCCATGGGAACACATTTGTTCTCCAAGTACACCCACAGCCCATGGGAAAGCCCCACATAGAGGTGGCTAAGGCATTGCAGGGGTGTCTTCATCAAGCCAGCACCCCAAGAGAGCAGAAACAAGGGCAGAGTGAGAAGCCCACAGGATTGGGCAGGAGAAAGAAAGTGCCCCTTGCTCAGTGCTCCAGCTCAGGGGGTCAGCCAGAGCACCCAAACATATGATAGAAAAGCATCAGCTGTGAGCGAGCAAGCCAGGGTTGTGGCGGGCTCAGAATACACAGCTCTTGATCCCCACCCAGTGGTGGCAGGTGGAAGCTGCAACCAGATACTATCACTATGCGGAGGCACAAATCCATGCCATCAAACAGCACACACACACACACATAAAATTAAATATCCAGACCAGAAGGAAAATGATAAGCACCCAGAAATCAATTCTGAAGGCACAGCAACTTACAATCTAAATGACAGAGAATTCAGGGGCCGCCCGGTGGCGCAGCAGTTTAGTCCACGCTTGGCAGCCCGGGGTTCGTGAGTTCGGCTCCCGGCACCCGCCGACGCACTGCCTGTCAGCCATGCCGTGGCGGCGTCCCATATAAAGTGGAGGAAGATGGGCACGGATGTTAGCCCAGGGCCAGTCTTCCTCAGCAAAAAGGGGAGGAGTGGCAACAGATGTTAGCTCAGGGCTGGTCTTCCCCACAATAAATAAATAAATAAATAAATAAATAAATAAATAAATGACAGAGAATTCAAAATAGCTATCATGACAAAACTCAATGAGTTACAAGAAAATACAGGTAGACAGTTCAATGAAATCAGGAACTTCTTCACAAAAGAGATTGAAACTACAAATAAAAACCAATCAGAAATGTTGGCAATAAAAAACACAATGGATGAGACAAAGAAAAATATGGACTCCCTGAATAACAGAGCTGATATTATGGAGGAGAGAATCAGCAGTCTGGAGGACAGAATATAGAAATACTTCAGATGGAGGAGGAGAATTAAGATGAAAAAGAAATGAAGAAATTCTCTGAGAAATTGCCAAGTCAATTAGGAAATGCAACATAAGGATTATAGGTATTCCAGAGGGAAAAGAGAAGGAGAATGGAGCAGGAAGCTTGTTCAAAGAAATAGTAGCTGAGAACTTCCCAAACCTGGGGAAGGAGGTGGAAATACACATGAATGAAGCTAATAGAACTCCTATTACATCAATGTAAAAAGACCCTCTCCAAGGGATATAGCGGTAAAGCTGGCAAAGGTCAATGACAAAGAAAAACATTAAGGGCAGCAAGGCAGAAGAGAATAACTTACAAAGGAACCCCTATCAGGCTTTCAGATTTCTCAGTGGAAAGCTTATAGGCTCAGAGAGAGTGGAAAGATATATTCAAAATTCTGAAAGACAAAACCTTTCAGCCAAGAATACTCTATCCAGGGAAAA
This sequence comes from Tapirus indicus, assembly GCA_031878705.1. Classification (NCBI taxonomy): domain Eukaryota; kingdom Metazoa; phylum Chordata; class Mammalia; order Perissodactyla; family Tapiridae; genus Tapirus; species Tapirus indicus. Next base: position 143,564,355 of record CM062922.1, read on the forward strand.
ATATCCTTCAGATCTGATGGAGAAATAAAAATTCCCCCAGATAAATAAAAAAAAAAAATCAAGTTGAAGAAGTTCCCCTCTATTCCTATTTTTGAGAGTTTTTTATCACGAATCAGTGTTCAGTTTTGTCAAATGCTTTTCTGCATCAATATGATTACATGATTTTTCTTCTCTAGTCTGTTAATGTGGATTACATGGATTGATTTTCAAACATTGAGCCCGTGTTTCATCCCTGGAACAAACCTCACTTGTCATGGTGTTTAATTCTCTATCTATTGCTGAGTTCTAGTTGCAAGAGTTTCTTAAGGATTTCTGCATCTATATTCATGAGAGATATTGGTCTGCAGTTTTCTCTCTCTCTCTCTCTCTCTCTTTTTTTTTTTTTTGTACTGTCTTTGTCTGGTTTTGGTATCAGGGTTTTTCTAAATAAAACTAATTGGGAAGTCCTCCCTCTATTTCCACTGTCTGTAAGAGATTGTATAGAATTGATATTAATTACTCTAAACATTTGGTAAAATTCTCCACTAAAAACATCTGGGCCTGGAGAGTTCTCTTTAGGGAGTTTTAAATTACAAATTTAATTTCCATTCTAGTTACAAGGCTATTCAAATCGTCTATTTCATATTGGGTGAGTTGTGGTAGTTTGTATTTTTTGAAGACCTGGTTTGTTTCACCTAAGTTGTTGAATTCACGTGTGTAGGAGTGTTCCAGATGTTTCTTCATTATCTTTTTGAAGTCTGCAGGTCTGTCATGTTTCCTCCATTTCAGTCCTGATTTTCATGATTTGTGTCTTTTCTCTTTTTTTTCTTTGTCATTCTTGCTAGAGGTTTGTCAATTGTATTGATCTGTTCAAAGAATCAGCTTTTGGTTTCTTTGATGTTCTTTATTGTTTTTCTGTTTTCAATTTTCATTGATTTCTTCTCCTTATAATTTCTTCCCTTTTGTTTGCTTTGGGTTTCTTCTGCTTTTATTTTTCCAATATCTTATGGTAGGAGCTTGGATTATTGATTTGAGACTTTCTCCTTTTCCTAAAGTCAGTATTTTGTGCTATTAGTTTCGCTCTCAGCACTGCTTTAGCTGCATCTCATACATTTTACTACGTTGTAGTTTTATTTGCATTTAATTCAGTGTATTTTTAAAATTTCCCTTGAGACTTCCTCTTCGACCCATGGATTATTTTAAGTCTGTTGTTTAGTTTCCAAGAATTTGGAGATTTGTATGTTATTGTTCTGTTATTGCTTTCTAGTTTTATTCCACTGTTGTCAGAGAATACACTCTGTATGATTTCAATTCTTCTCAATTTGAGGTTTGTTTTATGGCCCAGAATATATTGTGTACCTTGGTATATGGTCCTTGGGCACTTGAACAGAATGTGTATTCTGCTGCTGCTGAGTGGAGTGTTCTATAAATGTCAATTCAATCCTATTGGTTGATGATATTGCTGAGTTCTTCTATATCTTTGCTGATTTTGTGTCTAGTTGTTCTATCAGCTGTTGAGAGAGGGGTGTTGAGGTCTCCAAGTATAATTGTGGATTTGTCTTTTTCTTTTTTCATTTCTATCAGTTTTCACTTCACATATTTTGTGGCCTTGTTGTTTAGTGCACACACATTTAGGATTGCTATGTTTTCTTAGTGGATTGACCTCTTTATCATGATGTAATGTCTCTGTCTGTCCCTGGTAATTTCTTTGCTCTGAAGTCTACTTTATAAGATATTAATATAGATACTCGTGCTTTCTTTTGATTAATATTTGCATGCTATACCTTTTCCCATACTTTTACTTTTAACCCACTTATATAGTTATATTTGAAGTGAGTTTCCTATATACAGACAGCATATGGTTGGGTCATTTAAAAAAATCTATTCTGCCAATCTTTGTGGTTTAACTGGTATATATAATCCATTTACAGCAGGGAGGGATACCTTATGACTGCTGGGTGAGGGTGAAAGTCCTGACCTCCTGCCTCAAAAGAGTGGCTAAAGGAAGATCTTTAAACAGAAAGGAAATAATAAAAGAAGGAATCTTGGAAATTTATGACCAATAGTAGATGCAAAAATGCAGCATTCTGCTAGCTGGGGTGGATCTTCAAAGTGAGGGAAGAGATTGGTATATATGTATTCTTGGGTCACTGCATAGCAATGTGTACCCAGCTGGGAGATCCCCACCGCCACAAGAGAGAATGTGGAGAGGATGGCAGTTTAGAAGACACTATCTGTGAATAATGGCTAGTATGACTTGCCATCAAGGAAGCACTTATTGCTCGAAGTCCAGTCTTTTTAACTTAGCCTCCCAGGTCTTCCATGATGTTTTAGATTGAGTTTCCCCAGAAACAGGCCTTGAGATAAGAATTTGAGTGTACATAATATATTTTGGAAGTGATCTCAGGAGACACCAGTAGGAAATGGGGAAGTGAGACAGGGAAGGGAAGGCAGCCAACGTGGGTGTGTTATTAGGCAAGTCACCACTGTGTGTAACTGAGCTTAATCCTATTGGGGACCTCTGGGAAACGATGGTAGAACATATGTCTCAGAGTTAACCCAACCCAAGGGGCAAGGAAGCAAGGGTATTTATATACCACTTCCAATCAGTCATGGGCTGTTGGCTGCTGGGGTGGGGGTGGGGGTGCCCTTCCTACCTGCCGTGTATGAGGGCAGAGTTGGGCCACCAGAGAAAGCCCCCAAAGAGATGCAGATGCTGGCAGGCTGGAATACAGTGGTAAGGCTGGGGGCATACGAGTGGGGCTCCGATAACATCTACTTCACTGGACGAGGCCCCAGCCTGCTACCTACCACTCACCCACAAACACAATGGGCTACCCTTTGCTTTCCTGAATCATGAGATAATCCCTAGCTAACTTCAGGCATTCAAATGGTAATTTTCTTCCATCTCCTAAATGCTGTTTCCTCTGCTGGAACACCCCTCTCCATTCCCAGTCTCTCCCTGCCAAAATTCTACCTGCCAAACTAGACCCCAAATGGCAAAATGCCGCTTCTATTTGATGAGAATGTCAAGGTCGTGTTTTCCATGGAGTCTCAGTGATTTCCTGCACGCTCCCAAAGGGCAGCAGCCCCCTCCTGCCTCTGAAGGGCTCTGGCATATCTTGTCCCCCCTCTATGGTACTTGATTACAATTGTAATATATTTATTGATGCTCTTAGCTCTCTACCAGACTGCAGGCTCCTTGAGGTCAGGGGTTAAATCTAAATATCTTCGCACAAAGGAAGGACTCAGCAAACATTCGTAGACTATGCCACCAGGGACAAATGTTGCAAGACACCCTTTGCCCAGGTTCAACTCTGAGTCAGAGTGGTGTATGTACAGGAGGAGGAGAAGGCATGCAAGCCTCCTAGACAGAATGGGAATTGATGGGTCTATCAGCAAGACGGACTTTTATCTGTAGCTCCACAAATTTACCAGCAGATGGCAACAGTCTTCTACCATCTTTTAAGGACTCCTATTCCCTCTCCCCCGACGACTGGTCAATTTACAGAGAAGTCGGTTCTATGACGTCTTTACTGAGGATCTACCTGAGATCCAGGGTCACCTGCAGGCACTGGGAGAGGAAGCCTGGGCAGAAATATGAGAAAAAGAAGACAGCTCAATCTTTAGAAGGTACAGTTCAGGAGTTGCCCGGCTGGGGGTGGGGGTGGGGGAATGAAGTACACGCAAAGCAAATAAGACCCCCTACAAGATGAGACTTGCGTAAGTTTGACTGGAGACACCGTCTGCCTGGGCGTCAGTTTCTTCGTTCATAAAACAAGGAGGTTGGAATAGGTGTTCAGAGTTCCTCAGAGCTCCTGACCTCCCTCAGTGCATGAAAGCACGCTCATGAACAATCCAAAAGAGAGATCAGCGTCAGCAGCTGTAGCCGTGTAAGGCTTCACTAAGCAGGCTGAGGCTAGGGCCAGAAAGGTGGGCAGGGTTTGGTAAGGGAGACGCAATTGCAGTAATAAACATCCTTGTCCACACTGCGCCTGATTCTTCCCATTCATTTCTCTTTTCTTTTCATCGGTTGCACAACCATCCATTTTCATCCATTCTGTGCTAGACACTCTGCTAGGTGCTAGCAGGGGGGCATAAAAGTGGAAAAGATTTTCCATGATTCCTAGTTCATGGTCTAATAGAGAGCTGACATGTTAACAAGTAATTACAGTCCAATTTGTACAGTGCAGTGAGGTACGGATTGTCAAAATAACTGACATTTATGTAGTATTGCCTTATCATTTATAAAACACATCTGAAGTATTCCTCAGTCTTGTGAGGTAAGACAGAATGAGTCCCATTTTCAAGGGAACAGAGGTAGAGACACAAAGTCGTGGCCTGAGTGGTGGAGTGAGCCATCACCGGTTTCTCTTAGTCCACATCCTGTGGTTTTGTCCACTTCCTCAGGCCGTTTACAGCGACATGACCCCACTGGTCAGCAACAAAACTAAAAACCTCAGCCCTCAAACCAGAACATCAGAGAAATCCTCTTTTACTCTTTACTAATTAGGAAACAAATCTCTTGGTCTCTTGAGAGAAATCCTGGGCTACTTGGGTAGCATATGCTCCATAGTGACTGCCAGGGGTTGGTGTCTTTGCTCTGTTCCATAGTCACTGGCTCTCCAAGGCCTTCCAGACTCGTCCCAGGCTGATGGGAATCTCATAGGACACTTTCCCATCCCTGCTGAGTCACTGACATCAGAGTGAGTCACTCACCCTCCAGATCCATTTGGTCAAAAAAAGAGCTGCATACACGTCGGACCCTGGAGATCCACGTGGTGGCTGCCCCCCAGGAGACTTCCGAAGCGCCTCTCAGGGTCCCTTCAACTCTGGACCTTTAAGTCTAAAAATCTCAACTTTGAGTCCAGGTTTGAGCTCAGTCCCTCCAACTTTGGGGACTTGGTTTCTTTAATTTATGATAATCCCTCTCATTTGAGCGTAATTTTAAAAGTGATAAACTACTCCCACATCCCCATGATTTTTCTTCATTCTTTACAGCTCCATTAGGAACTTTTGCTCCAATTTAGAGATTAAAAAATCTGTTTCCAAAAATTTAAAACTAGCTCAAGCTGCAGAGCTCGAATTCAATAAATACCTTATTTATTCGTTCAGTAAACATTTATTAGGAACCACCGGATGGTCAGATGCTAGTTGAGAATACAAAGGCTGAGAAATCATGGTCCCTTAGCCTTGGGGCACTCACATTCTAGCAAGAAATATAGACACAGTAATACATTATTGTGATGTGATGTAATAGGTGCTACAATAGAATATTGAGGAAGGAACGAACAGCAACTTTGGGTTACCTTTATATGCTAGGCCCTGCAGAATAAGCTGTTGTCACAACTTCCTTTGAGCTCAGTCAGGATAAGTTAGGTTTCTCTGCAGAAGAAAATGAGCCCAAATCTCAGTTTATGTCCCACCCATACTACACATCCAACCTGGGTGGCAGGAAGCTTTGCACACAGGCACTCAGAGATCCAGGCCAGCAGAATTTCATCTTGACCCCGCTTTCACAATTGCAGTGGCAGGGGAAAGAGAACTCTGAACCAGCAACTAAATGTTGTGGCCCACAGTGACACCTGTCAGTTCCACTCACAACTCATTGTACAGATCCAGCTATGAGGCCTCAGTCGGCCACAAAAGTGCCTGAAAGTTCTGTTTTCCTTGTGCCCGGAAGGAAAGGAAAAACGAATGTGGGTGAGGACTAAAGTCAGGTAGAAGAAGCTATGCATTGTCTACAGCATGCCATTTGCTTTATCAGATTCTGATTTTGTGGGAACTATTTTACAGCTCCATAAGCTGTAGGTAACTGATAGACTTATGGATTCTATACCATTTGATAGAGGTTCAATTCCCATCTTTGTGGAAAAACCAATTTGCCTCTATTTGCATATTCATTTCAATATTCCTGATCTATAAAAGTGTCTGTTTTTCAGATTCTCTTTTGAACCACTTGTGACATCTACCTGGTTTCCTCATTGTGAGGAAATAAAATCCCTCAAAAGAAAATCTTCAACATGTGTTCACTTTTATATCTGTATGAGAGCCATGATTTTGCCTTTTTCTGAAAAATATCTTTAATTGAGACACTTTAGAGATGAGGAAAGAGATTCAGAGAAGTTAAGAAACTTGCCCAAAGTCACCCAGCTAACGAGTGGCAGAGGTGGGAATTCTGATCTGACATCAGAGGCAGAGGGTAGGGTTCATTCACTTTCAGGGTCCAAGGAGGCTGGGCATTTAAGCTGGGTCTCGGCAAATGAGCAGTGCTTCTGCAAGCAGAAAAGGGCATTCCATTCAGGACCAAGAGCACGTGCAGAAGCATCGGGAGCCAGGAAGGGCAGAGTGTGTTTAGAGAACCGGATGGAGCAGGGCAGGGGAAAGGTTGGAGGAGAGCTGAAAGCGAGGGCTGGATTGCGAAAAGCGTCCTACTCTCGTGCCAGGGTGTCTGGACTCGACTGTGTGAGCGACACAGAGCCCCTTGTGGATTTTAAGCAGGAAAGTAAATTATCAGATCTGTGTTTTAGGAAATCGTGTCTGACATTTGTGTGGAGAACAGGCTGGGGGACACAGTCAAAAGGAGATACACTCGTGTTCACAACAGCATCATTCACAACAGCCAAAGGGGGAAACAACCCAAACGTCCATCAACCAATGAACAGACAACCAAAATGTGGCCTGTCCACACAACGGAATATTATTCAGCCTTAAAAAGGACACACACTGACACATGCTACAACATGGATGAATCTTGAGAACATTATGCTAAGTGAAAGAAGCCTGACACAGGGACAAATATTATATGATTCCACTTTTAAGAGGTTCCTAGTAAGTCATAGGAACAGAAAATAGAACAGAGGTACCCGGGGGCTAGGGGGAGGGAGGAGTGGAGAGTTATTATTTAATGGGTACAGAGTTTCTGTTTGGTTTCATGGAAGAGTTCTGGAAATGGATAGTGGTGATGGTTGAACAACATTGTGAATGTACTTAACACCACTGAACCGTACACTTAAAAATGGCTTAAATGGTAAATTTTATTATGTATATTTTATCACTATAAAAATAGTTTTTTTAAAAAAAAAGGCAGACAGACCGCTGAACAGTTCATGTGAGAAATGCCCAGGGCCCCAAGCATGCAGGACAGTAGGAATGGGGAGAGATGAACTCCTGAGCCACCCAGAGGCTGCTGTTCCCACCAGGGTCCTTTCCAGGGCTCATGTGCTTTGATTCTATTCTAAAATCTCTGCTTCTATTATGCTACCCCATGAATAATCTAACACATCTTTGATCTAGCATCTGATGCACAGTAAGTTCTTAATACTAGTGTATTAGATGAAGGAAGGGAGGAATAAAAACCAGAACTCCACATCAGTGGCTGTCAGTGGACACAGGAGAGGGAGCAGCATCTTAGAATCACTGGGACGCCTTTTCTGAATAAACTTGCTCCTGCCCTTCAGTGAATCCTCTCTGACCCCCATACCCCAATTCTAGTGTGCTCTGAGGTAGGATGGAAGCTGGATGAGGTGGATCCCTGGAGGGTGAGGAACCTAGACGTATTGATGGATTGGGGCTCCGTGGACACTGGGACCCTGGAACAGAGAAGAGAGAGGCTGTGGCTGGGGAGACAGGCGCCAAGGATTGACTGGAATGGAGTTGGATCCTTACAAGCCAATCACTCTTCTTCTTTCCTCTACCTCCCTGCTCTGTTGTTAACGACCTTGCCTCCTCCATTATTCATCCTCTGTTTCAGCTGCAACTGTGACTCCAGGGGTCCCTCAAGGCTCTCCTGGGGTGTCAGGCTTCCACCAAGCGCACTAGGGCTGAGACATCGCAGGCTGGGAGGCACCAGGAGCCTCTCTGCTTGGCCGCCCCGCCCGCCCTGGAGGAGCTGGGTTGCTGCCTCGTCCAATCGCTCTCCCTCCTCCCAACCAGCAACCCCAGCAAATTCAAGGTGCTTGATTAAGTGCATCTCTGCACCCACCAGGTTCCTGGGCCCCAGTGTCCAACGCAATGATAATTCCTCCCACGTGTGAAGCAGTTTTCCCTACAGAGCCTTCTGCACACACGATCTGTACATTGCAGGCAGAGTAGCAGGTGGCCGAGAGTGCGGGCTTGGACTCGGGCTGCCTGGGTGTGCCTCCTAGCGCCACCACTTATCAGTTTGGGAATCTGAGATAAGTCCCTGAACCTGAACCCTCCATCAACCCATTTCCTTACCAGTAACACGGAGATTGCAGCGATACTAAGCTCAGGAGGGTGCTCTGAGGACTAAAAGAGATCGGGCATGAAAAGTCGAGAGCACCGCCTGAGACACAGCAGGGGGCTGACAAACGTTGGCTGCTGTTGCTTCTTCTCTGGTCCTTTTTATTATTGTTACAGTGAGAAAGTTGGACAGGATGATCTCGAAGTTCTCTCAGGTGCTAATATTCTGCTCATTCATTAAATAAATATTCATTGAGTACACAGTATATGCAACGCCCTCTTCTAGATGCCGAGGGTACAGCAGTGAATAAGAATATTCTCTGTCCTCACAAGATCACATGTTAGTGGGGGAGCTAGATGATAACCAGCAAACATAACAAATGAGTAAACTAGATAGTGTGTTAGAAGGTGGTGACAGCCCCGAAAGAAGTGGGACAAGGTAAGAGGCTCAGGGAGTGGGGGGAGGAGGAGAAGCCTCACTGAGAAGGTGCCATTTGAGCAAAGACTTGAAGGAGCTGAATGAGCCCTGCAGGTATCTGAAGGAAGAATGTTCCAGGCAACAGCAATAGCCAGTTAAAGGGCCTGAGGTGGAAGTGTGCCTGGCTTTGTTAGAGGAGATGGTGTAATGAAAGAGGAGTAGCAGGCGAATCAGAGAGATAACGGGAGACAAAGGGTGTAGGGTCCTGTGGCTTATTGCCAGGACTTTGGCTCTTACTAAGAGAGAAATGGGGGACTGTGGTGGTGGGGGGCAATGAAAAGGTGGCAGCCTCGGAGGACCACAAGCCCCAGTGACCTGGAGTCGGGTTTCTAGAGGCGGAAGGTGGAAAGACACGGAGTGGTGGCCAGTGAGAGGAAAGCACAAAGTTGGGTGAATGGTGTCTCTGAGGTCAAGAGTACAAACTTGGATGAGGTGGCTGAAATTGGGTGGAGGACAAGGCACTGAGAGGCCAGGGTGTGGGGGGGATCATCTAGGTGCATCTGGAAATCACCAGGAACCAGGACAGGGTTGCAGTGAGCCAGGAAGCTAAGATCATCAGTGCCTTAAGACGTAGGTTTTATTATAATTCAGATATGACAAGACCAACAGATCAGGAGACGACTACACTGAAAAGACAGTTTGTTATACTCACAGATCCCAAGAGAAGGGGACCCGCCACATCACACAGGGCCACACAGCGAGGCACCAGGGCCTGTCAGGAGGCAGAGGGGGGAAACGTCAGCTGGAGCCTCTGTTGTGCTCTCTGTGGGAAGGAGCGGGCCGGGCAGTGTAAGCAGGCTTAGGATTGGCTAGTTTGAATAATTTAGGGAGCTCTGGGGCATGAGGGCTGTCTCCAGTTTTCTGGTAATGGGATGATTGGGGTAGGGGGGTAGCGGCACCGAGTGTGAGACCTCCATAAGGAGGTGTTTGGGGTGTGGACTCGGGGTGGTTGGTTTGTACGTGAAAGGTGTGCTCGCAGGTGGGTTATTTGCTATCTCTAGGAATTAGCCAACCCAGGGAGGGTTCATCCCTCCAGGGTCAGCTAGATCCCAAGATGGCAAAGTGTCAGAATAAAAGACACGGTTAATACAGTCAGGAAGCAAGGGAGGGTAACGGGGTGGGGGGGGGGCAATAAATGGCATCAGCAACGAGGAGTGCTGGGCAGTGTAGCTGATGACACAAGAGGGGAGGCTGAGGGTTTGCAGGAAGGAGGCAGGGAAGATACTGTGGAAGCGACCCTGAGGAGCTGGGAGGACACTTACCCTATCTCCCAGCGGTAGGGCGCAGGAGAAAGAGAGCACCCCCTAGAGGGAGCTGTAAAGCAGCAGCCCCGAGTGGAGAACCAGGTTTCACTAGCAAGATGGTGAGCGAAGGTGGAGGGTATAAGGGGGTTTGCTGATGATGGACAGGATTCCAGAGTGTACAGTAGAGGGGTTTCTAGAACTGGGGAAAGGTAGGACATGGGGACAAGATGGGCATGGATGGAGCTGTGTGGGTATTAGAGCAGGGAGGAGAGGTGTGACCTGCGGGTCTGGGCTTCTCAGGGCTACTGACATAACAGGGGTAAGAGGCCTGAGGAGATTAGTCCTGGTGCAGTCAAGGCAGAGAGTGGGGCAAGGCCAAGGTGGGGGTAGGTGGGCAGCCGATTTACCCAGAACACACAGGGCCCTCTGCTGACTCCTGATGGGAGTAAAAGCCCTGGAGGTTCCCCAGTGTGGGTCTCACTCTTGACCTCTGCAAGGGAGGGTGGCTTTACTCCTACTGGGCAGGGCTCTCTTTGGGCCTCTCTTGATGAAGTCAGGTCAGGGGAGCTGGGCTTTCTCTTAGTGGGCAAGACTCTCTGCTGGCCCTGGAGGGAGTTGATGCCCATGGAAGCCAAAATGGACTCAGGGAAGATTGGATCCCTCTTGATCCTGGTTAATGGAGAGTAAGGGGCCTGGAATGGGAGGACAGGAAGCCTGGAGATGGGAGGTCTTGCATTCCAGGATTTGGTCAGCACAACTTGATTCTAACTTCTAGCAGGAGGTGCATTGGATCAGAGGTCCCCCAGGGGAGGGGGATTTAAGCCACACTTTTCAGAGAGCACCCCAGCTGCCTTTCAGGATGCTGCCCCCTGCTCTCTGAAGGTCAGGGGTGTTCTCCTTGGCATCTAATAGCATATGAAGCATTTTCAAAACCATTATCTCAGTGGTTTTCAAATCTTTTTTTTTTTTTAATTAGGGAAACCTTTTTCAAAATAAAATCTTTTACAGAACCACAATATGAAAACCAAGTAAAACTGAGATTTATATTTTCAAATTTAAAAGTGAAATTAACATAAAAATCAATCAGTGATTTCATGTATGTCAAAATTTGGTTCATAACACATTTTGGTGAGGTGTTACTTTGGGTCATTGCTTTTTAAAGGGTTAAAAATATATCATTTAAATGAAATTCAAATAAAATGTTTCTAGAATTCCTGGGGCTTCCAAGGGACACTGAATTGAAAGTGGCTACCTCTAGGAGTGAGTCAGAGAGGAGAGGCGAGGACAGGGGAGGAGAAGAAGAAAAAGGAGGCTGCTTTCTTTAGTTATTAGCCTTAGAGAAATGTTTGATATTTTAAAACTCTATACAGTACAACTTTGATAAGAATAAAAATTTTTCAAAAGGAAAAAAGAAAGTCAACTACAGCATTCTTTTCTTGGATCCAACAGTCTGCTGACGTAGGAATTAGTTCAACCCGTTTTACAGATGAGGAAGTTGGGGGTCAGAGAGGTGAAGTGATGAGTACATAGTTAGCAGGTGGGTCTGGCACTTGACCCCAGGTTGGCTGATTCCAAAGTTTGCACTTTCCTTAGTTGCACAGCCTCACCAAGGAGAAATGGCCAGCTGTCTGGTGCACTGGGTGCTGAGAAGTTTCCAGAACCAACATCTCCTTCTTTGTCTGCTACTGATGCCTGAAACTCCTTTAAGAGCGGGCAGAGTCTCCCACCCTGCAGGCTCAGAAAAGAAAGGAGCTCCCATCTGACACCCACTGACCACTTTTATTGTGAGTTCCTCTGTCATGTGTTAAGAATCTGAATTCCCTAAGCAGAAGTAGCAGACGCCTATTGTGCCTGGGCTCTCTCCTCTTCCCAACAGCACACCTCTCCCAGTAGAGACAGCCTTGGGGGAAGGGTAAACCCAAGCCCATGCCCACTAAGACAGAAAACTGCCAAAAGGATGCCATCCTTCCTCTCACTGTCCTGCTCAGCCTGACTGAAGCTCAGATACTGTCTCCCAAGATTTCGAATCTTAAGCAAGTGGGTGAAGGCTGAGGAAGAATGGATGGATCCACCCAACAGTTTCTGCTACAAGACCTTTTGTGTGGCTCCAGCTTCTGCACTGTATTGGTTATCTACTGCTGCATAACAAATTGCCCCAAAATGTAGTGACCGAAACAATAAATATTTATTATCTCACAGTCAGGAGTGTGGGAATCGCTTAGCTAGGTCTTTCCAGCTTAGGGCTCCTCATGTGGTTTCATTCAGCGGGCCGGCAGGAGCTGCAGTCGTCTGAAAGCTTGGCTGTGGCTGCAGGATTGGCTTCCGGGAGAACTCATTCAGACATGTGGCTGTTGGCAGGACTCCTTAGTCCCTTGCCACGTGGGCCTCTCCCTAGGCTTCTTGAGTGTCCTCATCACACGGCAGCTAACTTTCCCCCAAATGAACTGTAGCGCCTTTTATGAGCTGGTCTCTGAAGTCACAGACTGTCACTTCTGCTTGGTTCTATGCATTAGAAGTGAGTCACTATGTCCAGCTCACATTCAAGGAGAGGAAAATTAGGCTCCACCCCTTTAAGGGAGGAGTATTAAAGATTTTGTGTTTGAATTAGCCAGAATTCTTTCTTTTTTTTTTTTTTTTTTGGCTTGCCACCAAAGCTCTATGATACAGTAGCTGTTCCCGTTCATGTGTGTATGCACTGTAGACCAGCATATAGCAGGCACTCGGCCAGTATTTCTTGATTAGTGGAAACTGACACAATTGTAAGTTATATACCAGATCCTAAGAACACTTTCTGATTATGTACATCATAAGGGCAAGGGTGGGATCCTCTGTGGACTTTATGTATTCTACATCTCTGGACACAGATAGTAATTGGTCATTGAATATTTAACTGATAAAAAGTAGGCAAGAATGGAAGATTAGAACCCAGATGTTTCTAACTCTAAAGCTCATTTTCCTTCCTCTATTTCAAGTGATTCACACTGTTTTTGAATCTGTGGCATTTGTGTGTCTATGGTATTATTTATCAGGCTAACAATGTCTTGCCAGCAGACTGCAATCTCCATGCAGGCAAACACCACGTCTTTGCCTGCGAAGTCCTCGTGCCTGGCACAAAATCAGCCACGGACATTCAATGAATGAATGGGAGAGGGGATCAGAGCCACAGGACAAGCAGCAAGATGGAAATACAAGCAAAGGTCTGCTCTCCTGTGTTTCTCAACTAAGCATATTTGTAGAGGTGTGTAAGTCCCTGGAAGAGGAGGTGGAATCCTTGCATTAGAGGGAGAGGGTTAAGGTTGTGGGTGGCAAGTGTCCTAGTCTTCTCAGGCTGCCAAAACTAAGTGCCACAGACCAGGTGGCTTAAACAACAGAAATTTATTTTCTCATGATTCTGGAGGCTGGAAGTCCAAGATGAAGGTGTCACCAGGGTTGGTTCCTTCCAGGACCTCTCTCCCTGGCTGGTAGATGGCCACCTTCTCCTTGTGTCCTCACATGGTCTTCCCTTTGTGTGTGTGTGTCCTAATCTCTTCTTATAAGGACACCTGTCCTATTGGATTAGGGCCAACCCCAATGACCTCATTTAGCTTAATTACCACTCCAAAGACCCACTCTCCAAATACAGTCACATTCTGAGGAACCGGGGGTTAGGACTTCAACATATGGATTTGGGGGACACAATTCAGCTGAAGACAGCCCATTGCCCCTACAGAATGGAGAGATGGGCAGGGGCAAAAAGCTGACACACAGGCCCTGTCATATGTTCAGGAACACACAGATGTGGTCCTGGGAAGGACAAAAGGGTCTTTAAAGGAAATGTTTTTTAGGGGATCTTGCTTCATCACAGGGCGTAGCGGAGAACTCGGACAGCCTGTGGCCCTCTTTCCCATGTGCCCTGCCGCCCACTATGGGCCGGTCCACTGCCGCCTGCAGAAGCCCCACACCCCGCCCACCAGCTTCCACCCTGTCTTGCTCACTGTTGCTGGAGTCTGGCTGGCCCCTACCATCCTACCCAAAAATGACCTTAGCAGCCCTTTTCACCAGTTGGAGATGCTTAGAAACTACAGAGAAAAAGTATTACTCAAGAAAGGCTGTGTTTCCCCATAATCAAGAAAACTGATCCATACTACCCAAAGCAATCTACAGATTCAATCCCATCCCTGCCAACATTCCAATGGCATTGTTCACAGAAACAGAACAAACAATTCCAAAATTTGTGTAGAACCAAAAAAGACCCCGAATAACCAAGGCAATCTTGAGAAAGAAGAAAAAAACTGGAGGCATCGTGCTCTCTGATTTTAAACTGTATTACAAAGCTAGAGTAATCAAAACAGTATGGTATGGTATCAAAAACAGACACAGAGAGAGCCAGCCCTGATGGCCTAGCGGTTAAAGTTCAGCACATTCTGCTTCGGCGGGCTGGGTTTGGTTCCCGGGTGTGAAACCACACCACTCATGTCAGTTGCTGTGCTGTGGTGGCAGCTCACAAAGAAGAACTAGAAGGACTTACAACTAGAATGTACAATTATGTACTGGGGCTTTGGGGAGAAAGAAAAAAAACAGGAAGGTTGGCAACAGATATTAGCTCAGAGCAAATCTTTCCCAGCAAAAAAAACCCAAAAAAACAAAAAAAACCAGACACATAGATCAATGGAACAGAATAGAGAGACCAGAAATAAATCCACACATATATCATCAATTTATGACAAAGCCAAGAGTATACAATGAGGAAAGAACAGTCTCTTTAATAAACGGTGTTGGGAAAACTGGACAGCCACATGCAAAAGAATGAAACTGGACCACTATTTTATACCATATACAAAAATTAACTCAAAATGGATTAAAGACTTGACTGTAAGACCTGAAATCATAAGTCCTAGAAGAAAACATGGGTGTTTTTCCTTGATATCAGTGTTGGTGATGATTTTTTGGATTTGACACCAAAAGCAAAGGCAACAAGAGCAAAAATAAACAAGAGGAACTACATCAAACTAAAAAGCTTCTGTGCAGTAAAGGAAACCATCAACAAAATGAAAAGGCAACCTGCTGAATGTGAGAAAATATTTGCAAATCATACATCTGATAAGGGGTTAATATCCAAAATATAAAGGACTCATACAACTCCATAGCAAAAAGTAAATTAATTAATTAACAATCCAATTAAAAAACTCGACAGAGGATCTGAATAGACATTTTTCTAAAGATGACACACAGATGCCAACAGGTACATGAAAAGATGCTCAACATCACTGATCACCAGGGAAATGCAAATCAAAACCACAGTGAGATATCACCTCACACCTATTAGAATGGCTAGTATCAAAAAGACAAGAAATAACAAGTGCTGGCAAGGATGTGGCGAAAAGGGAACCCTTGTGCACTGTTGGCAGGAATGTAAATTGGTGCAGCCTCTATGCAAAACAGTATGGAAGTTCCTCAAAAAATTAAAAATAGAACTACCAAAAATCCAGCAATTCCACTTCTGGGTATTTATCCAAAGAAAATGAAAACACTAACTCAAAAAGATATGCACCCCCGTGTTCATTGCAGCATTATCTACAATATCCAAGATATGGAAACAACCTAAGTGTCCATCAATGGATGAATGGATAAAGAAGATACAGCATATATATACACAATGAAATATTATTCAACCATGAAAAAGAATGAAATCTTGACATTTAGGACAACATGGAGGGATCTTGAAGGCATTATGCTAAGTGAAATAAGTCAGACAGAGAAAAACAAATACCATGAGATCTCACTTATGTGTGAAATCTAAAAAATGAAAACAAAAACAACCCAGCTCATAGATTTAGAGAACAGATTGGTGGTTGCCAGAGGCTGGAAGTGGGAGGAGGGGTAAAATGGGTGAAGGGAGTCAAAAGGCACAAACTTCCAGTTATAAAATAAACAAGTCATGGGGATATAATGTACAGTATGGTGACTATAATTAACAATACTGTATTATATATTTGAAAGTTGCTAAGAGAGTAGATCTTAAAAGTACTCATCACAAGAAAAAAAATTCTGTAACAACGTATGGTGACAGATGTTAACTAGACTTATTGTGGTGATCATTTTGCAATGTAGAAATATTGAATCATTATGTTGTACACCTGAAGCTAATATAATGTCGTATGTCAATTATACCTTAATTTTAAAAAATCCCTTTGCAAATCAAAAAATTTACAAAAATAAAAAAGAAAGGAAGAAAACTGATAATAAATCTTAATTATCCAGATTGGAAAGTTCACAGTGTAAGAAACATACTTTGTTTTTCCATAACTGAGCTGGCATTATCCTTTGAGCTCCTGGCTTTCTAGAGGGCAGAGTTTCTCTCCAGCAGTTTGGGGTCTTGGGATTCCTTTCTCCAGGGGGCTCTTATAGTGCCAAGGAATGGGGGGGGCATCAGGCCCTTGGTTGTCATCATCCGTCCACACTGACACTCCCGAGACATTCCTGTGCCCTCCCTGCCCTCAGAGCTTGGTCCCTACAGGTCACTGCCGTGTCCACCTTTTCAGGTCTGCTGGCTCCCAGGGCCACACCCCACCAGTCTTGGGTTCATGGGAAATGTTTTGCTGCTCCCTGCACCACGCTGGAGCACGTGGGGATCTGGGGGCTTTCTCAGGCCTCTCCCTGCCAGCTCAGAGGGTGTCCAGGACCTTAATGCTGCACAACCCACCTAGGAAAAGGAGAATGTGGATTCCCTCTCCCCGAGATTCTCCAGACCTCCCTGTGGTTTGTGTCAGGATCCCCTCCAACCCCAGGACTCAGCCCAGGGAGCTGGGATAAAGAGCCCATTTGCAAGAACCAGACCAGCATCTATGCACTCTGCTCTCCCCAGACCCCTGGTCAGAGAACTTTCTCTGGTCTGGGGATGGGGTAGCCTGACCCTTCCGCTATTCTTCCCAATCTATTATTTATGGCATAATTGTGCCCTCCCAGTCTTTTGAAACTCAAACTCCAGGCTTCTGTAACCCCAAAGCATTTCTTTCTTGTTTTCTGAAGTATCTCTCCTCCCCTGTGGCAGTAAATGTCACTGGGTAAGGGGCAGAGGGAAAAGGAATTGTGAGTGGAGGGCGTGGTTAGGGGGACAGGGAACCTCGGTGACATATCTCAAAATATTATCCTGCCACACCCCTATTCACAGATTTCTCCCTTCAGGGAACTTTGCTTCTAATTTTTCTCTGGAAATCTCACCTCCAGTGTGGATGGCCCCATCAACTTCCACCATCCAATTCCTTGCTTCCACCTTTCTAGGAAAGGGACACCCTACCTCACTTCAGAATATCATGGCCAGATGGGGAGCCTCACACTTGCCCCAAAATTCCTCTCCCAAACTCACCCCTCTCTGGACACAACTAAGAGTCTTCCACCTGGTTCTGTCTCTCATGGCCCTGGACTCCTCTCTGCGCTGTCCCTGCATTCTACAGCCCTGTAGCCCCTCCTTGTCTTTCCATTTATCTGCTCCTCCCCATTTCTCCATGAAGCCCTTGACCTTCGTTTTCCCTGACACCTGTTTTGGAATAGTGCCACAGTGACTACTTATCCTGCTCATATTTAATTCACTTCTCAACTCACTGCAATTCAGCATCTATGTAGTAAAGACTTGACCTTGCCCAAAGAGAGGTCTGGCCTTTGCCTTCAGCTCCTGGGAGGTGATCTTGAAGTCCTTGGAATGACCTGCCTGATAAGAGGGGCTTTGTTTACCTGGGGGCCTTGGCCACACTGGACAGTCTAACAATGTGATTCATCATGGGGGCTTTGGACCATGCAGTATCAGCTTGACCTTTGGAGGGGCTGGAGACTAAAGGTCAGCCACACAGCCACACCATGTCTATGTGAAGGAGCCTCAATAAAACTCTGCACACAGGCTTGAGGGAGCTTCCCTGGTTGGCATGTCGTCACACATCATTGCTGGGAGAAGTTAGCACTGTCCGTGACTTCACCAGGAGGGGACAACTGGGAGTTCCGAGTGTGGAACCCTCCTGGACTCTTCTCTTGATGGATTTTAATCTGTACCCTTTCACTGTAATAAACTGTAACCATGAGTATGACAGCTCTTAGTGAGTTCTCTGAGTCCTTCTAGCAAATCATCAAAGCTTGGAGACACCTGAGCTTTATAGCATCCGTATATTTACCCAAACTGTTCTCTCAGAGGCATTCATTTCCTCTTTCTAGGTCCTCTCTCCAGTTGTCTTTCCCTGACCTCTGTGTGGTCTTTGACACTTAAAAAAATTTTTTTTCTTGCAATGCTCTCCTGCCTGGGCTCTATGACATTGAAATCTGCTGGCCTCGCTTCTACTTCTCAGTCTTCATTTTCTCCGTCTCTACTTCATCTCCTTGGTCTCCTTTAGCTTCTTTTCCTTGACCATTTCTTGTGGATGCTTCTTATCACTTGCCCAAGTGATAATTAAACACGGTGGGACTGAAGCTCAGATCCAAACCCCTGTCATTGCAAATCCTTGACTTGGTCCCCTACACTGTCCTCTTGTTCATTAGTCATCCTGACTTGTGTGAATAATTTACAACAAGGTAAACTTTAAAAATGTATGCTTGGTGTATTCTAAATACATGTCTTTTGTTGAACAAATACTTTGCAAATATTTTCTCCCAGTGTGTAACTTGCCCCAAGTTTCTCTCTGGATCCTCCCTCTTGTCTCACCCAGGCCCACAGCTTCCCCTAACATCTTTGGGAGGGTGACACTCAACTTATATCCACAACTCTGACAGCCCTTTTGATGTTCCAGAGCCTGACGGACATCTTTGTGTGTGGCATGTGAACCTCAGTGTGTCCACAAATGAACTTGCTATCTTTCCCTGAAAGTATTCCTCATCTTGGTCAATGGCACTATTTAGCTAGTGCAGGATGAGATCAGCTTGCCTTGTGGACACTTGACCCTGGATCATCATGGGATCAATTCAGTACTGTCTGCCCACTCCTGGCTTGCAGACTGACTGCCTGTCTGTCTTTGGCTTGGGTTCCCATTTTGGCTTAGTTCCTGTCTCCCTGGCTTTTGACTTGACAAAGCCACTAGTTCTAGTTTCAGGTTCTGCCTTAGCTCCTGATTCTTTTTCTTTTAAGTGATGTCTTAATAATTTATAACGTTGTGGAGTTTTAGTTGTACATTATTATTTGTCCATCACCATGTGGATGCATCCCTTCACCCCTTGTGCCCACCCCCCATTCTCCTTCCCCATGGTAACCACCAACCAGTTCTCTCTGTCCGTGTGTTCGTTTATATTCCAGATATGAGTGAAATCATGCGGTGTTTGTCCTTTTCTCTCTAGCTAATTTCACTTAACATAATACCCTCTAGGTCTATCCATGTTGTTGCAAATGGGACAATTCTGTCTTTTTTTTACGGCTGAGTAGTATTCCATCGTATATATACACCACATCTTCTTTATCCAATCATCAGTTGAGGGATACTTGGGTTGCTTCCACTTCTTGGCTATAGTGAATAATGCTGCAATGAACACAGGGGTGCATAAGCCTCTTGTGATGGTTGATTTCATGTTCGTTGGGTAGATGCCCAAGAGTGGGATTGCTGGATCATAAGGGATTTCTATTTTTAATTTTTTGAGGACTCTCCATACTGTTTTCCACAGAGGTTGCACCAGTTTGCATTCCCACCAGCAGTGAATTAGGGTTCCTGTTTCTCCACAACCTCTCCACAACATTTGTTGTTTTCTGTCTTGGTGATTATAGCCATTCTAACGGGTGTAAGGTGGTATCTTAGTGTAGTTTTGATTTGCATTTCCCTGATGATTAGTGATGTTGAACATCTTTTCATGTACCTGTTGGCCACCCCTATCTCTTCCTTGGAAAAATGTCTGTTCATATCCTCTGCCCATTTTTTGATCGGGTTGTTTGCTTTTTGTTGTTGTTGTTGCTCAGTTGTGTGAGTTCTTTATATATTATGGAGATTAATCCCTTGTTGGATAAACGATTTGTGAATATTTGCTCCCAGCTGGTGAGTTGTCTATTCATTTTGATCCAGGTTTCATTTGCCTTGTAGAGGCTCTGTAGTCTGATGAAGTCCCACTTGTTTATTTCTTCTTTTGTTTCCCTTGTCCGAGTAGACATGGAATCTGAAAGGATCCCTTTATGACCAATGTCATTTAGTGTACTGCCTATATTTTCTTCCAGGAGTTTTATAGTTTCAGGTCTCACTTTCAGGTCCTTAATCCATTTTGAGTTGATTTTTGTGTATGATGATAGAAGATGGTCTACTTTCATTCTTTTGCATGTGGCTGTCCAATTTTCCCAGCACCATTTATTGAAGAGACTTCCCTTTCTCCATTGTATGTTCTTTGCTCCTTTGTCGAAGATCAGTTGTCCATAGTTGTCTGGTTTTATTTCTGGGCTTTCAATTCTGTTCCGTTGATCTGTGTGTCTATTTTTGTACCAGTACCATGCTGTTTTGATTACTATAGCTCTATAGTATATTTTGAAGTCAGGGATTGTGATGCCTCCAGCTTTGTTCTTTTTTCTCAGGATTGCTTTAGCTATTTGGGGTCTTTTGTTGCCCCATACGAATTTCAGTATTTTTTGTTCTATTTCCATGAAGAATGACATTGGGATTTTGATTGGGATTACATTGAATCTTTAGATTGTTTTAAGTAGTATGGACATTTTAACTATGTTTATTCTTCCAATCCATGTGCATGGAACGTTTTTCCATTTCTTTATGTCTTCCTCGATTTCTTTCAATAGTGTCTGATAGTTTTCATTGTATAGGTCTTTCACCTCCTTGGTAAAATTTATTCCCAGATATTTTATTCTTTTTGTTGCAATTGTAAATGGGATTGTCTTCTCTTTCTGTTATTTCATCAATAGCATATAGAAATGCAACCGATTTTTGTAAGTTTGCCACTTTGCTGTACTTGTTGATTATTTCTAGTAGTTTTCCAATGGATTTTTTTTTTTTTTTTTGGTTTTCTGTGTATAAGATCATGTCATCTGCAAATAGTGAGAGTTTCACTTCTTTGTTGCCTATTTGTGGTTCTTTAATTCCTTTTTCTTGCCTAAGCGCTCTGGCCAAAACCTCCAGTGCTATGTTGAATAAGAGCGGCGAGAGTGGGCACCCTTGCCTTGATCCTGTCCTCAAAGGAATGGCTTTCAGTTTTTCCCCATTGAGTAGGATGTTAGCTGTAGGTTTGTCATATGTGGCCCTTATTATGTTGAGGTACTTTCCTTCTATCCTCATTTTGTTGAGAGTTTTTATCATAAATGGATGTTGGATCTTGTCAAATGCCTTCTCTGCATCAATTGAGATGATCATGTGGTTATTATTCTTCATTTTGTTAAGGTGGTATATCATGTTGATTGATATGCAGATGTAGAAACATCCCTGTGTCCCTGATGTAAATCCCACTTGGTCATGTTGTATGATCTTTTTGATGTATTCCTGTTTTCGGTTTGCCAATATTTTGTGGAAGAATTTTGCATCTATGTTCATCAACAATACTGGCCTGTAGTTTTCCTTCTTTGTATTGTCCTTGTCTGGCTTTGGTATCAGGGTGATGTTGGCCTCGTAGAATGTGTTAGGAAGTATTCCATCTTCCTCTAGTTTTTGGAAAAGTTTGAGAAGGATTGGTATTAAGTCTTCTTTGAATGTTTGGTAAAATTCTCCAGGGGAGCCATCTGGTCCTGGACTTTTATTTTGTGGGAGGTTTTTGATTACTGTTTCAATCTCTTTACTTCTGATTGGTCTGTTCAGATTCTCTATTTCTTCTTGATTCAGTTTTGGGAGGTTGTCTGCGTCCAAGAGTTTGTCCATTTCCTCTAGGTTGTCCAGTTTGTTGGCATAGTTTTTCATAGTAGCTTCTAATAATCCTTTGCATTTCTGTGGTATCCATTGTAATTTCTCCTCTTTCATTTCTAATTTTATTTATTAAACGGAGTCTTCTCCCTTTTGTTCCTAGTGAGTCTGGCTAAGGGTTTGTCAATTTTGTTTACCTTCTCAAAGAACCTGCTCTTTGTTTCATTGATCCTTTCTACTGTTTGTTTGTTTGTTTGTTTCAATGTCATTTATTTCTGCTCTGATTTTTATTATTTCCCTCCTTCTGCTGATTCGGGGCTTTGTCTGTTCTTCTTTTTCTAATTCTGTTACATGTACTTTAAGGTTATTTATCTGGAATTTTTCTTGTTTGTTAAGGTGGGCTTGTACTGCTATGAATTTCCCTCTCAGGATGACTTTTGCTGCATCCCATATGAGTTGGTAAGGTGTATTTTCCTTTTCATTTGTCTCCAGATAGCTTTTGAGTTCTCCTTTAATTTCATCAACGACCCATTGGTTGTTCAGTAGCATGTTGTTTAGTCTCCACATCTTTGTCCCTTTCCCAGTTTTTTCCTTGCAGTTGATTTCCAGTTTCATAGCATTATCATCAGAAAAGATGCTTGTAATGATTTCAATCTTCTTAAATTTATAGAGGTTTGCCTTGCTTCCTAATATATGGTCTATCCTTGGGAATATTCCATGTGCACTTGAGAAGAATGTGTAATCTGCTGTTTTGGGGTGGAGTGCTCTGTATATATCTATTAAGTCCATTGCGTCTAGCTTTTCATTTAAGTCCATTATTTCCTTATTGACTTTTTGTCTGGATGATGTATCCATTGATATAAGTGGGGTGTTGAGATCCCCTACTATTATTGTGTTGTTGTTAATATCTCCTTTTAGGTTTTTTAGCAGTTGTTTTATGTACTTTGGTGCTCCTGTGTTGGGTGCATAGATATTTATAAGTGATGTGTCTTCTTGGTGAATTGTCCCTTTTATCATTATATATTGCCCCTCTTTGTCTCTCATTACCTTTTTTATCTTGAAGTCTACTTTGTCTAATGTAAGTATGGTAACTCCTGCTTTCTTTTGTTTGCCATTAGCTTGGAGTATCATCTTCCATCCTTTTACTTTGAGTCTGAGTTTGTCTTTAGAGCTGAGATGTGTTTCCTGGAGGCAGCATATTGTTGGGTCTTGTTTCCTAATCCATCCCGCCACTCTGTGTCTTTTGATTGGAGAATTCAATCCGTTTACATTTAGAGTGATTATTGATATGTGAGGGTTTAATGTTGCTATTTTATTGTTCATTTTCTGATTCTTTTGCGTTTCCTTCATTTCTTGTTGCATGTGTTTCGGACTTCCCATTCAATTTGATAGTTCTGCATGATGATTTTCTTAGTTTTCTCTTTAATTGTCATACGTGGTTCTCTTCTGGTTATTTGTTTAGTGGTTACCGTGAGGTTTATATAAAAGATCTCCTGGGTAAGATAGTACATTTTCTGACGCCTCTTGTTTCCTTAGACTAAGTCAATTCAATCCCTTTCTTCTTCCCTTTCTAATTTGTTGTTGTCACTACTTATTCCATCTTGTGTTGTGAGTGTGTGTTTACAGTGATGAGTTTAAATTCATTTTTGATGTTTTCCAACTGTCATTTTTCTGGTTTAGTCTCCATGTTTTTCTCCTTGCTCAAAACTTTGTATCCCCTTTCTCTTTTTTTTTTTTCAGGCCTAAAGGCCTTCTTGAGCATTTCTTGTAGTGGGCATCTTGTGGTGATGAACTCCCTTAGCTTTTGTTTATCAGAGAGAGTTATCCTTCATATTTGAAGGATATTTTTGCTGGATAAAGTATTCTTGGCTGAAGGTGTTTTTCTTTCATGATTTTGAATATATCATTCCAGTCTCTCCTAGCCTGTAGAGTTTCTGTCGAGAAATCAGCTGAGAGCCTGATGGGGTTTCCTTTGTATGTTATTTTGGTTTTTTGTTTAGCTGCCCTTAATGTTTTTCTTTGTAATTAACTTTGGCTAGCTTTGCTACTATATGCCATGGAGTTGGTCTTTTCCTGTGTATATATTTAGGTGATCTCTTGACTTCTTTCACTGTTATTTCCAGCTCTTTCCCCAGTTTTGGGAAGTTTTTGGCTATTATTTCTTTGAACAAGCCCTCTGCTCCTTTTCCCCTTTCTTCTCCTTCTGGAATACCTATTATCCTTATGTTACTATTCCTCATTGAGTCTGATATTTCTCAAAGAATTTCTTCATTTCTTTTTAGTCTTAGTTCTCTCTCCTCCTCTATCTGGAGTGTTTCTGCATGGCTATCCTCAATAATGCTAATTCTTTCCTCCATATTGTCAGTTCTGCTCTTTAAAGACTCTGGGTTTTCCTTTATCTCATCCATTGTGTTTTTCATCTCCAAGACTTCTGATTGGTTTTTCTTTATGGTTTCAATCTCTTTTGTGAATAAATCTCTGAATTTGTTGATTTGTTTCTCTGTGATCTGTTGTAATTCGTTGTTTTTTTATTTTGAATTTTTTGAATTCTCTGTCGTTAAGTTATAAATATCTGTGCTTTCAGGGTTGGTTTCTGGGTGTTTGTCATTTTCCTCTTGGTCTGGAGCCTTAAGATACTTTTGCATAGAGGCGGCTGATTTACCTTTGCTATTCTTCATCTTGATAAAATTTCTGGTCCTGCAATTTCCACCTGCCACCACTGGGTGGAGGTCACAAGTGGTGTGTTCTGAGTCTGCTGCAGTCCCCCAGAGAGATTGTGCTGAAGCTCAGGGCGTGTGGGGGGAGGGGTTCTCTCTTTTGCCTGCCCAACCCAGGGGCTTCCTTTCTGGCTCTCTTGGGGCATTGACCACACCCCCAAAACAGTCCGTCATCACTTCCTGGTGGGGATCTCTTGACAGTCTGTGAGAGCACCCAGAGGGCAATAGCTTTCCCCACAGAGGGCTGCCCTTCCCACCTCTCTGTCTGTGAGCTGTGGTGTCTGTCTTTGCCGATTGAATGGGGAGGGGGAGTAAATCTCCTTACTTCTCCTCAAGTCCTTTGGGGCTTCCCTTGCCTCCACTGTCAGATGTACCCAGGCAAGTGTCCCTTAGAAGTCCTTTGTAGTGTTTTATTGACCTCTGTTGGTATGTGAATGATGTTTTTGTTGTGTCTTAGGGGGCAGAGATTCAAAGAGGGAATCTCACTCCACCATGATGCTGACATCACTCTGACTTAGCTCCCGATTCAACCAGGATAGGCGCTCTATTCCAATTTACCTGCCTTGGTGAGATTGGGGAACCCCAGACCACTCCTGGCAGGTCTCTGCTGCCCCTTACTGGTCACCACCTTTCTCTTCAATCTACCGTGACCCTCCAACATGCACAACACAGACACAAACACACACACTTAACACTTTGAGTACTGGCATGAACATTTCAAAATCTGGCAAAGCCTTTAGATAAAGTATAAGTCATCCCTACATAACTACAGGGAAGCTTTCTGTCTTGGAGCTCATACATGCACCAACTAGTAATAAGCTGAGAGTGCATTTTAACCAACATACAAAGCACTTCTTGGGGTGTGTTTTGTTGTTTCTGTGTTTATCGACTATTATGTTTGCATTTTCTTACTTTCATTTTTTCAGTTAAAAGATATACAAAAGCAATAATCTCCCTCCACATATAACCCTACTACCACCCCATAACAACTATTAGCAGCCTGGATTATGTCCTTTAACCCCCTTTTCTGTGTTCATTCACATACAAAAGCATCTATACAGCTATATGGGAATTTTGTTTGCTGGTTTTTACCAAAGTAGAATCATTCTATACACACTACTTTGCATCTTGCTGCTATTCCACTTGACAATTTATTCTGGACATTCCTACAATTCAGTAAATATAGACCTAACTCTATCCTTTTTTCTTATGTATTTATGCACACACATACACACATGTAGAGAGATAGTTTTGCATGAATGAGATTGTGTTCTTGTTTAATCCCCCAAATATCTGGGGAGACATGGCACTCTCATTTCTCTACTCTAGCACTTGCCTTCTTGTGTAGGATGTGTATCCATGACCAAGCAGTAAACTCATAACCTGAATAAGACAGTGCCTCCTCCAGAGTGGGCTCTCAACAATGCCTGCTGAATGGATAAAAGCTTGTATTACTATCTTCCTGCTTTAAGGTTAGGAAAAAGACTCAGAGCATTAAGTAACTTGCCCAAGAACCCACAATGAAAATGCAGTGGAGCGGAGGCTCAGACTCAGATCCCTGTCGTTGAATTCCCCTAGGTGGTCCTCTCTGTGGTACTCTTGTGCCTAAGTCACCCTGATCTCTGTGGACAATCCAAAAGCCAAACCAGGTAAACTTTAAAAATGGATACCTGGGGGAGTGACATCAGCATCATGGCGGGGTGAGTTGTTCCCTTTGTCTCTCCCCTCTAAGTTGCAACTAAACAGACATTCATTAACCAACAGAGGATTCCCTACACAGCACAACAGGACACCTGAGAGATCCACACAGCCATACATCTGAAGGTGGGTGGACTGGATCCCCAGAAGGCAGTGGAACTAGGTAAGTGCACCTCTCCCCTTCCCCAGCAGCAGTGAGCCAGGTCACAGATCCTCACATGGCAGCTGGCCTAGTAGGACTGTAAGTGGAGGTGGGGGCAGCCTGGCCTGCACATGAACACTTTTGGAGTTGTAGCCTGGCCCACGGAAGTGCTCACCATGTCGTGGCGGCCCCACCCCTGGGAACGCTCCCCAGTGAGTGGTGGCGGTGCAGCCCCTGCATAGGTGCCCCTCCTGCCTAGCACTGCAGCTCAGCCAGTCCCCTGCTGAGTGCAGTGGCCCTGCCTGCATGACAGAAACCCCCCTGCTGAGCACAGAGGCCCCATCCACATCAGCACAACCTGCCAAGCAGCTGCAGCTAGCCCAAGCAAATGCAGAGTGGCCCTACTGGCACAACTACCAGCACACAGGGCAGGATTAGAAAACACAGCTCCTGCCACTAGCAGTGGCAGGTGGAATCTGCAAGCCGATACTATCACAAATGTGCTGGCAAAGGATGACCTCATGAAACACCATGAAGAACTACAGTAACACTTCAGAGCAGGAGGAAAATGACAAGTCTCCATAAACCAATCCTGAAGTCATAGAAGTTTACAATCTAAATGACAGAGAATTCAAAATAGTTGTCATAAAGAAACTCACCAAGTTATATAAAAAAAAAAAACAACTCAGAAAGACAATTCAATGAGCTCAGGAATAAAATTAATGAGCAGAAGGAATATTTCACCAAAAAGACTGAATCTCTAAAAAAAGAAAGAAAAAACCCCAGAAATTCTGGATATGAAGAACAAAATTAATGAAATAAAAAATAATCTAGAAACAATATAAAATAAAGCTGACAGTATAGAGGACAGAATTAGTGAGTTAGAGGATAGAAATATAGAAACGCTTCAGGTGGAGGAGGAGAGAGAACTAAGGTTTTTTTTTTTTAATGAAGAAAGTCTTTGAGAAATATCTGACTCAATTAGGTAAAGCAATATAAGGATTATAGGTATTCCAGAGGGAAAAGGAAGGGAGGAAGGACCAGAGAGCTTGTTCAAAGAAATGATAGCTGAGAACTTCCCAAACCTAGGCAAAGACGTGGACTTAAAAGTACATAAAGACAATAGAACTCCTAATTACATCAGTGCAAAAATACCTTCTCCAAGGCATACAATATTAAAACTTACAAAAGTCAATGACAAAGAAAACATATTAAGGATAGCAAGGCAGAAGAAAATAACCTACAAAGGAATCCCTATCCGGTTTTCAGCAAATTTCTCAACAGATACATTACAGGATAAGGGAGAGTGGAATGATATATTCAAAGTACTGAAAGACAAAAACTTTCAGCCAAGAATACTCTATCCAGCAAAACCATCCTTCAGATACAATGGAGAAATAAAAGCTTTCCCAGATAAACAAAAGCTGAGGGAGTTCATTGACATTAGATCTCCCTTACAAGAAATGACAAAGGAAGCACTCCTACCTGAAACAAAAGGGCAAACGTTTACAAAATTTTGGGCAAGGAGATAGACAGACAAAATCAGAAAATTGCAGTTCTCTATCAGAACGGGTTTGCAAACAATTATAACATAAAAGATAAAGGGAAGAAAATCATCAAAAGTAACTATAAACACTTCAATTTAGTCACAAATTCACAACACAAGAAAGAATAATTGTGACAACAATAACTCAGAAGGGGAAGAGCAAAGGGATGGAACCTGCTTAGGCTAATGGAGATAAGAGGTTATCAGAAAATGGACTATCTCATCAACGAGATCTTTTATGCAAACCTCATCGTAACCACTAAACAAAAAATCAGAGCAGAGCCACAAATCATAAATAAAGAGAAAACTGAGAAAACCATCATAGAAAACCATCAAACTGAAATAGCAGTCAGAAATATCAGGGAAAAGAAACAATGGAAATATAGAAAACAAGAGATAAAGTGGTAGTATTAAGCCCTCATATATCAATAATCGCTCTAAATGTAAATGGTTTGAATTCTCCAATCAAAAGACATAGAGTGTGGGGCCAACCCCATGGCCTAGTGGTTAAGTTCAGTGCAGTCCACTTCAGCAATCTACGTTCAGTTCCCAGGTGCAGACCTAAACCACTCATTGGTGGCCAGGCTGTGTGGCGACCCACATGCAAAATAGAGGAAGATTGGCACAGATGTTAGCTCAGGGCAAATCTTACTCAGCAAAAAAAAAAAAAAAAAAAAGGGAAAAAAGAAAGACACAGAGTGGCTGGATGGATTAGGAAACAAGACCTAACAATATGCTGCCTCCAGGAAACACATCTCAGCTCTAAAGATAAACACAGGCTCAGAGTGAAGGGATGGAAGAGAATACTTCAAGCAAATAGCAAGCAAAAGAAAGCAGGTGTTGCCATACTTATATCAGACAATGCAGATTTCAAGATAAAAAAGACAATGAGAGACAAAGAGGGACAGTATACAATGAAAAAAGGGACACACCGCCAAGAGGACACAACACTTATGAATATATATGCACCTAACACAGGAGCATCAAAGTATATAAAGTAACTACTAACAGACCTAAAGGGAGAAATTGACAGCAACACAATAACAGTAGGGGACCTTAACAACCCACTTATGTCAATGAAGAGATCATCCAGACAGAAAGTCAACAAGGAAACAATAACCTTAAATGAAACACTAGACCAGATGGACTTAGATATATATAAAGAACATTGCATCCAACAAAGGCAGAATACACATTCTTCTCAAGTGCATGTGGAACATTCTCAAAGTCAGACCATATGTTGGGAAACAAGGCAAGCCTTGCTATATTTAGGAAGATTGAAATCATATTAAGCATCTTTTCTGACCACCATGCTATGAAACTAGAAATCAACTACAAGAAAAAATCTCAGAAAGGCAAAAATATGTGGAGACTAAACAACATGCTACTGAACAACCATTCAAGCAATGAAGAAATCAAAGAAGAAATGAAAAAAATACCTGGAGACAAACAAAAATGAAAACATAACATACCAACTCTTATGGGATGCAGCAAAAGTGGTGGTAAGAGGGAAATTTATAGCAATACAGGCCCACCTCAACAAACAAGAAAAATCTCAAATAAGTAATCTTAAACTTCACCTAACAGAACCAGGGAAAGAAGAACAAACAAAGCCCAAAGTCAGCAGAAGGAGGTAAACAATAAAAATTAGAGCATAAATAAATGAAATAGAGGCTAAAAAAAAAAAAACAATAGAAAGGATCAGTGAAACTAAGAGCTGGTTCTTTGATAAGATAAACAAAATTGACAAATTCTTAGCTAGACTTACTAAGGAAAAAGAGAGAACGTGTAAATAAATAAAATTAAAATTAAAGAGGAGAAATTACAATGGATACAACAGAAATATGAAGGATTATAAGAGAATACTATGAAAGACTGTATGTCAACAAATTGGCTAACCTAGAAGAAATGGATAAATTCTTAGACTCATACAACGCCCAAAGCTGAACTGAGAAGACATAGAGAATCTGAATAGACCAATCACAAGTAAAGAGATTAGAAACAGTAAAAAAACCAAAAAACAAAACAAAACAAAAAACCAAAAAACAAAAGCCAGGACCAGATGGCTTCTCTGGAGAATTCTACCAAACATTCAAAGAATAATTATTACCTATCCTTCTCAAACTATTCCAAAAAATTGAAGAAGACAGAACGCTTCCTAACTCATTCTATTAGGCCAACATTACTCTGATACCAAAACCAGACAAGGACAACACAAAGAAGGAAAATTACAGACCAATATCACTGATGAACATAGATGCAAAAATCCCCAACAAAATATGGGCAAATTGAATACAGCAATACATTAAAAGGATCATACACCATAACCAACTGGGATTTATATCAGGGATGCAGGGATGCTTCAACATCCGCAAATCAATCAATGTGGTACACCACATTAACAAAATGAGGAACAAAAATCATATGATTATCTCAATAGTGACAGAGAAAGCATTTGACAAGATCCAATATCCATTTATGATAAAAACTCTCAATAAAATGGGTATAGAAGGAAAGCACCTCAACATAATAAGGGCCATTTATGACAAACCCACAGTCAACATCATACTCAACGGGGAAAAACTGAAAGTCAACCCTCTGAGAACAGGAACAAGACAAGGGTGCCCACTCTCACCACTCGTATTCAACACAGTACTGGAGG
Source organism: Tapirus indicus (assembly GCA_031878705.1). Lineage (NCBI taxonomy): Eukaryota > Metazoa > Chordata > Mammalia > Perissodactyla > Tapiridae > Tapirus > Tapirus indicus. Next base: position 143,594,794 of record CM062922.1, read on the forward strand.
TTTTGCCCAGAACAATTAGGCAAGAAAAAGAAATAAAAGGTATCCAAACTGCAAAAGAGAAGTGAAACTCTTGCTGTTTGTGGAAGACATTATTCTATATATAGAAAACCCTAAAGAATCCACCAGAAAACTATTAGAAATAATCAACAACTACAGCAAAGTTGCAGGGTACAAAATCAGCCTACAAAAATCAGTTGCACTTCTATACACTAATAATGAACTAGTAGAGAGAGAAGTTGAGAATACAATCCCACTTACAGTTGCAAGAAAAAGAATAAAATAGCTGGCAATAAATTTAACCCGGAAGGTGAAAGACCTATACATGAAAACTTTAAGACACTATTAAAAGAAATTGAAGAAGACATAAAGAAATGGAAAGATATTCTATGCTCATGGATTGGAATAATAAACATAGTTAAAATGTCCATATTACCTAAAGCAATCTACAGATCCAACACAATCCCAATCAGAATCCCAATGGCATTCTTCACCAAACTAGAACAAAGAATCCTAAAATTTATATGGAACAACAAAAGGTCCCAAATAGCCAAAGCAACCCTGAGAAAAAAGAACAAAGCTGGAGGCATCACAATCCCTGACTTCAATATATACTACAAAGTTATAGTAATCGATACAGCATGGTACTGGCACAAAAACAGACATACAGATCAATGGAACAGAATTGAAAGCCCAGAAATATAACCACATGTCTATGGACAGCTAATTTTCGACAAAGGAGCCAAGAACATGCAATGCAGAAAGAAAGTCTCTTCAATAAACAGTGTTGAGAAAACTGGACAGCCACAAGCAAAAGAATGAAAATAGACCATTATCTTACACCATACACAAAAATTAACTCAAAATGGATTAAAGACTTGAATGTAAGACCTGAAACCATAAAACTCTTAGAAGACAATATAGGCAGTACACTCTTTGACATTGGTCTTTGCAGCATTTTTTCAAGTAGCATGTCTACTCAGGCAAGGGAAACAAAGGAAAAAATAAACAAATAGGATTATATCAGACTAAAAAGCTTCTGCAAGGCAAAGGAAACCATGAACAAAATGAAAAGACAACCCACAACTGGGAGAAAATATTTGCAAATCACACATCTGACAAGGGGTTAATTTCCAAAATATATAAAGAACTCATATATAAAAATATATAAAAAACTCAACAACAACAACAAAACACAACCCGATCAAAAAATGGGCAGAGGATATGAACAGACATTTTTCCAAAAAGATACATAGATGGCCAATAGGCACAGGAAAAGATGTTTAACATCACTAATTATTAGGGAAATGCAAATCAAATCTACAATGAGATATCACCTCACACCCATCAGAATGGCTATAATTAACAAGACAAAAAATAACAAATGTTGGAGAGGATGTGGAGAAATGGGAACCCTAATTCACTGCTGGTGGGAATGCAAACTGGTGCAGCCACTAAGGAAAACCGTATGGAGATTCCTCAAAAAATTTGAAATAGAAATACCACATGACCCAGATATCCCACTACTGGGTATTTAGCCAAAGAATATGAAATCTACAATACAAAGAGATCTATGCACCCCTATGTTCATTGCAGCATTATTCACAATAGCCAAGACGTGGAAGCAACCCAAGTGCCCATCAGCTGATGAATGGATAAAGAAGATGTATATATACACAATGGAATACTACTCAGCCATAAAAAAGACAAAACTGTCTCATTTGCAACAAAATGGATGAACCTCGAGGGTATTATGTTAAGTGAAATAAGCCAGAGAGAGAAGGACAAACGCTGCATGAACTCACTCATATGTGGAAGATAAACACAGGGATAAGGAGAACAGATTAGTGGTTACCAGAGGGGAAAGGGGTAGGATGGCGGGCAAAAGGGGTACAGGGGCACATATGTATGGTGACGGATAAAAACTAGACTACTGGTAGTGAGCACGATGCAATCTATACAGAAACTGATATAAAATAATGTACACCTGAAATTACACAATGTTATAAACCAATATGGCCTTAGTAAAATAATTTTTTTTAAATGTATACCTTGCATATTCTAAATACAAGTTCTTTGTTGGATGAATGTTTTGGAAATATCTTTCCTAGTCCCTGACTTCCTTTTCATTTTCACAGCATTCTTTTCAAGAGCAAAGGTTTTAATTTTGATGAAGTCCTATTTATTGATTTTCCCCCTCTTTTGTACTTCATGCCTTTGGTGTTATATTTGAGAAACCTTTGCCAAATCCAAGGTCATAAAGATTTTCTCTTATTTTCTTTTATAAGTTTCTAGGTGTAGTATTTAGTTTTTACACGTAGGTCTATGATCCATTTTGAGCGAATTTTTGTATATGGTGTGAGGAAAGAATTGAGGTTCTTTTCTTTCTTTCTTTTTTTTTGGGGGGGCGGCATATGGATATCCAATTGTTCTAGCACGATTTGTTAAAAAGATTATCTTTCTTCCATTGCATCATCTGCTTCTTTGTGGAAAATCAATTGACTATATACATGTGGGTCTGACTCTAGACTCTCTAATCTGTACCATTGATTGACATATCCACCTTTTCATTAATACCACACTGCTTTGATTACTGTAGCTTTATAATGTCTTGATCTTATAACGTAAGTACTTTAAATGTGTTCCTTTTGAAAGTTGTTTTGGGTGTTCTAGGTTCTTTCTCTTTTCATATAAATTTTAGAATCATCTTAACAGTTTCTACAAAAAAGCTTGCCAGAATTTTGATCAGAACTGCATTTAACCTATAAGTCAATTTGGGGAGAACTGGCATCGTAACAAAATTGAGTCTCAGATGGTGAACACAGTATCTCTCTCCATTATTTAAATCTTCTTTATTTTCTCTCAGCAATGTTTTATAGTTTTCAGTGCACGTCTTTCACATCTTCGGTCAAATTTATTCCTACGTACTTCATATTTTTGATGCCGTTGTAGATGGTATTGTTTTTTACATTACAATTTCTGATTGTTAATTGCTGGTGTATAGAAATACAATCAAATTTTTTATATTGACTCTGATTCCTGCTGCTTTGCTAAACTCACTTACGACTTCAAGAAGAAGACAAACAATGCAATTAAAAGATGGGCAAAAAAATTTAAAGAGAAACAGGATATTTGCACAGCTTCAAAGTGTCTCCCCCAAACTTTTATTAATTACAATGGAAAAATAGTGATGTCACAGTGGAGAAACATGACAGACGGCACTTTAGCCAAGTGATTGAGCTTAACGTCATCAGTAATGAGACATATCGACAGAATGTACTCCTGAGAGAATGTGCTGAGAAGGGCACATCACTTTTGCGGTATTTTTACCAGAAATTCATAGCATCAATCTAATTATGAGAAAACATCAGGTAAGCTCAAACTGAGGCACAGCCTACAAAATATGTGGTCAGTACTATTCAAAAGTGTCAATGTCATCAAAGACAAGGAACGACAGAGGAACTGTCACAGCTTGGAGACCAAGAAAACATGACAGCTAAAGACAATGTACAGTCCTAGACTGGATCCTGGGACAGAATAAAAACATTAGCAGACAGTGAAATGCAAAGTCTGTAGTTAATAGTATTGTACCAATGTTAATTTCCTGGTGTTAATAATTGCACCATGGTTATATAAGAAAACATTAGGTTATATAAGAAGCTAGGTGAAGGGTATGGAGACTCTTTGTACTGTCTTGCAACTCTTCTGTAAGTCTCTATTATTTCAATATAAAAATTTTCAGGGGGCTGGGGTGGTGGCATAGTGGTTAGGTTCACACGTTCTGCTTCAGTGGCCTGTGGTTTGCAGGTTCGGATCCTGGGCGCAGACCTACTCACTGCTCATCAAGCCGTGCTGAGGCAGCGTCCCACATAGAAGAGCTACAACTCTACAACTATGATACACAACTATGCACTGGGGCTTTGGGGAGAAAAAAGAAAAAGGAGGAAGATTGGCAACAGATGTTAGTGCAGGGCCAATCTTCCCCCCCAAAATTTTTTTTTAAGTTTTCAGAAATGGGCAAAAGATTTAAATAAACACTTTATCAAAGAGAATATGCAGATGTCAAATAAGCACCTGAAAAAGACACTCAGCATCGTTAGTTATTGGGGAAATGCAAATTTAAACACCAGTGAGATACCACCACACACTCACTAGAATGGCTAAAATTTAAAAGACCGACTATACCAAGTATTAGCAAGGATGTGAAACAACTGGAACTCCTGTACACTGGTGGTGGGAATGTAAAATGATACAACCATTTTAGAAAACAATTTGGCAATTTCTTGAAAAGTTAAACATACATCTGCCGTACAACCCAGACACTCAATCCTAGGTGTTTACCAGAGAGAAATGAAAACATACTTTCATACAAAGACTTACACATGACTGTTCATAGCAGCTTTATTTTGGTAATAGTCAAAAACTAGAAAGAATCCAAATGTCCATCAGCTGGTGGATAAATGGATAAACAAATTGTAGACTATTCACGCACTGGAATACTACCCAGCCACGAAAAGGAACAAACTATTGATACATGTAACAACATATATGAATTTCAAAATAACTATTCTCAGAGAAAAAAGCCAGACCAAAAAGAATACATCCTGTATGATTCCATTTACATAAAATTGTAGAAAAAAACAACTAATCTATAGTGGCAGAAAGCAGATCAATAGTTGCCTAGGCACAGAGATTTGGGAGGAGGTAAGGATAAATTACAAAGGGGCAGGAGGAAACCTTTGGGGGTGACGAATATGTGCGTTGTCTCGATTGTGGTCATGGTTTCATGGGTGTATATACGTCAAAACTCATCAAATGGTATACTTCAAATATATGCAGTTTAACGTATATTATTATATCTCATTAAAACATGTGTACTTGGGCTCCAGGAACCTGTAGGAATAGCGTGATCAGCTTATGCATCCTCATACCAGATGCAAAAATCAGATCCAAACTAGGTGTAGGGTGGGAATATTTACCAGTTATGGAGAGGCGGGTAACAGGACACTTAACCCCCTGTGGGTTTCCCAGAGATCAGGATTCCTTGTCTGGAAACTGGGCATCCCGAGAAGGTATAAGACAAATGGTTCCTAAATTGCTGGGAGAGATGTAAGAGCTGAAGGAAGCTAGCAGAGTCCTGTAGTTTACATCCTGGAGGAGGGTTTCCCTCAACCCTGGGCAAAGGGTTTTTGCTGCTGCAGCAAGTGGGAAATCCCTATTTTTATTTATTTCTGAGTTTCACAGAGGTAACTTGCTTGAGTTTTTCTCCACAGGGTGTCTCTAAACCACAAATTCCTGATTCCTACTCGGGTTTATTCTAATAAGGAGTAGGCTGATCCCTTAATCCCTGTTTAAAGGGCCCGTGTTTATTGCAGCCATAAACTCTGGGCAAAGGATCATAAATCACTCTTTAGCTGGGTCCAGAGCGTGAGGTGAGGCAGGACTAAGAATGGGCACACAGAGGTAACAGTATGATGAACCTTGTGCGTTTTCCTTGTAGGTATACTCCTGTGAGCCCCTGGGCTGGGAACCTCCACTCGGCTCCCTGCCTGGAGGGAGGGGTGGGGTAATACTAATATATTATCCTTGCCCTCCTTCCCCCTGGGTTTGGCCAATGGGAGGCACTAGCAGGAAATCAGAGGACGGGTGAGATAGAGAGAGATCCGGGTCTCCCACGACTGGTTTTCTCCCTAAAGCCACAGCTCTCGTCCGGTGCCTCCTCTCCCACGACGAGAGCTCCAGACTGGTTCCAGTACAGCACCCTCCCTGTGTCTCTTCAGGTCTAGGGCTGGTAGCAGCTTCCTATTGTTCTACCCCAGGGTGCTTCACCCTCCCTGGCTGATCCCCTTATTCCAGATCACAACTGTGCACATAGTTCCTTCTTCAACTCAACTAGCCCTTCCAGGGTGCAATCCCTTCCCTGCTGCTGCTCTGACTCATACGCCATCACAGCCCCCAGACACCCCCAAACTCGGCCCTCATTTCAAGTAACGGCGAAACCAGTGTGCTTGCTATGCAGATAAAGTCTCAAGGCAATTCCCCCTCCATCACATCGCCACCCTTCAATCCTTCCTCTCCGGAAGTTCTGGCCCCACCACTGCCTCCTCCCTCCCCCGGTTCCCTTTGTCCAAGCCTCCTCACATCACCTCCCACGGGCCAGAACTTTCTCCTCTCCATTCCAGGGTAGGCCCTCCTTGTGTCTCACCTACTGCAGGAGTCTCCCCATTGGGTCCCTCCCTTCCCTCTCTCCCCACAATCCCGTCCACACAGTGCCAGCCCAGCAAAGCACAGTCTGTCTGTGCAAAAGCCTTCAGTGGCTCCCTAGTGCCTGCAAAGGCCCACCCCCGCTTTCACTTCTCTATTGAATGTGTGAATTTTTATAAAAAGCTCTTAGTTTAAATATTTTTAATGCCTTTCTTTGAGTTTCAAAGCATTTTTTAACAGAAAACTTGTAACTTTCTTCAGCATCTCCACTAAGGATCACACTTCCCTCCGCCTGTCGGTACCTTGGCTGACATCTAAGCAGGATGGGAGAGGTTGCCCAGAGCCGTGGATAAACAAAAAGTGTCTACAGGGGTTTCTACCAACGAATACGTTCTGGCCGGGTCCAGATAATGTGTTGTGATAGAAGGTGCCCCGAGGATCCCACTGACCCGGCCCAGCGCTCCCGGGTCTGCGACCATTACAGAGGGGACGGGCAGGGTCAGGATGAGGGAGAAAGCAGGGGAGCTAGGTGGGGGCCGCCACCCACGGCGGCCAGGTCTGGCAGACGCAGGCCCTTCCTACGGGAGTCGTGCCTGGGCTCAGCGCTTCCTGGGGCTCCGGCCGCCGAGCCGGGCCATCCCGCGCCCTCCGGTCCCCTGCCCAAAGAGTAAACAAGCTCTTCCCAGGCGGGCCCGGGTTCCCAGCGGGAGGCCCGGCCCCAGCGCCGGGAACTCGCAGCGCCCCCCGCAGCAGCAGAGAGCGGCTCGCGGAGAAGGAGCGGGCGCGGGCAGGGGCGCGGAGGGCGGCGCGCCCGGCGTCGGGGGAGGGGCGGGCGAGGGCAGGTCCGGGCAGCCGCAGGCCCCGCCCCCGCCGGGGGCAGCGGGACGCGGTGATGGGCAGGCCTCCGGGCCGGTCGCCGCGCGCCTCGCCGTCCCGAGGGCCAGCCGGGCGGGGCGCGCCGAGCGGCTCCGGGGGGCGGGGCGGGCGGGGAAGCCTCTGGGCGGGGCGGGGCCTCGGGAGAGTAGCAGCACTCCCAGCCAATGGGGGACGGGGGCCGTCCCGTTAGCGCCGGATCCCAGCGGGCGGGGCAGGGCGGGCGGTGCCGTGGGGATCCCGGGCGGCCGAGGGCCCCGAGTCGGCTCTGCACGGCGACATGGACCGGATGGCCAGCTCCATGAAGCAGGTGCCGAACCCCCTGCCCAAGGTGCTGAGCCGGCGCGGGGTGGGCGCGGGGATGGAGGCGGCCGAGCGGGAGAGCTTCGAGCGGACTCAGGTGAGGACCGCGGGACCCCGGGGCATGCACGGCTCGGGCACCCCGGGAGATGCCGTGTCCGGAAGGAACTTTGAAAGGAGTCGGGGTCTTGCAGGCCCAGGGGAGGATGGGGCAAGGGAGCCGGAGAGGGGGCATCTGGCGCGCAGGTCGAGGCAATCCCGGGAAGGTCGGGGACGCGGGCATCCCAGCTGGCCTGGGGAAAAGGGCAGGGCGGCTGCGAGGAGCTGGCATGATCCGGGCGGCGCGGCCGAGGGTGGCTGGTCCCGGCGGGACAGGGCAGGGGTCACAGGGGAGGCGGAAGGGGAAGGGGCCGAATGGAAGGGGAAGCGCACCGGGGGTCCACTCGGAGACGCAAGTGTGGCGGCGGAGTGGGGCGCTGGGTTGGGGATGTGAAGGGTGGGGTGCTCTTTCCTCCCCTCGCGATCGCTTCTCGATTGCACTGACATTCCCCCCACCCCGAGCACCCCCTTCCTGGTGCCTCTTGCTTGGCTCACACCACCCCAACTGTCGGCCTCCCCGGGCCGGGCCGCCGAAGGGGTCTGAGCGGTGAGAAGGAATGTAGGAAATGCGAAGTGTGGCCAAGCCTGGGAAATGACTGGGGGCTGGAGGAGGGGGCCGGCCAGGAGCAGAAATTGAGGCGTTTGGCCGGACAGCCCGCCGCTGGTCAGGATGAGCTGCCCAGGGGTGCCCAGAGCCCCAACTTGGGGTTTTGGTTCCATCCCCCAAGACATGCCTGACAGCTAATAGGCAGACTGCCCTATTTGTCCAGCCAGGGCTGGGGGCCAAAATTCCTCAGTGTCATCAACAAAAAGCCACAATCCATTTTTACCTCAGAGTTTTAATGCCTGGTGTATTGATTTGACTGAATAAAGCTGACATGTTTCTGGTGTTCATCAGCTTGTTCGTGTGCAAAATCCATTTGAAAGGGCACAGCATTTTTCTCTTTTAATCCCACTGCCAAAGTCGAATGGGCAGATTCGTTCTTTACTCTTGCTCTGAGTGGAACCACCACTGCCAGAGGCCGGTTCCCCTGCTGCGTTCTGCGTTCTGCTTCTTCCCCCAACCACAGTACCACGTGATGGAGGGGCTTTGGGGTTTTAGATAGAAAAGATTGTGAGGACCTGACGGAGTGTTCTATGTATGGAATCTTTTCACCCCTGGGGACTTCATCCTCTTCTCTTTCCAGATGCCTGTGGCCCGTCCTGTTGCAGGTGTGTCTGGATGATGTAAAGTAGGGAGTGTCCCCTCCCTGGGTCATCCTACTCCAGGCAGGATGGGAGAGATGGCTGTTCACTTCTGCCTCCCAGGGTCCAGCTGGGTTTGAGGCTTATTCTCTGGCTTTGTGGCCTGGACCGCTGAAAAGAAGGAAGCTTTCCTTCTGCTCATCCGCCATGGGTGTTACTGCCTCGACTAGCTGCCTGGTCACGCGAGGCTTCTTGCTCCAGGGAACAGTATGAATGTTTTTCTTTTTCTTAAGGGAAAAGAAAAATAAATAGGTGTTATTTTATGAGAACCCATTCCTTCTAGAGTCTCAAAGAAGTAAAAACTGGAGCAATAGAGAAATATGCATAAAACTGAGCCATTATAGTGATGGAAATTAGGTTTGTGACAGTTTCCATCCATGACTGGCATGTCCGCTTGCTATCCAGGGACAGCCCAACAAGGAGAGTCTAGGTCATTGTTTTCTGGTATTTTACATTCTGTGGAACGCTAGTAATTGGCCAAATTTGACCTAGTGGCATGTGGCAGGGAGAGTGAGGAGGTAGACTGGACCAGGAAAAGAGAGTTTTTCTGTTGTTGAAACTGTTAGGGGGTAAGAGAGTGAAAAACAAGAGAAGAGAACAATCCTAAAACTTAACATTAGTCAACCTGTAAAAATTTATTTTGTTTAATGACTATCTGTCAAATGTGTTATAAGATAACAATGAGTTAGAAAATTTTAATGAGTTAAGAGACCACGAGAGTCAGCCAAGGTAGAATGATAATTGTAACTAATTATTAGGTTTGGTACTGTTCTAATTACTTTATTGTCTTACCCTCTTTAATCTCCACAAGGACCAATGAGGTGGGTGTCAGCCACATTTTATCTCGAGGAAATTGAGGCACAGAGAGGTTAAGTAACTTGCCCAAGACTACACAGCTGGAAGTGGTCCCTACCTTGAACCACTGCCTTGTGTTGCCTGAGTACTGCGCAGAGCAGGGGCCTTGGAGCTCGTCGAGGTTGGTGAGTTTTACAGCCGGGCACGTGGATGGGCTGTGTGGCCTCAGGCAAGTTGTCTAACTTTCTAAGCCTCGGTTTTCTTATTGTAAAATAAAGATAATACTCACCTGGCAGGTTTATTGTGGGGATTAAATTAAATAATAGGCTGAAGGCATTTTGTAAACTATTTTGAAATAGTGGAGCACTATTTCAGTGATCATGAGTATAATGTGACTGGGGAGATGAGACCCACGAGAGCACGAGTGTGGGTCACCGTGCGGGCTCTGAATAACTCTTCAAGGGATGGAAGTGTCCCTAGGTAATCAGAAAGTGCAGGCTGTGCAGGGAAGAGGTTGGGAGCCCTCACCCAAGACTGAGCCCCGCCTTTCAGCAGGAGTTAGCCCTTGCTGGGGAAGAGGAGGGGGTGGGACGTGGCGGGGATGGGGACTGGCTTCAGGAAACATCAGGAGGTGAGCATGGAGAGACTCACTGGCTGAGGCGGAGGCACAAGCAGAACTGGCCACTGCCACCTCTGGCCTCCTCGCACCTGAGGCCTGCACTGTCAGCGTTTCTCTGTGTTGCTCTCGTTAGCAGTGAGCTTCTTGAGGGCAGGACTGTGTCTGGTTTCCTGCCCGTGTCCCCAGGTGCCTGCGGCTTGTGCTGTGGCAGACTAGCTGTAGTGGAGGGGAGAGAATGACTGCTTGGTTCTGTCTGGGAAGCCCCGGCCTGGGTGTCACTCAGCTCCGGGCTACGGGGACATCTGTAGTTACTTGACGTTTTCTCCTAATGGCCCGCATTCCCCCCTGGTCCAGCCTTGTCTCCTACACGCTCAGTCAGAGCCCTGCCCGTGCCCATCAGGACTCAGATTCTCTGCCTTCCTTCTGGTCAGGCCGGTATCCTGGCCGCCTGTGCCTCAGACCAGCTTGTCTCCTCACTCCTGCGAGCCTCTTCCGGGCAGCCTTCCCTCCTCAACAGTCCCACATCATCCTCACATTTCACACGGCCACTGTCCCAGCCAGAATAGGGACCCCGACCGGCTTGCTGCAACCCCATCTCCAGCTGGACCCCTGTTGTGTCCCCCGCCCGGCCCATCACAAGCACCTTCAGGCTCTGGGGAGATGAAAAGTAGTTTTTGCCTTCAGAAAAGCTGCTGGAATAATGACGCCTTGCCTGGAGCACTTTACAGTTTATAAAGCCTGTTTTGGCCATCGTGGGGGCTGCATGGGGTGGGGTATTTTTATGGATGAGAGCTGGTGACTTGCCCAGGACCGCTGTTGGTGAGTGGAAGGGCTGGGATTCAAACTCAGAACTCCGAGTTCCAGATCTCGGGCCCTGTCCACACACTGTCCTCATGTCGGCCGAGAGGGTGATTATGGAGTGAACCAGGAGGGCTGCCACTCGCAAACAAAATCCCTGTTTGTATTTCCTTAGCCGGAAAATGGTTTTCTCTATGGTTTGTTTATTTTTTCGGCATTCAGAGAGCAGAGACTGTGGAGGGGACACAGAGATGAGTAAGAGAAAGAGACCAGCCCCAGAGGAGCTCATGAGTCAGCAGGGAGGTGGACCAGCCACTGCGGGGCTCCTCCACAGGGAGGACAGGGGACCTGCGGCTCCAGCGTCCCTGGAGCTGTTAGCAGTGCTGGGCCTGCTGACTCAGAGGCTGCATTTCAACCACAGCCCAGGTTGGTCTGTGCACACCGAGGTTTGAGCAGCTCTGCTCTGTGGCAGGTGAATGCTGGGGTCAGAGGAGAGGACGGGGCTCTGGACACACAGAGAAACGTTTACAGAGCCACAGTCTCTTCGGGTGGAGCCCACCACAGAGTACAGGATCGTAACAAATCATGTGCTGGGAAGAGCCAGGAGAGTCGGGGTTCTAGAGAGGAGGAGATAGAAACAAATATATATTGCCGGCCTGCTGGGTGCTAGGAACATGTTAGGTGATTTGTATCCATTATCCTATTTAATAGCTTGGGCTCAGGGGGGCCAAGTGACTTGTCCAAGGTCACACAGCCGAGTCAACAGAGAAGTCAGGGCTTCAAGATCGGATGTCCAAGCCCTCTCCTCCATGTTTAAGTCGGACTGTTTCTACCACCTTGTTCATGACCTTCATCAGAGGCTCAGCCTTCGATTCACCAGCTGAAAGATTTTAGGGTTGGACCAGAGGGATTAGTGGTTCTCAACCCTGGCTGCACAGGAATGGCTTCTAACAAAGCAGGCACTGTCCCCTCCTGTCCCCTCCTTGCTCCCTTAGTTGGTATTGAAAACATAGAAAGGACTCTAAGAGCTTTCTTTGGGTTCATGGCTTTGTACTCTTCTGGTTTCCTCGCACTGTCGCCAACGAGAACAGCCAGCATTTACTGTACTCGCTGTGCAGAAGCGGTAAAGGCCTTACATGAGCCACCCCTCTCAATTCTTGCAACATATTTACGAATTATAATCCCTGTTTTACAGATGAGGAATTTGAGGCTAGAGGGGTTAATAACTCGCTCAAGGTTCTGAAGTAAGTAAGTGTCGGCTTGGACTCAGACCCAGGGAAATGGCCCAGCGCCTAGCTGTCCATGATTGCCATCCCGGTGTCACTGCCTGGCCTCTCTGGCTCTCTTCCTCCTTCCTCGCCATAATGGTTGGGGTCCCCAAGACGCTATCTTCACCCCACTTCTCTTTTACCTCCTGTCCATTTCCTCTGCCCTCACTTCCACCTGATGGTTTCTGTTCTCACTTCCATAATGCCAGCTCCCCACATCTGCCTCCTGACTTCCTGGCCTATGTGACCACTTCCCACTGGACATCTGCCCCAGATAAGCCACACATGCCCCAAACTCAATGTGGGCCTCCCCAGCCTCTGAATGAATGGGGACCAGTCCCCACTGGTCCCCATCATCTCCCTGGCATCAGTTAGTTCTGAGTCCTCCCTCCCTCTTTCCCTCACAGCCACATTCTGTTCTGTGATGTTTCTCTTCTTGTTTGCTTCTCCCCGTTCCTTCCCTTACTGCCTCTTGCATGCACCGTCGTAATCCCATCCTCCCTGCCCCCAATAGCCTGGTGCCAGATGGATTGTCTCTAAAGCCCAACACTGCTTCTATAACTCCCTTTTTACAAGAAACTTTGCTGGCTCCCTAGAGGCCCTGCATGATGTGGCGCCATCAGGTCCCTAGTCCCTATCCTTAAGTCCCTAACTTACACTGCATCCCCCACTGGACAGCCCCTCAGTCTGGTGCCCGCTAGATCGTGTATGTACTCAAGTGAGCAGGGGCCCTTAGCTCCTGTGTGTCTCTCCCGCTCCTCCGAGCCCACATCCGGGCTTCCCTTCCCGACTGTGAGCTCCCGGGGGCAGGGGCCGGGTCTCAGTGCCGAGTGGGCCGTTGCGTGAGGCAGGCGCCTGACCCGTTTGCCCAGTGTGTGAATGTGGAACAGTCGGGGGATCGGCGGGCAGGCCCCTGCTTGCAGAGCACTTCTCCTTTGTATGTTTTGGAGATTCTCCCTCTGTCTCCTTTGATTCCTCCGATAATTAATTCTTACTAAGTGCCTACCCTGCGTGCCAGGCCTGTGCACCAGGCGCCCTGCTCCTGAGAGCGAGGCTGGAGAACCCAGTTAGGAGAGAGTCTGCAGAGTCTAGAAACAGAATCAGGGCTCAGGGTCAATTATTTGAATTTCTGTGAAGTTCAGAACACTGTATAAGCATTGCCAAAACACGGTCTTGGGCTTCTCTCTGCTTCGCGTGGGACCTTTCTGAGCTAGAATATTAGCAGGAAGGGACAGTGACTGGCCTAGTGTCCTGGTCACCTGGATGTGGCTGACGGCAGTGGCCCGGCTGCGTGCTGGGGTTTGCAGAGGGCCTACGGGATATTAGGATGAGTGCAGAGTGGTATGACAGCATTCCCCAGAGAGGGAGAACCCTGGCTCTGCTTCTGAATTTCTCATTTTCCAACGAGGAGGCTGGAAAAGATTTCCGAGGGTCCTTCCAGCTCTCAAATACTTTAGCTTATAAAACTCCTCCAGGTAGGCTTTTTTACTGTGCTGTAAGTACATGCATATCTTCTGAGCTCTCAACTGCTCTCTTGAAAAGAGTTTCCGAGGGCCTCTGCGTGTGGAATGAGGCCCAGGTACCAGTGACGTGGGGCTCATGGAAGGATGGCACTGCACCTTGGGGAGGGATGGGGAGTGTCCGTGGGCTGGGAGAGCAGATTCCCAGCCCCACTTGGGCGCTGAAGGCACTGATGAAGACCGGCTTACGCTCACCATCCGTTGGCCCGTTTATTCCACTACCTCAGGACAAAGTGCGGAGGGGACCTGGGCGGGGCGCAGGGCACAGCCTGGTGCTGTGGTGTGGCGTGCCGGTGGCCAGTGCTTCTCCTGCATCCAGGAAGGTTGATGGCCTGGAGAGATGCCCACCTAGGAAAGGGAACTTGTCAGCCCCACCTCCTGGCAGGGTGGGGGCTGCTTCCTGTTTTCCTGCCTGGGTAGGCAGGGAGGAGCCCTGTTCCCAGATGTGGGCAGTACAGTCCATCACTGCGATGACAGGGATGGGGATTTAAAGGTGTCCTCTGGCTCAGACAGCGGAAGAGAATATGGGAATTTTCTTGGATCTGAAAGGTCGCTGCTGCCACCTCTGCTACTAGTGCTGTAAGACAGCTCAGGAAGCGGGTCTGGGCTGTTCAGGAAGACAGTGGGGCCGAATTTTCCTGATTTAACAACAGCTAACACTGTTTGCAGCTTATAAAGCACATTTACACATAACCTCTTTTAAGCCACAGAACAACTGTGCAGTAGGTGATTATGGTCAGTTTTCAAGTGTGGACACTGAGGCTCAGAGAGCTTAAGTGACTTGCCTAACAGCGTTCAGGCAGTGGCTGAGCTGAGGCTTGAACCTGGTGGGTCTGATCTCAGTTGTGTACTTTCCTTCCCATATCTCCCTTCAAAGCTAAAGCCTGCTCTGGGGCTGGTAACTTAGAGAAGGTACAGAGATTTTTGTTTCTAAGTCTTTTTTGATTGATTTATTTGGACATTTGAAATTCCTCCCAGAAGATTTTTGTAACACACATAACTGTCAAAGGGCCTGTATCCAGAATATGTCAAAAACTTAAACGTAAAAGAAAAAACAGGACAAACTAATAGAAAAATAGGCAGGAGGAACGTCACAAAAGAGGATAAATGAATGGCTACTACGTGTATGAAAAGGTGTGCAACTTCATTAGTCATCAGGGAAACACAAATTAAAATGACAGTGAGACGCCACTCTATGCCCATCAGGGCGGCTGAAATAAAAGTGAAAAACCTGACAGTGCCGAGTGCTGGCAAGGATGTGAGGCAGTGAAAATGCTTGTGCACTGCTGATCGCGCTGCACACCGTGCAACTGCATTGGAAAAAAGTCTGATATTATCCTAGGATTGGAGATCTGCATACTCAATAACCCAGCAGTTCCACTGCTAGCTATATACCCAACAGAAATGCATACACATACACCAAAAGATATTTACAAGAGTATTCACAATCATATTTTGTAATAACCCCAAACTGGAAACAATCTAAAAGCCCATCAACAGTAGATGGATAAATAAATTGTGATAGTCTCTCCATGGAATACAATACAACAAGGAAAAATCAATAAACTATAGTTATGTTCACAACATGGGTGAATCTTACAAGCATAATGTTGAATGAAAAAAAGGCAGACCCAAAAGGACGCCTTCTGTATGCTTCCGTTTATATTTTCAAAAAATAGGCAAAGCAAAAGTGAGATTTAGGGGTGCTTGTTTAGATGGTAAAACTGTAAAGAAAAAAGAGTGATTACCGTAAAAGTCCAGATGAAGATTATCCTGGTGCAGGGGAGGTTAGTGATTGTGAGGGTGTGCAAGGGGAATTTCTGAAGTCCTGCCATCAGTCTGTTGGCCTGAGTGGTAGTTGATGATAATTCATTAAGCTGTACATTTTGGTTTTGTGTAGTTTTCTGCATTTATATTATATTTCAAAATTTTAAACGGTTAACAAAAACTCTTCCCAGGGAGTTGGAGACAGTGTCTTGAGGAGGCTAAGAACCTGCCACTGACGTAGCCACCCATCCTTCGAGAGCTCTGCCAAACACGGCTTCTCCCGAGAAAGCACTTCTGACGCTGCCCTGGAACTGGGACGCTTCTGACTTATGAATCATGCGTATGCAAGTGGCTTATTCCGAGCACTGCTCTGGCGTGCAGCCGTGAAGTTGAGACCTGTCATTAGCCCACACTTAGCATGTTGCCCTGGGTTCCATTCATTTGCGTCTGTGTCTACCTTCCCTAGAGGCAGAGGGGCCCTCGGTTCCTCACCCCTCTCTGAGTGAGTTGCCCAGTGTCTAGCAGAGGGCTTTGCACCAGCTAAGGCTCAGGGTGTCTGTTAAATACAAAATAGATTAGGTGGTGAAAAGTTCTCCTAGGAGAGAATGAGAGAAGAAAGTGTGTCTCCAGGCTCAAAAGAAGCACGTTTGAATAAAACCAAAGACCTGGGTGGTAGACTTCTGAAACACGTAACCTCACGTTGGGCTCCTGTTTGAAAGATTTAGATCAAGTCGTGCAGGATGAGCCACTGTGAGAATCTGGGAGCTTGGGGCATGTCACCTGGGAACATGGCAGAAACAGTGACTTTCTAACAATGGTTCTTTGGAGTCTCTATCTGGCTGTGTGGTACCTGGGGCCAGCCCACAGTGGCAGTTCCTAGATTAGGCGGTTGCTGTGTGTTATGTCTTACTTGTCTGTCATGTGTCCCCTCTCCTGTGTTGGGCTGAAAGCAAATGCCTTCTCTGGTTTTCTTTGGATATGTCTTGACTGATGCTATACTCTTCCCTCCATTTTTTGTAATCCTTCAGAGAGAGATACACAGGCCCGAGCTGTGTGGTTTCTTCTCTCAGCAGGATCCAGGGGGCAACTTCCCTGGGAGTAGCAGGTCAGCCCAGGGCTCCACCTGTCCGGGCTTCGAACATGGTGGGCATTCGCAGAATATGTGTTGAGTCCCTTATTCATCTTTGTAACCTCAGTTTCCTGGCACAGTGTCTAGGCCTGAGTGACTCTTGGTAAAGGCTTGTGGAATGAAGGATAAAATATTTGAATAAGGACTGAATAAGTGTCAGCCATTTTTGGTCCCACTTCTGCACTGTGAACCCTAATGAGCGAACCCTGAATCTGGGTTCACATGAGCATGATTGGAGCCAGCAGAAGGGCCCCTGAAGAAGCCAGCTCTCCTATGTCATTGTGAGTGGTTCTTGAGGACTTCCTATTGAATGTCAACTCCCCGTCTCATGCTTGGAAGTGACTTGAGGTCTCCTGCTTCCCTTGAGATCCTCATCCCAGGATGGGACCTCCCTGTACAGTCTAGGCCCATTGCTGCTGATTAGAAAACACAAACTTATTCATTCTCCTTTGTTCTCAGTCTTGGAGAATCTCAATTTATAAACCATCCCTGGCCATTCAAGCTGAAATTCTCCCAGTCATCTCTGACACCCCTCTATTCTGCACCCCTGCGGCCAGTCACGGAGTCCTACTATTTCTGTCCTTGATTGCTCTCCATTTTGCTCCCACTTCTCCACCCACTGCCTCCGCCTTAGTTCAGGCCTTCATTTGAGGCCTGAACTATTTGTTGCATGGCCCAATTGGCCTTCCTGCCCCCAGTCTCTACCCGTGTGAGATTTACCTTCTCCTTGGCTGTCAGAGTTCCATTTTAAAAGGCACAACTGTGTATGTCACTCCATGTTTTAAAAACCTCTGTTTCTTATGCATTACTTTGAGCTGAGACCCAAGCTTGTTGGCATGGCACCAGCCAACTTTGCCAGCCTTCATGTCCTGCTCCTCCCCTCCCCTCTCCTGCAGCCCAGCCCACCAAGCCCCTTAGGCTCTCCCAGCACAGCCCACTGCTTCACACCTCTGTGTTTTTCCAGGTGGCACCATTTTTCTCAGCCTAGAATGCCTCTCCCACTTTATTGCCCTGCCCAACTCTTCATCCTTGTCCCACCTCCCATGGCCCCTCCCTTGGGAAGTGTCCCCACACTCTTCCAGGCAGATTTATTTGGTGGTATTCCTGTGTGTATCTGTGTTAACATGTCTATCTGGATGTCTGTCCCATAGTGGACTCTGAGCTTCCCTGTGGCTTAGCCCTCTTTGTGGGTCCCCCACCCCAGCACAGTGCTCAGCACCCAGTAGGACCTTGGTAAATGTTTGTTGAATGAACTAATGATGCGTATTAAGGACCTGATTGCATTTGGTTGTTGCTGTAACAGAAAATGGAATAGGCCCAGTTCTCACTCCAAGGCAGGTGCCCAGCACTGAGCTGAAGGTATTTGATCCGTGTCACATTGGACTGAAACAAAAGTTTTGGCAACACTGGTAGGATAAAGGTGTTTTAGGAGTGGCGAGTTCAGTGGGAGGGCCGTATTTACAGAGAGAAATGGACATCCTGTAAGTTGGTGCCCAAATTTGAGGCAGATCCAGCCTGGATGGATCCATGTTGGTCTGGTCCATGTTGTGCCCCAAGACTCTGGAGAGGTGATGAGCATGGACTTTAGAGCCAGACTTCCGTGTCCAGTCATGGTACACCCAGAGCCAGTGGACTGGAAGCCAGTATTCCTGATTTATACTCCACAGGTGGGCTGGTGGGTGTTCCTTCTGCTGCTCAGAAGTGTGAACTGAGGTGTGGAAGGCAGAATAATGCCCCACCCCCACCCCCACCCCATCGCATGTCCACTTGTGAATATGTTATGTTACATGGTCACTCTGCAGACATAGTGAAGGACCCTAAGACAGGGAGGGTAGCCTGGACTCTCTGGGTGGACCAGCCTCACTGCACAGGCCCTTAAAAGCAGGGAACCTCCTCCGGCTGCGGGCGGTGGAAAGATGCGGTAGAGATTCCAAGCTTGAGAAGGACTCAATATGCCATTGCTGGCTCTGAGACAGGGGTCCATGTGCAAGGACCCAAGGGGGGCCGCTAGGAGCTAAGGGTGGACCCTGGCTGGCAGCCAGCAAGGCTGCGGGGACCTCGGGTCCTCAGCAACAACGAATTGGGTTCTGCCAACAACCAGAATGAGCTTGGACATGAGTTTTCCCAGAGCTTCCAGTAAGAAATGCGGCCCTGCAGACACCTTGATTTTTAGCCCAGTGAGACCTGTTGGCCTTCCGACCTACAGAACTGTGAGCTGATAAATGGGGGTTGTTTTAAGCTGCTAAATTTGTCGTCGTCTGTTGCGGCAGCAATAAAGCCTGGTACAGGATGATAACAGGTAACTCGTGTTCCAGGGCAAGAAGGCCGAATGGAGCCCATGCCTCGCTGCACAGACAGGCTAGCCTTTTAAGGCTAGAGGGACACTTCTTTCATCCATGCTTGTTGTGGCCGTAGATGAAACACTGGATTTCCACACTTGGCACTTACTCACAGAAGTTTTATCCTGGAAAAACAATTCAGCAGCCTGTTCAAAACATTCTTTCCTGCCGGGCCACGGAGTTCTTTGGTGCGATTCCAAGTTTGAGGATCACAGATATAATTTACTTAACCTTAAAAAAATGTTTTTTTGATCAAGTGCTGTGCTCTCTTGAAAAAGGCGGGTGGGAAATCCCAGTGTTACCATAGGATCATGATGGTGGCTCTGCTAGAAAGAGAGGTGACCGAAAGTCAGGAAGCAGAGGTGGGGATAAATGAATGCTTCCCTCAGGGTGGGCCAGCTGTGTCCTGATGCTTACTCAGGCCCACGATGGTAGTCTGGAATGCCCCCGTGTTCCTGGGGTGAGGTGCAGAGCAGCCTGGAGCTCCCAGGGCGCTGGATTAAGAATCAGGAAGCATTGTTTCTCCTGGCTGTGGTTCTCTCTGCTCTGCCGTGGTCCCCCCCGCTCCATAGGTCTTCAGTCAGGGTCTGTGAAGTGAGGGGGTTTGGATGAGCTTACCCCAAAGGCTTAGAGAATTGGCGATTCTGTGGAAGTGCAGTTGCTGAAGTAGCAGCCCTGCCAGAGTTGACTGCCTTTTGACAACACCTGGCCCTTGTCACTCCAGCTTTGCTGTCCTGATTCTCAGCTTTGACACTGAGTTGTTTGGCTTTCCCTGTCTATGAGACCCTTCTTCTTGGATAACCCTGGCTGCACTTAGTTTTAATGGATGACTTCTGTGTTAGTCAAATGGGCCTATGCTCCCCAAAAGAACTGGCCTCCCAAAGTAACTCACTCAGAAAACTTACCCAGTGAGAAGCCTTTTGCAGTTGGTCACTTCTGCCCAGGCACGATCTCCTGCCTTCTGCTTGGGACTGCCAGGTACATCTGCACAGGCTGAGCACTGCACAACTTTGGGAGTGTTTTCTGATCCTGGCCTTCCCAGTGTTAGCCTATTAGGCCTAGGTTGTAGCATATAACAAAAATAATTTTCCAGAAAAACCTTTTGACACTCAGTCAGAGACCACCTGGAATGTCTGAATATGATGCCGTTGCTACCTGTGGCCCAAACTTCTAAATCTATTTGACTTAGAGAATGTTAGAGCTGGAAGGGATATGACAGATTCTTGAGTAAGTGATTGCAAGCTGACAGCCACAGATGTTTCTTTAAATTTTAAAAATAAACCTGAAACCTGTAGCTAGGGCATAAACACTTTTGATTTTCCACAGTCTCCACCACTCCCTGTTGTGTTCCACCAGCCTGCTTCATGCACTGACCTCACCTCCTTGGTTCCTGTCATTATCTGTGGCTTCCTAGAGGAAAGTGAGGCTTAGAAAAAAAAATAACAACTTGCCCAGGGACATACTGTAAGTCAGTGCCCAAATTTGAGGCAGATCCAGCCTGGTGTCTGGTCCATGTTGTGCCCCAAGACTCTGGAGAGGTGATGAGCATGGACTTTAGAGCCAGACAGTTCATCTACTGTGGGTCCCAAGCAGACTGCTTTACGGAGACTCTAGCAGGTGTAGGTTAATGTGAATCAATTAGGTAGAGAAGTGTTGAAAGAGAATCTACAGTAATAAAAATACCTGCATCATAGGGTTGTTGAAAGGATTAAATGACAAAATGCATGCAAAATGCTCAACACATTGACTTACATGTAGTGAGCGTTCAGAATATCAGCTCTTATTATTATTCTCTTACCAGTAGTTAGTAACATGTAAGTTTTGGGGGGGCTAGTGTACTATTTGGCACAGACTAGGCACACGGCTGTTGGATAAGTAGATGAATGGGTCCTAGTTTCCTGGTTTATCTGCTCCCTGGTGAGGCCTGAATTGAGAATCGTCTAGACGAGGACACATACTGGAAGTTGTTGGGTTTGGGTGCACTGTTCCCGGGGGGTGGTATTCAGAACCACAGGAAGAATTACTGGGAGATCTCAGGAGGTGTTTTCCTGGACTGTGATCTGAACACGCTGGCCTGCCTGTGGATAACAGCACCTGTCTCACGGGTTGCCCTGGGGATCCAGAGATGCTCAAGAAGGCATTGTATCCAGATGATGGCCCCTGACATGATGCACGAAGCTGAGCACATCACCTTTGTGGTTTTCTTGCCAGAAGTGCATCACCTCAGCTGATCATGAGGAACACATCAGACAAACCCAAACTGAGGGATGTTCTATAAGATAACCGACCAGTACTCTTCAAAAATGTCAAGGTCATGTAAGACCAGGAAAGACTAAGGAGCTGTCACAGACTGGAGGAGACTAAGGAGATGTGGCAGTTAATGCAAGGTGGGATCCTGGGTTGGACCCTGGACCAGAAAGCAGACAGTAGTGGACAAACTGGAGAAATCCAAATTAATTCTGTAGTGTAGTTAATGGCATTGTACAAAGGTTAATGTCTTAGTTTTGATGATTTTTCTATGGTTATGTAAGATGTTAGTTAATATAAGCTGGGCAAAGTGTGTACGGGAACTCTGTACTATTTTTGCAATTCTTCTGAAAGTCTAAAATTATCTCAAACTAAAATGTTAAAAATAAAAAGAATGCATGTTTTTTGGCAAACCTTAGGGCTAGTAAATGTGCATTCCCTCACTCCCTTGGGTCATCCTGAGCACAGTGGAGACCCGCACATACAGAGGGACTGGACAGGGTTTCTGAGAAGGAAAGTGTGAATAGTCCGGGCTGTGTCAGAGGAGCGAGCAGGTCTGGTGCCCTCTCCAGAGAGGAGCTGCCCCGTGTGCCCAGGTCTTGGAGGCGGAAATGGAATGGGACCTTTGTAGCCTCCACCGGTTGCAGTGGGCCTAGGACTGGTAGGTAGGCACTTTGCAGTCAGGCAATCTTTGGTCCAGCTCCAGTTTTGTTACTTATTATCTTATGGGGATCTTGGGAAAGTTACTCATCTGTAGTATGGGATAATGTCCGGACATCTGGGCTCATTGAGTAGGTTGAAGGAGAGGGTCCAGAGCAGTGGCCAGTGCTGGTGGTTGTTTCCCCTCCCCCTGAAGCCTTCCCAAATGGCCCCAGTGGAAGTGCCCACCACCTTCCAGGTTCCCCACAGCACTAATTTTATGCCCCTCCATGGGCCCTTTCTAGGAATGGCCTAAGTCCCACGGTTTGTGGGTCTTGTTTGCTCCATGACCTAGAGCTCCACAGAGCTTTGCACACAGGGAAAGGTGCAGGTGTGGTGAATGAGTGGGTGAATGAGTGAGTGAGTAGGTGGGTGAGTGAATGAGTGGTTGAGTGAGTAAGCAAGTGAGTGAATGAGTGGGTGAGTGAATGAGCGAGTGAGAGAGTGGGTGAGTGAGTGAGTAAATGATGCCGCCCTGCCTCTCTGAGTGAGGGCTGTGTACCATATAATGATTATTGGCCCAGATAGTTGCGCATGTCAAGCTGTTCTCCATGATGAATTTGAAAGTGTTCAGACCAAACACACCCTCTTATGATTTTTCTCCCCCTATCTTGGGTGCCAGTCACCTGTCCAGAAAAAGCAATGTAACTCCTTTTCTTACACTGTTTGAACATTTCAACCTTAAAAGTTGTTTGTCAGTGCTTCAGAATTCTCTGGGCCTCTCTCCTTGCTGAGAACTTTTTGCCACAGGAAATCAAGCTCATTTTAAGGGCCAAAGAGTCACTAAATATAGCCTCCCAGCACAGATATTTAAAGAGCTGTGTTGATGATGTTATGTCTGAAGGAGAAGAGGAAGAAAATAACTTCGTTTTTTTCTGGAAAGAAGAGTGAAGTTACACCAGATTTTCTCTGGGCCTGCGGGGAGCAGAGTGATGGTGTGGTGTCAGTGGCTTAATTATGGAATCACCAGATGTTCTTCACCAGCTTGGGCCTTGGGGGTTAGATTTCTGTTGCCAGGCAGTCATTTCTTGATAATTCCTTCTCGTCTCTATTTAAAAATGCCTCCTGTCCTGGCGAGTGATCTCAGGCGAGTGTGCCCTTGCAGCCACGCCCAGGAGAGTGGTGCTCAGGGACGTGCCTGTAAGACCTGCTGTGCCCCAACCCCGGGACCCGCAGGGGGCGGGTGGGGGAACCCACCCGCATCACTCTCTCCCAAGTGTTGGTTGATGAGCAGCAGGTGATAAAGGTGGAAGGAGGAGTGGGATGGGGCCCTGGAATCTTTCCCAGTGAAAATCGAGCAGCAGATGCAGAGGCCAGGAAACAGTTCATGCCTTAGAGAGAGGTCTGGACTGAATTTCTACTCATGCTGGTCACTGTGGCATGGATGGGGCTGGACTTTCATGGGATGGGGTGGCTTTCATGGGGGCAGATGGCTTTCCACCTACTCTCTCCTCTGGCCTCCACCTTGGGCTCATTGGGTGGTCAGGATAATGTCAAGATCTTGTATAAAACTTTTGTATACAAGATATATACAGGATAATGTCAAGACCTTATATAGAACAGCCAGGTATAAAAGTTTTGGGCTGATGTTTTTGTTTCTCAAATGTTCCTTCTAGAATATAAATAGGACTCTTCTAGGAGTTCTTGGGAACTTTCTTTGGGGCTGAACTTGTATCTCTTTGGGAGAGAAACTTTGTAGCTCTTTCTGTAAGAAGCTCTGTGCTGTGAACTCTCTCCACCTTTGTGTGTCTGAAGATGTCTACATTTCACCATCTTTTTTTTCTTTCTGTTATAACCAAGATTTTATTGGTAGTCGTTTGGCGGTCAGTACACAAACTTCGTGAATTCATGCTAATATTAAAAAGCCTACCCAGTGTAGGGACTTTGCTAAAGAATTACTTAACCCCTGTTCGAGCTTAAAATTGGAAGACAATTTTTCCTCAAGTAGAGGACGTTAGAGCTCAGAATCTTCACATATTGCTAACTCTTAAGCGTTTCGTGAAGAATGTCCTGATAACACAGGACGTGTTATCTTACACATTATGTCTGTGACACATTAACAGGTTTTGGGAAATTCCATACCTTCCCTTACAGGGTATTGCCACAGGTAATGTGCAGTTCTGATAAGGAAACGAAAGACCGTATAGAAGACACAGAGACAATAATAATAGGGAAAAGGTACAAATAGGAAAGATGGGTCATTTAAAGCGACTATGTCATTTGGGCTATGTGTATTTTAGAGGATTTTTTATTATGCTCTTCACAGTCTATGGAATGTTAAGTTTACATCAAACAAAACCTCCATTAATCCAACATTCTACTAATTTCTGGTTTTATTGAAATTAACTGCACGTGATTTTACCTCTTAAAAAGGCCTTTGTACTTATTTAAAGTTGTATTAAAACATAGGATAAGGTGGGATTTCATGCTTCTTAAAAATATGTTTCTGGAACTCCAGAAAATATGCTTTCCCAAAATAGTTGATGAACCTTCTTAGAATTGTAGGAGGAAGGGTAGGAAAGAACCACTGCCAAGACTAGGCCAAGACGACTTTGTTTCCCACTGCGCTGGGGCCTGAGATATCCTCATCTTTAGGTTCTGGTTCCGCTGTTAAGTATTCTTGAACCTCTGCTTGCTGATTCTCCTCTGCCCTTTTTTTTTTGCTTCCTTTTCCCCTTTGGTTGAGACCTTTTGGTCAGAAGATTGATCCTTCCCTATTGCCTTTTTTAAACTAAGATTCCATTTTTTCCATGGCCAGATTAGGTAACTATTTGCTGATATTTTAGGTGTTTCTCCTTAGTGCCCATCCAGCAGAATTGACTTTCCTTCTTGTCATCTTGGCTGCAAGCAGTGACCGTGGACACACTGGGGCGGGGCAGTGCCAGGTGCCCCTGGGTACTATGCTTCCCAAAGCCAGCATCCTGGGCACCCTCTCCTGCTGCCTGAGCTGCTGGGATACGAGATGGAGGTGGAAGAGCAGATGGAACAGGATTAGGAGCCTGCTGCCTTCTCACCACGTAATTAGTTCTTTTTCTTCAGCACTTTGAAGTGATTATTCTGTTGTCTTCAGGCACTGTGTCTAATTGTCAATCCCTTGTGGGTAATTTACCTTTTCTCTCTGATAGCTTTCAAGATTCTTTTCTTTTAATGTGGTGCACTATGCACACTGGGTGTTTTGGTTTATTGTTCTTGGGATTTTTTTTAGCATTTACTGTAATTCTGGAAAATTCTCAGCCATTATCTCTTTGATTCTTGCCTCTGATTTTTTTTTCACAATTCTCTCTTTTGCAACTCTTATTAAATGCATGGTGGAACTTCTCATTCTGCTCTCCATTTTATTTAATTTCTCTTTCATTTTTCCTGTGTTTTCATTCTAGGTGATTTCCTCAGATACATCTTCCTATTCACTAATTCTCTCTTTAGTTGTGTCTAAATCTACTCTTTGATTTCTAGAATTTCTCTGGTTCTTTTTAAAACTCACTTGTTCTTTTTCTGTAATGTCTTGTTTTTTCTATGTGGTTTCTATTTCTTCCATCATCTTGTTGAGTATTTTAAACATTCTTATTTTAAAGTCTTTTTCAGGGGACTATTATTTATAGTTCCTGGAGTATTTCATTCTCTTTGTTGAATCTGCTCTTTGCACAGCATTTGACTTTTCCTGTATCTTTTGTTATTTTTGGCTCCAAGATCCTCTTTGGTGGAGTTTACGTTTGGTGGGGTCTTGCATGTGCCTTGTATTGTGGAGGTTGGCACAGCTTTGTGGTTGCCTCTTAGCAGAGGCCCTACAGGACTTATTGGTTCCAGGTCAAGTTTGGTTGGTTTTCCAGAACAGGGCTTCCAGACTGCATGAGCAGTGAGGGACCTTGGCACGCACACACAGCCCAGGCCAGAGACTCTGGCTTCTCTGTAGTCACCCCACTAAGGGCCTGGGGTGCAGCTTTGACCAGGTGTTCAGTTCCAGATCCTTGATGCTCACACAGTTAGTGGCCTCTGCTTTGGTCCCTTATAGCATATATCTGGTTTGTTTATACTGTAGCATGGGGCTTCAGATCTCATTTGCTGCAGTAGCTTGCTGGTACCTGGAGATGCTTTCAAGTTCATCTACATGTTAATGATTTAAAAAAAAATTTTTTTTATAGCATGTCTACATATTATGTGGGAGAGATCTAATGTATGACAGCTCAGTCCAATCTCTTTGCCCGTTTCTTAGTCCCCTACAAAGCAGCCAGAGAGATATTTTATTTTATTTTTTATTTATTGTCAGGTTTTTGTGTGTGTGTGTGTGTGAGGAAGACCGGCCCTGAGCTAACATCTGTTGCCAATCCTCCTCTTTTTGCTGAGGAAGACTGGCCCTGGGCTAACATCCGTACCCATCTTCCTCTACTTTATATGGGACGCCGCCACAGCATGGCTGACCAGCGGTGCATTGGTGGGCAGCCGGGATCCAAACTCACGAACCCGAAGTTGCCAAGCGCGAACTAAACTGCTGCGCCACCGGGCAGCCCCGCCAGAGAGATATTTAAAAAAAAACAGATCAGATTATCTCACTGCCCTGCTTAAAACCTTCCACTGGCTTCTTAATTGCTCAGAATAAAATCCATTTTGTTAAGTGAACTGGAAGACCCTCTATAAGCTGCCCCTGATGCCCTTACCAGCCTGTGTTGCACACTATGCTTCAGCCTCTTGGTCTTTCTGCCTCTCTTACTCCTGTCTTAGAAACTTTGTGTCTGCTGCATGCTCTCTGCCCAATTGCTACCTCTTTAAAGGGGTGTCTTCTGACTCCCCTAAAAAGCTACACCCCCACTCTCTATCTCATCAACTCATTGTATTTTCTTCACAACACTTATCTCCGGGTGGGATCACCTTGTTGTTTATTTGTTTTCAGGTTTCATCATCTGTCTCCCTCCCCCTACCACTGCCAGGATGGGGGTCCATGAGCACAGGAAGAATCTGTCTTACTTACTGTTGACCCTCAGCCTCCACCACAGTGCTGTGGGACAGCAGTTAACCCTGGGCTTCTTCTACATAGGTCAGATCATTCAAACCCCTGCTGCCTCTCTTCTGAATTCTTACCTAGAAGCTCTCAGGAAAGAATGCTGGAGGTAGAATCAAAGATCAGTGTTCCGGTTCTGGCTGCAAGGCACATTCCCTGTGTGATCTTGGGCAAGTCATTTACCTTCTCCCAGTCTCCCTTTCCTCCACTCTAAAATGAGGACAATGGTACGTGGTACAGTTTTTGTGAGAATGAACGTGGATGTTTTCATAGCCTCGGGAGAGGCGGCAGCCATCGTTCTCATTCAGGAGTAAGAGGATTCCTGCCCAGTGAGGGGCTACATGGGTGCTCCCCACAGGGTCACGAAGCCCTGTGAGACCTTTCTCACCCCTCATCCTGAGCCCTTTCTTGTTGGTGCTCCTCATATGTTGTCTTCTGTCTCTGCTGTGGCTATATTTTGGGTCGCTGTGTGGATGGTAAGCTCCATGTCAGTCAGCCAACAAATGTATTTTTGAGGCCTTGCTCTAAGTGTCCGGTGTAAAACCCAGATCCTGCCTTCACTGAAGCTCTGCTGGGTCCCTTGAGGGCTGTTGTTCTGTTGTCCTCTTTGGCTCGTTCTACAAAGTTCTGTGAGGGTTCTGGATAAGTGGGTTAGTTGGAATGCCTGCCAAGCAGACCTGCCCTGCCAGCGTTCATCATTCAGCAGATAAGGTTTCTCAAGTGCCTGCAGTGCCAGGCGCCAGCAGGCAGGAATGAATCAGACTTGATTGCTGAGTTCAGGTTGCTCCTAGACCCAAGGAAGCCTTGTGGGCTGAACGGTCATTGCAGTCCGCTAATCACGGGAAGCAGAGGATGCCCAAATGGTGGGAAGAGCCCGGGGAGGCAGGATTAACTGTCTCAAGTTGCTTATCAAAGAACTCAGGGTCACAGTGTGGCTTGCAGTGATTCTAAAGCTGACAGCCACGAGAAGAGAAGAGAAGCTCAGAACAGACTGGAGGAGCCAGGGAGGCATCTGGGGGCAAGTGGGCCTGGAGGAGGCCTCCGGAGGACCGAGGGGTGTGGCTGAGGGCAAGAATATGGGAAGAATGTGGGTGAACAGGGAATCCTGCAAGCAGAGGCTGCAGACTGGCGTCCCGAGAGCTGGATTTTTTTTGTGGGCTTGTTTTGTTTGGCCTACACAGCATTTTTCAAAAATTGGAACTTAATGTCTTTATGTGGAGAACACACTCTTTCCTTTACCACAGTCCCCATCATTCCCCATTTTCATCCCCGACCTGCCCAAACACATTTATGGAATCAGCCTAGGCCCCTGCTGTAGCCACTGAAAACCAGGAGAATCATGGAAAAGAGAATTAATAGACAAGTTCAGTATAAGGAATAAAAGTGCTAGGAGTGAGATAGGGAAAAAGCAATAGTATATTTTCCTATATATCAGCAATCAGCTTGGAAGTGTAATAGAAAACAGATCCTATTCACCAAAGGAGCAAGACCATAATATACCTTTATAAGAATCTGTGAAGTTTCCCGTCATTCACTCAAGATATATTTCCTAAGCATCTGCTGTGTTTTTTATTTTAAATTAAAAATTTATTTAATTTTTGAATAGGTAATACATTAGCTTGGTTAAAAAAAATGCAAAGCCTGCCTCTTACTCCTGTCCCCCTACTGCCTAGTTCCTGCTGAACTCCTGGAAAGAGAACCACTCATCTCCTAATTTCTTGTGGTGCCCATCCAAATATTTTCTTTTCATATGCAAGAAAATATGAATAGATTGGGATAGTATCTTCATCCCCACTTTGATACAAATGATAGGTTAGAGTCTTGCCTTTTCACTTAACCAAATATCTTGGCAGTTGTTGTTGTTTTTTGGTGAGGAAGATTGTCACTGAGCTAACATCTGTGCCAGTCTTCCTCTACTTTATATATGGGATGCCACCACAGGATGGCTTAATGAGCGGTGCGTAGGTCCACGCCCAGGATCCGAACCCGCGAACCCTGGGTCGCCAAAGCAGAGCGACTGAACTTAACCACTACGCCACTGGGCCAGCCCCTTGGCAGTTGTTTTATATCGGCATATAAAAGGCATCTTCATTCCTTTTTACAGCCGGAAAGTAAAAATACTGACTTTAAGATAAAACCATGGGCTCCAGAGTAAAATTGCCTGGGTTTGAAACCTGGTTCTTCCACGATGACCTTGAATTAATTATCTCTCTGTACTTCAGTTTTTTCATGTGTACTGACTCACCTTGTTGAAATAATGTGATTATCATTTCAGTAATGAAAAATGATACCTATTATTACCTATTGTTCAACAATAATTATTTATAATTATATATTAATATATAATATATTAATATAATATAATGTAATTAATATAGTATATAATTATTATATAATGCATAATATATAATTATATAATATAAAATATATAGTGTTATATAATATAATTATTATTGTTGAAATAATAGTTACTGACTCAGATTGTTACAAGAATTTAGTGAGATGTTACTTATAAAAGGGCTTACAACAGTGCCTGGCATCTAGTGAGCCCCCTAAATATTAGCTGCTTTTCTTATTCTTCTTATAATGATGAATATTTTAAATGCAAAGTAGGGTAAAGATATAAGGAGTGATTTGGGGGGAGTAGTTTAGATACAGGAGTCCTGATGAAAATTATAAAACTCTACTGAGAGATATAAGGCAGATGAATTAATGGAGAGACGTACATTGTTTCCAACGGAAAGTATGGAATTTGTAGAGATGTCAGGTCTTCCTAATGTAATTTATACTTATCCCATTTGTAACCGAAACCCCAATAGGATTTATTTTGGAACTTAAGTTTTTCTAAAATTTATGTGGAAGGATAAATAAGTGAGAATAACTTAAAAACTTTGAAAAAGATTGCAGCGAGGAGAAACTTGCCCTACTAAATATTAAAACACATTTTAATGATTAAAACAGTGACTTAATGGCATAAGAATAAACAGATCAGTAGAATAGAATAAATAGCCCAGAAACATACTTTTACACACATGTAAATTAATTCTGCGACACAGGTGACCTCACAAGTCAATAGGAATGGAAAGATAATTTGATAAATTAGGCGAGGCCCATTTGGTTAGCTATTTATGAGGAGAAGAGGATGTTTTAGATTCTCACCTCAGGTTGCCTGCCTAGATGAATTCCAGATAGATTAAAAGTTAAATTTGAGGGAATAAAAAAAATCAAACCACTAAAAAATAAAACCCCCTTGAAGAAGGTAGAAGGAAGCATTTTGGGGTAGGGGAGGACCTCTGAGTTTTAAAACTGTCAAAAATATCACAGTGAGGGGCCAGCCCGGTGGTGTAGTGGTTAAGTTTGCATGCTCTGCTTTGGCGGCCCAGGGTTTGCAGGTTCAGATCCCGGGCACAGACCAAGGCACCGCTCATCAACCCATGCTGTGGCAGCGTCCCATATAAAGTAGAGGAAGATGGGCACATCTTCCTCAGCAAAAAGAGGAGGATTGGCAATGGATGTTAGTTCAGAGCCAGTCTTCCTCACAAAAAGAAAAAAAAAATCACAGGAAAAAAAACCCAAAATCACAGTTGAAAAAACATTGACTTATGTGATCACAAAAGGTTAAGGGCTCTGTATCAGTGTCCTCGGGCT
Source organism: Tapirus indicus (assembly GCA_031878705.1). NCBI lineage: Eukaryota > Metazoa > Chordata > Mammalia > Perissodactyla > Tapiridae > Tapirus > Tapirus indicus. The sequence goes on from CM062922.1 coordinate 143,625,334, forward strand.
GCTGTAATAAAGTGCTGTACACTGGGTGGCTTAAAACAACAGAAATTTATTGTCTCACTTCTGGAGGCTAGAGGTGCAAAATCGAGCTGTTGGTAGGGCCATGCTCCCTCTGAAACCTACAGAAAAGAATCTTTCCTTGCTTCTTCTAGTTTCTGGTTGTTGCTGGCAATCCTTGGTGTTCCTTGGCTTGTAGGCACATCGCTCCAACCTCTGTCTTCATCCTCATAAGGGATTCTCCATGTGTGACTGTGTCTCTCTTTACTTATAAGGACACCGGTCCTATCAAGGGCCCGCCCTACTGCAGTATGACCTCATCTCAACTAATTATATCTGCAGCAACCCTATTTCTAGATAAGGTCGCATTCTGAGGTACTGGGGGTCAGGACTTCAACATATCTTTTTGGGGGGACATAATTCAACCCTTAACAGGCTTCATATGTCAAAGCACAACAAAGGACTCCAGCTAAAGTAGCAGATTGGTTACACACCTTCATCTTCCAAGAGTTGCTACAGTAATAGGAAAGAAAAAAGAACGATAAAGACCCACGAGGACAAAGAATGGGAGAAAGATCATTATCAAATAAGATATTTCAACACATTTTGGAAAGAATTGAAGAGATGCTGATAGGAGGAGAGCAGGTATGTTCTGCTGGGCCCAGATGGGCTTGGAGGCATCATGGTGGGAGTGGGAGTGGACTTGGGGGAGGCAGGACTGAAATCAACTGGAGAGGATATCAGTCTGTAAGAACTGGTGCCTTACCTCCCTGCATTCCAGCAGACAAGCATTTATCCTGCAGCTGTGGACCAGAGTGAAGAAACTGACCCCAAGGAGCTCCTAACTCAGAAACTCCACATGGCAGAGAGTGGGGTACCACAGTGCTGAAAACAAGGGGATTAGTCTGGAACCTTCACTCCATCCAGATGAACCAAGGACATCCCCCTCCCAGGCAGGCAATCAGAAGATGCTTCTCTGGAGAAACCCAAGGCCTCAGAGCAAACCCCTCCACAACCGAATCTCTGGGAGGCCCCCATGAGAGGGTTGGCTCCCCACCCACTCTCCCTAAAATGGAATTTGCCAGTTGATGAGCCCCACCATTGGGCCTTCCACACAGAACCTCCAGTGAACTTTTTAGAGCCTCACCGCTAATATAAAGCTAAACAAGGGTCAGCTGATGTTTAAGGCCGGGAAAACCTCTGCACGAACAAAAGAACAAGTAAACAATCAGGGAAAAGCCATCTGTAAGAAACAAAGACAATGCAAGTTCAGAAGAAAACTTTGGAAACTTCCAGTAGCATTCTCATGGAGTTCAAGAGGGCAGTGAACTCAGAATTGCATTAGAAGGTAGAGAAGATAAAGTGAAGGAAATCTCTCACAAAGTAGCAAAAAGGACAGGAGTTGAAAAGTACAGAGAAGAGACATGGAGAATCAGTCCAGAAGGTTCAATATCAAAGTGTTTAGAGTTCCGGAAAGACAAATGGAGGCAAAAGAGATGAGGAAATTAAGAAACTCATCTGCAGACCACAAGTGCCCAGCACAGAAAAATGACAAAAGAGACACCAAGCCACAGCACTGTGAAATTTTAGGACAGCAGGGTCGATGAGGGGATTCTGCAAGCTTCCAGAGAGGAAGAACAGGCATGTGGTAAAGGAACGAGGATTGGATGGTACTGAACTTTTCAAGAGCACCCCTGGGTGCTGGGAGTTGCGTGCCTTCAGCATTCTGGGGGAAAATGACCTTCAGTCTATTATTTCACACCCAGCCAAATGACTAATAAAGTGTGAAAGGAGAACAAAGATATTTGCACGTTATCTAGGATGCAAAAAATCTGTGAATCCTTTTTACTGGAGGATGCACTTCAGCACGACAAGAAGAAGAGGAGAACATGAAATTCAGGCAAAGTGGATCCAGTTTGGCAAAGGACGCCCAGAGAATATCTTACACAATAGAGTATTTGGGAAATTTCAGAATTTGTATGTAGAAAATTATGCAACTTAAATAACAAAGGGATTATTCACTCCAAGAAAAACAAAAAATTGAACAAGAATGGAAAGGTAGTCATAGTTTTCAACTTGGCTCTGTGCTGAATGACATTTATATGTCATAATTTAAACAGTGATTACTTAACTGAAATATTTGTGTAACTATGTTGAGAAGATGAGGAAGGAGAGGTGGTTGGATATCTAAGGGAATTATGTCTTATCTGTCATAATAGGAAGTCATTAGGTAATATTTAAAATTAGTAAAAGAAGAAATAGCAATGTAAGTATATTAATTGGAAATATTGAATTTATTCCTACCTACTAGAAGGGAAAAGAGGTAAAAAGCAAGACTGCCTTTGGGAAGTAGAATTGGGAGGGTGGAAGGGGGAACAAGTGACCACTTATTAGAAGTTGTCCTTACCACTTGATTTTTTTTTTTTTATTGAGGTAAGATTCACATAACATAAAATTAACCAAGAACCATTTTTTTTTAATGAGGAAGATTGGCCCTGAGCTAGCATCCGTTGCCCATCTTCCTCTTTTTGCTGAGGAAGATTAGCCCTGAGCTAACATCTGTGCCCGTCTTCCTCCATTTTGTATACGGGATGCCACCACTGCATGGTTTGATGAGCGGTGCCTAGGTCGACGCCCAGGATCCGAACCCACAAACCCCAGGCCACCGAAGCGGAGTGCGCAAACCCAACCACTATGCCACCAGTCCGGCTCCAACCATGAACCATTTTAAAGTGGACAATTCAGTGGCATTTAGTACATTCACAATGTTGTGCAACCACCACCTCTATCTAGTTCCAAGACATTTTCACCCCCCCCCACCCAAGGAAACTGCATACCAAATAGGGAGTCACTCCCCATTCCTCCGTCCTTTTTCCCCCATCCCCCAGCTCCTGGCAACCACTAGTCTGCTTTCTGTCCCTATGGATTTACCCATTCTGGAAGTTTAATACAATTGGAGTCCTACAGCATGTGACCTTTTGTGTTGGCTTCTTTTCACTTAGCATAATGTTTTCAAGGTTCATCCATGTTAAAGCATATATCAGTACTTCATTCCTTTTTATGGTTGAATGAATAATATTCTACTGCATACATAATACCACCTTTGTTTATCCATTCATTAACTGAAAGATATTTGGATTATTTCCACTTTTTGGCTATTGTGAATAGTGATGCTGTGAACATTCATTTTCATGTATTTGTTTGAATACCTGTTTTCAGTTCTTTGGGATAGATACCTAGGAGTGAAATTGCTGGGTCATATGGTAATTCTATGTTTAACTTTTTGAGGAACTACCAAACCATATTCCACTGAGGCTACACTATTTTACATTCCCACCACCAATGGATAAGGGCTCCAGTTTCTCCACATCCTTGCCAACATGTTATTTTCTGTTTGTTTGTTTGTTTTTAATTATAGCCATCCTGTTGGGTGTGAAGTGATATCTCGTGGTTTTGACTTGTATTTCCCTAATGACTAATGATGTTAAACATCTTTTTGTGTGCTTATTAGCCATTTGTGTATTTTCTTTAGATAAATGTTTATTCATGTTCTTTACCTATTTTTTAATTGAATTGTCTTTCTTTTTGTTGCTGAGTTGTAAGAGTTCTTTATATACTGTGGATAGTAGACTCCAATCAGATATATGATTTGCAAATATTTTATCCCGTTTTGTGGGTTATCTTTTCACTATCTTGATAGTGTTGCTACTTAATTTTTAAACTATATTCATGTATGATTTTGATGATCTTTATTAAAAAATTAAAATTAGTAGAAGGATAAAAATCATAGGTATCATAAAAAAGAGGTAATATGTTTTTCAAAGTGATAGAGTAAATATTTTAGTATATAAAGAACTTATACAAACCTCTAAGTAAGACAGAGACTCCAGTAGATAACTGGACATGAATAGATGACTCAGAAAAGAAGAAAAAGTTCATAAACACAAGAAAAATTAATAAGTAAAAAAGAAAAATTAACCTAATAAGATATATCTACATTTTTTTCTAGTGACAAAATTGAATAATATCAGAATGTATAAATAGGCACTCTTCTGATAAAAAAGGTACAAATTAGTGTGACTTTCTGAAAAGCAGTTTGGCACAATGTATCAGGAATCTTAAAAATGGGGGCCGCCCGGTGGCGCAGCGGTTTAGTCCGCGCTTGGCAGCCCGGGGTTCGCGAGTTCGGATCCCGGGCGCCAGCGGACGCACTGCCTGTCAGCCATGCCGTGGCGGCGTCCCATATAAAGTAGAGGAAGATGGGCACAGATGTTATCCCAGGGCCAGTCTTCCTCAGCAAAAAGAGGAGGATTGGCAACAGATGTTAGCTCAGGGCTGGTCTTCCCCACAAAAAAAAAAAAAGAATCTTAAAAATATTGTTACTCTTTGACCCAGTAATTCAACTTCTAAGAATCTTCCCTAAGAAAATAACTTGAAATATACAAAGCCCGCTTACATACAAAGATGTTTATCACAGTGCTCATTTAGCAGTGAAACCTATGAAGAACCAGAAGGTGGGTGAGTGATTCCTGACACACCCGTGCTTGAAAAATGCCCAGCACATAGTAGGCATAAAATAAGTAGTTGTTGAATGAATGAATGTGTCCATAGGATGGAATATTATGCAATCATGTAAAATTATATTTATATCATTTTTAATAACGTGAAATTCTTAAATTTGGGGAAATGACGTTAACAATTTTATGTGGAATATGGTCTAACTATGTTTTTTAAAAAAGATTTTATTTATTGGTAGAAATAAAGATGAAAAGAAAGCATAGGAAAAAGAAGGAAATAAGTAAAAATGTTACCTTTGGGTGGTGGAATATTAAATAATCAAAACTATACCATCTCCTTAGCTGCTGCACAGTTATCTGACGTGTCTCAGGACAGTTTTCCCAGGACTCCATCACCCAGGTGGGAAAGATGATCAGAAAGTGGAGGCTGCAGCTTCTGATGGACTCGCGCTTTCCCCATCGGATTATTTAAGTAAAGGCTTCTGCCTTTTTTAGGGCTGGGGCATCTGACTCTTTGCTGAGCATGCTAGGAAATGAAAAATGTATGAAATTTATTCTCCAACACTCACTAGCACCTGTTTTGCACCAGGGACCAAGGACACAAAGTTCAAGGAGCCCCTCACCCCAGGGAGTTTATGTTCAAGATCAAGTAAAACCCGTCAGGGTTCCAGGCCGTCTTTCATGCGTACACTGCACAGGATGATGCTATTTTGAAGTTTCCTGATGGTGCAGTCTGTGCGCCTGTCACAACCACTCAGTTGACGTCTCCCTGCTGACAGCCAGGCCTGGGCACCTGAGCACTCGTTTTGTCGGCAGTCCTCACTCTGTTTGTTCTCATGGTTTGTGGCATGGGCTCCTCATGGAAATAGATTCAGTCAGTGCCTGTACTCCCGGGAGACTGACTGCCTCCAAGTGCCAGGAAACAGCCAAAAATTGTATTTATATGTATACATAGGTATACATATATTTGTACATACATGCATATATATGTATAAATAATTTTCTACAATGAGTTGGTATTGCCTTTATAAAAAATAAAATAAAAGTCTGCTTTGTGTTTCTCTTTAGGCATTTATTCTGCTTTTTGCTTTATTGTCTTATTGTTTGGGTTGCCAGAAGGCTCTGCAGAGGGAGGACAGGGGCCCTGGGCATGGCCACAATGTGGAGCTGAGCCAGGGGACCTTGGAGAGGATGAAAGGGGCCTTGAAGAGAGCCCCTGGTCAGCTGGAAGCACTAGTCCTTGGCTTATCACTCAAGTCGGGGACACCCAGGTGCCATGGGGTCATTCTCTGCTGCTGGCTCCTGGGGAGGCCCCAGCGATTTGAATATTGCTATTAGGAGCTAGAGCCGGGAGGCCTGTGATGAACCACCTCCCACCGGCTGGTGTAGTGCAGCTGTTCCCGGGAGAGGACCAAAGGCTGCCAAGGGAGGGAGAGAGGCAGCTGCTGGCGGTGGGCATCAAGCCAGGCCTGGGAGAACCAAGTGGAGGATTTGCATGGAGGGCCTGACAGGTGGAGCTCTGTATACCCACTGCCCTTATCCAGAGGGACAGCCAAGCAAATCTCTCCTCAACCCAGCTCCCTCTCATCTGGGCCGCACTTGGCCACCTTCCAGTCATTTACTCCTTGAGGGTCTCTGCCAAGAGCTCCTCTATCCCCACTCCTGCAGACACAGCACGGTGGGTTCCCCTTTGGAGCCCGGACTCCACATTCCCTGAGTCCACTCAGCCTTGGCCATTCACTGTGGGCTGAGGACCTTCTGTTTATGTGATGGGGTGGTCTGACTTTCCGATCACAGAAAGTTCTGTGAGCTCCTGCTCTGCCCGAGGGAAGGAAACACTGGTGGGTTCACAGACAGCACCTCCTAGGATTGTGGCACACAGTGGGGCACCAGCAGCACAGGCAGGTGCCATGTTGGGTCCAGGATGCAGGAAAGACCCCAGCTTTGCCCACAGTTGAGTGGAGGAGCGAGACTCGTCAACAAACAGAATGATGTACTGGCTGAGGTGTGTCGGGATGCTGCAGGGGCGCTAGGAAGGAAGTGAAGGACTCTTTCTAGGTGGGGAGGATGAGCTCGCAGAGGAGGTAACACGTGATCTATGCCTTGAAGAAGTTTAACAGCCGAGGGCACGAGAAAAAATTCAGTGAAGAAAATATCAAATGGAAAAAGGCCCAGAAGCGTAAAAGAGAGCTGGGTTCTGGCAACAGCGAGAGTTTGGGGATGTGGGTTGGGAAGGATGAGGCACAGGGGAAATGAGGCTGGGAAGGAAGGTTGGGCCCAGATCGTGTGTGTGTCATCCGAGATTTAAAGGCATCCAGTGGAGGGAGCAGATTAGGGGCACCAGCAGACTTGGCTTCTGTTTCTGGTGAGGCACCAGATGGACTCCTAGGGAGAGGTCATGGGGCCACTGGAGACTTTGGATTACAGCCTTCTAGTGGACCAGACAACCTGAAAACCCTCTTGCCACAAACACTTAGAAATGCTAGCTAAAGAGAACAAATATCCTTTCAGATGCATAGAGTGCTCATGGGATAATAAGAGAAATTCCTACCTCACCTTCCAGATCCCCTTCCAGGTTGCCTGGGCCCCTACCAAATAAATGATTTGCTCTTGAATCTTTGTCTCCGAGTCCGCTTCTGCGGGAACCCAAACGACAAAGGATTCTTCAATAAATGATGCTGAAGCAGCTGGTTTTTCATAGGGAAAAGTAAAATTAGGATTTTACATTATACCTTAACTAAAAATAAATTCCAAGTATATTGAAGACCTAGCTGTGAAAACGAAAACTTGAAAACTTTTAGAGGAAAATATGAGAAAATATCTTTATGATCTTAGAGTAGGGAAAAAATTCTTAAATATGACACCAAAAGCACAAAAGTCAAGGAGAATATCGATAAAAATGTCAACTTTGTCAGTGAAAGATGCCATTGTAAATAAAAAGACAGCCCGCAGGTTGAAGCAGATATTGTGATGCAGAAAGCTGACAAGGAATTAGTAATCAGAACATACAAAGAACTAGTATAAATGTATGTGAAAAGGGCAGGCAGCCCAATGGAAAAGTGGACCAAGACATAAATAGGCATTTCACGGAAGAGGAAATGTGAACCACCAACAAACATATGAAAGACCATTTCACACCCATTAGATTGGCAAAAATCTAAAAGCCTCGGAACAAGAATGCTGACAAGTAGGAGCCACTGGGGCACCCTTTTCCTGGTGCTGAGAAGTGTACATTGTCCCTACTATGAAGATCAGTTTGGAAATAGAGTTTAAAATGTACATCCTCTGAGCCCAGCAATTTTACTCCTAGGCATGTGTTCGAGGACATGTAAACAGGATTATTCACTGAAGCACTGAATAATCTGTTTGTAATTGTAAAAAGTTGGAAATAACCTAAGTGTCTGTCCCCATGAGAATGGCCAAATAAATTGGTACAGTGGGATACTAATCAGTGGTTTATACTCTGTCAACATGGATAGCTCTGAAAAACTGTAAACATTGGACACACACAAAAAAAGCAAGTGGGAGTTCAGCTTCTAGTTAGGATGTAAGAAAAAAACAAGTAGCAGAAATGGTACTACCATTTATATACAGTTCGAAAACATGAAAAACAGCACTGCATATTGTTTTGGATATGCACATATGAGTAAATGTTATAAAACCGTGCGGGAGAATGATAAACACCAAATTCAGGATGGTAGTTACATTTGAGGAGCAAGGGAATGGAAAGGAGATGGAGAAGGATGCCCAAGGAGCTTCAACCCCACCAAATGCAGCAGAAGGTTAAGATTTGATAATGCTGTGTAACGAGTGCGTGGGTGCCATTGGATTTTTCTTTACTTTTCTGTATGATTGAAATTAAAGGAAAAATAGGCTTGGAGCAAAGAGGAGAGGTGGTAGGAATGGGGATTTGGGGGGTGACCATGCAGAACCAAGAGCAGGTCTCTGGGAAGCACCCACATTTGAGGGGTCTGTAGAAGAAGAGGCGCTCATGAAGAGGCTGATTGAAGAGGAGAATTGAGACAGACAGGGTGTGGAAGGACAGAGCTTTAGGGAGGAGTGTCTAACCCTGAAAGGAGGTCTTTGAACTTGGCAGTGAGTTATGGCAACCAAGCAAGCAACTTGGATGGTGGAGAGGGCTGCAAGCAGACCCAGAGGGTTTGGAGTGGATGATAGTGGAAACTTCTTGGAGAAACCGTGCTTGAAGAAAGGGTTGGACAGCCTGGGAGGGACAAGGCTGAGGGAAACTGGAGTTTGCAAGTCCAGTAGTGCAGACCGGAAAGCACAGAGCCAGCCAGCTCGGGTCTCTGCTCTGCCAACCCACTTCAGAGCCCCTGTCTGGCCATCTGTCCTGTCGACACTGGGGAGGCTGGAGGGTCAGCTCTGCCACTCCCCTGTGTGGGGAAGGATGGAGGGGACCCCAGGGAAGTACCCCTGAGGGAAGAGCACAGCCAGAATTGGGCAGCCAGCTTTGGGCCTGTCATCTGCCTCCAGCCTGGTGGCCCCTGGAAACATGTAGCCCATGGTCTTCCACCTTTAACTCTGCCCTGCACTCATGTACCAGGAAACTTCTTTGAAACCCTTGTACCCATACAAGGAGCAGCATCGTAGCAGGTAGCTGTGAGACTCCCAGGGAATCACTTAACCTCTCTACCTTAGTTTCCTCAAGTGGAATATGGGGATAATACCTATGTGCAAAGTTGTTATAAAGGCTAAATAATGATAACAAAGATCAGTGACATGTAGAGAATGCCTCTGGTGCCAGACACTGGGCCGTACTTGACGGCATTTAATCACCACCCCCCGAGGCACTTAAAGGTGGTCACTAACCCTAACTGAGACATGTGGAAACTGAGGCTCAGAGAAGTACACAGTTTGTTCAAGTGCACGTAGCTGGTTGGCTGCAGCGCTGGGATTTGACCCAAGCGACACTGCCTCCCATTATGGAATAATGCACGTGAAAGTGTTGCATAAACTGTCAAGTGCTGTACAAATGTTCCTTTGTTTCTAGTTTTTACATGATGAACTTCAGAGACCAGAACAGACCCTTTAACAAATGGGGAACAGGTGCTTTTCTTTCCATAACACCAGGTAGTAAGGACGGGGGCAGGGTGGGTGTACGCAGGTGCCCGTGACCTCTGGACCTCTATAAGCTGCACTTCCAGAGGCTCAGAGCCTCAGGATGCCTCTCTCCTTCGTGCCAGAAAAGTAGGGGCCCCAAGTGGTCTCATTTCTTCCTCCAAGATGGTTTCCCTCTTATCCCTTAGGCTTCTGTGAGGTGCATCCACAAACAGGTGCACACACACACAAACACACACATACACCCTGCTGTGCTGTGCCTCTCTCCAGCAGGCTGGAGTGAGAGCCTTTGCTTCCTGGTGGGCCACCTTTCCTGCAGCGTGTACATGGCTACCAACACCATCTTCCTCACTCTTGCTCAGGTCAACCCCCGCCCAGGAACCTCAACAGGAACAGCCTTTGGGGTCAAAAGGGACCTTTACAGCTCATTTGGTTGAACAACCCCATTTAATGCTTGCTTGAGTCCTTTCTGCAGTGCCCCATCCAGGGCCTCAGCACTACTGATGTTTATTCTTGGAGCTCATTTAAATCCTCCAGCCTCATTCCCAAAGTCCTTGAATAGAATGCTTTATCCCATAGTACTATGCCCTTGCCCTGACCAGCAGAGTGGGAATGGATTAGCAGCAAAATCCCTATTGGGCAGCAATCTGGGGACACATTAGCAAGGAGGAGGTGGGGATGTGGTCAGAATAGTTTGCTCCTGTTTATGAGTTTTGTAGCAGGTGTGTTTCAGAGTGTGTGTGTGTCCGTGTATGTCTACGTCTATCTATCAATACCTCTTTGAGCATTCCAAGGTCAAAGGCCTGAGTAAACAACTAAAACTCTTGTCTCCTGGGAAATAGGAATATTAATTCCCTCTGGGTTAGTTTTTTGTTTGTTTGTTTTGGGGTGTTTCGGGTCTGTAAAATGAGGTTATTGGCCCAGATAAAATAGCTTTCAAACCTTTTAAATTTATTTACCTAACAGGCATTTATTGATAGCTTGCTATGAGCAGGCATTGTGCCAGCCCTGCTGGCCCATATGGTGAGTGGATAAGACAGGACCAGGTGCCACCTTCATGAGTCTGGTGGGTGGACAGATGTTCAACATGTGATGACGGGCATGATGCGGCTATAAAGAAGAGCAGGTGCTGTGGGGTGAATAACAGGAGAACCATACTGGTCTGGGTATGGTGGGAAGGGAGATTCAGGCCAAGATCCGAAGGAAGAGCAGGAGTTAGCTGGGAGAGGAGGTCAGGAAGAACATTCCAGACAGAGGGTGCAAAGGCAAGAAGGTAGAAAAGACTCTGCTCATTCAGGAATGGTTTGGAGTGCCTGCAGGGTAGACAGGGAGGGTAAAGGGCTTAGGGAGACAGTTGGGAAGGGCAGAGGGATATGACATGGGGGAAGCAAGAGAAAGCTGGCACCTCCGAGGCTAAGCTGGAACTGAGGATGGATTGGAACCCATATCAATTTCTCAATGATCCCATTCCTCCAACTTCGATAATGACAGTCTGATGCAGACTACTAGTGTTCTTTGTCACAGAGCTAACCATGCACCAGGCCTGGCTGCTGCTCTGTGCCAACCAGATGACCCAGCAGACAAGTGACAATGTGCATGAGCTACAACTGTGTTTGATGCCTTGCATCAACATCCTGAGCATAAAGCAAGGTGGCCGCTCCTTCATGACTGTCTTCCAATTTTGGGCAAAGTGTCTCATTCTAATTTGGAACTATATATAAGGAAGGGAGTTCTGGGAAGTATAGTCCAGTTTAGTTAAGCTGACAGAATACAAATGCATCATAGGAGCTACTTCAATTTTAAGCAAGTATGTATTAGCAGATCCAGGCACTGTTTTAGGAGCTGAGGATACAATGTGAGTTAGACAGAGTTCATCCTCATAGAACTTAGGTTCCAACAGGGAAATCAGACAATAGCAAGTGCATATATGATATGATGCCAGATTGTGATGAGTACTATTGAAAAAGGGAAAGAGAATAGCAAGTGTTGGAGGTGCAGGTTGGGTAAGAAGAAGGTTATAAAGAGAGGGTGGTTGGAAAACTTTTTTGATGAAGTACCATTTAGTCACAGACTGTAATGGAGTGATGGAACCAGCCAAGCAGAGATCACGCAGGAAAGAGTTTTTCAGGTAGAGGAAGTAGTATGTGCAAAGGCCCCAAGGCAGGAAGAAGCTTGTTCAAGAAACTGAAAGAATTCCAGAGTAGATGAAGCAGAGTGAGGCAGAGAGGGATAGGAGATGAAGCTGGAGAGTTAGGCAGCAGCCAGGTCAGGTAGAATAGTTATTATTTGACCTATCTAGTGGTTCCCTCGAAGACCTCATTTGGAAGCCTTGTCCTTTTTTGACCTTTCTTAAACTGTCCCAGTGCTAAAAGCCTTTCACCAGGGACATTTGTCAAATATTTTAATATCACAGCTGCCTGAGGCAGTGGATTACAGTTGGGGTAAACAATAGACTAACATAAAGCTCAAAAGGATGGGGATGGGATGGGAGGAATGGGATGTCCATAGGGGGCTTTTAAAAGCTCTGACATATTCCTGGAATCCAGAAGGCCACACACATGTGTTGGCTGTGTGCGTGTTCAGAAAAGACTTGAAAAGGCAATAATCTCTCACTTCTGACTGACCTTGAAGCTCTGTGCAAGCAGGACATGAAAGCAGAGGTAGAGTTATAAACTGCCTGGCTGAGTGTTGAAGGCACGCCTCAACATGCATATAGAGCCCTTCAGCAAAGAGTGGGAGATTTATTGGTTCCAGTAGGTTAAGAAAATCTCTGTCTAATCATTAGCTGACCACTGAGTTAACTAAGCAAAGACTTCAGTGGTCACTCATGAAATAGAATACAGACTTTGCAGAATTAGTTCAGGAAAGTCACTAAACAAACAACAACTACAATAATAGCAATAACAAACGCTATGGAGGGGGCAGAATCTGATTTCCAGAGTTGTCACATTATATTATTTGAAATGTTTAGTTTTCAACAAAAATTATGAAACATGCAAAGAAATAATAAGAAAATATCCATACACAGAGAAAAAAGCAATTAATAGAAACTGTTCCTGAGTAAGCCCAGAGGTGGAATTACTAGACAAATACTTTAAATCAGCTATTTTAAATATGTTCAAAGAACTAAAGGAAAACATATCTTAAGAATCAAAGGAAAGTATGAAAATGGAGTCTCAAATAGAGACAATGAATAGATAGAAATTATAAAAAGGAACCAAAAAGAAAATTGTAGAATTGAAACAATAACTCAAACAAAAAACTCACTGGAGGGACTCAACAGCTGATTTGAGCAGGCAAAAGAAATAATCAGCAAACTTTGATTATCTACTCTGAGGAACAGGAAAAAAAAGAATGAAGATAAATGAACTTCTTGGACCAAGACCTGTGGGCCACCACTGAGCAGACCGACATGCACATAATGGGAGTCCCAGAAGGAGAAGAGAGAGAAAAAGGGGCAGAAAGAATATTTGAAGAAATAATGACTGAAAACATGCCAAATCTGATGAAAAACATTAATCTACACATCTAAGAAACTCAACGAACTCCATGTAGGATAAATTCAAAGAGATCCCCACCTAGACACATCATAATCACACTGTCAAAAGCCAAAGATGTGAGGCCTGAAACTATAAAACTGCTGGAAGAGAATATAGGCAGTACACTATTTGACATCAGTCATAAAGGGATCTTTTCGGATTCCATGTCTACTCGGACAAGGGAAACAAAAGAAAAAGGAAACAGGTGGGACTTCATCAGATTAAAGAGCTCTACAAGGCAACTGAAACAGGGATCAAATGGAATAGACAACCCACCAGCTGGGAGAAAATATTTGCAAACCATATATCTGACAAGGGGTTAATCTCCATAATATATTAAAGAATTCACACAACAGAACAACCAAAGAAACAAGCAACCTGATCAAAAAATGGGCAGAGGATATGAACAGACATTTTTCCAAGGAAGATGTACAGATGGCCAACAGGCAATGAAAAGATGTTCAACATCACTAATCATCAGGGAAATGCAAATCAAAACTACACTAAGATATCACCTTACACCTGTTAGAATGGCTATAATCACCAAGACAAAAAACAACAACAAATGTTGGAGAGGTTGTGGAGAAACAGGAACCCTAATTCACTGCTGGTGGGAATGCAAACTGGTACAGCCTCTATGGAAAACAGTATGGAGATTCCTCAAAAAATTAAAAATAGAATTACCTTATGATCCAGCAATCCCACTATTGGGTATCTATCCAATGAGCCTGAAATCAACAATCCAAAGAGGCTTACGCACCCCTATGTTCATGGCAGCATTATTCTCTATAGCGGAGAAGTGGAAGCAACCCATGTGTCCCTCAACTAATGATTAAATAAAGAAGATATGGTCTATATATACAATGGAATAAAAAAGAAAAAATTGTCCCATTCACAACAACATGGATGGACCTGGAGGGTATTATGTTAAGCGAAATAAGCCAGAGAGAGAAAGACAAACACCACATGATTTCACTCGTATGTGGAATATAAACTAACACATGGACAGAGAGAACTGTTTGGCAGTTACCAAGGGCAAGGGGGCTGGGGAGTGGGTACAAGGGGTGAAGGGATGCATTCATATGGTGACGGACAAACAATAATGTACAACTAAAACTTCACAATGTTATAAACTATTAATACATCAATTTAAAAAAAGCCAAAGACAGAGAAAATAGCAAGGGAAAAGTGATTCATCATATGCAGGGGATCCTCGATAAGATTAACAGCTGATTTCTCATTAAAACAAACAAACAAAAAACCATGGAGGCCAAAAGGCAGTGGGTTGACATATTCAAAGTGATGAAAGGAGAAAAAGAACTGCCAACCAAGAATTCTATATTTGGTAAAACTATCCTTCAAAAATGAAGGAGAAATTAAGACATTCTTCAGCCTGATAAAGGGCATCTACACAAAACCCACAGCTGACGTCACACTTAATAGCAAAAGACTGAAGTTTTCCCCCTAAGATGAGGAACAAAACAAAGATGTCTGCTCTCACTACTTCTATTCAAGATTGTACTGGAGGTTCTAACAAGGGCAATTAGGCAAGAAAAAGCAATAAAGGCATCCAGATTGACAAAGAAGTGAAACTATCTCTATGGGTTGATGACATGACCTTATAGATATAGAACACCCTAAAGGGTCCAACCACAATAATCAAAAAAAAGAAAAAAACACTGTTAGAGCTAGTAAATGAGTCAAGTGAGGTTGCAGGATACTAGATCAATATTTTAAAAATCAGTTGTATTTCTATACACTAGCTATGATAAATCCAAAAGTGAAATTAAGAATATAATTCCATTCATAATAGCATAAAAAAGAATAAAATACTTAGGAATAAATTTAACCAAAGATATTCAAGACTTATATACTGAAAACTATAAAACATTGTTGAAAAAAATTAAAGACGACGTAAATAAAGGAAAGACATCTCCTGTTTGTGGGTCAGAAGACTTAATATTGTTAACATGGCAATATTCCCCCGATTGATCGACAGATTCAATGCAATCCTTATCAAAATTTCAACAGCCTATTTGCACAAATAGAGAAGCTGATACTAAAATTCATATGGAAATTCAGCAGACCCCAAATAGCCAAAACAATCTTGAAAAAGAGCAAAGTTGGTAGACTGGGTCTTCCCAATTTCAAAAATTACTGCAAAGCTAGTAATCAAGATAGTGTGGTAGTGGCATAAGGATAGAAATATAGATCAGTGGAATAGAGTTGAGTGTCCAGAAATAAACCCATATATCCATGATCAGTTGGTTTTCAACAAGGGCACCAAGACCATTCAATGGGGAAAGAATAGTCTTTTCAACAAATGGTGCTAGGACAACTGGATATCCATGTGCAAAAAATAAAGTTGGATCCCGACCTCACACTTTATACAAAAATAAACCCCCAATGGATCAAAGACCTAAATGTCAGAGCTAAGCCTATAAAACTTAGAAGGAAACATAGGTTAGTTTTAAAGTGATCGTCCCCTTGGGCCCTTAAGGAAATTGGAAGCCTCATACTTTGCTGATGGGCATGTAAAATGGTGAATTCTATGGTATCTGAATTATATCTCAACTTCTAAAAAAAAGATTATTCTGGCTGTATATGGGGATAGGGCATAGGTTGCCAAGAGTGGAAACTGGGAAGTTCTGCAGTCTAGTCTCGTGGTGAGCTGATGATGCTCTAAGGCCCAAGGGTGTGATGGCTTTAAAAGATAGGAAGGCTCAGGACAGGAATCCTTTGAGAGGCTGGCCACGACAGGAAGAGGGATACCTCCCAACGTTGAGGGAAGAAGGGATGTGGACATGGGATAGGCACTTTAGAAAACTGAGTCTGTCTTTCGGTTTGGTGCAGAAAGAGTTATGAGCCACTGTGGGCAGAGGGTGCCTGGATGCTTCCCGTAGCTGTGGGCAGGCGGAGAACATGGCCTTGGCTTTCAGGAAGACCATGGAGCCCTGGGACTGGGTATGCAGGGCTGCTTGTCAGGGAAGTAGTCCTCCTGAATTGTACCAACAATTATTTTTGAGTTGGAATAAGGGAAACTTGGGATATTCATCCTATTATGATGGCTCAATGATACAAGCCATAGCCTGATTTTAATGGAATGTCTGTTTTATGAAGTCAAAGTGATTGATTAGTCAAGAATTGGGATTGTATTTTACAATCACAGTTTAATTTTGAATTGGGTATGTGCCAATGCATTAATAAAAGAGTGAAAGGTAGAATGAATAATGATATTAAACTAACATGGTTTAGTTGATTGACAGAATTTTTTTCATCTGCAGTGTCTCACTTGGTCTCTACAACAACCATATGAAGCAAATTTTATTATTTTCACACTTATTTTATGAAGGAAATGGAGGCTTAGGGAGTTAACGCTTTCCCACGTATCCTGAACCCAGTTTTTCCACTATGTTCTTCCACGTTCTTTCCACTATGACCCCATGAATCAAGCAGAATACTTTTTTGTTTATTCGAATTCTCACGGTATGTTGCCAAGGTGTCTTTTTCCAGAAAGTCTATTTTTGTAAAATGTCTTTGATGCTTGCCCATTCCAGTGGTTATTTTAAATAACATTTTTTTTCTGTTAATAATATTAATGCTAATTGTAGAAAAGCTGAAAAAACATTTTTTCACATCCCACTCATATGAGTACTGTTAACATTTTTGTGTATTTCTTCCAGTGTCTGCCTATAAATATACTACTTATATATATACACATACAGACATATATATACACACACATATTTATAATTTTTTAAATGAAATTGTGCTCAAACGGTAAACAGTTTTGTGTGCTGTTTTTCCACATCGTGTGATATTGTGAGATGTGGCATAGCGTAACGGTGAAGGTTAATTAGGCCCTGGAGCCAGAATGCAATGCCCTGTTAGCTGTGTACCCTTGTGAATGCTACTTAACCTTTTTGTACTTAGTACAAAATAGGTTTATTACAAACTTTAGTACAAACTGGCCTATCCTGTGTACTCTCCTCTGATCCCTGGTGATCTCTGTTTTTGGGGTCGGGAGCCACTGTGTCTGACATGTACATGCTCTCTCCCACCGGCCAGCCTTGTCTGTCTTCCCCATGTCCCCTCTGATCCCTTGCCCTGTGACTTCCTCCACCCTTTCACCTCCCTGGAAGCAGCCCCCTTCGAGCCTGTACGATCTTCCTTAGACAGTCTGTGTGTCTTCAAGCATGTTATCTGCGTCAACTTGCTGAGCTATTTCACTTAATATATATTATCCATATCATATATGGATATATTTTATATCAGCACATACAGCCCCACCTTGTTTTGTTTTGTTTGTTTGAAATGGCCATATGGGGGAGGGCCTTTTAAAGCATGCCATGAAGCTATAAAGGAAAAGTCGATAGATTTGGCTATGTAAAAATTAAAAGCTTTAGTACAAAAAAAGATGCCATAAACAAAATCAAAAGACAAAACAGCCTCCAACACTGCTTGGTGATCCTCTTCTCTGCCTCACCCCTTCTCAGCAGGGAGTGTTTCGACCTTCCTGCTCCTCAGGGCCCCAGCTCATCCCTCCTTGCTCACTTGTCTTCTGCTTCACACAGAGAACCAAAGTCACCAGGTGCAAATGCTCTCTGCTTCCCACCACTGGACTCTAAATGTACGTGAACTCACACCCATCTGTTCTGCCTCCTGCCTGTGAATATGGAAGGCGTCTCTCCTCCTGTCTGAAGCTGACACTGCTTCTGTGCAGGGATCCCATCCCATCTTGCCTCAGGAGGCCTGTTGCTCTGTTAATTACCTGAGTTGGAAAGCTACAAGTCAGCCTGCCCTACCACTGCTGCACTCCCACCCTGTCCATTTACCATGTCCTGCTGGGTTTTCCCTCCGGGGGGTGTCCTGACTCTGTCCTCTCCTCTCTTTCCGTCCTTCACTGCTCAGGATCAGGCCTATCATTTCATGCCTGGGCTATTGCAGCAGCCTCCTCACTGGCCTCTGCTTTCACCCTGGCCATCCTTGGATCTGTCCTCCACACAGGTGCCAAGTGGTGCCTCTAAAACTCAGACCTGCTCGTGTCCCCTGCCAAACACCCTTCACTAACCACTTCCCTCCTCCATCGGTCAGTCTCGTATGCTGTAGTTTGGGTGTAAGAACAGTGTGTAAGGAATCTCCTGGTTGGTGAGGGAGCACTTGTTATCTGGAAAAGTTTCCCAATCCCATTCAAGTCACAGACCTTCAGGATAGTCTTGTCATTGCAAGTCGTCTCCTTTATAACTCTTGATTGTCCAGCTCTCCAGACTCACCTGGCAGCATTCCTTGCCTTGGACTTTATGTCCAAGTGACACCAATCTCTGACACACCTACCCCACTTCTTCCAAGAACATGCTTACTGCCCTGCTTCACTAGGGCAGCTACTGCCCATCTTTCAAAACTCAGCTCAGGCATCACCACCCCTGAGCCCCAGGCTGGGTCAGTGATAGCCCCTCCCCTGGCAATCCTAGCATCCTACACAACCTAAGTGGTTTGTTGAGCAGTCTGGTGGTCTGGCTGCCTCCTAGGAAGCTAGCTGGGAGCTGAGTCCTGTAGAACGTGGAACACATATCATCACTTGGGCCCCAGCTTTGGGTTGCCACAGCCAATTCCAGAGCCGTGGGAAATGTCCCACTTCCTTCCTTCATCACACTTGCCATGATATTATAACTATATTAATATGATTTATTATTGTGTTTGCCCCCCCCCCCCATAAGCATCTTGAAAGCAAGGCCTATGTCTTGTTCTTCACGCGGCCTGGCATGTACCTGGCGCACAGCTGAAGTGGAAAGAAACTTGGCAAACCACAGACTGAGTTTAATGTTTTCTTGGTCATTGTACCGGAACACATGGTGATAAAGACAATTTATGAAATGTCATTAGGATAAGTGTAAATTTCTGTAGTTACATCCAAAAGTAGCAAGCATGCAAAACTCAGGTGGGCAGCGGTGGCTTTGCAGCAGTTCATGTGAGACGAGGTGGGGATTTTCACCAAGGAAACCTGGTGGTGTCACCAGTGTGGTGAGGCTGCAGGACGCTGCTGGGATCTTGGCCATACTGGAGTCCCCAAGACGTTGCTCTGTTGTCCCAATTCTCTCTTATGTCTTCAGTAATTTCCCCTCCCATTCATCCTCTCAGCCTGTAAACATGCCCATGTGTCCCCCAACCTTTAAAACCCTCTGTCCTACCCTACCTCTTCCTCAAGGTTCCTCCCTCTGCCCTTTCCTCTTATGCTCTTGAAAGAAGACTTGATACTCACCGCCTCCCCCATCACCATCCACCACTTACTATCTGAAAATCCTTTTTCCCGCCTTAGCTTCCAGGGCACCACTTTCTCTTGGTTCTTCCTTCCTTCTTCTCCAGAGATAACAGCTTTATTGAAAAGATGGAGACCCTCCAATTCGAGCCTCCTCTCCATTTCTGAATTCATCCACCATGACGTCATTGGATGTGCCCCCCTCCTCCCCTCTTGCCCGATGGTGGCTCATCCACCCTCTTGTCCCCTTGAGCCCAGCTCCTCCTCAGAGACCTTGCTCAACCATCCATCTCTCTTCTGTTGCAGTCCCTATCCTTTCTATCCCTTCTGCCTATGCACATGTGCATATCTTCCCCATCCTTAAACATCCTGCCGCCTTCTGGGGATTGTTCCATCCCCTTAGGAACTTCCTGAGATTCTCAGCCTTTTCCAAAGGGAAGTCCACGTCACTGCCTCCCTCTTGCCCTTCACCAGTCGCTCAACATCACACAGTCTGACTTAGACCTGAGTCGCGCTGCTGCAGCTGCTCTCCAGATGGCATGAGAGACCTGACCAGCACCTTTCATGCCTTTCTGTCCCCCTCCAGCCGGTTCTCCTCCTCAGGGATCTCCCTGCAGGATTTGACGACGTCCTCCTCCTTTTAGGGCAGTCCCCAGTCCTCATCTTCTCCTACCACATTGCCTGCTTTCTTGAGTTCCTGCAGTGGCCGCTCCTCCCATCCTAGATGGAGGTTTTCTCTGAGGCTCTGTTGTGGGTCTCTTCTCTTCTTTACACTTTCCCCGTTATCTGTAATAATAAAGAGATGGAGAGAGAGAGGGTGCTGAGAAGACTTTGAGGATAGGGGTAGTTCTTTGTGTGAGTTTGTTGGTTGTTCGTTGTTTGCTGTTTTTTTTGGTAATGGCACGAGGGATTCCTTAGGGCACAGCAGAAAGGATTGGAAGGAGCCCAGCAAGTCACATGTTGGTTTTGCTATATTCTGAACCTACCCCAAACAAACAACATTCCTTGTCTTCACAGCCTTTCTCTACCTGTTGGGTTCTGTCCCTGCCCTTGACCTCTGTATGTTCTGGTAATGCTTCTCTTACCAATTGAATATGACGTTGTAGTCATTTTACAATGTACTATTGCTTATATTCTTCACTAGCACACTTACGCTGTCTTGAGATCAGGACTTGACTAATTTTCCATTCCCTGGAGCTCTTCCCAGAGATTCTTGCATATGGTGGGTACTCAATGAGAGCTTCCTTGTCAGCATCAGCTAATGGAAAGATCATGCGTTTTAGATGTAAACAGACCCAGGTTCTGATGTTGATCCTGGCCTCAATCCTCGTTAGTTGCATGATCTTGGGCACGCTGCTTACCTTTCTAATTATAGTAATTGTGAGGTTGAAATATGATAATGGATCCTCAGAAGATGCAGGACCTCTCCCCTTCCTGAGATGGGAAGGAGCTGGAAGAAGTGGAGTGGGGTGTGGACACTAGGACACTCAGTGAGACCAAAGCCAAGTTTTTGCAAGCTTCTGGATTTGGGGAAAAGCCATTTACAAGGCTACCCTCCTTTGCCGTAACACAGGATCCTCCATGAATGATCTACACTTTCAACCCTGGGACTGGCCAGAAGTAGGAAGAGAGAAAATGACCTAGAACAGCATCTAAGGACATGTTGATATCACTTAATGTGTCTCCACCCGTATAGTTGGAATTTTCCTACACTTGGTATGACCTCTGACCTTCACACTGTCTTGCCTTAGCTTGCTTTCCTGCTGTTTTTATAGGTTTTTTTCCTGCCTCCTTCCCTCCCTTGGCCCCCACTACATGCATGAATACCAATACCCCAGCCCAGCTGCCCCCTTCCTAACTTTCCCTCCCTCTGAGTTTAGCTGCTGGGGTAGGGCGTTCCAAGTTCTTATCTCAAGTCTGGCAGCTCTTCAGATGGCATCACACTGATGTGTATTCTACCTGCAGAATCCTTTGAAAATGAGGAAGAGGCTGGTAAGCGAGCATATCCATTTGGAGTGATCCAGGGTGTCAGGGAGTTTTTAAAATTTTCTTTGTTAGCATTTTTAGACTAACCTTGTTCTTTTTAACTACTGCATAGTATTCCTTAGAATTGAAGTGCCCTTGTTTGTTTCAACGTTCTGCTATTGTGGGAACATTTAAGTTGTTTCCACTTTTTCCTTAGGAACAATGCTTCAGGGAATGCCCTTGGACATGGCTTTTGGGAACATTTCTCTAGGATAGATCCCAGGGGTTAGAGGATGTGTGTATTTATGGGTATGTGAAATTTTATGTGATCCTGCCAGATTGTCCAGTTCAAAGACTGTACCGCCACAGGAAATATGTTTTCTTTTATGGTGTCATCATTTTCTATTTTGCATGAGAAGGTCTTCTCATTGCTCAAGTTATAAACAGATTTTTCTGTATTTTATTCTAAGTTAGTAGTTTTGCTTTTTTACATTTGTTCCCCACCTCCCCCCACCATAAGAACTTTTCCCATTGTGTCACTACCACCTGAATAGTCTGCTTTGTTTTTAGACTTGCTGTTCTGTTTCACAGATTCATGTCTACTCCTGTACTACAGCTATCATATTTTGTGTGTGTTTGTCCTTTTAAAAAAATTGTGGTAAAATATACAAAATATAAAATTTTCCATTTTAACTATTTTAAGTGTACAATTCAGTGGCATTAATCACATTCATAATGTTGTGCAACCATCACCACTATTTCCAAAATTTTTCATCAGCCCAAACAGAAACTGTACCCGCTATGCAATAGCTCCCTTTTCTTCTCTGACCTCATTCCCTGGTAACATCTAATCTACTTTCTGTCTCTATGAATTTGCATATTCTAGATATTTCATATAAGTGGAACCATATAATATTTGTCCTTTTGTGTCTCTTATTTCACTTAGCATAAGTTTCAAGATTCATCCACATTGTATCATGTATCAGGACTTTTTCTTTTTAAAGCTGAATAATATTCCATTGGATGTATATACCACATTTTATTTATCCATTCATTTGTAGATGGACACTTGGGTTGTTTCCACCTTTTGGCTATTGTGAATAATGCTATTATGAACATTAGCATACACCTATCTGTTTGAGTTCCTGTTTTCAATTCTCTTGGGTATATATATACCTAAGAGTAGAATCGCTGGGTCATGTGGTAATTCTATGTTTAATTTTTCAGGAGCCACCAAATTCTTTTCCACAGTGGCCACAGAGGAGATGTTTTATTCTCTTCATTGTTAGTAGAAAGAACAATCCCTGAGACCTGATCTTACTCCATTTTTGCATTCACCTGCCCACATTCCCCCCTTCCCCTGGAGCCAAGCACAGAACCTGGCATATGGTGGTACCAAGCATAGGTTGGCCTGGTTGGGTGGGTGAATGGACAGATGAACTCCAGACCACTGGAAGATCGAGATTTTCCCTGACTATATAGCAGGACAGCAAGAAGCATTGAGGTGCAATGTAAAGAGCCTGCAGCCATGATATTGGTGAATGAATTCGACAAGAGACATGAGTTCTGTTTCTTAGATAAGCCCTTAGTTTTTCTGTGTCTCATTTAGCTCATCTGTAAAAGGCGATTGCAATCCTGCTTCACAGGGTGCTGAGAGTTGAGATCTGGGTGCAAAAGCCCTTTGCTAAAGCCAAAGGCACCCACCGGTGTTAGGGATTGCAGAGTCCCGTGTGCCCCAGCACTCAGGTAGGGCCTGGCACATCAGTTAAACGATTTCTTGCGTGCATTCATTCATACATTCAATTACTGTTAATTGAGTGTCTGCTCTGTGCCAGGCACTGTCTGGAGGCTGGGATTCAGCCACGAACAAGAGAGAGAAAAAGACCCTGGCCTCATCCATCATCAGTGGTCCAAGAGCAAGTTCCGAGAGTCCTAACTCTCTTCCCATTCTTTTGGCACAAGCTCTAGACTTTTTAAAAACACAGCAAGAAATGCTGGTGGAGAGCTTGTATTTTAAGGAGATGTCTCCATCTTTAAGGAGAAAAATGGATTTTAAAATGTAAAACAAAGAGCAGGCCAGGTACTTTGCAAGTCAAGCAGCTTGAAACTCCATGAGGGGAGCCTTTTTTGGGGGTCTTATGTGAGGGGAGGAGAGAGAAAAGATTCCAGATACTCCTTCCACTGCCACCCCCAGGAAAAATGAGAGAGCCATGGCCTTCAAGCCTCTTCCTAGAGGAGTTTGGGGGGGGGGGTTGCAGAATACTGTAACCAGGCTCTCTGCAACACCAGATCTAACTAGCAGTGGTGCCGGGGACACCTTGGCCTCACTTTGGCCCCAATGGGAGACAGAGGTCTGCTTATCTGGTTTGGTCACTGAGCCCTGCCCCGCAGGAGCCCTCCACGGTGGCCCAGGAGTTCATGGCCGCTGAGCACACGCCCCACGCACTGGATGTCAATCATCTCATTTAACCCTCTCCACATCCCTTGATCATCTCCAAAAAACAGGCTCAGGGAGGGGAGGGACCTCAGTCTAGGCCATGCATGAGAGAGCCAGAGTCCTTGCTCTACCAGGATGCTAGCTGAGCCAGATTCCAGGACCCAGGCGAAGGGAGGTGCAGCAAGGCTCATGGGGCAAGAATTGGCAAGAGACTCTACGTAATAAAACCTGTTACACCCACAAGGACAGATTTTATTATTTATTAATAAACTTAGCAATAAAGGGAGCTTTTTGGAACTCAGAAAACTTTATGGGCTCTAAAAGTTTCCTGAGTACTTCCGTATCTGTTATTTTCACTTGATCCTCACAACAACATCTTGTTAGAGTGATGTTTTTTACCCCCATTTTATGGGCAGAGAACTCTGTGGCTCACATCGCACTGCTAGTGTGTGTGTGAGGTGTGATGTGTGTGCGGGGTCTGACAGGTGTGGGCAACAACCTTATCAAGTGTTTCATCGCCAGTGGCATTTTCAGAGCAGAGGTGACTGCAGCCTAGGGGAGGGGCAGGAATTCCTCAGTTTAACGAGGTCACAGTTTGTTTTTTCCCAAATCTTTACAGTCATGTGTCAATTAACGACAGGGATACGTTCTGAGAAGTGTGTCAATTAGGCCATTTCATCATTGTACAAACATCCTAGAGTGTGCTTACACAAACCTAGATGGTATAGCCCACTACACATCTAGGCTGTATGGTACTGATCTTATGGGACCACCGTCATATGTGAGGTCCATTGTTGACTGAAACGTCGTCATGTGGCGCGTGACTCTATTACTCAAATCATGTATTCCAGTGAATACAATTGACATATATGTGTTACTCACCAGTCTTTTTTCTAGAACGTGAAGTAAGCTTTGCCTCCATACTATCCCCATTTATTAAAGGGATTGTCACCTCTAGTGATGTCAGTATACTTAGTAATGGCGGAATTTTTCCTGCACATGTGCTTCAAGGGCCTCACCTGATGTTTGGAAGAGGGCTGGGCTTGGAATGAGACCAGGTTGCTGCCCCCAAAGGGTCAGCTGGCCCAAGTAATCCCACCGGAGCTAGAGATGTGCAAAAAGTGCCTTGGGGAGACTTCATGTGTGTTTCTCTGTGGGGGAAGAGAAGCAGAGAAGAGGACAGAGGGGGCCTTGTAGGGAGCGGGGCCGGCTCATGCAAAGGCCCTGTGGCAGGATTGATGTGGGACGAGGCTCAGTGGGGAGGCAGCAAGCCAGAGGAAGGCCCTAGGGGTCCCCCCTTTAAAGCCATGTGTGGGGAGCTCTTGGGGTTTTTAAGGAGGGGGCAACCTGCCTGTTTCTGAATGATCTCTGAGGTGGCAGGTGGGGGGTCTGGAGGTGAGGAGACTGCTGTCCCCAGCATCTCATCACCTAAGACCGGAATACCATGACAGAAGTGGACCCTGGCTCTAGAGGCTCTGCTGAGGCCTGCTGGGTGCTCAGCCTGGGAGGACTTCAGAGAGGAAGGAGCAGTCCTGAGGGAGGTGAACAGACATGGAAAGAGTGGGCTTCAGACCACTTTGACCGGGGCCAGCTGCATGAGGATGGCAGGCAGTGAGGGCTTCGGGAACTCCGGCTCCTCTGCTGGTGCTCCCCCTAGCCCCCCACAGGGGCGCTGCTAAATCTGCTTGGAACACCTTTGTCTGTCACTTCCTGCAGGAAGATGTCCCTGGCCTCTTACTCCTTCCCCCACCTTCCTCCAGCCCCTCCTTGGTGCTCCCCAGGCACCTGCACCATCTTCTTATGCATGTAGCCCCCACATTGTCTTACAATGATAGGGGGGCTGAGACCCTGGCTTTATTTGTCTCAGTAGTCACAGCACTTAACCCAGTGCCAAGCATACAGTAGACACTCAATAAAGGTTTACCGGATAGAACTAGAGGGGAGCGGTCAATAAGGGCTGGGTTAATATGTACAGGGTGTTGAGGGCAGAAGGAGCAGTAGGGAGGCAGGCAGGTGTTGGGGAGGAGGTGGGTGGAGGGTGGCAGTGCAAAGAGGGGTGATGGCTGGCAGAGAGAGGCCAGATTCCAGAGGGGTCTGGTTCTGATTCAGTGGGGAGCCAGAGAAACAGAACACATACACACACACATAGAGAAAGAGAGAGAGGCTGATTGATTGATTGATTATAGGGAATTGGCTCACACTGCTTTCCGCAAGCTGGAGACCCCAGGAGAGCCAGTGGTGTAATTCAGTCTGAATCCAAAGGCCTGAGAACTGGGGGGCCAGTGGCGTAAGTCCCTGGCTGAGAAGAAGACCCATGTCCCAGCTCAAGCTGTCAGGCAGAAAAGAACTGAATTCTCCCTTCCTCTGCCTTTTTGTTCTATTCAGGCCCTCAGCACAGGATGGTGCCCATCCACACTGGGGAGGGCCATATTCTGCACTCAGTCCACTGATTCAAATGCTAATCTCATCCAGAAACACCCTCACAGACACACCTGGAAATAATGTTTAGCCAAATATCTGGGCACCCAGTGACCCAGTCAGGTTGACCCACCAAAGTCGCCATCACACAAGGAGAGGTGATTTCAGAGTCAACTAGTGTCACTGAGTGCCTCCTGTGAGCTTGCATTAGCCCCCCCAAGAGTGGGTGTTACCCTACTTATAGGAGGAGGAACTAAGTCTCTCGGCCTTCACGCCTACACAGAGGCAGAGCCTCCTCCACCCCCATCCTTGGCAGCCGTTGGGTTGTGAATACGACTTCCTGTAACTTTACCTCTTTTCCAGCTCAGGCCTTCCGTGGCTTCATAGTCTATTCTACTCCATATACTACTTTACATGATTCTTACTGACAGTAGTAATTAATGTATGTATGGTGCTATAATAGAAACGATAGCTAACTCTTGTATAACACTAGGACTTTTCCAAGTGTTTTACATACATTAACTAGCCTTGTTTTGTAGATGGGGAAATTGAGGCACAGAGAGGCTGAGTGACTTGCCCAAAGCCACACATGGCCAGGGTTTCAGCCCAGGGTCTCATCTGACTTTTCCAGTGACCTGCCCAAGGCTGTACAGCAAAAGAAAGCTGGAGTTAGGACTTGAACTTGGGGACTCTGATTTCAAAGCCTTTCTTCCGTTCAGCCTCCCTACTCTGCCTCCAGAATCCTAGGCTATTTTTACTGTGAGGAGGGTTCTTGAAAACCCTCTCACTCTCCCTGTCTCATGCAGGCCCAGTGCTCACAGGTGCCCCCCGCCCCATTATGCCTGTGTGAGCAGCTGTCTCCTGCTAAATGGTTTTTGTACAGAGCCCATGTCATGGCTTTTAAAAAGAAATGTGTGGGATGAATAAGCACCTAAAAATAACTCAGATCAATTTTGGGGGTGGGGGAGGAGGGCTATGTTTTCCATTCTCTTCCCTCTTCTCCCTCCCTCTGCCCTCAAGGCCCATAAATTGCTGCTGGTTGACAGCTGGGCCAGGCTTCCTGAAAGGCTGTAATAACATGGAATTAGCCTGGCTGCGGCCCTCTCTGGCACGGAAATGCGGCGCGTGGTCACTACAGACATCCCTGAGCTGATGCCTCCTGCCCTGGTCCACGCCCCTGGGACAGGTCTTTGCTTACTTGATAACTGGGCAGAGACACATTCCTGGACTTGTCCTCCTGGGAAGGAGTGGTGGAAAAACTCCTCTGAGCAAAAGACTGGCGGCTTCTGGGCCGAGCCATTTGAGGATGCCCAAATTCCTGCCCCTGGGAGGAGCTGGAAGGGCAGGGGCAGAGAGCTCTGGCAGCCTGGGCCCCCAGAGTCGAGGTTTCCAGGCTGGCTGCTGACTCAGGGCTTGGCTGAGTGGCTCCCATCTGTCTTGGTGCCTCTAACAGGCCCCTCACCCACACTGGCCACCCACAGCCTGCCTGGGAGGCTTTAGAAATCCAGCACATCTTTGCTGCCCAGAACCTACCAGCTGACAGTGGCATCCTAAGACCAGGCCACCTTTCTTCCTCAGTGGGTCTCCTTGCAGAACGGATATCAGTTCTAGGGGTAAGCTAGGCGTTTCTGTGTTACTCAGCCATGGTGTGTCTTTCCCCTATGATGTCAAATGTGTGGCAGGGGCCCACAGACACCCGTGTTTAATATGGTCGGGGGTGTAATGGCAGTGTAAAGAGGGAAAAGACATCTACCAGAGGCAAAGCGTGCAGAGATCCCCGCTTACACTGAACCTTTGGCTGAGGGATGGAAAATTCCAGGTGGAAGCTCGGAAATCCCCGGTATAGGAGAAGTGATAAGGGGAGTGCCTCATTTCTTCATCTCCCACACCCTCACCTTCAGCCAGGCCTGGAGCAGGGGTCCCAGAGCCCTAGCTGCAGTCATTCAGTTGTTCCCAGTCTTGGGTGCACATCAGCATCTCCTGGAGGAGCTTTCAAATGCTGATGTCCCGGCTGTCCCCAGGGCAGCTACATCAGCGTCCCTGGGGCGGGGCCCAGGCTTCCCAGGTGACTGCCATGTGCAGCTGGGGCGGAGAGCCACCACTGGCAACAGCCACCTCCGTTTCCCTCTATCCTCTGCCTTGCTTCCTAACTACTGGTTTCTCACATTCAGAGGTGGGCATTGCTGCGCCTGGCACCACGTCTTACATAACAGGGGCTTGGTAAATAATGTGGAGGGCTGCTGTACTGTTGAGGAGGAGGAGGAGGATTTAGGCCATACTCCAAGGGCTGGAATCATTAGAAAAATGCTTTTCTAGGACTTCATTAAGAAGTGTCCCTTATAAATATTGAAGGGAAAGGATCAGTTTGAAAGTTGAACTTAAGGGCCAAAAGGGATTAAAAACAAAACTTACCCTTAGCCCATAGCCAGCGAAATGGCCCATCCTCTGAGAGCTCCACCGCCCTGAGCTGGGTGCTCATCCTCGGGACCAAGCGAGCCTCCCCAGTGGCCCTCCCAGCTCCCTGGGCTCACAGATGACTCCCAAATCTGCATCTCTGGGCCCCACCTACTCGAGCTGCAGTGAGTCCACCGGACCTCCCTCAGCACATGGTCCTCAGCAGTGCAGACTTCATGTGGTGAAGACCCCGCTCCTCCCCACTGCCCCGGAAAGCAGGGCCCTTCTCCTGACTCTTCCTGATTCCTCCTTCCAGCACCATTGCTCCCAGTCCCTAGGTCAGATCTTCCTCTGCCCCTCCTTCGTCCCTGCAGCCGTCTTGTCTCTCCCCCTGCTCACCTGTTGAAGCCCTGACCCCAGTTCAGGCTCCTGTCTTCCCGCCTCACCCTGACTGCCGGTGGCTTCCAGCTCCTCTCCGGAGCCTGCCAGGCACCACTCCGAGCGGTGGCCTCGCACACAGCTAGGCATGAGAATCTACAGGCTGGGGGGACTGCAGGAGCCATCACTCAGCCTGCCCTCCACTGCTTGACTCCCCTCGCCCCTCACCAGGTGCTCTGCCAGCCGCACCCTGAGCTCCACATGTGAAGAGGTGCTGCTCTCCCTCGAGTCCCTGTGTAACTCTTACACACAGCGGCCTGGCTTTTGGTTGCCTACATGGCAGAGCCTAAGTAGTCTAGCTGAAACCCCCTCTCCCTGCCTGCAAATCTGCCGAGTGAGATGGCTCTGCTTCTCACAGACACGTTTGGCCTGTTCCACTCACCACACCTGGTCACACTGCCCCTCACGGTCAGCCCTGCGGCCCGGTCTTCCTGCACACGCCCTGATCTTCCCTGCCAGCCAGCTCTGACCACATGCTGCTCTCTTGGGACCCCACAGGAGTAAAGCGGCATGTGCAAGTGCCCATGGCACCTCCCTAAATGGGGGCCTGGGGCTGTCCCTATCTGTGCAGATGAGCCAGCTGCACACCAGGACCAGCGGGGCCTGGGAGCAGCCTGCACTACAGGCTGGCCTCGTCCTCCTGAGTTGCCTGAGAACTCTGGGAGCATTTCTCACTTTCTCAATTTGGAGCTGTCGCCTGCCCACTCATCCACCCTCTGTGTATCCACATCTCTGAAGGGAAGCATGTTTCTGGGATGGCTCAGCAGCTGCAGCAGCTGAAATCCTAAAGGGATTTCCACTGGTAGGCGGGACTAGAACAGAATTCTAGATTTCAAGGTCCACAGATGATAAAACCGGGGCTCAGGCATACAGGCTCGTGCCAGAGTGAGAAGGGCACCCCAGACCACCAGCCCTCCTCTTCGGAGACCCCCAGCCCTTTCCCTGACCAGAGGGGTGTATTTTCAGGCACCTTCTGTAGAGGGCTGCACTCCTGGTGTCCCCTGAAACACCCTTGGTCCTGGAGGGGCCTGATGCTTGCCGAGCACTTGACCTTTCCTGGCTCTGAGTGGCACTTCAGGCCTCATCTGATTCCTCCTTTATGTTGCAGCTTCCGAGGGTGCCCTGACATCCCCAGCTGGTGCCTAGAGTACACTGGGACCGACACGTCCCTGCTGATGGAAAGGCTCCCATGGCTTTGCTCCTAGAAGGCTGACAGGCTGTCAGGGGACAGTGATCTGAGCCCCTGCCATGCCCAGGTTTCCCCATGGATACAGAGGGAAATCAGGGAACCTACAGGGGATGACCTGTAGTAGTCACTGTCTGTGGGATCTCGGGAAGCCACTTGCCTCTCTGTAGCTCAGCATCTACATCTGTAGAGTGAGCATCATGAGATTGGGAGGATTAGACAGGACACCGTAGGCAGAGCACCCAGTCTGGTGCCTGGCACGTTGCAGGTTGGTCCTTGCTCCTGTGTATCCCGTGATGGGCAAAGCACGGCACAGAGGTTTATTAGGGTTAATGCACACTCAACAACACGTCACTGTGACCACACTCAGTAACGAAGTCTTTACTGAGCAGCTGCTCAGAGGCCAGGCCAGAGCCCTCGCAAGGATTTGGTGGCACTGTGCCTGCTCATAATGGAGATTTACAGAGATGCTCCTGTTTGGGCTGTCTTGTGACTATCAACACAGTGTGGCTGGTCTAGGTGAGGAGAGCTGGTAGCCTGTCAATAGGGGAGCCAAGCGTTCCCGCAGACACCAGGCTGTGGCGTGAGCCCAGGACTCTGATCAGATGACTTAAGCTGCTGACAACCTGGCTCTTCAGGACCACAAAGGATGAGGCTTCTGGGGGTAGCTGTGGCAACTCGGAAAGCCGAGATCTGAGCTCAGTAGAAATGTCTGGGTGGGGAACCTCAGTGCCACCAACTGCCCCTACCAGCCTGGGCCTTCCCCAAGAGAGTCGCTCAGCCTCACATTTTACTATTGCTGTGTCGCCAGTACCTGGATACTGGTGAGAGGTTCCTATAAAGTGAGTTTTGCATTTTGAAAGCAAATAACTAGGATTCCGTATAAAATTAGAGGTATGCTCCAAGAGGTCAACAGAAAGACTTCCTTGTGGTTCCATCTGAAAGGTTTTAGCTAAGAAAATGTTGAGATGGAAGCTGAGCCTGTTTGTAACCTACAGTGGGAATTTTAGTCCCTACCTAGCAGTTCGCTCTCCTTTTTAGCACTTTCTTAACTCTGGGATCTCCCATCTACATTCTCTGCCTGTTTTGTTTTGTTTTTGGTGGGGAAGATTAGCCCTGAGCTAACATCTGTTGCCAATCCTCCTCTTTTTGCTGAGGAAGACTGGCCCTGAGCTAACATCCGTGCCCATCTTCCTCTACTTTATATGGGACACCGCCACAGCATGGCTTGATAAGCAGTACATAGGTCCGCACCCAGGATCCAAACCTGCGAACCCCAGGCTGCCAAAGCAGAGTGCGCGAACTTAACCCCTATGCCACCGGGCCGGCCCCTCTGTCTTTTACTTCACCTCTTTCCCCTATGGCTATGGGATTTTCTCCGCATGTCTTCGTATCTCTTTCATTGCTTACAGCTTCCTGACTAAGCTGCAGTCATTTTCTTTCTACCTGGTGTTTTATAGTTAATATTATTTTAACTTTAGTTTTAGAATTTGGGACAATGCCAGGTTTCTCTAAAACGTAGGCCTGTGTAGTGTGTTAATGATGAAAAGTGTGTTCAGGGGAAATGTTTAAAGTACTTAAGGAGTCAGTTCTTAGGGCCCATCCTCACTCACCCACAGTGGATAAGACTATAATATAGCAGCACGCTCGGAGAGGGAATGGGATTGAGGTCCAAGAGGCAGCTGGCAGGCCCTGCTTTTTAATCACAGGTGCCCAGTACCTGGCTCTGGGAATTATGCACATTACTTAGGGAAAGGAAGAGAAGGCAGCAGAATTCAGTGTCCTCACAATTAATTCACAAGGTTTTAGAATGAAGAAAAGCAACCCCATAAATAAAAATACATTCTAATACTAACATAGTTTAAACTGCCTGCCGACACTGGTGAGAACAGGGGTCCCACAGGCAGGGCAGTGCCAGGTGCCTGGGATGCTGCACAGCGCAGCTCAGCATGAACCCAGAGTAGGGGCTCCGAGTGGGGGCTCTGCACCACACTGCCTGACTTCAACCCTGGCTCCCCTGCCTATTAGCTGTGGGGCCCTGGGAAAGTCACATGACTTCTCTGGGCTTTGGTTCCTTCTCTGCAAAATAAGGATAATAATATTAACACTTAGTATACAAGATTGTTGTGGCGACCAAAAGAAATAAAACTTGTAAAGTGCTTGTCATAGTCTCTAACACATGGTAAAAACTCAATCAGTTATTAATACCAGTTGTTATTCACAGCATGACACAGCGCCCCTCTCCCCCAGCTGCACCCAGCCTCCCACTTGCCACGTGACATTGTGCCCTTCATGTATTCTGAGATACACTCTAGATCGAGGAACTCTTGTGTTTCTGGAGAGTTTTTTCTTTTTCAACTTTTACGTGTAATCATGCCCTTTCAAAGAGAGGCAGCAGAAGGCTTTTCCCACTGGAGTCAAAGTGTCTCACTGAAAAGGCCACATTCTACCCAAGGAAAGCCCAGTGGGAATACTCTGATGGAGCCACCAGGATCACAGGCCATGCTGGCATCTCAGTCCCCCTGGCCAAGGCTCTGCTTGAGGCCCCATGAGAAGAGCAGGAACCACTCGGCTAGCGGTTGTCAGCTAATGTCCCCTGCAGCTCAGCCAGGTATGGTCAGTGGCTTTAGTTACTTACTTT
Organism: Tapirus indicus; assembly: GCA_031878705.1. NCBI lineage: Eukaryota > Metazoa > Chordata > Mammalia > Perissodactyla > Tapiridae > Tapirus > Tapirus indicus. The sequence goes on from CM062922.1 coordinate 143,658,198, forward strand.
TTCTCCCTATAAACCTATTTATTTACTGTCATTTTAATCAGAATGACTACTGTTATCTTTGCCTTTTTATCCTTTTTTCTTATGATTTAAGCTTTAAAAAAAAATTATCCAGGACTTTTCAAGAACTAGCCACCAAGTAAATGGAGAGACGAGTGTGTTGAGCCAGGCCTGGGGCCAGCCTCCCACTGTGCTGTGTGCTTTATGTACATTGGTTTGCTTCATTCCCACATCAACCCTGTGAGGTGTAATATTTATTAGCCCTACTTTTCAGATAAGAAAACTGAAATTCAGAGAGGCTAAGGAACTTGCTCATATATAGAAAGTAATGGAGCCAGAATTCAACTTGAGGTTTGTCGGACTCCAGGGCCTACACTTTCCTTCTTCTTTAATATCCATCGTTATTATGCAAGTAATAATATTTCATCACATTCTCCTTATAAAATATTTGAACACTATTAGCTAAGCTAAAGAAACTTTGGGCCTCCCTCCCCATCTCAATGCCTTCCCCAGGCTTCAGTTTACGCTCTTTCTTCTACAACACATCACCTGAAAAATAGGTGTTGTAACAATAATACCCATTCTATCTGCCTTACCCAGTTGTATAAGGATCCAAGGAGATAATGGACAAAAAGCCATTTTTGTAAACTTTATAGCCCTCTGCATATACTAATTGTTAGTGGCAACATAGTAACATACAGTACATAAGGCCCTTTGTAGGGAGTATTTAGTTCAAACCTTGTTACTGGGAATGAATGGAATCTCACGCCTCTAAAGTACTCTGTAAGGTCCAGCCTGAGCCTGCCAGCTGGGATCAGCGTGGTATTTGTAGGGCTAGGCTGCAGAGTCACAGTTCTCCAGTAGGTGTCACCCAGGACACATCCTCAGCACATTCTGTACAGGCCTCCTGGGTCCATTCTGCACTTTTTCGTTGACGTTAAAGGTGGAGCAGTGATGTGGGTGTGGAATCTGCTGAAGAGAGCCCTGGGGCAGGTTAGTAAGGAAGGGGCAGGGCACTCAGGATGCAGGGGCAGTGAGGGAGAGCTACCTGAGGGAGCTCACAGGTGAGCAGGGAGAGCCCAGGGCACGGACCATCCATCCCGGGGTGATGCAGGCCAAACCCAGGGGCTGTCCTTTGTAGGAAGGGACTCCTGAGTGACGGGCTATGTCTGAATGGGTCAGGGATGGCTTCACAGAGAAGGTGACATCTGAGATGGATCGTGAAGGGTGAGAAAGAATCTTCCAAGCTCAGAAAGTGGGAAGGGCATTCCAGGAGCATCCTTGACACTCATGAGCCGTTTGATGGAACCTCACTGATGGGGGAGGGGGGAAGATGGAAGAAGGTGGACTAAAATGGAGGGAGATGACTAGATTAATGAGGACCTGGAGAGGTAATGAACCATGGAAGAGTTTTTGGTTTTTTCTTCCATTTGGATGGGCCAGTGGGGAGTCGCAATTAGATATTTAGATGTGTGGAAGATGAATTAGACAGGAAGAGACTAGAGGCGGGGAGGCCAGTCAGGAGGCTGTTGAAAGCCAGCCAGTGCAGGAACAGTCCGATTGGGAGGGAAGATGTAGACTGGAAGCTATTTGCCAGAAAGAATTGCATGGATATGAGGCCTGATTAGATGAGGTGGGAGTGGGGGTTGTCAATGGAGGAATTAAGGCTGACTTCGAAGTTTCTAGCTCAAACAGCTAAGTGGAGGTGGAGCCATTAGCTGAGACAGAAAACATAGGAGAGGGAACAGAATGTGAAAACAGAGGGAAAAGAAAATTTTATCATCAGACTCCTTGAGTATGAGGTGCCTGTGAGGCTGAGTCCCCCATTGGAGAAGTCCAGTGGGCTCTCAGATACAGTGGCCTGGAGCTGGTGAGGAAAGGACAGAGTAGCAGCCTGAGCGCCACAGCATTCTTATTTCTGGACCCATTGTTTCTCTTCCTATCTAATTTATTCAAAAGAGGCTCCCCCTTCTGGGGCCCACAGCACCAGATCATGCATGTTTCATGGTGATCATGCGTGTTTCAAATTGCTTCTCTCCACAGCAGCATGGCTAGAAAGTCTTTCCTTAATGATCTGAGACCACAGGATGCCTCGTGGCACAACCAGTCTGGAATGGGGACTCCCCAGGCAGGCCCCTCCTCATCACCTCTTCTCGAAGTCTAAACCTGTGTCCCCAAGAGGAGTGGTAGGAAGGGCGGCACTTTCCTGCCTTTGTGCTGGGCGGGCCCAGCAGGTCATGGTTAACCAAGGCAGACAAGCCCAAGCTCTCTTAAGAAGCTGTTTGCTCTTTCCCTGTGTTTGTATGTGTCTGTGCATGTGTGTATCCATGTCTATACATGCTTACATGTATTTGCCAGGGCATCCTCCTAAATGGAACAGGACAGGCCTGCTTCTGGCTGGCCTCTCCTTCTGCTGTCACATGAGCAGTTCCCCTTCGAGGAAGTCCTACGGAGAAGCGGCCCCAAGAGTGGCACCTGTCTGGAGCCATGACACCAGACCTCACTGACCTTGGGCAGTGTATTCATTTCCTGTGGTGGCTGTAACAAATTACCATAAACTTGGTGGCTAAAACAACAGAAATGTATTCTCCCGTGGTTCTAGAGGCCAGAAGTCTGAAATCAGTATCATTGGGCCAAAATCAAGGTGTCACACTCCTTTAGGAGCTCTAGGGGAGAATCTGTTCCTTGCCTGTTCCAGCTTCTGGTGGCTGCCAGCATTTCTTAGCTTGTGGCCACATCCCCCTCCAATCTCTGCCCCTGTGGTACACTGCCATGCCTCTTCTGTGTCAGATCTCCCTCTTATAAGGATACATGCGGTTGTTCCCGGGGTCTACCCAGATAATGCAGGGTCTTCCCATGTCAGAATCCTTAACCATAATGTGCACAGTCTTTGCCATATAAGGTAGTATTTACAGGTTCCAGGGATTAGGAGCTGGTATCTTTGGGGCCAGTATTCAGCCTACTACAGGTAGGGTTTTGGGAAAGTTCTTTCATTTGACCTTTACCACCTGTGTGCAAAGTGGATGTCACTGTCTCCATTTTAGCAATGAGAAAATGGGCTTTGCCAGCTAAGACACCAAGATCTAGTGGGAGACTAGACTGTTGATGAACCCCAGACCTAAGAGTTCACAATATTTTTTAAACATATAGTCTATCCATCTTCTTTTTTTTTTAGAAAAAACATGGTGGTACATTTCATCAAGGAGCAGATAATCCAAAACTCATTTCTGCATTGGGTGACTTCTGCTGGTTCACCCAGCCCTGATCTCCCTTGGGTGTCAGTGTTGGAGGATGAGGACAAGGGAGCATGCTTCCCTCCTGCTTCCCACCATACTTGGGTTCACTCTTGTGGGCATAAGTTGGTAGAAGGGACTATGGGAGCCCAGCACACCAGAACAGCCCAGGGCAGCCCTCCTGACTTTCCTGGCTGGGGCACAGCATAGGATGAGCTGGGCTTGCCAGGGGCAGCCCTGGGATGGGGCGCCAGTCTGCAGTCCAGACTCAGGGTTAGACAGAGAGACCTGAAGCTGAGGGACCCTTGACTGGGCTCCAGAGCCAGGAAATGAAAATCACCACCACGACGAAAGCCCCTTACATTCCTGTACTTCTGCTTTTACGTCTTTTATATCACGGCGTTCTCACATCCCCCTAGGAGGCAGGCAGAGAAACAGTCCCTATTTCATAGATTGAGAACTCAGATTGAAGGGGAAAGGGCTGTCTGAGTCAGCCCAGCAGGCCCTGGGGGCGGGATGGGGGACTTGCCAATGCTGCATTTCCCGCCCCTTGATGTGGGTCCAGAGGGCCAGGGCTGGGGATGGGTCCCATCACCTGTTCATCGGAAAGGATTTCAGAAGCTGCATGCTCCATGGCACCATGGGAAGCTCTTTCCAGCTTGGGCTGCACTGTCCTTATTGAGGTTTCTCCTGCCCCCAGTCCCTGCCAGGTGTGTGACCTGGGCAAATCACTCCCCTTCTCTGGGTAAAGTGGGGTTGGTATAAGTGGACTTAGGTCCCTGCTGACTCAGCTGTGACCAAAACCTTTCTGCTCATCGGAGGATTTGAGGCAGCCTGTGTTAAGGCATAGGCTTGGGCATCCAGGCTTTTTCTGGAGACTGTGCCCCAAAAGAGCGTTTGCCAGGAGCCCTTTTCCGCCACCAGCTGCGACTCCTGCAGAGCAGAGTGTCTGCCTCCCATTTCTCTAAGGGCGGACGAGGAATTGAGTAAGGAATGGATATTCGGGGAGTCTGGCCTGAAAGAAAGGAGCTCTGCGCTCAGGGCAGACATCCTTTAGAAGCCAATTTCCCTCTCTCAAGGAAGGGCTGGCTCTGGCTCACTTGCGGGGGCGCCTCAGAGCCTTCTGGGGATACCTGTTCCACTTCCTTCCATCCACCCATCTGGGCGTCCCCTCCGGATTAGCCGCAGGAGGCCAACAACTGGCTCTGAATTCCGCCTTTGTCCAGCGAAGCCAAGCGGGGAGGGGCCGAGAGGACCCCCTGCCCCCACTGGAATGTCGGCTCGCGGCGCCCCCCAGCTCTCTCTCCTTTTCAGCCGCCTCCCCCTTTCACTTCCTGAGTCCCACCGATCCCACCACCCAAACGCGCACACGCGCGCGCACACTCACACTTCCTGGCGGGCCCGGCCGCCTCGCTGCCGGCTTGGCGATCCTGGCCGCCGGGGCTCGGGGAGAAGCGACCTTTTGTTATTCAAATCACACCCTCGCCGCGCGATCGGGCCGCAGCCTCCGGCCCCGGGAATCCGTCCGTCGGTCCCGCCCCCCACCGCGGCGCCCCGGCGGATTTCGGGATTCCCCGGCCCTCGGGGGGCTCGGCCGCGCCCGGGGCGCCGCGCCTCCCCCGCCCCCGGTACGCGCTGCGGCTCGGCGTTCGGCCCCCCCCTCCCGCTCCCCTCCCCCCTTCCTTTCTCCGGTCCAGCCTGGTCCAGCCGCCGCCGCCGCCGCCTTCCCCCGTCCGCGGGGGCCCTGCCGGCCGCCTTCCCCGCAGCATGGCATCATCGGCGCTGAATTAGTCGAGAGCAGCATTTGGGGGAAGCGGGATCTCAAGGGGTGGGGGGTGCCCTGCAGCCTCGGTCATGGATGTGAGCAAGATGGTAAGTGCAGAGCTGGGGCTCAGCCCTGGAGCCTCCCCCGCCCCCCCTTCTGTCTCTCCCTCCCACTCCGCTTGATCCATTGAAAGTTTCTGGATTGTTGATCATCCTGCCTGTTGGCCCCAACTCCGGGCGTGCTGGAGGAGGGACCCGGGCCAGGATTCTGGAGGCGGCTGGCAGACCGGGATGGGGCTCCCGGTTTCCCTCCGCGCTGCCGCCAGGGCTGCCTAGGAGAGCTCGCTAGACTCCAGGGAGAAGGCTGTGCAGCTCGCCTCCCAAATTAGGAAACCAGCCTGGTAGTGGGAGGGCAGGGAGCGGGAGGAGGGCTCGTCCTATCCCCTCCAGAGCCCCCTCCTCGCACACCTATTTGAGATTTATGGGAAGATTTTTGGACCGAGCCAGTGGGCAGGGGGGCTCAGGTGGGTGGCCTGCGAGGGCGGTGAGGGGAGCTAGGGCTTTAACCATCCTGGCAGGTGAGGGGGCGGAACGGAATCTTTGGCATAGATTTACCACTTGTAAGACCCCAGCTGCCTCCTAAGCATCTGAGTCCCTGGAGGGGGCTGATCCCTCCCCCAGGGCAGCCTTCCACCCCCCAGGAACACAGTAGGAGCTGAATACATTGTTGTTCATTGACTGATTGAGGGGCAGCCCTCATGGGATAGCAGGATGTGATTTGGGGGACTCTGAAGGGAGGGGGTCTCTGGGAGCGCTTGAAGACCCTGGAACTGCAGGTTTTCCCAGGTGTCCCAATTGGCTCCCACTCTGAATGAAGACTTAAAGGTGCCCTTGGGATCACTACCACCCTGACCCCGGCTTTAGACCAGGGTGTTCCTCCCCGCCAGCCTCATAACCTTTCAGGGCCTGTATGTCAGACTGGAGAGGTGCCCCATGATGTTCTGTGCTTCATGGGGGCCCCAGGGCTTCAGAGGAAAGGAGCTGGGTTGGAGTGTGTCTATGTCTGGGGAGAGGAGGGTCTGGGTCTGCCTGTACCTTAGGGAAGAGAAGGTACTGGAATTTCATGTTCATCTGGTACAGAATTAGGCTAGTTTTCTCCAGAGAGTGCCTTTTCAAGTTACCCTCTCTATGGAGAAGGCGGGCGAGCTCCTGGCCCTGCCAGGCCTTTGGCATTCTGTCTTGTGTAGGGGCCTGTGGGATGGGGAGCAGATGATAGATGAGAGCCATTCCTTCCCATGGCTGGAAACCAGTCTCAGACTGACTGAGTGCTGCCGCTGGGACTGAGGGCTGGGGTGCGGGGCCTCCCTGGCTCCCATCTTCATATGAGGACACATACCTGTCCATGGTATGCCAAGAGGCTGGACCACCATTCCCTATTTGTGTGCCGTGAAATTTTGTTTTCTTTTAAAACAAAGCCATTAGTATTAGAACTACCCCTCAAAAAAATCTTCTGTGCAGCCGTGGGGACAGGGAAGTGGAAAACTGAGCAGCAACTGGGCCCTTTCCTAGAGGGGTCTTAGTAAAACCAGAGTCACCTGTCTGGGCTATGGTGGGAGGACGGGGAACCTGAACCAGATCACCTCTGAGCTTCCTTCTGGCCCTGAGCTCAGATTCCTTCCAAAGCCTGGTCTGTGAGGACCAGCTTGTAGGGTTCAGGGACTTCTGTCTTTATAGATCTGGGTCACTTCTGACACTACCGCCTCCCTCTATCCATCCTGCATTGACTCAACAGCATTTATTTAACTAGCAAGTGCTGTGTGAGAGACACAAAGAAACATAACATATGGCCTCCCTGCTCCTCAGGGCCCTTGGCACCTAGGTGAAGGGTCCAGAGAGGTGTGGTCCAACCTAACAGCTACCAGCGGAGGCCCTGATCAAAGGGCCGCAGCTCCAAGGACTCTCTGAGCGTCTGCGAAAGGACTGGGCTGCAGAGTTCAGGAGGATGAGGCCCTAGGCTGGCTCATCATGGCAGGGTGGAGCTGGCTTTGCTGAGGGCAGTGAGGGGCATTGCCTGTTAGGACAGTAACAGGAAGAGGAATGGGGAAAGCTGAGGACGTCTGACTGGGACAGAGGTTTGAGGAAATGAGGTCATTGGTTGGGGCCAGACCAGAAAGGTCTTGGTTGCCAGCCAAGGTTTTTCAACCTTGGTCTGTAGGCAAACACTTGGTCTGTGGGAAACCTCTGGAGAATTCTGGGCAGAGGAGAGGCAAGTGTACTACCTCTTTGCTCTTTAGCTTGGGTCCAGACAAAAGTGATATTAGATTCTCATTAATCATTGAGCAGCCAAGCTCCCAGCTCAGAAACAATTGTCCTCTGCTCTTTGTAAAGAGCACAGACTCTGGACTGTGTAGCAAGAAGAACCCTACCCACCCCAGGGAGTTGGCACCTGCTTCCCATTCCTGCAGAAGGCCCAAGTTAGTTTCTGTTCTGATCATGAGCCCCCATCTCTGGTTTGAAGTCCTCACTCTGGGGACCCTTGGCTCCAGGGTCGACCTCAAACCAAGCATAGCCACATCTTTGGCAGAGCCCAACATCTCTTGCTTATCACTGAAAGAGAAAAAGCAAATTACAGTTCACCTGACTCCCTGCATGCTTTTGAGTAAGTTTCTTAACCTCTTAGCCTCCTCTGTAAATGAGAACAATAGTACCTGCTTTGAGCATCCTAGTGAGGGTTGGAAATAATTCTGGCATAGTAAGTCTTCCATACATGGTAGCTGTTATGAATATCTCCAGAGTTTCATCTAAGATGACTCTAATCTCCCGCCCACGCACATGCACACGCACACACCCACACTTTATTTTCTTGATTGGCCTGAAGAGCTGAGCGTAGGCTGTATTTCACTGAGTGCTCTTGGGACCAGTTCTCCCAGGTCTAGTTATCTTTCTGAATGAAGGTGCAAATGACAATGATGGGAACGGTGGATTCACCAGCTGCTGTGACGAATGAATTTTTGATGATGTCAGGTATCTGCCCACGGGAGAGCTGGGTTAACACCACACTCAGGGGCAAACGGCAGATGCCTTTTGGGGGTTGATGATGGAGTCTGTGTGTTTCCTGAATGCAGAGAATGCACAGTGCTGTAATTTGGGGAGCAGAGTCAACACTGTCAATTCTTACAAAAGAACTTATAATTCATATAACAGTTTATATTTGCATAGTGCCTGACAGTTTGCTAAGTATTTTCACACCCATTCATGTTCACCACAACCCTATGAGGAAGGCAGGGCAAAAATAATTAGCCACATTTTACAGATAAGAGAACTGGAATTCAGAAGAGTGAAGTCCTGGTCCCTGCAAGTGGTGGAACCAGATCTTGTACCCAGTTCTCCTGATGACCAAAATGTACGCTATGGTGACAAAGGAAATAAAGGGCAAGGATAAAGTTTTAATAACTAGATTCTAGAATGGACGCAAGTTAATCTAAATAGATGAGCTTGAGGGGGTGGGGTGGCCTTTGGCCTCTGAGTCCCTTCAAGGAGAAGATCCAGGGAGAGGGAATTAGTGCCCGTGTATATGCAGACTGTGCACCTCGTCGTCACCTACAGCTATTTTTAAAGCTCCAAATTTCTTCGTGAATCTCGGCTCCCCCTCAAATGTGAGACACTTGACCTCTTGGATCCTCCAGCTCACACAGCAGGAAGATGGGGGAAGTGGAGAGAAGCATTTCAGGTGTTCTGTGTAAGTGATGTTGGGGTGGGAAGAAGCTTCAGGTCAACCTGCCATCGCCACTGGTGTGCTTGTGTACTTGCGGGGTTGGGGTGGCGTGGTGGAGGATCCCCGTGTAGAATGAGGCCGAGAACTCCAATCACAGCTCACGTCAGCTAAGAGCTGTGTGGAAAGGAAGGCATCCTCCCACTTGTGTCTGAGCTGAATCATCAGTTAAAGCTGGATGTGGATGACCAGCTCGGTCAAACCAGAGCAGTGTTTTCAGCTCTGGGTCACAAAATTGGTTTCGTGGTTGCAGCCAGCATTTGAAAGAGTGAAATAGATTAGAAAACATCGCCATGTGTGCCACATAAGAGGGCAAGCATTAGTTCATGACACTAGTTTTGTTGTATACACATGTGCACACAAGTGAGGACTGGCCTTATGAAATATACTTTTTACTATGGTCAGAGTCAAAAAAGGTTTGAAGCCTGTGACCCGGGGAGAATGTCCAGAGGTAAGGAGGGTGTCAGCCTCATCAGGTGAGTAGTTTAGCCCATAGGAGAGAAGAGGGCCGACTGCTGTCTTTGACTCCCTGAGGGCTGCCGAGGGCGAGCGGTAGTTGTATTCCACATGGCTCTGGACAGTGGGATTCGTTTTCAAGAGGAGGCAGATTTTGGCTGGCCAGGACTTCCCCAGCAGACCCATCCTATGGCAGAATCAACTCCTTGAAGAGGGAGAGAGCATCCCTGGGTCCTGGAGCTGCTCAGGGGCCCTGGAGGAGCATGGCCTCCAAGTCCTTGCCAACCTGGAGACTGGCTCGGCACTCAGGCTCTGGGAACAGCCCTCAGAGACCTGTGAGTTCCGTGGCTGAGGTCTAGTGTGGATGGCCTCATGGGAAAGGCAGCTTGTTGTGACATTGGGGAGCGGTTCTGGAGAAGTGAGTCCCTGTCTCCTGGCTTTGTGCATCACCCACCACGGTTTCTAAAACTCAACCAAGCATCACGGGTCAGCCGCCTTCTCCAGCCAGCCCCTGGAGTGAGGTCAGGAAGCAGAGATGACGTTGGCCTCCGCCAAGTGCCAGTGGGAAAGGAAGCCTGTTATTTGCCTCCTTTAAAAATGCTTAGGAAAAGAAGAGGTTTTGATTTATCATACGACTGCTATCTCTTATTGTCACTGGGCACTAGGATTTTATCCTACCAAGATGAGGTTCAGTTCAATTCAGACACATAGTGAATACCCACTTTATGTGCAGGCCCCTGGCTGTGGACGTTAACATGTTAGGGATCCCAAGCTGAGGATGGCCAAGTTGTCCATTGAAAGGCACAGAATCAAGAGAGAGAGACAGAGATTCCCTTGAAATGCATTGTGTGGGATGAACTTTAGTTGACGGAACAGTCTCACCTGGACTGTTTTCTCCCTCAAAAGAGCCTCAAGAAGCAGGATTTTGTGTCTTCAGAGGCCCCTCCAAGTGACCCTGCTGGTCGGGGCTAAGTTCAGATGAAAACCTAAGTTTTAGACAGCCCAGCCCACAGATGACCCTCCCTCCCTGCTGTCTTCCCCCTACTCCACTCCCCTGCAACACACAGTCAGCTGGATGATTTTCTTGAAGAAACGTCCAGGGGCTGTTTCCACTCCACCTTTGTCTCTTTTCTTGCCTGAGAGGTCCCAGTCCAAAGCCAGACAGGCATGTGGTCTGGCTGCTGCCCCTGAGCCAAAAGACTCCAGCAGCCAGACAAAATTCATGCTGCCCGGGGCCCCAGAGAAATTAAGCCCTAGGTCCTTTAAGAAAAAAGAAAAAAATCCCCATGTCGCCTTTAGATTCCCTGAAGTCCTAATGAGTCTTTGATCTGAAGGTGGTTTCTGTGGGCAAGTAGGGCAGGATTAGAGGGTAGGAGACATATTTGTAAGTGTGAGTGGGAGCCAGCTGGACTCCACAGCACCACCCCCTACACACAGAGGATGAGGGAGCATCTTCTGTGTCCTGAGACTCTCCTAGATGCTGACCAGGGGCTTTGGAGTCACATAGGTCAGGGGCTAAATTCTGATGCCACCACATGCCACTCTAGGGCCATGGACAAGTTAGTTGACCTCGCTGTGCATCAGCTTCCTTGTGAATTGGTGTCTGCAGACTTGCGAGGTGTTGAGATGTTCTATTTAAAGTTCTCGGCACATGAGAGGGGTTTAGTAAGCCATGGCTATCATTATGAATATCTTTGCTCTTTCACTTAGGCAACAAATAAAATCTTAAAACTGTAGGTGAAGGGATAGAACATTCCTTCTTTCAGAATGACCCCTCTGCTGGGTGAGCTCAGTCTAGCAGGGGATCAGACATGTTATAAGTCATTACACTACATGTGATAAAAGGCACAGAGTCCATTTGAGGGATGTGCTAGCATGGGAGAGGGTGGGATTAATGACCTGGCATTAGAGGAAGGGCCTCACTGAGAAAGCTGGAGAAGGAGGGAAGAAGCCCCCCAAGGGGTAGGGAAAGTAAGAGCGTTCCGGGCAGAGAGAACCACATAAACAAAAGCACAAGGTCATGAGACCACAGCTGTGTTCGGGAACCACCTGTGGTTTGTGCTAGAAGAGTAGGTGCAGTCCCTGTCTCCATGGGACTAACAAAGCTCCCAGAACAGGGGATCCAAATCCTTTTTTTACATCAGTGCTTCCTGGAAGAGGTGGTGTTTAAGCTGTGTTTTAAAGAAGGGGAGGGGCGATTTCAATGATGAAAACACGGTGCACACCGTAGGTGCTGAATGAATGGATGATGACGTGATGAGAGGAGAGGACTTCCCAGTTGAGAGAGTGGCTCTGTATGAAGACGAACAGATGTTGAGTAGGTTTGTTAGGAGTGGGGCAGGGGCAGAGGAAGGAGAGGAGAGATGAATGGGTGCAAGATGTGAGGCCCAAATTAAAAATAACCAGCAAGTGTCCAGTAGCACCAGTTAGCTAAGCTGTCTCTACTCAACGGTCAGACTTGGATGAGCTGTTCTGGCCAACAGGCTTACCCCTCCTTCTGGTCCCAGTGCTGAAGATGGTCCTCACTGGGACCAGGACAAGCGTGGGGGCCACAAACCATGGGTTGGGGAAAGTTGTTTTGAAATGAGCATTTCATTAACTTTCTGTCATGACCTCTCTGTGGAGCCCTCATTCAGCCTCATTTTCTGGGACCTAAAATTGCTTTCTCTGGCTAGATTTCTCCCAGACTGGATTCTTTGGACAGTGGTCTTACCACATCACTGCCCCGCCAGCTCAAAGATCCATATCAGCAGTCTTGTTGCCTGACAGCGATGTTCCCACTGGGGTCAACCAGGGTCCTGGCCATCATCCTTTCTGTCCTGTACATATGTCAAGATCGTTCCCCGAGGCCCTATGCCAGGCACGGAGAATATAAAAGAGAATTGGATAATTTAAGGCTCCTGCCTTCAAGGAGGTAGAGGAGACAAATAATTATAGTGTGATAAGTGCCATGTTAGAGATTCGAGGAGAGTCCTGTAGAAACTTAGAGGTAGGAATAATTAATTCTGCCAGTGGTATAGGAAGTGGGCTGGGGACAGTGACATTTCAGTTATGCCATTCATTCATTCATTTATTCAGAAAATGTCTATATGGAATAACCTCCCTATGCCAGGGGCTGTTCTAAGTACTTGGGATGCTTCACTGAACCAGAGATCCTTGCCTTGTGGAGCTGACCTCCTGTGTATATGGGGGCCGGGGGAGCTAGACAATAACAATGTAAATGAGTAAATCGTGTAGGACGTTGGAAGGTGGTGAGTGATCCTGGAAAGGGAATGGAGAGTGCGGAAGTAGCAGCAGTTGCCCGAAGGATGGTTGGGTAATTGTTTAAGAGGGGTGGCCCAGTCGTTCCTAACAGGGATTTTCCTTGGCTGCCAGCGCATGCTGAGGCACTTGCCGTCGTCTGTTCGTGGCTTCCTGTCTGGATGAAGCTGTGCATCCCAGTGCAGCCCTTGGTTGGCCGCTGAGAGCTGCCTGAATCTAGGCCTCAGGATACCAGCCTCTGCCGCAGCTCCCCTTTGATGACCTCCTGCAGTCCATCCAAGTTGGGATTCAGGAGTCAACCATACTTTATAGAGAGTACCGGAAGCTCCTTAATTCCTTCCAGACTTCAAAGACATTGAAGAGATGACACTGCCTTTGTTTCCAACAAATCTCCATTAAGGAGCCAAGTGTCAAATGAGTAGTTCTCTGGCCATGGTCCAGGGTGTGGACATGGTGCCATCAACAATTGAGGAGACTCTCTCAGCCCTCCCCGGGTAACATCAGCTAGAATGAGGGTGAGGTGACAGAGCGCTTTGGTTCATACCTTGTACGATTCTCAGAAAAGCGTGATTCCTACTTTCACATTCAAGGTGCAGAAACTGAGGGTTGGAGAAGTCACACAGCTGGTCAGACTCGTCACTTTGAATTCTGGCCCCTTTCCATGGCAGCTTTTTGCCCGTGCTTTGGCTTCTCAGCTCCTGGGGGAGACAGCCATGAATGCACTAGCGTCCGATACTGTAGTTTTGGGGGGCTGGGGCTTCTGTGTTCTGGGTACATTTTAATATCACAGAGCTGTGGTCCTTGGTAGCTGCAGTAAGGAAGCAGGTCATCCACAGGAAAACATTTAACTTATGCTATTTTTCAGAAAATAAGAAAAAATGTAAAGAAATAAAGATCTGGCATACACACATCATCCATAACTACTGCTAAGAATTTGGTATAGATCCTTCCAGACTTTTCTTTGTATATGTATGTGTGTTTGCACACATGCACACATGGTGGGTTGAACCATATGAAAATGCTGTTTTTATAAGTCAAAAATGGCCAAATTTTTGCTTATTCAACCAAACACGAGCATGTACACGTCGACAAATATACACACACACTGAAACAAAATAGGGCCATACCATAATACAGTTTTGCAAACTCGTATTTTAGCTTTCACTATGCTGTAGCTGTAGAACCAGTGTATCAGAGTGGTCAAGGGCATGGCTTCTGGAGTTCAAATTCTGTCTCCATCACTTACTCACCTGGGCAGGTTACCTGGGCTCCCTGTGCCAGGGTTTTCCCCCTTGTAGGGTGGGGATAAGTCCAGTACCCTCTATATAGGGGTGTTGTGAGGGCAAAGGAGTGTGACATGTCACATGCTGAGACCAATACCTGGTGGGTGGCAAGCATTCAGTAACTGTTAGCAGTTATTACTGTATTTCCAGATGAGTAGAGACAATGTATCCTGTCATTGTCATCAGTCCCCTATTAATAGATGTTTAGCTATATCCATTTTCCACTGTTGAGGTAATATCCTTGTACACACATTTAAGAGCATCTATCCATTCACTGCTTTAAGCTTTAAGGACTTGGGCTTTAAGGTTTTGACTTTTGAGAATTCTTTTTATTGTTGTGTTTTGAGCCGAGTGGTGCGTCCAGGGGCAGGTTGCTTGGACTGTCCTCTCTTCCGTTGCCCTAAAACTCTGTAAACTGGTCTCTCTGGTCCTGGCCTCCTCTTTGCTTTTTTACATTCTGGCAACACTGACAGCTCGCCAGGCCCCACAGTGGGCACTGGCCCCCACTTCTATGCCTTGGTGCTGGCCTCTCCACCAGAATGCCCCTGCAGGCCCCTGCTGCAGACCAGTTCTTCCTCCAGGGAAGGGCAGTCATTCCCGACCCTTCAGTCTTGGTTAGAGCCCACCCCCAGGCCTCCGTGCACTCTGCTCTCACCAATGTCTCTTCTCTAACTGTGCACACAGTGCCACCATCTTTCTCCCCTTCTAGACTGCTCTCCTTGAAGCCAGGACTTAGGTCTTATCTGACTCATCTGTGAGTTAACTTAGTACAGCACTTGACATGTAGGTGCTCAATGTATGTTTGGTGGGTGAATTTAGTGAGTGAATAAAACCATAACTGACTAATTAATGGCAGGACTTAAATAAATGGAGATGGTTTGGGGCAGGTGGTCGTGGGGGTGGCATGATACAGAGGCATAGGGTGTGGTGGTAAGCTCCTGGACATGTCTGGCACAGTTGGAGCTGTGCTCTAGAAGATAAGTGTGGCTATGTTGTAACTACCAGGAGCTGGCAGCCCAGAGACCGGTGGGATGTGAGGCTTGGATGTCCAGTGGGGGTTCACCCTGCCTGGGGTGACTCCCTCCACACCCCTATACTTCTTTTAAACCTCGTGGCTCTTCTAAGGAAGGGCCCTTTCACCCCTCGAGAAACAGAAGTGAGAGTTCCTGGTTGCTGTGCTTTCTGAGGAAGTTACATCACAGCCCCACAGCTGGTGATGAAATCCACCTCCGGAGTTAGCAGCCACCCCTGTCTCCACTTTAGAAAACCGTTTAGCAAATCCTCGCAGCTTGTTATTACTCCCTGGGTCCGGGGCTGGAAATATCCCTCAGGGCTCCACCCTGCCAGCTGGAACATTCCGTGGCCTCTCGAGGGTGACTAGGGCCTGCACTGCTCACTCCACTCTCTCCTCTTTGGCTCTGACCTGAGATCAGGGAGGCCTGTACTTTGGTTGTGTGTTAATAAAGACTTCAATTCCTAGAACCTAGGCCTTGACATTGACCCATGTGTTCTCTCAGTAGAAATGGGTCTGAATGATCCTTTCCACGCCTGAAAGGATAAAGCTGAGATGGGTGGGCCCAAACCTGGAATGAGCTCTCGGTTCCAGTCCTGACTCTGATGCTCACTAGCCAAATCACAACTAGCTGGGCAAGGCAGTTAACCCTTTTGAGGCTCCGTTTCCCCATCTCGTCAGTGGGGTGAGCAGTCCCAGTGTGACCAGGAGGGTTAAATGAAATAATGTGTGCAGGTGAATCTGGGATCCGTTACAGGCCAGGAGAGCTTAAGTGAATTGGAGAATTAGAGCCTGAACCACAGTGAGGTGGAGACTATTCAATCTGTGTTTTAGGTGAGGAAATTGGGATCCAAAAGGAAGTTGGGGGAGGAGGGAAGAAAGGAAGGAAATTGAGGAAGAACTGAGAGGGAATCTGGATATTTGCCTTATACTTCCTCTGCTTCCCCCAGACTCCTGTCCTCACCCCACACCCCACTCCCCCCAACATGCACGCACCTACTGCCAGGTCCCTGGTGCCTATCTTCCCAAAGTGGGTACAAGTCCTTCCACCTCTCCTTCCTGAAAGGTCTCACTGAAGAAGAAGGATAGCAAAGTGACCAAGTTATCTGAGTATTGATTCCTTTGAGGTCCAGTTTTAAAGCTGGAAAGGCAGTGAGAAGAAGAGATGATGTGAGGCAAAGTAAAGGGATGGGGGAGAATTGGCCCAGAGAAGAGGAGGCAGAGGGCTGGCTTCATTTCTTTCTTCAAGTTGCGATGGGACGGGCCTTTAGTGCTGCTCCCTGGATGGCCTGTGCACTCCCCTCGTCCATCCGGGCAGCCTGCCACTTTCCTAGACAATACTTCCTGCCCTTTCCTCCCCCACCCTCACTCTCAGCCCATGACCTTGCCTCCTGTTTCACTGTGAAAAGAGACGCAATCCCAATCTTGAGAAAGCTTGCACAAGCTCTCGCCAGCACATCTGCCTACACCTGCATCCGTACTCTGTGACCTGGCCTGTTACTCTAATAGGATGGTCACGTCCTGTTGTGCACTAGACTCCTTCCCCATTCCAGAGACTCCCTTCTCTCCCTTCATGTATATACACACATGTTAAAATTTCTCCCATTTAAAACAAGGAAACCTAGACCCTGCCTCCTTCTTTCTCTGCCCCTTACAAGCCAGCGCTTGCTGCCTTGAACTTGCCTTCTCTCCTTTCTCTCATGGATCCCCCATCAGGCTCTCCCTGCTTCCACTCTACCAAAAAGCCCCAGTAAAGTTCCCATGGTGTTCAGTCCATTGGTCAGTTTTCAGCTCTTGGGGCCGGCCTGGTGGCGTAGCTGTTAAGTTCACGCACTCCACTTCGGTGGCCCAGGGTTCACAGGTGCGGATCCCGGGCACGGACCCATGCACCGCTTGCCAAGCCATGCTGTGGCGGTGTCCCATATAAAGTAGAGGAAGATGGGCACGGATGTTAGCTCAGGGCTTGTCTTCCTCACACACACACAAAAAGTTTTCAGCTCTTATCCTGCTTGCTCCATTGGCAGCATTCAACACAGTTGATCACCCTCAGTTGAAATACATTTCTCCATGTGGCTCCCAGGATGCCACTCTCTCCTGGTTTTCCTCCTGCCTCCCGGGCTGTTTCTTTTCTGTGTTCACTACTCATTCCCTCCCTTCTCTGTGTCTTGAATGTTGGGTGTCCTCAGGCTGTCCCCACACTTCTCATGTGCACTCACTCCTTGATGGTCTTAAATCCCATCTGTCTGCTGATGACTGTCAAATTGATAACCTCTTCCGAATTCCAGGCTTGCACATCCTACGCTCATTCAGAGCTCCACTGGGATATCTGATAGGCATCTCATATTTAACATGTCTGAAAACAAGCTCCTATCTCCTACCCCAAACCTACTCTTTCCACAGTTCTCTCCATCTTGTTAATGGCAGCTCGGTCCCTTGAGTAGCTCTGGCAAATAATTACGGTGCCATCCCTGACTCCTTCCTTCCCTACACCCCGTGTCCAAAACATCAGCAATCCCATCAGCTCTGCCTTCAAAATGTATCCGAATCCAACCACATCTCAGCTCCGCCGCTACCAGCCTGGTCTGAGCCACATCATCTCTGGCCTGAATTAAAGCAGCAGCATCTAGTTGGCATCTCTGTTCCCACGTTTGTCCCTGTAGTCTCTTCTCAGCATGGCAGCCAGAGAGATCCTCTAAAAAAGTGAGTCAAATCATGTCACCCCTTTGCTCAAAACCTCCCAGTGGCTCCTGTCTTGCTCAGAACAAAGGCTGGTCTTCACAGTGGCCACAAGGCCCCTTGTGATTCAGCCCCTCCCACCTCTGACCTCTCTGCTCCAGCCACAGTTAACCTCTAGCTGCTCCTCGTACCTGCCAGGTGGGCTCTTCCTGCTCTCTCCCTGGGACTCTTCCCCCAGCTGTCTGCCAGGCTTCCTCATCACTTTCAAATGTGTCCCTCTGTCACCTTCTAGTACAGCCTTCCCTCATGACCCTGTGTAAGGTTTTAACACCAGCCTAGTATGTCCCAGCCCCATTCTCAGCCTTATTTTTCTTCCATAGCACCTGTCACCGTCTCACGCCCTGTGCATTTTATTTATTTGTTTACTCTCTCCCTCTCTCACTAGAATATAAGATCCACAGGACAAGAGACGTCGTTTTTTGTTACAGCTCCCTAAACAAGTTGGCTTTGGCTGCGAGTTCAGTTAGAACCATCTAAATAGTAGAAGGTAGAGCATGTGCCTGACAGAGGGTGGGTAGAGTAGTGCCTAGCACATGATGGGCCTTCAAGAAATATGTGTTGGATGAATGAATGCATCTGAAAAAAATTCAGAGCAGTTGTTCTTTGAATTTAGGGAAGACCGGAAGAGACTTGGGTGGCCTCTGAGAATCTGTTAACCATAGTCAGGTAAAATATGGAAATGGGTGACAGCAGGGCTGGGTGTCTTTTGGAAGAAAATACGTGACCATCTGTACTGGGCCAGTTCTATAGTTAGCCAGACTACATGGGAGGAAAGCTACTTTTCTGAGCTTTATGTAACAGATGTGGTTTTGTATAAATCACACTTCTGTAAATGGCATCTTATTTTAAATGTGCTAGCAGAGATTGCTATTTAAAGGAATCTGATGCCAAGTTCTTTTGTAAAATGAATAATTATCCCCCAAATGTCCTTAGTTTCAATTCATATTTTCCCCCCAAATTTATATTTACTTAAATCAAGGTATGCTTCTCTGAGCTGAGGAAATCTCTTCACTTTCCATTTTTCCGCTGTCTTTATTTTTCCTGTTTTCTTTGCCCTCATTCTGCCTCCTCTTCATTCCTGCTTTTCCTTTAGATGAGTTTCTTCTGAAACACTGACATAGAATGTTCTGTAACACGACCAGAATTAAAATGCAATGAGCAGTGGCCCCTTCCCAGACCAAATGAATCCAATCTGGGGGTGAAGCAAAGGAGTCTGTTAGGGGGGTATGGACGTGTACTGGAGGT
This sequence comes from Tapirus indicus, assembly GCA_031878705.1. Lineage (NCBI taxonomy): Eukaryota > Metazoa > Chordata > Mammalia > Perissodactyla > Tapiridae > Tapirus > Tapirus indicus. The sequence continues at coordinate 143,676,957 of CM062922.1, forward strand.
GCAGGGTTAGGTTCTCAGGTGATATTCACACACAGCCAGGTTTGAGAACCACTGACCAAAGAGACAACTGTGTGCTGCTTGCCTTTCCCACATCTGAGCTTACACTCTGCAGAACTTACAAGGCTGGATGAGCGTCCTCCTCTTGGCAGAAGGTAGGTGGTGTGAATTTGGCCACAGACTGTTACGGGACTGTCTCATTTGTCCGGGGGCTGAAGTTCACGGTTCAGAAATATCCCCTCTCAGTACATCATCCATCCTGCTGAAATCTTAGACGAGAAGAAGGTCCTGTGGCCACTGCCTGATGGAGTTTTGTTCAGATGCTCTCCAGAGTGTCTGCCTGCAGTAAACTTGGACTTCCCAGGGCCACCACCCAATCCCTGTTTCCCTTCAAACTGGAATGGGTCCTTCTAAGAAAGTACAACTGTGCATTATGGGGTTGTGGTGGAAAGTATGCAAGCAACTAAGACGAGAACCTGCTTCCATGAAAATAGTAGAAGGTTGACTTGTGTAGAGGTTGTTGAGCCTTGGGTCAGGTACCCACACTAGGTTTTCTGAAAAACTTTCTTCTTTTAGGAGTTCTCACCAAACCAAAAGATTATAACATCTGCAATAGGGCAGGTTGGAATTTTTCTAAGATAAGAGAAATCTTCCTTTAAGATAACGGATGTGTTGAGGTCAGGGCAGAGGTTGAGTAAACAAGTTGGCTTTGGATAAGAGTTCAGTTGTAACCATGTGGAGTGTGTGCCTGGTTGAGAGGGGCGGGCGCCAGCCCCGCTGTGTGGCTTGACCTCTCTGCCCACTTGTTCATAAAGTGTGCCCGGCCTCCCTCACTCGATTTTCTCAGCAGCAGTAACACTGCACATGAAAGCTCTTTGAAGACTGTGCAGGGCCAGACTGTAAATGAGAAATGCTACTGTCGTGATTATTCAAGCAAACCTAGTATTTACACATTTGAGTGAGCCAAACAGGTAAATTGGGAATGTTTAATGTTACAGCATTATTTGCTAGAGTCAAATAAGATATCTTTGCGGAGCCAACCCCTTGTGTAAATGGGCTTCCATTTACAAGCTGCATTTCATGAAGTTTGAATCCCAGTTGTGTGAAGACCGCCATCTGGTGTGAGAAGGTGAAGCTGAGGAGTTGAGGGCGGCGCTGACGCCGGGTTGGAGACTCCACACCACCAGGAGCTGCTGTAGATCTCTCTACTAGGAGAACTCACAAGGAAAGTCCTTCTTGCTGCTTTATTTGGGGTCATTTTTGGAGACTGGAGGTAGAGGGCCAGATTCATCACAATATGGCTGTGAGATGGGGGTGTTTTCTGTGGAAATAGAATGAAAAATAGAGATCTGAAGGATGTTTGGGGGAGAAACGGCAGGCCTTGGCATTGCCTGGAGATGACAAGTGGCCTCTGACTCATTCATTTGACAGACGGAGACACTCTTAGGAACAGGGCCCTGGAAGAGGCACAGAGCGGGTAATGAAGGGTTCCTATGCTCAGGGACCAGCTGTCTGTCAGGCACCACCTCCCCTGTGTCTTGAGATAGAGAAAAAGTTGCTCTGTATTACTAAAAGAAAAGACACAAAACGAAGCCCACAGTTAGAAACCTGGGGAGGTGGAGAGTGTGGAGGGCATGTCAGAGGGGAGGGAGGAGAGGAAGTTGGGCAGTACTGGTGGTTGGCGGGGGAGCGCAGGGTTTCAACTCTGCAGGCCAGCTGTCTCTCTGGAAGGCGAGAGCATTTTAGAAGGCCATGCCACCCCATCCAGTTGGTACTGATGATCAGGATATGCCTGATAGGCCTGCCCAGGGCCTCCCTTTCTAGCAGAGTGACTTGCCCAAAGAGCGACCCTGATGAATTCTTGGTGCAACACCTGGGAACATGGCACCACAGTTCGGGTTGCTTGGGAAACAGAACCGAGGTTTCCTCTGTGACAGGAAAGCAGGACTATGAGGGAGGGGGTGCCTTTCCGAAGCCATGGCCCCCTCAGATGGAGGACAGGGAAGATAGGCCAGCTCGTTCTTTTCCCTGAGACCCGGTGTCTAAGTATCTAATCCTCATGCCCTACATTCCAGGGCCTTCTGAAGGCCTACGTGGTCACCTTGAGAGTTGTCATGAAGCTGTCTCATGGGGAGAGACAGCTAGTGTGCAGGGGAAGGAGGAGGCTCCAAGACCCACACGAGAACTGGGCTGTTCACGTCAGTGGGTGACATGGGTATGGGTTTTTAGGTTAGGGGACAAAAGTACAGGCAATGTGGTGATCTTTCCTAAGGATGTGACAGGATAACCTGGCTGAAGGGGACTCTTGAACAGGTGTAACAACAAATGCGGGAGGGCAGTTAAGACTGAGCTTGTTGTCTTCTTCTCCAGGTCACAAGGGCCAGGATAGGGTCCCCCTTTCTATAACCAGTCACTCCCATGCCGGATGGTCTGATCTGGAACCTGTGGTAAAAGTTCCGGGGAGCTGTGGGGATACAGAGCTGGGGGTCTCCCAGTGTAGTGGCAGAGAAGACAAGAGTGGAGGGATGCACGCAGCGAGGGGATGGGTTGACTGGGGAAGGCCTCTCAGAGGTTTGAATGAGTGTGGAAGAGCATTCCAGCAGGGGCTGCTCACCTGGTCTTTCCCTTTGTCCCTCACAGAATAAGAGGAACCTTGGGACTGGTAACGAAGGGGCAAATGGGAGAAGGGTCTTGTTGTGTGGAAAGAGTGCTTTCCTAGGGGTTTACATGCATCTTGGATGGTTTTCAGAGAAGGAAAGATAGGTATTTGTCTCTGGCAAAATAACTCCAAGAGCTATTTTTTTAAAGACTTATTTCCCATTTATTTGTGATTTTCCAGGGGTTCAAACCAGTGAATAAAAATCGGTTTTCTTCTCACATAAAGGGAATTCGTTACTCCATTGTTACCTTCAGTTACTTGCAGCCCCTCCACCCCCAATCTGGAAAGATTCCGCACTGTCTGTACTCCTCGTCTGTCTGGGGAGGGAGAACGAGCCATGGAGCTGCTGTTCTAAATGGAGGGAGGCAGGAGACGAGGGGCTCCTCATGCGTCCCGAGATCCCCCTCAGCCCCGAGCCCTGGGGGGTGTCCATCCTGTCCCCATCTCCCTCTCCTCTCCTCCTCTCGCCCCTCCCCACGCAGTCTTCTGCCTCCATCACTCACCCGCAGTCCGGGTCAGCAGTGCTGTCCTTGTCATATGCAGTGGCTCATCCTCAGTCCTGTCTCCCTGCCCCTCCCGTGGGGTTTGACACACTTGACATCCCCCTCTAAACTGAAAACTTAATTCACTGAGAGGGAGCCCCACCCTTCAGTTCCCCTCCTGCCTCACTGGCTGCCGCTTCTCAGTCTCCTTCCTCGGTTCCTCCTCATTTCCCCGACTTGGCTGGAATGTTCCAGGCTCCATCTGGGCCTCTTCTCCTTTTTATTGCATCTCTTCTTGGTGATCTCATTCTGCCTCATGGCTCTGATGCCGTCTCTAAGCTGATAACTTGCAAATCTCTGTGTCCAGCCTGGCCCCTCCCTGCCCTCCAGGGAAGCCCGTCTAATAGGATGTCCAACAGGCATCTCAGTCTTAGTCGCATCCAGAACCACGTTCCTGCTCCCCCACAAACGGGCCTCCTCCCCGCTTTTCCCTGCTCAATATAGGGTAGTTTCATCCTTCCATTTCTAAGGCAAAAAACCCAGGTTCCTTGATTCCATCCTTGATTCCTCTCTTTCTTGCACCCCACCTCCAAACCATCAGCACATCACGACGGCACCACCTTCAGAATCTGTCCAGACCCTCTCCGTTTCCCACCCTTCCACCACCACCACCCTAGTCCACCGCGTGTCCAGCCTGGATTATTGTAACAGTCTCCTCACTATCCCCGTGGCTTCCTGCTGCTGTTGTCAATACAGTGGCCGAGTGATCCTTTAAAAAAGAGCTAGATCTGGTTACTCCTCTGTAGCCAGCAACGCCCTGCATGGTCGCTGCTTCCGGCCCTCCTCTCACTCGGCTCCAGCCCTACCAGCCTTCTTGCTCTTCTTATTCTTCTTTTTTAATTTAATTTTTGTGTGTGTGTGTGAGGAAGCTTGGCCCTGAGCTGACATCTGTGCCCATCCTCCTCTATTTTGTATATGGGACGCCTCCACAGCTTGGCTTGATAAGTGGTGGGTAGGTCTGTGCCGGGGATCGGAACCTGTGAACCCCGGGCCGCCGAAGCAGAGCCCACAACCTTAACCACTACACCACCGGGCTGGCCGCCCTTGCTGTTCTTTAAGCACACCAACCACACACTTGCCTGAGGACTTCGGCATACTGTTCCCTCTGACTGAAATTGCTGTTCCCTAATATCCGCACGGCTCCTCCCTCACTTCCTTCAGGGCTCTGCTCAAATGTGGCCTTGCTGGAGAGGCCATCTCTGACCATCCCATATAAAATTGCAGCTGTCCTGCCCCATGCTCCTGTTTTTTGCTTCGTTTTCCTCTGTGAGGACCTATCCCCGTCTGATATGCTGTATTGACTGTGGTTTTGTGGATTGTCCACCTCCCTCCACTGGAATGTGAGTGCCTTGAGAGCTTGGTTCTGTTTACCGCTGCGTCCACAGTATCTAAAGCAGTGTCGGGCATGAAATCTGGTTGAACGAATGAAGTTTAAGAGAGGAGAAGCAAATTGTGAGGTCCCTGAATCATGGGATCACAGAGTCATTGGGGTCTTAAAAACCATCTTGTGTAAACACTCCTCTGATGACTGAACACCTCCAGCCTGGGCCAGGTGTCAGTGCTCACCTTCCTAAGTCTCCTTGTCCACCTCTCACTGAACCTGGCTTCTTTATTTTTAAAGCCAGGTTTATTGAGACATAATTGACATACAGTAAAGTTCACCAAGCCAGCCCTGGTGGTCTAGTGGTTAAGATTTGGCACTCTCACCACAGCAGCCTGAGCTCGTGTCCTGATCAGGGAACCACACGATCGTCTGTCGGTTGTCATGCTGTGGCGGCTGCATGTTGCTGTGATGCTGAAAGCTGTGTCACTGGGATTTCAAATGCCAGCAGGGTCACCCATGGTGGACAGGTGTCAGCAGAGCTTCCGAACTAAGACAGACTAGGAAGAAGGACCTGGCTACCATTTTCAAAAAAAATGGCCATGAAAACCCTAAGAATAGCAGTGGAGCATCATCTGATACAGCACTGGAAGATGAGAGGATGGAGCGAAAAGACCGGCCAGGGTTCTGCTCTGCTGTCCACAGGGTCACTAGGAGTCAGAATTGACTCGACAGCCCTAATGACAAAAAAAATTCACCATTGTTAGTGTACAGTTCTGTCAGTTTTGACAATCACATACAATTAGGTGACCTCCACACAATCAAGATTTAGGATAAATCCATCACTCCCAAAATTCCTTTGTGGCCCTTTGTAGTCACCCCTTCCCCCACCCCAGACCCTGACAATGACTGATGTGTTTTTTTATTTCTATAATTCCAACTTCTCCTGGATGTCATATAAATGGAATCATGTAGTATGTGTCCTTTTGAGTCTGGCTTCTTTCACTTGACATAATACTTGTAAGATTCATCTGTCTTGTTGGCATGAATCAGTAGTTTATTCCTTTTCATTGCTGGGTGGCTTTCCATGGTGTGACTGTACAACAGTTTGTTGATATGTCCCCAAGTTGAAGGACATTGGGATTGCTTCCAGTTGGGGAGATGATGAATACAGAACCTGGCTTCTTTTGATTCTTGCTCAAGGGCCCCGTTCTAGCCCCGAGGCGTTCCGTTTCACAGGTGTTGGGAACTGAGCTATCTGAAGACCTCTGTGCCCTTTCTTCCCCACCGTTCCTTCCCACCACCATGTTCCCTGGTTTCTGTTCCCTTACCCGACCTTCTGTGATCCACCAGCCTAGTTGGTCTCCTTCGTACATGCCCACTTTATCCATGTTCCTCTTAGCATGGGGTGCCCAGAGGTGCTAGCAGAATCTCTGGCACATGGGTAGGATGAATCAGTACTCCAAGTGAGGTTGAAAGCTGTAAAACCAAGGATTTGCTCTTGTTCTAGATCTCATAATTCTGTTGATGTAGCTCAAAATGAAATTAGCTTCTTAAATCTTACTTTATTATAGTGGCCATATCATATCGTTAACGAACTTACTAGGAACTCCCTGGGAATAAGTTCAACCCTTTCACCTAGTCTGCTGTTCGACCTTATGCACTTGGATTTGGGGCCCAGGTACCCTGTCCTCTTGGTTTTCATCCACGGTCATACTCTACCAGTATCATCCAAATGCGTTTGCTGTTGCTCCAACATCAGTCAGATCAGTTACTATGCCTTCTGTATGGCCTCACTAAACACAGAGAGGAGGACACAGGCAGGGGTGACTGTACGCCTTGTCCCCATGGTGATGGTAACCAACAGTCAGCACCTGTATGTGTGGACAGTCTCCCCTCATAGACCTCCCTGTCCAGCTCAGGGGTCGCCAAACTTTTTCTGCAAAGGTTCAGCTGGTGAATGTTTTTGGCTTTGTGGCCGGCTGCTGCTGCTGTTGCTTCTCCCTCCTCCTCCCCTTCTTCCTCCTCTTCTTCCCTTTAAAACTGTAAAACCCAGTCTTAGCTCATAGGCCATACACAAACAGGTTGCAGGACAGATTTGGCTGACAGTAGCCTGTCCTTTCTCATCTTTGCGAGATGTTGTAAGAGACTTTGTTAAATGGTTTGCTGATGGAAATTCAGACATACACCACCTCTATTTGGTTTTCCTGAGACGTTGGCCTGGAGTTTAAGAAGGAAATGAGGTCAGTCTCGTATGACTGGCTGCCGTGAACTCATGTTGGCTCCTGGAGATGGGTGCCGCCTTTTCTTTCAGGAATCTCTCATGGTAATGTGTGGAGTTCTACCTTCTTCTCTTCTGGTAAGTCATGATTGTCCTCACCCCGTCTGTCCTTGGTAGCACTCCCTGTCGCTGGAATCCTGCCACGAGCCCCAGGCGTGCGCATCACCTTCACGATTTCTCCTAATCCCTTGTCTGTTGCTCCTCCGGGTCAGAAGCCGGAGCTCCCTTAGCACCGGGCTCCCTGAGGATCTAATTCACATGGATTTTCTCTTTCGATGCTCTTTCTGCCTTTTCAGATCTTTTTCAAAGATCATTCTAGACAGAAAAGACCAAAGCAAAATAGGAGTTTATCGTTGACTTGACACCATTGGCTGAAAGCTGTGTGCCCGTCTCTTTTTAGTCTTTTGCTTATTGTGTAATAAGATAGCCCTTTGGGTGTCCTACACATTTTCTGGAAGCCTCATCTCATTTTGGCTTTAGCTTTCTGATGCTGTTCATCAGTCTGTGCCACTCAGACATTGGCATAAGTAACTTGTGCACCCATACTGGTTTCATTTTTCATAAAGTACTTCTGAAATTGCATAGTCAGAGGAGAGGGAAGGAAAGAACAGGAAGAGGACAGAGGACGGTTTTTATCTCCCTATAAACAGTGGACTCTTTGACGACAAGATCCACTTTCTTTCACCTGTGTGCTCTCCAGCAGCAGCTACAGCAGTGTCCTGAACCTGGGCGGCTGGTCCAGTGGCACAGACTGTCCATCACAGTCTGTGTGAAAGGCCCACCTGGAGTTGTGTAGCACAGTCTTACAGCCTAGATGGTGGCCCTGCCCTGCATAGAGTGGGTTTTCATTCAAAAATCACAGTTCCTCAGTGTTTTACACCTTTTAAAAAAATTATTTTACATGTAACATTAAGTTCACCATCTTAAACCAATTTAGAGTATATCATTCAGTAGCATTTAGTCCACTCACAGCGTTGTGCAGCCATCACAACTATCTGGTTTCAGAACGTTTTCATCACCCCAAAAGGAAACCCCATCCCTGTTAACAGTCACTCCCCTTTCTCGGCTCCTTCCAGAACCTGGCAAACAGCAATCTGCTTTCTGTCTCTATAAATTTGCCTGTTCTGGATATTTTCTATAAATGGAATCATACAACATGTGACCTTTTTGTCTGGCTTCTTTCACTTAGCATAATGTTTTTGAGGTCCATCCACGTAGCAGCATGCATCGATTCCTCACAAATTTGTAGGGGTGGGGGTGTTTTTATCGTGGTAAAATATACATACCATAAAATTTACCATTTTAACCACTTTTAAGTGTATGGTTCAGTGGCATTAAGTACATTTACATTGTTGTGTAACCATCACCACCGTCCATCTCCAGAACTTTTTCGTCTTCCCAAACTGAAACTCTGTCCCCATTAAACAATAACTCTCCACCCCACCCAGCCCCTGGCACCACCGTTCACCCTCTGTCTCTCTGAATTTGACATTTTAGGGACCTCATACAAGTGGAATCAAACAGTACCTGTCCTTTTGTGACTGGCTTGTTTTACTGAGCATGTGTCCCAAAGGTTCGTTCATGTTGTAGCGTGTGTTGGAATCTCCTCTAAGGCTGAATCATGTCCCGCTGTGTCGGTAGACTACATTTTTTTAGTCCATTCCTCTGAGGATGGACACTTGGGTTGTTTCCCCCAGTGTTTCCCACTTTGAACACTCTTGTTTCTTCAGTTGTTCAGTGCTTCGCAGTCCCGGCCGCCCTCTTCCCAGCGGGTCGGTGTACCTCGTTGATTAACATTTTCGAATCTTCTCAACTTTTCCCTTCCATATTGTCCGATTGCAGAATAGTGCCTTTCTTTTTGCTAAACTCTTTGAAATCTGTGTGATCCAGACAGTTCGGTTACTCACCGCCTCTCCAGAAGCCAGAGGATGGTTGTGGGTTTTTGAGTGGGAGGCAAGGAGGAGATGTGATCCTAATTTCAGTAGTCCCCAGCCTATGAAGCAGATAAGGTACACAAAATACTAAAAAAAAAATACTGTCTTAGTCAGCGTGGGCTGCTATAACAAAATACCATGGACTGGGTGGCTGAAATAACAGGAGTTTACTTCTCACAGTTATGGAGGCTGGGAAGGCCAGGATCAAGATGCCGGCTGATTCAGTTCCCTGGCGAGGGCTCTCTTCCTGACTTGCAGACGGCCACTTTCTCATTGTGTCCTCCCTCACATGATGGAGAGAGTGCTCTGGGGTCTCTTCTTATAGGGCACCAATCCCATCATGGGGGCCCCATTCTCATGACCTCACCTAAACCTAATCACCTCCCAAAGGCCCCACCTCCAAATACCATCGCATTGGGGGTTAAGGCTTCAGCATGTGAATTGGGGGGTCACACAATTCAGTCCGTAGCAAATACCTTTTATAAAAAACATGGAAATGAGTCAAAGTATTTAGCTCTTCGGAGCCTTGCTCAGTACAGTCCCAAAGGAATATAAGAAACAACAGGTGGAGATCATTAGTTAGGGCAGCTTATACTTCAATATCAGCAAGATTTTTACTTGGAGAGAAAAAAATGTGACCCAGGGAAGGAGCAGATGGAGCATGCTAGACAGGAGAGGGGAGCAAACGAGGTCTCGAGTGCTGCTGAGGGTGTCTGCTGCAGAGGACTGAGCAGAGCAGGCCTCCCTCCATCAGCCCATCCGCGTGCCAGGCAGTGCGTGCGCACTGGGGAAGAGCAGGAACACAGGCCCTGCCCTCACGGAGCTCGCTGTGTCGTGGGGAGAGGGAACTTCAGGTTGTGATAAGGGCCTCTGCAGGAAATAACCAGGATGGCTGTGAGTCTGATAAAGAGATATTGCAGGGCAAGGGGTGGGGAGATGCTTTAGATTAGAGAGGCTGCCTCAGAGGAGGTGGTATTTGAAGAGCCAGAAGGAGGAAAATCCAGCCTTGCAAAGAATGGGAGAAAGACCACTGCAGGCATGAGGAGCATGAGAGACAGAAAGTTACAAATGTTTGAGGAACAAAGAGGCAGCCAGTGTGCTTGGGGCATAATGAGTAGAAAGGAGAGTGGGAGTTGCTGCCCATGCTCGGCCTCATCAGCCACATGGGAGTGTGGACTTCGTTCCACGTGTGGCGGAGGGCTCTGAGCGGGGCAGTGGGATCTCACACTTGGTTTATTGAGGTCACTCTGGCTGCTGGTGGAGAGGGCCAATCCACTTGGGAGGCTGTTTCAGTGGGCCAGTGGGGACATGGTAGTGTTTTGGGCTTGGGTGGAAGCAGAAGAGATGCAGAGAAGCAGAGGGATTTAGGGTTGGAAGGAACAGCACTACTGCTGGGTTGGATGGGGCATGAGGCAAAGGCAGCATCAAGGATGACTTGCAGGGAGCCTGGGGGAGGAATAGTCAGGTAGGTGGGCGTGCTGGCAGAAGTTAAGAGGTCAAAGCCATGGGCCTGGTTGACATCACTAACGAATGAATATGGGTAGAGATCTGGGGAGGAGCCACCAAAGAAACTAAGGGACCAGCCTTAGTCATGGGGTGGAAATGGAGGCAGACAGTGGATGGCACTGACCATGTGTTGGCCTGCTGAGAGTTGCTGTGCTGTATTGCACAGTGAGGGGAGAGGGACCTGGGTTTGCATCCTGCTCCACCTGGTGCGACCTGTGCTACTTTGGACAACTTGACTCAGAAAATAGGGGTTGGACTCCCTGCTGTCCAGGGCCAAAGGGAGGATCAGAAGCAAATCCCCTAGTGTAGCGCCTGGTAGAGGCTCTGCTGCTGCTGCTGCTGCTACCACTAATCTGGTGACAACAACAACTATCCTATTATTATTATTTCTGATCAAGAAAATAATTAAAAAGACTTGATGGCAGACACCACCTTCCAAGTAGCACAGCCAAGACCGGAGCAGTCTCGCTCAGTGCTGAAGGCACCCAGCAGCAGAAGGCTGCACTCGGCCTTCTGTGCCTCACTTGTCCCTCCCCAAAGGCTCATGTGATCTTGACTTGGTTCTGAACTCTGTCTTCCTCGCTCAGGCTCAAGGTCCCGGCTGTGGACTTGAACTGTCCCCACCTTCACCGTGATGCGCAGCAGTTTTTTACATTCCGTCTCTCCTGATATCTCGCCCCACCCTCCCCCATCGCCAGCCTTGTTCCTCCCCAGGCAGAGCTGACGGCCCAGAGGATCCCTCCTGCCCTGCGTCTCGGGATCAGGCACTTGGGAAGAAGGTTCTTTCAGCCTGTGTTGACTGAGCTTGGTTCATGGACTCTGGAGGCCGTTGCAGGAGTGCAGGCTGGGGTGGGAGAAAGGTGAAGCCTAGAGTAAGTCACAAGTGTTAACGGGACCACCTGCTCATCCGTAAGGCGTCGCCAGTTCCCAGCCCTCAGCCCCTGAGGTGGGCAGTCGTCGCCGAGGCTGTTGGTGGCAGCCGCCTATGCCTTTGTTGAGCATATGCCTCCCTCCTGCCGTGTGCTCTTCATTTCTACTCTCTATCTCCCTCCTATCTCCCTTCCTCCTTCTGCCCTGCCTGGTCTCACATTTTCCTTTGCTTGGCCTGGGCGGTGGGCCCTCTTGTCCGTTACATCAGGACCTGCCACCCCCACCTGGGCACCTCCTCTGATCCCGCTCCTGCCGTGGAACCTCTGCGAGCCAGCCCGGCCTTGGCAGCCCAACTGCTGGGCCCCGGCCAGGAGCTGCGTGTGTGCCCGGACAGTGCCCAGCTGGCCCCTGCAGGCCGGGCCCAGGCCCTGCTCCCCACAGAAGCGAGGCCAAGGGTGTTTCCATTGGCTGCAGCCTGGCTGAGGCTGTCCTCAGGGATCAGAGGACCAGGAGGGGAGGAAGAGAGGTTGAAAAAGCCACCCTTCCTGCGGTGCCTGTTGATAATTGGCTCTCCGGAACCAGCGTGGGACACCAGGGCCAGCTGGGTCAGGAAGTGGTGTACAATGCTGCTCTTTCAGGGGGACACTGCCCGGTCTTAGGCCCCTGTGCCTCCGGAGAAATCTGAGAACAGCCTGTTCTCAGAGGATGTTCTCCAGCCTCGATGGAGGTGAGGAATTGAGCCCTGAGCTTCCCGCCCTCTGCCCGGGGAGGGCCCTCGGGCAGTGCCCACTTCAGAACCCAGTGATTCCCTTCAGAGAGAGTCTGAGGGGGAGGGCAAGGGAGCAGATTTTCTCCAGAGACCATGAATCCTGTACCTGGTCCTCTGCAGAGGAAGGAGCGCTGGGAAGCCGTCAGCCCTTAATGATTTATTAAGATTCTCTGCCCCACCTTAGCAACTGCGGGCTGGTGAGGGGAGAAGGCAGGGTCCTTGCCCCAAGATTTTAACCGTGATGGGGAGGTAAGACAATGTAATATGCTAAGTGTCAAACACATGAAGAGAAATAGGAATTCAAAAAGAGAGAAGGAAAGAAGAAGAAATATTGGCCAGAGTGGCCTGGCAAGTCTAAAGGAAGGTAAAGTTTGGTCTGTGCTGGGAGAACGGGGCAGGATGTGGAATGCAGGAGGAAGCGGAGGAGCGGGTGACGTGGGGTGGCATTCCAGGCACAAAGTATTACATAAGCACAGGAAGCCATCATAGCAGGGAAATTCTGCCCTGGAAACGTCCTGGAGCCTGACCTTCCAAGGGCCCTGGAGGACCACAGCCTGCATTCAAGAGTCCAGAATGCTGGGCTCAAGCCCTGCCTCTGAGGATGAAAGGCCTTGGCTCGGACACTGGGCAGTGGGCCTGCTGCCCTGGGCCAGACCTTGCCTCCCAGGCACGTCTGCTGGGGAATGTTGGTTGGAGACCTTTGGGTGTGTTGCCTGCAGTGAGTGGGGGCTCCGTGCACCTCGCCTGCCAGATCTGCGAGAGAAGGGTCCAGGGCAGTCCTGACAAGGGTGGACAGGGCCTGTGGATGTCTCATAGCTGTTGGTTTGGGCAGAAACTTCGTGCCAAACCCAGTGCTAGGCTAGGCCCTTTGTTGGTATGCTGGACTCGTGCAGGGGCTGTGACCCTGAATGTCCACATAAAGGTTGTTCCACACTTTCCTTAGTCGGGGCACTGAAGAGGTAACTCTTCAAACTCAGGAGAATGGAGGCGTGTTTGTATCAGGTCCCTCCCCTGCTCAAGAGCCTTCTGTGGATCCCCAGTATCCATCAGGAAATAATTTCCTGCCCTGATATCTAAAGCCCTCCATCATCTGAAGGGCCTTTACAGAGTCTAAAAATGGGGAGGCACCTAAACGTCATCTAATGCAGCCTGAGCCTATCAGTCTTTTTCACAATAACCCTGAGGAGAGATTGCCTCACCTCTGCCTATGTGTGTCTAATAAGGGGGAATTCTCTCTTTCATGAGACAGCTTTAAGTTTATCCAGAAAGGGCCTCCCTGTGCTTCTACCCATTGGTCTAGGTTTGATCTTCTGGAGTTATTCCTCCTTCCACATGACCACCCTTCAGAATATTGATATTCCTGTGAGTTTTTTTCAGGTCTCAGGTCCATCCCAATCCAGGTCACTCTCTTTTAGAAGTGGTCTAGTTTGTCAGTTTCCCCCATAATGTATAAAGCCTCAAACTGAATAGTGTTTTATGCATGAGTTGATCTGCATAGAGATTTGGAACCATCCCCTCCCTCATTCTAAACACTATACTCCTTTTAATACATCTGGAGCTCAGACTTGGCGTTTTGATCAACCACATCAAAATGTTGCTTATATTAAGTTAGCAGTCAAATAAAATACCTATTTTCATAGGTGCTGCTTTGAATCATATCTCCCCTGTGCCAGTGAGTTAGATCTAAAAGTAGGAAATTTCCTTTATACTCCTAAATTGCATCTTGTGAAGTTTAGCCCATTTTTCCAGTCTGTGGAGATCATTTGGATTCTGATTCTGTGTCTCTGTGGTGTGGGCCGTGTCTAAGGATGGGGATTATGACTCAGAGAATGAGCTATGGAGCCACAGTGCCGAGTCTGAGTCCCAGTTCTACACTTGCTGGGAGTGGCCTTGGGCAATGTACATAGCCTTCCTAAGCCTTGGTTTCCTCATCTGTTCAGTGGAGATGGTTCACACTAATACTCACCTATTTGTAGGTTATAGGGTTATATGACTTGAATGAGGTAATTCGTGCAAAATATCCAAATGCTCATTTATTAGCACAGGGGCTGCTAGTCAGCATTCATTAGCTGCTATCATCTTGATTATAACTGCTGCTACTGCTAGTTCACCTCCTCATTCTTTTAAAAATGGCTCTTGCTCACCCAAAACCCTCCTGGCCTCATTCTCTGCTTACAGTGTCCCCTCAGCCTGAGACCCCCTGCCTCTGCTCTCTCACCTGTCGAGGTTCAGAACCTCTGAGCACCTTGAATGCTTCCGTCTCCGGTGTCCCCTGTAACAGGAAGCTCGCACTGGCCACTTCTACTGACATTCACTTTATAGCCCACTTTATACTAGGTTCCTTCCCAATTCTCACTTCTCTCATTTTGGTTGAGGCCTTTATTCCTTCCCTTCTCTGCAATTAATAGCTCCGTCTGTCAGCTCTCTACCTGCAGGCTCCATCATCCTCTACTCCAGCTCTCACTCTGCTGCTGGCCGGTCTTCCACCAGCTGCTTCTGTCCCTTTCTGCCCGCTCACCCAGTGCCACCTTCCTTCTGGCTTCATCCCCACTCCTCCCTTGCCCCCCTGCTGCCTTCCAGCCACACCAGCCTGTGTGCTCCAGCCTTTCCACTCTGGTGCCTTTTCTCACTGTGCTTCCTCCGCATGGGTGGCCTGTCCTCTGTGGCCCTGACCTAGACCAGCCCCCTGTCAGTCCCTCCACAGTCCAGAGCTGTCACGGTGGTTCAGGGCTGGGCTTGAGGATCTGGCTGACCAGGGTTGGAACCAAATAGTATGACTTTGGGCAAGTTGCTCAGCCTTTCTGTGCAACAGTCATAAATGCCTCTGTGTTTGTATGAGGCGTAAATGGGAGGAAAAGGTAAATTGCAGGGACGGCACCTGGGACACGTTACCACTTTCTTCCTCTAAGAAGTCTTCCCTGAGCAACATCGAAGTTTCAAGGGATTTCTCCCTCCTTTCAACATTTAGGGCACAGAACATTTCTGATTTTGAGCCAACTCACATACACAGGATCTGTAGTTATGAACTCATGGTATATTGTTTTATGTTGCTTAAGGGAATTCTAAGGTGGTGTGGGGATTTTTTGCGAGCAAGACTCATAATGACCGCAACCTTGAGCAATTGATCAGTCAATATAAATAAATATTTGTGGAGTAAATCTAAATTCCACCCCTCATGGATCCTCCCTCAAGGGCTTGACGTGGTTTCCAGCATTTTCATGGGTTTCTCTTCTTCCTCATGGCCCACATGCTGACTGTCTCTACCAACCCCATGACCTGACCACGTGCAGTTCAGCACCTGCCGGATCCGGGTCTCCTGTTGTCCCTTACATGCTTGTGGCCCTTATGACTCCTTGTGGAATGCAGCCAACCTTTCAGGGGTCAGCAAGTGTGGTGCCTTTGCCAGAGCTCTGTCTGCAGCCAGGATCCTGTCATTGTCCTGGAGAAACATAGTTTAAACTGCTGAAGCTTACCTGAGGAAGCCTGAAGGAAAGAGGATGGCCTGGGATGTGCCTGGAAGCTGAAGCTGAGAAACAAGGGCCAAGTGAGGCCTTGTTCAGAGGAAGCTGGCCCCGGGCCTCTCTAGGACAGAAGTGCTGCTTTGCTGGGAAAGTTGGGGGAATAAACTTTTTACTTCTTTTCCTGCAGCATCTTTTTTTATGGTTTTATGAGAGTCCTTCTTGACTGGTCTTACCTCCAATGGGGAAAGGACCCTGTGTTAGCCTCCTGGAGCTGTTGTGACAAATGACCACAGATTAGGTGGCTTCACACAACAGAAGTTTGTTCTCTCGCAGTTCTGGAGGCTCAAAGTCCAAGATCAAAGTGTCAGCAGGGCTGTCTCCCTCTGAAGGCTCTAGGGGAGGGCCTTCCTGCCCCTTGGCTTCTGTTGGCTGCTAGCACTCCTTGGTGTTCCTTGGCTTGTAGACACGTTAACTGTAATCTCTGCCTCTGTCTTCATGTGGCCATCTTCTCCCTGTGTGTCTCTGTGTCCCTATGTCTTCACGTGACCTTCTTATGAAGACACCAGTCATTGGATTTATGACCCACCGTAATCCAGGATGACCTCATCTTTACTAATTACATCTGCAAAGACTTTTTCCAGATAAGACCACTTTCACAGGTGGTGGATTTGGACTTAAATGTATCATTTTTGGGGAGACACAATTCAGCCCCCAACAGAGTTTATGCTGTTAAAGAGTTGAGTCTGGTAGGGAGAAAAAAAATATGTGGAAAAGGGGACTTAAAGAACACGCCCAAAAGTTATATAAAGCAGACACAAAAGAACATATCTTGGTAAAGCCTAGAAATAACCTATTTTATACTATATATACATATACGTATGTGTGTGTGTTTTCCAGATAAAGACTCGAATGTAAAAAACAAACACACACACAGATAAAACATGAGTGTGCGAGTATAATCCGTGGGCAGGAGAAACCTCACGTGAACGTAGAAGCTCTCAAAGAGGAGGTGAATGCACTCACTGTGGAAGGCGGTCAGCAGGCTCGCAGACACGTGAGAAGATACTCACTGGCAGTCAGGGAACTACGAATTAAAGGAATGATGAAATGTCACTGCACCCATCAGACCAGCAAAAAATCGGAAGTGATGACCCTGTTGCTGGCAGGAACGCCTTCGTGCGCTGTCAGTGGACATGTGAACTCGTAGAGCCTTTTTAAAAGGCAAGATGGCAACCCCATTTGGACAACGGCAAGAAAGTTTTTGGTTTTTTTATTTTTGACAAAATGTGAACGCCAACTAACCATTTGATAATTTTAAGGAATTATCCTGAAAATTTTAGGTGTGATCATAGTATTATGGTTAATTTTTAAAAGTCCTTTTTTTCCTCTAGAAGTTCATAATGAATTATTTACTGTTAAAATGATAAAACGCCTGGGATTTACTTCAGAATAATCCAGGGAGTACAAGGGTCAGCACCCTGGGTGCAGGCCAAATCCAGACCACCACCTGGCTTTGTAGATGAAGTTTTATTGGAACACAGCCACACTCATTCAGTTACATACTTGTTTAGTGTCAGTCAGGCTGCTTTTGGCTACAGCAGCCGAGTTGAATGGTTGCGATGGACGCTGTGTGGCTGGCCAGAGGAGCCTAAAACATTTATGAACTGGCTCTTTACAGAAAATGTTTGCAGCCCCTCACCCATGAGGAAGCATGTTGGCTCCAAGTTCATAATGATAGCTGCTGGGGACTGGCTATGGGAGAGTTTATTAGACTAGTCTTCGTATTTGTGTGTGTGGACTTTTCCATGATGAAAAGTTTAAAAAAAAAACTTTGACCTGGTAATCTCACTCGTAGGAATCTGTGCCTTGGAAATAAAAGCCTCCACTAATGAGGATTTATGTATAAGAATGTTTACTGAAATAGTTTACAGTGGTTAAAAAAAAACACTAGAAATAAATTGATTGCCTACCAACACAGAAATGCTTGTATAAATCACCACCCACGCGTACCATGGAATTTTATGTTGTCTTTTTAAAGAATGAACCAGAGTCTTACCAGTTCACTTGGAGAATTTTTCATGAGATATTTTCAAGTGAGAAAGGCCAGACATAGAAAATTCTGTATGTGACAGTCCCGTTTTTACAGAACAGTGGCAAAATTAACCCCTTCAGTGTGTAGGTATTTGTGTGTGTGTGTGTGTGTGTGTGTGTGTGTGTGTGTGATGCATGATAGGTTGTTATGGGTTAGGGTAGATGATGTCTGTGGAAGGGAAGCAAAACAAAACAGAAAAAGGGAAAAGCTGTACTTAAAAAAATTAGCCTCCATGATGTGATCCGGTATATATGTTTGTGTAAGTTGTGTTCACAGCTATACATGCTTTGCTAAATTAAAAAGAGAGTTATGTTTAAAAACAACTGGAAAGGAGCGAATGTTTTCAATGCTCTTTGATGTAAGGAAGGAAATTGAAGGGACTTTGGCTAGGAGTTGGCAAGTGTCTGGGAGTGGGAAACAAGAGACTAGAGTGGCCGCTGCCCACCTGGCCTGGGAAGCTCCATGGAGGAGTGGGAGGCTGGATGGTCTCGGGGCCACAGTTGCTCCCTGATCTCAGTGCCTCATCCTCCTGCTCCGGAGAAATAATGTTTCCCTGGGGGATGAAAAGCAACCCTTTGTGCAGGCTTTAATTGCCGTGTTGTTGTGCCAAGTGAATGAGTGGCAGGCGGGCACAGCAGCTGGGCACAGCCAATGCCAGGCAGCAAAGCCCGCTGCCTTAGGACAGCCTGGGCCAGCTGGCCTGGGAGCGCCGCCACCTCTGCCCCACGCCGGGCCCTGCACAGGGACAGTGGGGCAGAGGGGTTTTCGGAGAGTGGAGAGCCAGAGGAGAGCCATTGGAGGGAGGGCAAGGGGTGGGGCGGCTGGGAGGGTCTCAGCCTCTCTCAAAAGCTTATTCATCTCTTCCTCCTTTCCCCTCCCCCTCCCTCTTGTTTTTCAGACTGTCAGCATCAATAAGGCCATTAATACGCAGGAAGTGGCTGTAAAGGAAAAACACGCCAGAAATATCCTTTTGGATGTTGCTTGCAAGACCGACCCTGAAGGGGTTCAAATCGTGGGGACTGGGGTCAGAGCGAGGCCTCCTTGCTCAGCTGCAGGAAGGGGAACCCCTCACAGGCCAGGCCTCTGTGGGTTGAGCAGCGCCGGTTGGCAGTAGCTGGCCTCAGAGACCACAGCCCGTCGGGCGGAAGGCACCAAAGGGGCGTCCAGCCCGCTCCTTTGCTGCTTGCCAGAGATCTTGCTCCTCTCCTAGAACTTCAGCCTTTCAGAACCGCCAAGTCCTTTGAAGTTACTTCCCTTTGAGATATTTCCTCGGGGCTCAGGAGAGATTTTCCCTGTGTCATCTCCAGGCGCTGCACTATGCCCATAGGGCCACACGGACCACCCCTGGGGCCTGACCATCTCCCCTTTTCTGGGCATGAAAGCAAAACAGGTTTTGACTGCAGTGGTTGGCCTTCAGCTGATAGAAGGGTTTGCCCTAAGCCAGAAGGGGAGAAGACTGGGACCTCAAGGTGGATTAGGGAACTGGGGACTTGAAAGTTTGCACCAAGCCCACCATGCCAAGTTGGCAGAACCCCTGGGTGACCACCCTCATGGGTGGAGGGAAGTGAGGCAGCACTGGCTGATGGATCCCTTGGGATCTGCCCTGAGGTGTAGAGTCCGGGAGCTGGAGGGCTTAATCCCCAAAGGCCGAAGGAGAGGCTGCCAGTGGGGCTGAGCCTTTATCTCTGTGTTTGTGCCAGGGGTGGAGCAGGGCACCCTCCAGGGCAGGTGGAGGCCAGGCTTCTGTCTGGGATGGGCAGCTCCATCTTGCCTGGGCTCGTCGTGGTGGCTGCAGCACAGCCAGTCCAGTCAATCCAAAACAGCCGTCTTGAAGCCATCCCACCTCAGCCCCTGGAGAAGACGCTCCAGGTTAGATGCCCAGAACATGGCAGGCCCTCAGGAAGTGTTGCTGCCAGCATGTACTGCTCTTCCCCAGAGGGAAAGCAGTTTGGTTGAAATTAGGGCTTTGCTGTGGGATGGGAGCTATAGAAGCTCTCCTGTGTGCCCTAGAAGCCCGGCCCGACAGTGAGCCTAGCTGGACCTTGCCCTTTATTCCCAGAAAGGTGCTTTACTGCCTCGCGTTTGGTGCCTTTACCATGATTAAAAACAAACCGAGAAAAGCCTTCGTTATAAGTGGCCCAGTTAATTTTCTCAGAGGGAATTACCCAGTCCTGGCCCCTGTGTGTGAAGAACACTGATCAGCCTGATGTGAGATATGAAGTAAGAGAGAGAGTTGTCATGGGCTAGTGTGCTCCTCTGGGTGGGGAATTGGCACAGAGGGGACCAGGCCTGCAGCCGCAGGGCCACATCACACCCTCCGGGGAGGCTGCCTGGGGCAGTGGAGGGGACACCGCAGGGAGATTCCAGAAACCCGCCTCTGGAGTTCTCTGGCTCGCTCTGAACCTTGAGTGGGGCCAATGGGGCCTCTAAGAGCGTTAGTTCCCTTGTCTGTCAAATGAAAGAGTTGGCCAAAGAAGATTTTGGCGATCTAACGTTCCATTTCTGACGTTCTGTGAGTCTCTCTGAGTCACAATTTCTAAGTGGTGGATGTTGAAAAGATCAACTCCATACAGAAGGGTGTCTAAAGCCTATAGGGTTAAAGATATAACAAAACATTTATTCTTTGTCGATTCTTTTAAAGAGCATCAGCTGCCCTCGATACCAACTGAATGAGCATTTGGAAGTCTGACTTCAGAAATGCCATTCAGACCATCATTTATCCCGGCCATCTAATGTAAATAGGTCGGCCCTTCCCACCATGGTATCTGCTCCTGGAGAGCCGGGGACTGAGTCTTTTCTTTAGATCCCTGAGCATCTTTTGCAGTGCCTGGCACTTAATTGGTGAATAAAAATGCTTATAAAATCAAAGAAGGACAGAAAGGTCTTCTTGCCTTTTTCAAAGTCAGGGTGCCCTCTGGCTCTGCATCTGCGCTGGCTTTGCATCTGCACTGGCTTCTGTTTCGGCAGACTGCTCTGGGGTAAGGTAACCACAATCAGCCGTGAGCAGTCAGCGCAGGAGAGGGTAGGGAGCTGCCCATCTCTCTCCTTGGCTTTTTTCTTGTCCTTGGGGGCTGTGCTTTAGCTAAAATCATAAGTTATTTCAGAAATCAACTCCAAGACCAAAAGCTGATTTCAGCTTCCAGACCCAAAAGTTTGTTCAGGCCCACCCCTCTCAAAATGCAAATTTCAATCTAGGGAAGGAACTTTATGTGACCTTCCAGCTCAGAAGCAAAAAATGTTGCATCCTGTATGAGTCATTTAGTTTCTGACCCGAGGTAGGTCTTTCTGTCCTAAATGGTACCGTGCTTCTTACCTGAGCCTTGATAAAGGAGCCGAAAGTTCCAGGGAAAGAGCTGTCCTTGGGGTTGATGGTGCCCAGTTACGGGGTGTGTGAAGCCTGTTTAAGCAAACAGTCAAAAGTTGACATCCTATACTCACCCCAAAAAGGGCTCGCTAATTACAGAGGTCTGGAGTGCTAACTAAAAATCACGAGAGGCCAGTGGACATTTATTCCATGCAGGTGGTCTGTGGCTGGGGGATATGTTTGGGATTGGATCTTGGGAGGAAGTGGCCCCAAGATTCCACATACAGGGAATTCAAGGTGTTGAGAGATGAGGGCACCCCAGAATGAGGCCAGGAAGGTTTATAGAAGAGGTGGGGTTTTAGAGTCATTGTAAGTTTTGGGAAATGACATTTTAAAGACTGCTGCTTTCAGGGCAAGAGCAGAGTGCCCAGACGGAGAGGAGTGGCATGGAGCCGAGACTGTGAGTAGGCCAGGGTGTGGGGTCCCCAGCAGCTGTAGGCCAGTGCCCTTGATGAAGAGCTGAAGCATGCCCTTGTTTTTGAACGACAAATAAGAAAGAACTTTGAGAAACTGTATCGTGTTATTAAAGCGTTAGCTGTAATTGTTGCCCCAAAGGCCCCATCACACACTCAGCACACCCAGAGGAGGGGCAGGTCTGTCTTCCCTCAGCAAAGCCCTTATTGCAACCCAAGCATCTTCCCGCTAAAGGCAAACCAGGAGCACTGCTGGCCCAGAGCGCTCTTGTGCAAATTAGAAAAAGACATCCCTCCCAAAGACATTGCCATCTCTGGGGAAATTGTCTAATAAAGTGGATTTTATTAGAATGAGACACTTTATTGCCATATGCCAAAAAAATGCCAGGATAAATACAGATCTGTGGTGTCAGTTATAAGCGGTGCCCTCTCCTAGGTAGTGCCCCTGTGCCCTGAACAGTAGCACAGCCCTCCGCAGTGGCCTGTTTTAGGCTCCATCCCAGGGATTGGCTGCCTGTGTTTTCCATGACCCTCCCTCACCGTGCATACTGGGCACCCACCATGAGAAAGGGGCGCAGACCTTCTGGTCTGTTGTCAACCGGCTGCCGCTCTCGAGCAACGCTGTACTCTGCTGGAAGTTCTGCCACGTGCTCCACAAACTCCTCCGAGATGGACACCCAAGTGTGAGTTCCTCGGGCTGCAGGGGATGGCCAGCGAGTCAGGGACCCATGTGGGGAAAGTATGATTGCCTGGGCCACAGAGACCACTGTCCTCTCCTGCACTGAGAGTCTCATCTGCCCTCTTCTGCTGGCCTTTTGGTTACTAATTAGAGGCAGGTTTCTCTCTCTCTGGTCAGCCTCTGCTCCCTGCCACAGGCCCATCTTGTACCATCTTGTTTCTCCCCTCATCTTCTCATAGGCTGTTCTCTTCCCTCTCCAGGTCCTGAAGGACTCTCTGAGATACAAAAATGAACTGAGTGACATGAGCAGGATGTGGGTGAGTTTGGAGATGTGCCCAGGGGCCACCTGTGCCTCCTTATCTGTCCCCAGAGGACACAGAACAAAGACTATGAAATGGAACAAATTCATCTCTTTCAACTCGTTTAGGATTTCTCTCATGAGCATTAGGGAGGGGTCAAGGATGCCTCCAAATAGTACCCTGATATCCACAGTCCTACTGGGGTCCCTGGAAGCTGTAGGGAAGTTCTAGGGCCTGGGAGCTTCTCCTGCCAATGGACCTCATGTCACAACACTCTGCAGGCACTGGGGTCCCTCAACAGTGACATTGCCACAGTTCCTACTTCCCCTTCCACTAGTCCCATTGGGGTCACAGTCCCTTGAGAACTAGCATTCCCACTTCTTAAAGCCAGTACCTTTTCTTTCCTGTCTAGGGATTCTCAGTGTCTTAGGATGAGGGAGGAGGTAGGTGGCAATATCAGAATCAATTGAAAAGAGTGTTTTTATACACACATCAGAATCCCTCTAGCTTCTAATACCCTAGGAGTATGTGTATGAATGAGAGGTAATCTGCATTTTGAAGAATCTTCCCAGTCAATTCTGGTGTGTCCCTTAGCTCCCACTGGTTGAGAACTACTACTTTACTCCTTTCCTTCAAATTCCTACCTGTATCTGTGTGCACCCACAAAATGTTAGTGATTATGTAGTCTAGTCTACTATTTCAAATGAGAAATACAGGCCTAGAGAGGGAAGCAGCTTTTCCTAAGTCATGAGGCTAGTTAACCTGAACAAAGCTAAGAGTTGTCCCCTGATCTCCCAACTGCATGCTAGAGAGCTTTCTATTACATCCCTATAAATAGAAAGCTTAGATCTTTTTCCTTTTTGTTAGAATTTGCCTGGTATATCTTTTTCCATCCTTTTACTTCCAACTTTTCCATATTCTTATGTCTTAGAAGTATCACTTGTAAATAGCATTTAGTTGTATTTTTTTTAATTCAAGATGGCAGTCTTTGTCTTTTACTGGGCATTTACTCCATTTACGTTTATTATAATGCATGATATGTTTAGATTTGTATCTTCCATCTTATTTTGTGCAATTTGTCCCATCTGTTCTGTTTCTGTATCTCTCCTTTCTTGCCTTCTTTTGGATTGATTGGGTATTTTTTTCTCATTCCATTTTTCCCTCATTACTAGTCGGGAGATTAAAAAAACACCACCTACTTTTATTTTTTGGTGTGTTATCTAATAATTATGGAATGCATGCTTAGTTTATCAAGATCTAAAATTCATATCTTTATCTGTTTCCTGTATAACACAAAGACCTTAAAATATTTTAACTCCATTCACTCCCCTGTATGTTATTGTTGTCATGTATTTTAATTTTGGTTATGTTTTTATCTTTTTAGACCCTATATTTTATTTTAATTGTTGTATTCTGTGCTCTTCATTTCTTCCTACATCTCAGACCTTCCATCTGGGATCACTTTCTTTCTGCCTGAATTATTTCCTTTAGAACTTACTTTAGTGAGAGTCTGCTGGTGGCAAACAACTGTTTTTACTTGTTTGAGAATGTCTTTATTTCATACTCATTCATGGAAGATATTTTCTCTGACTAGAATTCTGGGATGACGGTTATTTTCTCTCAGTATTTGGGAGGTATTATTCAAGATATCCTTCCACTGACTCCTGGCTTCCATCATTTTCATGAAGTCAGCTGTCAGATTCACCATTGCTCTTTTGAAACTAATCTGTGTTTTTTCCCCTCTGGTCATTTTTTAAGACCTTGATATGTGTTGAAGTGTGAATTTATTTTAGCTTCTTTGGACTTCTTAAATCTGTGGGTTAGTATCTTCTATCAGTTATGAAAAATTCTCATGGTCTCTTCAAATATTGCCTTTGCTCCTCCATTCTGCCTTTTCCTCTGAGACTTTGGTCAGAAGTGTGTTAGACTTTCTCACTCTGTCCTCCATGTCTTTAAACCACTATTTCATTTTTTTCTGTTTATCTCTGTATGACATTCTGAATAATTTCATTAGATCTGGCTTTTGGTTCAGTTATTTTCTCTTCAGCTGGGCCTAATCTGTTGTTAAACCTCTCCATAAGATTTTCAATTTTAGTGTACAGTAGTCTGCAGGGGATACATTCCAAGACTCCCAGTGGATGCCTGAAACCGCAGATAGTACCAAACCCTATATATACTATTTTTTCCTATACATACCCATACCTATGATAAACTTTAATTTATAAATTAGGCACAAAGAGATTAAAAAAATAACTAATAATAAAATAGAACAATTATAACAATATACAGACATGTGCCCTGTAACCATGTTTCAGTCAATGACAAACCATGTATACGATGGTGGTCCCATGAGATTATTATGGAGCCTAGGTGTGTAGTAGGCTATACCGTATAGGTTTGTGTAAGTACACTCTATGATGTTCCCACAATGACAAAATTGCCTAACTATGCATTTCTCAGAATGTATTCCTGCCATTAAGTGATGCATGAATGTACTGTAATAGAAGTTACCATAGATCTTAGCAACTTCAGCATACAATTGGTTCTTTTCCTTATTAAGTTGAGAACTTTCACCTTTTTACTTAAAGAAAGCACTTTATGGCTTCTCTTTGGCATATCTGAATTTCCAGCATTACTCTCTTGTACTTTGGGGCCATTATTAAGTAAAATAAGGATTACTTGAACTCAAGCACTACAATACCGCGACAGTCAATCTGATAACCGAGACTGCTACCAAGTGACTAATGGGCAAGTAGCATATACAGCGTGTGCTAGATGAAGGGAAGATTCATGTCCCAGGTGGGTTGGAGTGGGACGCACAAGATTTCATCACACTACTCAGACCAGCACACAATTTAAAACATATGAATTGTTGGAGTGACATCAGCATCATGGCAGAGTGAGATTCCCTCTTTGAATCTCTGCCCGCTAAGACACAACAAAAACATCATTCATGTACCACCAGAGGACAAACACTACAAAGGACTTCTAAGAGACCCTTGCCGTGGTACATCTGATGGTGGAGGCATGGGAAGCCCCAAAAGACGTGAGGAGAGGTAAAGAGATTTACTCCCCTCCCCAATTGATCGGCAAAGACAGCATGGCTCACAGACGGGGGAGGGGCGGCCCTCTGTGGGGAAAGCTATTGCCCTCCATGTGCTCTCACAGACTGTCGAGAGAGCCCCACCGGGAAGCGACAACGGACTGTTTTGGGGGTGTGGTAAACGCCC
Source organism: Tapirus indicus (assembly GCA_031878705.1). NCBI lineage: Eukaryota > Metazoa > Chordata > Mammalia > Perissodactyla > Tapiridae > Tapirus > Tapirus indicus. Next base: position 143,702,374 of record CM062922.1, read on the forward strand.
CAAGAGAGCCAGAAAGGAAGCCCCCGGGTCGGGCAGGTGAAAGAGAGAACCCCTCCCCCCAGACACCTGCGCTTCAGCACAATCCCTCTGGGGACTGCAGTGGGCTCAGAGCACACTGCTCGTGACCTCCACCCAGTGGCAGCAAGTGGAAATTTCAGGACCAGAAATTTTATCAAGATGAATAGCAAAGGTAAATCAGCCGGCTCTATGCAAAAGTATCTTAAGGCTCCAGACCAAGAGGAAAATGACAAACACCCAGAAACCAACCCTGAAGGCACAGAAATCTATAACCTGAATGACAGAGAATTCAAAATAGCTATCATAAACAAACTCAACGAAATACAAGAGAACACAGGGAAACAAATCAACAAATTCGGGGATTTCTTCACAAAAGAGATTGAAACCATAAAGAAAAAACAATCAGAAATCTTGGAGATGAAAAACACAGTGGACAAGATAATGGAAAACCTGGAGTCTTTAAAGAGCAGAACTGACAACATGGAGGAAAGAATTAGCATTATCGAGGATAGACACACAGAAACCTTCCAGATACAGGAGGAGAGAGAGCTAAGACTAAAAAAGAAATGAAGAAATTCTTTGAGAACTATCAGACTCAATGAGGAATAGTAACATAAGGATAATAGGTATTCCAGAAGGAGAAGAAAGAGAAAAAGGAGCAGAGAGTTTGTTCACAGAAATAATAGCTGAGAACTTCCCAAACCTGGGGAAAGAGATGGAAACAACAGTGAATGAAATCAATAGGTCACCTAAATATATAAACAGGAATAGACAAAGACCACGCCACATAATAGCTAAATTAACAAGAGTCAGTGACAAGGAAAAAATATTAAGGGCAGCTAAACAAAATAACATACAAAGGAAACCCCATCAGGCTCTCAGCTGATTTCTCGACAGAAACTCTACAGGCTAGGAGAGACTGGAATGATATATTCAAAATCATGAAAGACAGAAAGCTTCAGCCAACAATACTTTGAAAATATCCTTCAAATAGGATGGAGAAATAATAACTCTCCCTGATAAAGAAAAGCTAAGGGAGTTCATCACCACAAGACCCCCACTACAAAAAATGCTCAAGAAGGCCCTTAGGCCTGAAAAAAAAAAAAAAAAGAGAGAAAGGGGATACAAAGTTTTGAGCAAGGAGAAAAACAAGGAGACTAAACCAGAAAAACAGCAGTTGGAAAACATCAAAAATGATTTTAAGCTCATCACTGTAAACACACACTCACTACATAAGATGGAATAAGTAGTGACAACCACAAATAAGAAGGGGAAGAGGAAAGGGATCAAATCAACTCAGTCTAAGGAAACAAGACGCATCAGAAAATGTACTAGTTTACCCAGGAGATCTTTTATATAAACCTCACAGTAACCACTAAACAAATAACCAGAAGAGAACCAAATATGAAAATAAAGAGAAAACTAAGAGAAACATCATGCAGAACTACCAAACTGAATGGGCAGTCCAAAACACATGAGACAAGAAACTAAGGAAATGCAGAAGCACCAGAAAATGAACAGTAAAATAGCAACATTAAACCCTCACATATCAATAATCATTCTAAATGTAAATGGATTGAATTCTCCAATCAAAAGACACAGAGTAGCGGGATGGATTAAAAACCAAGATCCAACAATTTGCTGCCTCCAGGAAACACATCTCAGCTCTAAAGACAAACACAGACTCAAAGTAAAAGGATGGAAGATGATACTCCAAGCTAATGGCAAACAAAAGAAAGCAGGAGTTGCCATACTTATATCAGACAAAGTAGACTTCAAGATAAAAAAGGTAATGAGGGACAAAGAAGGGCAATATATAATGATGAAAGGGACACTTCACCAAGAAGACACATCACTTATAAATATCTATGCACCCAACACAGGAGCACCAAAGTACATAAAACAACTGCTAAAAAACCTAAAAGGAGATATTAACAACAACACAATAATAGTAGAAGATCTCAACACCCCACTTACATCAATGGATACATCATCTGACAAAAAGTCAATAAGGAAATAATGGACTTAAATGAAAAACTAGACGAGATAGACTTAATAGATATATACAGAGCACTCCACCCAAAAACAGCAGATTACCCATTCCTCTCAAGTGCACATGGAACATTCTCAAGGATAGACCATATATTAGGAAACAAGGCAAACCTCTATAAATTGAAGAAGATTGAAATCATTACAAGCATCTTTCTGATCATAATGCTATGAAACTAGAAATCAACTACAAGGAAAAAACTGAGAAAGGGACAAAGATGTGGAGACTAAACAACATGCTACTGAACAATCAATGGATCATTGATGAAATTAAAGGAGAAATCAAAAGCTATCTGGAGACAAATGTAAAAGAAAATACACCATACCAACTCATATGGGATGCAGCAAAAGCATTCCTGAGAGGGAAATTCATAGCAATACAAACCCACCTTAACAAACAAGAAAAATCTCAAATAAATAACCTTAAACTACACCTAACAGAATTAGAAAAAGAAGAACAGACAAAGCCCCGAATCAGCAGAAGGAGGGAAATAATAAAAATCAGAGCAGAAATAAATGAAATTGAAACCAAAAAAAGAGTAGAAAGGATCAATGAAACAAAGAGCTGGTTCTTTGAGAAGATAAACAAAATTGACAAACTCTTAACCAGACTCACTAAGAAAAAAAGAGAGAAGACTCAAATAAACAAAATTAGAAATGAAAGAGGAGAAATTACAATGGATACCACAGAAATACAAGGGATTATTAGGGAATACTATGAAAAACTTTATGCCAACAAATTGGACAACCTAGTGGAAATGGACAAATTCTTGGACGTATACAACCTCCCAAAACTGAATAAAGAAGAAATAGAGAATCTGAGTAGACCAATCACAAGTAAAGAGATTGAAACAGTAATCAAAAACCTCCCACAAAATAAAAGCCCAGGACCACATGGCTCCCCTGGAGAATTTTACCAAACATTCAAAGAAGATTTAACACCTGTTCTTCTCAAACTATTCCAAAAAATAGAGGAAGATGGAATACTTCCCAACACATTCTATGAGGCCGACATCATGCTGATACCAAAGCCAGACAAGGACAATACAAAGAAGGAAAACTACAGGCCAATTTTGCTGATGAGCAAAGATGCAAAAGTCCTCATCAAAATATTGGCAAACCGAATACAGGAATACATCAAAAAGATCATAAACCACGATCAAGTGGGATTTATACCAGGGACACAGGGATGGTTCAACATCCTCAAATCAATCAACGTGATACACCACATTAACAAAATAAAGATTAAAAACCACACGATCATCTCAATCAATGCAGAGAAGGCATTTGACAAGATCCAACATCCATTTGTGATAAAAACTCTCAACAAAATGGGTATGAAGGAAAGTACCTCAACATAATAAGGGCCACATATGACAAACCCACAGCTAAGATCTTACTCAATGGCGAAAAACTGAAAGCCATTCCTTTGAGGACAGGAACAAGACAAGGGTGCTCACTGTCACCGCTGTTATTCAACATAGTACTGGAAGTTTTGATCAGAGTACTTAGGCAAGAAAAAGGAATAAAAGGACTCCAAATAGGCAACAAAGAAGTGAAACTCTCACTATTTGCAGACGACATGATCTTATATATAGAAAACCCAAAAAAATCCATGGAAAACTACTAGAAATAATCAACAACTAAAGCAAAGTGGCAGGGTATAAAATCAACTTACAAAAATTGATTGCATTTCTATATGCTAATGATGAACTAACAGAAAGAGAACTCAAAAAGACAATCCCATTTACAATTGCAACAAAAATAATAAAATATCTGGGAATAAATTTAATCAAGGAGGTGAAAGACCTATACAATGAAAACTATCAGACATTATTGAAAGAAATCGATGAAGACTTAAATAAAAGGAAAAATATTCCATGCACATGCATTGGAAGAATAAACATAGTTAAAATGTCCATACTACCTAAAGCAATCTACAGATTCAATGCAATCCCAATCAGAATCCCAATGTCATTCTTCATGGAACTAGAACAAAAAATACTGAAATTCGTATGGGGCAACAAAAGACCCTGAATAGCTAAAGCAATCCTTAAAGAAAAGAATGAAGCTAGAGGCATCACAATCCCTGGCTTCAAAATATACTATAGAGCTATAGTAATCAAAACAGCATGGTACTGGTACAAGAATAGACACACAGATCAATGGAACAGAATTGAAAGCCCAGAAATAAAACCACACACCTATCGACAGCTAATCTTCAACAAAGGAGCAAAGAACATACAATGGAGAAGGGAAGTCTCTTCAATAAATGGTGCTGGGAAAATTGGACAGCCACATACAAAAGAATGAAAGTAGACCATCTTCTATCACCATACACAAAAATCAACTCAAAATGGATTAAGGACCTGAAACTGAGACCTGAAACCATAAAAACCCTGGAAGAAAATATAGGCAGTACACTAATTGACATTGGTCATAAAGGCATCCTTTCAGATTCCATGTCTGCTCGGACAAGGATAACAAAAGAAAAAATAAACAAGTGGGACTTCATCAGACTACAGAGCGTCTACAAGGCAAATGAAACCTGGATCAAAATGAATAGACAACCCACCAGCTGGGAGAAAATATTCGCAAATCGTTTATCCGGCAAGGGATTAATCTCCATAATATATAAAGAACTTGCACAACTGAGCAACAAAAAAAAAAAACCCGATCAAAAAATGGGCAGAGGATATGAACAGACATTTTTCCAAGGAAGAGATACAGATGGCCAATAGACACTTGAAAAGATGTTCAACATCACTAATCATCAGGGAAATGCAAATCAAAACTACACTAAGATATCACCTTACACCCATTAGAATGGCTATAATCACCAAGACAGAAAACAACAAATGTTGGAGAGGTTGTGGAGAAACGGGAACCCTCATTCACTGCTGGTGGGAATGCAAACTGGTGCAGCCTCTATGGAAAACAGTATGGAGAGTCCTCAAAAAATTAATAATGGAAATACCTTATGATCCAGCAATCCCGCTCTTGGGCACCTACCCAGCAGACATGAAATCAACCATCACAAGAGGCTTATGCACCCCCATGTTTATTGCAGCATTATTCACTATAGCCAAGAAGTGGAAGCAACCCAAGTGTCCCTTGACTCATGATTGGATAAAGAAGATGTGGTGTATATATACGATGGAATACTACTCGGCCATAAAAAAAGACAGAATTGTCCCATGTGCAACAACATGGATGGACCTAGAGGGTATTATGTTAAGTGAAATTAGCCAGAGAGAGGGACAAACACCGCATGATTTCACTCATATGTGGAATATAAATGAACACACGGACAGAGAGAACTGGTTGGTGGTTACCAAGGGGAAGGCAGGTGGGGAGTGGGCACAAGGGGTGAAGGGATGCATCCATATGATGATGGACAATTAATAATGTACAGCTAAAACCCCACAATGTTATAAACTATTAAGACATCAATAAAAATGAAAATTTAAATAAGTAAATAAATAAAACATATGAATTGTTTATTTCTGGAATTTTCCATTTAATATTTTCAGACTGTGGTTGACCGCGAGTAACTGAAACCACAGAAAGCAAAACCTTGGATGAAGGGGGGCTAGTGTAGTTTTCATTTCTTGGAGTTTTTTTTTCAAATCTGCTTGGCATTCTCTGTAATTTCTTGTGCCCTGCTTATATTTTGAAACAGTCTCTTATTTATTTAGGCATATTAAACATAACCATTTCATATATCATTTTTGTAATTCCATTATCTAAAGCCCTTAGAGATCTGTTTTTGCCACCTATTGTTTTTGGTGAATTTTGCTTATACTATGTTGTCGGGTTTTTTTGTGTGCTTAGTTATTTCTTACTATGAGCTGCTCATTTTCCTTGGAATTTTATTTGTGGGAATTCTTTGAAGTCTGCAATTGAGGCAGGTTCCCCCAGAGAGACTTGGCATTTGCTTCCATTGAGATCACTCTAAATTCTCAGCTTAAGGTTTTGTGAATTCCAGACAGATCGCCTTGAGGACTGATTCATGCGTCCAATTCCCAGCAGCACTTTTTCCTCCCTCTGATCACAACAGTGGTTTTTGGTGGGAGATTTTCTCTGTAATCCTCAGGGAGGACTCCTTCAGTGCAGGAGTGGAGGTGTGTGTTATTTCTAACTTACCCTTAATTCCCCTGCACCAAGGAGGCAGTCTTTTGGCTCTTGTACTAGACTCTTCAACTTGGGCAGGCCAGAGCCCTGCCTCTTGTTCACCACCCGGCCCTTGAGGCCCAGAAGACCAACATTCAGGTTCACCTGATGTAGCAAAGTCCCCTCTCCCTTTAACTCCAATACCCCAGCAAACCATTTACTCTCCTGTTATCTGTATTTACTGAGTCCCTGGCCTGAGAATTCCTTACTCTCTTGTTAGTTCATTGATGCCGTCAAAAAGAAGGTTTTAATATTTACCCAATATTGTTAATGGTTTTCAGTGGGACAGTCAACCCAGGTACCTGGCCTGCCTTGTTATCCAAAATGGAATTCCTTTAGGTCTTTCTTCCTTTGTAGTTCTGTCTCTTCCATTTGACTAAGAGTTTCTGAAGTTAGAAACCTTTTTCCTTTTTTGTTGTTGTTAATTAAGACTTTATTTTTCTTTAGAGCCGTTTTAGGTTCATAGCAAAATTGAGTGGAAAGTATGGAGATTTCCCATATACCCGCTGCCCCCTCATATGTGCATAGCCTTCTCCATTGTCAACATCCCCCACCAGAGTGGTACATTTGTTACAATTGATAGACCTGCATTGATACATCATAATCGCCCAAAGTCCAGAGTTCACATTACAGTTTACTCTTGGTGGTGTATATTCTATGGGTTTGGACAAATGTATAATGACATGTATCCACCGTTATAGTATCATACAGAATATTTTCACTGACTTAAAAATCCTCTGTGGTCCACCTGTTCATCCCTCCCCACCCCCCAACCCCTGTCAACCACTGATCCTTTTACTGTCTCCATAGTTTTGCCTTTTCCAGAATGTTATATAGTTGAAGTCATATAGTATGTAACCTTTGCAGATTGGCTTCTTTCACTTAGTAATATGCCTTTCAGGTTCCTCCATGTCTTTTCATGGCTTGGTAACTCATTTCTTTTTAGCACTGAATAATATCCCATTGTCTGGATATGCCACAGTTTACCTATCCATTCACCTACTGAAGGACATCTTGGTTGCACCAAGTTTGGGCAGTTATAAATAAAGCTGCTGCAGACATCAGTGTGCAGGTTTTTGTTTGGACATAAATTTGCAACTTCTTTGGGTAAAAACCAAGGAGTGCCATTGCCAAATTATGTGGTAAGAGTATGTTTAGTTTTGTAAGAAACTGCCAAACTGTCTTCCAAAGAGGCTGCACCACTCTGCATTCCCGCCAACAACGTATGGGAGTTCCCGTTGCTTCACGTCCTCACCAGCATTCGGTGCTGTCAGTGTTCCCGACTTTGGCCTTTCTAGTAAGTGTGGAGTGGTGTCTCATTGTTGTCTTAATTTGCATTTTCCCAGTGACATATGATGTGGAGCATCTTTTCATATGCTTATTTGCCATAATCTTCTTTGATGAGGTATCTCTTAAGGTCTTTGGCCCACTTTTTGATCAGGTTGTTTGTTTTCTCATTGTTGAGTTTAAGAATACTCGCGCTTAATGACAGGGATACGTTCTGAGAAATGCGTCGTTAGGCAATTTCATCATTGTGTGAATATCATAGCATGTACTGAAGGGGAACAAAATTTGCCACCCCATATGTGTCTCTTTAACATGAGGATTATTTTAGGCTGATTATTTTTAAGAAACAAAAGTCTCAGAAAGTTTTTCTTGTTACCTCTCCCCTTAACTGCCTAAAAGAATTCAGATTTAAAAAAAAACCTGTTTTAGGAAGCAAGCTATCACCTTAGCATCTCATGAACTAGGTGGTAGAGAAGGAGGAACCTAGAAAAGCCTGTTTGTTGGGCTTCTTCTGTTTCTGTGTGGCCAAACACTGTTTTCCAAACCTTTGCTCCTTTTTACCTACCTGTGAATTGCCTTCCTTCTCTTTGAAGTCCCTGACTTCCCCCACCCCCAACATCTCCTTTGTCTTTCACTGAAGATGGTATTCAAGGTGACGGCTTTAGCCATTTTGGCAAAGTTACTTGGTTTTCCTGAGTTTCTCCCATGTGTACATGTTATTAAACTTTTGTTTGTTTTTCTCCTGTTAATCTGTCTCATGTCGATTTAGTTCTTCTACCAGCCAGAAGAACCTAGAAGGGTGGAGGAAAATTTCTTCCTCCCCTACAGCACTTACACAAACCTCAGTGGTGTTGCCCACTACACACCTAGGCTACATGGTACTAATCTTATGGGACCATCATCGAATATGCTGTCCATCGTTGACCAAAACATCATTATATGATGCATGACTGTACTTTGTATATCTTGGATAATAGTCCTTTATCAGATGTGTCTTTTTCAAATATTTTCTCCCAGTCTGTGGCTTATCTTCTCATTTTCTTGACAGTGGCTTTGCAGAGCAGAAGTTTTTAATTTGAATGAAGCCCAGCTCATCAATTATTTATTTCACGAATCACGCCTTTGGTGTTGTGTCTAAAAAGTCATTGCCCTACTCAAGGTCATCTAGGTTTTCTGCTGTGTTATCTTCTAGGAGTTTTATAGTTTTGCATTTTACATTTAAGTCTATTATTCATTCATCTTTTACTTTATGATCTTTGTGCATTTTCATGTGAAGTATAGCATAGTATAGTTTGGTAGTGAGCATATTTTTGCTTTTTCTACTGTTTACTACTTTCTAATTTTTCTATAATGGACAAATATAATGTAAAAATCAATAAAATATGAATTTTCATAGGAAATTAATACATTATGAAATACTGTCATCTCTGCCATTGCTATTTTTAACCTCCTCTGGTTATTCTTCTCCCGTTGGTGCCCTATGAGGCATGTTTCAATGGCGTTCCTTTACTCTAGGTGATATAGATGCACTAAAAAGAAGAGGTAGAAGTCAAAACTTGTGTGGGAGCCACAGGTATTCAGTTTAAGGGTTCTTTGTGCCCCCATTTCCCTCCTCTCCTCTTTTTTATATAACTGGGAGTTGCCATTGTCTCTCTGCTAATCCTGGCTTCTTCCTGAGCACCCAGGACCTGATAGCATGGGCAGATTCCATGGGAGGCTTATTCTTCAGCTAAGATTGGTCCCATTTCCATTCCCCATCCCACATGTGATGCTGGAGATGCTCTTAGTCTGTCGGAGTCCATCTGGAGGAGGCATTTCCTCTCCTGAGCTTAGACAGACAGACAGAAGGAAGGAAAGAGCTGTAGCCAGACTGTGATTACTAAGGATGGGAGACTTAAAATTCTTAAATAAGAAGGCTTGTCCAGAATTTATCCAAAGGAAGTCCTCATGTTTGCACATAAGATTATACTATAAGAATATTCATTGAAATATAGTTTATGATAGAAAAAGTTGCCTACAAATAAAACATACAATAGTAGGGAATCAGTTTGATAAGTTACAGTATGTACTGGGCAGTCACTAAAAATAAAGGTATAGAAGAAAATTTAAGAAGATAGAGAAAATTGCAGTATAAGTTTAAAAAGATGGATTCCTTTTTATATTTTAAAATAAAGGTGGAGGGGGCCGCCCGGTGGCGCAGCGGTTTAATCCGCGCTTTGGCAGCCCGGGGTTCGCAGGTTCAGATCCCGGGTGCCCACTGACACACTGCTTGTCAGCCATGCCGTGGCGGCATCCCATATAAAGTAGAGGAAGATGGGCACAGATGTTAGCCCAGGGCCGGTCTTCCTCAGCAAAAAGAGGAGGATTGGCAACAGATGTTAGCTCAGGGCTGGTCTTCCTCACAAAAAATAAAAAATAAATAAAGGTGGAGCACAGAGGATTTTTAGGGCAGTGAAACTTCTGTATGATACTGTAATGGTAGATACATGTCATTATATGTTTGTCAAAACCCATAGAATGTACAACATCAGAGTGAACCCCAGTGTAAACTTTACTCTGGATGATAATGACATGTCAGTGTATATTCATCAGTTGTAATAAATGTCCCACTCGAGCCAGATGTTGACAGTGGGGGAGGCTGGGGGATGGGTAGGGGCTATATGGGAACTCTCTATACTTCTCAATTTTGCAGTAAACCTGAGACAGCTCTAAAAAATAAAGTCTATTTTAATTGGAAAAAATAATATAAATAACATTTTATACCGTAAAATGTTAGCCGTGGATTATATCTGGTGGTTAGATTAAGGATGATTTGTTTGTATATGTACTTTTCTATATTTTCCAAATTTTTGACAATGGATGTTTGTGATTTTCATAATCAGAAAAAAATATATTCTTTAAAAAAAGAAGTCCTGGCTGTAGGTCTTTCAACTCAAAGGTCCTTCGTGTTGACACCTACTTTCTTTCCTCTTCCTGAAAGGGCCACCTGAGTGAGGGGTATGGACAGCTTTGCAGCATCTACCTCAAACTGCTGAGAACGAAGATGGAGTACCACACCAAAGTGAGTCTCGGGCGACAGTTCTGCCTCCACTCCGACTCCTGCCCCCACAGCCCCTTCACCCTTCTGTGGGCTTAACTGTCAGGGCTTTCTGGGAGTAAGACAGCCTGGCCCCTCAGGGAGTGTTCATACCACATCCCAGCTGTGTGAGAGAAAAACATCTGTCAGGCAGCCACAGGCTCTGGGGTGAGGGATGGGGTTTGGGCTCATGTCTCTGCACCTTTTGTTCCCTGTTGTGCAGTAGAGGAACCCTATACAGTAGGTTGCCTCGTGAAAATGTTTTAGAAGCCCTGACTTTACTGTTAATAAAAACAATTCCTTCCACTTACATAGTGAGTTTCCACGTAGAACCTTCTTTTAATCAATTTGACTTTAGTCAGTAGTTTTTAGACACCTAATGTGTGTAAAACTGTGTGCTGGGTCCCAAGTGGCATATTAGAATAAATAAAAAGGGTCTGTTCTTTAGGAGTTTGTGGCTTCACTGGGGGAGAAGGCTTACATACTGGCAGCAGCCGTGTAATCGTGCAAAGCAGCCATGTGTGCCTGTAGACAAGAGCCAGAGACGTTCTGAAATGATGGAGGGTTATGGTGTCTGAAAGGGCAAAATGAGGGAAGGGGGGCTTGAGGTGGACCCTGAAGGATGGGTGCCATGCGAATAGGTGGTGGGAAAGAATGGCATGCCAGGTAGGAGAGACAACAGCCTGAACCATGGAGCTGGCAGTGGAAACAGAGCGGGGAGGAGATTTCAGAAGAAATAATATGATTTGGTGTCTTTTATGTACTTGGAGGGTAGTTTTGATTCACTGAAATGATCCTACTCTGTTAAATCTTTTCTGTACATCACTTAATCCTCACAACAGCTCTGTAAAGCAGGTATTATTATATCCTAAGAAAATGAAATTTGCAGAGTGGTCAAGTCCCTTGCCTGAGCCACGTAGCTTGTCCATGGTGAGGCACCTGTGCTGTGCTCAGTGGCCACCCCTTCCTCCCCTCGTGTCGTTGAGCACCTTCCCTGGGCCAGAATTAGGTTAGGCTCTGAAGGGAGAAAGGGGAATAGACTCTGTCCCTGCCTTCAGGAGTCGTCTGGTTGGGGGAGAGTGGTAGAGGGAGAGAACATAGACACGTCTGATAAGCACTGGAATTGAGAGGCAGAAGGTGGTACAGAGCATGTGAGGGGGCACCTGGCCTGGACTCAGACAAGCAGGCAGGCTTCTCAGAGGCAGTGACCCCGAGCTCGGACTTGGAGTGTTACAGTTCTCTGTGCTGCATAACACGTCACCCCAAAACTTAGTGCCTGAAAAAAAACAGCAGTCCTTTATTATCTCTCACACTTTCCATAGGCCAGGAGTCCCAGAAGGGCTTGGCTGGGCAGTTCTGGCCGGAGGTCTCTCATCCAGTTGAGACAGATGCTGGTGGGAGCTGGAACAGTGGGGGCTGGAGCTGGAACAGTGGGGGCCGGCCTGGCATCTCTCTCTTCATGAAGTCCCAGGGCTTCCTCACAGCCTGGCACGTACCCCAACAGAACGAGGTAGAAGTGTGTGGCATTTTTATGACCTAGCCTCAGAAGTCATGGAGCATCCCTTCCACTGTCCCGTGTTGACTGAGGCAGTCACAGAGGTCCCTAGATTCAAAGGGAGGAAAATCAAAGTCACATTGTAAAGAGAGCATGTTGAATAGGATGTGTTGCAATAGCCATGGCTGGAAAATGCAGTCGGCCACAGTCCTCCCTCTGGCCCCACAGTTCACATCCTTCCCTCCGTCCTGCAGAATACGCCTACCCCTCCCCAGACCCCAGTCGGCAGATAGAGAGGAGGGGGCCGGTGAAGAACAGCGGGGTGGGCGTTCCAGGCTGAGGGATCAGCTGGAGACGGTAGGGTGTGAGCCCTAGAACAGTTTTGTGTTCATGTGCAACAAGCAGTAGATTCGCAGTAGTGCAAGGAACGGGCAGAGTGGAAAGTGGCAGGCAACTGGGCAGCTGCTTGAGACCATCCTAGTCACAGTGTGGAGGGTGAGTGAGGGAGAGCCAGGCTGTCAGTGTGGAAGATGGGGAGAGCCAGAATTAGGAGAGTTGTCAATGGGACTTCCTGAAGACTGGCAGGGAGGGGAGGAGGGAGGGGGCATTAACTGGAGGAGGATATGGGCCATGGGAAAGGCCTGGGTGACAGGAAGAGGGGCAGGAGCACAGGGAGGCAGACTGGGGCTCTGGACGCTCTGGAGTGTGGGCTCTGGGAGGACAGAGACCAGGCGTGCGTGTCTCTTTGTCTCCCGAGTGTGGTCCAGCGTCTAGCCCAGAACAGGGGCTCAGTCAGAATTTGTTGGATAAGTGAGGGAATGAACCAGAACCTAGGTCGCATGGAATAGCACACAAGGAGGGGCCGATCCTGAGTCAAGAAAGAAGCGGCCTTTCTCTTTTGAAGCTGGAGACAGCTGGGTACTCTCGAAGCAGAGAAGGGAGTGGGAAGCAGGATGCTGAGGGAGTTACCACGTGATGTAAGAAGAAAGGCACATGTTGAAGCCGGACACCAGGTGTGAGAGTGGAACAGTTGTTGATGGAAAGGGGAACTGGTCGGGGCAGCAGCAGGGATTCTCACCAGGTTTAACAGCAGTGTGGTGGAAGGACAGGCAGCAAGAACAGCAAGGGTGTGGGAGGAGGGGACCAGGTCACCATAATGTCCAGGCTGAGTGAGGAAGTAAATACAGCCAGAAGGAGGCAATAAAGGAACTGGCCAGCTCTGAGGCAGAGGAGCAGGAGTGGGGGCCCTGCGGGCAGGAGAGGACCTCAAGGACAGAGGGCCAGGTGTGAAGCCAGAGGATGAGATGCTGGAGTGGAGGATTTCTGTCTTCAGAGCCTAAGGATTCACACTGGGATTTAGAGCCCCGGTGGACTGGCCGCCCATCGCTCTGTGCCTGTCTCCGCCTGAACCTCTGCCCCGTGCTCCATCCGCTCCGGAGCCCACACTGAGGAAGAGAGAATGATACAGATACTTGACAAGATTGATGATACAAAATAATTTTTACTGACTTTGGGGTGCATGATGTAATATTTTCCCACCTTCAGGTTTATTTTACTAGTTATGTTTTGCTAAAGCTAATATGAGAATGGTTTTGCCTTCCCTCAACTCACAGTAGTGGCTTTGGGAAATGGCCAAAGGACAGCGGGAAGCCTGGGTAGGATTCAGAATGTTCTGGGGATGAACAAACGCCTGCATCTTGTGGATGGCTGGGGGCGGACTGTTCTCATACGCTTGGTGTCACTGTGCCACAGGAGAGCATCTTTAGAAGAATGTTCTGGGGCACAGATCGTTAGGGAGGACTCTCCTGGCTCCCAGGGATGGGTGGAGCCTTCACCTCCAGTGGTGGGGAATGGGTGTTCTTTGCTGGGAGCCATTCGAGGGGTATGTGTGTGTAGGCACCATACAAGTACATGCCATACGAGCAGAATTGGCCTGCTGCTGCCCGAGCTCGGTGTGGGCAGCTTGCTTGATGTCAGCTCAGTTGGGCTGTGAGCTCTTGAGGTGCCCTGTTCTGACTTCCTTCCTCTGCCTCTCTTCCAGAATCCCAGGTTCCCAGGCAACCTTCAGATGAGTGACCGGCAGCTGGATGAGGCTGGAGAGAGTGATGTGAACAACTTGTGAGTGGCCGTCCTCATGCTCTGGACCCAGTGGGGAAGAAAGCCTTTGTAGATGCTGTCACTTCCAGTTAAGGTCACAGAGGGCCTGATGGCAGGGGCAGTGGCTGGGGTGGGGACTAAAGTCTCTGGGTGACTTGGCCACAGGGCCACTTGCTGCTGGTGCCTCATCCAGAACCCCCCCAGGTGGTCTGTCGCACACTCCAGGGCTCTCTTCTCCATGTTATCTTCTGCCCTCCCAGTCCAGCATGGTACCTGCCCTCTCCCATTGCCACTGTCAGTGTTGAATTCACCTTGCTTGATCTTCAAATGGCCTTAATCCTCACTTAGGTGGGGGCAAATAATTGGAGCTGGTGTGTGTGTGCATGCATGTGCTCATGTGTGCATGCACTTATGTGTGCATTGGGGGTGGAAGCAGCAGCATAGAGCATGGGGGAAGGGACAGGTGAAGCATTGGCCTTGGGCTGTGGAGTTTAAGCCTTCTTTCCTCTTGGGCCCAGTTTCCAGCTAACAGTGGAGATGTTCGACTACCTGGAGTGCGAACTTAACCTCTTCCAAACTGGTGAGTCTCTCCCTCCCATCTGGCCCAGGCCCTCATGGGAACTGCCTCATTCCCAGCCTTGTTCCCTGCTTGGACCAGCCGGCCTAGCCCCCCTCTCCCTACAAGCTGTGCCGCAGAGGGCCAGGAAAATGAAGCTATCCACACCCTGTCTCTGCTCTCTCCATCCATCATGCAGGGAAGGGCTGAAATTCAAGGGCATTTTCAGAGTCGGTGATTTCATCTGAGCAGAAAGACCACTCCTGCCCTGCTGGCCTCTCCAGAGCCCAAAGACAGATCCAGCCTCTTTGACAGCCCTTGGACTGTGGCCCCAGCGCTGGCCAGTCCTTTGGCCCAGGCCTTGTCTACTGCTCAGCTGGGCTGGCACTTGGTGGATTTCTGCTCAGGAGGAAGGGCTCTGCTTGGCTGTTTGGTCAGCAGCAGGGGGAGAAAGCTGGTCAAGTTGGGTTGTTACCCAAGTCCACGTGAGAAGGCCACGAAGTCCTATTCGACTAGCAGGGGAGTTGGCTACTCTTCCGGGCTCCTTCTGATCAGAGTTCTGGGGCCTCCAGGCCATCAGCCTCTGACCCTTCCCTGGCAAGACTCAGGAAGGAAGCAGCTGGTTCCCTTTTCTCTCCCGCCCTCTGTTCCCCATGCCTCCCCACATGGCTCCCTCTTCTTTCCCTGGGGAACGGAAGAGCCAGTTTTCTAAGATTCAAGGTATTCCATGACAAGTGTCCAACTCCAGGGAAGAGGACATTCCAAACGACGAGGACTCATGCAGAAGCTGGGGAATCTTCTCAGCACAGGGACAGGCAGGGTCCGCTCTTGGCACTTTGATTCCCTCATGGAGGACAGAGACTCTCGCCCTAAATTTCACCTTCCTTCGGCATGTTCACCTGTGTGGCAGATGCATACAGCTGGCCTGGTATGACCCAGTGCTGTACCAGGCCTGTGACCGGGCAGCACATTCCTTCATACTTGACCCATCAGTTCAGTGCAGGGTGTGGTCAGAGAAACACCAGAAATAGAAACCGTGGTTTGTGGGAGAAATAAGAAGGTATTTGGCCTATTAGCAACCTATTTGGGCAGGGTCTTGTACAAAAGTCAGTAGAGAAGTAAAAACAAAACTCAAAATACAGCTCCTGCCCTGAGGCATTCCCAGCCAGGTCAGAGAAATGGTGTAAATGCATTTTGTTTTAATGCATTGGAAATGTTTGCATAAAAGTATGAGAACGATTGGATGTTGTGTGGCTAATTTTCAGTTATTAGCTCTGCGTAGGAAGGGCCTATGTGGATAATTCAGAATTCATTGGCATTCAGCTTGGAATGTGCTGGATTTGAATGCAGGTGTGAGTGATATTCTAGGAATTGTCATCCTTGGAAGAGTCCAGTCTAGAAGTTGCCACTCCGCTGACCCAAGCTCTCTGCCAGCAGTTCTGGCCTCCTTCTTGGATCCTGCCTGCAACTGCTGCAGTGGGTAAAAAGCAAGTCAAATGTTTCAGCCTCTGCAGGGTCCCTTCCAGCCTTGACAGCCTTGGAGTGGAGTGAGCAGAGATGTGATAACACTGACAGGACTTGGAGAAGTAGGAGAAGTAGGAGTAGGCCTGGAGAACACACATGCAGTGCAGGCGAATGCCCCCCACCCCCCTGTGGCCAGCTCAGTCATCTTTTTGGCTCCCACATCTCGTGATACCTGGCTGCTTTGATGTGCGTTGATCACTTGTGTTGTTGCCACTAGACAATGAGCTCCTCCTCCGAAGCAGGAACCATGCCCTGCTCGTCTTTGAACTCCCTCTGCTCTAGCCCGGTGCCTGGTATAGAGCATTGCTCAACAGAAAAATTCAAGCCTGCTTGCTTTAGATAGCACCAGTGAAGAAACAGAGGAGAACAGAGTTCATAAAATGGTGTCAACATCCAGCAGAATGCCGTGGGATTATCTGGGGTGAATTAGCTACTTAGAATTTTCTAGAGGAGAGCTACCCCAAGTCTTTGCACAAACCTCTCCATGGTTCAATGGCGGTGCTTTCTCATTCCTGGGCGAGCGTTGATTTGAAACCAAGAGCCCTCTGCTACACGTCTCCCCAGCTCACCTCCCCGTCCCCAGTCACCTACCACGTGCCACAAAAATTAAGAGAACTGGCATTGGAAGAGGTCTCTCTAGCTTCTGAGTCCTAGTCTGTGACCCTGCAAGGTTCCAACCGATACCCCAGCAGGGTGCCACTGGTTTTCAACTGTGAGAAACATGGGCAAATTATAGTTAACATTTATTTTGAGTGCTTGCAGTGGTTCTGAAAGTGTGGTCCCTGGGCCAGCAGTGTCAGCATCACCTGCAAATTTAAAATGCAAATTCTTAGAAGTGCAAATTATCAGTTCCCACCCCAGTCCTACTGAGTCAGACTCTCTGGAGGTAGGGCCTAGCCATAGGTGTTTTAATAAGCCCCCCAAGTCTACACTGTTCAATATGGTAGCCATTAGCCACATGTAACTATTTAATTATAATTAACATTAAAAAGTCAGAGTCTCAGTTGCACTGGCCATATTTTAGGCATTCAATAGCCACATGTGCTAGCATATTGGACAGGCATATAGAGTGCTTCCATCATCACAGAATTCTACTGAACAGTCCTCCTGGCTGATTCTGATACATGCTAACATTTGAGAACCACTGAACTAGGAAATAATAGTTTTCAACCCTAGCTGCATATAGAATTACCTGGGGGGCTTTTGAAACCTACCAATGTCCCAACCCTACCCCAGACCAAATAAAGCAATGAGGGGTGGGGGAGTTGCAGGCAGACAGTAGTTTTTAAATTTCCCCAGTTGATTCTAATCAATCTCAAAGCCCAAGTTGAGACCCACTGCACAATACTACACAGTTTACACGACATTCTCATTCAATTCTTACAAGATCTTTGTGAGGTACGTGCTATTAGAACCACCTGCATTTCACAGAAATGCAGAGAGGCACAGAGAGGTTGAGTAACTTGTCCACCGTCACACTGCACTGGATGTTATTGGATGCCAAGGGGCATTCTTGGAAGGCAGAGGGCAGGCCGGGAGATGGAGCGGTCTGTGATTCCTTGCCAGAGTGGAGCCTGAGGAAGCCAGTAGACTTGAGGATGGCCGCCTTGCAGTGACAGCTGCTTTTAATTTGTGTCAAGAAGAAAAGCTGCCTTTTAATTAGAACAGTTTGGGATTTTTCTTCAGCTGCCAGACTAAGCCAGTTAGCAGGGATTAGTGCAGTCAGGGAAGGCCGAGCACAGCGGCTCTGGGCTTTGCTCGGGGCAGTCCCACTCGCTGAGGGCCTGCAGGGGAAGTTGCTGGCCATATGCAGAGTCTCCGGAGGCGGTGGGCAGCCACTGCAGGCAGGAGATCAGCCCTGGCAGTGGTGGGTGCTGAGGGTCCATGGCCAGGCATCTAGCTGTTGAAGCAAGGGGCAGGGGGCAAAGGGTACTGTGAGGGGTCTCTGGAGCTCGGGAGAGTGGAGGGCAGTGCTTCCATTGACCAGCCCCGCCAAGGCCCTCAGTCAGCCTTTGATCCTGATGGCTTATCCTCCTCTCAGCCCCTTGCCTCGGCCCTCGCAGGCTCTCCAATCGTCCACCCAGGGCTCCTATACATGCCCTCTTCTGGCGTCCCAACAACCCTGTGGCCAGCCAGCAGGACGCCCAGGCTGACTTCTTCCCTTCTTCATGTTCCGAACAATGCTTGCTATTTTCCCCTCATGTTAACTATTGCGCCACCAGATCGGGTGCTTCTCAGGGTCAGGGTTACATCAGACTGAGTTCATGCGAGAGGAGCGGGGGCTGGATTAGCTATCTCAACAGCCCTTCAGCCCGAAATTCTGATGCCCAAAAAACTGAGGGCTTCCCTGGAACAATAGCCCATCTCCCCGTTAAATCAGAAACTCTGAAAAAGGACGTGTTCTGTCTCTCTGACCAGACTGTGGGCAGGGACCATGAAGCTCCTCAAAGGCAGGAAGGAAGGGATTCTCCTCGTCCTAGGCCCTCCCTCAGGTTGTGAGTACATCCCTTCTTTCCGGGCTGTTCAGGACACCTGGAGCCTCTTGGCCAGCAGAGCACAGGCTGTTGGTCTAGCCACTGCTGACCATGTGGGCTCTGTCTTTTAACTCACCACCTCTCAGCAAAACCACTTCTTGGCTCTGTGACTGCCCTCAGGTCACTTCCCCTCGGTTTCCTCACCTGTACGGCGGGGACACCTTTACCTGTCCCACAGGAGTGTCATAAGGGTTAAACGCATTCAGTGAGACAGTGTATGCACAGAATAGGTCCTTGGTGGATGTTAGACCCCTGCCTTCTGCCCCTCTGAGAAGGTCACCTTAATTTCCTAGCTCTACTGCCTCTCTTCTCCTTTTATTCCTTAGTGTTCAACTCCCTGGATATGTCCCGCTCCGTGTCAGTGACGACAGCTGGGCAGTGCCGTCTCGCCCCGCTGATCCAGGTCATATTGGACTGCAGCCACCTCTATGATTACACTGTCAAGCTGCTCTTCAAACTCCACTCCTGTGAGTACCCCGGGCCGGGCCGGGTCCTTGCTGTGGACTTCTGGCCAGAAGGAGGGTCTCAGCCTGAGGCTGTCCCTGGAGAAATGCAGCTCCATTCAGTGCCCTTTCTACTTCTGTCCCAGAAGGCCCTGGGGCGACTGAAGAAGAGCAGGCATCAGCTTTAGTGTGCCCAGTGAGCGCCTGGCTTGCCACAGTGATGTCCCAGGATGCCTCTCCCTCCACCGCTGGCTTTACCACTTCCCCCTCCATACATGTCATGTAGTCTAGGAACCACGCAAATGGTAACAGACCTGGCCTAGACCACAGCAGCAAAGGCAGTGCTTTCCAAAGTGCTCATCATCACAGTCTCTTTATACAAATGGAATTTTGTGGAGAAAAGTAAAATATAAAACAGAGCTGCTCAGATAAATGGAGGGCCATCCCCTACTAGCCACAGATCCCTGGGATGCTTTCGCACAATATATATTGGAAACTACTGGTCTTGCAGAAGTTCTTATACTTGTGTATACTTCTTGTTTGAAATGGTGTGTGTGGGTCCTGCAGGGTCCACATTAGTCTGTCTGGTGGGTTCAGGGTCTGCATTGTTAAACCATATCCTAGTTTAGAATCTGTTGTGGCTGGTCCCTGGGCCACACTCCAAGGTGGCCACCAGGAAGGACATACACATGCAGAGTGTGTGGATGGTGGGAAACCAAGAAAAGTCAAAGCATGAGTGGATACTAGCGAGGTTTTATTTTAGAAGTTGAGAACAAAGTCTGCCCTGGAACTGTGGTCACTGACAAAGAGTAGATCTGGTTATTTAGACAGAACAGAGGAAGCAGCATCACTGATTAATCCAGGAGGGCTTCGTGGAAGGGAGGCTGGAATTCGATATTCAAGGGTTAGAAAGGCTTTGGAGCAATGGGCGTGCCTGAAGGGAGCAGAGATTGGACTAAACCCCAAGAGAAGAAGGCAGGCAGTTGCTAGGAAGCTCTGAATAGATGAACCTGTATTGTTTCTAAGATGCTGCAGAATGCAGTGGCCCACTAGATCATTTCTGCTTCCTTATGAAGTGGTGAGTTATGAGGAGAGACAAGTGATTAGGTATTTGGGTTTAAAGGCAAAGCAATACCCAAGACCCATGCAGACTGCCTCTGGGCAGGGGAACTGTGTGGCTGGGGTAAAAGGAGGGAGGGACACTCCACACAGTATATACTTTTCTAAAACTAAATGTTTATTTTAGAATAGTTTTGGATCTACAGAAAAGTTGCAAAGATAGTTCAGAGAGTTCCCATATATCCCTGAACCCAGTTTCCCCTATTGTTAACATCTTACATTAATATGATACATTTGTCACAACTAATGAACCAATTCTGATACATTATTATTAGCAGAAGTCCAGACTTTACTCACATTTCCACAGTTGTACCTAGTGTCCTTTTTCTGTCCCAGGAGCCCATCCACGCACCACGTTACATTCAGTCGTCCTATCTCCTCAGGCTCCTCTTGGCTGTGACAGTTTCTCAAACTTTCCTTGTTCTTGAGGACCTTGACAGTTTTGAGGCGTCCTGGTCAGATATTTGTAGAATTTGAGTTTGTCCAGTATTTCTCTCGTGATTGGACTGGGGTTAACGGTTCATAGGAGAAAGATCCCTGAGGTAAAGCGCCATTGTCATCTGCCATACGCTTTTGCCATTTTGAATTATCACAACTTATATGTGTCCTCCCTATTTACACCAAATGAATATTTGAAAATTACTAAAATTTAAATTTTAAAAATAAAAGGATTGCTGAGTTGTGATCTGTAGCTGAGATACACAGAATCACACGATCTGGGAGGTGAAAAGATGTTAGAGACCCTGCTCTGTAGGGGAGGAGGCTGGCCCGAAGAGGCCGCTGCTTGTCCAGTGCCATAGAGTTAGCAGTGACCAGGCGGACACTGGACCTAGATACCCGAGTCTTAGTCCTGTAGTCTTTGCCTTCTGACAGGCATCCTCTTGGGCAGGCACCATGAATCTCTTCCAGACTAACGTCCACCCTGGGCCCCACCCAGTGCATACACCACACCAGGGCCTGCCATGGTCCGTCCTGCTGCTTGGTCAGGTCACCACTGCTGCTTCTGTGATCAGGGCCACAGCTCCCAGCCACTGTGCCCAGAATGGGTCGCACTCTGGGAGCAAACAGAAGGAAAGGTTTGGAGGATCAGTGCCCCCAGACTCCCTGCCGGTCCCACTGGGCCCCCGTGGTTACCAGTGCTGGGGCAGCTCTAGGCCTGGAATGGCCCCACACAGGGCTGGCCACAAGCCCCAGGAAGGATGGTCCCTCCCTCTGGAGCCCTGCTGTGGCTTGCCTGCCCTCTCATCCTCTTCTTCCTCTCATTCTTTTCCACTTTCTTCCAGGTCTCCCAGCTGACACCCTGCAAGGCCACCGGGACCGCTTCTTGGAGCAGTTCACCAAGTAAGGGGCTCATGTGATAGAAATGAAGGCGAACCAAAAAGTGCTTGTAGAATCAGTTAATCCATGCAAGAGCACTTGCTTTAAAATAATTGAGGGATGAGGATATCTGCATTTTAAGGCAAATAACTAGGATGGAGGCAAACTCGGGCTGAGGAAGCTGTCAGTTCTCTGATGAATCCCATAGGCGCACATAGGAGGAGGTTTCGTGCATCCCTTCATCACCTGCTCTACGCCCAGGGCTTCATCCTCTTTGCTTTTTCTTCTCCCAAGTTTCTTTTGGTCTTATACCATGTACTTGGTAACAGCTGCCAAATATATGTATCTCTAGCCAAACCTTACCTCTGAATTCCAGTCTCACATACCCAATTGTCATTTGACATCTCGACCCCAGACTTAAATATCAAACTGAACTCTAAGTTTTCCTCCAAAAACCTTTTTCTCCCCAGTCTTTTCTATCTCAATAAATACTGCCACCATCCACTTAGGCCAAAGGTCTGGAACTCGCTGTTTTCCTCATCTCATGTCCATCCATCAGCAGGTTCAGTTGATGCTCTACAAATATATCTGGACCCCGCCCGTATCTCCCATCTCCTCGGCTCCCTTTGCTGCCTAACAGGCCCCTCCAACACCGACAGGATGCCCGGACCTCCATTCCTGCCTCCTACCATCCTGCCCTTACCCGGCAGCTAGAGCAGCCTTGCAAAAACATAAATCCCTTGCTCAAAACCGTGTAATGTCTTCTGATTCCACTGAGGATAAGATCCAAGATCTTCTCTGTGGTCCATAGGACCCTGCACGATCTGGCCCCTGCCTGCCATCTCCGACCTCGTCTCCAGTGCTCACAGTGTTGCAGCCACATGGGGTCCTCTTCCAGTTCCTGGACCCACCCAGCACATTCCTCCATCAGGGCCTTCATGCTGGCTGTTCCCTCTCCCTGGGCTCTTCTCCCAGCCTGGCCAGCTCCAGGTCGTCTTTGGTCACCTCCTCACAAAGGCAGTCTCTGGCCACCTTATTTAAGTGGAGTCTTCTTCCCCATCCTATTCCTCCACCTCCAGCTCCTGCCCCTCGTATTTTCCATCACAGCACCCTGTCTGTCTCCTTCATAGTTCTTAGCACAATTTTATATTTGTTTTACAGTCTTGTCTGTTATTACATCCCCAGCACGTAATACATAGCAGTCAATTAAACATATAGTCTTTATAAATATTTGAATGAATTAATGAGCTAATAAGCCAGCTCTCTAGTCCAGAAGAAGAGTTTGTCTGACTAAGGGGTAAATTATTCTGGTGCATTTGGGAAAGAAAATGGGTGACTCGATGAGAAGTACAACTCATCTTTCAATTAAGCGTGTCCAAGAAGAGGGGAAGGAGTGGAGTGAGAGACAGGAGAACCAAAGGAACGAGAAGGGCGTCATGGCTTAGCACGGTCTGTTTTGATGCTCTTGTTTTTCCTGTTCATTTCTTCGTCCTTGACAAGAGGGAAACCATAGCTCCCAAATCCCAAGCTTAGGCTTCTCTTGCTGGTTCCCAAGCAGCAGTCAGGACAAGTTCGTGGTCATCCTAACCTCCTGGTTTCCCTGTTCCGTTTGAAAAGCCTCATATGTTTATTCTATAATAAATGACTTATTAAATCCTAGGAGACAGGCCCTGGGGCTGATTTCCTGGAACGTTGAATTCCAGAAGCTTATGAAAGCAGTAAAGCCTATTACTGTTGGCTCCAGCCCAGAAAAGGGGGACACGTGGTCGGGTGATTTTATTTCCTTTAATTTTTTTTACCTTATGAAAACATCTCCCGTGAGTAGCTGCGTCACTTTCTCTTCCACACAGACATAGTGACTGAGGCCTCACTGTCCTCAAATTTGGAGAAAGCAGCAATGACATCACAGGGACAGTCCTAAGTTGGGGTCTGAAGGGCTATCATGAGACCCCAGGGGTTTAGTTTATTGGGCTGAGCTGGAGAAAATCCTGTGTTGCAGAGAGAGGGTGCTGAGATCCGTGATCCTCTTTCATCTCAGAGAGCATGTCTGGTGCTCTCACCTTTCTTGGCCTTCCATGTTTAGATTCAAAATAGAGACTTGAGGACGAGAAAAGGTTTTGGTTTCTTCATTCCCATATTAATCCAAGATTAGAACAAGGTATAAATAGATTGTTTTTCTCCGACGAATACCTGTTGAGTAACTCCTCTGTGCCTGCCCATCTCTGCCCTCTGGAAGCTTATACCGTCATGTGTCGCTTAATGATGGGGGTACGTACGTTCTAAGAAATGCGTCGTTAGGTGCTTTCGTCGTTGTGCGAAATATCGTAGAGTGTACCGAAGGGGAACAAAGGTTGCCACCGCAGATTGTGTCTCTTTAACATGAGGATTATTTTAGGCTGATGTTTTTTAAGAAACAAAAGACTCAACTTTTTTTTATCTCCCCCTTAACTGCCTAAAAGAGTTCATATAAAAAAACCTATCTCAAGAAGCAAGCTATCATCTTAGCATGACATGAACTATGTGGTAGATAAGGAAGAACCTAGAAAAGCCTGTTTGTTGGGGTCCCCTCTGTGCTTCTGTTTCTTTGTGGCCAAGCGCTTGTTTTCCAAACGTTTGCTCCTTTTCACCTACCTGTGAATTGCCTTCCTTCTCTTTGAAGTCCCTGAGTCTCCCCACCCACCCCAGCATCTTTCATCTTTAACTGAGGATGGTATTTAAGGTGAGGGTGTCAGCCATTTTGGTGAGTTACTCAGTTTTCCTGGGTTTTTCCTTTGTGTACATGGTATTAAACTTTTGTTTTTCTTCTGTTAATCTGTCTCATGTCAATTTAATTCTTAGACCAGCCAGAAGAACCTAGAAGGATAGAGGAAAATTTCTTCTTCCCCTACAGTTCTTAACAAGCCTAGATGGTATAGTCTACTACACACCTAGGCTGCATGATACTAATTTTACGGGACCACTGTCATACATGCGGTCCATCATTGACCAAAATGTTATGCAGCGCATGAGTGTAGTCTAATTAGAGAGAGAACAAATAGCTGTAAAACAAGGTGAATTAATTAAAAGGAGATCTACCTTAGTACTTAAGTTCCCTTTTCCTATGGTTAGTTGGTTTATTCCCAGAGAAAGTCAATTTATTTTAATATCACTCTAAGCCAAACATTCCTAGGCAGATACATCGCCAAAAACCAGAATATATTCTACAGTGACGCAGAAATTAGTTTTTGGATTATCTACTCATCCAAAGGATTTTGTAGTTTGACTTACTCTTTCCTCACAACCAGATAAGTGAGGACTGGCTATAAACAGTCTTTCTTTGTAGCCTCATGATTGAATCCCGGTGCCGTGGAGGCCATCTCCTTGACAGCCTGTGCCTATGGGCTGGGCAGGCAGTAGGAAAGCTAGGTGGTTGCACCGTCCCCTCGGGCACTGGTGGTTTCCCAGCACCCCTCAGGCACTCCTTCATCCCTAGGTTGAAAGATCTGTTCTACCGCTCCAGCAATCTACAGTACTTCAAGCGGCTCATTCAGATCCCTCAGCTGCCTGAGGTAAGCATGGCCACACCCTGGGAGCTGCAGAGTCCAGGCTGGCAGGCCTGGCAGGTAAGCACGGTTTGAGGATGTGTCTTCCCTCTTCAGAACCCACCCAACTTCCTACGAGCCTCTGCCCTGTCAGAACACATCAGCCCTGTGGTGGTAATCCCAGCCGAGGCCTCATCCCCTGACAGCGAGCCGGTCTTAGAGAAGGATGACCTCATGGACATGGATGCCTCCCAGCAGGTAAGGACCACTTAGGAGAGAAACCTGGCCCCTCCCATTGCCCCAAGTTCAGGGGAGAGGGTAAGAGAGGCTCTGGCCAAGCCTCCTTGGCTCTAACCAGATTCAGCCATCTTCTAACCCAAGCACTAACCTAGACTGAGCACCCTGCCCTGTGGTCCCTAGGAGGGGCCATAAAGGGATTTGAAGCAAATTAAGAAAGGGTCCATTCTTACATGTTATTCATTTCACCTCCGCACAGAATTCTCTGGATCTCTAACTTTGTTCTCAATCCTTTTTGGTCACTACAGAATTTATTTGACAACAAGTTTGATGACATCTTTGGCAGCTCATTCAGCAGTGATCCCTTCAATTTTAACAGTCAAAACGGTGTGAACAAGGATGAGAAGTGAGTCCAAGCTGGGTTAAAGCAGATGGCGGAGAAGTTAAGTGAAGCCATGATCTGACTCGCAACACCTAACCACAGAGGGATGCTTAATGATCCTTGGGCTGCTCAGATAAATGTCTTGACCCTCAAATATTGGCACCTTCAGTCCCAGAGGGAAATCGAATGAGGCTGAAATAACTGAGGACCCATGGGTGTTACGAGTATCTGGTAACACTGAGTCTTAGAGTATAATTTATGGAATTTCAGAGAATTGTCCCCAAATTCACACCAGCTTTTAACTTCCTCCCCTGATCTCCCAGCTCACATTTAAAAGGAGGGGGGTGGAAGCAAACTTGTTCTTCTGTTCCCAGGGATCACTTAATTGATCAGCTGTACAGAGAGATCAGTGGGCTGAAAGCACAGCTGGAGAACTTGAAGACTGAGGTATGAGCCGGGCTCTGATCTGTTCTTGGGCTTCCCCATAACATGACAGGGAAATTAAATTTGCTTCACATTAGATGTATGTTGGACCACATCTTAAGGGGGGGTTCATTAGTAGAAATGCCAAAGCCAGAAGGACCTGGTCTTCCCGTGGTCTTGATTGTAATGCATTTCCATTGTACTTGCCTTGGGAATGGCATTTAAGCCAAGCTCCAGTGTCCCTATGATCCTCAGAGATCACCATGGTCACCAACTGGCTGTGAAGCTGAGGAGAGAAAGACCTGTTCTTCTCACATGGCAATAAGGAGGTTTGATTTGTAACTCTGATAGCTGTTTGCTGTGTCTGGTGCTGTAAATATGCCTGCCCCTCAGGCCCATTGGCTTGTCAGAGGCATTACTCATGGGGGCAGGCGGGCATCCTCTCCTTCCTGATTCCAGCTCGTCCATCGATGCTCCCAGGCCACTCTAATAGGACCAGAGTCCACCTGCCGTCATCCCCTGTTGTTGGCTGGGTGGCTTGTAATGACCAGAAGGCTCAACTCTCTTGAGGCCTTGGGAGTGGGCTTGTTAGGAAAACCTAGATATTTGTTTGGTCGGTGCTGGAAACATGGTAGGAGCCCTTCTCCTGCCCAGCACACCCAACCATGGCATGAGGCAAGTGGACACATGACCTCCGTCCCTCCCACAGAGCCAGCGGGCCATGCTGCAGCTGAAGGGCCGCATCAGTGAGCTGGAGGCTGAGCTGGCCGAGCAGCAGCACCTGCGGCAGCAGGCGGCCGACGAGAGCGAATTTCTCCGGGCAGAGCTGGATGAGCTCAAGAAGAAGCGAGAAGACACGGAGAAGGCTCAGCGGAGCCTGACAGAGATCGAGAGTGAGAGGCTGTGGGGGGTGGGCATGAGGGTGGTGGTCCGGAATGCAGTCTAGCTAGACTCAGGATGAAGCATGAGGCGGCCAAGCCCCAGGCTTGTGTCTGCCCAGAAGAGCTGTCAGGAATGCCAACTCTTGTCAGCAGTCAGAGGGCGGATTGGAGTCCGGCAGGGAGAAAGCCCCGTGAGAGGCACGGAGATGGGGAATGCAAAAGAAGATGACGGAGTGCCTGCCCCAGGGGAGTGGGTCCCTGAAGGAGTGATGGCCTGAAAGTGAATGCCGTGTGTCTGAACACTCGGGCGTGGAGTCAGTGGAGTGGGTGGAGTCAGGTGAATTCTTCATTCAAGAAGACTTCCCAGGGGAGTTTATTTAAGTAGGAGTTTTGAGGGAGAAGGTGTATGCATTTGTGAAAAGAAAGGAGGATCTTCTAGGGACCCTGGCTTCTTGGAAGGCAGGCAGAGGGTCCCAGCAAGGGTAGACTCCTCACTTAGCCCTTGACAATACAGGGAAAGCCCAAGCCAACGAACAGCGATACAGCAAACTG
Source organism: Tapirus indicus (assembly GCA_031878705.1). Classification (NCBI taxonomy): domain Eukaryota; kingdom Metazoa; phylum Chordata; class Mammalia; order Perissodactyla; family Tapiridae; genus Tapirus; species Tapirus indicus. The sequence continues at coordinate 143,730,058 of CM062922.1, forward strand.
AAGGAAAAGTACAGTGAGCTGGTGCAGAACCACGCTGACCTGCTGCGGAAGGTAGGACCTCAACCTCCCCCTTGCTGTGCACAGACCCCACACCACAGGGGAGATAGCAGCTTGGGCCTTGTGGCTTCTCCAGGTCCAGTGCCCTGACCAGTTTCTAGTGGGTCACCACCATTTCTTGGGAACCACAGCTTTTCAGGCTCACTTGCCTCCAATATCTTGAGCTCCAACTTAGATGCCAGCCCCACTTGCGTTATCCCTCGTCTTTACTATTCTTGTAAATACTTGTGAGTCTAGTGTCTGAAGATGACAGCTTTATTCTGGCTTCCGTCTGGGTAGGAAAGTCATTCTGTGTCCAACTCTAGGACACCACAGTCTGAATGCTGTCATTTGTTCTAGAAGGAAGATGTCCTGTAAGCCTGAGATGAGCCAGTTCAAGACACTGTTCTTCCCTTACAGAATGCAGAGGTGACCAAACAGGTGTCTGTGGCCAGACAAACCCAGGTGGATTTGGAACGAGAGAAAAAAGACCTAGAGGATTCCTTCCAACGCCTGAGTGAGCAGGCCCAGAGGAAGGTGAGTGGAAGGAGAGGTACACGGAGGAGGAGGGAGGGGTCCGTCTGATTGGAAGCAGACTTTGGGCACCGCACAGACTGAAAGCCCTTGTTGTCTGCTCCACAGCAGCTCTGTGGGTTAGACCCTTGAGAGCGCTCCAGGAGGCCACGTGGAACAGGACATGCTTGCCGATGCACAGTTAGAGGCATGAAGTGCTGAAGGGACCCAAGTTGAGCGGGGTTCGTCAGCAAAGGCTTTCCAAGGGCAAGTCTCTGGGAGAGTTTGAAGAATTGAAAGTACATGGATATCAGAGAGAGGGACGAGCATTTACAAAGACTTCACAGCGAGGAGAACGCCCACATGTGGGGTGGGGTTGGCAGGCAGGTCAGGTTGGAGGAAGAGATGTTGGATGGATAAAACTGAATGCCTTACACTTAGAGTGGTGGCTTGCACACTTTTCTGTGACCCAAAGTAAAAAATACATCTATCTAATGGAAATAGAAGTTTCAGAAAGCAATACTTATTTTTACTATGTGAATGTATTCGGATATTTTTTTGCTCTATTTCATTTTTTAAAAAACGTTAGCTGTGGGGGCCGCCCGGTGGCGCAGCGGTTTAGTCCGCGCTTGGCAGCCCGGGGTTCGCGAGTTCGGATCCCGGGCGCCCGCCGACGCACTGCCTGTCAGCCATGCCGTGGCGGCGTCCCATATAAAGTGGAGGAAGATGGGCACGATGTTAGCCCAGGGCCAGTCTTCCTCAGCAAAAAGGGGAGGATTGGCGACGGATGTTAGCTCAGGGCTGGTCTTCCCCACAAAAAAAAAAAAAAAAAAAAACGTTAGCTGTGGGTCCAGCCCAGTGGCATAGTGGGTTGGGTTCGCGTGCTCCACTTCAGCGGCCTGGGGTTTGCGGGTTCAGATCCTGGGCGTGGACCTACGCACCACTTATCAAGCCATGCTGTGGTGGTGTCCCACATATAAAGTAGAGGAAGATGGTCACAGATGTTAGCCCAGGGCCAGTCTTCCTCAGCAAAAAAAGAAAGAAAGAAATGTTAGCTGTGAATTCTTACTAATGGGTCACAACCTGCTCTTTGAAAAACAGCACTTAGAAAAGAAAGGAAAAAAGAAAAGAAAGAAGGAGAACCATTTCAGGATGTTGAGACTTGGCAGTATGCCAAGTGTTGGGATGCGTGAATTAAGGACCTAGATCTACTTTAGTTAGTATTATGGGCTCAAGCATGACATTGGAGAAATGTTCCTACAACTCCCCGCTGGACATTCCACTTCTCCAGAAGGAAAATTTGGGGGTCACTCTAGGTTCTCACCTTCCCCCTACACACACTGTTTGTTGAGGCAAAACTTGCATACAAAAGAGTAGACAAATCTCACATTTATAGCTCAGGAATTTTTACATGTGTTTGTCCCTTGTAACTGCCACCAGATCAGAGTGTTCCTGTTTTTCTCTTTCAGACTCAAGAACAGACGGAAGTGCTAGAGAACTTGAAGCAAGAACTTGCCGCCAGCAAACAGGAACTCCAGATTGCCCAGGGCAGCCTGGAAACCTCTGCCCAGGTGAGCATCATCTCCTTTCTTTCCCTTCCTCATTCCTTTCCACTCTGGCTTTGGGATTGCTATCATCCAGCATCCATCACCATCCAGCATATGGCCAAGCTGGTACCATCTGTGGTCAGTGTGTTCTCAGGAGAATGAAAGTGGCAGATTAAAGAAATACCACTCCCTGTTCCTTGTGGCCTCATGGTGGGTTTGGACTTCTGGGAAGGGGACACTTCAATTCTCCCAGCAACTCCCTCTTCCCATGTGGTCACCACCGCAGTCAGAAGAAAAATGGGTAACCCAGATCGCCGAACTAGAGAAGGAGCGGGGTAGCTTGGTGAACACCATGGCTCGTCGAGAGGAGGAATTATCTGCTCTTCAGAAACAGCTTGAAGACACCCAGCTCAAACTGTCCAGTGCACAGGCAAGTAACGGACACTCACTCTGGCTGCCCAAGGCCGACCTCACACCCAAGGGCTTCAGTGGTGTATTCATGGAGGCAGGGGGCTATGAAAGGGGCTTGGGGCTTCGGCCTGATTGTGAAGCCGTTCTGTAGGCACCGCCCCTAATGCCAACATGCCGTGTGTCACCCACAGAGCAGATGAGGGAAAGCAAGCTCTCTCTTTCGTACGAGAAGGGGTGCCTCTCTCCCCTAGAGTGGAGAACTGGTTGCAGTCGTCTGTCCGCATAGCCTCCTGTGCTCAGTCTCACACGTCTGTGGGCAAAGTTAAAGAGTTTTTCTCTGTGTTAAGTCAAGCTAACTGGCTTGGGCCTCATTGGCAATAGATTGAGCTAAGATAGCAGGAGTCCCAGCTGTGTCACAGGTGGATGCTGCTCAAATGCTGATTATGGGATCTATGGCAGACTTGAACCTCTCTGGACCATTTCTAGGAATCAATGGGTCAGCTCGCAAAGGACCAGCGAAAAATGCTGCTGGTGGAGTCAAGGAAGGCTGCGGAGCAGGTGATACAAGAGGCCCTGAGGCAGCTTGAGGAGCCCACTCTCATCAGCTGCGCCGGATCTGCAGGTGCTCTTCCCTTGCCTGGCTTGCAGGTGCCGAGGCCTTACAGCTTGATGCTCTTCAATATTGGTGTTGAATCCCATGTGACACTGAGCTCAGGGTTCTCACCTAGCTGTATGTCAGAATCTCCTGGGGATGCCCCCCCCCCACAAGATCAGTTCATTCGGAAGCTCTGTGGCATAGGGCCTGGGCAGTAGTATTTTCTAAAGCCCCCAGGTGTGATAACTGTTGCTTTAGTCGTGGATCCCACTGATGAAAGGCCCACTGGGAACAGAGCTCTTATAACAATTCCAAAGGCCAGTACAAGCAGGGGCAGACAGTCCTGTGTCTCTCTGAGAAGAAAAATGTGGTCTGCATCAAAGGATGGTTGCTCATCAGCTTCAAGTCTAGACAGGGAGGTGTCATAAAGCATGGAGGGGCAGAAACAATAAAAATCCCCATATAGTCACAGGCACGAAGAGGGGCCCACTCTGCATGTACTGGAGTCCTAAGGGCATGCGGGTGGCACAGGGGCCGAGTCAGAGAAGCCTCTGGATGAGAGGGGGCTTTGTGCACAGTAGGTGGGGGAGCATCCAGGCCCAGGAGATTTGTGAAGTCCTGGACGTGGCGACGAGCAGATCTCATTATAGCTTGTTCTCAAGCAGAGGGACATGTTGGCAAAGTAATGAGAGGTCCCATTGAGAACAAGGCAGACGGGAGGAAACAGCTGACGGTTGGTTTTTGTTATCAGATAGAAAGGTCTCGGTTTGGTGAGATACACAGCCAGGACTATTATATCTCATTCAGCAGGGACCCCATCTGTGAGGAAACAACAGTTGCAGATGAAGGGCTCACTGAGTACCTAATTCACTGAGGGAGTGCTGGGAAATGGGCGATTGTGGGTGGATTCCAAGAAGAGATGGTCAGAGCTGGGTTTTGAAGGAAGAGGAGGGACATAAGCCCGTGGAGGGAGGGAAATAGTAATAATAAAAACAGTGAACATTTACTGAGTGCTTGCTGTGTGCCAGGCACTGTTCTAAGCGATTTACGCACCCTGGTCTAGCAAATCCTCGCAGTGATGCTGTGGGATGGTACTGTTGTGCCTCTGTGTTCAGATGAGGAGGCAGGCACAGATGACCTGAGATCACAGCCGGGACTGGTAGAGCCAGGAGCCACAGCTGTGCAGTGTGACTCAAGAGCCCATATTTTAACTCCTGTGCAGCACAGTCTCCGCGGACCTGTGCACAGAGACACAGTGGTGGGAATGACTGCGTCAAGTGCAGAGCATGAGCGTAGATTAGCCTAATAGAGCCATGGGTCTGGGCTCAAGAATAGTGAGCGTCCAAGGGCTTGGAAAGACTTACCAGGAAAGCCTGGATCTGATACAGTGGTCAGTAATGAGAAGTGAGAGGTAGAATCTAGGCTGGGAGTGTGGTTGGGACTTGGCTAAGGGACCAGATAGGCTCAGAAGCACAGCTTTTGAAGCTACCGTAGGAGAATCACATACCAGCATAGTCACTGATCTTTCCTCCCTCTCCCACCTTAGGGCAGCTCCTGGAGGGCTGGGGCTGCTCCCTAGGTAGCTCATCCATCGAGTGGCTTAACTAAAGGGGATGAATCGAGCTGTGACAACTCTGACTTTGCCCTGTCTTCCCTCTCACAGATCACCTTCTCTCCACAGTCAAGTCCGTTTCCAGCTGCATTGAGCAACTGGATAAAAGCTTCAGCCAGTATCTGGCCTGCCCAGAAGGTAAAAAAGACGAAGGATAGGGTCTGTCACTAGTGACGGCCGGGCAGGGTTCAGAAATGCTTCAGTGTGGAAATAGCAATGGGTTCCTGTGCACCAAGAAAGGAGTGCATACAACTGGCAAAGCGAGGAGGGAGGAGGTGTGAAAGCAACACCCCTCCAGCAGGACTGAGAAACTTTCCTTTAAACTCCTGGCAGACATCAGTGGGCTTCTGCACTCGGTAACCCTTCTTGCCCACTTGACCAGTGACACCATTGTTCATGGGAGCACCACCTGCCTTAGAGCCCCGCCAGAGCCTGCAGACTGTGAGTACCAGGGGTGAGGGCTGTTCAGGAAAGCAGGGGAGCAGAGAGGGCCTGTAAAAGTCTCTGTCGCCTTGCCTCTCCAGCACTGACCGAGGCCTGTAAGCAGTATGGCAGGGAAACCCTCATCTACCTGGCTTCCCTGGGGGAAGAAGGAGCGCTTGAGCACGCCAGCAGCACCGCCTTGAGGAGCTGCCTCAGCAAGATCACTGCCCTTGGCGAGGTACCATCAGTGTTGTTGCTGGAAGGCTGTTACTGTTCTTGGGTGTGAATGCTGGTGATTTATGGGAATCGGTGATGTTCTCAGCCAGTTCTTTGTGCACTTACAACTTGATTCTAGAAAGTCAGAGTTAGAGCTGAAAAATCTGACCTCCTGAAGGACTTTCCAGTTATATTTAATTCATTGGCTATTAATTGAGAATCTACTATGTAGTCGCCACTATGGTAAGCAGTAGCAAGGAAGAATAAGCACAGTTTCCCTGTTTTCAAGGATTTTTATCTGGTTAGGCAGGTAACATCTAAAATGGAGAAAACTGTGTATTGATTCAATAAAGATGTGGTGAATGTCAGTTCTATATACTTGGAATTCTGCTAGGGGTAGTCATATAGGGACATATAAGATATGGTCTCTATGGGGAAGAAAAATAAGGAAATCAACCATTTCTATACAGTGATGAGAACTGTGTTAGAGATCTGTTTTAAGAGTAGGGTACAAAGCAGTATTTAATTCCTAAAATATGTGGTAGTGATAAGTCCAGGGAAGGAAGAGATCAGGGCCAGAGTTCAGATCCTCATCATCTCATTTGGACTCTTAAAACAGACTTCTGGTTAGTTTTTCTGCCTCTGGCCTCTTTTTCCTCTGCTGTCTTGCAAAAACAGAGGTCTGATTTTGATTCCACTTGTTCGATAACAAAAATCAAATGATGTAACATGACATACAAGGACCTTCACAATCTGGCCCTTAGTCCCCTTTCTGGGCCCCTCTCACCCACCCCTTTCACTTTACAGTGTTGATGGCTCACACTGTCAAGTGCGTGCTTACCTGTCTATTTCCCCCTGATGAGTCCTCAAAGGTAGAGCCCATACCTTCTTTATATTGTATCCCTAGTCCCTGGCATAATATCTGGCAGGTGGTTAACACCCAGAAACTGTTTAATTGGTTGAATATGCACATGGAGAGAGCAAAACAGATCAAAACATAGATCGGATGGGGGAGAAAGGTTCATGCTGGGGAGAAGTGGGCAGGGAGGTGGAGAACCTTGAATGTCTGGATGAAGGAAGCCTGTGGACAATGGGGAGTTGCTGACCTTTCTTTCAATAGGATGACATGATGGTGGTGATATTTTAGTGATACTAAATTGGTGGTGGCGGCCTAGGCAGCATTACACAGTCTGCCTTTTGTTGGAGATAGAGCATCTTCCCCAGTGTAGTGCAGAACTGAAAACTCAGAATGCACATGCAAAGTATGTAGGACACCTTGAGGAGATAAAAAATTAAATTAATGAAAGGAAAGCAAAGTGTGATAGAAAGATCTCGGGCAGGCTTCCTTTCTGGAAGGACATAGAAAATACTGAATAAAATTTGAAAAAAAATTTTAATTGAATCTGAACTGGCTAAAAACTAAGGAAATTCTCAGAATCAGAAACCAAAAGGATGCTAGAGCCAGTGATAGTCTATCTCTAGTGGCCTAGAGCTTGGATTTTAATGGGCCACATGTGCAGAGGAGAACAAGAAACAAACCCTACACCCAAGTAGGATAAAAGATTGGAATGGAGAGCCTTCCTCCCCAAGAAGGAACCCTAAAGGGTCATACCTTGAGTGAATGGGATAAAAGCCTGCCCTACAGGGAAGATCTTGTCTCAGCCTTGGTTCTGGGAGGAGAAGGAAACACGGCTGCCCAGAGAATTCCTAACCACAAGCCACCTTTCCATGGGTTCAGGGGCCAAATCTCATACTACCCATATGGCCTAAAAAACCCCAAATGGAAAATTGAGTTTAAAGTAGTCAGGTTGTTAGAGGTCCAGGCACCTGGCAGAAACAGATCCAAATTTTCTCTGAAGGAATATACGTTGAACCTAAACCTCAAAGAAGTTTCACAGATAAAGTCCCAAGGAATGTAAGTTCACAATAAATACATTTTTGATGTTAAAGAACTTTTTAAAAGGTATTAAAAGTGTGACAAAGGAATAAGATAGTTTCAAAAGTAACCAGATATATTTGAAAAGGAACTGCAGAGCTTCTAGAAATGAAAAATATAATCATTGAAAGTAATAACTTAGTATATAGATTCAACTGCAGCTTAAAACAAAGCTGAAGAAAGAATTAGTGAACTGGATGATAGAACTGAAGGAATTACACAGAGTATAGCACAGATTTTTAAAAGTTGGATTATAGAGGTTATATATAGAATGTTTAATCAGAGTTCCAGAAGAAGATAATAGAAAGACTATGTCCTTTTCCACTCTAAGTAACATATTGTTAGTTCTGTGTGTTATAGAGTTTTTTCTACAACTTGCTTTTTCGTATCCTGTGTGTGAGATTCATCCATGCGGATACATTCATTTTCGCTCCTCTGTTGTATTCCATTATGTGAATATAGCTCAATTTATATATCTGTTCTCTTGTTGATGGATGTTTGGGGCTATTATGAATGTGTCACTATGATCATTCTTGTGCCTATCTCCTGATGCACATGTGTGAGAGTTTCTCTAGGGTGTATACCTAGGAATAGAATTACTAGATTGTAGGATGAATCTCACACAGAATGCTGAGTGGAAAAGCAAGTCAGAAAAATACATACAGTATTATTCCTTTTAAATAAAGACCAAAATATGCAAACTTAACATTATGTTGTTTAAGGATGATTCATGTGGAATTTAAAAAAAAAGACATGGTAAGCATTCTTCTGAATTCTGTGTTTATCTTGAGGTGGGGAGTAGGGAGGAAGGGAGATGGAGTCAGAGCAGGATGCAAAGGAGCTTTCAAAGGTGCTGATGTTTCTTAAGCTGTTCCCTAAGTTGAGTGGTGATGACAGGGGTCATTGTTCTTATTTTTTAAACCATTCATATCTATTTTATACTCTTGTATGTATAACACATAATATTTTCAAAAATCATGGGCTTTGCCATCAGACCTGAATTCAAATCCCTGCTCTGCCATTTATCAGCAGTGTGATGTGGTCAAGCCATTTGACCTCTCTGAGCCTTGGCTTCCCATCTGTAGAACAGGAGTAGTAACTGCCTCATATGATTGCTGTGGAAGCAAAGTTAAATAAGGGGCAGACTGTCTGGTTGGAAGACATCATCCACATTTGAAGATGTTTTTAAAATACCTCCCAAGCAGCAAATACAGTTGACACTATGCAACTGTGGGGTTAGGGATCGAGCAGCTACAACTGAATGGCCTTGTGGCGTTAGACAGGGATGACTTTCTAGAAGGAGGTGAGTTCTGAGTGAGAGTAGAGGGGCGTAGAGCATGAGGTTCTAGAGTTCACATCGTAGAGAGTTCCAGACAAGGCCTGTGAGGGACGCCCTCTCTGGGTTGCAGAAGTGTGTTACGTGGTGGGGCCCTCCTCTCCTACCTTCTGCCATCGTATGAGGATTACAGATCTGCTACAGGAGAAGAGAGAGGAGGTTGAAGGATCATTTCAGCCTTTGTGATGCTGTTCACAGGAGCTTCTGCCCAGAGGCCTGGACATCAAACAGGAGGAGCTGGGGGACCTGGTAGACAAGGAGATGGCTGCCACTTCAGCTGCCATTGAAACTGCTACAGCCAGAATAGAGGTATGGAAGTGGTCCTTAAAGAGGACCTCCTAAAGTGATGCTCCTGCAGCTTTCCTTTGGCAGCATTGCCCACTGGAAGTATCTTAGTTGTTCATCAAGGCTAGGGAGGGCCCTATAAAACAAACCAACACCTGAAATTACCAGCATCTCTGAGGGATAGAACGTGAGGAGGTCCTCACCGAGGGAAGGTGAACAGTGTCCTCAAGGATCACATGCTTTGGTCTCAGGCCATCCTGTCTTCAAGTTCCAGAAAGACCACTTGCCAGTTGTGTGATATCTGATAAGTGACATTAACCTCGCTAAGATTCAGATTCCATTTCTATATGATGGTGATAATAATAGTACTCACCTCAGAGGGTGTAAGATTTAAATGACATAATACACGTCTCTATCAGTGCTGGACACTCAGTAAACCAATGGTAACGACTGTCTCAGGGAAAAGCTGAGTAGGCACCATTGGAAAGGTCACATTTGCTCCTTTGGTGGAAGACTCAGGCCACTCGCCTTGGTGTGAGTACCAGCCTCTAGGACCTAGGAGCAGCTGTCCCTATTGGCATGGTGCCGCAGCTCTCAGAGTTCTGTGCGCATCAGCCTGGGTGCCAGAATGTCAAGATCCTCCCTGACTGTAGAGCCAGCCTGCTGGGGCAGCTTCCCATCGAATAGATCAGAGGTCTGGATTCTTTTCCTGACTCTCGCAAGGACGTGGATGGCTCGTCTAGATTTGGGTTTCTCAGCCACCACAGGATGCTGGACACAAGTATAGTAGGACACCAGTGGATTCTCAGTGCCCGTCACATGTTGAGAAACCTTGCTTCTTTTTAATAGGAGATGCTCAGCAAATCCCGAGCAGGAGACACGGGAGTCAAGTTGGAGGTGAACGAAAGGTCAGTCTGAGCAGCATGGTGGCACCTAGGTGATCAGAATCCGTCTCTCCTGTGTTGGATTATACTAACTAGAACAGAACATCAATAGCCACAGAGAAGGGCCGAGTCTGTGTCCTTGTCAGTAACAGTGTTAATGATGATGATATTGCTGTTGCATTCATGGGAAGAGAAACCCCAAGAATCATCACTAACTCTCCTTATGAAGAAGATCCACCGTCAAGTCTCCTCACACACCTGCCTTTCCTTGGGCTTCACCCCCAGAGCATTCCCTGCCTTCTTTCCCGTTCCTAGTTTGCCTGTCTTTAGGAATGAAAAAGAGAACCGTCTTCATTGTTGCTGGTCTCTGTTCTGTGTCCCTGACCTTTTTTTCTTTGGCAGGATTCTTGGTTCCTGCACCAGCCTAATGCAAGCTATTCAGGTCCTGATTGTGGCCTCAAAGGACCTCCAGAGAGAGATAGTGGAGAGTGGCCGGGTAAGCATGGGTGAGGGTCCACATCAGTTGCAGATGCCCAGCTAACTGAGAGGCAGAGTCTACTCGACACGCTTGTCCACATTCAGTGAAATCTAGGTACGTTGCCATCTCGTCCTCTCTGTCTATCTGAGGGTGCAGCAGACACTCCTGGGGACGTCAGCAGACACCATGGGAAGAAGTGGGGCACTGCCAGGTCCCCAGAGAGCAGTCAGCCCGAGCCTCCAGCTGTGGGCTCATTAACCCAGGTGGACGTCGTTGGAGAGCCTCCTGTGGAAATCCAGTGGGCATTGCAAATCTGGACCCTGGGAGGAGGAAGTGAGGACTTCTGAAAACTGGGCAGATCTGAAGAGCAAAACCTGGTGCTGGCTTCACGGGGGACTCTGCCCTGTCTCTTTCCAACAGCAGTCGACGTGCTGTCATTCACAGCCAGACTCTGCCTCAGTCTCTTGTTGACAACATCACTTTGCCTTCTCACTTCTTTGCTGGCGTTATCATTATCTTTTATTGTTCTCACATCCCTGCATGCAGTGCAGCTCAGGAGACAGAAGTCCAGGGAAGGTTTATGAGCCTGAAAACAATCCTATAAAGAATAAACCCCTATCTGCTTCGGTGGTGCTTTTTATCTGTCTGAGAGGTGATGTTCTCTGTCCCCGAAATAGAAAGGACTGAGCAAGGAGTCTCTGTAGATTCTCAGACTATCAGACACTTCTAAAGCTTAAAAGCATTTTTAGAATATCCAAGTAGAAATAGTTTCTTTTTAATTATTCACTGTGTACTCTGCTCTTTTGGCAAATCACAGAGAGCAGCTAGACTCACCTCAGATCATAAGTTATTTATGTACTCAGGAATCTATATATTCTTATATATACAATGTAGAAATATTGTGATAGAATAGAAATGCTATAGGCTTTGGAGTCAGAAAAGCCTAGGATTTACTTCCATTTATTTCCTGCATGACCTTGGGAAAAGTGTTTTTGCCTCTCTGAATCTTAGTTTTCTCATCTGTAATAGGGGAATAATAATGCTTTCCTCTTGGTTACTGTGAAGACTATATGGCATAATATATATAAAAGTACCTGGCACTCAATAAAAGGGAGCTATTGTTATTTTTCACTTCCCTAGGGTACAGCATCCCCAAAGGAGTTTTATGCCAAGAATTCTCGATGGACAGAAGGACTCATCTCAGCCTCCAAAGCTGTCGGCTGGGGAGCCACTGTCATGGTGTAAGTGTCTGTTGGTCCCAAGACTCCTCACCCCCACCTGCATTCCATTGATGTACCCCAGAGAATAACTAAGGGAAAAAAATGTGCCCCCTAGGAATGAACTGTTGATGAGGAGTCAACAGGATTAAAAGTTTAAAAGGGAGCCTGGGTCTCCTGGGGCAGCACAGGGGCAGAGCAGGCAGGCTGTGCTTCCTGTCTCGCCAGGGTGATGGGGGTGACCTAGAAGTGGGATCATAAAAGGTTGCAGCCATCAGTGACATGATCCATCTGCTCCTTTCCTGACTCTCAGGGATGCAGCTGATCTGGTGGTACAAGGCAGAGGGAAATTCGAGGAGCTAATGGTGTGCTCACATGAAATTGCTGCTAGCACAGCCCAGCTTGTGGCTGCATCCAAGGTAGGCCCTGGGCTAGACTCCCTAGGATGCTGCCTGTAAGGTCTGGCTAGGTTAGAGAATACCTGGACATGGAGCTGGCCCCAAGAACAGGTAACTTATCCAGGTTCCCGGTAGGTTGGGTCCCGAATTGAAATTCTGCCTCTCAAGGGTCCCACACTACCCTTCTCCAAAAGCCTTCCATCTGTCAGCAAGGGGGCCTTCTGCCCACGCACCACATGTGCTCCTCTTGGCTCACCTCACTTCTGTCACAAATGGCCTTTGAGGGTCTCAGCCATGCTGACCTCTGATTAGCAATCACGATGTTTAAGAAGCACTCAGGTAAGGCATTTGTCCGTGCAGTAAGCTGGTTACCTGGCTTGCCTCTGAGGTTCCACAGCCAATGTCTCCACATTTGAACCATTGCCCAACTAATCCTAATGCTGAACTCATCACCAGCATCCCTCCATGAGTTTTATAGTGCCTCACAGAGTGGTCCTTTATCATCCTTATTTACTGTTGTCCCAAATTGGTTTCTGCAGCTGGAACACTTCATCAAAATAACTGATAGAGCTAGAGTTTGAGGCCACCAAGCAAATAAGCCAGGAATGCTCTTTTATATTAGAGATATGCCAGCACTTGGCCCCATAGGCAGCAATCTTTGAGAAGTTGATTGGTGACCACAGCAGGTCACATGTCTTTGTCAAGAACCATCAGACCAACTATTTGATTGAGTCCTTGCTGCTCTGTATTGTGTGAACCTAAATCTGCTTGGTCCTGGCAGGTGAAAGCGGATAAGGACAGCCCCAACCTGGCCCAGCTACAGCTGGCCTCCCGGGGGGTGAACCAGGCCACCGCTGCCATCGTGGCCTCAACCATTTCCGGCAAATCACAGATTGAGGAGACAGGTAGCCTTTCGGAAGCAGTGCTTTCCTTATCCATCCTGTTTAGCTGTTCTTTATGTTCCTCGCCATGATCCCAATTTCCCAGTTCTGTTTCCAAATTCCCTCTTATTTTTTATCTTTTTACATTCATACTTATTTTCTCATAAGGTGGGACACCACACGAGCATGTTATTTATATCACTATGGTGATAGGCTTTAGGTAGATTTTCCATTTAGCTATTTATTTCTCTGAATTCAAAGAAATGACTCTACAGGCCTTACTGTCCCTGGGGGGAGTCTGGTCCTTGTTACTCTGTCACTGTGTCTTCCTTCCTTTCCAGCCCTCAGTTGCTTTCACATGTCTTGGTAAATGGCAAACCAAGCATTTCAGTAGAGCGTTGGCATTGGCCACCTCTCAGGCAAAAGTCTGCCAGGGTTATTACTTGACAAGACCTTATTTCCATCCTTGCAGACAACATGGACTTCTCAAGCATGACGCTGACCCAGATCAAACGCCAGGAGATGGATTCCCAGGTAGGAACTCCTTCTCTAAGTCTGGTCAGTCTCTATTGCCCATGATATCGACCCCAAATATTATTCCCATGGTGAGAAGCCAGTGAGAGAGAGAGAGAGACTTGGGGAGATAATGAACACAGATGTACCTATTAGCCCAAGAATGGATGTAAATGATGCTGGAAGAAACAGTGGAGGTGGAGAGAGGTGATTAGTAAAGATCAGAATCTTAACTCTTGCCCACTAGTCTTAGACTGGTGTCCCTCTAAACGTTATCAGGGATCTCCTAGCCGACCATAAACTGTATTTAGTAGTCTTATTATAGACAACTTTTTCAAAAACTTCTGATATGAATTATTCGTGTATGACCTTTAGTTAACACATCAAATGCCATTTCTCTCAATTGTTCAGTAAAGTTATGCCGTGCAAAACAGGAATCAGTGGGATCCTGGGAAAAACCTAACATCCTTGTTCTAGAATGACTGGTCACAGTCTTGGAGTAAAGTCCAGATTGAGACTGTTAAGCCTATAGATGGGTCACTCAGCATCTTTAGGAAAAATCATATGGCTGAATTTCTGTGTAAACACTGAGAGGACTGAGCTCGGGCCTGAGTCTCCTCTGTCTACACTCTCTGGCTTAGTGGTCTCATCCAGTCCCTCTTGACTCTAAATACCATCTATATGCTGATAAATACCAAATTCTTCTCCCCAACTTAGGTCTTCTCCTTGAGCTCTAAACTTGTCCCACTGCCTACTTGATATCTCCACTTGAAGCCCAATAGGTGTCTCAAACTTAATATGTCCCGAACAAGTCTCTTGGTTTCCTTCTCACCCTGGTTTTCTCCATCTCAGTAAATGGCACCACTACCACCCACCTGGGTGCCAAGCCCCAAACCTAGAAGTCACCCTTGGTTCCTCTCTTTCCCTCACCCTCCACATCCAATCCACTAGCAAGTCTTATCAGCTCTAAATCTTCAAAACATGGCTTAACCTTTCTACTTTTTTCCATCTCCCTAACCTAGTCTAAGCCACCATTGTCCTGAGCCACTGAGCTGCTGCAAAAGAACTTAACTATAATGCATGCGAGTATGTGTTTCAAACTAATCCTGTGGTAGGCCGTGGGGGGTGGGCGGGGGGGGGAAATAGGAAAGAATAATGCTGAGACCAGTCCAGCCATGAGTTGATAGTTGGTGGAACTGCGTGAAAGGTACATGGTGGGGTTCACTGTACCAGTCTCCATCCTTCTGTATAGGCTTTACATTTTCTATCATAAAAAGTTTAAAAACAAAAAAGGAACCACCTAACTGGGTCTAGTTGCTTCCACTCCTTCCCCTCTACAGTCATTCATTCTCTACACATTTTAAAAACATAAATGACTACATACCACTGCCCTGCTTAAAATCTTCCAGTGGCTTCCCTTTGCACTTACCCCGGCCCGTGGTCCCCGAGTGAAACAAGCCCTGCCTGTTTCTCCCACCTCATCTCATGACCCTCTCGCGCTCCCACATATCAACCACACAGGAATTCTTTCTGTCCTTCTGACACCTCAAGCTCATTCCTGCCTTAGAGTCTGCTTCCTCTGCCTGTCCTATTCTTCCCCAGTTCTCTGGACAGCTGATCTCCCATTTGGGCTTCAGCTCACAGTTCCCTCCTGAGAGTAGCCTTTGCCGACCACCCTTCGTCTTTATCACATCGTCCTGTCATTTTCTTTACAATCTGATCTTTTCTTGTTCGTTAGTTTGTCTCTTCCCCCTACAAGGTGAGCAGGGACCTTGTCTGTCTGTGCACCACTATGTTTCCAGCTCCTATAACAGAGCCTTGGGTACATGATGGGTGCTCAGTAAATATTTCTTGAGTTAATAACTAAAATTAATGAGGAGTAGGGAGAGCCAAGAACCAACCCTTCCTTTAGTGAGATTGTCTGTGCCTTTTCCTGTACCATAATAACTGTAAGTTGCACCAGCCCCTCAGAGAAGCCAGAACCATCACATTTGATTCCTGTCTGGACTTCCGAGGAACTGGGGTTGAAGGAGAAGGGTTACAGGTAGATCGGAACGCACCATACGGATAGGCTGAACATTAGAGTTTTTAGATAGTGACTTATCAGAGGAATGTCAGATAAGCCCTCCTGCTGTTCAGACATTTGGACGGTAAAGCATCACTCGTTTCCAGCAGAGGGTCCCAGTGAGAAAGCCTGGGAGCCACTGGGATAGACGACGAACGAGAGGATGAAGAAATCAGAGTAGAGCCAGGTCGACATTGAGAACTGGGTAAGCTACGGAAACAGAGTGAGCACTATGGAAGAAGAGAACGGAACACGGAGGAAAGGGATTAGTCAAAATAAGACAGTTCTCAGATCGCCGCTCAAAAGAAAATTCCACTTTCCCCACAGGTTAGGGTGCTAGAGCTAGAAAATCAACTGCAGAAGGAGCGCCAAAAACTGGGAGAGCTTCGAAAAAAGCACTATGAGCTTGCTGGTGTTGCTGAGGGCTGGGAAGAAGGTAAGCCTCTCGGAGGATCGGCACTGGCCCGCGGTGAGGGGAGGACAGTGTGTGCTGAGGGCCTTCCCCTCAAATGTAACAGAATGGGGACCCATCCTTCTCCCTACTCACAGGGCATGTTGTCTCTTCAGTTATAAGTAGCCTTTAAGCCCCAAACTGGCATAAGTTGTGGTGAATTGAAAGCTTTTGTTGTTACCTTTCAAGACCTTAGTGTTGACCCGTGGACTAATCACTCACTCACCACCATTCCCTTCTAGGCCCAGTTAGCCTGGTTTGCTCCCCAGGAGTTTAGTTTCTGGCCAACGAGAGTTGAATAGTGAGTGAATGCTGGTCCGTGAAGATCCAGCAGACAGGGTCAAGTGAATTACAAGGTTCTAACTGTCTAGAGCCAGCAACACACAGCAATGGCCAAAAGATAGAAAAGGTCAGGAGCTAGAAATGGAGTGGAGTGGGGTAATATTCAGCCCAGCAGCCCAGAAACTTCATTGCCCAGAGGGAGTCTGTGAGTTCTGCTTTTCCACATGTCCAACTTAATCAACTTGATCACAACCAA
Organism: Tapirus indicus; assembly: GCA_031878705.1. Classification (NCBI taxonomy): domain Eukaryota; kingdom Metazoa; phylum Chordata; class Mammalia; order Perissodactyla; family Tapiridae; genus Tapirus; species Tapirus indicus. Next base: position 143,746,393 of record CM062922.1, read on the forward strand.
GATGGCTGATTCTCATTGGACTTGGTTGATTTTGGGAACCGACCACAGATGTATCCCAGTCATTCCTGGACACTGAGCTCAGGGAATAGAGGGTTATGATTATAATGCATTTTAGAGCCCAACATGGTGGCAGTTTTTGTTGGTTAAATGAATACGTGCATGCATGAAGTGCTATGAAACATAAATTATTACTGTCTTTTAGGAACAGAAGCATCTCCACCTACACTGCAGGAAGCGGTAACTGAAAAAGAGTAGAGCCACACCGACGCCCTACACATCAGAGTGTAAATCCTTGTTGCCCATCTCTGTTTGTTATTCCCCCACTCACCGGCTAAACCCTGGGGGTCCCAGTGGCAGCCACACCACTCTCATTGTCCAGTGCTGAGGACCTGCATGGCCTTGCAAAGACTCCCTCCACAGTGACACCCTTTGTGTTAGAACCCATGGTCTGTGTTCTTGCACCACCTCCCTAGTGTCCAGCGTGGCCCAGGTCCAGAGAGGAGGAGGAGCAGGGCCACCCCACAGAGAGGACCTCCCTCCCAGTCCTGTCTGCTGTTATACCCCCAAACAATCAGTGTCTTTGTCAGACTGGCTTGTTGTTCTTGTGGAGAGCCTGCAGAGGGAAGATCTTATGCATTTTCTTTTCTATTTTCTTCTCAGTCTATTCAGTTTCATCATTTGCACAAACTTGTGAGCGTCAGAGGGCTGGTGGATTCCAAACCAGGACACTACCCTGAATCTGTGCACAGAGTCAGAAGAGCAGGAGTGTCCTGGCTAAGAATGCCAAGGCAATTCTCCCCCACTTTTGGCAGTTCCATGGATTCCCACTGCTTCTTACGGTGGTTGGTTGGGTTTTTTTGGTTTTCTTTTTTCAAGTGTCATTCATAAAGCCAACTCTCCCAAAGGGAACACCCTGGAGCTCTGAGCTCTTGAGGACCCCTGACCACAGCAGTTAACAACGATGGTGCTGCTCAGGCTTCACCTTGGTGCTCCACGTCAGCCTCCATGCTGAATGTCCTGCTGAGCAAGTATGGGTCAGCCAAGGACACTCCCCAGGGTCTGGCAGAGCGGCTGAGCCACAGCTTTCCTCCAAAGGCAGAGCAGAGAGAGTGCCTTTCCTTCCTAAAGCTGGAGCTTAGCTGAAAACCTCTGCCCACCTTCACAAATGAGAGGAAGGAGGGGTGCACACGGCCCAGGTCTTCAGGAGACGCCTGTCATGGGAACTCCTTGTGACCAGGCTGAAAACCCTTATCACATGCTCAAATGGAGCTAATGAGGGTAGCCCCACTTCTTCCTCCATGGAATGAATTTTCCATGCCACCTCCCTTCAGACCCAGGCAGGGCCCTAAGAGGGAGCGTGTGCCGGGTTTCCAATTCCTTTCTCCAAATGTCTGCCTTGGCATCCTCTTGAATCTGAAGACAGTTCCATGTTCTACCTAATTGACAGACCCAGAAGATCAGGCAAACTTGCTCCCAGCAGGAAAGAACCCTATGCTTGGTTTGGTAACTTTAATGTTTATTACTAACCTCCGTGCAGCAGCAGCAGCCTACAAAAAGACGCTTGGAGCAATCAGGATTTTAGGGGTGACTATGGCAAGGTTGCACTGCTGACCCAGTACATCAGTCTTCAAGAAGCGGAAATAAGGCCAAGATGCCTTCCCAATCTGTTACCAGCTTGGATCCCGAAGCAGGCACGTTCTTCAGAGCATCTGGGTCAGGGAAAACGAGAAAGGGAGACCAGCCTCATGTCCTGGGCCCTCACTGCCGTGCGGACAGGATGAGAACAGAGGGCACGTTAACAGCCTCCTGGAGCCGGGCAGCCTGACAGCACTTCTCCACCTCCAGAGGGACCCCAGCATTTAAGTGACCTTCCAATCTTGGACAAACAGTGTCTTCCTTCCTTATCTGTAGCAACTCATAGGTAGTAGTCAATAAGAACTTCCCAGGACCTGTCCCAAAGGAACATTGCAAAGTGTTGCTACGTGACAGGTTGTGAGACTCCTGTTTGATCACTGTGAATCAACCTCACCTCCTTCCTACAGCCCCCTGACTCCCTCTCTGCATTTTCTAAGTAGGGCACTCAAAAAACTGTCTCCCACTAGCTCAGGTTACAAGACTCAGATGTGTACTCTCTGTACTGAGCTAAAGAGGTGTCAGCAGTAGAAATTGAGTGCTCTTATGTTTAATGCTTCTTTGTGCTCAGTGTTTTTCCATCCAGGGCTCAGAAGGAGTAGGGTGTAGTGTCCCTGGCCCAGTTGTGCCAGTTAAGCCAATCAGTGTGTTCTCAGTGTGGGTCAGCATTTCCAGAGGTAGCTAGTCTTCACTTCCAGAATCTCGGCCATTCAAACAATTATGCTCCAGGTAAACATCAGGGGGAAAAATCTAGTATATTGGGCCACATTCGGATTCTCTGAATAATACTCCCTCTAAAAAGAAGCCACAGTAATTTGTATAACCTTCATGGGCTTAGCCCGGGTAGTGAAACAGTTAAGAAAGCAGTTAAGCAGGAGCACAGGCTCGCTCAGTCTTGCAGGAGGAAATCCTGTCCGATGTAGTATCATTACTTTCATCATCGCTCACATTGGAAACTAGTCCATTCTCTAGCCAAAATCAAATTGTTCTGCCTTGGCTTTTCTAAAAATAAGTATGTTATACTTGGTGTGAAATTCCTTGATTAGAACAGGAATCACACCCTAAGGCTAAAAATGAACCTAACACCCTTTTAAATTAGCCCCTGAGCATCATTAGTGACTGAAGTCTCATGGGTCATAGCGAGGCAGGACAACAACAAAGCAGTGGCTTAGGATGGATGAGAGGTTGAAATAAAGCTACATCCGTTATTTAATTTTGTAATACAGTGCTCTAATACCTCTAGAGTAAGGGTATGTGTGTGTGTACATAATAAGGGAAAAAAACCTACCTTTGTGGGATTATTTTATATCTGAGCAAAGAGTTTAAATTAGACTATAATTTAGATTGTTTCCTGATTCTGCTGCCCACAGCAGGATCCTGAGGATTCCACCTAAATATGAGTCCCTAACCCAGTAGCTGGAAGAACCAACATTGTCCGGAGCATCCTTTCCTAGAGTTGTTTGAGCTGCCAGGTCAGACACCAGGCTTTACACCACGTACTGTGGGGGTCACAAATGTATGTCGTTCAGTCAGGTTGGCTTGCTTTGGCCTCTCACTGAGGAGGAACTGGTTCTGAGCTTGCCTCTGGGAGATGCTCACTTCTTGGCCAGCTCCTTAGTCTAGAGGGGTCTACTGGCACCACTTACCCTGGTCTTTGATAACGTAAATTTCTTGCTACCGTCTACCACCTTTCCAAGTCTCTGGAAATCCTTCCTGCCAACGAAAGCCTTCAGTCCCAGCATTGGCCTTCCAGCCTGACAGGCTTTGCTCTCTCTCTGCCATCCTTGGTCCTCCAGAGACTGCACTGCCTGTAGCATAGAAAACCACCACCATGGGCCTGCCAGCCATCAGCACAGCAAACCAGGCCAGCTGTCTGCTGCTCACGTCCCTCATCGCCCAGGTCCAGACCAAATACAGGGTCAAAACCCACAGTGGTGGCATAGCCTCTCACTCCAGGAGCCAAAGCAACGTGAAACAGTTAGATGCCGTTGGGTCCAATTCTGAGAGTAGATCATTTCCAGACATGTCTTTCAGGTGACCCTCAACTACCTCAGGTTTGAAGGCCCTAAATTAAGCTGATTGCTACCCATAGGGACAAACCGAGGGGGTTCAGATAAATCTTGGTGATAATGCATTGTCTCAAACTTATAACAAACTCTTTCCCATTGGGTTTGCAGGGATGGGGTTGGGTTTGTTTTTCTTCTCTTCTGTTTTTAACCTTTTCCCCAATTTTCCATTAGAATAGTTACTATAAGTGAATTTCATTTTTCACTGAGTGCCTACCTTCCCGGGGAAGGTAGCCACTGGCTTTTCTTTCCTTCCAACAATACTTTTATTATGATATTAAGACCTTTCTTTGTATAATACACTGCATCTGTGTTTTCAGTTTTTCAAATAAATATTTCAACCTGGCAATGGAGAGTAGTGGTGAAGACTGACGAAAGTGGCTTTGAGGTCTGGAATTCCAGTAAGAAGCCTATGTTTATATCCTGGGGTTCTTTGAATCCACTTAAGCTCTGCGCCTCTGGGTACAGAATATATCTTAAAAACTGGACATTTTCTCAAGCATACAACTGCTATCACATTTTCTTTGCTGCTTTAGAGAAACTCTAGTTTGACTCCTTCAACATCTTCCATCCTCTGTACAATCTCCTGTCCTTGGGGATGATAGAAAGTGCCAAAGTGGTCAGTACTGTAATTTATCTAGAAGCAGGTCTCTGCATAAATTTTGGGGTCTCAGGCTATGGATACTCCTCCGCCCTTAAGATACAAAAATAACCTGCCACCTTAAAATTGAATGGGATGAATTCTGCTCAGGAACGGAAGCTGCCAATCATAAGAGGATTCCAAGCAAGCCAGCCAGTCAGCTACCAGGGGATTTGCAGAGGGAGCTGACAGAATGGGGCCGGTTGCAAGGTGACCTTTCCCCAGCAGGACTGTCTGCAACCTAATGCTGCCAGTGTGTTAAGCCAAGGGGACCCACAAAGGAGGGGGGGGGGGAAGACCTGGGCTTGGTAAGCAGGAGAATTGCCCAAATGACTCACTGAGTAAGGAGAGAAAGGCAAGTAATCGGAAGCTAGAGTGTATAACTAAAGAGGTCAGAGAACCAGGAAAACAAAGAGAAGGAAAATAGCGTTGAAACTGCCCAGTGGGAAGATGATCTGGATCAATACAAAAGACAGGGAACGCTTGCCTACAGCTGGGTTTTTCTGCTCCCTGTAGCAGAATGCAGATGGAGCCTGCTCCATTTGAAGCACCACTGATAGAATGGACAGTTCTTGGTCACAACTCTCTTGCATCTCTGGGGCCCCAGGCTTCAAAGTGCCTTCTGGGGCCTGGGTCTGGCGTGAGCCAGCGGTACTACCAGGCACGACCTTTCTCCCAGGTGCACTCCATCCCTAGCCACTCCCCCCACCCACACATGGCCTTGACCAGATGCCCCAGAGGCTCTAGTACTCACACCTGAGGGATCACCCCAGGGTCCTGTGGCCAAGTCCCAGTTCTAGAAAACAGCCTGGCTAGCTGGTCACTGGCCAGCAGTGTTTCTTATGAGGAATCGTGAGATAGGGTCAGCAGAGTGATGCTAACTAACATGCCATAAAAAGAAGGGGGGTAATCACAGTTTATACAGATGGACCAAATTTGTCACCCAGGGGTGGCCCTGCCAAAGTGAAAAGGAACAAAGGTGTGGAATGGGCAAGTGGGAGGATAGCCTGGATGAAATCGAAGCCAGGGGCATACAGCTGAAGTATACTACGTACCGTTGTGATTTAAAGCCAGTGAGTTAATCTTGCTCACCGTGGTTGTCCTCAGTCTCTGACACCTTACTCAACGTATGGTAGGCCTCTAAACATTTTGGAGTGAATGAATGAATGCTCTTTTTACACTGCATTCTTAGTTATCCACACATTTTATGCATCCATTCATTGTGCGGGTGCTGAAGTTTTCAAAGATGAAGGCTTGCTGTTCCCTATCCCCAAAAGTTGCATTCACGTATTCAGTACTTGTTATCAAGTGTCTCTCGGGCACTGGGAACACACTGGAGAGCACATAGAGATGTGGTTCCACCCCTCTGGAGCTTACAGGTTATTGAAGGAAACAAATAGGATAATCAATAATCACAAAAACAAGTGTATAACTACGGCTGGAGTAAGTGCAATAGAGGGACATTCTGGAGTGTTCTGAGGGCATACAAGGAGGGGCTGTAGAAAAGCTTCCTTGGTAAAGCGATAGCTGGACTAAGATACAGAGCATCTGTAGGTGGTGGTAATGAGGCAGCAAGGGAGGGAAAGCTCACTCCTGGTAGAAGGATCTGCACGTGCAAAGGCCTGATGATGGGACACTAAAGGGACTGAAAGGCCAGGGTAGCTGGGGCCCAGGCAGTTTGAGCCAAGGCAGGAGCAGATCATGCAGATGGTGGAAAGCAATTGATGGGCTTTAGGCAAAGGGGTGTCAAGATCCTATTTGCGTTTTGAAAAGACCATTCCAGTTGCAGTGTGGAGAAGAGATCAGAGTGGAGCAAGAGTCAATGGAGAACTATTGTAGTCATCCAGGCCAAGGATGATGGGAGATGGGGCAAGGGTAGTGGCAGTAGAGATGGGAAGAAATGACAGGCCAGAAAGACGTGTAAGAGTTTAGATAGAGGGCTTCAGGAGAGAGACTCTCAGGTTTCTGGCTTGTGGAACTGGTGGTGCCATCCACTTGAGAGAGGGAACACTAGAGAGGGCCAGGCATAGATACCGTGTTCTCAGTCGAGTTGCCTCTGAGCATGCAGTTGAAGATGTTAAGTGGGCCCCTGGAGCTCAGAGAAGTCTGAGGTGATGGGAATTTCATGGTAACTGAAATCATAGCTGACGTGGCCAAAGAGTGTGAGTAAAGAAGAGCATCCCAAATGGAGCCTTGAGGCATTTCAGTATTTGAAATAGCCAAGTACAGGAAGCTAAACTTGCCAAGGAGCTTAGAAAGACCAGCTTGACCGGTAGAAAGAAAATCAGGTGAATGTGGCATTTGAAAACCAAGGGAAGCCAGCATTTCAAGGAGTGAAACACACGACAGTGCCAAGTACTGCCGTTCTGAATGCATGTTACAAGCAAATGCTGTAGGAGCTGTTGAGATTGTTCCCAAATGGAAAGATCGGGAAAGGCTGCATTTGTAACTGATCCCTAAAGGATAGATTTGATTTCAACAAGTAAAAATTAGGGAAGAAGATAGACCAGGTGGGGGGAAATGCTACAAAAGGGATAAATATGAGGCAGCAAGTTAGGAAAAGGTCTATACTCTGGTTTGGTTAAAGCATAGGACATGTGAGCAGAGAAATGGCAGATAAAGCTGAAAAGGTAAGTTGTGTCCAAGCTAAAGAAGATTTTGACTCCCAGGCTAAGAAGTTTGCAATTTGTTCCATAGTGAGGAGCGAGCCATTGACGGGTCTTAGTAAGGAGGACAGGCCACCTCTCATCCTCACCTCCTGTGTCCACTAGTCAGACTGGCCAACTGAAAACACTTTCTGCAGCCTGGCACATTTCTGTCACCCCACAAGATCTTCCACACCCCACTTTGCCTGTCACCTCTCACATTTCAGTAAGTCTGCTTCAGGCCATCTCACGGGGCCCACAGGCTCCCTAACCCTTCTTCCTCATTTGTGTGCACTGTTTTCCCTCTGAGCCTAACTCCAACTGATAGCACAGCAGCACTGCTTCTAGAAAAAGTATAAGTTTCTAAGTTAAATACCAAAGTCCTTGGCAGCATCCTGGACTGTCATTCAAAATAAATTTTGAAAACTAAATTTTATTCAATTCCTATATTGTTTAAAATGACTAATATTGCAGCAGGTATGTATGTCGAATCATGTCAGCGAACATTGCTGACTTCTTATTGTACACAAGAGACTATAGGAAAGAGAAAAATCAGCAAGAGATGGTCCCTCCTCAGGCCAGCCCAGTGGCATAGTTCACATGCTCTGCTTCAGCGGCCCGGGGGTTCTTGAGTTTGGATCCTGGGCATGGACCTACACACCACTCATTAAGCCATGCTGTGGCAGCGCCCCACATACAAAATAGAGGAATATTGGCAGAGATGTTAGCTCAGGGACAGTCTTCTTCAAGCAAAAAGAGGAGGATTGGCAACTGATGTTAGCTCAGGACCAATCTTCCCAGCCAAAAAAAAGAGAGAGGGAGAGAGATGGTCCCTTCTTTAAGGACCTTCCAAACTTGGAAAAAAGAAAGACACATACATTAGAAACTGAAGTATACATATGAAAGAGATGAAACACCATTTCAAGAAATCTAAGAGTATTCAAAGGAAAGAGAGAAATGAGGTAATAAATTTAGTAGGTAATGGCATCAAGGAAAGTGTTTTTAAAGAGAAAGAAGACTTATGCATGCTCAAGGTGTTGATGCAAATAATCAATAACCAAGCTATAAATAAGAAAGATAGAGTGATATTGAGCTGAGGACTAGCCTGGAAGGGCTCTCTTTCCCAGGGAAGAAGCTCTGGAGAAGCATGGTTTACAGCATGGTTATATACTGTTTCAGAACAAAGACCATACAATCAACCATGACAGGAATACGATTTTTTTCCCCCAAAGTCACAAGGAGATGTTTTGCCACAGTTTAGCACATACACAGCAGGTCAACTTGGCCTTGATTCTCTGGGAAGAAAAGCTTACCTTCAAAGAAGTATTGGTACTGGTGCCAGAAAGGGAGACATTCATCCCTGTCTTTAGAGTGCATTCTTTGGGAAAATGTTTGAAGCAGATGTACAATGCATGTTTGGTGGGCTGTAAGTCAGGCTGCTCTGGGAAGAACAAGTTTCAGGCCAAATCAGATTTAAACCAGAATGACTTCCCCATATACCTCTACATGTGAAAACTTTTTATTCTTATTGTTTTCATCAAAGGCTAAAAAGAAGTCAGAGGAGGTAGAGATTGAAGTCTGACAGAAATAAGAGGATTGCTGAAACAACTTCCTTGAGATGCAAATTCATTCATTCCTCCCACAAATTCTTTCTCAGTGTCTACCATGGTTAAGGCACTAGGGATACAGTTCCAGGGACACATCCACCCTCCTGGAGCTTGCAGTCTGGCAAGGCAGCTGACACTGAACATGTATGATGCATGACCCAAAGGGTGCATGAAAAGGAGGACAGCAAGGGAACTAATACATTCAAGGAGGTCAGAGGAAGCTTCCACAAGGAAATGACATTAGGCTGAAACCTGAAGAAGTAAAAGTTGGCAGAGGAGGAGTGAGGGGAAGACTACTCCAGGCAAAGCTAACAGCAGTGAAAGAGAGTTTGGCACATTGAAGAATGACAGAAGCTCGTGCTGGCTCAGAGTGACCAGATTAAGAGCCAAACTGTAGAAGGCCTTGAATGCCCTTTTAAGGATTTGGGGCTTTATGCTCAGGATTTTAAGCAGGGGTGTGATATGACACCAGCTATCACCTCTCATCTAAACAGTCTCAATACCCTCCTAAATCGACTTCCAACTGGAGATCTGCCCCTGCCAGGCCATCATCATTCTGATCGTCATTCCCAAAGTTACATCTGATCGAGTCACCCTCCCTTCCTTAAAACCTTTCATTGGCTTCCCATTGCTTTTTCTTTTTAAAATTGTGGTGAAATTCACATAACATAAAATTAATCTTTTAGTACATTCACACTGTCGTGCAACCACCACCTCTATCTAGTTCCAGAACATTTTGACCACCCAAAAAGAAAACCTCGTAGCCATTGAGCAGTCACTTCCTATTCACCCCTCTCCCCAGCCCCTGGCAACCACCAATCTGTTTTTCGTCTCCATGCAACAGTGCATGACAAATGGTGTATAAACCAGTGAGGAAATTATGGACTATCTCAACACTCAAAACGTTACACTTTTATGGATATGTATATATTTAGGTGTGTACAAAAACAGAAAATTTATGATGGTAGTTGCTTCTAGAGAAAAGCAGAATGACGGGTGGCACTGGGGCAGGGCACAAAGGAAATTTCATTTTTACCGGGACTGTTTTCTTTTTACAGGGTTCAGGACATACTACCCCCACTTTGGTATATTGAATATTTTAAGCTGAAGGAATTTGAGAAATGGCATGTGCAGGAAGGACTTTCTGACCTTCCCCTGAAGCAGGTCTTGTGAGAGGTGCTATCCTCCTACCCGGAGGAAAGAAACACTCTTATATCTAAGATGCATGACGAGAGGAACCTGAACAGGCCTTGCTGTTTCCCCAGTACACTATACTCAGCTCACACCCTTTTTCGTCCTATCACATTTTTCCATGACTCTCCACTCTTCATCAAACCTAGCATAAAAATACTCAGGTTTAACCAATTCTTTGGGTCTTTATTTCCTTATGAAGGCTCCTGTGCCACATTAAACCTACACGAAATAAATTTATATGCTTTTCTCTTGTTAATCTGTTTTTTTGTTACAGGAGCCCCAGCTGAGAACGTAGAAGGGTAGAGGAAAAAGATAATTTTCCTCCTCTAGACTTTTTTTCATTTAAAAATATTTGGAAAAAAGGTTTGAAAGAGACATGACAAAATGACAATATTTGTTCTGGGTGGTGGATTATTTTATATCTGTGTTAGTTTCATACTTTTCTATATTTCACATTCTTCTGTAAAAGATGTATACAAAAAATACAGATGCAAAGTAGATGTAGGTGAGATCATTTACTGAAAGTAGAATGGGATTGAGTGGAAAGTTGTGGCAGACTATAGGAAGTTTGGGGAAAATATTGTAGTTAATATGACAGCAAGGTCACAAGAATGGATAAAAGAACTTTCAGTCTGCGACAGGAGCACAATGTCATTAGAAAGCATGCATCTGTGAAGGAGTGATAGTACCATTCTTTGCTCTTCACCAGCAATGTCTGGAATCCCTGCAGCTGTACTGGAGAAAACATACAACCTGGTTTAGCAGAGGATAGAGATTGGCAGAGAGGGCAAAGTGAAAAATCACTGAGGTGAGAGCTGAAATGATTGGTCATCATAGCCAAGCTATTTGGGGACAGCAGAGAAGCCCAGAGAGCTTCTGGTTAGAGCAAAAGGGACCTACAGGCTGGAATGAGGATGAAAAGTGTATTTGATGTAGAACCGGAAGAATGTGAACTATTCGCAATAAAATGAAGGAGCAAGAGAGGTGACAGAATCAGTTTGTGGTAGGAGGGAGGAATTTCAGAGTTTGAAACCCACCAAAAGGGCTTTTCTTTAATGCTCAGCCTAGAACGGGAATTAGCTGTTCAAATGGGGCCAGATCTTGTGACAGAACGATGGGGCGGGGCCTTAGCGAATGTGAAAGAAAGTGCCCGTTGGGTTTGCCCACATTCTAAATGTGTCATTTTCTGCAGTCTTTACAACGATTGGAGTAACTTACAAAGAACAAAACAAAAGCCAAACAACCCACCGTGGGAAATCTCCAGTTGTGTGAGGGTACTCTGTCCCCGGGAGGTTCCAGAAAAACCTTGAACTTGCAAGGGGCAGAGCTGAGGGGAATTGGGGTCTCAAAGAGCCACAGCCTTGGAGGAACTCACTACCTACGGGGCCTGGGTTACTGGGACTGAGCAGATTACCCCCTCCTGTAGCAAGGAGTCATGGAATTGGACTCCCTGGGGGTCTACAAGGTGATGAGAGGGCGGGAACCCAAGACTGCGGGGGTCCAGGGCCTGCCACGAGCGGCCTCGCCCTGTTGCCCGGCAACCGGCTCCCTTGGGCCCCTCTCGCGGGAGTCGTCCGCAGTGACGCGAGATGCGCGCGGTGCACGGCGGGACCATGCGGTTTCCACCGCTCTGGGCGGGCTGGCCCGGGAGGGTGGACGGGTCCTCGCGGCCCGGACTGGCGCGCGTCGGGGCCTCACGGGCCGCAGCCGCCGGGGCCGGCCGGTTGCGGGCCGTGGCTGGGCCACCGCCGGGAGGTGCGCAGTCGGGTAAGCCCCTTCCACGCCCTCAAGCCGCCTAGGCCTTGCGCGTCCCCTGTGCTTGCCTCTGGGCTGGTCACCAGCGGCTTCCGACTCGGATGCGGTGTGGGACGTAGAGTGTTGTGTGTCTGGGTTGGTCAGGCACGTCATAATTAAAAGGCAGCGCAGCGCGTAGTAGGTGCACAGCGCTTGTTGCTTAGCAATCGCTTCAGCAGTTCAATCCTCGCCTTGGTCACTGGTTCCTGTGCTCCTGCTCGTGGGTCCCACGATGCCACTCCTTCGATGACATTCAGTCTCCTCTGCCCGCTGCTCTTTCCCTGGTTTCTACTCCTCAGCTCAGCACCATGTCTGTTCAGGGCTCTGTTCTTGGCAGTCTTTTAACAGATGTTGGTCTGCTACACGATCTCCTGTTACCAGGGTTGTTTAGATGGCTCCTAATTGCTCTCGTCAAAGAGGACTTCCCTTCTGAGCTCTAGGGCTGCATTTCATCTGCTTGTAGGGCAGCTTTATGTGCCTTTTTTCATACCTCAGACCCTGTCTAAATCTGAAGTCATGGTATCCTCTTCCTCTCCCAATCTCCCACCTCCTGTGTGTTCACTGAACTGTCAGGTTTGACTCTTAACCAGCTCTTCACCTCCCTCCTTCTGTGAGGGGCCAGGTCCTATACAGCTGTCGCCATCATTCTGTTCTTTGCATTCTTACTGCTCTCTCACAGGTCCTTCATGCTCTGTTCCATTTCCTCGTTTAGTTTTCTTTCTGCTCCTAAGACTGGATAATTTCAAAGGACCTATCTTCAAGTTTGCTGATCTTTTCTTTTACTTCTCAAATCTGCTATTGAACCTCTCTAATGAATTTTTCATTTCAGTTGATGTACTTTTCAGTCCAGAATTTCTGGTTGGTTCCTTTTTATAATTCTGTCTTTTTATTGGCACTCTCATTTTGTTCATCTGTTGTTTTCCTGATTTCCTTTGGTTCTTTGTCCATGGTTTCCTGAGCTCATTGAGCATATTTAAGATGGTCGATTTAAGGTCTTTGTTTAGTATAAGTCCAGTGTCTGGGCTTCCTCAGGATGGTTTCTGTAAAATTCTTTTTTTCCTATGAATGATTTATACTTTCCTGTTTCTTTGTATGCTTTATATTTTTTTGTTGAGAGATGTACATTCTAAGTGTTATAATGTGGTAACTCTCAAATGTGATTCTCTTAGTCATCAGGGATTGCTAATTTTTGCTTGTTGGTGGTGGGGGGCTGTTACTTTTCCAAACTATTTTTGCAAAGTGTGTATTCCTTGTTTTTGTGTAGTCACTGAAGTTTCTGTTCCATTTTCTCTGCAGTCAGTAAGTGACTTGACACAGATGTTTAATTCTAAATAGGGGCGGGGGGGGGGATTCTGTCTCTTTAAATCTGATACATGCCCCTGGGGGAACCCGGTGCTGTGGAGAGGGTAGAATCCAAGGTAAGCATTTGTGCTGACCCTCAGGGATCCATCAGACCAAAATGCATAACTCCAAATTTTTGGAGGACAGGGTTTCCACTGGCTGCCCTGGCATCAGCCAGCTTCTTCAGGAAGTCAGGCTGCTCCCCACACAGCTGCAGCATGTCTGAGGCATGGGGGACATTGCCAGGTTTGCAGAGGTTGCTCACTAGTAAAAGATCAGCAACCTCTCCCTTCGTTGTTGTAAGGACTCCTCTGGTTGTTAAAAGTTTCTGGTCATGTTCCAGAGTTCCAAAAGTTAATCCCAGTCACTTTTCCCAGCTTGACGGTTGGTTCGGTGAAGAGAGCAACCCCTAGAGCTTCCTACTCTGCTATTTTGTGTGACATCTCTCTGAGTCATGTTTTTTAAATATATATTCTAATGATCTGTTTTAATTGGTGTGTTCAGACAATTTACATTTAATATAGTTTTTGGTTGGTTAGGATTTAAGTCTGTCATTTTACTTACTTTCTATTTGTTCTCTCTGTTTTTTTGTATCTGTTTCCCTTTTCTTCTTGTGGGGTACTTAAACATTTTTTAGGGTGCCATTTTAATATAGCTATAGTTTTTTAATATATCTCTCTTTGTATAGGTTTTTAGTAGTTGCTGTAGAGATTATATTATACATACTTATCATAGTTTACTCGTATCATCCTTTTACCAGTTCAAGTGGAATGTAGAAACTTTACTCCCTTTAGATCCCTTTTCCCTCCTTTGTGATATTGTCTTAAATACTTCCTCTACATACATTAAGAACCACATGAGACAGTGTTATAATTTTGCTTTCATCCATCAAACGTAACTTTAAAAATTCAAGAGAAGATTATATTCACCCAGATATTTACCCTAAAAATTGCTCTTTCTTCATTCCTGATATTCCAAGTTTCTGTTATTTCCTTTTCATTTGAAGAACTTTTCCTTTATCATTTCTTTTAGAGCAGGTCTGATAGTGACAAATCACTTCACTTTCCTTCATCTTATAATGTCTTTATTTCACCTTCATTCCTAAAAGATATTTTCATTGGATATAGAATTATGGGTTGTCAGTTCCTTTCTTTCAGCACTTTAAAAATGTTTCCCACTTCCTTCTCTCCTCCATGGTTTCTGATGAGCACTCTATAGTCATTCGAATTGTTCTTCCCCTGTAGGTAGTACTTTCCGTCCAGCTGCTTTCAAGATTTTTTGTCTTTAATTTTCAGACATTCGATTCTGACGCCTCTGGGTGTTGATTTATTTGGGTTTATTCTTTTAGAGTTTGCTCAGATTCTTGAACTGGTAAATTTGTGTCTTTTGCCAAGTTTGGGAAGTTTTCAACCATTATTTCTTCAAATATATTTTGTGCACCACACTCTTTTTCTGCTCCTTCTGGGTCTCCAGTACCATGAGCATTAGATCTTTTATTATTGTCCCATAGGCACTTGTTCATTTTTCTCTGTTTTGTCTCTGTTGTTCACGTTGGATAACTTCTACTGATAGAGCTTCAGGTTCATTGATTCTTTCCTCTGTTAAATTCTCATTCTGCTATTGAGCCCATCCAGTGAATTTTTTACTTTTTGTAATTTTTAGTTCTGAAATTTCCATTTGGGTCTTAATATCTTCTTTTTCTTTGATGAGACTTTCTATTTTTCAATTTGTTTCAAGAGTGTTCATAATTATTTCTTGGAACATTTTAATGATAGCTACTCTAAAATCCTGTTCAATAATTCCAACATCTTTGTCACCTTGGTATTGGCATCTGTTGATTGTCTTTTCTCATTTGAGTTGTTTTTCCTCATTCTTAGCATAAGTAGTAGTTTTCTATTTTATTCTGGACATTTTGAGTATTATATTATGAGCCTCTAGTTCCTATGTAAGTCTGCTATTTTAGCAGGCAGTCAATATATTTATATTCAGAATGCACATTCTGGCCCAGTTTTGTGAGCTCTGGTTTGAAGATCAGTTAATTTTTATTCCACGTTGAAGTTCAGTTCTCACAGCTTTTGTGGTGTTGATACTGGTTGGTTTCACACATGGGCTGCTTTGGGAGGCGTGCCTAGTGATTTATACACATATTGAAAGAATCCCTTTTTCTAGCTGCCACTCTCTATTTGAGAGGGGACGAAGAGCTGCCTTTTTACTGTTATTCAGTTAGTGGAGGTTGTGAAGAGTCAGCAGGGCTCCTCCCCACAGTCTCTTCAGTGCCTGGTGGGGAGGGGACAGGTGCCACCTCTGCTTTGTTAGTACAAGGTGGGGATGGTCAACAGGGCTTTCTGCCATAGTCTCTGGAGTACCTGGTGGGGAGCAGGAAAGGTATGGGTTCTTTTGTGGTGTTTGCCTAGAATAGAGTGGTTATAGTTAAAAGAGTACCATCCTGCAGGGCTACCGTCTTCCCAGTCATTTGGCTACAGAGAATGGGTTTTTCTTGGGACTTTTTTTTTAACCTAGGGAACTCACCGCTGGATCATCCCTTAAGTCCCGGGACCCCTAGCCAGTTTGCCTTTCTTTGTCCACCTTTCAAGAGGAGTTTTTTGGTCTTTTTTATTTTTTATTGATGTCTTAATAGTATATAACATTGTGAAATTTTAGTTGTACGTTATTGTTTGTCAGTCACCGTATAAATGTGTCCCTTCACCCCCTGTGCCCACCCCATACCCTCCTTGCCCCTGGTAACCGCCAAACAGTTCTCTCTGTCCGTGTGTTAGTTTATATTCCACATATGAGTGAAATCATGTGGTGTTTGTCTTCTCTCTGGCCTATTTCGCTTAACATAACACCTTTCAGGTCCATCCATGTTGTTGCGAATGGGACAATTTTGTCTTTTTTTATGGCTGAGTAGTATTCCATTCTGTATAAATATACCACATCTTCTTTTTCCAATCATCAGTCAAGGGACACTTGGGTTGCTTCCACTTCTTGGCTGTAGAGAATAATGCTGCCATGAACACAGGGGTGCATAAGCCTCTTTAGATTGTTGATTTCAGGTTCATTGGCTAGATACCCAATAGTGAGATAGCTGGGTCCCACTATTTCTATCAGATAAGGTATTTCTATTTTTAATTTTTTGAGGAATCTCCATACTGTTTTCCATAAAGGTTGCACCAGTTTACATTCCCACCAGCAGTGAATTAGGGTTCCCGTTTCTCCACAACCTCTCCAACATTTGTTGTTGTTGTTTGTCTTGGTGATTATAGCCATTCTAACGGGTGTAAGGTGATATCTTAGTGTAGTTTTGATTTGCATTTCCCTGATAATTAGTGATGTTGAACATCTTTTCATGTGCCTATTGGCCATCTGTATATCTTGCTTGCAAAAATGTCTGTTCATATCCTCTGCCCATTTTTTGATCGGGTTGTTTGTTTCTTTGTTGTCCAGTTGTGTGAGTTCTTTATATATTATGGAGATTAATCCCTTGTCGGATATATGATTTTCGAATATTTTCTCCCAGCTGGTGGGTTGTCTATTCATTTTGATCCTGGTTTCAGTTGCCTTGTAGAAGCTCTTTAATCTGATGAAGTCCCACTTGTTTATTTTTTCTTTTGTTTCCCTTGTCTGAGTAGACGTGGAATTTGAAAAGATCCCTTTATGACCAATGTCAAATAGTGTACTGCCTATATTTTCTTCCAGGAGTTTTATAGTTTCAGGTCTCACTTTCAAGTCTTTGATCCATTTTGAGTTAATTTTTGTGTATGGTGATAGAAGATGGTCTACTTTCATTCTTTTGCATGTGGCTGTCCAATTTTCCCAGCACCATTTATTGAGGAGACTTCCCTTTCTCCATTGTATGTTCTTAGCTCCTTTGTCAAAGATTAGCTGTCCATAGATGTGTGTTTTTATTTCTGGGCTTTCAATTCTGTTCCATTGATCTGTGTGTCTGTGTTTGTACCAGTACCATGCTGTTTTGGTTACCATAGCATTGTAGTATATTTTGAAGTCAGGGATTGGGACGCCTCCAGCTTTGTTCTTTTTTCTAGGGTTGCTTTGGCTATTCGGAGTCTTTTGTTGTTCCATATAAATTTTAGGATTCTTTGTTCTATTTCTGTGAGGAATGTCATTGGCATTCTGATTGGGATTGCATTGAATCTGTAGATTGCTTTAGGTAGTATGGACATTTTAACTGTGTTTATTCTTCCAATCCATGTGCAGGGGATATTTTTCCATTTCTTTATGTCATCATCGATTTCTCTCAATAGTGTCTTATAGTTTTCATTGTATAGGTCTTTCACCTCCTTGGTTAAATTTATTCCCAGATATTTTATTCTTTTTGTTGCAATTGTAAATGGGATTGTCTTTTTGAGTTCTCATTGTTAGTTCATTATTAGCATATAGAAATGCAATTGATTTTTGAAGGTGGTTTTATACCCTGCCGCTTTGCTATAGTTGTTGATTATTTCTAATAGTTTTCCAAAGGGTTCTTTAGGGTTTTCTATATACAAAATCATGTCATCTGCAAATAGTGAGAGTTTCACTTCTTTGTTGCCTATTTGGATTCCTTTTATTCCTTTTTCTTTCCTAATTGCTCTGGCCAAAACCTCCAGTACTGTGTTGAATAAGAGCAGTGAGAGTGGGCACCCTTGTCTTGTTCCTGTTCTCAGAGGAATGGCTTTCACCTTTTCCCCACTGAGTATAATGTTGGCTGTGAGTTTGTCATATATGGCCTTTATTATATTGAGGTACTTTCCTTCTATACCCATTTTGTTGAGAGTTTTTATCATAAATGGATGTTGGATCTTGTCAAATGCCTTCTCTGCATCAATGGAGAGGATCACATGGTTTTTATTCTTCATTTTGTTGATGTGTTGTATCACGTTGATTGATTGCGGATGTTGAACTATCCCTTATCCTTGGTATAAATCCCACTTCATTGTGGTGTATGATCTTTTTGATGTATTGCTGTATTTGGTTTGCCAATATTTTGTTGAGGATTTTTGCGTCTATGTTCATCAGTGATATTGGCCTGTAGTTTTCCTTCTTTGTATTGTCCTTGTCTGGCTTGGTATCAGGGTGATGTTGGCCTCATAGAATGTGTTAGGAAGTGTTCAATCTTCCTCTATTTTTTGGAAAAGTTTGAGAAGGATTGGTATTAAGTCTTCTTTGAATGTTTGGTAAAATTCTCCAGAGAGCCATCTGGTCCTGGACTTTTATTTTTAGGGAGGTTTTTGATTACTGTTTCTCTTTACTTGTGATTGGTCTATTCAGGTTCTCTATTTCTTCTTGATTCAGTTTTGGTAGGTTGTATTAGTCTAAGAATTTATTCATTTCTTCTAGATTGTCCAATTTGTTGGCATATAGTTTTTCACAGCATTCTCTTATAATCCTTTGTATATCTGTTGTAATTTCTCTTCTTTCATTTCTAATTTTATTTGAGCATTCTCTCTTTTTTTTTTAGTGAGTCTAGCAAAGGGTTTGTCAATTTTGTTTATCCTCTCAAATAAGCCAACTCTTTGTTTCAATGATCCTTTCTACTGGTTTTTTTGGTTTCAATTTCATTTATTTCTTCTCTAATTTTTGTTATTTCCCTTCTTCTGCTGACTTTGGACTTTGTTTGTTGTTCTTTTTCTAGTTCCGTTAGATGTAGTTTAAGGTTGCTTATTTGGGATTTTTCTTGTCTGTTAAGGTGGGCCCATATTGCTATGAGTTTCCCTCAAGAGCAGTTTTGATAGTTGCTTCATGTGTTTTGAACAGCAGTTTGATTGTAATGAGCAAGAGGAGTATGATGGAACATGCTTACTCCGTCTTCTGTGGAACCAGAAACAATACAAGGCATTCTGAATTGTTTTCTTGATAAGTTTTAGAGTATTACTTCTCATTTTAGCAATGATACATTTGCTTCCATGTGATGAAAATATCCTACCCATTTTGTGTGTTGATTATGTCTCATGGCTCCATACTGCAGCAGTCAGGAAAAACCTAACCCCAGTCGACACCCAAACCATCTTCCTAAAGAACCCTGCTCTTCAGCTCCTCTGCCTTTGTATTCTGGCTCATGGGACCTCTCCAGATCTTCTCTTCATTTCATCTGTCCATTTGGGCCCTCTTCCCCAGGTGACCAGCCTCAGCCTTTTCACCCCTCCCTGGACTTGTAGTAGGACTGTTGGGAGGAGTAAATAGACTAATTCATGTCAAGCACTTAGAACAGCGACTGGCACAGAATAAGCAGCCATTATGTGATGGTGGTGGTTGTTATACCCTTCAATTTTGGCATAGCCTTCAGCTTCAAGTAAAAGATAGCCCGAAATGTCTGTGGTCTCCCACCAAAGTAGCTTCATTTTGAAGATGAACTTTTCACTCGTGCAATGGCCTGCAAACATTTATTGCGTGCTCACCATATTGAGCATCCAAAGATAAACAATGAGACACAATCCATGTCTTCAAAGAGCCCAGGGACTAGAGTGAGGAGTAATATATGTTAATGAGCATAATAAAGTAAACAAATGCAATGAAAATAGTCTGTACAAGATAGGGTGGGGACACCAAGGTGGGAGTGGCCATATGTTTGGGACTGAGGAAGGACTCACAGAAGTGGTAACACTTTGGCTGAATCTTAGAAAATAAGTAGCTTTTCCCCAGGTGAGTAAAGGCATTTCGTGCAGAAGCAGGGTAAGCAAAAATTTCAGAAGCCTAATGAGTGTGGCAGGTGGTTTGGTATCCACATAATCTGTGTCATATGTCTGCAGTTGGATTGAAATTGTATGTTTAGAGAAACACAGGAGCCAGACTCTAACCTAATTTACAAAGTCCTTCATGATCTAGTCCGTACTTAACTCTGTTTTTTTCTCTTGTCATTTGTATACAGTTATTTATAATTTTGTCTGATATAATGTATTAATACCTGCACAGTGATACACAGTATCCATTTTTTACAAACCTCTTGGATCTGACTCTTGAGACAAGACCAGCAGCTGGAAACACATTCAGTCCAAAGTAAAAATTAGGGGAAAAACCCCACTCAGTCATTGATCTGAATTGAGGACCAGAGGAAAGAGTACAGGGTAGCAGATAGCTACGTGATAGCAACTTGAGTTTTTGCCTGTAGACTTGCTGGATCTCCCCACCTCCATTGTGTTGTTGATACGCCTTGTGCAGTCTCTTTTTTCCATAGCTGTTAGAGGTATGTGGAGCCTTGGCATAATTATTTTCTCCAGACTTCTCTTACTTCATATGGATGAGACTTGAGCA
Organism: Tapirus indicus; assembly: GCA_031878705.1. Classification (NCBI taxonomy): domain Eukaryota; kingdom Metazoa; phylum Chordata; class Mammalia; order Perissodactyla; family Tapiridae; genus Tapirus; species Tapirus indicus. The sequence goes on from CM062922.1 coordinate 143,766,563, forward strand.
GATTCAACTTTATCTTCCATATTGGGGCCGCTGGGGTAGGATGGTGATGAAACCATGCAGCTTTTCCCCGACTTTACCAGATTGGGAGCGGTCATTGCCTGCTGCTAACCTCTCCAGCTTCTCTTTTCCTAAGACACCACTGACTGGAGGCTGCTCCTATTCTCAGGGGGTCCAGCACAGAGGGCATGACCCAGAGCACACGGTATCTTCCCTCTGTATCTTCCTCCTGCAGCACTTTTTCTTTGCCCTCTATGCCTTTTTCTCACTGAAACACATCATTCAAACACACCAGCCTCTCTTTGGACTGCAGCCTTTACACATGTTGATTCCTCTACCTGAAACTTTCCCAGGCTCCCTTTAGCCCCTCACTCTCTCAGCTGAAGACAAGACTTCCTCATAGAGGCCTTTGCTGACTGACCTCTTAGGCTGTTATATCCCCATCCTAGGCCATCATGACAGCCTGAGGCAGATTGTATTTTCTGAAGATCGCTACAGTAATATCTCCCATCCCACAGGCTCTTTTTGCAATATGACCTTAATGCTTCTTCCATCAAGTAGAAGGGGAGGGTATGTCTCTTCCCCCTTGGAGCTATGCGGATCTTTGTGATTGCCATGACCAATAAAGTAGGACAGAAGCAATGCTATGGTACTTCCCAGGATAGATCATGAAAATGCTATGCACTTCCACCTTTCTCTCTTGGAATGCTCACTCCTAACTAAACTACCATACTCTGAGGAAGCCCGAACTAGCCCATGGAGAGAGAGCACAGAGAGGAAATGTGTACATGTTCCAGCCCACAATTCAGCAGAGGTCCCAGCTGACAGACAGCTTCAGCCACTAGCTATGTGAGTGAAGATGCCTCTAGATGATTCCAACCCCCTACCATCAATCATCTCTAGCATTTGAGTCTTCCCAGCTGAGGCCCCAGACATTGTGGAACAAAAACAAGCTGGTCCACTGGAATCACAGGATCTCTGAGGATAATAAAATGATTGTTTTATGCCACTATACTCTTTATTGGTTTCTTACACTATTAGTAACTTAAACAGTCCTTACTTCTTCGGTACTTTCAGTGCACTTCTAACTATAGTCATGTGTCGCTTAATGACAGGATATGTTCTGAGAAAGGCAATATTCAGCGATTTCATTGTTGTGTGAACATCACAGAGTATACTTACACAAACCTAGATGGTATAGCTTACACACCGAAGCTATATGGTACTAATCTTATGGGACTACCATCGTATATGTAGTCCGTCGTTGACCAAAACATCATTATGCGGGGCCGCCCGGTGGCGCAGCGGTTTAGTCCGCGCTTGGCAGCCCGGGGTTCGCGAGTTCGGATCCCGGGCGCCCGCCAACGAACTGCCTGTCAGCCACGCTGTGGCGGCGTCCCATATAAAGTAGAGGAAGATGGGCACGGATGTTAGCCCAGGGCCAGTCTTCCTCAGCAAAAAGGGGAGGATTGGCAACGGATGTTAGCTCAGGGCTGGTCTTCCCCACAAAAAAAAAAAAAAAAACATCATTATGCAGTGCATGACTGTATTTGTTTAATGTCTGACTTCCCTGTTTAAACCATATGCTCCTTGAGGGCTGGTACTGTGTCTGTAGTTCTCATTTCTGTATCCTGTATGGCACAAAGTGGGTCGTGGCTGAACAAGAAATAGTAAACTGGGGCCAGCCTGGTGGCATAGTGGTTAAGTTCACGCACTCTGTTTCGGTGGCCTGGGGTTCACAGGTTTGGATCCCGGGTACGGACAGATGCACCACTTGTCAAGCCATGCTGTGGCGGCATCCCATATAAAGTAGAGGAGGATGGGCATGGATGTTGGCCCAGGGCCAGTCTTCCTCAGCAAAAAAGAGGAGGATTGGCAATGGATGTTAGCTCAGGGCTAGTCTTCCTCACACACAAAAAAAGAAATAGTAAACTAATAAATAGAAGTTATTTGTTTCTTCTCTTCTTTTAATGTGGGTACTCATCCAGGTTGGTGGCTTTGTGCAAGCAGGCAAACACGTGTCTCTGCTTCCAGAGTTGCTTCTGGCCTGGAGGTCTAGGCTTACCAGGTTGATCTATCCCTCCCCAGGAATCTCCTGTCTCTCCCCACCCTGACTGATCTATTGGTGAGAGATGCATCTGATTGTGTCTGCCACATTTTTTACTTACAGGTGGTACCTATAATGGCTCACTCCACCTCTGCAAGGAAAAGGGTAGAAAGGGTGAAGATATAGGAGGCTAGGAGTTCCAAAGACAAAAATAACCCACTTTATAGTTTTCTTAATGACAATCTTAAGAATAAATGTAAACCTTAGGTAGTCTGGTATTTTGTCCTTCATGACAGTTCTTCACTAATAGTATTAGATTGTTGGGGTTAACAACTATTACTGCGTGTTCACGGACAAGCTTCAGGCTGCCCTCTAGTGGGAAGTAGCACAATAAAGTCCTACTATATTAAACCCTGAGGCAACCTGGACCTCCAGAACAAAGAAAGAGAGTAGAGACCGGCTCTGTTTTGTTGACTATATATAATCAGCGCCTACCACATTACTTGGTCAACTAGGAGTTCAACTAATATTTATTGAACAAATGAGCCATCATGTACTGTTTATGAGCACTAGCACATTTCTTGAGAGCCTGTGTTTAAGACAGTAAGCCAAGCACTGTAGATGATGTAAATCAGGGCCAGGCAGTAAATATTTTAGACTTAGAAGCATATGGTCTCTGTCACCACTACCCAATTCTGCTATTGTAGAGGGAAAGCTGCCACAGACAGTATATAATCTAATCAATCTGTCTCTGTTCCAGTAAAACTTTATTTACAGAAACAGGCAGCCCCATAGTTTGCCAACGCCAATGTGAAAAATGATAATAGGGACTTTTCTAGTCAGGTTCACCAATAATCTCCCATTGCCAAATCTCCTGGATCCTTTAAAACTGCATTTTATTATAAAGTATTTCAAACCTCAGAAATGTACAGAAAGTAATATAATGAACATTCCATGTATCTATCACCTAGATTTACCAAATATTTATATTTTGCTATGTTTCAGATCTTTAAAAATAGTAATATGTTACAGACACCATTGCAGTTCCTTTTTGTATGCCACCTGGATGCCATTCCCCTCTTTCTCTTCCTCTCCAGAGGTAAACATAATGTTGAAGCTGTATGTCTTCTTCCCATGCATGCATCTCTACTCAATACATATGTCGGTATCCATATTAGGTATATTATTGTTTGATATTCTTTAACTTTGCATGTATCGTTATGCCAGTTTGCTTTTTCCACTCAATGTTGTTTTTGACATTTATCCATATTGCTATACAACATTGAATTTTTTTAATGGTAAATGCTTTTTGTGTACCAACTAAGAAATCTTTGCTTATCCAAGGTCACAAAGATTATGTCCTATGTTTCCTTCTAGAAGTTTTATAGTTTATCTTCTGTTTAGTTATTTGATCCGTTTTGAATTAATTTTTTTTGTGAATGGTGTGAGGTAGAGGTTGAGATTCATTTTTTTCCATATGGCTATCTAGTATGGGCATTTTATAATATGTCCATAAATTCTTTGATATGCCTCCCTTCAAAAAATAGAGCCTAGGGGCTGGCCCGATGGTGTAGCGGTTAAGTTCGCTCATTCTGCCTGGGCGGCCCAGGGTTCGCAGGTTCAGATCCCAGGTGCAGACAGATGGACTGCTTATCAAGCCATGCTCTGGCGGTGTCCCATATAAAGTAGAGGAAGATGGGCACGGATGTTAGCCCAGGGCCAGTCTTCCTCAGCAAAAAAGAGAAGGATTGGCAACGGATGTTAGCTCAGGGCTGGTCTTCCTCACGGAAAAAAATAGAGCCTAATTCCTCTCCTCTTAGGTGTGGGCTGTACCTAACGACTTGATTTTAACAATTAGAATGTGGTAGAAGTGATGGTGTGTGACCCAAGATTAAGGCATAAAAGGCAGTGTGGCTTCCGGTTTGCTCTCTCTCCCTTGGACCACTTGCTCTGGAGGAAGCCAGCTGCCATGTGTTGTGGACACTCAAGCAGTCCCATGGAGAGATCCCTGTGGTGAACAACTGAGGTCTTCTGCCAACAGCTAACAACTGAGGCCTCTTCCAAATAGCCATGTGAGTGAGCTACCTTGGAAGCAGGTCCCACAGCTCTAGTTGAGGCTTCATATGACTACAGCCCACCTCAGGAAAGACCCTGAGTCAGAACCACCCACCTAAGCCACTCTCAAATTCCTGACCCGTAGAAACTGTGAGGTAATAAGTGTTTGTTGAGGGGCCGCCCGGTGGCGCAGCGGTTTAGTTTGCACTTTGGCAGCCCGGGGTTCGCGGGTTCGGATCCCAGGTGCCAGCCGACACACTGTGTGTCAGCCATGCCGTGGCGGCGTCCCATATAGACTAGAGGAAGATGGGCACGGATGTTAGCTCAGGGCTGGTCTTCCTCACAAAAAATAAATAACTAAATATTTGTTGATTTAAGCCACTAAATTGTGGGGTGATTTGTTATGCAGTAATAGGTAATTAATACATCCTGTATTCCAGCATCTTCCCCATTGAATTACAATGGTGCTAATATAGAACATTGGTTGACCACATATATGTTAGTCTTTTTCTGGACTCTGTTCTGTTCCATTGAGCTATATGCTGATGTTTATGCCAACAACATACTGTCTTGATTACTATAACTTTTACTGTAGTCTTGAAGTCAGGAGTGTAAGTCCTCCAACTTTGTTAACTATTATTGTTTCTTTTGTCAAAACTGATTTGGCTATTCTGAGTTCTTTGCATATCCATATAAATTTTAAATCAGCCTTGTCAATTTCTACCAAAAAAAAAACCGTGCTGTGGTTTTCATTGGAATTAATCTGAATCTCTAGATCAATATGAGGACAATGACTATCTTAACGATATTGAATGTTCCAATCCATGAACATGTATTTCTGCATTTATTTATATCTTCTTTAATTTCTCTCAAAAACATTTTGCAGATTTAGTGTAATGTTTTAGTTTAGAGGGTTTGCACATATTTTGTTAAGTTTATCTCTAAATATTTCATTTTTCATGTTATAATTGGTATTGTGTATTCAAATATAAAATTTCAGTTGTTTGTTGCTAGTATATAGAAATATGATTGATTTTTTTTTATATTGACCCTGTTTTGTTTCCTGTAATCTTGCTATATTCACTCATTATTTCTAGCAATATTTTTGTAGATTGCTTAGAATTTCCTGTGAACACGATTGTGTCATCTGCGAATAACGAACATTTTTACTTCTTCTTTTCCAATTTGTAAGTCATTTCATTCTTTTTCTTGCCTTTATTGTCCTGGTCATGTTGAATAGAACTGATAAGAGTGGACATCCTTACTTTGTCCCAATCAGTTTTTCCTCATTAAGTGTGAGGTTAGCTATAGGCTTTCTAACATGTCCTTTATTAGGTTGAGGAAGTTCCCTTCTTTTCCTAGCTTGCTGGGAGATTTTTTATTTAATCATGAATGGGTGTTGAATTTTGTTAAATACTTTTTTACTGTATCCTCTGCCTTTTAATTGAGATGTTTAAACTATTAACTTTTAATGTGATTATTTAGGTTTGCTTTTATCATCTTGGTATTTGTCTTGTATTTGTTCTGTGTTCCTGTTTTCCTCTTGTTCTGCATTCTTTTCGATTAATTCAGTAAAGTCTGTGTTGCTTAAAGACGGGGATATATTCTGAGAAATGTGCCATTAGGCCATTTCATCATTGTGTGAACATCAAAGTATACGTATACAACCCTAGATGGTACAGCCTACTACACACCAAGGCTATATTTACTAACCTTATGGGACCACCGTCATATATGCAGTCTGTTGTTGACCAAAATTTTGTCATGCAGTACATGACTGTACTTTTTTGCCACAGGCATATCTCAAAGATATTGCAGGTTCAGTTCCAGACCACCTCAATAAAACGAATATCGCAATAAAGCAAATCACATCAATTTTTTGGTTTCGCGGTGCATATAAAAGTTATGTTTACACTATACTGTCATTTATTAAGTGTGCATTAGCATTATGTCTAAAAAAACAATATACATACCTTAATTTAAAAATACTGTATTGAGGCTGGTCCTGTGTCCTAGCGGTTAAGTTTGGCATGGTCCACTTCGGCAGCCCTGGTTTGGTTTCGTATGTGGACCTACACCACTTGTCGGAAGCCATGCTATGGCGGCAACCCACATACTAAATAGAGGAAGATGGGCACAAATGTTGGCTCAGGGCAAATCATCTTCAAGCAAAAAGAGGAAGATTGGCAACAGGTGTTAGCTCAGGGCAAATCCTCCACACACACACACAAAAAAACAGCTTTATTGCTAACCATCATCTGAGCCCTTAGTGAATCATAATCTTTTTTGCTGGTGGAGGGTCTTGTAAAATGTAGTATCTGTGAAGCGCAGTAAAGCAAAGCACGATAAAAGGAGGTATGCCTGTATTCCATTTTGTCCTTTGTTGACTTATTGGCAATAATTCTTCATTTTGTTATTTTAGTGATTACTTTAAAGTTTATAGTATACATTTTTAACTCATCAGAGCCTACCTTCAAGTAATAGGCACATCATGTACAGCATAAGAAATTTATAACATTATACTTTCATTTCTGCCCTTCTGGCCCTTATGCTATTGTTATGTATACTTTTACACATGATATGAGCCCTACAATACATTGTTATTATTTTTTTCCAGTTTATTGAAATATTGTTGACATATATATAAGTTTAAGCTGTACAATGTGATGATTTGATACATGTATGTATTGTGAAATGATTACCACGATAAGGTTAGTTGACACCTCCATTCCCTCACATAATTACCATTTTGGGGGTATGTGATGATAACATTTAAGATCTATCCTCTTAACAGCTTTCAAGTATATAATACAGTACTGTTAATTATAGTCACCATACTATACATTAGATCCCCATTCATCTTACACCTGGAAGTCTGTACTCTTTGACCAACATCTCCCCATTTCCCCCACTCCCCAGCCCCTGGCAACCACCATTCTACTCTTTATTTCTGTGAGTTCAGCTTTTTTAGATTCCACATAAAAATGAGAACATACAGTATTTGTCTTTCTCTGTTTATTTCACTTAGCCTAATGCCCTCAAGGTCCTTCCATGTTGTTGCAAAAGGCAAGATTGCCTTCTTTTTTATGGCTGAATAATATCCCGTTGTATATATGTGCCATATTTTCTTTATCCATTCATCCATTGATGGACACTTAAGTTGTTTCCACGTCTTGGCTACTGTGAATAATGCTGCGATGAACATGGAGATGCAGCTATCTTCAAGATAGTGATTTCATTTCCTTTGGATATATACCCAAAAGTGGGATGGCTGGGTATATGATAGTTCTATTTTTAATATTTTGAGGAACCTCAATACTGTTTTCCATAATGGCTGTTCCAATTTACATTCCTACCAACAGTGCACAAGGGTTCCCTTTTCTCCACAGCCTCACCAACACTTGTTGTCTCTTGTCTTTTGATAATAGCCATCCTTACAGGTGTGAGGTGATATCTCATTGTGATTTTGATTTGCATTTCCTTGATGATTAGTGATGTTAAGTATCTTTTCATGTACTTATTGGCCATTTGTATGTCTTTGGAAAAATGTCTATTCAAGTCCTTTGTCCATTTTTTAAATCAGATTGGATTTTTGCTATTAAGTTGTGTGAGTTATTTTTATTGTGGTAAAAAACACAACATAAAATTTACCATCTTAACCATTTTTAACTGTACAGTTCAGTAGTGTTAAGTATTTTTACATACTTGTGAAAAAGATCTCCAGAACTTTTTCATCTTGCAAAACTGTCATATCAATTCAACAACAACTCCCCTTTTTCCTTTCCCCCAAGCCCTGATACCCACCATTCTACTATCTGTTTCTATGAATCTCACACTTTAGATACCTTATATAAGTGGAATCATACAGTATTTGTCTTTTTGTAACTGGCTTATTTCACTTAACATAATGTCCTCAAGATACATTCATGTTTAGCATTGAACAGGATTTCCTTCCTTTTTGAGGATGAATAATATTTCATTGTATGTAAATACTTCATTTTGTTTATGCATTCATCTGTCAGTGGACATCTGAGTTGCTTCTACCTCTTGGCTATTGTGACTAGTGCTGCTATGAAGATGGGTATGTAAATATCTCTGAGACCCTGCTTTCAATTCTTTTTTGACATATATTCAGAAATGGGATTGCTAGGTCATATAGTAGTTCTGTTTTTAATTTTTTGAGGAAATTCCATACTATTTTCTATAGCAGGTACACCATTTTACAATCCCACCATCAGTGCACGAGGATTCCAGTTTCTCCACATCCTCACCAACACTTATCTTCTTTTTATAGTAGCCATCCTAATGGATGTGAGGTGATATCTCATTGTGGTTTTGATTTGCATTTCTCTAATGATTAGTGATGTTCACCATCTTTTCATATGCTTGTTGGCCATTTGTATATCATCTTTTGAGAAATGTCTATTTAAGTCCTCTGTCCATTTGCTAATTTGTATATTTTTTAATTGGCATGTAAGTATCTGTTCAAGTTCCTGCTTTCCATTTTGGGGGTATATACCTAGGAGTAAGATTACAGGGCAATATGGCATATGGCAATTCTATGTTTAACTTTTGAGGAACTGCCAAACTGCTTTCCACAGCAATGGATGAGGGTTCCAATTTCTCCACATCCTCACCAGCACTGATTTTCCTTTTTTTAAATTATAGCCATCATGATGGGTGCGAAATGGTATCTCATTGTGGTTCTGATTTGCGTTTCCCTAATGACAAATGATATGGAGCTTCTTTTCATGTGCTTGTTGGCCATTTGTATGTCTTTGGAGAAATGTCTGAGTCCTTCCTCCATTTTTTAATTGGACTGTTTCTCTTTTCGTTGTTGAGTTGTAGAGGTTTGTTATATATTCTGGATATTAAATCTTTATCAGATATATGATTTGCAAATATTTTCTCTCATTCTATGCATTGCCTTTGCACTTTCTTGATAATCTTTTTTTTTTTTGAGGAAGATTGGCCCTGTGCTAACATCCATTGCCAATCCTACTCTTTTTTCTTTTTTCTCCCCAAAGCCCCAGTACATAGTTGTGTATCATAGTTGTAGAGTTGTTGCTCTTCTATGTGGGACGCCACCTCAGGATGGCTTGATGAGCAATGAGTAGGTCCACACCCAGGATCTGAACTGGCGAACCCCAGGCCACCAAAGTGGAATGCATGAACTTAACCACTACACCACGGGGCTGGCCCATTGATAATGTCTTTTGCTGCACAAAAGTTTTTAATTTTGATGAAGCCCAATTTATTTTTTCTTTTGTTGTTAATACTTTTGGTACAAAATCCAAGGTCATGAAGATTTACTTAACTCTTTGTTTTCTTCAAGAAGTTTTATGGTCTTAGCTCTTATCCTCAGGTTATTGATCCACTGATTTAATTTTTGTATATGGTATGAAGTAGGGTTTCACTTCATTCCTCATGTGGAAATATACTTGTCCTAGCACCATTTGTTGAAGAGACTTCTTTCTCCATTGAATGGGCTTGGCACCCTTGTCAAAAATCAATTAATTGGCCATAGATGTATGGGATTATATCTGGACTCTCAATTCTTTTCCACTAGTCTATGTATCTGTCCTTATGCCAGTAATATTGATTACTGTAGCTTTGTATAAGTTCTGAAATTGGGAAGCATGAGTCCTCCAACTTTGTTCTTTTTCAGTATTGTTTTGGCTATTTGAGGCCCCTTGCAATTCCTCAATATGAATTTGAGGATTGGCTTTTCCATTTCTGCAAAAGAGGCTGTTGAAATTTTGATAGGAATTGCATTGAATCTGTATATCACTTTGGGTAGTATTGCCATCTTAACAGTATTAAGTATTCCAATTAATATAGAAAGTCTTTCTATTTGTTTAGGTCTTAATTTCTTTCAGCAATGTTTTGTAGTTTTTCAGTGTACAAATCTTTTACCTCCTTGGTTAAATTTATTCCTAGGTATTTCATTCTTATCTTAGATGCTATTGTAAATAGAATTGCTTTCTTAATTTCCTTTTTGGATTATTTATTGCTTTTGTATACAAACACAACTGATTTTTGTAAGTTGGTCTTATACCCTACAGCTTTGTTGACTTTATTAGCTCTAGTGCTTTCTTGTGAATTCTTTGGGATTTTCTATATATAGGATCATATCATCTATAAATAAAGATACTGTTACTTCTTCCTTTGGAATTGGATGCCTATTTCTTTTTCTTGTCCAATATCTCTGGCTATAACTTCCAGTGCAGTGTTGAGTAGCAGTGGTTAATGTGTGCATCCTTGTCTTGTTCTTGATCTTATGGGTACAACTTTCAGTCTTTCACTATTGAGTTTGCTATTAGCTGTGGAATTTTCATAAATACCGTTTATCATGTTGAGGAACTTTCTGTTTCTAGTTTTCTGAGAGTTTTGATCATGAAAGGATGTTTGATTTTGTCAAATGCCTTTTCTACATCAATTGAAATTATTTTTGTGTTTTTTCCTTCATTCTATTAAGATGATGTATTACATTGATTTTCATATGTTGAACCAGCCTTGCATTCCTAGGATAGATCCCACATGGTCATGGCATATAATCCTTTTTTTACCTGCTGCTGGATTTGGTTTGCTACTATTTTGTTGAGGACTTTTGCATTTGTCTTCATAAATGATATTGGTTTTAATTTTCTTTTCTTGTGATGTCTTTATCTGGTTTTGTTATCTGCCCTCAGAGAATGACTTAGGAAGTGTTCCCTCCTCTTCTGTTTTTTGGAAGAATTTGAGAATGGTCACTGTTAATTTTTCTTGAAGTGTTTGGTAGAATTCACCAGTGAAGCCATCTGGTTCTTGTCTCTATTTGTTGGGAGGTTTTTGATTACTGATCCAGTCTTTTTACTTGTTATAGGTATATTGACATTTTTTATTTCATCTTCAGTCAGTTTAGGTAATTTGCATATTGCTAGGAATTTGTCCATTTCATCTAGGTTATCTTATTTGTTGGTGTACAATTGTTCATAGTATACTATTATAATCCTTTTTATTTCTGTAAGGTTAGTAGTGATGTCCCCATTTTCATTTCTGATTTTAGTTATTTCTCTTCTCTCTTTTTTTCTTTGTCATTCTGTCTTACAGGTTTGTCCATTTTGTTGATATTTTAAAGAACTAACTTTTTGGTTTTATTAATTCTATTGTTTTCTACTCTGTGTATCATTTATCTCCACTCTAATCATTATTATTTCCTTTCTTCTGCTAGCTTGTGTAAATTTGCTCTTTTTGTGTGTGTGTGTGTGAGGAAGACCAGCCCTGAGCTAACATCCGTTGCTAATCTTCCTCTTTTTTGCTGAGGAAGACTGGCCCTGGGCTAACATCCATGCCCATCTTCCTCTACTTTATAGGGGACGCTGCTACGGCATGGCTGACAAGCAGTGTGTCGGCAGGCACCCGGGATCCGAACCGGTGAACCCTGGGCTGCCAAGCATGAACTAAACAGCTGCGCCACTGGGCTGGCCCCTAAATTTGCTCTTTTTTTCTCGTTCCCCATGGTGTAAAGTTGGGTTATTGATTTGAGATCTTTCCTCATTTTAAATGTAGGCATTTACATCTATACATTTCCTTCTGAGCACTGCCCTCATCACAGCATCCCATGAGTTTAGTTATGTTGTGTTTTCATTTGAATTTATCTGTAAGTTTTTTTCTAATTTCCCTTGTGATTTCTTCTTTGACTCATTGCTTGAGTGTTAACTTCCACATACTTGTGAATTTTTTCAGTTTTCCTTCTGTTATTGATTTCTACTTTTATTCCATGTGATCAGAGAAAATACTTTGTATGATTTCAGTCTTTTAAAATTTATTGAGACTTATTTTGTGGTCTAACTTGTGCTCTACCCTGGGAAATATTCCATGTTTTAATAAGAATGTGCATTCTGCTGTTGTTGAGGACAGTATACATTTCTTTTAGGTGTAGTTGGTTCATAGTGTTGTTCAAGTCCTCTGTTTCCCTATTGATCTTCCATTAGATGTTCTATCCATTGAAAGTAGTATATTGAGGTCTCCAACTATTATTGTAGAACTGTCCATTTTTCCCTTCAGTTTCTTCAATTTTTGCTTCGTATAATTTGGGCATTGTTGTTTGTTGCATATACGTTTATAATTGTTATATCTCCTTGATAAAATTGGCCCTGTATCAATAGATAATGATCTCTTTGTGTCTTGTAACAGTTTTTTACTTAAAGTCTATTTTATCTGGTATTAGTATAGCTGTAATCCCCAGATCTTAGTTACTGTTAGTATGGAATATCTTTTCCATCCTTTCACTTTCAACCTATTTGTGTCTTTTCACTTAAAATTGAGTCTTTTGTAGACCACGCCTACTTGGATCATGTTTTTTATCTATTCTGCCAATCTCTGCCTTTTGATTAAAGAGTTTAATTTATTTACATTTAAAATAATTACTCATAAGGAAGGACTTACTTCTGCCTTTTTGCTGTTTTCTGTGTGTGTTATACTTTTTTTGTCCCTCATTTTCTCCATTACTGCCTTCTTTTGTATCTAGTTGATTTTTTGTAGTGAACCATTTTGATTCCCATCTCATTTCCTTTAATGCATATTTTTTAGATATTTTCTTTGTGGTTACCATGGAATTTATTTAACACCCTAAATTTATAACAATCAAGTTTGAATTGATGATAACTTTAATAGCACACAAAAACCCTGCTCCTATACAATTCCACCCCCATTATTGTTGCTGTCACAAATTACATCTTTAAACATAGTGTGCCCAATAATACAGATTTATAGTTACTTTTTATGCATTTGCCTTTTAAATCATGTAAGAAATAAAATGTGGAATTACAATCCAAAATACAATAATACTGGGTTTTATATATGCCCATGTTGTTACCTTTACCAGAGATCTTTGTTTCCTCATATGGCTTTAAGTTACTGTCTAATATCCTTCATTTCCATCTAAAGGACTCACTGTAGCAGTTTTTATAGGAGAGGTCTAGTGTTATCAAACTTCAACAGCTTTTGTTTATCTGTGCATAAGTTAATTTCTCCTTCATTTTTGAAGGATAATTTTGCTGGATATAGAATTCTTGGTTGACAAGTTACTTCTTTCACCACTTTAATTTTTTTATTGATATATAATTGACATATAACATTGTGTAAGTTTAAGGTGTACAACGTGTTGATTTGATACATTTGTATATTGCAACATGATTACCACCATAGTGTTACCTAACACTTGTATCATGTCACATAATTATTATTTCTTTTTTTGTGGTGAGAACAATTAGGATCTAGTCTTTTAGTAACTTTGAAGTTTATAATACAGTATTGTTGACTATAATCACTATGCTTGCATTAGTTCTCCAGATTTATTTATCTACTAGTTGTAAGTTTGTGCCCTCAAACAACATCTCCCCAATTCCTCCACCGCCCCTGCCACTCCAGGCCCTGGTAACTACCATCCTACTGTTTCTGCAAGTTCAGATTTTTTGGATTCCACATATGAGTAATATCATACAGTATTTGTCTTTCTCTGTCTGACTTATCTCACTTAACATAATGCTCCCAAAGTCCATCCATGTTGTTGCAAATAGCAGAATTTCCTTTTCTCATAGCTGGATAACATTCCATTGTGTGTGTGTATGTATGTATATGTATATGTTTATACACCAAATTTTCTTTATCCATTCATCTATTGATGGGTGCTTAAGTTGTCTTCATATCTTGGCTATTGTGAATGATGCTGCAATAAACAGAGCAAAAATATCCACCATTTCAGATATATCAGCTCACTGCCTTCTGGCCTCCATGGTTCAGACAATAAATCAGGTGTTAATCTTATTGAGGATCCCTTGTGCTTGCTTCTCTCTTGATGCTTTTGAGACTCTTTGTCTTTCAACAGTTTGATTATAATGTGTCTCAGTGTGCATCTCTTTGAGCTTATTTTATTTGGGTTTGCTGAACTTCTTGAATATGCAGATTCATGTCTTTCATCAAATTTGGAACTTTTGGCCATTATTTCTTCAAATATTCTTTCTGCCCCTTTCTCTCTTTTTCTGAGACTCCCATAATGCATGTGTTGGTCTTCTTGATGGTGTCCCACAAATCTCTTAGTCTCTCTTCACTTTTTCTCATTCTTTTTTCTTTCTGCTCTTCAGACTGCTTAATTTCAGTGGACCTATCTCCAAGTTCACTGATTCTTCTGTCTTCTCAAATCTGCTCTTGATACCCTCTAATGAAAGTTTTCTTTCAGTTAATGTACTTTTCAGCTCCAGAATTTCTCTCTGGTTCCTTTTTATAATTTATCTCTTTATCAGTATTCTCATTTTGCCCATACATCATTATCCTGATTTCTTTTAGTTCTTTGTCCATAGTTTCCTTTAGTTCTTGAGTATATTTAAGACTGTTCTTTTAAAGTCTTTGTCTGGTAAGTCCAATATCTGGGCTTCCTCAGGGACAATTTCTGCCAATTTGTTACTTTGAATGGACCATACTGTCATGTTTCTTTGCATGACTTGTGACTGTCATTGAAACCTGGACATTTGAATACTATAATGTAGTAACTCTGAAAATCTGATTCCCCCCCTCCAAATGTTTGCTTGTTTTTTTTTTTCTCTAAATTAAATCATTGATGGTGTAGTAATCTATTTGTTTAGTGACTTTTCCAAACTATTTTTGTAAAGATTGTATCTTTCTCATATGTGGTCACTGAATTGTCTTGTTCATGTTAGCTTGTGTTCAGCTAATGTTTTGACAGACTTCCTCGAACACCAGGAGCTAAATGTAGAAGGAAAAAGAAAACACTTTTCCCAGTCTTTGCAGATTGCCTTTGTGCTGCAGCTTTTCTTCAGCACTTAGCCAGGCCTGCACTGATCCTAGGGACTAGTCCACCGTAAAGCTTAGGGTCTTGTCAGGTATTTTCTGAGCGTGTGTCTTGCCCTGAGCATGCATGTACCCTTCTAAATTCTCTTATACATGGGTGATTATGAATGCCCTCATTTCCCAAAGAAACTCTGCCAGCTTACCTCTGGGACTTTAGGCAGTCTGTATTAGTCTGTTAGGGGACTGCCATAACAAAATGCCACAGAGTGGGTGGCTTAAACAACAGAAATTTATTTTCTCACAGTTTGAGATGCTGGAAGTCCAAGATCAATATGCAGGCAGGGCTGGTTTCTCCTGAGTCCTTTCTTCTTGGCTTGCAGACAGCTGCCTTCTCACTGTATTCCCACATGGCCTTTTCTCTGTACATCCACACTCCTGGTGTCTGTACTTCTTCTTATAAGGACACTAGTCACATTGGATTAGGGCCCCACCCATATGATCTCATTAAACCTTAATCACCTCTTTAAAGGCCTTGTCTCCAAATACAGTTACATTAGGGATTGGGGTTCAACATATACATTTGGGGGGAACAAAATTCAGTCCATAACAGCAGTTCATTGTGTGTCTCAACCATAATCTTTTGCCCCAGGCATCTGTGGTTGTTTCTTTGCCTTGCAATGCTCACTGCTTTTCCAGCCTCAGTGAGTTCTAAGTTTGGCAAAACAGAGACAAGTGCCTATGTCATTCCTTCAGGTAGCCCCCACACAAGTTAGAGCAGATATACAGAATAATTTGTAAATCCGGTCTCCTTTGCTCCTTCTGGAACCAGGGACTAGGGTCCCACACTGGGAATGCAAGTTTCTGTCTTCAAGATTGCTGCCAAACCAGGGAGTGGGTGGGAGAATGACACATAAAAACACCACAAAGCTTTCCATTACTTTTAAGTTGCTGTTTTCTTGATTCAGCATTTGTTTGGTTGTTGTAAACCTTTTGAGTGTTTTCCAAAATTCTGATAAAGTTGGTTCTAACAGTTACTGGTTATTTTTTGACGTTTCTGTAGAGGGGTGGGAGCTTGAAGCTGCCTACTCTGCTATTTTGCTTATGTCACTCAATTATGTTTCAAAAATATTTAATAAGGGGGAAAAGTCATAAATATTTACCTATGTGGTTATCATTCACACTGCTCTCCATTCCTTTGTGTAGATCCAGATTTCCATCTGGGATCATTTTCCTTCTGCCTGAAGGACGTCCCTTAACATTTCTTGTACTGTTAGTTTGGTGGTGATGAATTCTTTTAGCTTTTGTATGTCTGAAGACCTCCTTATTTCACCTTGCTAAAAGATATTTTCACCAGATATATAATTCTAAGTTTACTGTTTTTTGCATTCAATATTTAAAGTTGTTACTCCTACTGTATTCTCACTTGCATTGTTTCTAACAAGAAATTTGGTATCATCCTTATCTTTGTTCCTCTGTAAATAACATGTCTTTTTTCTGCAGCTGTCTTTAGGATCTCATCTGTATCACTGGTCTTGAATAACTTGATTATGATGTGACATTGTTTTCTTTATATTTCTTGTTCTTGGGATTGAGCTTCAGATATGTGGGTTTATCTTTTTCATTATGTTTGGAAAGTTTTTGGCCATTATTTCTTCTTATATTTTTCCATATCTCTACTTAACTTTGTGAAGACATGGAATACAGTTAAAATAACTTATAATGTTGTTCTCTGCTAATTTTAACATCTATGTCAGTTCTGGGTCAGTTTTGATTGATTATTCTCCTCCTAATTGGTCGTGTTTTCCTCCTTGTTTGGATGCCATACATTGTGAATTTTACCTTGTCGAGTGCTGGTCATTTTTTATTCCTGTACAATGTCTTGAACTTTGTTTTGGGATGCAGTTAAGATCCTTGGAAACAGTTTGATCCTTTCAGGTTTTGCTTTTATGATTCATTAGGTAAGTACAGATTAATGCTCAGGCTAAGGCTGATTATTTCCCATTACTGAGCAACACCTTCCTCAGGACTCCACCCAATGCCCTATGAATTATGAGCACTTTCAGTCTGGCTGGTGAGAACAGACACTATTCCTGGCCCTTTGTTAGTGCCAGATTTCTTGTAATCCTTTTGGATGGTTTTTCTTTGGCCTTGAGTACTTCCCTCATAAACATGTACTAAATGAGTACTGTGCTGACTACTCAAGGGGGAACTTCAGTAGATCTCTGGGGATCTCTTTGCACAGCTCTCTCCTCTCTCTCTGGTATTGTCTTGAACTTTAGCTGCTTTGGTCTCCCCAAACTCTTAGCTCTATCTCCTCAATTCAGGGGATCCATCGGGCTTTTCCTCAGTTCCCTGCCTTTCTGGGCCACTGCCTGGAAACTCATGACAGGAAGCTGAGATGATCATAGGGCTCACCTTACTTGTTTCTCAACTCTCAGTGATTACTGAGATCACTTTGTTGTCTAATGTGTAGTATCTTGAAGACCATTGTTTCATGTAGTTTGTCTCATTTTTGTTGTTTTTGTTTTAGGTGGGAGGGTAAATCTGGGGTCCCTATTGTTCCATCATTGTCAGAAATAGAAGTCCTATTCCACAGATTTTGATACACTATATTTTTAATTCAGTTTAAAATTTCTAATGTCCCTTGAGACTTGGTTTTTGACCTGTGGATTATTTAGAATTGTGTTCTTTACTTCTCAAGTGTTTGGAGATTCTCCTTTATGTTTATTGACTTCTAGTTTAATTCTGTTGTGGTCAGAGAACATACTTTGTTTTATATCAATCCTTTTAAATTTATTAAGGCTTATTTTATGAATCAGGATATAGTCACTATTGAACATCTTCACACTTCAATCTCCTATTTCAGCATACCCCTTCTCATGTCACACTTGGCACTTCAAATGTCCCGCTTCCTGCTTTCTACCTCATGCTTCCCATATCACAAATGTAATAACCTTATAATAGTATAAATCCACTTATCCTCCCCAAAACCCAACTTTTGGTGGTGATTATTACATCTTGTACTTCTATATTTGTTATAAACCCCACCTCACAATGTCTCTATTATTTTTATTTGAAACAATCAGTTCTTAGAGTAAATCATGAGAAAACATAGTTTTTTATATTTACTCACTTATTTACCATGATGGTCTTCATTCTTTCATGTAGTTCCAGATTTCCACCTGGTCTTAGCTCATTTTGGTCTAAAGGGCAACTTTTAATATTTCTTATAGTGCAGTTCTACCAGTGATGAATTCTCTGAGATTTCATTTACCAGGAAGTGTCTTTATTTCACCCTCATTTTGAAGGATATTTTTGTGGAACATAGAATTCTGGGATGACAGGGTTTTTTCTCCAGCATTTATAAGAAACCGTTTGTCTTCTAGCCTGCCTTGTTTCTGATGAGAAGCTGCAGTTATTCTTTTGTTTTGTAGTTTGTTCAGACTCATGGATCTTTACATCATTATTTTTCACTACATTTGGGAAATTCAGACATTATTTTAAAAATATTTCTTTATGCCCCAATCTCACTTTTCCTTATGAGAGTCCAGTTATACATATGGTAGACTATTTGATATTGCTTCATAGGTCCTTGAGGGTCAGTTCATTATGAGATAATTTTCACTGATTATCATCAGGTTCACTGACTTTATTTTGCTGTATCCAATCTGTTGTTAAGCCTATCCAGTGAATTTTTTCAATTATTTCAATTTCTAGTTTTAGCATTTGTTTGTTTGTTACAATTTCCATTTCTCTAGGGATTCCTTATCTGTTCATTCATTATGACCATGTTTTCCTTTAATTCTTTAGACATATTTATAATAGTTCCTTTAAAATCTTGGTTAGCTACGCCTAACATTTTTACTATCTTGGGTTCATTTCTACGTACTGCTTTTTTTCTTGACTATGGATCACATTTTTTTTGTTTCTTTGTATGTCTAAATGACTTTTTATTGAATACTATACATTGTGAACAATACTCTGGATTCTGGTATCTTTCCATGAGGTATATGGATTCTTGTTTTAGCAGGCAATGTAATACTGGCTGATGACCTTACACTTGTTTAGGCTTGGTTTTATGTTTTGTTTTTAGAGATCAGCAGGGAGCTAAAGTGTTTGTTTCCCAAGCCCCTTTAACTTGTAATGACTCAACCTCCAACTCTTTTCCTATGGATCTTGTTATGGCTTGATTTTAGGCTTTATTAGGGCACACCCAGAGTAGGTCTTACTCTAGACTATGATCCTTACCCCAAGTTGTAACCTTTCTGTTGTTTCAACTAGATGCCAAGGATGTTAAAGATGTGTTTATAAGATCTCTCCACTTTGGCAGGGCCAGAACTCCCTTGGCAATGCTCTTATCCCAGGACTGCTCTAACTCTATAGCATTTCTGTTCTAATCTTAACCCCATATAGTACCTGCTTTCTGGTAAGCCTCAGGGGGCCTCACTCTGCATATACAGCCCAGCTGTATTAGTCAGAGCTCTCTAGAGAAACAGAACCAACAGGGTATATTTATTATTATCATTATTAGGAATGGCTCACACAATTATGGAGGCTGAGAAGTCCCAAGATCTGTAGTCAGCAAGCTGGAGACCCAGGAGAGCTGATGGTGTAGTTCCAGTCCAAGGCCAAAGGCCTGAGAAGCAGAGAGCCAATAGTGAGTTCCAGTCCACGTCCAAGTCTGAAGGCGGGAGAAGAATGATGTCCCAGCTCAAAGACAGTCAGGCAGAGAGACTTACTCAGCCTTTTTATTCTAGTCAGGTCTTCAGCAGATTGGTTGAAGCTACCCACAGTGGAAAGGGCAATCTTCTTTACTCAGTCTACCAATTCAAACGTTAATCTCATCCAGAAACACTCTCATAGACAATATGATGTTTAACCAAATATCTGGGCACCCCAGGGCCCAGTCAAGTTGAGACATAAAATTAACCATCACAGGGGCCGCCCGGTGGCGCAGCGGTTTAGTTCGCGCTTGGCAGCCAGGGGTTTGCAAGTTCGGATCCCGAGTGCCCGCCAACGCACTGCCTGTCAGCCATGCCGTGGCGGCGTCCCATATAAAGTAGAGGAAGATGGGCACGGATGTTAGCCCAGGGCCAGTCTTCCTCAGCAAAAGAGGAAGATTAGCAACGGATGTTAGCTCAGGGCTGGTCTTCCTCACAAAAAAAAAAATTTAACCATCACACCAGCCTTCAGCCACAGATCTGTCAGGGACTTACACATAGACTTCTGGAACTCCCTGTCTACGTAGTGCCTTCCTTTCCCTTGTACTGCCCCATAGTTTCCCGCCATTTCAGCTGTCTTGAAGCCTGACCTCTGTATCCTCAGCCCAGTAGGATCTCCTTACTCTGCTCAGACTATAGTTTTGTGCATTCCAGTTGGGAAACTGCCCAAGTAGAGGAGGTAGGTGATTTGGGGGCTCACCTCATAAGTTTCCTTTCTCTTAAGGATCAGTCTTGTGCTTCCTTTTGTCCTCTGCCTAAAAGTAGTTGTCACATAAATTGTGTCCATTTTTATAGTTGTTTATGGTGGGAGGACTAATCTGGTACCACTTAATCATGGCTGGAAAGGTTGTTCATTTTCAACTTTTATAATATAGTATACAAGTGGGTCATCTTTTTACAATTGGGTGTTTTTGTTATTGATTCTTATGAGTTCATTATAAATTCTAGTTACTAATCCTTTTTTGGTTACATGAGTTAAGAGTTGTTTTTTTTTTTCCCAGTCTTGGCTTTTCTTTTAAGCTGCCCATGTTGTCTTTTCCCATACAGAAGTACTAAATTTTAATGTAATCATATTTATTTATATTTTACTAAATGATTTGTGCTTTTTGTGTGTCCATTTCTTCAAGTTCTGAACACTGGGGTGCTCCAGGGCTCAGGCCTCAGACTTCTCTATCTACATTAATACCCAAGTAATCTTACTTAATCCTGGGTCATCTGTACACTGATGGCTTTTACTCCTAGCTCCTCCTCTGAACTCCAGTCATATATGATAATTTAAAGGACCCCTGCTGAGCTAGATACTATCTTTCTTCTTCCCTTATTACCCAAGTTTCTTGAATGGGATGTCTGCATTCACTGCCTCCATTTCCTCATTGTCCCTTCTCTGTTCAACTTACTGTAGCTTGGCTTTTGTTTTACTATTCCACTGGTATTGATACTGTTGAGATTTTTTTCTTAAGCAACACAGCCCACCCCCTTTCTTTTCACATGAAGTCTTATGTGAAATCACGATATTTTAAATAGATAGAAGCAGAATTGCCTTGGCAATAGGTTGGGGAGGATAAGAAATGCTCGCTTTTATCATCTCTCCAAGTTGCTGCAGAGGCATCTTTACTGAGCCCTGCCTATCTTTCCAACCTCCTCCCCCAAACATCCTAACCTCCAGCCATATTGAGCTATTTGGAGACTTGTATGCTTTCCATCTCTGTGCTTCTGTACAGTGCTTCTTCATCTGCCTTGAACCTGCTTTAGCCAGTTCTCTCGGCTCAAGTAGCACCTCCCAGCCCACCTTGCCCTTTATCATTTCTTCTCTTTTTGTGTCTCTATTAGTACACTTACCACACTTAATTGTATCTTTATATTTACACATCTTTCTTCCCTACTAAACTGAGGACTTGTATAGATCAGAGGCCCTATCTTTTCCCCTTTAAGCTCTTTAATGTATATCAACAATGGAGTGAATAAATCAATTAATAAACGGCAGAGGAAGCTGAGCTGGACCAAAGTCAGAATTGGCAGGCCACGAAATTTTTTAAAAGTTTTATTAAGATATAATTCACATACCATACAATTCAGAGGGTTGTGCAACAATCACCATAATCTAATTTTAAAACATGTTTGTCCTCCCAAAAAGAAAACTCTACCCTTTAGCAGTCACTCTCCATTCCCCTAACCCCGGTACACTCCACAGCCCTAAACAACCACTAATCTACTTTCTCAGACCACCAAATTTAACATAGGTAAATTGATTACAAATCCTCAAAATCTACCAGATTCTGGACCATGATGTGAAATTTGGTAGATAATTGTTCCACTTTACCAACTTGTACTGCAGAAACTTAAACTTATATTGCAGCTTCAGGTTTGATCCACTATTTATTAGACTATTTATTAGATTGTTTGGGAATTTATTAGAACTAGATCCACATTTGACAAAGATGGTTGGTTTGGGTTGGTCTTGCTTTTCACTGTTGCTCTTGATGTACACCCCCTTTAGCTGTTTATAGTCTGGCAGAAAACCAGGTAACTGGAAAAACTCACAACCTCTGGTAGCGATTGTGAAAAGTGCCTGATAACCTCTTCTGAGGAGTTAGGCCCTAGAAAATACCGTAGACTAAGCATTACATGAGTTTTTAGTTTTGGAGCTTTTATTTTTAACGCGATTCTTCCACAGGCTCACCTCTGGATGGGTTCTGTGCGGGTGGACACGCGGAGAACCTCCAGCATCAGAACTCGGTGTCTCGGAAGGCCGCGTTTGCCGAATCGAGTCGGGGCTAGCGCGTGGCCGGGCTGTGGCGTTTCCTCCTGCGCTCGCGCGTCCGAGTCGCGTGCGCAGTGACGCAGCCGGCGCGCGGTGACGCGGCGCGCGGCGCGGTGCACGCTGGGATATTTAAGTCTTCTCCGCGGCGCGGAGCCGCGATGTCTCCGGCGGCTGCGGCGGCTGGAGGAGGCGACCGGCGGCGGCCGATAGCGAGTGTCAGGGACGCCCGGTGCCGGGGCTGGGGCTGCGGTGGGCCGGCTGGGGCGGCGCTGCTCGGCCTGTCGCTGCTTGGCCTCGTGCTGTACCTGGTGCCGGCGGCGGCCGCGCTGGCCTGGCTGGCTGTGGGGGCTACCGCGGCCTGGTGGGGACTGAGCCGCGAGCCCCGAGGTTCGCGCGCCTTCCCCTCGCTCGTTCGGAACGCGCGGCGCCAGCGAACACTGCTCGCCTCGCCTCCGGCCAAGTCGGCAGTAAACGGAAATCTGCTAGAGCCGCGGACCCTGCTCGAAGGACCCGACCCCGCAGAACTGCTCCTTTTGGGCAGTTACCTGGGCAAGCCCGGCCCCCCGCAGCCTGCCCCCGCTCTGGAGGCCGGGGACCTGCGGGAGGGGCCTGGCCGCCGCCCACCGGTCCGCTCGCCGCCGCCCGCTCACCCGGCCCATCCCGTTCGCCACATTCACCCCACTCTCCCCACTCCTCTTCTCCGGTCCCCGAGGAGGCCTTCCCACAGGTAAGACACGCGATCTTCCCCAGGTCCTCCTTTCTGTCGACTGGCTTTGAATTGACTTGACCTTTAAATCCGATTGTCTTTTTCCTTAAGTCCACAGTGGATTCTGTCTCGTTTTGTCCTCTTTAAACACCTTGGTGCGTGTCAGCCGTCTCCTGCCCCCCTTTAACCTTTGGAATGAGATGTGATGCCAAAGCTGTTACCTTCTTTCCAGTTCTTGAAACTGTCTGAATTTTAGTGCAGTATAGATTTAGCAGAATACTTTGTAAACCACTAAAATACTCCTACTTCGAGTGAAAATATCTTTATCTTTCGAGTGTAGTCATATAGTATGTTTTGTTATGTTTTTTCCTTGGACCAATAAGAGAAATCCTATCAGCCGAGCTCAGAGAGGTGTTCCCAGGAAACACCTCTTTGATTGATAAAGATGTTAAAATTAAAGAGACATTTTCATTTAGCCCCAATAGCTGAGTGATGGTACAAGAGAATACAAAAATTTGGTGAAAATATTAGATTCTTCATAAGTACATTTAGTTGAGAAGATGAACATTCAGGTGTTAAAAATGTTTGACTTTGGGTGTGTATTACTGATGACTTAGCATAAAAGATTGAAGGATTCTTGAAAAGTTCCTCCCTACCTGTCCTAACGCACACTTTTCTTCCATTGTAGTTTTACTTATGTTGGCAAGGTTTTCAATTTCCCTCTCAAATTGTTGAAGTCTATTGTAGGTTCAGCTGTTAAGCAGCTGCCACTTTCTGCCCTTAGATGGAATGGGGGAAAGTTGCCATAAAAATACTGTGTTCTTTGTTGCTTAGAAAGAGGTTTAAACTCTGTGGAAAATATCTGAACTCACATGGTTCTTTAGTCATTTAAATTTTTTGACATTCTTTTAAGCTTCTTTGGTTCCATAATGTATGTCTCATTCTCCACAGGGATTGTGGGACCTTTTCAAATCGGTTTGTAATAACACCTCGAAGACGATATCCACTCCAGCAGGCCCAATATTCCTTTCTGGGGGTACTTCCCACAGTGTGCTGGAATGGTTATCACAAGAAGGCTGTGCTGTCTCCTCGAAATTCCAAAATGGTGTGCAGCCCAGTGACAGTGAGGATTGCTCCTCCCGATGGCAAATTGACTCGTTTTTCAGTGTGAGTATAATTGTCAAAAGAATTGACTCCTGTTTGTGTCCACTTGATTCTTCTGTGGTGGTTCTTCTGACAAAACAACTATAAAGCAAAAAAAGAGGAAGTAGCTGCTTATTTGAATGCAAAATCCCAAATTCTAGTTGAACTGTCTTTTATTTTTTTGCTTTTTGCCTTAAACTGTAGCTTTAATTGCTAAGGGCAATTTCTCTGAGTGTATAAATTATACTTTTGCTTGTTGATTAGCTTCTGATTAGCTACTGAAGTCTATGCTATATGGCATGATAATCAAAATATTTTAATGCGAGAATTTTGTCTTCTGTTGCAGACCAGAGCAGATAATCAGTTCAACACTGTCCCCACCATCAAATAATGCCCCGGACCCATGTGCAAAGGAGACTGTACTGAATGCCCTCAAAGAGAGGAAGAGAAGGACAGTGGAGGAAGACGACCAAATATTCACTGACAGCCAGGAAAATAAAAGAAGGTAATAGACCCAGCAGAGTACCAAACAGGCCTTCCCACATGGACTCCTGGGATTTACTGAAATATAGATCACTCCCCAAAGAGATACAGAGGCCAGCTACAGTTTATGAGCCTTAGTAGGCCCCCTTCTTCGGCTTTCATGGAAGAGCTTGGTAATAGGGCTTTAATGCTATTTATTTCGTAAGGCACAGGTTAGATAAATTTTATAGTTTACCTTTTCAATAAGTACTAGAAATAAGCCAACAACTGTTAGCCACATTAGCCTCATACTTTTGATACAAATGTGTTAAATTTTATTTTTGAGAGAGAATGCTCAGTCTTTCCCCACGATCTTGTGTTCAGTTATTTGGGTAATCACCAGTTTAAATGTCACAATTGTGCTGAAAGGAATGCTTGGCAAAGAAAAGTGAAGATTAGAGTATGGTAGATTTATCAGTAATGAGAGTAAAACCAGTTTCATTATTTGGTTTTCGATAACTTAATGAAAATGGAGTAAACAATCGGTTTCCTAAGTGTGGAAAGAGAGGAGGTTGAAGTCACTAATTAGGATACGGAATTGCTTGTGGCTTTCCGAGGAGTCAGCTAAGGATCCCGTTCATTTTTTAATTCAGCAAATTGAGCAGCCACCATGTGCCAAAGCCTATTCCAGGTACTGTGGATAGAGCAGTGGACAAGACAGAGTCCTCATAGAACTTGTTTGAGGGAAGGAGACAAAAAAAAGATAAACCAGTTAATTCTAGATTATAAGTATATAGAGATAAAAGGCAGAGTGATATAATAGGGGGTAATGAGAAGGGGGTTTCTTTATATAAGGTGGTCAAAAAAGGGCTCTCTGAGGCGACAGTGGACCTCACACTTGAAAAATGTAACCATTGTTCCCGTTAGCTAGACCAGATTGTTCATATCCTACAGGTTGAAAGTTGGCCGTCTTTGATACTGTAGGTGACCAAATTAAGTAAGGAAATATTGATCAGTGCAAGTGTGTTTACGTAACATAGGAAGATCAGGTGATGATGACTAGAGAGATGATTTACAAGTGAGCAGTTTGAGCTGATGTCAACTAGCTAAGCAGGAGTTGTGAGGGAGAAGAATAACAACTATTCCTATGTTGTTAGGTTTCTCATGTTCTCCAGGGTGGTAACTTTTCTTGACCCTAGTGAGCCTGTAACTGAGGATTCTATATTATCTTTCCCATGATTGCAATAAGCAGTAATTATGTACACCATGCATAGTTCCTTATATGTGATATGTAAAGTTTTCCCTTAACAGATTTGCTATATTAACCTCTAGAGCACTATGGAATGTGTGGGTTGGTCTCTGAAGTGTTTTGTTTTTGTTTTTAATTGTGGATGGTAGAGTGTTAAATTTGTGATTGTAATACTTTGGTGAGAAGTTAGCAAATAATCGATATACCTGAATAGTTTAAAAAGTCTTGAAGTATTTTCTTACTTTACTTATTGCCATGACAATCTTAGAATAAATTTACCTTTCAGAATCTTTGGGATTTGAAGCAACCTTTTTCTTGTCTAGCATGGAACCTATGCTCTATAAAAATAGTAAAAGGTTCAGGAAATGTGAGAATAGACTTTAGAAAGAGAAAGTCATTTCATTTAATTGAGAGTTTTTTGATTTGTCACAGGCGCCATGATAGCAGTGGGAGTGGACATTCAGCATTTGAGCCCCTGGTGGCCAATGGAGCCCCTGCTTCTTTTGTGCCTAAGTAAGTGAGAATCCATCTGGGTGAAATAGAGACTGGAAAAAGGGCGTTATCAGAGTTATTGACCTGTAGATTTTCCTCTTTGCTTTTTACATTGCTTTATTCAGGTTCAAAGCTTTGAAATCAGAGAGGAACATTTTCAATAATTTGCCACAATAACTTTCTAATGCCTTTTAATATTTTTCATTAATATGGATAAAATATACTAAGGCTAAGAGGATTTGTAAATATATTTAATAACAAGTATATAAACAGAAAGATCACAAGGTTTGTGCAATGGATAAAATGCAACAATATGAAATTTAAGATAAATGTTAAGTTTCTACATTTGAGGAAGAATTGGATGGGAGTGAAAGTGGCTCAGAAATATGTATGAAAAGACTTGGGGTAACTTATATGCATAATTTGAGTCAGCAGTATGATATGGCTGCCAAAAAAGCTAATGTGCTGCTAGTTTGTGTATAGAAGAACAAAGACTAGAATGTAGAATGAGGCAGGTGAGCGGTAGTTCTGTCAGATTTCCCATGGGATGTTTTGTTTGGTTCAGTGTAGTACACTATAAGAGAGGATGTACACAAACTGAAATTCATTCTGAGTGAAGCAATTACGATATTAAGGGGGAGTGGTGGTGGGTGAGGGAGTATTGAAGGTGTAGAATTATTAGCCCAGAGGAGAAAAATCTCAAGGGAATAAGGAAATGAGGGAGGGAAGGATAATGATCTCCAAAAAACTGAAGGACTGTCACATGAAAGACAGAAAACCACTTGCTCCGTTCAGCTCCAAGTGGGATCTGCGGATGAAAAAGGAAATACATTTTCATCCAACCTAAGAATAAACTGGTCCATGGTTGACATTCATCACTCTAGGAGGTAGTGAGTTGTCTACATTGTAACAGAGGTTGGATGACTATTCTACAGGAAAGATGTAGGGGGCATTTCTGTTTCAGTTGATACATTTTAGCATGTATAATATACCTGTGAAACCATCACCATAGATAACATGTCACCTCCAAAAGTTTCCCCATGCCCCGTACTAATACCTCCTTCGAATCCTACCACCATCCCCAGGCATCCACTCATCTGCTTTCTATCACTGTAGATTAGTGTGCATCTTCTAGAATATTATGTAAGTGGAATCATACTTTTAATTTTTAAAATATTTGGCTTTCCCTTCCTGACTTTGGTCAGATATATTTAGCCAAATTGTTAACAGTAAAATTAAGAGCATTATCCTTGTTTATTAAGTTTATTTAAGAAAGATTTTGTGACCATGGATGAAGCCTTAAAAGAATGTTGCCTTCAATAGCACATCTGTTTTTTCCCTTTTATTAGGCCTGGGTCTCTGAAGAGAGGTCTCAATTCCCAGAGCTCAGATGACCACTTGAATAAGAGATCTCGCACCTCTTCTATGAGCTCCTTGACAAGCACGTACACAGGTGGCATCCCCAGTTCCAGCCGCAATGCCATTACCAGTTCTTATAGCTCTACTCGAGGTTTCTCCCAGGTACGTTCATCTTGTGGGATGGGAGAAATGGATTCCCAGCATTCATTAATTGATTAGTGAATGTTTATTAGCTGCCTTCTATCTGTCAGATGTTGGGATTACCTCTAAGCTAACAGAAGATACAAACCCTTAAATGATAACTATAGACAAATGGAACAGAATAGAAATCCCAGAAAGTAAACCAGTGCATTTGTGGAAACTTGATACAAGACAGGGCCATTATTGCAGATAAATGGACACAGGATGAATAATTCGATAAATGGTATTAATTTAATTTAAAAGGTAGATCAAGTCTGGATTGCATAGGGTCATAAAAGAAATTCATCCTAGAGGCATCAAGAATTTGGTGAAAGTTTTCTAAATAAGAAGCAGTCATAACTTTTTTGTAGAAAGAGGATCTGGTATAGCATAGGGAACAGAGCAAGCTTTGCTACCAGACAGACTTGGGTTCAAATCTTGGCTCTGACACTTAGTAGCTATAGGGCCTTGGGCAAGTAAATCACTTAAACTCTCTAAAGGATTTCTCATCTCTAAAGGATTATGGTAAAGATTGAAGGTAATGTTTGAAAAGTACCAATTACAGTGCTTGTCAGTAAGTGGGTACCCAATATATAGTAGCTAGAAAAAAATAAAGCATGTGTGGAGGAAGATTTTTGCGGGGAGAGAAAAATTCTGAGATAAGTTAATCAATCCAGAAGGCTCTTAATAATATGAATGAAAGATGAAGGCCTAAGCCAGAGCCGTTGTGGGAATGCAAACAAGAGGATAAAAAATGATAACCTTTACCCTGAGCACTTATTCTATGCTAGACCCTATGCTGAGCACTTTGCATACATTTCCTCATTTAATCATCACAAAGGCCTATTAAGTACACACTCATTATCCGTATTTTTAAAATCTTTTTATTATGTCAAATTTTAAATGTACACAAAAGGAAAGAAAGTATCATAATGAACCTCCATTAAGCTTCAATAGTTAACAGCATTTTGTCAGTCCTGTTCCATCAGTGTCATCCCATCCCCCCACTAACCTGTTCCATTTGTTTTTGTTCTTGCAGTTTTTTGGTTTTGTTTTTGTTTTTTCCCTCCCCAAAGCCCCATACATAGTTGTATATCCTAGTTGTAGGTCCTTATAGTTCTTCTATGTGAGCTGCCACCACAGCATGGCAACTGACAGACAAGGGCTGTGGTTCTGTGCCCGGGAACTGAACCCAAGCTGCCGAAGCTGAGCGTGCTGAACTTTAACCACTAGGCCATCAGGGCTGGCTCATTGCTCTTGTGTTTTAAAGTGAGTTGCAAACATGTCATTTCACCTATAGGTACTTTAGTGTATGTTTAAACTTTTTTTTTAACATTAATAACCACAATATCATGATTCCTCTTAGATAATAATAATTCTTTAGTATTAGTTAATATCACTCCATGTTCAAATTGCCCTTATTACCCCAAACTGTCTTATTACAGTTACTTTGTTTGAATCAGGGACCAAAAATCAATTCATTACATTTGGTTCTTTTGTCTCTTAGGCTCTTTTAATCTATAATACCATGACTTCTCTTTTTTTCATGCATTTGAAAAAACTAGATCATTTTGTTCTCTAGAATTTCCCACATTCTGGATTTAGTTTACATCATCATGGTGTCATTTTAACCTGTACTCTGTCCGCTGTTTTCTCTGTAAATGGGTAGTTGAATCCTGAGGCTTGATTAGATTCAAGGTCAGTGATTTTGGCAGAATATTGTAGAGGTGGTACTGTGTACTTGCTCTTGCGTCACATCAGAAACAGGTGATGTCTGGTCACCTCCCTTTTGTGATGTTAATGTTGATCACAGGGTTCAGGTGTTGTCCATCTGATCCTTTCATTTTAATTTTCCTGTGAGCTTTTCTTCTGATGATTTTAGCAGCCATTTATCATCTTTGCCTGGGTCTGTTTTATTACGTTACAAAATGGTGATATTTTAATTCTGTTGTTCCGTCTGCATTTATTAACTGAAATTCTGTATAGAAGAGCATGCCCTGCCTGTGGGAATGACAGGATAAGAGGAAGGCATTGATGCCATAGCTAACTCTAAAGGTGGCCAGTGAAGTTTTTGGTGGTGGTATTGATTATCTTTATGAACTTCTGAACTTTTATGAAGTTCCTGATCCTCAATACATGATCCTTAATACATTGTACTCACTCTTTTTTTTGTGAGGAAGACTAGCCCTGAGCTAACATCCGTTGCCAATCCTCCTCTTTTTTGCTGAGGAAGACTGGCCCTGGGCTAACATCGTGCCCATCTTCCTCTACTTTACATGGGACGCCGCCACAGCATGTCTTGACAAGCAGTGCTTCGCCCACACCTGGGATCTGAACCTGCAAACCCCGGGCCACCGAAGCAGGGCACTCAAACTTAACCACTATGCCACTGGGCTGGCCCCTGTAGTTATTCTTTTTGATGTGCAAACTTTTCCAACTTTGGCCAGTGGGAGCCCTTTAAAATTAGCTCCTGTATCCTTTTGTTTAGACCCCAGTAGTCTTTGATAGACAGCTTTATTGCTTTTTTGTCCCCCCCAAAATCCTCCTTGTACATTTCCAGCCCAGACTGAGGTTGGCCATTTCTTCAAATAGCCTTGGTTTATTTCAGTTGGAAATGATATTTAGAGACTACAGGCTGGATTCTAGGAGAGTTAAGGTATACACATCCTCTAGAAAGAGGACTCTAATAAATCATTAGTTCATATTGATATTTCAAATTCAGATTTGGGATTACAGAATTTTTTACATAATTTCTTTGATTTTATATTTTTATGTATTCTTATACAAGAAAATGTTGGTTCGTACTTATTTGCTTGATCCTAGTACACACAATTTCAAAATAACAGTATCAGTGTCATTATTAACAGTAAGACTTATGAAATCAGCTTAACAATTATTTGTGATTCATTTTGTCAGTTAGTATATATCCCTCTGTGGATGCTGAGGATGTACAATCAGAGTATGTGTTTTAAAGTAACATGAATTAGTTGTTCTCAGTTGCTCACACCACCAACTTGATGTACAGTGAAGTTCATTTGTTCAGTAGGTTTCAACATTTTAGGGATTTCTGTGTTTTTCTTTTTGATGTAGTTTGTTTTCAGTTATGTAAAATACTTAAATTGTTCCAAAGAACATGTAATAAAACAAGATACACTTGGAGAAGTCCAATTTCATCTCTTTCCACTCCACAATGTTCCTGTCCTCTCCGTTTTTATTTGTATTATCCTTCAGTTTTTTTTGTCAAGACTATATGCAAATCAGTGTCGACCTGTAAATCCCCACCTTCTAACATCTCAGGTAGTAATACATACAAGTTTGAGCCTTGCTTTTTTCACTTACTGTTACTAGAGGTCCGTATACTCCATAGCAGTATATATAGAAATTCATCCTTTTTTTTTACAACTGCATACTCTCATCCTCTATTGGTAAATAGTGGGTTGTTTCAATTATCAGCTATTACAAATAGTGCTACAGATAATACTTTAGTTCATGTCATTTCACATTTTGGGCCATTATACTTCTGAGATAGATTACTAGAAGATAGAGTCCCAGGTCAAAGGTTAAATGCATGTGTAATCTTGCTAGATATTGCACGTGCCCTTTGATCCAGCAGGTTTACTTTTAGGAATTAATCCTACACATATACTCAAAGAGTATATGATGTTGATTGTAGCATTATTTTAATAGCAGAAGCTTGGAAACAATGTAAATGTAAATGTACCTTTCCAGGATGCTGGTTGAATAACTTATAGTAGTCCCACAATTTGAAATACCATGTAACTATTAAAAAGAGTAAGGCAGCTTAATGGGCACTGATGTGAATGATCTCAGAAATATGTTATATTAAAAAAGCAAGGTGCAGAACTGTGTGTATTGTGTTCTCTATTATTTGTGCTCCTGGTTTCTTTAATCTTTTGATGTGCGTGGAATAATTCTGACAGGGTATATTAGAAACTGGTAATAACTATTGAAATAGGAAGGAAACAATTTTTACTATATGCTCTGCTTGTTGGAATTTGTAACATGTGCTGTAAGTATTACCTTTCCTGGTTTCAAAATTTTTTTAAGTATAGATAACTTAAGTAAGTAGTAAAATTCCCCTGTCCTGGCTATCCCAGTCTCCATCCCATAGGTACCTATTGTTAACATTCCTACCGTGTGTGCAAACATAATAGAGAATTTTTGGACTTTTTACACAAATGGGATCATCACATATGTGCTTTTTTGCATCTTTTTTTATCAGTATATATTGCATAGCATTCCATGTCATGTAACCTCACATGGCTTTTATTAGAGTATAATTTGCAGAAAAACAAATATAAGTGTACAGCTGCATGAAACCACCAACCAGGTCAAGTAATAGATCATTTTCAACACCCAAAATCCTCTCTCATACCCACTCCCGATCACTACTCCTTCCCTTCTGAATATTAGCACCATATTTAGTTTTCCCTGTTTTTGAGCCTTATATAAATGGAAACATAGAATATGCTTTCTTTTGAGTTTGGCTTCTTTCACTCAACATTTTACTTGAGATTCATCCATGCTGTTAAACGTAGCAGTAGGTCTTTCCTTTTCATTGCTGTATACTGTTCTTTTATATGAATATACCACAATTAATTTATCCATTCTACCATTGGACATTTGGGTTTCCATTTTGGAGCTATTATGCATCATGCTGCTGTGGACATTCTTGTATAAGTCTTTTGATGCACATATATAAAGTACATGTATGTTCAGTTTTAGTAGATGTTGTTGAAGAATTTTTTAAAGTGATGTTTCAGTTGATACTCCTATCAGTACAGTATGAGATTTTGTTCCTGTGGTTACATGTCCTCACTAACACTTAGTGTTGCTAGTCTCTTTAATTACCCATTCCGGTGGTTGTGAAGTAGTATTTCATTATGGTTTTAATTTGCATTTCCCTGATTACTAATGAAATAAAAATGTGAACTCTTCATTGGCCATTTGTACATTCTTTTTTATGAAGTGCCTGTTCAAATTTTTTGGCTCTTTTCTGTTAGTCTTTTTCTTACTGATTTATATAAGTCCTTGATATATTCCAGAAACAAGCTCTCTGTGAATTATATGTGTTGCAACAGATAAGTGTCCTATTCTCTGGCTTGCCATTTCACACTCTTGCAGTCTTTTCACTAATGGTTAGTTTTGTGTACTATGTAGGAAACTTTTGCCTACCTAAGGTCATAATGATATTCTCTAATGCTACCTTCTAGAAGCTGTATTATTTTTCCTTTCACATAGATCTATAAGCCACCTGAAATTGGTTTTTGTGTATGGTCTGAGGTAGGGATCAAAATTAGTGTTTTTCCATGTAAATGTCCATTTTACTTAGCAACATTTATTGAAAGGACCATCCTTTCCCTATTGCTCTGCAGCACTGCCTTTGTCATAATTTAAGTGCCCCTATATATGTGGATCCATTTCTAGATTCTGTTCTGTTCCGTTGGTCTATTTTTCTACCCTTGTGCCCATCTTTTTTTCCACCTTGTGCCACACAGTCTGTAAGTTTTGATATCTAGTAGAATTAAGTCATCCAACTTGCTTGTTTCTCTCATTTTTCTTCACAATTGTCTTGGATCTTGGCTCTTTGCATTTCTATATAATTTTAGAATCAGCTTGTCAATTTCCACCAAAAAAAAATTTGCTGAGTTATTGATTGGGATTGCCTTTAATCTACCAATTATTTTGGAGAGAATTGACATATTTACAATATTGAATCCTCCAATCCATGAACATGGTGTATCCTTCATTTATTTACATCATCTTTAACTTCTCTGTGAAGTGGTTTTACATATCTCTTATTAAATTTATTCCTAGGTATATGTTTTTGATACTATTATAAATAATATATTAAAATTTTGTTGCTCATGTATAGAAATACAACTGAATTTTGTATTGGAAAAATTTACTAAATCTGAATATTCATCTGTGTATTCTTTAGGATTTTTGTATGTACATCATGTTGTCTACAATAATGACAGGGTTTTTTTTCTTTTCTTTCCACAATCCTTATATTGTTTGTGTTTAGGCCTTGTTGCACTTGGCCAGGACCTCCAGTACAATAAAGTAGACCTCTATCCTTGAATAGAAGTGATAGGAAACACTCTTGTCTTGTTTTCCCTAATCTCAGAGGGACCATTTTCCATGTTTTGTGTTACATGTGACATTTGATGTAGGTTTTTTGTAGATCCCTTTACTGGATTAAGGAAGTTCCTTTTCCAAGGTTATATTGCCGAAGAACCAATTTTAGAAGCCACTCTATTATATGTTTTTCTGTTTCTTTAATTTCTGCCCATATTGATATTATTTCCTTTTTCTTTTTTTCTTTATGTTTGATTTTCTGGGATTGTTTTTTCTGATTTTTTTAATATGCATTCTTAGATCACCTTTTTTTGTTTGTTTTTCAGTCTTTTCTCTTTTCTAATATGTGCATTTAAGGTTATACATTTCCTGTAAATTCAACTTTAGCTGAATCCCACTAGTTTTGAAATAGAAGTATTTTTCATTTTCATTCAGTTCAAAATATTTTCTAATTTCCACTGCGATTTCTTTGACCTCATGGGTTACTTAGAAGACCATTGCTTAATTTCTAAACAGTTGGGAATTTTCTAGTTATCTTTTTGTTACTGGTTTTTAGCTTAATTCCACTAGGTCACAGGATACACTCAAATCAATCCATAAAATGTTTTAAGATTTGCTTTATGGGCCAGCACATATTTAGTTTTTGGAAAGTGTCCCAACTTCACTTGAAAAGAAATTCTGTTATAAAGTGCTCAGCTGTGGTTCATCTTCCTTGGAGTTTGTTGTGTGGCTTGATGTCTTTTGACAGTTGTGGAAAACTCTCAGTCATCCTCTCTTCAGGTACTGTTCTCCCCTATTTTCTCACCCCTCTCTAGTATTCCAGGACACATGCTAGCGCTTTTCATTGTGTCCCAGGTGTGTCTCTTTTTGTGTTTTCCATCATTTTGTCTCCCCCAACTTCAGTTCCTCTGCTTTCTAGTTTACTAATTTCCTTCAGCTTTGTGGAATCTGCCATTTAACCCATCTGTTGCATTCGTAATTTCAGTTACTGTATTCTTTTTTTAGTTACCATTTGTCTGCCAAGATTCTCCATATTGTCAATTAGTTCTTACAATAAACAGTTACTCTAAAGTCTTGTTCAGTAACTCCAGTATTTGACTCTTCTGTGGTCTGTTTCTGATGTCTGCTTTTTTTTTTTCTTGGTTATTGATTAAATTAATCGTTAATCAAGCATATACCTTATATTTGGTGCAAGTGGTAGTATAGATATTTGACTTAATTCTATTTTTCCAGAGGAACACTAGTAAACACGCAAAACAAACTGCTGCTTTAACTAGAAGTTCTAGCTTTGATATTATAAAATCATTACAAATGTTAGACTGGTACCAAGTATAGAAGTGAACTCTCCACTGATCTCTTTGTACATGGCATTGATATCTCCATGTGTCTTACAAGCTTGTCGTTTTCCAAAGTAGAAATCTTTACCCTGGCCTTCATAACGTCAAACCCCTAGTGTGCATTTCTGACCTTGTCTCTTATTATTCCTTTGTATATACCCTATATTTAAGCCAAACCAGAAAATTTATTATCTTCTAAGAGCACCTAATACTTTGCTGCTGCTTTCTCTTTCCTTGTTCTGTTCTCCATCTCAAATGATGTGTCGATCCCACTGCAAGCCTGTAAAGTTTGTCTTTCTTCAAATGTTTTTTGGCAAATCATGAAGGGCCATCTCAGATGTCACCTTCATCCTTTATTGATTCTTCTAACCGAATTCTGCATAATCTCTTTCTTCTTGGGCTCCTTTTTAGAGACCTCTTTTATCTTTTGGCTATTATAGTTAGTTTGTGTACTGTCCTATCTCTTTTCCAGATGGTAAATTTCTTGATGTTGGGAATGGTCTTGCTTATCTTTGCATTCTTTTTAAACTATAAAGGTGTAGTACCTTTATGAAGGAGGAACTTGACAAAAATTGAATTATGATGCAGAACTAAATTGACTGCTAGACACATAGACTGTTTCTTTTTATGAATTGCCTTGTTGTAGTCTTTGCCCACTCTCCATTTGATATGTTTATTATATTTATATGGAATTGCAAGAATTCCATTTTTACATGTTAAGGATATTAACTCATTACTTTAATTGAAAATACTTGCCTTTTAATTTTATTTATGGTTTTGTTTTTGTTTTGGGGTTTGTTTCCTGCCCACTTAGGTTTTATTTCTATTTTATGGAAACATTAGTATGGTTGAAAATTCAAATGGTGTAAAGTCTCCTTCCCACGTGGCAATATTTTTATATGGAGAGGTTCTTCTTATTTTTTAATTCATGATTTAATAGTTTATAACATTGTGAAGTTTTAGTTGTACATTGTTGTTTGCCAGTCACCATATGAATGCATCCCTTCACACCTTGTGCCCACCCCACACGCCCCTTGCCCCTGGTAACCACCAAATAGTGGACAAATAGTTCTTTCTGTCCATGTGTTTATATTTCACATATGAGTGAAGTCATATGGTGTTTGTCTTTCTCTCTCTGACTTATTTTACTTAACAGAATACCCTCTAGGTCCATCCATGTTGTTGCAAATGGGACAATTCTGTCTTTTTTATGGCTGAGTAGTATTCCATTCTGTATATGTATACCATGTCGTCTTTATCCAGTCATCAGTTGAGGGACGTTGGGTTGCTTCCACTTCTTGGCTATAGAGAATAATGCTGCAGTGAACATAGGGGTGCATAAGCCTCTTTGGATGGTTGATTTCAGGTCCATTGGGTAGATGCCGAATAGTGGGATTGCTGGATCATAAGGCATTTCTATTTTTAATTTTTTGAGGAATCTCCATACTGTTTTCCGTAAAGGTTGCACCAGTTTCCATTCCCACCAGCAGTGAATTAGGGTTCCCGTTTCTCCACAACCTCTCCAACATTTGTTGTTTTTTGTCTTGGTGATTACAGCTATTCTACCAGGTGTCAGGTGATATCTTAGTGTAGTTTTGATTTGCATTTTCCTGATGATTAGTGATGTTGAACATCTTTTCATGTATCTGTTGGCCATCTGTATATCTTCCTTGGAAAAATGTCTGTTCATATCCTCTGCCCATTTTTTGATCGGGTTGTTTGTTTTGTTGTTCAGTTGTGTGAGTTCTTTATATATTATGGGATTAATCCCTTGTCGGATATATGATTTTCGAATATTTTCTCCCAGCTGGTGGGTTGTCTATTCATTTTGATCCTGGCTTCAGTTGCCTTGTAGAAGCTCTGTAGTCTGATGAAGTCCCACTTGTTTATTTTTTCTCTTGTTCCCCTTGTCCGAGTAGACATGGAATCTGAAAGGATCCCTTTATGACCAATGTCAATTAGTGTACTGCCTATATTTTCTTCCAGGAGTTTCAAAGTTTCAGGTCTCACTTTCAGGTCTTTGATCCATTTTGAGTTAATTTTTGTGTACGGCAATAGAAGATGGTCTACTTTCATTCTTTTGCATGTGGCTGTCCAATTTTCCCAGCACCATTTATTGAAGAGACTTTCCTTTCTCCCTTGTATGTTCTTAGCTCCTTTGTCAAAGATTAGCTGTCCATAGATGTATGTTTTTATTTCTGGGCTTTCAATTCTGTTCCATTGATCTGTGCATCTGTTTTTGTACCAGTACCATGCTGTTTTGATTACTGTAGCTTTATAGTATATTTTGAAGTCAGGGATTGTGATGCCTCCAGCTTTTTGTTTTTTCTCAGGATTGCTTTGGCTATTCGGAGTCTTTTGTTGTTCCATATAAATTTTAGGATTCTTTGTTCTATTTCTGTGAGGAATGTCATTGGCATTCTGATTGGGATTGCATTGAATCTGTAGATTGCGTTAGGTAGTATGGACATTTTAACTGTGTTTATTCTTCCAATCCATGTGCAGGGGATATTTTTCCATTTCATTATGTCATCATTGATTTCTCTCAATAGTATCTTATAGTTTTCATTGTGTAGGTCTTTCACCTCCTTGATAAAATTTATTCCCAGATATTTTATTCTTTTTGTTGCAGTTGTAAATGGGATTGTCTTTTTGAGTTCTCTTTCTGTTAGTTCATTAGTAGCATATAGAAATGCAACTGATTTTTGTAAGTTGATTTTCTACCCTACCACTTTGCTGTAGTTGTTGATTATTTCTAGTAGTTTTCCAATAGACTTTTTAGAGTTTTCTATATATAAGATCATGTCATCTGCAAATAGTGAGAGTTTCACTTCTTTGTTGCCTATTTGGAGTCCTTTTATTGCTTTTTCTTGCCTAAGTGCTCTGGTCAAAACTTCCAGTACTATGTTGAATAAGAGTGGTGAGAGGGGGCACCCTTGTCTTGTTCCTGTTCTCAGAGGAATGGCTTTTAGTTTTTCCCCATTGAGTAAGATCTTAGCTGTGGGCTTGTCATAAATGGCCCTTATTATGTTGAGGTACTTTCCTTCTATACCCATTTTGTTGAGAGTTTTTATCATGAATGGATGTTGGATCTTGTTGAATGCCTTCCCTGCATCGATTGAGATGATCATGTGGTTTTTATTCTTCATTTTGTTAATGTGGTGTATCATGTTGATTGATTTGCAGATGTTGAACCATCCCTTGTCCCTGGTATAAATCCCACTGGCCATGTTGTATGATCTTTTTGATGTATTGCTGTATTCAGTTTGCCTATATTTTGTTGAGGATTTTTGCATCTATGTTCATCAGCGATATTGGCCTGTTTTTTCCTTTTTTGTATTGTCCTTGTCTGGCTTTGGTATCAGGGTGATGTTGGCCTCATAGAATGTGTAAGGGAGTGGTTCATCTTCCTCTATTTTTTGGAATAGTTTGAGAAGGATAGGTATTAAATCTTCTTTGAATGTTTGGTAAAATTCTCTGGGGAAGCCATCTGGTCCTGGACTTTTGTTTTCTGGGAGGTTTTTGATTACTGTTTCAATCTCTACTTGTGGTTGGTCTATTCAGAGTCTCTATTTTTTTCTTGATTCAGTTTTGGGAGGTTGTATGCGTCTAAGAATTTATCCATTTCCTCTAGGTTGTCCCATTTGTTGGCATATAGCTTTTCATAGTATTCTCTTATAATCCTTTGTATTTCCTTGGTATCCGTTGTAATTTCTCCTCTTTTTGTTTCTAATTTTATTTATTTGAATGTCCTCTCTTTTTTTCTTAGTGAGTCTGGCTAAGGGTTTGTGAGTTTTGTTTGTCTTTTCAAAGAACCAGCTCTTTGTTTCATTGATCCTTTCTACTGTTTTTTTTTTTGTTTCAATTTCATTTATTTCTGCTCTGATTTTTATTATTTCCCTCCTTCTGCTGATTCCGGGCTTTGTTTGTTGTTCTTTTTCTAATCTGTTAGGTGTAGTTTAAGGTTGCTTATTTGGGATTTTTCTTGTTTGTTAAGGTGGGCCTGTATTGCTATGAGTTTCCCTCTCAGGACCGCTTTTGCTGCATCCCATATGAGTTGGTATGGTTTATTTTCTTTTTTATTTGTCTCCAGATATTTTTTTATTTCTCCTTTAATTTCATCAACGATCCATTGGTTTTTCAGTAGCATGTTGTTTAGTCTCCACATCTTTGTCACTTACCCAGTTTTTTTCTTGCAGTTGATTTCTAGTTTCATAGAATTATGGTCAGAAAAGATGCTTGTTGTGATATTAGTCTTCTTAAATTTATAGAGGTTTGCCTTGTTTCCTAATATATGGTCTGTCCATGAGAATGTTCCATGCGTGCTTGAGAAGAATGTGTAATCTACTGTTTTTGGATGGAATGCTGTGTATATGTCTATTAAGTCCATCTCGTCTAGCTTTTTGTTTAAGTCCATTATTTCCTTATTGACTTTTTGTCTGGATGATCTATCCATTGATGTAAGTGGGGTGTTGAGATCCCCTACTATTATTGTGTTGTTGTTAATATCTCCTTTTAGGTTTTTTAGCAGTTGTTTTATGTACTTTGGTGCTCCTGTGTTGGGTGCATAGATATTTAATAAGTGATATGTCTTCTTGGTGAAGTGTCCCTTTTATCATTATATATTGCCCCCCTTTGTCTCTCATTACCTTTTTTGTCTTGAAGTCTACTTTGTCTGATATAAGGATGGCAACTCCTGCTTTCTTTTGTTTGCCATTGGCTTGCAGTATTGTCTTCCATCCTTTCACCCTGAGTCTGTGTTTGTCTTTAGAGCTGAGATGTGTTTCCTGGAGGCAGCAGATTGTTGGATCTTGGTTTTTAATCCATCCTGCCACTCTGTGTCTTTTGATTGGAGAATTCAATCCATTTACATTTAGAGTGATTATTGATATATGAGGGTTTATGTTGCTATTTTATTGGTCATTTTCTGGTTCTTTTGCATTTCCTTCATTTCTTGTCCCATGTTTTTCGGACTGCCAAGTCAGTTTGGTAGTTTTGTATGATGATTCTCTTAGTTTTCTCTTTATTTGTCATATGTGATTCTGTTCTGATTAGGTGTTTAGTGGTTACCATGAGGTTTGTAATAAAAATCTCGTGGATGAGATAGCCCATTTTCTGATGCCTCTTGTTTCCTTGGACTAAGTTGATTTGATCCCTTTCCTCTTCCCCTTCTAATTTATTGTTGTCACTACTTATTCCATCTTGTGTTGTGAGTGTTTAAAGTGATGACTTTATATTCGTTCTTGGTGTTTTCCTTCCCTTAATTTTGATTTTTATAATTGTTTGCTAACCTATTCTGATAGAGAGCTGCAATTTTTCTGGTTTAGTCTCCTTAAATTTCTCCCTGCTTAAAACTTTGTATCCCCTTTCTCTGTTTTGTTTTTTTGTTTGTTTTTTTTTTTTTTCAGGCCTAAGGGCCTTCTCGAGCATTTCTTGTAGTGGAGGTCTTGTGGTGATGAACTCCCTTAGCTTTTGTTTATCAGGGAGAGTTATTATTTCTCCATCATATTTGAAGGATATTTTCACCTGATAGAGTATTGTTGGCTGAAGCTTTCTGTCTTTCCGAATTTTGAATATATCATTCCAGTCTCTCCTAGCCTGTAGAGTTTCTGTCAGGAAATCAGCTGAGAGCCTGATGGGGATTCCTTTGTATGTTATTTTTTTTGTTGAGTTTTTTTGCCTTAATTTTTTGTCATTGACTTTTGCCAGCTTTGCTACTATATGCTGTGGAGTTGGTGTTTTCCTGTTTAGATATTTAGGTGATCTACTGACTTCACTGTTTTTTCCAGCTCTTTCTCCAGGTTTGGGAAGTTCTCAGTTATTATTTCTTTGAAGAAACTCTCTGCTCCTGTTTCCCTTTCTTCTCCTTCTGGAATACCTATTATCCTTACGTTACTTTTCCTAATTGAGTCTGATATTTCTTGAAGAATTTCTTCATTTCTTTTTAGTCTTAGTTCTCTCTCCTCCTCTGTGTGGAGCGTTTCTACATGCCTATCCTCAATAATGCTAATTCTTTCCTCCACATTGTCAGGTCTCTTCTTTAAAGATTCCAGATTTTCCTTTATCTCGTGCATTATGTTTTTCATCTCCAAGATTTCTGATTGGTTTTTCTTTATGGTTTCAATCTCTTTTGTGAAGAAATTCCTGAATTCATTGAGTTGTATCTCTGAGTGTTCTTGTAATTTGTTTTTTTATGATAGCTATTTTGAATTCTCTGTTGTTTATAGATTTCTGTGCCTTCAGGGTTGGTTCCTGGGTGTTTGTCATTTTCCTTTTGGTCTGGAGACTTTAAGATACTTCTGCGTAGACACTGAGTTCTTTGCCTTACTATGTCTCATGGTGAGGATATCTGGTCGCAGTTTCCACCTGCCGCCACTGGGTGGCAGTCATGAGCTGTGTGTTCTGAGCCCACTGTGACCCCTGGAGGGCTTGTGCGGAAGCCAGGGCGTGTGGGGGGAGGGGCTCTCTCTTTCGCCTGCCCATCCCGGGCCTTCTTTCTTCCCTCGCTCTCTGCTCTCCTGGGGTGCTTGGATGTTGACCGCACCCCCGCAACAGTTCTGTCATTTTTTCCTTGTGGCAATTTCTCAACAGTCTGTGAGGGCACCTGAAGGGTGATAGTTGGCCCACAGAGGGCTGTGCCTCCCCCCTCTGTGAACCACACTGACCAGCGTTGCTGATCGAATGGGGAGGGGGAGTAAATCTCCTTACCTCTCCCCATGTCCTCTGGGGCTTCCCGTGCCTCCACCTTCAGATGTACAACTGTGTAGGTCTATTAGAAGTCTTTTGTGGTGTATGACTGTCCTCTGTTGGTATGCGAATGATGTTTTTGTTGTGTCATAGGGGGTAGAGATTCAAAGGGGAAAGCTCACTCTGCCATGATGCTGACGTCACTCTGAGGTTCTTATTTTTTGTGTAACAGCCTGTCAATTTTCTTTCTTTTGTTTCTGGAATAGAAAGTCTTTTCCCTACCCCATGTTATTTAACAACTCATCTGCTTTTCTTATGGTTCTTTGTTATGCTTCTTACCTATAAATCTTTATTATACCTGGATTGTGTGTGTATGTCAGTTCTGTGAAGTAGAGGTAAAATATTTTTCCATTTGTTGACCTAGATTGTCCTCAACCCTGGCTAAACATCAGAATCACCTTTGGCACTTTGTTAAAAATGTAAGGTGTAGGGGGCCGGCATGGTGGTTAAGTTCGTGCACTCCACTTCGGCAGTCCAGGGTTCACAGGTTAGGATCCTGGGCGCGGACCTGCACACGGCTTATCAAGCCCTGCTGTGGCAGGTGTCCCACATATAAAGTAGAGAAAGATGGGGAGAGATGTTAGCCCAGGGCAAATCTTCCTCACACACACACACACACACACACACACAAAATGTAAGGTGTAAAAGCATTTGTATTTTTCAAATGTCTGTTCTTTCTTGTTCTTTACCTGAGAATAACATAAAAAACTGTTACTGATTTCAGCATTTTTCTCAAGGTCATTCTGAACCTTGAGTTTTCTGATATCAGTCTTGCAGAACTGTTCCACTGTCTTACCACTTGTCTTTGATTTTAAATTCCCACTTTTCCTCTTTTGAACTTTATTAAGCATTGTTGTCTCCCTGTCTGTGCTTATACGATACAACTATTACTAAGAAATCACTAGAAGCTTCTTAGTAGGAAAAATGTCTACAGCGATAGTTTAGTATCTTTGTAATTAGGCTAAAGATGTAATGAAACTGTTCGTGGGATGCTTGCTTTTTGTCAGTTACTTTGCTGCTAGGCCCCTTTGAAGGAGGCATAGATGAAAACAGACCATCTTTGCTATCAAGGGACTCGGCCTGGTAGGAGAGACAGATGTATGGATAATTATCATATAACAGTAAATACCAAAGATGTTGCAAATGTCGTAAATGTCATGATAACATATTTTTTAAAATAAAGTTAATAAAATAAAACTGAAAATTTAATGAAAGCAGGGGCCGACCCAGTGGCATAGTGGTTAAGTTTGCACGCTCTTTGGCAGCCCAGGGTTCACTGGTTTGGATCCTGGGCATGGACCTACTCACTGCACATCGAGCCATGCTGAGGCAGCATCACACATAGAAGAGCTATGGCTCTACAACTGTGATACACAACTATGTCCTGGGTCTTTGGAGAGAAAAAGAAAAGAAAAAGAGGAAGACTGGCAACAGATGTTAGCACAGGGCCAATC
Organism: Tapirus indicus; assembly: GCA_031878705.1. Classification (NCBI taxonomy): domain Eukaryota; kingdom Metazoa; phylum Chordata; class Mammalia; order Perissodactyla; family Tapiridae; genus Tapirus; species Tapirus indicus. The sequence continues at coordinate 143,810,166 of CM062922.1, forward strand.
TCCCTCAGAAAAAACCACAAAAAACAAACTTGCTTGTTAAAAAAAAAAATTTAAATGAAAGCAAGACTAAATTAGATTACTGGCTTGTCTTCACTGGAACAGCTTCTTAATTTACTTTGGTTATTTCCATAGGCAATACAGAGTAAACTTGCCTGCATCAAAGCTCTAAACCATTATGAATGTAATATTCCCCTCTTTAATATATGCAAAAAGTACATTCATTCCTTCTACATTTATTAGTTAGCGTTCCATTTCTGTTTCAGACTTCTTTTTCCCATAGTTAATACTGACAGTCGACTTTCTTGTCAGGAGCTTTCTTCACAAAGAGATATTTTTTAGTCACTTAAAAGGAGACATTATATGCAGTGATGAATAGAACCACCAAATTATATTGAACGTTGAATGCTAAACTATCAAAACTAGGGTCATGTTACTTTTGTTTGACTTTTAGCTATGGAATAGAAGTGGTCCCAGTTCATCACCCTTCTCAAGCCCGGCCTCATCCCGCTCCCAGACACCAGAGAGGCCAGCAAAGAAAATAAGGTAATCAGTTATTTGCCATGTGGGTTAATGAGAGGTCAGGAAAGGAGGGAAAGTTCCATGGCCCTTAGGCTTTCTGCGACTCTGATTTGGAGAATCAAAGAAATTTACTTCTAGAAGGACAGTGAAGTACCAACCTGAGTTGCTCTCATTTCTTAACATTCCTTATGTACTAGCTGTAGAGGCCTCTGGCTCTTTTCCTCATACTGCAGTGTGAGTGATTGGGGTGTCAGAGTAGAGGCCACACAGAATAGACTGAACAGAGTGAATAATGTCAGCAGGCAGTAGACTTCATGTTCTCGAGTCCAACTGACCCTTTAGGTACCTACAGACAGCTGGAATGCCACTCTTAGGGATCAGATCTGTGACTAAAACTCTCAGGAACTTGACAGGTTGTAAGTAAGGTTTTGAAGATTATTGTTTTGTACTCGTTTTAAGACAAAGGTTTTATCGTGGCTTCCATGAACTGTCTCCCTTCATTTCTGTAGGAATTTTCTTTTAACTTTTTTTACTTTTTGTCCTGGCATACTGAGATCTTAAACCATGCTTGTTCTAGACTTTGACCAGTTGGTAGTTAGGAGGGCATAAGAAGTTACCGAGTAATTTTTCTCAGAAAGTCTTCCTAAACTTAATTCTGTGTTTTCCTCCCACAGAGAAGAGGAGCTTTCTCATCATTCTAGTTCTTCAACTCCATTGGTAACAGACAAGGAGTCCCAGGGAGAAAAGGGTGAGTTGATAGATACACAGGAGTGGCTCGTGGTGGTGGTCCAAGTGTTTATGGAGGATGTATAGACTACTGCCTATTCGAAAACACGTGTTGAGCATTGCTGTGTGTAAGGCCTGGTAGATACAGAGATAGAAGTTCCTGTCCTTCAGAGGTTTATAATCTGGTAAGGGAGAAAGATGATACAGACAAATACAGTAAAACCCAGGATAACTGTGGGGTAGGTATATGCTTAGGTTGGGATATCTGGGGAGCAATCCAGGTAATTATTGTCCAGTAAGCAGTTATATACATGCATTTGGAGCAATTTTATCTTTATATTCTCTTGACTATTAGAATAATCTTGCAAAAACCATCCAAAAGCCCAAACCATGGAAGATAGAATCTTTCAGAGATACTCAGTGAAAATTCAGCATGAACAACCAGGTGGATAGACAAACTATCTATTTCTGGAAGAGAGGAAGAAGAAAACAAGTCTGTGTTTCTTTCTTTAGTTGCAGATGCAACCACGTGGAAGAAACAAAACTCGTGGAATTCCCCATCTACACCTGGCAGCTCTGGCCAACGTAAACGGAAGATTCAGCTGCTGCCCTCCAGGCGAGGGGACCAGCTGACCTTGGTAATGGTCTTGTTTATCCACTCCTGCCCACCCCAGCTTAGCTTTTAGCTCCCAGCTTAGCTCTCCTGAGTCTTCAGAGGGCTAAACACAAGTTTCTTCTAGTTCCTTCTGATTGACTTGACTTCTTTCTCTTTTTGATAGCCTCCACCTCCCCAGCTTGGTTATTCAATCACTGCTGAAGATCTAGACTTGGAAAAGAAAGCTTCATTACAATGGTTTAACAAGGTCTTGGAGGATAAGACTGGTAAGGAATATAGATCAGTTTCACACTCCAGAGAGGGTTTGTTTTCTTTGGTCTTTCTCATCTGAGAAATCCATTTGGGTCCTTAGTGGAATCTGGAGAACAATGAGCATTGAGATTGAGAGGAAGCATTTTTAAATGAGTTATACTGAGACCTGAGCATCCCTGTGCTGTGATACGCCACTGGAAAGAATTCCCAAACAGTGGAGGACAATTTAATCTTTTCTTTCTTCCTTAGACACTGCCTTGAACTCTGTCACTGAGAGCCCACCCACCACTCAGCCTTCTTTTCCATTTACCCTGCCGGCCACTGGGACTGCTTCCTCCCCAACCTGCCTCCCAGCCCCAAGCTCTAACCCACTATTGGAGAGCTTGAAGAAGATGCAGAATTCCCCGGGCCTACCATCCTTCCCAGGTTAGTGGGAGAGCTTCCTGTGAAGTGTATAATGACATCAGCCTTTGTTTAGGTTGAAATAAAAGCATTGTGCCTGTCAGTCACTGGAAATTGTTGTAAGGGTAGAACCCACTCTGGCTTACCAAAGCTGACCTGGTGCAAGCCTGAGAGCTTCAGAATTCTCTAATCAGGAAACTGTAGAGAAGTGGGGCTGCAACACTTAAAGCTGGGGAAGGCAGCTTATTTGTGGTAGTCTAACGGCTCTTGATTTAAAACCCAGTTCCTTAGCTGCTCTGAGCCTTGCTGTCGTCACCTGTAAAATGAGACTAATGCTGACCTCATGAGGTATCTTTGAAATGTAAATGTGATCACATGGTTAAGATGTCTTGTCTTGTCACATGCTTATTAGACCACAGGCACAAGATAATATAAATTACTTTTCCCTCCAGGTTCCCACGAGTCTGTTGATTGTTCCAGCCCCATGCCTTATGGTCCTGCATATATACACACTCCTATTATTGCACTTTATCATAAAGTAGTATGTGTTAGATCTCAGCCTCTCCCAGGGCTCAGGGCAAAGACTGTCTCATTCATGGTTACATGCTCTGCACTTAGCACATGGTAGGCAAATATAGTAAATCTTTGTTAGATGAGTAAGGTGTATCTAGGTAATTAACTGGACTTGAGTTCAAGTGATTGGCTTTTCCTTAGTGTCCACACATTTCGCCCCTTCAGTTAGGCCACGTTTTATCCCCTTCTGTCTTTCTTATGCTCTGTGAAGGGTAGAAATAATGAACACTTCCTTGATTTTAAAGAATAAATATTTTAAGGGCCTCTGGTATAGATTTAGTCATATTTGTTGACTGATTCCTGAATCCATAGCACTGTGGTAGGCACAGGGGAGATACAAAAGCATCAAATACCATCACATTTGAGGTACAGATCTTCCTCGACTTAACAGTGGGGTTACATCCTGATAAACCCATCGTAGGTTGAAAATATCCTAAGTCAAAAATGCATTTAACACACCTACCCTACCAAACATCATAGCTTAGCCTAGCCTACCTTAAACGTGCTCAGAACACTTACATTAGTCTACAGTTAGGCAAAATCATCTAACACAAAACCTATTTTATAATAAAGTGTTGAATATCTCGTGTAACTTATTGAATCCTGTACTGAAAGTGAAAAACAGAATGGTTGTGGGTTCAGATGGTTGTAGGTGTATCAGGTCACATGGCTGACTGGGAGCTGCTGCTGCCCAGCTTCAGGAGGGAGGATTGTACCACATATCGCTAGCCCAGGAGAAGACTGAAATTCAAAATCCAAAGTATGGTTTTTCCTGAATGTGTACTGCTTTCGCACTATCGTCGTGCACTATTGTAAAGTCAGAAAATCATAAGTCGAACCATCGTGAGTCGGGGACCATCTGTATTCAGAATTCACTTTCTCTATTCTTCTTCCCAGAATCTGCTGGAGTGGCAACCACTGTGGCCCATTCACCTCCGAAGACAACCAGCCTTCTGGCCCCTCTTGACTCTTCACAGTCAGGGCCCCTTCCCAGCACCTCCTCGGACTCGAAATCCACAGTCACTTTCTTGGGGCTGACCACTGCTGCTTCCACGATACCAGTTACTGACACCACCACGTCACCTCTAGCCCCTCACGCTGAGACATCCGCCAAATCCCAAGCCCTGTCTGCCCCATCGCCCACCTCCAAGCAAAGTATTCTGTTTGGAATGCTGAGCACCCCCCCTGCTAACCCTTCTGTCTCTGTAGCTCCTGCTGTATCTTCAGCATCTCCCATGTTCAAGCCCATTTTTGTGGCCCCACCTAACAGTGAAAAGGAGGGTCCCTTGCAGTCTAGCCCTTCCAAGGTCACAACCACAGCATCTTCCAGCTCTGCCCTCCCCACAACTACCAGGACCCCTCCCCCTACTTTTAAGCCTATCTTTGGCAGCATGGGGCCACCTACGTCTGTGCCCATGTCAGCTCCCTTCTCCTTCAGTCAGACTACTTTAGCCACTACCACAAGCACCCCTCTCTTCACTGGCCAGGTCAGTGCCACCTCGACAGTGGCTTCTGTGAGCACAGCCAGCACGTCTGCAGACTCTGCTCCAAAGCCTGCCTTCGGCTTTGGTGTGAGCAATGTGACTAGCACCCTGGGCAGCGTGCCTAGCACCACCACTTCCACTTCACAGCCTTTCCTCTTCGGGACGCCCCCTGCCTCTGGGGCTAGCTTGACCCCGGCCATGGGCTCCTTATTCCAATTTGGCAAGCCTCCTGCCATGCCTGCTTCAACGGCAGTCACCACCTTTGGCCAGTCCCTACCCAGTGCCATTCAGACAGCCACCAGCAGCAGCACTGCCAGCTTTAGTGGTTTTGGCAGCACCCTTACCACCTCAGCTCCGGTCACCACCAGCCAGCCGACGCTGACATTCAGTAGCACTACCACCCCAGCATTTAACATTCCCTTTGGCTCAAGCACCAAGCCTCCTCTCCCAGTGTATCCAGGAGCCAACCCCCAGCCAGCATTTGGGGCCACTGATGGGCAGCAGCAGGGGGCTACCAAGCCAGCCCTTACCCCCAGCTTTGGCAGCTCTTTCACTTTTGGAAACTCTGCAGCTGCAGCCCCGACTGCAACTCCAGCGCCAGCCCCTGCCCAGCCAGCCTTTGGCAGTGCTGCGCAGTCGGCTTTTGGTGGTTTAAAACCCACAGCCTCTGCCTTTGGCACCCCTGCCAACACTCAGCCCGCCTTTGGCAGCACCACGGCTGTTTTCTCCTTTGGTGCAGCCACCACCTCTGGCTTTGGAGCTACAACCCAGACCACCAGCAGTGGGACCAGTCGCTCAATGTTTGGCAGCACAACGCCATCACCCTTCACATTTGGGGGATCAGCAGCCCCAGCTGGCAGCGGGGGCTTTGGGATCAACGTGGCTACCCCAGGCGCCAGCTCAACCTCTGGAGCTTTCAGCTTTGGAGGAGGACAGAGTGGGACCACGGGCAGCACAACCCCTTTTGGGGGAGGCTTGAGTCAGAACACATTGGGTGCACCCAGCCAGAGCACCCCCTTTGCCTTCAGTGTGGCCAGCACGCCTGAGAGCAAACCTGTGTTTGGAGGTAAGATTAGGAATGCATCTGCTGTGCCAGGCGCCATGTTGAGTGCTTGCACGGGCTCTGCTCTTCCAGAGCTTTACACTACGGTAGTGAAGAGGCAGATGTTACATATATAAATATAACGTCAAGTAGTAAAACGTCTTGATAAAATATGCAGTTAATGACTGCGGAGGAGCTATTTAGATAGTCAAGGAAGGCCTTTCTTAGGAAATAAAGGCAAGACTACATTTGTGACAAAAAGGGGTTGGGAGTGTGGGTGGGTAGGTGCGTGTGAGAGGAGGAGAGCTTTGCAGGCACAGGAGGTAACCAGTGCAGAGGCCCAGCGGCAGAACAAGCCTGGTATGTTCATGAACAGAGAAAAGCAGGCTATGGCTAGAGATTTAAAAGTGGAAAAGGTATAAAATGAGGGTGAAGGCAGGCAGAGTTGAGATCATTCATGGCCAGGGTTAAATGTTTGGATTTGAAGTACTAAGGGAAATCACTAGAACTTCAAGCAGAAGAATGAAGTGATCTTAATTGCCGTGTGGAAGATGAATTATAAGGAGTTTTGATCCTGGTAGCTTCTGTCTTCATTAAATGTGGGAGAAGATCTTAGGGAGTGGATTAGGGTGAAATGTGTACAAAGGAGAGCCTCTTGAAAGAGTCATTTTGGAGAGTGGGAAAAGGAACGTAATGAGAAAGTGTAGTAGAATTGCCAGGCAGTTTTGAGGGCTAGAAAAGTGTGATGGTGAATTTAAAGTGAGGCCAGTCAGCACTGTTGTTTTTCGCCAGCAGCATTCAGTTGTTGAGGTATAGACCTAAAGTGAGTAGACAGCTGTGAAGCCCAACCTGCTGAAACTCAAGCAGGTGTAGCAGAAGGGGCAGTAGACTGGAGGTGTGGGTGAGGGTGAGGAGATGCCTGAGTGGGAGCACTACAGACAGGGAGCTAGAAGAAAGTGCAGGACTTAAGAGTGGAGATGTGGGAGCTAGAGCAGTTCCTGGTGGTGACAAGTGACATAGGAGTGGGTGGCAGAGACAGCATAGAAAAGATTGGGGTGGCAAGGTCAGGGCCTCCGGGAACAAGAGAGACACTTGCCCAGCTCAGGCCCAGATGAGTGCACATGAGAGAACACAGGCTGCCCGGAGAGGGGCCGCAGGGAAAGCAGCACCAGCACTGGACAGCAGGGTTCAGTAAGGGCAAGGGAGGTGGCTGATGACTGAGTTCTGGGGGGCTCTTTGAAGATTGGGGGACCAGCAGGGTGGAGTGGAGTGGTGGTGAGTTTGGTGGAAGGCTCATATTTCTGGAGGGGAGGGGACAGGTAAACAGGGAGAAGAGGCATCACACAATTAGTCCTGATGGAAAGAGGGAAGTAACTTGGTCAAGCTAGCAGGTGGGAGTCCACCGGGTATCCCCTCTGCTGTGCTCTGGTGGCTGAGGGAATGCAGAGGCCCTACTCTTTCCGTGGCCAGAAGGCAATACCAAGGAGGGGCTTTTTCTCTGCTGTAGCACAGTGGTTAGCAGGCTGGAAGATGGGCAGGCTCCCCTGGAGCACCAGGTGTTAAGACTTCATTATCCCACACAGTTCCTTATGGTGGGGCGAACCAGTAAGGGTCCAGGGCTAAAGTATCCTGTGGGGAATGGAACACCCTACAGAGAGCAGACTGCCTCCCTAGGTTCAGTACCGTCTGGTTTGCTGCCGTCTGCTCACAGGCCTAGTCTATACAGTTCTCTGCTGTCTCTTCCTTCTAGGCACCTCCACACCTTCCTTTGGTCAGAACACCCCTGCCCCTGGGGTGGGCACGTCGGGCAGCAGCCTCTCCTTTGGGGCGTCCTCAACACCCACCCAAGGCTTTGTTGGAATCGGACCTTTTGGTAAGCAGCAGGTCTCTCTGTTGCCAGTGTAACCTGCTTATTCCTCTCTCAAGAGGGAGTCGGGTGGGGTGGCAGGTTCCTGGCTCTCTGGGGAAGATCAGCCTCATAAGCGTGAGAAAGATGTGTCTGGGCCAGGCCGGCGTCCAGCACAACCCAGATTTGCAGTTGGGTATTAAGTCAGAGAGGAGCCATCTCAGGCACAATTTCCCAGACCACTGGAAAGCCAGGTGAAAATGCCTTCCTGGGCCTCACTCCCAGACTATCTGGGATCCTGGGATTTTGCATTTTAAATAGGCCCCTTCCCCAAAGCAACTGATAAATAGTTCAGGAAGACCTATTCAGGCACCTAGTGTTCTGCTGGACTAACCTTCCCAAGATTAGGACACTCGGAGAAGTGTTCTCACGTGGCAGCTGCCCTGATGAGATTTTGTTGCATCTTCCAGGCTCGGCGGCCCCTTCCTTTTCCATTGGTGCAGGATCCAAGACCCCCGGGGCTCGGCAGCGACTGCAGGCCCGGAGGCAGCACACCCGCAAGAAATAGCCTTTGTCCCTTGCCCCCACTCCCCCCACCCCACCCCCTGCCCAAATCTTGACCTCAGTACCTGCTAGGAAGAGCCTCTGACCGACCCTCCTAGTTCCATAAAGCAATCCTACCCCCAGATTTCTGGCTTCCTCAGGTAGTGGCAGCCCTAGGGGCTGTTTCCCTCTCCTTGAGGAAGCAGGAGCCTCAGGCCTCTTGAAGGAAGGGAAGGCAGGATGTGGCAGGGCAGAAGCCTGTACTTGAACAGTTCCACTGGGGAGGCTGGAGAGAACTAAGGAAACATCTGTACATATTGTCCACTTACTTCCCTGACTCTTGTTTAGTGTGTAAGCTTAGTCAGGCGGCATCCCTTCCCACCTTTCCCCCAAGAGCCATCTTTACTGGAGGGAAGCAGGTACCGCCCTCACACACTTGTATCTCTTGATATGCATTTGGTGAGATTGGGGGAAATAGGTTATCCCTAAAGCTTTACCTTGCTGGGCTTGGCTATAAAAAGTGGTTCTCCTCCTCTGGTCCTTTTAGGGAACTCTGTTTCCCCATTTCTTGCTGCTTTGTCCCTCACTCCTCCCAGGATCAATCCCTTTTGAAATAATCTTGAATCTAGCTTTGCCTTGGAGATCCCAGTGGGTGCTGCTCCTGCTGGTCCACTTCCTGCCAAGTCTGAGTCAATGTTTTGTCCCCAAGCCTCTCTGCCAGTTTGGCCACTAAAAGCTTGGTGGCCCAAGACTGTTAGCCTGGCAGATCCAGGGGTGTTACCTCGCTCCAGGGAGAGAAGCTCTTGGAGCAGGCAGGATGCCCACCGCTGCTTTCAGCTGCCTCCTCGCCCACCTTCCCCACTGGCCTCACTGGACTCGTCTCTCTCCGGGATTGTATGTTTAAAGCCTTGTCCTGTGTTCCTTTGTCTGATGCTCGTGTCTGTTGCTCTCTGAATCGAGTTTGGAGGAAGAACTGAATTGTATGAGTGGCGGCATGTTGGTAGTGCCGGACTTACCTGTCTCAAGTTTCTAGGGCCTAGCTAATTGAATGTGGAAAGGAGCACCACTTTATGGCTGCAGGTGCTGACTCCTGGATTTTCAAATGGTGTTTTGACTTTAAGGGCTGGCAGCCCAGGAGGATGGGGCCGAGGGGAAGCAAAGACCTCTTCCCTGTTTCTCTTCCACCTACCTGACCTCAGTGGAGGCTAGATCACCCGTAGAATGTTAGAAAACCTAAATTAATGAACCACACTTCAAAATTCTTAGATTTTTTCCCCCCAACAAAGCCTCCAACCCTTCCCCTTTTCTTCTTTTGTTCCCAAACCATGTACCCCAGGCCCAAGAGCCTTGCTGCCATGCCCATCCTCTTTGGGAGAAGTATGAATGCGTGTGTCTAAATTAAAAGAAAAAAATATTTAAACATTTTTTAACAAAATAAAAATTTATTTTTGTATTTAAGCTAAATTGCCTTTTAAATTCCTTCAAGCTTGGTTCATTGAGGTGGTTAAGTATAAATGCTATTGACTAGGAATTAGCTGTATAGTTAAGTTATGCCTGTGTGAAGAGGCTCAAATACTGTCCCAGGCAGCTTTCCTGAGGGACTAGAGCTCCTTCTGGACACATTATATGAAATGTAATTCTTATTTTATAAATAATGTGATGTAGATGTAACTAGTCCCCCCCATCCCCCTTTGTGACTGAGGTTGAATGTTTCGTCACAGGGCTGTACCTCCCCACCCCCAAGAAGAGCTCTGTTAATACTTAACTGTGCGTGAAGCTGAGGAGGGGCCTGAACCTCAAGTCCCAAATACCTGTTAGGATTGGAGGGGTGGGGGTGGGGCATGGGTCTAGAAATCAAGCTTCTACCTATACCTTATGTAAGGTAGATCCTCTTAGTTTTGGTCCTCTCAGCTAGTTTACCTCAGTTCCACAGGCAGGACAGTTGGTCCAGGAAATCCCTGAAGAGGGTATCCTGGCACGCCTGAGAGTGTGTGTGTGTGTGTGTGTGTGTGTGTACATGTACGTGCACTGGACAGGAACGGGAGGCTGGGACTTTCCATTACAAATAAAGATTTAATTCCTGTTGAGTCTAGTTGGAGTTGGTAGTATGAATGTGAGATTTTTCTCCTTGCTTATGTCGTTAAGAATTAAAAAACTGTGATCTATCATAGACCATGTCCTGCCTTTTATTTTTGTGGGCAGTACGTCTCTCACCAGCAAGAACACCGCCCAGGGAGGGGACCCAAAGGACGAGGAACAGGGTTACCAGTTTCCTTCCTACAGCAATAAAAAGAACAGAACCTTTCAAAAACAAAACTGCCGCCTGGGGCTGAGGACCCAAGGCTAAGTTGAGGGGAGAACTGGTGTCTTCCTTTCTTCCCTCCCAGCCAAGGTGAGCACCTGCTGTGTGCAAGGCAGTGTGCTAGGACCAGCCGCTGCTTTTCGCTGCCTCTTCTTTCTCTTTGGGACGGGGCTGGATATAAGTTCTGGTGCTGATGCTTCGACCTGTGAGACTGACCTAAACGAAAAGTACATCAGTTAGATGTGTCCCGATCTTCCAGCATCTTCCAAGCAGGCCCCCTACTCACTCACCCTGGCACCTCTACCCGTTCAAGTACAGCAATGAAGAAGCCACCAGTGAGCGTGGTCTCAGGGGAGGCCCGGAGGCAGTGTTCAGCACCTGGAAAAGTGCTAAGGCCTCGGTGGGGCCAGGAAGGTAGCACAGGAGCTAGCCTGTGGAGAAGAAATAGCACAGACTTGTAGGTAAAAGAGAGCAACCCCCCTCCCCAGGACCCTGGCCGATACCCACTACCTGAAGGTTCCTGGACTCTGTCGCAGGGCATCTCGTACCACATCTTCATTCTCCTCTTGGCAAAGGGAACACGTGGAGTAGACAAGGCGTTGCAGGGAGGGGAAAGTGAGCGCGTGGCGTAGAGCGCGCTGCTGGAACCCTGCCAGGGCGTGCAAGCGCTCCTTGCTAGGTGTGCCTGCCCTGGGTTCCTCCAGCTGTCTTGTCAGCATACCTGAGGAAAAGGGTGTTTCACTGCAGACTGCCTTATTTCATACTGAAATCCCCGCTTTTTACATGAGAACATTTGTCCAGGGTTACAAGATGATTAGAGTGAGAACTTAAACCCAAGGCCAAAACAAAGTACTACCCCTTCCCCTCTAAGGGCACTCAAGATCTGTGGGTCCCTTGGCCATGCTTTTCTCCCCATCTCACCAGAGCCACTACAAGAAGGATCCAGCAAGATGTACTGGACCTGACGATAACGCTGGTCTGAGGGTGAGACTGCCAGAAAGTCCTCCTCGGCTAGCTCGCAGCAAGAGACTCCAGCTCGGGCCAGCAGAGTGGCCATGGACGCCAGGCGTTTGGCATCCAGGTCAAAGGCAAAGATCTTCCTAGGGAAGAGGGCAGAGCAGAGGTTAACTGAATTTATGGAGCATCTATAAGGGCCCATAGCTCCGACACACATTAACATGTACATAAAGTCAGGACACACAGAAAATAATATTTAAATGGCCTACAAAGGTCAGCGGTCAGAGGTCACTGGTCTGGGGACTCTGCCCCAAGGGCTAAGGGATTCCTATCTCACACCTGCAACCCACTGGGAAGCTCAGCTTGGGGCTATACCAGGAACTGCCCTAGGTCCAGAAGGAAGTATTTAAAGGAAAAATCCTCCTTTCAGCCTTCATAACCTATTGGAATAAAGAGTTCCTGATTTCTTCTTACAAAGTGTAGGAGATCAGACCCCATCCCCTTCCTCTGTCTGACCATGGCACTCACCCTTGGTTCTTCAAAAGAGCAGCCAAGTGACTGGTCTTATTGCCTGGAGCAGCACATGCATCGATGATGTGGGAACCTGGCGGCGGAGCCAGCAGCATAGCTGGGAGACAGCTGGCCTGGCAGGCAGAGCACAGCGGCTGGGTGAACAGATACGCCGGGCTGGTCACTCCCACACGCTCTTCCCTTTTCCACCCATCTTCCCTACCTTGTCTTGCAGGATGAGGTGACCGGCTTGGTACAGTGGATGTTCATGCAGATCTGTTTGGGCAGGAAACACAAGCAGCTCTGGCAACAAGAGATCCAGAAGAAAACACTTTCCTTTGAGGGCCCTTAGGTCCTCGAGGCTGCCAAAGAATAAGAACCATTCATTCAACATTTTTTAATCCCTCAATGCCAGGCACCAGGCTGGACATTTTACACATAACCTCTCTTTAACTGTTCATGCATGCAACAAATGTCTAAAACTGCTATGAAGAAATAAACAGGGTGATAAGATAGAGGCAACAGTTAAGAGAATGGGTTCTCAGGCCAAACTCTGGGTTCAGGATCCCACCTCTACCATTTACCAGCAGCGGGAGCAAGGGCAAGTGCCTTCACCTCAGCTTCTGTTTGCACTTTTGCAAAATGGTAGCTGTGAAGATTAAATGAGTTAATACATGCAAAATACTTAGAAAAATATTTGACATAAATTAGGCACTCAATATTAGCCAGTACTGCTAAAACACAACCTCTGGGAGAGGTTACTTTATGGGGTAGAGGAGGGAGTGCTGAGCTGATTCCTGATGGACAAGTTAGTAACGTGAGGAGCTGAGGTGAAAGCTATGTTCACTCAACTCTGCAAAGGAACACTGTCCAGTCCACCTGACCCACGTAGACACAGGCCTAGAGAATAACATCTCAGTTCAAGTGGCAGAGTTGGAATTCAAATCCAAACACAGCCATTCTCTACTCTACCACCCTGGTCTCCAAGCAACATGCTAGAGGCAGAAGGAGGAACATCTAAAACAGATGGAAGGAAAGGAGGGAGCAGAGGCAGCTTCCCAGAGCTGTCAAAGGACAGACCAGGAGGCAGATGAGTCCAGGGGAGGGGTGGGGAAGAATGCTGTGGAGAGCAGCAACCCCTGCGGGAACACCAGGTGCATGGAGTGCCATGGCAGATGGGCCTGGAAAGGAAGAAGTGCACGGCACAACAGAGAGCCAAGAAAGAGTTTTCAACTGGTAAGTAACACATCAGATCTGGTTTCAGATCTTTCTGCAACCAACCTCAGAGACAAACATGGCGACAAAGTCTGGAAGTGAGGAGACCAGTTGAGGAGATTTTTCTGCCAAACATGATAGGAAATGATGAGTGCCTAAACCTAGGCAATGTCCAGGAGGATGAAAAGAAAGGAGTGGATTTGAGAAAGATGCTGAAGGCAGAGTAGTAAATGACTGGAAGGAGAGGAGAGAAGCATTTAGGATGACTCAGTTTCTGGCTTGACCAAATGGCTGCATAATGGTGAAATTTTTTAGGTTAAAATAGGGAATGCAGAAGGTACAAAGTTCAGGGATGCAAAGATGGTTCAACCTCCACAAATCAATATGATATACCACATTAACAAATTGAAGGATAAAAATCATATGGTCATCTCAATAGATGCAGAAAAACCATTGGACAAAATTCAACATCCATTTATGATAAAAACTCTCAACAAAATGGGTATAGAGGGAATGTACCTCAACATAATAAAGGCCATATATGACAAGCCCACAGCTAACATCATACTCAACAGTGAAAAGTTGAAAGCTATTCCTCTAAGGTCAGGAACAAGATAAGGATGCCCACTCTTGCCACTTTAATTCAACATAGTATTGGACGTCCTAACCAGAGCAATTAGGCAAGAAAAAGATATAAAACCCACCCAAATTGGAAATGAAGAAGTAAAACTGTCACTATTTGCAGATGATATATATAGAAAACCCTAAAGACTCCACAAAAACATTGTTAGAACTAATATATATTCAGTAAGGTGGCAGGATACAAAGTCGATATACAAAAATCTGCTGTGTTTCTATAACAATGAACTATCAGAAAGAGAAATTAAGAAAACAATCCCATTTACAACTGCATCAAAAAGAATAAAATACCTACAAATAAATTTAACCAAGGAGGTGAAAGACCTGTACACTGAAAACTATAAGATAAAAGAAACTGAAGACACAAACAAATGGAAAGATACTCCATGCTCATGGATTGGAAGAATTAATATTGTTAAAATGTTCATATTACCCAAAGCAATCTAAAGATTCAGTGCAATCCCTATCAAAATTCCAATGGTATTTTTCACAGAAATAGAACAAGCAATCCTAAAATTTGTATGGAACCAAAAAAGACCCAAATAGCCAAAGCAATCTTGATAAAGAAGAACAAAGCTGGAGGCATCATGCTCCCTGATTTCAAACTATATAACAAAGCTACAGTAATCAAAACAGTATGGTATTGACATAAAGACACATAGGTCACTGGATCAGAATAGAGAGCCCAGAAATAAACCCATGCATATATGATCAATTTACAACAAAGGGTCCAAGAATATATAATAGGGAAAGGACAGTCTCCTCAATAAACAGTGTTGGGAAAACTGGACAGCCACATGTAAAGAACGAAGCTGGAGCACTATCTTACACCAAAGACAAAAATTAACTCAAAATGGATTAAAGATTTGAATGTAAGACCTGAAACCATAAAACTCCTAGAAGAAAACATAGTAAGTTCCTATACATCAGTTTTAGCAATGATTTTTTAGATTTGACAGCAAAGGCAACAAAAGCAAAAATAAACAAGTGGGACCATATCAAACTAAAAAGCTGCTGCACAGCAAAGGAAACCATCAACAAAATGAAAAGGCAACCTATCGAATGGGGGAAAATATTTGCAAATCATTTATCTGTTAAGCAGTTAATATCCAAAATACATAAAGAATTCATACAACTCAGCAAAAAAAAAAAAAAATCCAATTAAAAAACAGGCAGAAGATCGAACAGACATTTTTCCAAAGAAGACATATAGATGGCCAACAGGTACATGAAAAAATGCTCAACATTAGGGAATCATTAGGGAAATGCAAATCAAAACCACAATAAGATATCACCTCACACCTGTCAGAATAGCTATTATCAAAAAGACAAGAAATAACAAGTGATGGTGAGGATGTGGAGAAAATGGGACCCTTGTGCACTGTTGGCATGAATGTAAACTGGTGCAGCCACTATGGAAAACAGCATGGCAGTTCCTCAAAAAATTAAAAATAGAAATACCATGGGCCAGCCCAGTGGTGCAGAGGTTTAGTTCATGCTTTGGCAGGCCAGGGTTCGCGGGTTCAGATGCTGGGCACCAGCCAACACACTGCCATCAGCCATGCTGTGGCGGTGTCCCATATAAAGTAGAGGAAGATGGGCACGGACATTAGCCCAGGGCCAGTCTTCCTCAGCAAAAAGAGGAGGATTGGCAACGGATGTTAGCTCAGGGCTGGTCTTCCTCACACACACACACACAAAAAACTGAAAGACAAAAACTTTCAGCCAAGAATACTCTATCCAGTGAAATTATCCTTCAGATATGATGGAGAAATAAAAGCTTTCCCAGATAAACAAAAGCTAAGGGAGTCCGTTGCCACTAGATCTCCCTCCTACCTGAAACAAAAAGGCAAAGATTTACGAAGCTTTGAGCAAAGAGATAGACAAAACTAGAAAATTGCAGCTCTGTATCAGAATAGGTTAGTAAAAACTTAATTATAACATAAAGGGAAGGAAAGCATCAAAAATGACTATAAACACTTCAATTTAGTCCCAAACTCACAACACAGAAAAGAACAATTTGTAACAATAACTCGGAAGAGGAAAGGGTTGGAACCTGCTTAGGCTAATGGAGATAAGAGGCTATCAGAAAATGGATTATCTCATATCTCATCTATGAGATCTTTTATACAAATCTCATAGTAACCACTAACAAAAAATCAGAGCAGAGCCACAAATCATAAATAAAGAGAAAACCATTACAGAAAACCACCAAACTGAAATGGCAGTCAGAAATACAAGGGAAAAGAAACAATGGAAATATAGAACAACCAGAAAACAAGAAATAAAATGACAGAATCAATATCACTCTATATGTATCAATCATCCCTCTAAATGTAAATGGATTGAATTCACCAATCAAAAGACACAGGGTAGCTGAATTAAAAAACAAGATCCAATAATATGCTCCCTCCAGGAAACACATCTCAGCTCTAAAAACAAATGTCGAGTCATTACATTGTATACCTGAAACTAATACATTATATGTCCGTTATACCTCAAAAAAAAAGGAGGGGGGAATGATGCAAAATAACCCAATACCATGTTGAAGAATATTGTTTTGGGGGCCGGCCCGGTGGCATAGTGGTTAAGTTCGTGCATTCCACTTCAGCGGCCCGGGGTTTACTGGTTCAGATCCTGGGTGCAGATCTACTCACTGCTCATGAAGCCATGCTGAGGTGGCATCCCACATAGAGCAACTAGAAGGACTTACGACTAGGAAATATAACTGTTTACAGGGGCTTTGGGGAGAGAAAAAGAAAAAGAGGAAGATTAGCAACAGATGTTAGCTCAGGGCCAATCTTCCTCAAAATAAAAAGACTCACTTTAAAAAAGAATATTGTCTTGAATTTCTCTTAAATCTTGAATAACCATGATTTTACAATTAAAAAAAAGAAGAAGGTGCAAAGTTCAGAGGGAAGATGAATTCAATTTGATCCCTGCTGTGATTGTGGTGTCTGTGAAGCACTGATATGAACCTGAGGGTAGGAATACAAGAAAGAAGTCTAAACTGGGAGACAGGAATCATCAGTTTAGAAGTAGGAGTTAGAGCTAGAGAAGAAATTGAGGGATACATTAGAAGAATGTAGGATGGGAGTCCAAAAGAATCAATGTTTAAGGGATGGAGAAAGATAGGCCTTGGAAGCAGAGGGAGAAACTGCTGGAAAAGTAGGAAAAAAAATCCAAGTGCAGCCGCAACCACTCTGCCTCTCTTCCTATGGATCCCAGTTTCCCCAGTGCCCCAGTTACCTTCATAGATGAGGGCAGACACGCAGGGTTCTAAGCTCACCTGGAAGCCCGACCCTGGTAGGAGAAACCTTGTCTCTTGAAATAATCAATTGCATCATCGGAGCAGGTCTTGAGAGTGTTGACCCGCACAAATCTAGGCACCTGCGCGGCTAGGAAGCAATCAGCAGTGAGTAAGCAGGAACACGGCCCTCTCCTGAGGGCCTGATGGCTATCCCCCACCCCTGTAACTCCTTCCAGCTCACCTAGGCCAGGCCTGCTTCCCACTTCCAACAGATCTTCATTGCGGCTCACACCTCGATGAACCTTGAGCCGAGCCAACTCAGCCTTCAGCCTTGCCTGGTGACGCTGCAGCAGACGCTTCCATCGGCCGCTGCCCCCTCTTAAGCCTCTTCCCAACAATAAGTCATACACTAGCACCTGGGGATGAGAAAACAAAGAAAAAACCCTAAGCACCAACGCCTTGGAACTCCATACTATTGGAACTGGAAAGGCTAACCAGACCACCCATGCAGACAGTAAAAGTGAGGTACCTTGTCCAAGATCGCACAAGAAATTTCGGGCAGATACAGAATTTGAACTTGCTTCTCAGTCCTGAACCCTTTCCCCATGGCTGCTCACCAGCAGAGCTCTGGATCCCAGCTCTCCTCTTTGTCAACATCACCCTTTTGTTTCACCTACAGTCCCCGCAGTTGCTACTCTGCACTTCTGCTCCTATTTCATCTCTCACACACGGCTGGAAGTTAAAGCATTTTCATCCCACCTGAACTCATAACCCGGCGCGGGGCTGCTCATACTCATTTCGGAGGCGCCACCTGCTCAAGTCCCAGCGTGGACGGTACGGAGCCAGGCCCAGGTTGGAAGGGGCTCCCGGCCCGGCCCGCCCCCAGGCGCTCGTCACCTTGGCCAGGTGCGGCCGCAGCTTCTTCTCGGCGCTGAGGAGACCGGCGCTGGCGATCACGGCGTCCAGCACGGCGGAGTAGCGCTGCGTCTCGCACACCAGGGCGTACAGCTGCTTCACGTTCTGCGCGCGGCCGAGAAGACACAGGCTGAGGCGGGGGCCGGCCCGGGCTGGCCCCCCGCCCGCGCCCGCACCCCGCTACCTGGAAGCCGCTGGCG
Source organism: Tapirus indicus (assembly GCA_031878705.1). Classification (NCBI taxonomy): domain Eukaryota; kingdom Metazoa; phylum Chordata; class Mammalia; order Perissodactyla; family Tapiridae; genus Tapirus; species Tapirus indicus. The sequence goes on from CM062922.1 coordinate 143,828,157, forward strand.
TACACCAGCCCTTTGATGGAGCCCTGGCGACTCTCCACGCCCGCCAGCACGGCCGCGGCCGCCACGTACACCGCCATGCTCCGCTCCCGCGCGCCTTTACGGCTCTGTCGCGGAGCGCTCCTGCCTCCGCCCCGCCCCGCGCGCCCGGACTTCCGTGGTCAAAGGGCACGGCGGTTCCAGACCCGGAAGCTCCAGTGCCCCACCGAGTACCCCCAGGGCGTGTGTGTGTTCACACTCCGGCCAGGGTGAGGAGGCCGACTCTGGGAGCGCTTTTCTCCACTTCTTCGCTCGCTCCTCGCTTTTTTTTTTTTTTTTTTTTTATTCTCCATCTCCCCAGCTAGCTGCATGAGGGCAAATCCTTGTCTGTCTTGACAGTCATCTATTCCTACCTCCTAGACAAGTGTCTTTTTCGCAATAAGGACCTAGTAAATATCTGGTGAAGGACTGAATGAATGAATGGAGCACAAACTGATGTGGTGCTGGGCAGCCAGCTGCGCCAGAGTTGACCCATCCTAAAACAGTCCCCTCCGTCAGGTGAGTAACAGGTGCACCAATATTGACACCAGGCCACCGTTTATTCAGATTCCCTTCGTTTTTACCAAATGTCCTTGAACCTCATAGGATACCACATTGTATTGTCACGTCTCCTTAGACTCCTCTTGGTTGTGACAGTTTCTCAGACTTTCCTTGTTTTCAGTGACCTTGATGGTTTTGAGAAGTCCTGATCAGTATTTTGTAGAGTGGCCCTCAGTTGGGATTCAGCTGGTGTTTTTCTCACAATTAGACTGGGGTTATGGGTTTTGGGGAGGAAGACCACAGGTAAAGTACCATTCTCATTTCATCATATGAAGGGCACATAGTATCCACAAGACGTCACTGTCGATGTTGACCTTGACCACCCAGCTGAGGTGGTGTTTGTCAGTTTCTCCACCATAAAGCTATTCTTTATCCCTCTGTCCTCTCTGGAAAGAAGTTACTCTGTACAGCCCACACTTAAGGAGTGGGGGGTTATGCTCCCCTCTTGGAGGGTGGAGTAGCTACATGAATTATGTGGAGTTCTTCTGCACAGACTTGTCTCTTCTCCCCGTGTATTTAATCAGTCATTTGTTTATATTGGTGCGGACTCGTGGATATTTATTTTGGGTCACAATCCACCGCTACTTTCCTTTGTTGCAAATTGTTCCCATCTTGGCCCCTGGGAGTGCTTTCAGTTGGCTCCTGTGTCCCTGTGACCGGCCCCCGTTACTGTTTGTCTTTGAGCACCTCCTTGCCGCTGGCGCTATAAGATACTCAAGGCTCGTCTTGTGTATTTCCTCTCTAATCCTAAAGTCAGCCATTTCTCCATGAAGCCCTGGTTCCTTTTATTGGAGAATATTAGAAACCAAGATCTCGGAGCTAGGGGACCTTTTTAATTTTTTAAATGTGACCATTGGAAAACTTAAACCTACATATGTGGCTCATATTGTTTGAGAGTCTCCTCTATCCTAAAAATGCCTTCTCTTAATCCTACCCTCTCTCAGACTCATGACCCAGTTCTCTTCTTCCCTTCACCATCAAACTTTTTAAAAGGAGAATCAGCAGTCATTGCCTTTACTTCTTCATCACATGCTATTTAACTCCCTGCAGTCTGTCTTCCTCTCCGCTGCACTAAAATGGCTCCCTCCAAGGCCACCAAGAGTCTCCTAATACTCTCCTCAGGCCTTTCCTGCTGAATCTGGGATTTCATGGCACTGTTGAGTGCACCTTCTTTGTGGGAAAGCTTTGGCTTCCATGACCTCTTCTGCTGGCGTACTCTCCCATTTCTCTGACCATTTCTAAGTCTCCTTGGCCACCTTGTCTAAGCTGCTCCTTAGGTTCTGGCATTCCATCTTCTGACTTCCTTTTCCATCAGTCTGATATTTTCTCCCTGGGCAGTCTCACCCACTCCCACACTATCATTACTACACAATAAAGTCCATATACACTGAAGTAGCATCAGTGGTCCTCCCTGGTGCAGCTCCAGCTGTAGCAAACCTAGACCCCCAAAGGCTCTTCTCCTCTGCCTATATTCCACTTCTCTCAGCTTAAATGCCAACTCCACATGAAGAATTAACTGCTCTTTCCTCTGCCTTCTCCATATTGGATGTGTATCAGTTAAGATCTTTCGGTTGCAAGCACAAACACTAATGGGCTAGCCAAACAAAAGGGGGGTTTATTAAATGGGTGCAGAGGTATGTTATTGTGTCTGTCAGGGTCTGGCTGGAGGCAGAAAGGTGCACACAAAAGATAGCTGAAGAGAGTTTAAAGAATGGACTATTTATTTTAAAAAATGGTCAGAGTTAAGCGAAATTGCTGATGGTGCAGTACTCAGGGCTAGCGACAGCACGGTTCACCCCAGGCCCAAAGGAACAGGGAAAAGTAACAGAAGGAGAGGACTGCCTGCCAGGAGTCTTTGGTAGAGGGAAGCTGCCAACCCATAGCCCAGCAGGCAGGAAACCAAGAAAATAAGCACCTCGAACTCGCTTCTCCTGCCCTCAGATCTCCTGCCAGTCCATCCCATCAGCTGAACCCAACAGGAAGCCAGAGCGTTTTGCATTCCATTGGGGCCAGTCTCCCAGGACACAGAGCAGGGTGAATCTAGAGGGGTAACACTCTTCAGCCCAGTCATGGAACTGAAGGAAGAGCTGCATAAGCAAAATCCAGATCTGGAAGGTGTCAAACATACAGCAACCAAGGATAAGGACCGACAGATTCAGCCGGGAAAGACACAACAGGCACCTCTTGACTCAGTTTATTACTTACACAGACAGCAGGAGGAGGATTAGCCAAAGGTGCCAGCTCCACGTGGTCCCTGTTGCACATACCAAGAAGCATGACTCAGAAACCAAAGGGCTGATGACTGCAACATGAGCTGTGGGGTATCCTGTTGCTGGGGAACCTGTTCTAGACGCAGCTGAGCTATTTTATAGTCTGTAGCTCTCCTTGGAGGGAGATGGGGCAGAAAGCCTCATGCCTCATCAAAGTCTGGGAGGCAAGGGTTTATGAATCTGCATGGGGACAAGGAAGTCAGTGGAGATGGCCTTGAGGTAGTGCCTCACAAGCCTCCCATCCTCTCCCGTTCCTGGAGGGTCACTCAGATAGGCTGTGGGTCAAGCCTTTGCCCATATGGACCATGTGGACACATCCAGGGCGCCAGGGCAGAGCTGTTCTCCATGGGAGGCTCTGAGCCAGCTCCACAGACCTCAGAGGCCCACAGCTGGGGAGCTTCTCTCTAAAGCACCAGGCCGCAGATGACTCAGCCCAACCATTCTCTCTCTTCCAATTTTCAGATTCTTGGGAGAGAATTCAGCTGTCCCAGCCTTGGCCTAGGGTGAACACCATCAGGCTGTGGCCAGGGGCAGGCTCCCCATGAACCCCATGGGCTCTGGGCCCACTCCCATGTGCCCGGCAGCTTTCAGGGATGGGCCGCAGCCCTGTCTGGACTCTACTAGCTTCTGCTCTGAAGTAGTGTCATTTCCATCTCATCTAATGGAGAAGGAAGTCAAGAGAGGTCTTTGAGGACAGGGCAATGATGGAGTGGTTGATGTGACTCTAACCATTCATTGATCAATGGGCAGGGGGTGGAAGCAAGATCTGGCCCCACCAGAGGTTGGAGCTGCTTTTAAAGACCCGAGCATAAAGCAGTATGTATGTACAGCAATTAATATTTGCAAATCGTTTAAAGAGAACGAAAGAATGTCCAATTTATTATCCTTAGTTTAAGTTCACAATGGTAAGGAAAACGTATGTGTGGGAATGTTCCCACCCTCAGTTTGAAGAGTAAACAGAGAGCATGGTTAGGAGGGACTGAGGGAAGCCAGCTTGACCCGTGGACACCAAGGCCTGGCTCTGCTGGTTAATAAGCAGGTTAATAACCTGGCAAACAGTTAATCAACCCCTGGCTGATGGGGAAGGGATTATGGTCCTTTTCTCCTTACCATTAAATGTTTCTAGGGACACACAGGCATGAAGACCTTCCCAAAGTATAAAGACATCACCTCTGCTCGCTGGACCCGGCAGAACCCCTCAAGTCCCTGTGCCCAGCTGGGAAGAGCCTATGGGCAGACAACCCCAGAGCAGCCTTACAGCTTGGTGGGCTGTGGAGGGGTGAGGTGGCCGGGCCCACTGGGCGGGGGCAACACCATGGGCAGTGAGTTGCTGCCCCTTTCGTGCCAGCATGTGTCCAGGATGGGGTAGAGCTTGCCCTGGAAGTCAGCCTGGAATGTGTAGAGGGGCCGCAGGTCATCGGGGCGGTCAGCATCGAAGAAGGTGAGTTCTCCCTGCTCATAGTGCAAGTAGACGCCAATGCGGTGGGGGTGGCCAGCCACCGGCAGGGGCACCCGTGGGCAGCCGAAGGCCTCGTACACCCGGCCCTCCTTCAGGCCGATGAGCCACACACCTTGCTCTGGGGACTTACTCAGCTTGCCCTTGCGACTGGCTGTGCCCTTGATGACCCCCAGGCGCCAGTCGCTCTTGCTGCCCACCACCACCTCCCAGTAGTGGCGGCCACAGGAGAAGCCCTGGCTGGCCAGGACACAGGTACTGTAGTCAAAGCGCTCGGGCTGGCTGGCACGCCGCTGGGCCAGGAGCCCGCACTGCACCACCGTGTTGCCCTTGGAGAGCTCCAGGAGAGGGTGGGCGGTGGCAGGGTCCAGCTTGAGGGACTCCGGGGCTAGGAAAGATCAGAGAAAGCCTGTTTTCGAGCGACACAGATGGCAGCAGACCCTGCCCCAAGGGACGCTGATTGGAGGCTTTGAGGTCCTCAGGAGAGGAACCACTTCAGCCTCATCTCTATATCCATGGGCTGGCACCCCAAGGATGTTTGCCGAATGAATGTATGATGCCTGAAGGATGGAAAAAATGGACAGCTGTGAGCCAAGGCAGTCTGGTAAGGGAAATGGTGCGGGCCCGCCTAAGACAGAGGTGCTGACGGAAGGACCTGGAAGACAGCCTGTCATGTGTGCTCCACAGTTAAACTCCCCAGGTTTTCTGGAATTCATACAACGGCAGTTTTCTTTGATACCCGAGCAGCCTATTCAAGGGCAAACTATCCCAACTGACCTTTTTGCTAGCTGCCAGCTAATCAGTTTACACCCAAAATGGGCAAACAACATTCACGCTTCAGAGAATGTCTGCAGTCTTTTCTCCCCTCCCCGTTTCTCTTATATAAGCCCTGTGTTTGCCTTTGTTTGATGAAATTAGTCTATTGATTGACCTCCCTTATATGCTAGTACTGAAGGAGTTAATTAAATGTCTGAGTTATTTTTTGACCGAGCAATAGCCACCATTTATTAAGCACTAAACTACACACACACACATATGTATATTTATAAAATACACAGCCCAGCAAAGTGGATCTTAATAACCCCTCTTTATAGATGAGAAAATGGAGGCTCAGAAATTACACAACTCACCCGTCACCGGCTAGTAAGAGATGGAGCTGAACTTGAGCCCAAGCTGTCTGGGAGAACCCCACTCCCGTGAGCTCCCCGCCAGCCTATGCAAGCCTCCCTTCCAGTTCTCTGTACCTTAAACTCGGAGGCAATTAACAAACTGCTGCCCACCCTAGGTGGCAGCCCTCGGGAAGGAGGATGGGTTAGGGCCTTACCCGGCAGAACCTTGCGGAAGAGCCTTTTCCACACAGTCAGCTTGATGTCGGCCTGGTGGAGGCCTGGCTTAAAGGAAATGGGGCTGAACGTGCCTTCCACGGGCCGGGCCTGCTGGAGCTCTGCTCTGGGGGTGACAGTTCACAGTGATGGCAGAGCTGCGTACCGCACGCCCCGCCCTACATCTGTATGCGAGTCCAGCCAGCCACGCCACAGCCCGGAAGACCATGCACTCAAGATGCCCCTCATTTCCTCCCTGCCACTGTACTCTCAGAGGACCCGCCTTCTTTCTGGAAGGGTAAACACTACATCAGTAGTTCTCAAACCACTGGGACCAGCAGCATCACCTGGGGGCTTGTTAGAAATGCAAATTTTCTCAGGTCCCACCCCAGGCCTGCTGAATCAGAAACTGATTACTGGGTGATTACCTGGTGAGCAGTGGTTTAACAAGCCCTCCAGGTGACTCTGATACACACTAACTTCTCTGCATCGCGTGACCCTGGCCCCCAGCCACAGCTGGAGTGGATACCAGCTCCAAACGCAGCCAATCAGATTCTCTGTTGGTTCATTTAAACCAATGCTCCTAACCAAATTGTCCCTAAGACTAAAGGAAACTTGAGAAAACAAGGAGATTCTCATAAACGGGGTCTGAGGAAGGGCCAGGAACTACATGGATTATTCATTTTAGGGACTAGAACATGGATCCCATCACTTCCCACAAGCCATAGTACATGTTTCAAGGCCCCTCATTCTGGCCATTACCCACCTCTCCCACCTTATCTCTCATTCTGCCCTGGGTCATACTTTACACCTTAGCTATACTGAACTTCTCATAATACTGTCAAGTCTGCACACTACTTCACCCTTTCATGTGACTCCGCTTGCCTGGCAAACTCCTGTCCTCTTCCCTTCTCAGTTCTCCCATCTGGGCACTGTCTTTGCCAACCCCCCCCCCATCACCTCCTCCTCTGGTATTTCTGTAGTTTGTGTGAACCTGTATTGTTCTAGGTGCCCACAGTGGTGTAACCACAGTTCACTGTCTGCCTCCCACCAGTCTTGGAGACCCTGAAGGCAGGGACGTGACTTTCATCTCTGTTTTCCCTGGGCTCACTACAGAGCCATATGTGGGCAGCAGCTCCCGAGGCACTGGTGAAATGGAAGGGGAGAAACTAGTGGAGATGAGCTGCCCATGCCTGCAGCCACCAGACCCTCGCCGAGAGCTCCCTCCAACGTTATTACCTGGAGGCCATGGAGTGGTACTTCTGGAAGACAAGAGAGAGGTGAGTTAGGGTATGGGGGAGCCTATGTGGAAGCCATTGGGAAGGGGGAGGCTCTTGGGACCCTGGGGGCCTCGTCATGGAGGACACTCCCTTGTCCACTCACCCGGATGAACTCATGGTGACTCTCGTTACTGAACTGCTCCAGCACAAGCTGGGTCTGGACCAGCCGCTCCCGAGTGCCCCGGGCCTGCTCCAGCTGCATGTCCAGGGAGGCCACAAGGCCCCGGGTGTGACCCTCCACCCCCTCCAGGCAGTGGGCCTTCTCCTCGTCCACCAGGTGGTGCAGCTCCTGGAACTCTCGGCGAATCACCCAGCTGAAGACATCGGACTCATTCTGGGACAGGGAGGGGCCAGTCACAGCTGGAACCTCAGCAGAGCCACCTGCCTATGGCTGACTTCAGTGTCCCCAGAGCCGGGCAGCTTAGGCCTTCCTGGGCCTTTCTGACTGGGCTGGTCCTGGTACCTGAGTCCCAGGGCTAACTCCTGCCACAGTGTTCACACTGTGCCTGGGGGTCCCAGATGTGGCCATGGGGGAGGGCAATAGTGGCAGGAGAGAGGGTGGGCCTCCAGCTCCCATTTCAAACACAGGGGCTCTGCTTTTGCCCCTCTTAACTATTAAGTGTGCACATAAGATTTTGCTTTACCACAGGGTTCCACAACTGAAAAGAGTCTGAAAGGCCCCAGGAGAGCAGGCTTTGGAGTGAGACAGCCCAGGATTCCCTGTGTGACCCTGAGTCCTGCATCCATCACACAGGGGGAATGCCACCTCCCTCCCAACGGGGAGGAGGCTTAAACGAGATAAGGTCAGGGGACACTGGTCTCCTGCTCCCGTTTCCTGACCTCCTGCAGGGCCCCAGCCTCCACACCCTCCCAGCCCCAATGTGCCTCTCATTTAGGAAAAGCAGCCAGCCACCAAGGGCTCCAGGCCTTTCCACACCTGCGCGCCAAGGTACTGGAACACTGTCAAGGTCAAGCAGACACAGGTGGCAGGGGCCAGGCAGTCACTTCCACGCTTTGGGCTGTTTACCTCTGGGACTTAGGTTCTGGGTTATCTCAGTCCCAAGGACGTGGAGGACACAAGCCGACTTGGAGACAGTCCTGACAACTGTATTGAATTCCCCTAAGAGGATTTGCACTTTCCCCACATCACCCTGGAATGCTCTGAATTCTGGCTTTATGTGGAAAGGATTTCTGTAAAGGACAAATGAGAACTGGGCTCTGCAGGAAAGAGGAGGTGGCCAGTCCCAAGGTAGGGGCAGGAGGAAAGGGCGCTCACGACAATCCGGGTCCTGTTGTTCACCAGTTTGGCGATATGCTCATCCACCTTCTTCTGCTCCTGCTTCAGGTCGGAGATGAGGGCCGCAAGCTCCTCCTGGAGGGACGTGCCATGGCCCCTGAGTAGCTGACCCCTTCACCCTGTCAGCTCCGTGGGGCCAGCCCGGGGCCTCACCCTTCTTAGCAGCATCCCAATGGCCATAAGCACTCCCAGCGGAACCAGGGAGCCATCCAGGTACCCCTGACCCCAAAGTAGGTAAAATTACTCAAGAATATTCCACATTGACGGCAGGAACTGCCCAGAAAGAAGAGGATCTCCGTGACGTGGAGAGAGATGCTAAACATTGTTACAGACACCTGGAGATCACCACACAACATCAAGAGGGGCCCCTGCCAATCTGAAGCCAAGACACCCTGCATGGGGTGCCGCCTGTAGGGAACCCACCGAGTAAACTCTCTGGTCACCAGCAGGTCCAGAATTGGTGGGCATTTGATCAAGAGTCATCACAAAAGGGCTGGCCCCAAGCGAGGCCAGTGGTGCACAGTGGCCCAGGTCACACCTGGTGATTCCCCACTCCCACAAAGACCTGACTCCATCCCCAGCAGGCCTGGACCCAGCCTGGATTTCGGCCCTCCCCAGGCTGAAGTAAACTTACTTCTCCTGGGCTGCCCTGGCCCCAAATCTGACCTAGGACCAACCGGGCCCACCTGGACCACCATCTGGCTGCACTACTTGACTCTAGCCCGTGGAGTGTGGACTCTAGCTTAGACAGTTTCCACGCAGAAGTCAGCTGCAAGAGCCTTTGAGGAAGGGAGCTGGGAGAAGAAGAAAGCCAGGGTGGGGGTAAACGGACACAGACTCCTGCTCTGGATCACAGGGCACCAGCCCTCACGGCAGCCAGAGAAGGGCATTCCAATGGCAACCTCCCAAGGCAGAGAGAGATGAGACCAGTTCTCTCCCCCAGGCCACAGTGAGAGGAAAGAGAATATACAAATAAATAAAGTATCTCAAGACCTCAATCAGTGAGAGAAAACAGGAATGCATGAAAGGGATCTGATAAAGGAACGGAATTCAGTTGCATCACAGAAAAGAGTGTCGGGATCACAAAAAGCCGGCTCTAAACTGGGACCCAAGCTGTCCCCGCTCCTAGCCAGAAATGATGAGCAAGCTCCCGACTGTCCCCCTCTCTCCTGGCAGCCCTAAGAAAACGTGCGCTCAGTGTCACTGCGATGCAGTTTGGCCTCCTCCTTCCACACTCCCCTCTAACTATTCTGGCCAAGATAATCAGTTCTTACTGCTAAATCTGACAGAGTCTTTTCAGTCCTCAGCAGACATATCACACAGGGATCTCGTCCTGATAAAATGCTCCCAGGAGGCCGTATTCAGTCAGTGTTCCTGCTCCCTCTCTCACTTCTTTCTGGGGTTCTCTCTCTACCCAACTCTTAAACCCTGGTGCTCCTTGGGCATCATCTGTGTCTTGCCGTATCACTCCGCACTCTCCTGGTTGCTCTTCTCCACTCCTGTGGCTTCAGTGACCACCCATGTGCAGACGACTCCCACTCTCACCCCCAGCCTCACTGTCCATCTTCCCTCTGGCAAAGGGATGGGCCCACATCACAACCCTGCTTAAAATCCTCCAGTGCGCCACCCCCACCATGGCCCTCAGAATAATCCCCAAATCCCTTTGTGTGTCACACAGGCCTTTCCATGACCTGGCCCTTGCTTACCTCACCTGCCCCATCTCGCTCCCAACTCACTCTCCCTTGAGCTTAATGGAACGACTTTTACTTTCTCAAAGAGCCATGCTGCTTGCCTCCTGGTCTTTTGCATATGCTGTCTTTGTACTTGGAATGCTTTCCCTCTTCTTCTTTTCCTATCAAGTTCTCCTTGTAGTTCAGGTCTTGGCTTAGCAGTTCACTTCCTCCAGGAGGCCTTCCCTGACCACCTGAGACCATGCAGGATCCACGTTCCAGGATCTCACCATTGCTTGTATTTAACCTTGACAGCAGCACCTGACACACAGGACTCTCTGTTGACCCCCAGACTGTGAGCTCCCCGGGGCAGGATGAGCCTCTTGCCTCCTATTGTACCATGGGCACTAGCATGTGGTAGGTGCCCAGTAAATGTCTGCTGGTGAACCGCCTGGCTGGCCCTGTGCACATTTCCTACTTGTCTCCCAGGGTTGAAGGAGCAAAGACATGCTGCCCAGAGCACTTGGCCAGGGAACCCCAGGAGCAGCTGCCAGGGGCCCTCTGCCTGCAGATCTTGGGGCTCTTTCCTCTTCCCACCCCTCACCTGTATTTGTGATTCCTCACTGTGACTGCCCCTTACCCCCAAGACTGTGCTAGGTAACCTATAACAATGCACTTCCAAGAGCCCTTCCTTGATCTGTTGGCAGTGGAAAGAAAACTGGCCATAGTCTGAGTCCTCACTCTGCCACTGACAAGCTGTGTTACCTTGAGTAAGACACTTACCTCCTCTGAGCCTCAGTTTCCTCATTGGTAAAATACAGTAATAACCCCACCCTTCATAAACCTTAGATCAACATATTAACCTAAGATGCTATCATTGTCATCATCATTCATCTTAAATGATGATCTGCTAGATCTGAGGCAAAGGTCCAGAAGGGCAGGAATCCATTGATTCCACAAATACATTTTGAGCACTGACTATGTGCCAAGCACAGCTCTAGGCACAGAAAATATCCCAGGGAACAAAAAGTCCCCGCCCCCATGTGCCCGAGAATGCGGTCTGGGGAGCACTCAAGAAACAATCGAGAGCTACAGAGAGAACTAAGGCAAGGGAGGGGCTAGCACGCGATGCAAGGGGGCTCCCTCGTGCTATCGCTGTGACCCCCAGCACCTGGGCATTCGGGCAGCTAGCTGCTCAAAACGTGATGGACGAATGAATTGATGCTCCAAGTTCTGCTCCAGGACAGGGCTGGAGGGAAATCGAGTCCTGGCCGGGACCCTTCTTGTGCCAGGCGATGGCGCCAAAGAGCTCAGGAGCTGGGCCAGGTGGACCCCGGCCGCCGGCTCCCCACCCCGCAGCGTCTCCTACCCACCTTCATGCGGCTGTAGACAGTGGGGACGGGCGTGACCCGGTGCTGCTGGTGAGAGCCCAGCAGGCCGCAGAGGCCGCAGATGAGCTCCTGGTCCTTCTCGCAGAAGAGGCTGAGTGGGTTCCGGTGGTGCGCGCAGACCGTGGGCTCCGGGCCCCCGGGGAGCCGCAGGGCTTCGATCACCCGCGCCAGGGAGACATTGGGCGGGGAGCTGCTGCCATCGACCTCCTGCCGGCACACGGGGCAGCGCAGTTCCGAGTCCAGGTGACGGGACAGGGACACCAGGCAGCCCTTGCAGTAGGAGTGGCCACACTGCAGCATCAGGGGCTCCTTGAAGACCTCCAGGCAGATGGGGCACTGAAGGCGGTCCTCCAGCTCGGGCACACTCACCTGCCACGCCATCCAGGGCGACCGCCTGGCTGGAACACAGGGCAGCCTTCCTCGAGCCCGCTCCCTCTGCTCCCTCCGCTCCCAACCCCCAAGGGCCCCGGGAAATTAGTCTCTTAAGGACGCCAGTCCTGGATTCCAGTCCTGACCCACTATGACCTTGGGCCTATTTTCCATCTTGAAAACAAAGGACTTAAATGAAAAAAGTAGTCACTTGGAGACATATGATTCTACGTCTTTTACTCAGATTTGGAGGTGAACACTAGAGGGGCCATCTGTAGGGTCATTTGGAGTGACATGAATAATGCAAGCTCCAGCCCAGCAGGCGTCCTGACCTAGAACTGGACGGCAAAAACAAGCAAAGGCCCTTCCCACCTTCTAGGTCAGTGCTCAAACTGGCAAGCAACTGTTGGAAATATGGTTATAACAGAGATTCCTGAGTCACGCTTCACAAATCTCCACTGAGACCCAGAAATCCACATTGACACTAGACACCCCAGGTCATTCTCAGGCAGAGAGTTCTGTCTTAGAACAACACTGTTCCCGAGAGACTGGGACCTAGGAGGGCTGTCTCCAGTCTCCCACCCTGCTCCCCTGTGAAGACCGACTGGCACTGAGAGAGGAGAAGCACTGAGCTGAAAGTCACCAGCAGACCCAAAGAAAGACCCCCACTGGACTACCTGGTTTCTCACGGTCCCCTGAGCCTCCCACCCAGGCCTCAAACCAGCATCACTGACCTGATCCACTGGGCCTTTTCTTCTCCCCAGGACGGGACAGCAGGCACGGAGACCTGGGGTTTGCAGCTGGACGCCTGCTCCACCACCTAGTCCCTGCCCCTTTCCTCCTCCCGTTTCCCAGCAACACCCCCATGTCCTCAAGGTCGCCCAGAATCAGGTGGAAACCGGGTCACATCACGGGACTGGGGAGGCAGCCTCTGCTCAGACAACTCAGATAACTGCAACACGCAGGTTCTCGCCTTGGCCAGGCATGAGGGAGTGGCGGGGACAGAGGGATTGGGCACCTGTCCACACCTTACAGACCCCAAATGGGGATGGACTTGTGCTTTGACACAATTGTTTCTGAATCTCTCTCCTTTTTTCAAGGTATTTTGAAGGTATTTTTATTTACTTATTTAGATTTTTTTATTAAGGTATAACTTCTATAAAGTGCACAAATCTTAACCATACACTTGATGTACACTTTATATATGTCTACTCACTCTCAAGATCAAGATATAGAACGTTTCCAACACCCAGAAGGCTCCCTCATGCGCCCCCCAGTCAGAACCCCTAACAAGGGTAGCCACTATCCTGAGTCACATTATAGATTAATGTGGCCTGGTTTTGAATTTCAAATAAAAAGAATTCCATACATAGTATGTTCTCTTTTGTGTCTGACTTCTTTTACTCAATATTATTGAATTATGAACTTTTTAATATAAAGTCTTTCAAAGGTTTAGAATTTCAATGACATTTTGTGATAGTTAATAAATATAATCGTAATATACTATGCACATCACGGGGTGTGGTGGGAAATTAATTGGAAAAGACAGGGCTGGGAGAGGCTCTCCAGGAGTGTTAAGTAACATGGCACTCTGGACCAGCAGGCCACGACCCCCACAGGCCCAAGTGCCCATGTCCACCAGCAGGGGATGTCTCTACCCCATAACAAGGGAGACCTGGCAGAGGAAAGCAGAAAGCTAATTTTATTTGTTAATTCAACAAATATTTATTGAGAACCTGCTATGTGTCAAGCACTGAGCTGGGTGTTAAGCGTACATCAGAGAATGGCAGACAGGGTTTCTGTCCTTGTGGAGTTTATAATATAGTTGGGGTAGAAGTGGGGTAAGCTCACAAATAAACAACATAGTAGTGTTACATGCTGTGCAGGCAGTAAACTGTGTGGGGAGAAAGAGGGGTGGGGTGGCAGGTCTGTGACGTGCACTGTAGAAAGGAGCAGGGCAACGTCTTTGAGGAGGGATGGTTGGGCTGAGACCTAAAGGACACAGAGAAGCCAGCCATCCGAAAGACTGCAGGAGGGCAGACCAGGCCATGGGCCAGCAAGTGCAAAGGCCCGAGGCTGGAAAGAGCTCGGTGTTGGTGAGATACCCTCAAGAGGAGACCTGGGCAGCTGGAGTGGAGTAAGTGAAAGGGAACATCACAAGATGAGGCCAGAGGGGTTGGTAGGGAGGGCTCTGCAGACTAGGGCAAAGGTTTGGATCTAATTGCAAGGGCAGTGGGAGCTATTGAGGGTTTCAAGGCAAGGGAATATCATCTGATTTATATTTTTAAAAGATCACTCTGGCTTCTGGGTAGATAACGGATCACAGTGACTTGAGCATTTGCGGGGATGGAGGGTGAAGCCAACAAGTGATACAGAAGAGATGGCGGTGAAAAGGTGGATGGCGCAACCCAGAGTCATGCCTGCGGACAGCCAGGTGGAGCAACCCGGTCGCCCAGTGGTCTGCAGACTTCAGCCAACAACAGAATCACCTGGAAGGCTCGTTAACACACACTTCTGGGCCTTGCTCCCAGAGTTTCTCATTCAGGAGCGGGCACACCTCCGAGACACTGCAGGTTCTGTTCTAGACCACTGCAATAAAGCGAGTCACACGAAGTTTTTGGTTTCCCGGTGCATATAAAAAAGTTATGTTTACACTATACTGTGGTCTATTAAGTGGGCAATAGCATTATGTCTTAAAAACAATGCACATACCTTAATTTAAAAATACTTAAGGGGCTGGCTCTGTGGCATAGCAGTTAAAGTCCGGCACACTCTGCTTTGGCACCCCAGGTTGGTGGGTTCAGATCCCAGGCATGGACATACACCACTTGTCAGCCACATTGTGGTGTCAACCCACATACAAAATTGAGGAAGATTGGCACGGCTGTTAGCTCAGGGCCAGTCTTCCTCAAGCGAAAAAAAAAAAAAAGAGGAAGATTGGCACAGCTTTTAGCTCAGAGCCAATCTTCCTCACCAAAAACAATAAATACTTTATTGCTAAAAAATGTTAACCATCACCTGAGCCTTCAGCGAGTCAGAATCTTTTTGTTGGTGGAGGGTCTTGTAAAAAACGCAGTACCTGCAAAGCGCAATAAAGCGAAGTGCAATAAAACGGGGTATGCCTGCACAGAGATGTGCTCAAGAATTTGCCTTTTTAATGAGTTCCCAGGCAACACTGGTGCTGCTGATCTGGGGATACACTTTGAGAACCACTGCAAAGGGCAACTGGAACGGGCGCTGGCGCTCCGGCACTCAGGGGAGGCCCTAGGTGGGCCAGGCAGGCCACCTGTCTAAGTACGTCACGTATTTAAACCTGTGGGAATGGCTGGCATCTCTCAGAGATTGGGAATAGAGAAGGGTAGAGGCCCACGGACAGGGCCCTGAGGTTGCTAACGTTTAGAGGTCAGGAGGGGAGGATGGCTGAGAAGGAACAGCCAGTGAGGTAGGAGGAAAATCAGGAGAGTGTGGTGACCAGGAAGCTGTGGGGGGCAGAATGGCCCCTAAAGATATCCATGCCCTAATTCCTGAAATCTGTGAATGTGTGACCTTACATAGCAAAAGGGACTTTGAAGATGTAACTACGGTCACGGACCTGAATTATCCGGGTGGATCCAATCGAATCACATGACCCCTTAACAGTAGAGAATTTTCCCTGGCTGGAGTCAGAGATTCAGCAGAAGAGAAAGCAAGAGGATTCCAAGCACAAGAAGGACTCGGTATGCTGCTGTGGGCTCTGAGATGTAGAGGCCCACTGGCAAGGACCAGAGAGAGGCCTCTAAGACCTAAGGGTGGCCCCTGGCTGACAGCCAGCAAAGATATGGGGACCTCGGGCCTAGAGCTGCAAGGATCTGGATTTGCCAACAACCTGAATGAGCTTTTGAAGTGGATTCTCCCCCCAGAGCCTCCAGTAAGGCTGATGCCTTGCATTTAGCCCAGTGAGATGAATTGGACTTATAACCTACAGAACTGTGAGAGAAGAAATAGACGTTGCTTTAAACAACTGGTTTTGTGGTAATCTGTTATGATAGTGATAGAAAACTAATAGAGAAGCCAAGAGAAAAAAGTGTTTCAAGTCAGAGAGGTCAGCTTTATCAAACGCTGATGAGAGGCCATAGTCTGGTGTGTGATGGATCTGGCAACAAGTGCAGTGTCACCGGCAGGGAGTGGGGGACAGTGGTATGGAAGTGGACAGAAGAGAAAATGGAGGGAGAGGAGGCTGAGACAAAAGAGTTGAGAAAGCCTTTGCAGCAACTCCTTCGAGAAGTTTTTCTCTGAAGGGGAGGAATGGCTACACCTGTAGCAGGAGGGAGATGTGGGACAAAGTGGGGCTTGTTCGTTTTAAGGTGGGAGATTTTAGGACGCACAGAAGCTGAAGGAAATGCTCCAGGAGTCAAGACGAGATTGGTGCAGGGGAGAGAGGATACCCAAAGGCGTCAAGCCCTTGAGTAGGCAAGAGCTGGAAGACCCAGGACTGAGCATGCAGGGGTGGGATCCAGGGCCGTTCTTCCTTTGCACCACGAGGGGGCAGGTGCAGCAGATTTTGTGGATTTGGTGATGTGAAGGTGAGGATCGTTTTCCCAGGATCTCGGCAGTTTGACTTTAAAGTTCTGAGTCTAAATGTCTCCGGAAGGCAAAGCAGAAGGGAGGGAGGATGGAAGAAGGCCTCTGAGGGGCCTGACCTGCCCAGCAACACGTGGGTGCTGAGGCCTTGTCCCCACCTGTGGGCTCCCCACGTGCCCCGCCGCCAGCCCCTCCTCCAATCACGTGCCCCATTGCTGACCCGCACCACCTGCACGTCTCCCTCCCTGCGCCTCTGCCACGTGCCCCATCATGCTCCACCCGTCCTTGTCACGTGCTCCATCACCCCCCCCCCCCCCGCATCCCCGCCACGTGCCCCATGGTGCTCTCGCGCCCGTGTCACGGGCTCGGGCGCCCTCCGTTGGCCCCCCGGCCGTTGGCGGCCGTTGGAGCGAAGGGCCGAGCGCCTCCTCGCGGCCCCCGGCCGGAATGCCGCCAGCGGGGCGGACGGCCGGGTATAAAAAGGCGGCTGGGTCGCGGCCTTCTGAAACCTCCCGAGGGGCCGCCCGGGCAGGGCTGCGGGCTCGCTCCGCCGGGCAGTCTGCGCGGAGATGGGGGGCAGCGCCCCCGGCCAGGTGAGGGCCGGGTGCCGGGGAGTCTGGCGGGGGCGCCCAAGTCGGGGTGCGGCCCCGGGGCCCTGAGGTCTGGTGTTTCCTTGTCCCCAAGGCTCCGTACCAGCGGCTGAGTCAGAGGATGCTGGACATTACCGGGGACCGGGGCGTGCTGAAGGACGTCATCCGCGAGGGGGCTGGAGAGCTGGTGACGCAGGACGCCTCGGTGCTAGGTACCGCCTGCGGCCCGGGTCTTCTGTCCTCGGGAAGCTGGCGATGCGGACGTAGTGGGGGTTACGGGGCAGCCGTGCTTCACTGCCTTTTACCGTGGGGAGGAGAGAAGGAAGTGTTTCCAATTATATATATTTTATAGGGTGAAACCTGCTTTGTTAGAATTTGGGTTTTTAAGGGAAAGCGAGGGAACCCATTTTCGCTTTGCGTGAGGCCACTGTGAACAAGGGATACTCCGAGGCCCACCAGCCACGCTCGTGGATCCTCAAAGCCAAAGGGCAGGCATCCAAAATTTGAGCAAAGGTTTTTCTATCCCTGGGGTTAGGGGTGTTTTAAGCGCCTCTAATTCCCTTGTTTTTGCGGGACAATTAAAGAGACTTGATATAGAGGTGTGGGTATCTTTGGTCCATTTTCCTCACGCTATATCTTTTTTCTGCCCTAGTGAAGTATTCTGGATATCTGGAGCATATGGACAAGCCTTTTGATTCCAACTGCTTCAGGAAAACTCCTCGGCTGATGAAACTTGGAGAGGGTAATTCAGATCAGGAGGTGGGAAAGAAGGGATTGGGGAGTTGGTGAGGGACAACACCCTAGGACTGAAAAACTGACCAGAGCACAGATTCTTTAGGTGGTTTTTTCTGAGGCTGGATTTTGCTAAACCAGCCATGTTCTCTACCATGTTCCCCTCGGAGACCTAGGTGTTTGGGAGATGGCCTACCTGGCAAGGTTATCTTTGCATCTTGACTTAACCATCCCACATTGCATTTTTCTTTGTTCACTTATTAAGTAAACATCTGTTGAATGCTTACTGCCTACACTGTACAGTGAAAAGAGAGGATATACTCAGATGATTAGAACATTTTGGCCAGTGTGGGGGAGGAGATTGACCTGCATTCAGATGACTAACCTAGTAGAGTGTTGTGGGAGTGCTTTAGTGAAGGCACAATTAATTCCAGCTGGGAAGATCAGGGAAGGCTTCATGGAAGAGGAGGCATTTGATATGAGCACTGCAGTTTGAATAAGATATCGGTCAGAGCAGAAGCTGGGTTTGGGGTGAGGAAGATACTACAGGAAGAAGGAACTGCATGAACCGAGATGTAGAGGCCAGAATGCTGCAGAGCCTGGAGAAGTTAGAGTTTTGGAATGGTGGTGGTCATGGGAAACAAGGCTGAGAAGTAAGTTGGGACCACAATCCAGAAGGCTTGGAATATTGTGGAGAGATTTGGACTTGAAGGGGAAGAAATCAACAGCATTGAAAAATGACAGTGAACAAGCTTCAAGTTCTTTACCCCTTCTTCCAGATATTACACTTTGGGGCATGGAGCTGGGCCTTCTGAGCATGCGGAGAGGGGAGCTGGCCAGGTTTCTGTTCAAACCGACCTATGCCTATGGAATGCTGGGCTGCCCTCCCTTGATCCCCCCAAATACCACCGTCCTGTTCGAGATCGAGCTGCTGGACTTCCTGGACTCTGCTGAATCAGACAAGTTTTATGCCCTCTCAGCTGTAAGTTCTGGGGCACAGGTATTAGCCCTTTAGAGAGAGCAAGGGAGATGGGTTTGTGTGTTTGGTAATTATCCTACCCTCTGATGGTCCTCTGCCCCAGGTTCCCTCCCGAGGCTCCTGACTGGGGGTGGTGGAGGAGTTCCTCCACTTCCTAGTGCCTGTCCGGCTCTTGCCTATGGGTAAAGGTTCTAGACCAAGGTCAGGTGGTGGGTTTGTTACAGATGAGCAGTTTCAGCTGATCTTTCAGTCACCCTTCGCCTAGTTCTCCCTGCAAGACAGTAAATGTTTGCTTCCCAACGTTAAGTTTGGTTTCCAGCAAGTTAAGTGTTGGTAGCTCATAACTAGGGTGACCGTATAATTTACCTACCAACCCAGGACACTTGTGAGGGAAAGGGACTATTAACTGGATGGGATACCAGGACATCAGGTGTAAACTGGGACAATCCCAGGTAAATCGGGATATATGGCCTCTGTCCTCGTAACTTAAACGTTGCCTTTTCTTTGTAGCTTTTCACTTAACCCATCCCAGACAGGGCTTCTAATCTCATCAGCATCATAGGCAATCTTTGTCATGCTAGCTCACACTGACTGTATATGTGGCCTGAGATGTCCGTCCCAGGATTACATTTGTATACAATGTCTCCCCAGCTATATACTATCAGCACCCCAAGTGAGGGATCTTACGCTATTCTCATTTTCCCACAAAACAGAGGTTCTTGGGGGTTGTTGTCAGGGCATCTGTGTATAAAGAGACTCAGTTGATTCTCACCCGTACCCAGGGTGGAGCGTCATTGCCATCAAGACCAGCAGGGCCCTGCGCAGACCAAGACCGATTAAATGCTTGTTAGATAAATGGTGGTTGTGAGTCCTGATTTCTCTGCTCAGCAAGTTCCATCACTTTCTAATTCCACGGGAAACTGCTTCTTTAGGGAGCATCTGTGGGAGGACTACAGAGGTAGACCTCCTTTTGGCTCTAGTCTGTACAATGGGGCAGTGACAACACCGACCTACTGTGGCCTCTGTTGGGATGCACAGAGATGACCTCTGCAGACACCTCGCCCAGGGCTTGGCACACCCACGGCAGGAGACTAAAGCTCAAAATCTGCAGGAGAAGAGCTAAAGCTGTCTCACGCTTGCACCATGGTGTTGTGGCTTTGTTTCGTTGCTGGTGTCCTTGTCTTTGATCCTCAGGAGCAACAAGATCAATTTCCGCTTCAGAAGGTCCTAAAAGTGGCGGCTACTGAACGGGAGTTCGGCAACTACCTTTTCCGTCAAAATCGTTTCTATGACGCCAAAGTGAGGTATAAACGGGTAAGGATGCCTTAGAAGGATAAGTTTAAACCCTGAAAAGGTCTATTATTTAAAAGATAGACCTTGTCTCTTTCCCCACTCTTCGTGTGCCTGCCATTAAGAAAAATCTCATTAAAAAAATCCTCTGCCTAATGACTAGGAGAGGGGACACGGGATTGAGGGGAGCCTGGTAATGTTTTGTGTGTGTGGATCTGGCTGTGGTTACACGGGTGTGTTCAGGTACCAAAAGTTCATTGAGCTGTGCACTTATATTTGTACCTACGTGTGTGTATGTAACTGTGTGTGTGTGTGTGTGTGTGTGTGTATATATGTATGTATATATACTTCAATAGAAAGTATTTAAAAGTCCTCATCCCAGTATTGGGTCCTCTACCACCTGATTTCTCCACGCCATTTGCCATCTTCATTTCATGTCTGTCTGGCAGTGGAGATTCATCTGACTCTTTGAAGTGTCTCCATTTTCACTAAACTTCTGATTGTGACTTGGCTTTTTGTGTAGATTATGCTGACAGGAATTCACTGTTTGCTTTGTAACTCATTCAGCAGATATGAGCACTTTCTGTGTGCCAGACTCTGTGCCCTGGTGCTAGAAGCAAACAGGACAGAGTTTAGAGTCTAGGGGCATTCTGGTTTTATGTCTCATTTGCATACTAAGTCTAAATCATTCATGACTTGCGTTCAGCTGCAAGCTGAATCCTGAAAAACAGTACATCCTTTAAATGAACTAGACACTTAATTTTTCCTCAGGTGAGAAGGGAGGCAGGCCAAGGCCGGTGTATCAGTTCCACGAAGCCATCAGGGATCCACGTTCCTTCCATCTTTCTTCTCAGCTACCCTTAAATGTGTCTGTCTTGTCTTTTTTTTTCCCCCAAGATGGTGGTTCAACCTATAGCATCCCATGGTCATCTAGGCAGGAAGAAGGGAAGGGAGAAGAGTCTGGGGTATTGATGTTGGAGCTTTCCAGAAGTACGCCCTCACCCAGTGACTTCCCTGTATATCTCGTGGGCCAGACCCATGTTGAATGGACACCCTTAGCTGTATAGGAAGCTGGGAAATGTGCTTTTATTGGTGCACCAGTGCTTTGAATGGAACAGAGGCCCTGTTAGAAAAGGGAAATGGATACTGGGAAGCAGCTAGCAGTGTGTCGGCCACACTAGGTTTGTAGCAATGTGCTCTAGAGAGAGTCCCAAATTGGGTTTTTCCACTTGGATGGTACAGGTTTTGGGTCACAGTTAGGTTGAATCACGGATATTGTCACTTTGCAAAGCTTCTTGAGAGAGCACCTGCTCACTTAAAAGAAAATTTCCTGGAAAACAGATCCCTTTCCCCTTTCCATTGCTGAGTCCTCTCCTACGTCTGCTCCCTGGGGCAGGTACTTTGTAACTACACCTGCTGTTTTTTCTGATATTCTCCAATTGTAGATGACGTGCTATAGTTGCTCTTTTTAACACTTTATTTCTCATTATAGAAGATGAGTCTTCAGTTCTCACTTCTGTTTTTCCAGTATTAAGTCGTAATTTTAAAAGTTGGTGTTGAGTTTCATATAATTGAGGTCGTATGACTTATGCCTGCCAAGCCACGCTCTTTCTGCTTACACCTCTTCCAAGAGCAACATCTCTTTTTTTGCCCCTTGAATTGCCTCTTTTTTGGGTAGTTTTCTCTGTACCTATCACTGTTTCTTTTTTCTTTTATTTGCTGAGGAAGATTCACCCTGAGCTAACATCCACTGCCAATCTCTCTCTTTTTGTATGTGAGCCACTGCCACAGCGTGACCACTAACAGATGAGTGGCGTAGCTCTGTGCCTGGGAACCGAACCCAAGCCGCTGAAGCGGAGTGCACTGAACTGAACCACTAGGCCACCGGGGCTGGCCCCTATCACTGTTTGTTCCTCAACTTTCCAGCAGCAGTAGAAAGCCCTTTTCAGCACTACTTCTATGTGATCAAGCCTCAGCCTCCAGCAGTCCCATGTTTTCCTAGGGACATCCCCACTGGAGTTCCAAGTCAGCCTGGAGCTCTCTGGGCCCCTGCACAGCTCTTGTCCTGGGCTGCCCTGTGATTCTCTTTTGTGGATTTCCTATTGTTTTTCTCAATTTACTCCCTTGTATGTCTAAAAATATTCTTACCTCACACTTAACAGGGTAGCATGACCAAGTATAGAATTCTAGGATGCAGTCACCATCCCTCAGATTTTGAGGAAGAATATTGTTTTCTTCTAGCTTTTAGAATTGCTATTAAGAGGTCTGCTACCATTTAGGTTCCTATTCCTCTATATGTGACCTTTCTTTTTTCTCTCTGTAGAGATTTAAGGATACTTTTTCCTCTGGTGTTCTTAAATTTTACAGTGGGGGTGTGTGTGTATTTTTAAACTTGTAGTGTGCCCTGGTGTATCATTTCATTCAGGAAATTTATCCTCAGCTCTGGGACACTTTCTTGAGCTATTTCTTTGAGAATTTACACTTGTTTCTGTTTTCTGCTTTTTCTGGAACTCCTTATTAGTTGACTGTCAGACATCCTGGATTAACCTACTTTTCCTTTTTTTTTCCCCTCCTAATTTCCATCTTTTCTTTTTTGTTCCACTGTCTGGGAGCTTTCCTTGACTTTATTTGCCATCTCTTCTGAGTTTTTCTTTCTTTTTTTTTTAAACTTTGAGGGGCTCTTTGTTTCCTTTTTCCAGCATTCTGTTCTTGTTTCATGCGTGCATTATCTTCTCGTATCTCTTTATGTGTGTGTGTGAGGAAGATTGGCCCTGAGCTGACATCTGTGCCCATCTCCCTCTATTTTGTATATGGGACACCGCCACACATGGCTTGATGAGCAGTGCATAGGTCCGCACCGGGGATTCAAACCTGCGAGCCCCAGGCCACCAAAGCAGAGTGCGCGAACTTAACCGCTACGCCACTGGGCCAGCCCCTTCTCATCTATTTAGACGTTGATTATAGTTTTTAAGTTTTCTTCTTTCTGAAATTTTTTAAAAATCTCAATTCTTTTTCTGTTTGATTTTCTGTCCATTAGAGACTGTGTCTTTTTACATTTGGTTTGGTGGCAAGTCACAGAGACTCATAAGAATAGTGACCCAAAGATATTTCTTGCTCATGTGAAATGCTTGAGGTGTGAGACCAGGGCTGGTTGGTATCTGTGCTCCACCGTGTCCTCAGATTCCTAGGTTACTTCCGTCTCACTGTCTTCCCATTTCTGGGGTGGGACTCTAGGCCTTGTGGTTCGGGATGGTGGCCTCGAAGTTCCAAGCAGCAAGAGGGGAGACGGGGCTGAGGGCATGTACCTGTGATGCTCGTACTGAGTTATGTTTTCCAGAACCTATTTTCCTGGACATAACCAGCTGCAAAGAAGGCTAGCAAATATCTATATTCTGGTTGTACTTGTGCCCAGCAAAAAAAATCCTATTACTGTGGAAGAAGGGGAGAAGAGCTCCTGGGAGACAGGAGGCCACCTCTCCCCCAGGGGCTTTCCTCAAATGTCCGGTGATCTCTGGCTGTCCTTTAGGATTTGAAAGAGCATCAGAAGCTGACTGGAAACTCCGAGTGCTTGGTGGGGCAGACTGCAGTGCGAGCAGATAGACTCCCATGGGTCAGTGTGCGGTGTTTCCTTGGGGGCCGCTCAGCTCTCCTGCATCTGCTCAGTGTGAATGCCCAGCTACCAGCGTTCCAGGAGCTGAGCAGGGGAACGGGACAGAGGGTCTCACTGGCTGTTATTGAGACTGTCCTTTAGTACCCCTGTTACCAGTATCCCTCCTTCCTGCCCCCTGCTCTGCTGTCCCTGAACCGAGAGCCCCTTGAGTTCCATTTCAGAATGGAACAGAAATAGACTTCCTGATTCGAGTTGTTGGGAAGGGGTGGCCATCTGGACAGGGAATGGGAGGGAACATTCACCCTGTCCTCCTTTATTCAGCCCCACTTCTACCCGCTGGTAACTCTGAGTCCTAGTTCTGTCAGTTCCCAGGGCTCTGATCTGCCTACCAGCCCCTCGTATATCGGCGGTCTGCCGAGTCGTCATGACGCTGCAATCCGCTTTGACACGGCAGCTTTGTTACTGATCCTCGTCCTGTTCTTCGTTCTTGTTGGACCATGCCTTTCTGTTCCTTAGGGCAGGAGAGAGTACAGGATGTGTGTGAAGTCTGCCTCACTCAGCCAGAAACTTTGCAAACCTTTGTGGAAATGTCCTCGTCTTTAGAGAAGCAGATCAACCTTGATTGAGCGTCTCTGTGTTTCCAGCCTTTTGCTCAGCCTTGTGTGGGACACACACACATCAGGCAGGGTCCTTGTCTCAAAGAATTTTAATCTAGCTAGGAAGATAAACTGTGGCCCAAACAACTAAGAAATACCTGTGGTACCCAGTGCTGTAGGCTTTCAGAGAAGAGGAAGATTTCTGTGGGCCAGAGCATCTAGTGGAGGCTTCTTACAGGAAATGGCACTTTACCTGAGTCTAGAAGGATAAAATGGCAGAGAAACAGAGAGGGAGAAGTTGACTCCCAACAGGAGGAGAGAATGAGCAGAGGTGTAGGGGGTGAGCAGGGCCTCTTCAGGGCAGGTGGTGGAGACCTAGTCTAAAGCACAGGTTACGTTTGAAGCGTAGCAGGGAAGTAGAGACGAGGGACTCGGACTCAGGAAGCTGTTCTAGTGTATGTGGATGGATTTGGACTTGATGACGAGCATGGAAGGGACCCACTGGAGGAGAGTGAGTTGATAAAGGTAATATTTGGGAACGAGGCGGTAGTGTCAGGGAGTGGTGCGCTGGAGTTCACGAAAGCCAGTTGTCAAGTTTTCAGGAGTTTTTGTGAGCTGGTTAATGTTACTTCGGGAGCATGAAATCGGCCATGGTGGGAAGAATGACACCGGAGGAAGAGACAGACACTACAGGGCTCCTCCTCCCCTGTGAGCTGGTTGTGAAACGCTTACCAGCACACCACTGTATGCAGGACGTGGTGAAGGGACACTTTCGTTAGTGAGTATTTGTCCGTGTTAGGCACTATACCAGGCGTGTCGAAGCTAACAGAATTGCAGGGATCCAGGAATGTGTTTAAGAAGGTGTGAGTTGTGCGAATCAAAGAAAGTTCTGGAAATACCTTTTAAAAATGCACAATGAGGGGGCTGGCCCAGTGGCACAGCGGTTTAGTTCGTGCTTGACAGCCCGGGGTTCGCAGGTTCGGATCCTGGGCGCCCGTCGATGGACTGCTTGTCAGCCATGCCGTGGCCGCGTCCCATATAAAGTAGAGGAAGATGGGCACGATGTTAGCCCAGGACCAGTCTTCCTCAGCAAAAAGAGGAGGATTAGCAACAAATGTTAGCTCAGGGCTAGTCTTCCTCACACACACACACACACACAAATGCATGATTAGGCTTGATGAAGTTTTATATGTAAGTAACGAAGGAAATGAAGAATGCCATTACTTCAAGCTTTCTGGTCTGAGAAAAATCTTAAAAACAGGAATAACTGAGAGAGAGATTTGTTAATTTCAGTTTTGATCACGATTGAGAATAGCCAGGTGAAGGTGACCTGTAGAAGGCTGTTTCCAGGGCATGGGTTGTTTCTGACTCAGCGTAGCTGTGGGATCAGAATGCGGGTGAGAGAGCTGTGCTGGGGACCTGAGTCGGTTCAGACGGAGCAAGAGCAACTGACAGAAAGTTGTGTGACGAACACCCAGGCTTAGAGAGGAAAGGGAGTCTGAAGACTTATTACTTTCTGCCCAAAATACTGTCTTCTCTGACATATTTTCAGGTTCTGGCATCTTCCAAATGGAGTCTTCTCTGTTAGTCACACTGACACTGCTCAGGCTTTGCCTTCATCACTTTTTTTCTTTACTGTTGTTGTGAGAGATGATTCACCTACCATACAAATAGTTCAGTGGTCTTTAGTGTATTCACCAGGTTGTGCAACTGTCACCACTATCTAATTCCAGAACATTTCGTCACCCCAAAAAGAAATCCTGTACCCATTAGCAGTTACTCACCATTCCCTCCACACCCCTGGTAACTCCTCTTTTACTTTCTGTTTCTATGGATTTGCCTATTCTAGATATTTCATGTAAAGAGAATCATCAAATATATGGTCCTTTGTGTCTGGCTTCTTTTGCTTAGCAAAATGTTCTCAAGGTCCATCCATGTTGTAGCATGTATTAGTACTTCATTCCTTTTTTTTTAAATTTTTTTTTTTTTTTTGTGAGGAAGACCAGCCCTGAGCTAACATCCATTGCTAATCCTCCTCTTTTTGCTGAGGAAGACTGGCCCTGGGCTAACATCCGTGCCCATCTTCCTCCACTTTATATGGGACGCCGCCACGGCGTGGCTGACAAGCAGCGCGTCGGCGGGCGCCCGGGATCCGAACCGGCGAACCCCGGGCCACCAAGCGCGGACGAAACCGCTACGCCACCGGGCGGCTCCCAAAATATTTTGTTTTTTAATTGTGGTAAACTATGCATAACAAAATTTGCCATTTTAACCATTTTTAGGTATACAATCCAGTGGCATTAAGTACATTTACAATGTTGTGCAACAATCACCACTACCCGTTTTCAGGACTTTTTCATCATCCCAAATGAAAATTCTTTACCCATTAAACAATAACTCCCCATTCCCCTTTCCCCCAGGCGCTGGTAACCTCTATTCTGCCTGCTATGAATTTGCCTGTTACAGATACTCATAAGTGCAATTATACAATGTTTGTCCTTTTGCATCTAGCTTCTTTCTCTTAGCATGATGTTTTCAAGGTTCATCCCTGTTGTAGCGTGTACCAAACTTCATTCCTCTAAGGCTGAATAATACATTCTATTGTGTGGATCCTACCACCTTTTGCTTGTCCATTCATCACTTGCTGGACATTTGGGTTGTTTCCACTTTTTGGCTGTTGTGAATAATGTCTCATGAACATGTGTGTACAAGTTTCTGTGTAGGCTTTTCAGTTCTCTTGATGTGTACCTAGGAGTGCAGTTGCTGGGTCATATGGTAACTCCATGTTAACCTTCTGAAAAACTGCCAAACTATTTTCCATAGTGGCTACAACATTTCACATTCCCACTAGTGCAAGGGTTCCTCACCAACACTTATTTTCTATTTTCTAAATTAGAGCCATCCTAGTGGGTGTGAAGTGGTAGCTCATTGAATTTTCAAATCAGCTTGACCATTTCTGCAAGAAAGACTGTTGAAATTTTGGTAGAGGTTGCACTGAATCTGTAGATGAATTTGGGGAATATTACCATTTTACAACATTGAGTCTTATCCGTGAACATGAGATGTCTCCATTTATTTTGATTTTCTTTAATTACTTTCAACAATGGTTTGTAATTTGCAGTGTGCAAGTCTTATGCTTTATATTTATGGCTACTTATTCTTTGTGATGCTATTGTAAATGGAGTTGTTTTCTTAGTTTCGTTTTTGGATTGTTTATTGCTAGAGTATAGAAATACAACTAACTCTGATATATTGAGCTTGTGTCCTGCAACTTTGCTGAACTCATTTTTTAGTTCTAATAGTTTTTTGGTGGATTCTTAGTTTTCTGTACGTAAGATGACTTCACTCCCCTTGACACACCCCCCTTTCCGTCTCCACAGGCCTTGTTGCTTCTCCGCCGGCGATCAGCACTCCCTGAAGAGCAGCACCTGGTGGAGGCCGCCACCCTTCTTGTTCTCCTTAACCTGTCCTTTACATACCTGAAGCTGGAGCGGCCTGCCAAGGCTCTGCGCTGCGGAGAGCAGGCTCTGATCATTGATCAAAAGAATGCCAAGGCCCTCTTCCGCTGTGGACAGGTGTGCTGGAGGGCGGGGACTTGGGAATGTACGCCCAAGAAAAGGTAGCAGTGGTGTTTGACTTGTCTTTCTAACTAAGTATGCTTTTAAAATTCTGACCTTTAACAGGCCTGTCTCCTCATGACTGAGTATCAGAAGGCCCGGGATTTTCTAGTCCAAGCCCAGAAGGAACAGCCCTTCAATCATGACATCAATAACGAGCTGAAGAAACTGGCCAGGTGAGACCTGTGTTTGCAGGAAGAGGTATGTGATGCCGCTACAGTTCTGATCTGTCCACCGGGTAAAAGACGGGCTGGAAATGTTGCCCAGCACGTGTTATGAGGCAGCGCCCCCTAGAGCTGGTTTTGTGAAGTCCTCAGAACTCTAAACCAGCACCTCCCAGCGCCGAGGTGGGACAAATCTCCAAATACACGTCTGGATCATTTCCCATCTCCCTGTTCCCTGCCCCCTCCCAAATAAGCACACCTAAAGGGGTGGGCCAGTGAATTTTTTAAAAAGGTGCTTCAGGTACTCTTCCCTACTCACCACCAGCTGAGAACCACTGTTCTCAGCCAACTGTAGAAAGGTGTCTTATAGATCCTGGTTTGATCTAAACTGGATCTTTCAGGTCTGATTCACACCCCTAGGGGACTTTGTTGTTACCCAAGTGTCATCTATACCAGCCCTTTAGTAATGTAACCTCCTCTGATTACAGAAGTTATATGTTCATTGTAGAAAACTTTGAAAATATCATCATATAAATAGGAGTCACCCATAATTCAATCATCTTGTAATATATCCACTGTTTTTTAGGTATTTTCTTGTCCTTCTGTGTTGGTGAGATTCTCTACTCCTGTTAACATTAAATATTCAATCCAGATTGCTTTCTTGACGTTAAAAAAGTGTGAGGTGTGTGCAACTCTTATGTTTGGATTCCATTGTTGCATGTCAGGCCTTTCAGCACTGTCCAGCTATTTCCTTTCTGGTATTTAAAAGTATCCTGTCAGGCAAGATGTAGGAATTTTAGAATCTGACCATTCTTTAGCAAGAAAATCTCAAGATAAGTTAGAGGCCACTCTGTAAGGTTCACTGGGCAAGACTCAGCCTGGCAGCCTCACTGGCAGTGGCTCCCAGCCTTCAAGGCTGCCGTCTTTTCAGATTGTGGGCTTTTTGTCCCAGGGCTTCCCACGCAGCCCTCGGTAGCCTCCCCCGTTTCCTCTACCCTCCAGCATGGCTTCTGCCCTCCTGATTCAGTTCAAGGCCTGCTGGGTTTTCAGTGTTTCTGGGCCTGAGGGAGAATTCCAGCCACCAGACGTCACCTCCTGCAAACACAGACCTTCTCTAGCCAGTGTGTTTCTCTCTGTAGCTATTACAGGGACTACGTGGATAAAGAGAAAGAAATGTGTCACCGAATGTTTGCTCCTGGTGGTGATGGCTCTACGGGAGAAAACTGAAGGTAATCAAAGGGCTGAAGCATGAAAGGCTCCACAGTTGTGTCCAGTATGTGGAATTATGTTCATTCTGCTCAGGACACCAGTGAGTAGTGCCTGTCTACAGTTGAGGGTAGGTGAGAAGAGTAGAAAAATTCCTTATTGAAATTAATGACACGATTATAATGCAGAATGCACGCACAGTGGGCCTTCTCATAGAGAAGATCGGAAAGTCCATCCAGAGCTGGGGGTTAAATATGTAGGTTTGGGAAGCCTTAAGCTTTAAAATTAAAAAAACTTTTTTTAGTTAACCTCTCCCTCACAGTTGTTTGCAACATGAAGCCATGAGTATAGTCATTAATGTGATGGTTTATCTGGGCTTTGAAATGAAGAGTAATGCTTTTCTTAATCTGGTTTTTCCTGAAAACCTGGAAGCCTCCAGCCTCACTTTACATTTAACACGTTGTTAAAGAAGACGGGATCTGGGTGTCGGGGTGGGGACGGGCCGCCACACCGAAGTTCTGCCTGCTGTGAGAATTAGAGACTGGAGGACAGTAGAAGCAGCAGGGACAGAGTCCCGCGTCACTCCTGCGGCTACACCCGGTGATTTAGCAAGCACAGGGTTAAGGTTTCCCCGTGAGTACCTGAGATAACTCTCCAGTCTGGTTTACTGTTACTTCAGAAAATTAATAGAAACAAAATCACCTGCCTTAAACACCTGCTTAGCCGGGTAGATAACTCCACTCTCTTGAGAGAAGTTAAACAAGGGACAACAAGAAAACAGCTGCCGAACGGGCTCGTGGTGATAAATCTCTCCTTTGTTGCTACCCTCATCTCTCCTCAGAAGAGGCCTGAGAGAAGAGGGCAGTGACAAGGCCCATTCATCCCAGGCGTTTCCACAAGTGGGCTGCAGACTGTGGCTCTCCGCCCTGTCAGCAACAACCAGTTGATGTCGGAAGTAAATGTTGCCTTCATCACTGACCCTGACCCTGTGACCCTGGCCTTCAGGTCTTTCGGGGACATTGGAGTATTTGCCGATCTTCTGGACTGAGACGTGAGCCAGAGGACTTCTCTTGTTTGGCTACTATTAATGTCCGGTAGAAATGGAGGCCTTAGACTGTGATCCTGTTCTTCCAGGGTCCGTCCTAGAAACCGATCTTGGAAAACCCAGCAGGGCAACATGTTTCCTTTCGGTTGTCTTTCCCTCCCAGCTTTCTAGGTTTGTCTCAGGCTCTTTGGAGCCTCATGCTTTTTAGATGATTTCCCATCTGTTCCTAAGTCGGGAATGTTTTGTCTTGTCACCAGCAGTGACTGTGTTGGACTCTCAAATGGCCCTGAGCATACTCCTGTTATCGCAGTGCGGTTCCAGGTTGCTCGATGCTGCATTGTAAAAGAATTTACAGAACAGCAAGGACAGGTACAAAGAGTAAGGAATTTATTAGAAAGATACACTCCACAGACAGAGCGGGCACACTCCAAGAGAGGAGCTGCCCCGAGCGGTTTTGCCATTACATCTTTTATGAGCTTGCTTTTGGGTAGGGGGTCTTATCCTGCTTCTCAGATTCTGCTAGATTTTTTAGATGTTTCTCAGAAATGTCAAGCTGCCTCCTTTGTGGTATACGTGTTAACTTCTTATTCTCACACCTGAGTGGAGCCCATCCTGTAGAGGCGGGGCCTGGGGTGTATCAAGCTGCACATCAAGACAGTGAGAGACGGTGGGTCTGGGAACTTGCGGTTGTCTGAGCTATAACGGCTTCAACTATAATGATGCAGCCTAAAATTTCCATGAGCATATAGGTTAACTGTGTCTCAGCAGTGTCCTAGCAGTATTCCCCCACAGTACAACCCTCCTGTCCCCTTGCAGTGCCAGATCCCTATGCTAACCTGCCTGTCTCACTCCCACTACTGTTGAGGTTGCGACATACTTTGGCTTCTGTGTTGGTGTTCTCTCTGCTCCCCCTTTTTTCTTTTGAACTTGTGACCAGGTAGTCACTTAAAATGTCCAGGTTTCTAGATTCTTTTGACAACGTAGTTGTGACTAACTAGGACCATTTAAAATTTGTTCTTGTCTTCCAAGGTGTTAGACACTACTGACTTGTCTTCATCTCGTCTCCTGAGATATTAGATACTTCTGGTGGAACAAGTGTTCTCTCAATTATATTCTCTAAGCCTTGGTTGTAGTAGATGGAATTTTTTGAGATCAGAGGCCATGTCTTTCATCTTTGTATTTCCTAGCATCTGGAACTGTGCCTGGCACATGATTGGCGCTCAGTAAATGTTGGTTGGATCAAGTGTAAAATAGCGGAAATGCTAAACCAGCCTCTTTGAAACCATACCTTCCAGGCTGGCTCCTGTATTGGCTGTCAGGACTCTTGTTATTGCCAGTGACAGAAACCCGTCTTTAGTGTCAGCTGAAAAAGATTTACTGAAGGGACCCTGGGGTGGCTCACAGAATCAAAGGAGGAGTTGAACAACCAGCACTCAGGCAGGTAGAGACCTGCAGTTCTGAGGGCCTCCGGAACCCAGTCTCATCTCTGCTTAATTCTCTCCTACCATTAGGAGTACCCAGGAGTCCGTTTCCATAGCCTTTCTATTTGAACAGGGACTTGTCCTTACCCCACAGCTCCCTCCTCTTCCTGTTCCAACTGTAGCTCCAGTTTGAAAGACCCCGAGGCAGGGCTCTGGCTGGTTTGGGGTGCATGGAGTCCCATGAGTGGTGTACCCCTTCCTAGTACCACATGTGGGAACTGGGGGAGCAATGATTGTCCAAAGTAAGAAGGCCACTGGCTCCCAAACAGCAAGGGGATGGAGATGATGGGCAGGTGAAGTGAGAGATGCCCGCTGAGGACATTTAGCTGTTGCCACGCTCACTGCCCTGTTGCGTGTGACCGTGGGTCTTGTCGTGATGCAGCAGTAGGTCCTTTGCCGGTTTGGGGCATTAGGCACCTCTTGCAGCTCCTGCTACTTTGGGCTCGACAGCGGAAAGAGCAGTTGCATCCCTAGTTCTGCCACAGCAGCTTTTTCCTTAGTTTGGATTTCCAGAGGGCATGGCAAACACACACCTCTGGATGGGAGTATTCTTGGGAATAATCTAAAAGATCAAGATGGAGGTCGATGTTTTGACTCATGTACATCAGAAGACCTAAAAGTTTATGGCAAACCCTAAGCTAATCTTTTATAAGCTGTTGGAAACTGCTTTCCCTGTGG
Organism: Tapirus indicus; assembly: GCA_031878705.1. NCBI lineage: Eukaryota > Metazoa > Chordata > Mammalia > Perissodactyla > Tapiridae > Tapirus > Tapirus indicus. The sequence continues at coordinate 143,860,336 of CM062922.1, forward strand.
TTTACAGCACAGTGGAGGCAGTATTCCCGTGTGTGTATACCACGTTCAAAGTCTCATGAAAGGACATTCTCTCCTTACCTGCGTGGTTAAGACCTCACATGGCTCCATCCGCAGGAGTAGCGATTTTACCAGGGGCACCAAAGAGCTCCTGCAGCAGGTGCCGTCACGGCTGGGAACACTTGGAACGGTTTTCTAACGTTTTTCTTAATTCTCTTTCTTTACCTTTGTCCTCATTAGTGAGGGTTTGAGTTGGGTCCTTCGTGTCCTAGCAGGCAAGTGTCTGAGACCTTTGCCATGGTTTTGTGGCATCTGGAAAAGAGACAGAAAGTGAGCACTATCGCTGTTTTCAAATACATTAAGTGGTTGATGGTACGGTAGGTGAAGTTTGTTCTGTGGTTTCCAAACGGCAGGACCAATAAGCAGAAGTAATAGGAAGACAAAATTTGGCTTGATATGAAAGATTTACTAATTAATGTCTTACCATAAGTGACATTAAGTTCTTCCAACCTGGGGAGCACAGACAGAAAAGATGCCACTTTTGACTGCTTGTGGAGAAAGAGCCTTGCGGGGAGCACCTGCTCCCGGACCAAACTTCTGGTCCACTGTTTGGGTGTGGGTCGTCTCAGGAGCTGTTAAGGGTCTGTCTAAACAGATCTAGAGGGCCCCTTAGAGGTGGGCAACATATGAGATTAGGTGACCTTCCTTGTCCTTCCAACTCGAATGTTTTATCACCAGGCAATTGCAGGGGGTGGCAGCTCCCGTCCTTAAAGCACTTCTGGTAGAGATGAGGTATGAAGTCCTGCACTTCGCATGAAAAAAACCACATAAGGAAAGGGAGTGGGAGAGACCTGGTACAAGAGCTGAGATGTCATTGCCTACAAGTTCAGAATGTACCAAGTGTAAGGCATGGCTGTCAAAGAAAATAGTGCCCTGAGCGAGGGCAGAGGAGGGTCCTGCTGTGCCACCACCAACAGCCCCCCTTCGTTACCCACTCCGTCCCCAAGTAGCTTTTGTTCTCAGGCACAGTGGTGGGTGCTGTGTGGCATGTGAAGAGACCTGGTGGACAGCAGTGGTGCTCTACCAGGGGGGACAGGACAGGCACTGGACTCACAGAATACATGAGAAGTGCCATGAGGGAGACATCTGGATCAGAGGAAAGCTTCGCTGAGCCATCCTGAAGGAAGGGCAGCACTGGGCCCACAAGGTAATTGGTAGGGTTGGATAGACAGAGGGGACTCACCCATGCAGTCATCTTACCTAGGCATAGTTTTAATTTTTTTTGCTTTTGATTTGTTGTATTTTATTTTTCTTCCAGCTTGTTTTGATAGCATTGCTCACCATTTATTTTTGTCTTAAAGTATTTATTAAACATTGTATATGCCAGGCTTTCTTTTACATGTTTTATGTGGATTATCAATATAACATCTGTGTAATATAGATATTATCTCCATTTTATGGATGATGAATTAGCCGTGTAGGAGCTGAGTCACTTGCCAAGACTATGTAGCCTAGTGAGTGTTAGAGCCGGGATTCGAACCCAGCCTCCTGGCCCAGAGCCACCAACTTGAAAAAAGAATCAATACGAAAGGGTTCACCAGAGGAAATCAGTTTTACCTTTTGTTTCTTCTGGGGATTCTTCTGTGTAGCTGAGTATTCTGTACTCCCTATAGCTGAATACTGTGTTTATGTTGCCGTTTCTCAGTTCTTACCAGTTTTGACATGTGTCTCTTGACGACTTGCTGTGATATGATACGGTGCCATCTCTTTCTTCACTTACAGTTATACTACTGCTTTTAGATCCTCTGTTAATTATTGTCATGAAAATAGTACTCATTGGTGTTTCTGATTGCATAAGCTAAAGACAGTATTTCCCATGCTCCACTTTGCATGATGAGAATATTACTAATTGAAAAGCCAATGCTGTGCTTTTATTGTTTAAAGCTTTTGTCTTTCCTGCAATTTCTAATTACATTTCTTCTTTTTCTTCTTCTTCTTGAACTGTTTGCTTTATCCTTATCTCTTTAAAAACTCTATGGTACCATATAGTCTATGAATCTCCTTTCTTCTCAGGGACCTCCCTTTTGGAAATCTCCCTATCTGTGTAACAATCTGTATAGACTGTCCTATAGGCCTGGTGCACAGCTGCCATTCTGTGACCTCTTTTATCTCCTGGGTTGAGTCCACTATTTCCTGGATCCCTTTCCTTGGTTTACTTATTGTGCTGATATTTTTGAGTAACATCCAAAAACTGGATGTAAAAGAGAGAAGTTTTCCAACTTTTTACATAGCCAGTTCACACTTGATCAAAAATATATAGCCTGGGGCCAGCCCTGTGGCCTAGTGGTTAAGTTTGGCATGCTCCCACTTTGGAAGCCCAGGTTTGGTTCCCAGGCTTGGACCTACACCACTCGAGTGTTGGCGGCCAGGCTATGGCAGCAACCCACATACAAAATAGAGGAAGATTGGCACAGATATTAGCTCAGGGCGAATCTTCCTTAGCAATAAAAAATATATATAGTATATATTTTATATGTATATATTTAATATATATAGCCTGGGTATAGATTTTAAAATGAAAAGAACCTCCCCCCCCCCAACTTAGAACCTGTCCCCAGTTAAAAGCTCCCTCTTCCATTAGAAACTATGCACCTGTTAGGACCTGCCCCCAGTTAGAAGATCTCACCCTGTTCAGACCTTGCGTCCCCTTCAGACCTCCCTGCCTCACAGGGTCCCCCTCAGGCCCCTCCTGGCAAAAACTTTTCATCTCCCTGCTCACACCCGACCCCCACCAGAACTCATCTCTCCCGTCAGTATTCCTGTCCCCTTCTAGAAC